>OY740799.1:25993248-27261345 GCA_963514005.1 Raja brachyura
GGAGCAGAAAGATATCTTGAGTTCTATAAAAGATCTTTGACCTGAAACACTAACACTCTTTCTAATTTTAGCACCATCTAATTTAACACTGTTAGTTTAAATCAATCCAACATTCATTTTGTTTGAAGTATGTGCAAATCCAACAAAGATGACTCGTGGGAACAGTGAAAATGGTGAAGGGCTTCAGGTGCCAGTGAAGGTATAACAGAGCAAGTCAGTGCTGCACAACGGGAGAGACCAAGAATTGGCAGATAACAGAGACATCAGCAGCTGGCATTTCTGACAATCAGAGGCTGTGTGGCAGCTTGGGATTCATGTGGGCACGTAACTGCTGCTGTATATCTGCATGAGCCTCCTGCACTGGACCACCCATGGTATCAGACTGATGCTGCATGGTGCGCCTATCATTTTGCACTGCAGTCTATTGCTAACATTAATAGAAACCTCACTGACACAGAATACAGGCATAAAATAAACACACTTCCACATGCATCCATGATATATTGAGGGAGTGCAGCGAACGTTCACCAAGTTGGCTGCTCTGACATAAGATGGCGGGACTAACATATGATGAAAGAATGCATCAACTGGGTTTATATTGACTGGAATTTAGAAGGATGAGAGGGGATCTTATAGAAACATACAAAATTCTTAAAGGATTGGACTGGCTAGATGCAGGAAAAATGTTCCCGATGTTGGGGTGTGTCCAGAACCAGGGGTCACAGTTTAAGAATAAGGGGTAGGGCATTGGGACCAAGATGAGGAAAAACATTTTCACCCAGAGAGTACAGAAGGCAGTGGAGGCCAATTCACTGGATGTTTTCAAGAGAGAGTTAGACATAGCTCTTAGGGCTAACGGAATCAAGGGATATGGGGAGAAAGCAGGAATGGGGTACTGATTCTGGATGATCAGCCATGATCATATTGAATAGTGGTGCTGGCCCGAAGGGCCGAATAGCATACTCCTGCACCTATTTTCTATGATTCTATATCATAATCATAGGGAGATAACCCATGGACACAGAATCTACAACTCACTGGCACACTATTAGAAGCGATTTAGAATGGCAAAATTAACCTGCCAACCAACACATCGGTTGAATGTGGGAGGAATTCGGAGCACCTGGAGGAAACTTGCATGCTCACAGAGAGATCATGCAAACTCCACAATGAGAGTACCAAAGGACAGGGCACCACAGAAAGCATGAGGAGTGATCATACTGAAACATATAGGACCGTTCGAGGCGCATGGCAGGTTAGAAGACAAGATATTCCATTGGGGGGAGAGTCTCCAATGAGAGAACATTGATATAAGATAAAGGGGCTATCGTTTAAACCAGCGTTGAGAGAACTCACAGATAGTGGTGAATCTTTGGAATGCCCTGCCCCAGAGGGCTGTGGAGTCTGGATCATTTGGGGGCATTTTAAAAGGAAGATTAAGATGTTTAAGATCTCTGGGGAACAGGCACAGCGGAGGAGTTGAGGCCAGCATAGATCAGCCATGACCATACTGAATGGCAGGGCCAAGCTGCCTATTCCTGCTCCTATTTCCTAAAGTTCTTATTTGATTCTCTTATTTCTTTGTAACATTTTGAGATCAAGCATGGTTTAGTGTTAGCATTCTGGGCTGAGTTATGTTCAAGGTTTACAGTCCTACTCTAGACCTTGACTCACAAACCCAGTACTTCTGAGTGAGAGGGTTACACAAAAAGCTGGAGAAACTCAGCGGGTGCAGCAGCATCTAAGGAGCGAAGGAGATAGGCGACGTTTCGGGGGAAGGGTCTCGATCCGAAACGTCGCCTATCTCCTTCGCTCCTTAGATGCTGCTGCACCCGCTGAGTTTCTCCAGCTTTTTGTAACCCTCGATTCTCCAGCATCTGTAGTTCCTTCTTTAACACTTCTGAGTGAGAGCTAGGCTGCCACGTGATGGGTTAAAGTGAGCTCTCATTTGCTGAGGGATCAGTGGGAGGGAAACTGTTGGAGAGAACTATTGGAGATAGGAGTTACTCACATTTGGAAGAGAATAGGCTAATTATGGTTAGCCAGCATGCCTTTGTATGCAGCAGATCGTGTCTCACTAACTTGATTCAGTTTTTTCAAGAGGTGACAAAGGAGAAGGTCGGGCAGTGGAAGTTGCATACATGGATTTTAGTAAGACTTTTGATAAGGTCCCTCATAGTAGACTAATCCAGATGATTAAAATGTCTGGGATTCACAATGACTTGGTTGTATAGATTCAGAATTGGCTTATTCATAGAAGACAGAGGGGCTATTGTAGAAAGTAGATTTTCTGGATGGAGATCTGTGACTTAAGGTTCCGCAGGGAACTGTTCTGGGACCTCTGCTGTTTGCGATTTTATATATATACATATATATATATGACCTAGACATAAATATAGATGGATTGGTGAGTAATATTGCTGATGGCACCAATATTGGAGGGGTTGTAGTCAGTGAAGAAGGCTGTCAGAAGATAGAGCGGATTATAGATCGGCTGCAGAAATGGGCAGTAGAATGGCAGATGGACTTTAACCTGAGCAATTGTGAGGTGTTGCACTTTGGGAGGTTGAATGTAAGGGGAGAATATAGTGTTATTGGTAAGACCCTCGACAACATTGACTTGCAGATGGATCTTGAAGTCCATTAATAGCTTCCGAAAGGTGGTAGATCATGTAGATAGGATGGTAAAGAAGGCATATGGTATGCTTGCCTTTATTGTAAGGCGCTTTGAATCTAAAAGTCAGGAAGTCTTGATGCAGCTCTGTAGGACCTTGGTTATGCCACATTTGGAGTATTGCGTGCAGTTTTGATTGTCTATTAAGCAGAATGCTTAATTAGAGAGTTTCAGCTCCAGAAAGAGGTTGGGGAGACTTGGATTGTTTTCTCTGGAACAACGAAGTTGAAGGGAGACCTGATAGAGGTATATCAAATGATGACAGGCATAGATAGGGTAGATATACAGAACCTATTTTTCCAGGTGGAAATGTCTAATACTAGAGAGCATAGCTATAAGGTGAGAGAGGGAAAGTTTAATAGAGATGTGCAGGGCAAGATTTTTTCACAGACAGCAGTGGTGGCCTGGAACGCACTGCCAGGGTTTAGTGGTGGAGGCAGATATGATAGTGTCATGTAAGGGGCTTTTGGATACTATAACAGCGCTGCTCTGATCCCCATCACCAGCTGACAACCCAGGAAAGGCCAAACTGCAGCATAATTGCTAAAAGCTGCATCCATTTAGCTGACTTCCCCCCTCTCCATCCCCTCCCCTCCCCCTCCCCCTTCCAAGTTCCCTGGCCAGTCTAGCTGTCTCCTACTACATATTATCTCTGTTTGCCTTGTTGTTACATTTTCCTTGATCTCCACTCCCTTTGTCCTGTTTTCACTTATTGTCCTACACTTCCTTATCTATACACTGGGGTACACAAAAGGCTGGAGAAACTCAGCGGGTGCAGCAGCATCTAAGGAGCGAAGGAGATAGGGGACGTTTCGGGTCGAGACCCTTCTTCAGACACCTTTAACACCTTATCTATACACTTCCTTGTCTATATACCTCCCACTCCCCTGACATCAGTCTGAAGAAGGGTCTTGACCCGAAATGTCACCCATTCCTTCTCTCCAGAGATGCTGCCTGTCCCGCTGAGTTACTCCATCATTTTGTGTCTATCTAAGCTCTACAATGTGTTATTCCTCATGCAATTAACTTTACAATTTTGATTGGCTGAAGAAATTGTCTGCTGGTTTTCCAACATTACATCAGTGAGCACACTGCACAAAGTAAACAAATGTATATACTGTAAAATAGCTTTACTTCAGACTGTAAACTACAGAGATTCAGCAAAGAAACAGGCCCTTCGGCCCACCGAGTCCTCGCTGACTAGCAATCACCCCATACACTAGCAGTATCCTACACACTAGGGACAATTTACAATTTTACAGGAGCCAATTAACCTACAAACCTGCACGTCTTTCGCATGTGGGAGAAAACCACAGCACCCATAGAAAACCCACGCGAGAAAGGGAGAAAGTACAAACTCCAAACAGACAGCATCCATAGTCAGAATCAAACCCAATCTCTAGCGCTGTAAGGCAGCAACTCTACCGTTGCACCACTGTATACTACAAGATCATGGAAACATAGAAACATAAAAATTGGTGCAGGAGTAGGCTATTCGGCCCTTCGACCCAGTACCGCCATTCAATATGATCATGGCTGATTATCCATAATCAGTACCAGGTTTCTGCTTCTCCCCTTATCCCTTGATTCTGTTAGCCATAAATCTAAAGGGCCTGTCCCACTTACGTGTCCTTGGCACACAAATTACGCGACCTCGTGGTCGCGTTGAGGCGCACGGGCATCATATGTCCACGCGGGGCCGGTCCCACTGAGAAGCGCGGAAGAGTATGTAGTTGTGCGCAACGTCGCACGGGGCTCTGAAATATTTGTAGTGAACAAAATCTTTGCGCGCCAACGGCCTGTCGCGGAACTGGCAGCCAAGGTGGGACAGGCCCAAGACCCTGGCGCAACGCAACATCTCACCTCCAACAGCAGCAGAAGCAGGCAAACGATCGCCGAGCTCGGCCTGGGGCTCACGGCCGTTGCAGTCCGGATCCGCCCGCACTTTTACTCCCAGAGCGGGGCTAAGAAAATTGAACATAGACACAAAATGCAGGAGTAACTCAGCGGGTCCGGCAGCATCTCTGGAGAGAAGGAATGGATGATGTTTCCGGTCAAGACACTTCTTTCAGACTGAAGAAGGGTCTCGACACGAAACATCACCCATTCCTTCTCTCCAGAAATGCTGTCGGTCCCGCTGAGTTACTCCAGCATTTTGCGTCCATCTTCAAATGACGTCACGTGCTCCAGACAGCTGTGCGGTCGAATGAAGTCGCGCGTGACCGTTGCGGCTCAACGAGACCACGAGGTCGCGTAATGGGACAGGCTTTTAACTCTCTCTTGCATACATCCAGTGAATTGACCTCCTCTGCCTTCTGTGGCAGAGAATTGCACAGATTCACAACTCTCTGGTTGAAAAGGTTTTTCCTCATCTCAGTCCTAAATGGCCTACTCCTTATTCTTAAACTGTGAATCCTGGTTCTGAACTCCCCCAACATCAGGAACATTTTTCCTGCATCTAGCCTGTACAATCCTTTAAGAATTTTATAAGTTTCTCCCATCCTTTTAAATCCAACGAATATAAGCCCAGTCGATCCATACAACAGAAGATGCAATGTAAATGCAATGACCTTACTTTCTTGCCCAATATTTGGAACAAGTTATTATAAGTTTAAACAGGGAACTTCAATGGTGAAAAACAAGGAAAAATAGGAATAATGTTTTTGCGGTGGGTTGCATTCAACCTTTTCACAAACGTACCTTGTTCTGCAGGAACATCTGCCAAGGAAGCTAATGTATAGGCTGTATATGAAACTTCTGCTTAAATCAAATGCTTAACATTGAAGCCTCTTTTCATTTGCAGTTTGTTTAATTAAATCAAATGACCAGGTAGCAAAGGTTACCCTCTACCCCCGCTGCACTGAGCAAAATTAAGATTAAATTTGGCTTGCAGAGCCCCTTTGTGGCACTTTGGGAAACTACATTCAGTTTTTTTTTTAATGAATTAATAGAAATAATGGAATTTGACAAGGTACAATAAGCCCTCTCAAATCTCACTGCATCCCATAGGCAAATTAATTGAAATGTTCCCAAAAGCGTTGAAAGCTACTAATTCATTTCCTGTACCTTCCTTAGTGTCAAATATTTCCTGCCAGGCAAGTCATTTCCCCAAATATATTCATGCCTTGCATTGAGCTATGCAAGGAAAATTAATTTGAAGCACTTTAATTCCCATAACCCTACCAATTCTTGAAGAATAAGGCAAGACGTCGCTTGATTTAGTACAATGAAACAGATTAGGCACCAAGTTATACTCTTTACATTAATTTATTTTTCTGCCCTTCATTCAATGCCAGTTAAGAAAAGCCAGTGGCAGAAACAATCACATTGTAATTCTAGTGTTGAAAATCTTAGATATGTTCTGGTGAAATTGGCAGCATGGCGAGGACCACCAATGCGAGAACAATGTACCTGCAATCCCAATTTCTGAAAAGCATCCTTCGTGACTAAAAGGTAAATCCTGTTCGTAGACATGAAGCTCACACTTTTAATTATATCTATGTTTTAATACAACCTTTCATTGTTTGTTATGACCTTCTCACAATTTCTAAAATTTCTAAACATTATCATAACATTTCTAAAATGTTCAAAAATAATTGTAAAAAATAATAATTCTAAAAATAAATAGAATTTCTAAATAAATCATGAACATATTTTCAGTAATACAATGCATGAACAATTACCTCTGCCAGAAGGTGTGGTATACAAAATAATGTGTAATATTTTGAAGGTAGACACAAAATACTGGAGTAACTCAGCAGGACAGGCAGCATCACTGGAGAGAAGAAATGGGTGACATTTCAGGTAGTGATCCTTGAAGGGTCTTGACCCGAAACGTCACCCATTCCTTCCCTCTGCAGATACTGCCTGTCCCGCTGAGTTACTTCAGCATTTTGTGTCTACCTTCGATTTCAACCAGCATTTGCAGTTCCTTCCTACGCGTGTAATATTTTGAAATTGCAGCATAGTTCCAGTGGCAGAATCGGAGGGAAATCTACAAGCGTGCCACCGTACGTTATAATACTAGGGTCTCCAGCAGTGCATTTCACACAGCACATACAAATTATAAATGAGAGATCAGCAGGGACCTCCACCTGAGACGGCAGAGTGTTTAGTCAGGGAAGGAAATAATGAGCATTTCATTTGCCATATCAGGGAGTTTGTTTGCTTCCTATTTATTAAAATATTATTGAAGCTTTTAATAATCCTGCAGCTGGAAAGGCAATAATGCTGATCTGGCCTGGCCCAGGAGAATAATGTAAAATAGAACAGAGAAGAAGAATACTGGAGCATTACACCTCCACTTGCTGAAGCAATTTTCTGTAGCTCACATGCTATTTTCTAAAAACCATTAATACAATGTGGTTAGGAGTCTGAAGAAGGTTCTCGACCTGAAATGTCACCTATTCTTATTCTTATTCTCCAGAGATGCTGCCTGACCTGCTGAGTTACTCCAGCATTCTGTGTCTGTCTGTAATACAATATGGTGATTGATGCCTGCAAATAAACATGGCACAATAACGATACGTCAGAAATCCTTCCTGCTGGTGTAAGTATAAATATATCACACTGTTAATAAAATAAGATAGCTTCCATCGCTTAAGTCTAAGCACTCTATTAGCAGAGGTCAAACTTCAATTACAAACAATGACCCTCAGAAACAATCCCTCCTTCCACAAAACATGCTAGAGTAATAACTCAGTGGGTCGGGCAGCAACTCTGGAGAGCATGGATAGGTGATGTTTCTGGTCAGGATCCTTCTTCAGACGGGTCTCAACCTCCACACTATCACTTGAGCGTTTGACCGAGTGTGCAAACGCATGTAAAACTGAATTTTGCTTTTAATCAGATCATTGTTGTTTGATCTACAATGAATGCCTGCAGTGTGAGCCTTGCCCTGAATTGGAGAAGTAAATGATTTGAATCTCCTTGCAAAGATGATGAAAACAGAAATGAAATTGGAAGATTATTTTAAATAATTTACTTGCTTATGTGGTGGGGTTAATGCCTTTGTGAAAGTGCAGCCAAATCACTTCTGCATTGATGACAAATTTTATTAGGTTTATATTAATCAGCAGAATTTAAGATCACATCCAAATGTGAGGCTATCAACCATCTAAATCAGATGCGTGATTTAGAGCAGCAGTGAAGGTTAGGAGATGTTGTCTGACTAATGAATGTTCTTTCTTTACTGCACCTACACTGAATTTTTTTTTAACCAGCAGATAATCATAAATCTTTTGACGACAAGGCATGCTTACAGTTCAAAAAGCAAATTGCTCTTAAGAAATGAAATTGTTGTCAATCTGCAATAAAATGGAAATGAAGAATAAGTAATGTACTTACATCATCTGCACTTTGAAAATGGAATACAATGAATTCAAATAAGTAAAACAATTTTGACCCTCATTTTCTTTCCCTTATCTTCCAATGTCAAGGAAATGAACTTTGCGTTGATGATGGTATCGACAGGTTTACATGCAAAGTAACCACAGTGGCCTGTGTGAGGTTCCCAGCAGGCAGGAACCGACACCAAAGCTAACTCTGCATCAAAAAACTGGATGCATGCAGAAATAAATGCATGTAACTAGGTGGTTGTTCACTCTGGGGCAGGTCTTGCAAGGCATTATCCTGCTGTGCAGTACTGCTTGGCTGCACCAGACTACATTTAATTGTAAAAAAACCCCACTGCTCCCTGATAGCCCAGTTCTCCATCTTGAGATCAAATTCCCAGCCCTTGAGCACAAATGTAGTTTAGTTTAGTTTAGAGTTACTGCATGGATGCAGCCCCTTTGGCCCATCTAGTCCATGCAGACCATTGTTCACACTACTTCTATGTCATCCCTTCTTTGCATCCATCCCTACACATCAGGGGCAATATTATAGGCAATTTATCCTACAAACCCAAGGTCAGGATTGAACTCAGATCAAACTGTGAGGCAATAACTCTATTAGTTGTGCCACTAGGCTGCCCTGGTAAAGCCAGTTTTCTTTTTTTCTCTGTAATATCATTTAAAATGTGCTAAATGATTTTAATTTCAGTATAAAGATTTATAGATAAAAATAAAATTATGACTGCTATCACCAGTATACTGATATCTGAATTATACCTGGTTAGGCACTCCTGCTGTACAATACACTTCATGGAAGGCTAAATTACATCCTACTATTGCAATGGACTCTTATCCTTGTCCGAATAAAGAGTTTATGCATGACCTTAACAGGATCCAAAGCAGTGGTGCAGATGCAATGTAATGAACTATAAAGCAAATGAGCTTAGTTTGATGACAAGTACCAGGATACGGCAGTGACAGTGTCATTAGTCAACTCCACACAGGGACAGTCACCACTATTTATACCGAGCTATTTCTGAGTTCACCAAATGTTAGCCATGGAAATATTAAACTTGCATTAGTTGACTTATTTTCTTTATTAAATACATGAATTAGAAACATAGAAAATAGGTGCAGGAGTAGGCCATTCGTTCCTTTGAGTCAGCACCGCCAATCAATATGATCATAGCTGATCGTCCAAAATCAGTACCCCATTCTTGCTTCCTCCCCATGTCCCTTGATTCCGTTAGCCCTTAGAGCTATGTCTAACTCTCTCTTGAAAACATCCAGTGAATTGGCCTCCACTACCTACTGTGGCAGAGAATTCCACTACCTACAATGGCAGAGAACTCTCTGGTTGAAAAAGTATTTCCTCACCTCAGTCCAGGATACCCCTTATGCTTAAATTGTGACCCCTGGTTCAGGACTCCCCCGAAAACGGGGATATTTTTCCTGCAATTCAATAATAATAAAGTATTATTGAATTGCAGGAAAAATAGTCACATGTGCCTAGGTGCAATGATATGCTTTGTTTCGCATACAACCCGGTTAAATTGTACAGCAGACCTCACCTAGACCGTACACAAGTGTCTGACACTGATAAAAAGTGACTAAAGTTTACCGCACATTCCTCTATACCGCCTGCCAAAGCACAGGGCATCTACCCTCCCCCCCCCCCATACATCACCAACCTGTTGCTCCCATCCCCACGCTGGGTCCCCCATATTCCCGACAGCTCCCTGGCAGATATGGACTACCGGGTTGCATATCTTTGAAAAATATTAAGCATTAGCAGAAATAATTTCTACATTTACCTCTCTTTGAGTTGAACACTGAGATTGCGGGTATTAAAAAGGAAAATGATCAAAGGCTCCTGAGGAAGCCATTGCACATATAAGTGGAGCCACCTCTTGCAGGCCCCTTAGCACCCTCGGAGCTAGTTATTGAGTTCAGGAAACATTGAGGTTATACACACCACAGTCGGCATCAAGTGGAGACGATCGAGAGCTTCAAGTTCCTTAGTGTAAGTATCACCAACAATTTGTCCCGGACCATCCACATTGACCTACAACCAAGTAAGCACACCAACAGAAAACAATCTCATCTACTGTGTATCCACTGTTCCAGGTGCCAACTTCTTTGCATCGGCGAGACCAAGCGCAGGCTCGGCGATCGATTCGCTGAACACCTCCGCTCAGTCTGTCTAAACCTACCTGATCTACCCGTGGCTCAGCACTTCAACTCCCCCTCCCATACCCAATCTGACCTTTCTGTACTGGGACTCCTCCATTGTCAGATGGAGGCCCAGCGTATATTGGAGGAACAGCACCTCATATTTCGCTTGGGTATTTACACCCCTGCGGATTGAAAATTGACCTCTAACTTCAGATAGCTCTTGCTTTCTCTCTCCATCGCCTCTCCCTTCCCACTAGTCTTACTATCTCTGCCTAATTCTTCGTCCCGGCCCTCCCCTGACATCAGTCTGAAGAAGGGTCTCGACCCAAAACGTCGCCCATTCCTTCTCCCAGAGATGCTGCCTCACCCGTTGAGTTACTCCAGCATGTTGTGCCTACTTTAGCACACCAACACCTCTACTCCCTCAGAAGGCTGAGGAAGTTTGGCATGTCTCGAATGATTCTTACCAACTTCTACAGATGCACTGTGGAAAGCATCTTGTCGGGGATGCATCGCTGCTTTAACAACAGCTCTGTCCAAGACCGCAAGAAATTTGCAGAGTTGTGATCACTGCTCAGTCCATCAGACCACCATCAACCCTCACCACCTCCCCTCCCAACCATCCTCCATCGACTCCATCCACACATCACTCTGCATTAGGAAAGCAGCCAGCATGATGAAGGACCACTCGCACCGTGATCATTATCTCTTCTCCCCTCTCCCCTCAAGCAGAAGATACAAAGGTTTACAAGCAGGTCCACCATACTCAAGAACAATTTTTCTCCACTGTTCTTGAACTCTAGAACGGACCTCTCACATACTAAGGATGTACGTGTAAGAAGGAACTACAGATGCTGGTTTAAACCAAAGATAGACACAAAAGTCTAGAGTAACTCAGCAGGGCAGGCAGCATCTCTGGAGAGAAGGAATGGGTGACGCTTCGGGTCAAGACCCTTCTTTGAACTGGCTAGGGATAAGGGAAACAAGAAATATAGACAGTGATTTGGAGAGAAAAATAACACTGAATGAAAGATATGCAAAAAAGTAATGATGATAAAGGAAACAGGCCATTGTTAGCTGTTAGTAGGGTGAAAATGAGAAGCCAGTGCAATTGGATGGAGGAGGAATAGAGAAAGAGTGCCGGGTTTACCTGAAGTGAGAGAAATCAATATTCATACCACTAGGCTGTAAGCTGCCCAAGCGAAATATGAGATGCTGTTCCTCCAATTTGCATTTAGCCTCACTCTGACAATGTAGGAGACCTAGGACAGAAAGGTCTGTGTAGGAATGGGAATGAGAATTAAAGTGTCCAGCAACTGGGAGATTAGGTAGGTTCAGGCGGCTGAATGTGTTCCGTGAAACGATTGCCCAGTCTGTGTTTGGTCTCACCGATGAATAGGAGTCCACACCTTGAACAAATTATGAGGCTGGAGGTGGAAGTGAACCTCTGTCTAACCTGAAAGGACTGAAGGGGTCCTTGGACAGAGTAGAGGGAGGAAGTATAGCAACAGGTGTTGCATCTTCTGTGGTTGCAGGGGGAGGTACCTGGGGAGGGGGTGGTTTGGGTGGGAAGGGATGTTAACTAGGGAGTTGCGGAAGGCGGAAAGGGGTGGAGATGGGAACATTTGGCTAGTGGTGGATCCCGTTGGAGGTGGTTCATGTTGTATTCGATGGCTGATGGGGTGATAGTAAGGACAATGGGGGAGTCTATTTCTGGTGCGACAAGGGGGAGGGGGAGAAAGGGCAGAGCTGCTGGGTACCAAGGAGACACAAGTGAGGGCCTCATCTATGATGGGAGAGGGGAACCTCCATTCCCTAAAGGATGAGGAGATCTCGGATGTCCTGGGATGGATGCGGCATAGACAGAGGAAGTGGGAGTAGGAGATAGAGTCTTTGCAGGAAGCAGGGTGGGAAGAAGTGCAGTTGAGATAGTTTGTGGATTCAGTGGGTTTGTAATAGAAATCAGTCAATAGTCTATTTCCTGTGATGGAGACTGTGAGATCAAAAAAGGGGAGGGAGGTGTTGGAGATAGTCCAAATAGATTTGAGTGCAGGATGAACATTGGTGATGAAGTTGTTAAATTCCATGAGTTCTGCATGGGTGCAGGAGGTAGCACCGGTGCAGTCATCAATGTAACGGAGATAGACTTTGGGGATAGGGCCAGCGTACGGCTGGAACAGGGATTGTTCAACGTACCCTACTAAGAGGCAAGCAAATCCCGGGACCATGTGGGTGCCCATAGCTATACCTTGGGCTTGGAGGAAGTGGGAGTGGTCAAAGGAGAAGTTGTTCAGGGTGAGGACCATCTCTGCTAGGATGTATATCTGATCACCCAATCTACAGTACCTTGTTTTGACACATTCACTTTGTCAGCACTTTCTCCATAGCTGTAGCACTATATAATGCACTGTTTATTTTTCTCTCTTGCACCATGTTGCTGGTAGAATTTGCCTGGATAACACACAAAGTTTTTCACTGTACCTCGGTACGTGACAATAATAACCCAATAACATTTATTGAAATATTTAAGATTCTGAGCTGTGTAACATGGTAGAAGCAGAGAGGTTGATTTATTTTCTCATGGCAGAATCTCAAACTGGGAAGATTAATTTCAGAGTAAAGGGCCTGTCCCACTTGCGCGTCACGCAGATTGCGCGCAAAGATTTTGTACATCCCAAAATCCTGGGACGCCGCGCGCGACCGGGCATCACTGCCTATGTCATCAAGCACCATGAGTGCGTAATGCGCACCATGCGCGTGTCACGTGCGTGTCACGATGCACGCATCGTGCGTTGTGGCGCGTAAATGATGCCGTGTAAATTATGCACAAATGACGGCCAAGTGGGACAGGCTCTTAAGGTGTCAACTCTCAGAGGGCTGTGAACCTATGAATTACCCACCTTAAAAAGTTGTGGAAGGTTAACCCATGGAATATAATCAAGGGTAAGACACCTAGAGTTTTGGACTATTGGTCAAGCAACGGTTATAAGAAACAGGTGATTGGAGATGAGGCCAAGATCAGCTAAAGAATGAAATTTTAAAGCTGGACCAGGCTCATATTACTGATTGTATGCCTCGTTGTCACCGCCCCCTCAGCTAACAATGTCCCTTTCTACATTTCCTTGGTCATTGTCCCCTTTGATCTGTGTTTTCACACATTACCCTTCCGTATCTCTATGTCTCCCTCTCCCGACTCTCAGTCTGAAAAAGAGTGTTGACTCGAAACATCTCCCATTCGTTCTCTCTAGAGATGTTTCCTGTTCCGCTGAGTTACTCTAGCATTTTGTGTCTATCTTCGGTGAAAACCAGCATCTGCAGTTCCTTCCTACACCTGATAGGCTGTGACCCAGTCCATCACACAAACTCAGTCTCACCCTCATCAATTCCATCCACACTTCACGCTACTCAGGAAAGCAGCCGACATAATCAACATAAAATTTATACTCTGCACATTCCCTCTTTGTCCTCTCTCACATTGGTCAGAAGATACTAATGCTTGAAAGCATACATCATGAGATTCAGGAACAGCTTCCTCCCCAATGTTATCTGACTATTGAATGGCCCTCTCATAAGCCAAGAGTGCAGTCTCGATCTCCTAACCTACCATAATAGAGTCAATGTACTTTTTTTTGTATCTGCACAAATCTCTCTGTTACTGTAACAATATATTTTACACTCTGATGTGGTTCTCTTTACACTACCTGTTGTGCTTCAGCATGGCTTGATTATTCTCATATAGTATGGTTTAGCTGGATAACGGTTTCTCATTGTATCTCAGGACATGCAACAATAATAAACCAGTACGTCTCGATCGATTGAAAATTCTTGAACGGTTCTTCATTCAGCTACAAGGATGCAGGTTTTATACACAAAACGGGGTGCCATGGTGGCGTAGTGGTAGAGTTGTTGCCAGACAACGCCAGAGACCCGGGTTTGATCCTGATTATGGGTGCAGTCTGTACGTAGTTTGTACATTCTCCCTGTGACCACGTGGGTTTTCTCCAGGAGCTCCAGTTTCCTCCCACATTCCAAAGACGTGCAGGTTTGTAGGTTAATTGGCTTCGGTAAATTGTCCCTAGTGTGTCGGATAGTGCAAGTCTATGGAGATTAGTGGTTGGCGCAGACTCGGTGGGCTGAACGGCCTGTTTCCACGCTGTATCTCTAAACAAAACTAGAAGTATGTTATGAATATCTGTTGTTGCATCAGGGACTTGTACCATCAGTGGGTATCCAAGAAGATACTAATACCCATCAACCATGCACGAAAGACCCAGAAAAAAGTTGTATGCTCTATGGAGAGCTTGTAAAGTCCCAAATTGTGCTCTGAATTTTTTTTGTTCCCAACAAAATTATATTACCTTGTGCCTTCATAAATAAAATGGAATATTAGGCTTCAATTTTTTTTGGACGAGACATGAATATATCTGTTCTAGTTAATCTTGCCAAAAAATAAATTCCTGATATTACCACAGTACAGAATTGCTTTGTGCAATGTTCCAACATGACCAACATTTCCAATTTTTACAACATTACAGCTTTTTGACTGCATTTCAAAATGCTGTTAATCGGCAGTAAGTGATTTGAGAAATCCTGAGGTTATGATAATGGCATCTAAATGCAAGGCTTTTCAAAACAACAGCCCATCAAATTTAACAGTTTGACAGAAAACACACACACAAGCACACACACAGACACAAATACTTTATATTTGTATGCTTTAACACAAAAGTCTTATTGTGATCATCTGGGACCTGGCACCATACTCGACATTGGGCAAAATGAATTAACTCCGTGAAAATGTCAACTGATACAATTGAATTTAAGTCCGAGCCAATGGCAGACCCACGATTTGAAATTTTAACAACTGGTTTGGTTCTGCTGTGAGGCTAAGCAGTGATAAAAACAGGAACTGCTGAATAAGAGCACTCAACAAGTCAGTCCGCATCTGTGGAAAGAGACACTGGAATAATTTTTCAGGTGGGAGATGCTTTGACTGGACTGGAAGATAAAGTTTTAAGTTGTACAGAAAGGGGGGGAGATGGATGAGACAAAGAGATGTCCCATGGCAACCTTAGTCTCACCATGTCGGAGATATTCCCTTTGTCTGATCCATCCTGTCCTTTTTGCAACATAAAGCTAACATTTGCTAACTGCCATGTTTTCTTTCGTTCCCAGTTCTGACAACGAGTCTTTGACGTGAAATGTTAACTCTGCTTCTCCCCCCAATGAAGCTCGGGCATTTATCTTTCTTTCAGATTTCTAGCCTCTGCAGTTTTTTTGTCATAGAGTCATACAATGTGGAAACAGGCTCTTCGATCCAACTTGCCCAAACCGCCCAACACGTCGATATGGTGTTCATTTCATGAAGTGGTTTGGCATCTTTTGTGTTAGGGTCTGGCTCTTGTAGGAACAGAAAGTAAATAGTTATTCATGCCTTTAGTTGAACATCAGCAAGTAAGCCTTTGCTCGCTCTATTTTGCTGGGAAACTGACAAAATAATTGTCGAGCGTAGTGCACAGAATTCACTTTGCTCGTCATCCCACTTGACATTCCAGGGCCCCAAAGACATGAATATATCTATTTCTGATGGCACTTTTCATAAACTATAGCCAAAAGCATTGTGAAGGTAAAATGAGAATATACCTCTTCTGGTAACTGAAGAGAAAATAAATCTACACTAGAAGGAAACAAAACTCTGTGTATAAAACCCTAAGACAAGGAAGAATCTTCCCAATTATTCTCATTAGCTGAGTATTTTCAACAATAATACTTATTTGATGAATGTCAATAAAAAATGTGCTTAACTGCCGTGTTTAAAGCCCTGATAGGATGAAGCACCAATTATCTTGGACAAGAGATTGTTGGAAAAGATCATATTATAAGATGACGATTATGTGAGCTGGTGACTGCACTCTTTTGGCAGAATCATTAACTATTTAAAATTGGTTAGTTAATGGAACTCTTGGAATACTGGACTGAATAATTTGATATAAATGCATTAAATACCCTCCTGTTAATATAACAGAAATTTCCACATGCATTATGTGTTTGCTTATTTAAGCCATTGTTGCAAAATGGAACCTGCTATACAGTGACAGTGATTGCAGCTGAGATACATCGCAGGTAAGCATTAACTCGAGGTACATCAAGGAATAAATGTTTGCACAGCAGAACAACACCCATCTAACTCCCACCAATACCCATCTAACCAAGCAGTGTCTCAGGCCCCTGTATTCATGGGCTTTCAGTGCGCAGAAATGTTAATTCCAACAGGTAATAACTTCTCATAAGGTACAATAGATAAGTTAAACACAAAGTTCTGGGGCAACTCAGCAGGTCAGGCAACATCAATGATGGATGCAACAGGGAGAAGTTAAAAATAACGTTGTTAACTTGGAACCCATGCTATCCTGATTGGGGACTTAGCTTGCAAACAATAGTGGACGAAAAAAGACATATAATGATTAATTCCATTAATGTTGAAGATTATATTTTCCCTTACAGTACAGGACTATGTGGTCTGCAGAATAGAGTGGTGCTGATAACATTTGCCAAATATCAAACACTAATCATCCAACACCTCTTCCTCGCTGTCATGGACTTTCACCATACAACCAAGCCACAGTGTCTCAAATGAGAGTGGAAAACTGTATCAACCTTGTGTACTATTTCTACCTCTGCTAAACGTCCTACCCTGCTCTATTTAAGGAATTCCGCACTCCATTCTCCGAAGCATTTCCGGCCTGAGAAAAAAACAGGAGTGAGCTGGGTCAATGTTTCTTTGAGGGGAGATTTTTAGGATGGGCACATGACTGCAGAATATAAAATAGTGTTGAACACAAATAGGGTGAGTGCAGGAAACTATTCTCCATATCAATGGTAGATAAAACAACAGGACATAGCTTTTGGATAACAAGGTTTTGGATAACAAGATTTACAAGGGGTCTGAGTGGAATGGTTTTCACCCAGAGAATGGTGAGTATCTGGATTACGCTGCGTGAGAGAGTGGTGGAAGCAGAGTTGCTGACAATTGTTGATGATGCGTCTGGAGGAGCACTTGTATCACCCAGGCACAAATGGTTCTGAGCAAGTGCAAGACGATGAGATTACTACGAGTGTGTCCCCAGCGTTTGGCCTGGACGTGATGCTCTGAGCAGTTTTGACTCCATATCTGAGGAAGGACGTGCTGGTGTTGGAGAGGGTCCAGTGGAGATTTACGAGAATGATCCCAGGGATGATTGGGTTAGCTGTATGAGGAGCTATTGAAAACTTTGATCTGATGTTATTTTTTGGATGTTGGTTCCGATGTAATGCTTTTAAAATTCTTTCCAGTAAGACATTCAAACGTTTCAGTGTCCGGACCACTGCACTTCAATCACGTCATTTTCCATCTTAACTACTTCAAACAAAGAGACAGCTGTAGATATCGGAAGGGACTGCACACTATCTGTAGCATGCTGATGTATCTTCAGAACCTTGAACCACCAATAAAATGTAGGTACGTCAAAAAATAATTGGTATCCAACCAGTGAAATTGGTTATCGGATGAGTGGACTGTCAGCAAGTGGAACAATTGTTTTGATAATGCCAATTATTATCTAAGATTGTTGCAGTTCCACGCTTCCATGATATTATTAGCAACAACATTATGTGAATTTTTGTCTCAGAATAAATTCATTTCCTGTCATTTTGTATGTGGTGCACTTTCAAGTCAGATCTAGAGTAGTTTGAACTCCCGCTCGGGATGGTTAATAAGCAACTGGTTGGGAACCTAAAAAATCAACACAATGTATTCAAAATCATTATGCTGCATTTCCTATGGATTTTTTTTTGTTTACAATTCATTCATTCGTTCCAGAATGCAAATATTTCCCAAAACATTTGCCTAAACAACTTCAAATATTGAATGCCACAAAACAATTCCAGAAAATCGCAAAAAATTAATTTGTGAACATAATTTTCGGAATGACCAGTGCTATCGCAGTGTCACAGATGATTGCAAGATTATAACCACCACTTCATCAAGAGCAAAATAAGCATTAACCTTAGTTCTTGGTTTGAGACTACTGACTCAACATGAATGGTAACTTTTCTCCTACTTTTCATAAATTCAGTCAAAATCAGATTTAAGTGAAGTTATATTGATGTGTTTCCTATGCAAGTGTCACTTCCGGTCCTGTAAAATGTTGAGACCTGAATTTGTTACTGTGCCAGCCCATCTATACATCTCAGCCACAAAACCTGGTACCAATTAACAGCGGGAGTTCTACCTTGCCGCCTTAGAGTCTGAAGAAGGGTCCCAACCGAAACGTCACCTATCCATGTTCTCCAGAGATGCAGCCCGACCCTGGTATCATAAAAGCAAATGGAACAATCGTTTTTGTTCACCAACATATTATACATCATTAAACATGATTGTGAAAATCATGTGAAGAACCATTAATATGTCATTAACTTGGGACAATGCGACACAGTCCATCAGCCACTTCCAGTTCCCTCAAAAAAAAGTGAACATATCCCTTGTGCACTGCCTTTTTAACCATCAAGTCAAATAGCTGGCTTATGAATGACTACAAAACTATAAGATAATTGAAGGGTTTTAATAGCATCTGTTTCAAATCTCCGGTCTGCCCTAGTTAGTCTCTTGGGTTCATTTGACTGGTTCCTCGGATAATTGGATCTTTTGTCTGTTATAATCAGGAGCCTGTCTTTAATGCCCAATATCAAGGTCTATGATAATGTGACCTGGAACTAGAACAATGAAGTGTTATATTAAATCGACTGGATATTTCAATCTCCCTGTCTATTACTACTGTCTTTGGAAGCTGGATTGATCGGCAATTCACTGAGAGAAACTCAAATACAAATTATCTGACGGCTTTATTGCTCAATTGTTAAATGTGCAAACAGAAATATCGTAGCAATCTCTCTGTACTTTGAGTATTCTGTATGATTCCTTGTGCTAACCGAATTAATTAAATGTGCATTTCCACCTTCAGTGGTGGACTAATTACTGTACTATATTATAGATTAGATTATTCAGACTGGGGGTTACACAAAAAGCTGGAGAAACTCAGCGGGCGCAGCAGCATCTAAGGAGCGAAGGAGATAGGCGACGTTTCGGGTCGAGACCCTTCTTCAGCCTATTCAGACTATTGGTCAAAATAGTCAATGTTTCCCAATATTCTGAAGCAAACTGCACCTATCTTGAGATAATAAAAAATAAAAAGCTGCAAATGTTGGAAGTACGACATTAAAACAGAAAATAGCAGAAATACACAGAAGGTTAAGCAGTATTTGTAGAGTTAACGTTTTAGGTCAAATACCTTTTTTACATAACAGTGGCAAGGGTCTACAACCTGTAATATCAACACTTGTTCCTTTGTCCTCAGATGCTGTCTTGAGATAACTTTGGCTATCTGTCTTACTTGGCAATGGTCTAGTTCAACATACCTCATGTCTTCTGACCCCTATCTTGATGAGAATTAAAGATTTGCACTTTGATTCCCTCCTTTGACTATTTCCCCACGAAACACCCAGGTAGCTAGTTATCTGATAACTGGATACAGTCCACAGTCAGATAATCTCACATGATTATGAATATAGAGAGAATACTTATCAGTGGCCCGGATTACCAACTGTCCTGCTTTGAACCGAAGATAGACACAAAATGCTGGAGTAACTCTGCAGGACAGCGCTGAGTGTCCTGTTTTGAAGATTAGATCCTATATTTAAATAGAGAACTCATGCCTCAGATGAATTTACTATGGCTCACCTCTTAAATGATGCAGGACTATAGGACTTTGATTAGGCCGAATTTGGAGTATTGCATGCAATTCTGGTCACTCCATTATAAATAAGATGTGGAGTGCAGAGGAGGTTTATCGGAATGCTATCGGCTTCAGCTACAGTGAGGGGTTGAATAAACATGGATTATTTTCTCTGGAACATCAAAAGTTGAGGGGGAGAATTGATAAAAGTACATAAAATTATGAGAGGCATAGATACGGTAGACAGTCATGACCTTTTGGAAATGCCCAATGCTAGGGGGTATAGCAATAAGGTGAGAGGGGGAAAGTTAAATGGAAATGTGCTGACAAGTTTTTTTACACAAGGGGTGGTGGGGGCCTGGAATGCATTGCCAGAGGTGGTGGTGGAGGTAGATACAAGAATGGCATTTAAGAGACATTTAGATAGACACATAGAAGTGCAGGGAATAGATTTGATTTTGATTTGATTTTGATTTGATTTTATTACTTGTTATTCGAACCTCAGAGAACGAAACTCCTTTTCTACAAGCCATACAACAGAACAATTCATAAAAAAATGCACAGACAATTTAATTCACACAAACATCCATTGCAGTGAATCTCCTCCTCACCGTGATGGAAGGCAATGTCTTCACTCTCCCCCGCAACATTTCTCTCCCGAGGTCAAAGCCCCAGGCGGGCGGTGTTAAGTCCCACGGCCATTGAGGCCGCGCCAGGTGATGTACTGCCCCGCTCTAGGCCCAAAAGTCACAACGTTGGAGCCCCCGGCGGGCGCTGGAATGTCCCGCGGCCATGAAAGCCGCGCCGGGCGATGTATGGCCCCGCTCCAGGTCGCTCCAACCCCGCGACACGGGCTGGAGAAGCTGTGTTGCGGGACCTCCGGAAAGCGGGCTCTCTCCCGGACCCGCAAGCTCCCGAAATCCCGACAGTCCACCGGTCTGCAGCTGCAGCCAGAGCTGGAGCTCCGGAGTCGGGCCGCAGCAGCGAGCCACCACCGCTCCCCACGCTCCGAGGCCGGCCAGCCCCACGATGGTAAGTCCGCAGCTCCGCAGGCTCAGGGACTGGAGCCCCCAGGTCGTCCCGGTCGGAGGCCGCTCCACGGTGCTAGGCCCCAACGACAACGGACACCCGACAGGGAAAAAGTCGGGTCTCCCTTGCAGGGAAGAGATTTAAAAGTCCCCCCCCCTCCCCCCCCCCCGCCACCACCCCCACATATACACAGTTACAAACAATACAAAAAAAACCCACAAACAACTACATTTAACTAGACAAAAAATTAAAAAAAGACAGACAGGCTGTAGGGGCCGCTGCAACGTGAGTCGTGCCCGCCCACTTTATATAGAGGGAATAGAGGGATATGGATCATGTACAGGTAGATGAGATCAGTTAAACTTGGCATCCTGTTCTGTGCAAACTTTGTGGCCCAAAAACCCCGTTCCTATGCTGTATTGTTCCATGTTCTATCTTCTTCTCCTTTATGTAAACATCGTCCCGGTCTGATTGGAGTTAAACAACTCTGGAAAAGGGTTTGTCCCCGAGTCTCAGAAAGATGGAGTTAATAATCAGTGTTATTAACTTGCTGCTGACTGCATACACAAAGCTAAACTCATTCCACAGCAAGAACGTTTTGATACCACATGGAGGATTTATTCACAGTGAGATCGAACAAACTCCACCAGAAACAAGCCCTCCCACAAAAGACCAACAGTCAATTAAGCCATGCCCCTGATCAACCAGTTGACAAATACCATTCTTGTAGGGCAACATTTAACCTGCAATGTTTTGTATTTTTAAGGTAATAAGGTAACGTCAACAAATCTATGACGTTACCTCATTGGCAAATGACAGCGTCTCGTGAGTCAACTCAAGAGTCATGTGTACCAATAACTAAACAATAAAATTGTTCCTTGCAGCAACATAACCGGCCTTAAGAGCAATACACATAGGTAATATATAACAAAAACAAAATCAATATAGAGTTATGTTCCAAACAGATCTCTGTACAGTGTCCTCCACAATGTTTGAGACAAAGACACATCATTTATTTATTTGCCTGACTCCGCAAATTGAGACTTATAATAGAAATAATCACATGTGGTTAAAGTGCACATTGTCAGATTTTATTAAAGGCCGTTTTTATATATTTTGGTTACACCATGTAGAAATTACAGCTGTAATTATACATAGTCCTCCTATATCAGGGTACCATAATGTTTGGGACACATGGCTTCATAGGTGTTTGTAATTACTCAGGTGTAATAGCCTCCTTAATGCAGGTATAAGGGAGCTTCAGCACCTAGTCTTTCCTCCAGTCTTTCCATCACCTTTGAAAACGTTTATTGGTGTTTATCAACACGAGGACCAAAATTATGCCAATGAAAGTCAAAGAAGTCAATATGAGACTGAGAAACAAGAATAAAACTGTTAAAGACATCAGCCAAACCTTAGGTTTACCAAAATCAACTGTTTGGAACATCCTAAAGAAGAAAGAGAGCACTGGTGAGGTTACTAATCACAAAGGGACTGGCAGGCCAAGGAAGACCTCCACAGTTGATGACAGAAGAATTATCTTTATCTATATATAATTAAAAGCCTCATCTTGATCACTTCCTGTCTGCGCTGTATATTGATTTTAGAAAAAAAGCGCTACAATATATTGCTATGATTTTTGGCCATCTTAACAGTCCTCCTCTGCTGAGCAGGCTCCGAGGATGAAAAATAAAAAGGGTATGAGTGTTTAAAAAACTTTGAGATCCTCCCGCCTGTCAATCACCACGATTAAGGTAATGGCCCCTTCTGGGGGGGGGGGGGGGGGCCTGGATGCCTGGACATGACTCAGTCACTCTGCAAGATCGCGAGGGAGAGGCCATGTCTCTCATTCTGAGCCGTGAATCAACTGAACTGTGAGTCTGCAATGTATTTGCAAAAAATGATTTGTTAGCCCTTAATGAAAATGAAGTGATTTGTTTGGCCTGCCCTGTGCTTGAAACTGCAATGGCAATGGAAATGAAATGAAAATGCAATGAGCTGTTTGTCCTGCCGGGAAATTGAAATGAAATTAAATGAGTTATTTGGTTGCCTGAAACCACAAATTTCGGCTTATAAGACCGCTATTGGAATAGAAACCAGTCCCTTGGCCCAAAATGCCCATATCAGCCCATGAGCAGCATTTTGGCACAAAAGGCCCGTGCCAGGCCAGGAAAAGTCCAGAAAAATAACCTTTCACTGAGATTTCACTCAGATTTCTTTTTTAAGAGCTTCGGCCCATCAGGCCTGTACTAGCCCAGGAGGATTCCCTTTAGCCCATCAATAAGTATTCCGCCTGCAAGTATTAAACCTCAGCCCAGTATTTTTCCCCCTCCCTTCATTGGCTCCCTGTGAGATACAGGCCAGGATAGACTTTCCTCCTTCATTGCTGTGATCTGCAGAAAAAGATGAAAAATGTCAAAAATGGATTCTCCACCCTCTCCCCCTTCTCTCTCACAGGTCTGTTTTGGGCAGAATTTCTGGCAGTTTCTGAGCTGCCAGCCCACCAGGCCTGAGTGACTGAGCTGCCAGCCCACCAGGCCCAAGTGACTGAGCTGCCAGCCCACTAGGTCTGAGTGACTGAGCTGCCAGCCCACCATTCTTGAGTGACTGTGCTGCCAGCCCAATAATCCATTCGGCCCACAATGTCCATACTAGCCCTCTAGAAACCAGTCCCTTTGGCTCACAACACCCATACTAGCACTCCAGAAAGCCCCCCATCCCCACTCTGGCCACCAATATTGGAATTGGTGGAGAGGTGGAATAATGAGTTGGGAGACCAGCCCTCCCAGGTGAACATGGGACCCAACGGGTCCCACTTAGTCTAGTGATAAAGAAAAATCCCCAAACACCTATCTGACAGATCAGAAACACTGTTCAGCAGTCAGGTGTGGATTTGTCACTGACTACTGTCCACAGAAGACTTCATGAACAAAATACAGAAGCTACACTGCAAGATGCAAACCACTGATTAGCTGCAAAAATAGGATGGCCAGGTTACAGTTTGCCAAGAAGTACTTATAAGAGCAACTACATTTCTGGAAAAAGGTCTTGTGGACAGATGAGATAATGGTCAACTTATATCAGAGTGATGGCAAGAGCAAAGTATAGAGGAGAGAAGGAACTGCCCAAGATCCAAAGCATACCACCTCATCTGTGAAACACGGTAGTGGGGGTGTTATGACCTGGGCATGCATGGCTGCTGAAGGTACTGGCTAACTTATCTCCATTGATGATACAACTACTGATGATAGTAGCATAATGAATTCTGTAGCATATAGACACATCCTATCTGCACAAGTTCAAACAAATGCCTCACAACTCATTGACTGGTGGATTAATCTACATCAAAACAATGATCCCATACATACTGCTAAAGCAACAAAGGAGTTTTTCAAAGCTAAAAAATTGTCATTTCTTGAGTGGTTAATTCAATCACCCGATCTGAACCCAATTGAGCCTGCCTTTTATATGCTGAAGAGAAAACTGAAGGGGACTAGCCCCAAAACAAGCATAAGCTAAAGATGGCTGCAATACAGGCCTTGCAGAGCATCATCAGAGAAGACACCCAACAACTGGTGATGTCCATGAATCGCAGACTTCAAGCAGTCATTGCATGCAAAGGATATGCAACACAATACTAAACATGACTACTTTCATTTACATGACATTGCTGTGTCCCAAACATTATGGTGCCCTGAAATGGGGGGACTATGTATAAAGGCTGTTGTAATTTGTACATGGTGAAACCAAAATGTATAAAAATGGCTTTTATTAAAATCTGACAATGTGCACTTTAACCACATGGGATTTTTTCTATTACAAATCTCAAATTGTGGAGTACAGAGGCAGATAAATAAATGATGGGTCTTTGTCCCAAACATTATGGAGGACACTGACCTCTGTACATTCACTATTTTGTAAAAAACAACAGTCTTTTTGAGAAGTTGCACATAATTGCCTCTCGGAACCTTTGCTGGGTTAAAGCTGCATACAACAATGGATTGAAGCAGCTATCCTCAATAATCTGGTACGATATTATCATGAAACTGAGCATGCCAGGTGTTTTTGCACCTTGGATCACCACGCAATGTCTCTCCAAGCCTGAAGTTACCTGATGCAGAGGTGGTGGACCTGAAACATCTTAGGTTCTGAGTAGAAGCAGGTCCACATTGTCACACTGAGGAAGTTTACCAGGTTAGACCTGTCGCAGGATCCGTGTGTCCATTGATCTCAACAAGATTTGTAAGGCTGCAGTTGCAAGGCAAGGTCATAGATAAATGTATTCATGGAGCTATGTAGCACAGGATCAGGCCCATCACATGTTCCTGCATTTGGCCCATATGTCCTTAACCCGTCCCATGGTAGGGTAGCATGCCAAACACCATCTTTACCATGTTGTCCACCTGACTCGCTACGTTCAGGGAACCATTCGCCCATATTCCAATATATCATTCGCCCATATTCCAAGATTTAATGTATATGTCCTGCTCTGGTTTGACATACCAAAGTGCAATGTTTTACACTTGTCAGAGTTAAATTCTATTTGTCATTCCTTGGGCCACCTTCCTAATTGATTTAGATCTTATTGTAAGCTTAGATATATTTCCTCACTGTCACTATACCACCAATTTTGGTGTCACCTACAGATTTACAAACAATATTAACTGCATTTTCATCCAAATAGTTAATATACATAAAGTCCAGCACTAAACCCTGTGGCACTCCGCTGGTCATAGGCCTCCAATCAGCAAAACAATCCTCCATAACTACCATTAGACTCCTTCTTTCAAGCCAATTTTGAATCCAATTGGCTATGCACCTCGGATTCAATGTGATCTATCTTTCCAGACTACCATGCAGGATCTTGTCAGGGGACTTCAGGAGTCGCAGGGGAAACATTTAGTTCCTTTCCTTTAATATTTCAGTTTAACTGAGTGTGTTTGTGTTTATATTGTTTCCATTATTTTTATTGTAAATCATTAGTCTCAATTTAAAATGTTAAGAGGTTCTTAAAGGGTCCCACAGCTTTGACAGCTGGAATAGCTGGGACATTGGTGATTTGCTGGCTATTACTTTCAGAGGATACTTCGCTGCTGGAAGAACTTCCTCTGACCATGTCACTGGAATCTGGGATGGTTCAGACCATCCACATTCACACAAGTTGAGGTGTGGGTAGGCTGTGGATTGTGATCCAAGTCACATGCACTAACACACACATGACAATTGGAGTAGGAGTAGGCACTCATCCCGTCTGGCCTGCCCTGTTATTCAATATGATCATGATTGATCTGTCCCCAGCCTCATCTCATCTTGTCTTCTTTGTCAGACCAACAATTTGGCAACATTTCAGAACCCTTGCTTCCTCTTCAAGTGCTTTGCTTCAAGCAGCTTCCACAACCCTCTGGGGTAGAATATTGCAGAAATTCATCGCCCTGTGAGAAGAATGTATATTGTGCAAAGCCCCAAGCCTAACCACTAAGCTTTTGTCGTAAATAACTTAAAATGATCACTTATGTAATAATATCGCGCTGGATTATTCCGGACATGTTTCAGTTCCTTTTGGCTCTACAAGAGCAAAATTCTTGTCAAAAGGTGTCCGATGGGATGTGGAACCAATAGGCACTAAGCCTTAATATTCTTCAACATTAGTTCTTTGCAAAAACGAAGCTTCAGTCAGAGCCTTCTATGAACAACAAATAATATTCAATTGCAAGGACTGCGAAGGGGGGCACGGTTGCATAGTGTTAGAGTTGCTGTCTTACAGCACCAGAGACCCGGGATTGATCCTGACTACGGGTGCTGTCTGTACGGAGTTTGTACGTTCTCCCCGTAACCTGCATGGGTTTACTCGGAGATCTTCGGTTTCTTCCCACGCTCCAAAGACGTACAGGTTTGTAGGTTACTTGGCTTGGTATAACTGTAAAAATTGCCTCTAGTGTAGGGTAGTGTTAATGTGCGGGGATTGCCGGTGTTGTGGACTCAGTGGCCAAAGGGCCTATTTCCATGCTGTATCTAAACTAAAACAAACATCATGACACATGCAAAGATTCAGTAATTAATATAGTTCATGGATCCTGTTGCTATAATGTACTGGGATGAGCAGGTGTGCTGCTTTCCTTTCCAATGGTTTAATAGCTTTGTTCATATCTTGTTAAGTTTATACAATGTTATTGTGCTAACAGCATGCCATCAGCAGTCTGCAGACGCATTGTATTATTAACTAACAAGGCAAGAAGGGTTGCAGCATATTATCCGATTACTTACAAAATTGCACATGTGATTAGTTTGATGCATTCAACACATTTTAACAATTAGACACGGGTCATTTGCTGCCCATAATCAATTCATGCAAAAAAATTGTTTCTTGTAACTTGTAAATAAATTGTCTGACAAAATAACCATGAATGAATCGCATAGAACTATTACAAGGTAATGACTTTCATCTAAATGCCAAAGCAGAATAATGAATCAGCATAGAGCTGATTTTTTTGACCTTCAACTCTTCCAACTCACCTCTCCTTAAGGATAACAGGTTAAGAAAAGGAAATAGAACATGGAAACAAGTTTTTTAAACCCACTAAGTCCACATAGAACACAGTACAGTACAGCACAGGAACACTTCGGCCCACAATGTCCATGCAGAACATTTAAACTAATCTCATGCACTGGTACATCACCATATCGCTCCACATCCTCCATATCCATGAACCTTTCTAAATGCCTATTAAATGACCCAAATGTATCTGCCTCCACCACATTCCCAGAAATACATTCCAGGCATCTACCATTCTCCATGTAAAAAAACTTGCCACACACATCTCCTTTAAACTTTGCCTCTTTCACCATAAAGCTCTACACACCTTACACTTCCACCCTGGGGAAAAAGGTTTGGCTGTCTCCCCTATCAATGCCTCTCATAATTTTATATACTTCTATCAGGTCTTCCATCAACTACTGATGCTCCAGAGAAAACAATCCAAGTGTATCCAACCTCTCCTTACAGCTAACACGCCCAACCCAGGCGGATTCTGGTAAACCTCTTCTTCATTGTCTCCACATCCTCCCTGTGATTGAGAACACTGACCACCGACACTAATCTAATTTATTTCTCCTCATATTCCCATCATCGCGCTCAGACTCTATCACTCATCTGCATGAAGGGCAATTTACATTGGCCATTTTATCTACCACCCCGCACATTTTTGGGAACAATTTAGAAAACTCAGAGGAAACACAATGGTCACAAGGGAAACTGTACGCAAACTGTACCCGAGGTCAGGATGGCACCTGGGTCTCTAGACCTGTGTGACTGTGCATACCTATGGGAACCTGTAAATAGCAACCACTTATGCTACTGGCATTTGAACTTCTGGTGCACTAATGTTATCCCACTTGCCAGAGGACGTTATTTCTCCCTATTTGCACCATCATAATCACATATTGAATGCCTCCATTACATCCCCCCCTTAAATACAGTACCTCTGCTAAACAATCTGGGGACACATAGAAACATAGAAATTAGGTGCAGGAGTAGGCCATTCAGCCGTTCGAGCCTGCACCGTCATTCAATATGATCATGGCTGATCAGAGGACACACAAGATATCTCCTTCTCAGCCACCACAATGCAATCCTTATTCCTTGCAATATCTAAACTCTTTCAAGTAGTTGCTTCTGTTGGGTAATTTCACAGCTTGCCATGTCTGTAAATGCACTTCAGAAACATTAACTCTGCAAAGCATCAATTGTTCAATGATCCAATGAATCAATGATACTTTGTTGTCGCATGTACCCACGTACAGTGTTTTTGCACACAATCCGGTATAATCATACAGCAGATCTCACCTTGGCAGTACACAAAGATTTGCCACTTTTTGACGGCGACAAAGTTACAAAAAGTTCACTGAACAGTCTATATTTCCTCGCAATGGTGAACCAGGCCTGCCGTCGCATGAGGCATCAAGCTCCCCCCCCCCCCGCCACCCACCCCTGCTGGTCCCCCTTCGTTCTCGGCAGCGCATTGTTTTCTCAAGTTGCTTTCTAAGGCAAAACACATAAACTGCTAGAGGAACACAAAGCGTCAGGCTGCATCTGTGGTGGGAATGGACAGACGACATTTCGGGTCAGAACCATTCCTCCTCAGCCTGCATTCCTGGTTTCACAAATCATTCAATTTTTGATGAGTAATTCTTTGAAACCCGCAAAGCTGTAATTTTCTGCTAACAATGTTAGGTCCATAGAGAACGGATCAGATTATTCTGTCTGTTCTTGGTTCAAATAAAGAACAAGTAATGATCAACTGTTTCATTCCTGGAAAGGTTCCATTGTGCTTGAGATGCATCTAATGAATTCTCCACAATCAGATTTGATGGTTTTGTGGTTTGCATTATTTCACTCGCCTTGCGAACAGTCAGATACAATAAAATCCCAACTTTTGTCCTTTCTGCAATTATCGCTCCACTATCTCCATTGTTTGGATGGTTACTGGCCTTGATATCCAGCAGCTTAGGAGGTTTTATTTGTTCCATTGTATACTTTTTCTATTGAACCACACACTCACTGCACCCTGGCACATTTCCACGTGCTATCCATAATTGGCAGAATCACTAACCGTTGTTCAATATTCCAATTCAAGAATGGAGTCTCTATTTCATAATTTCACCAATCAGCACCTGTGTACCATGGCTCAGTATTTGTTTCCCATTCATTCACTGAGATACTATAGGATACCCACTAATTAAGAATAACAAACAAGGATATTTTATTATAAAATAATTTACATTGTGCAAAGGAACATTTTTTAATGGTGGCTTCCAAGTTGTTGCATGTTTGTCCTTGAGAAGTGTTACCTTCTTTAATTCCTGTGTTAAATGTGTACCTTGAGCACTGTTACTTAGGGCGTAAAGAGATTTTGACCTGGTGTTGATTGGTAGACTAGTATATTCTTTCCAAGCCTAAATAATATGTGGCATGCATTAAATAAATCAGGCTACAGCATTACCATATGTCCGCTTCTTTTGAACTTTTAGATGAAATAAATAAAGGGCTTGAGGGAGCTTTCAAAAAAGCCTTGGCTGTTTATTACAGTGCAGTCTGTAGATAATACACACTGGACACACGGTGGAGGGAATGAACACTTAGCATGCCAAATAAAATGGGGTGCATTGTTCTAGTTGGAGAGGCATGCACCCATGAGTTGACTCCTGGTCTGCAGATGGTAGAAAGTCATTTTGGAAGTAGAATCATTCAATATACAGATCTCCAATTTGCTCTTGTAATCTTGCATATGACTGCTCCAAGTAAGTTTATAGGCAATACAATTTGATGGTTGATGGATTTCAGCAACAGTAAAGCAGCTGAATGTCAAAAAGGCATGGTTATACTCTTGCTGGAAAGAGATTTTTGCTTGGCATTTATTCGGCATGACTATTATGAGCTCAACCTTGAAGGTTGACCAAGTCTTGCTGTTTATATACTTTGGGTAGTGTTCTGGGGAGTTTCAAATTGAACGGAAGTCTGTATAATTAGCAGCAAAATCCAAGGTGGTGGTGTGTGCGTGTGCGTGTGCGCGTGTGCGTGTGCGTGTGCGTGTGTGTGTGTGTGTGTGTGCGCGCGTGCAGGAGGAAGGAGGAAGGAGGAAGGGATGCTAGCAACTTCCTTCTTTTTCTTTTTAAACGTGTTAAGAACCGTTCAACGGGGAAGAGGTAGAGAAGCAGAAAGGTTTGGAAGTGAAGGAACAGATTGTGGTGTAATGGACAGAGCAGCCACAAATGATGGATCAATGCATTTCCAGTAATGAAGACTTTTAAAGGAAGTGGATTATTATCGGGACATGAGGACTCTAAGCCGACACTGATTGTATCAGGCACTGTATCAAGATCTGAGACATAATGCAGGAACGCAGAACATGCTGGAGCAGCACTGTATGATTTTGTTTATATCCAACATGTCCTCACAGAATGTTAGACACTGTCCTTCTGGTTGTGGAATTTCTGGACTTTTCAACGATGAAACTCAGAATAATGAATATTCTTCTTGTTTTGCCTCGATTGTGTTAGTGGGTAGCACAGTAACAGGGAACTCTGCTATCAAATCGGATCCCGAATTCACCCACTATGAAACCAAGCTCATTGATTTAGCAATAGCTGATCATTTTGCATTTTCATCTAAGCTAATCCATTTTACTTCACAGCAGTAGGTTTAATCTCAATAGAGATATCAATCCTTAAAGAATGAAAAAATGAACTTGCTCTAGATTGAAATTTTCCTCCTCCACCTCCAGCATTCTAGGCTTGGTTATAGTTCTGCTGCATTTAATCAATCACTCTGAATATCCTGGTCAATAGCCATTTTTGTGCATTGAGCATATAATCAGGTGCTTTTCAATGGCTCCTAAAGGCATTAGAGAATCGTTAATGGATACAGCTTCTTCTGATTTCTCTATTTGATTTTGTAGTGTCTCACTTACTTCCTCTACTTGCTCATCTGCACTAATGGAAATGTTCTCCTTATGAATTTACCATCAAAACCTTATTTTTAATTTATTTTTAATTCTCTTTAATTTCACTCAGAGTTTTCTTTTCAATATGGAAGAGATTCTGCATGATTTTACTTTCCGTTGAGTTTAGTTTATAGATGTAGCATGGAAACAGGCCATTTGGCTCACTGAGTTCATTCTGACTATGGATTAGTTCATTCATTCACACTAGTTCCAACTTATCCCATTTTCCCACTCCATAGACACTAGGGGCAAATTACAGAGGCCAATTGACCTACAAACTTGCACATCATTGCGATGAGTGAGAAAACCCCCACTTGGAAAAAAAAACCCCACAGTGACAGGGAGAACATACAAACTCCGCACAGACAGCCCTTGAGGTCAGGATCTGGCCCAGGTCTATGGCATTGTGAGGCAGCAGCTACACCAGCTGTGCCACAGTGCCGCCCACACCAGGTAGGTGTAACTTCACACTTTTGGTGTAAAATGTTGTACAAGGATTCTATCAGATCCCGTGCTTTAATAACATTTTTACCAAACAGCAATTAGAACTGTGCATTGTATTTCAAGTGTGACCTAACCAATTTTGATACAAGCCAAGCATTAATCCTCTACTCAGCAATTCTTCCTCCTTTTATGGCAATAAACTGTAGTGCTTGGTTTAATTTTTCAGTAGTCTTATTACTCTGTTGTCAATGATTGCGATTTCTGAATTTGTATTTCCAGATCCCCGTCTTCTTCAAAATGACTTTGATCATTATTTCAGCAGGTGGATGGTTGTAGCCTACAGCTCGATGCTGAGTTCAAGCAACACTTGAGCATCAGCCCTGAAGGCATCCATTTTAACAACACAGAGTTAGATATATTGTGTTAATCTAAGAGAGTTAGAGAGAGCTCTTAGGGCTAGTGGAATCAAGGGGTATGGGGAGAAGGCAGGAACGGGGTACTGATTGTGGTTCATCAGCCATGATCACATTGAACGGCTGTGCTGGCTTGAAGGGCCTACTTCTGCACATATTGTCTATGTATCTAATGTTCAAGACTTTTGGCACCATCGATGACAAAGCAGCCCGCTGGATTAGTATCCCATCCAACAGATGGAGCATTCACTCCTTCAGTCAATGGCATATCTTGTTATACTGCACGCCTTCATAATGAAGCTGGCATGGACTGACAGCGGCTCTCAAGCCAACAACCTGCACTGACTAGATGGAGAAAGGAGGCGGAGGTCGGGGAACCCCACCACCCTCAAGCTCCCTCTCTCTGAGTTACAGGGCAGTCTGAATTGGAAATATATCGCTGTTCCTTCATTGACATGAGGTCTAAATCATGAAATTAGCCACCCAAAAGCATTGTGGTGTACCTGAGGAAGGACTGCAATGGTTCACGAAGGGACCCCACCATGATCTTTTCAGGGGCAGTTTGAGATGCTCAAGAAAAGCAAAGCAAGTGAACAAAACAAAACTCCTGGCAAAGTGGAAACAGGCCCTTTGGACCACCGAGTTCGCACCAACCAGCGATCATTGCACATTAACACCACACTACACACACTAGGGATAATTTTACATTTACACAAAGTCAATTAGCCTACAAACCTGTACGTCTTTGGAATGTGGGAGGAAACTGAAGTTCTCCGAAAAAACCCACGCAGGTCATGGGGAGAACATACAAATTCCGTACAGACAGCATCCGTAGTCAGATTCAAACCCGGGTCTCTGGCGCTGTAAGGCAGTAGCTCTACCACTACGCCCATGTGCCATCCATAGGTAGCCCATATCCCATGTCAAGGCACAAAACCGAAGGCTAAAACCAGACCAGATATTTCTTACTATTCCAGCACCCAAGTGGTGTCATGGCAAAGTCCGATTGTGGTTTCACTTGATGTTGAGGTAAACTGGAACCTGGAACTTCTTGTGGCTCAGGACAGACTTGGAGCAAACCTGAATTATTAATGCTACTCTGCATCTTTGCTAATAGGTATTTGCTTCTGAACGGTTCAATTCTGTTATCTTAAATTTAACATCATTTTGATTTAAGTATTATCGCTTTTGTTTTGCAGATACAAAAGTTGCCACCATAATGTTCTACGAATGCCTACATATTCGGAGGACCATTCATTTAAAAACCTATTTATTGTGATGCCAGAAATAATTTGCAAGCCAGTTCTGTTGTCACTTGCTCAAGCACACAAGAACTGATGTTTGTCCCAAGCAGACAATTTCATTACATAGAGCAAATGTTTTTGGTAGCAGCTTTGACAGAATGTGTAGCCTTCAGCAGTAGGTTTCTCATTCTGTTCTAAACACAAGAATTTCATGAGCGTAGATAGTAAATGGGCTCAGCTTCACTTGATCAATTAGGCTTAGTGTGTATTTTTGGCTTTTGAGGATAATGGTATTTAGAAAAAATACAATCTATTTTGATCTCTTTATCGATGGTGGGGCATAGTTCAAGTGGAGGGAATTCAGAGAATGTTCATTAAGTTGATTCCAGGAATGCAGTGAATGCATTATGAACAAAGGTTGAGCAGCTTGGATATATAATTATTTGAGTTCAGGAGGCAAGGTAATGTTACTGATGCAGCATAGAAAGCATCTTATCCGGATATATCACAGCTTGGAATAGCAACTGCTCTGTTAAAAACTGCAAAACATTGCTGAGAGTTGTGAACGAAGCCAGGTCCATCACACAAACCAGCCTCCCCCCCCAAACACATCGCTCATCGATTCCATCTACACTTCACGCTGTCTTGGTCTACACTTCACATCCGGTGGTCATTCCTTTCCTCTTCCCCCAAGTTATTGCCCCCTTAAAATAGAAATAATGAGAAATGTCAACTCCCAAGGCTGTGAACGTTTGGAATTCCCCACCACAAAAGTTACTGAGGTTGAGCCATTGAATATAATCAAAGGTAGGAGAGCTAGAGTTTTGGACTATAGGTCAGTCAAGGTTATAATAAACAGGAGAGCGGACACAGGGCAAAGATCAGATCAATGGCGTCACTTAAAGCTGGACTAGCTTTACATAAGCTGAAGAATCTTATGTAAGAAAGAACTGCAGATGCTGGTTTAAATCAAAGGTAGACACAATATGCTGGAGTAACTCAGCGGGGCAGGCAGCATCTCTGGAGAGAAGGAATGGGTGACATTTCTAGTTGAAACATCACCCTTTCCTTCTCTCCAGAGAGGTTGCCTCTCCCGCTGAGTTACTCCAGCATTTTGTGTCTACCTTTGAAGAATCTTATCATCTACTCCTGCTCTTAATACTCACTGTTATGTTCTCGAGAGAACAAATGTCAAGAAAAAATGTTCTAAAATACTTCTGGCACTAAATGGAAGACAGTGCAACCATTACATGCACCCTGGAGTCCCTGCCTTACCCTTTGCCAACACTGGGTTTGGGGTAGCCTGAGGTGGGAGGGGGAGAGGGCTTGGAAGTAATCTTCACGCATTTACCCATGAGATCTTACTGCCGAATGCCCTAACATCCTTCCACACCTAATCGACTCTAAAATAGTTTGTATCCATTCTAACTCCATTATCACACAGTTTCCAACAGCTTTTGTGAAGTGGGAGAATGTGATTTAGATTCACCCCATAAAGTCTGCCTTTGGCAGCCTCATGTTCATTCTTAGCAGCCAACCTATTGTCATTGTTTTTAAGGTAAATACATACTTTATGAATTATTTTGCTATTTCTAATTAGTAAAATCTATATTTGCCAAACACAGTGCACTTAACATAAATCTAGAATATTATTTAAATATGGTAGAATGGGAAGCATGTGGAATAACTTTGACTTCCTCACACAGAACACAACTCATAGGGATGGCCATTTTTGCCATCTTTGTACTTCAGTAGTGAAGCAACTACTGTGTAATTTGTTGGCCTTATCCAGAAATCATTATGCAGGTGATTTTTTTAAATGTTTTTTTCCAGATCATAAGCTTCAACATTCAAAGATCCAGCAATAAAAATCTGATGTCTCCAAATGTCAAGTACCAGAACAGCGTGCAAATCTCAAACATCTTCTACTGCAACTTGAATGGAAATTTCAAAAAGAATTTGGATCTCCAATAGTTTTTTTTCCAGATATTTTGAAAAGGTTTTGCAAAGCTCAAGCATTCTCTTTAGATTACATCTGAAATCCAATAAGACTGCAGGGATCAGAAATGATATTACCATTCATGAAGCTACAAACCATTTCAGAGCTCTGCTGCATTGTTGCTATCAGATGCAACTTGTCTTTCACGAATGTCACTGCCAAACTTGTTTGAATGAATATATGTTGAATTCCTTTTTATATGTTAAAATCATGGGGGGAAAAAAACAAAAGAGCATTAGTTTATAGGTAGCCTGGGAAATAAAAATAAAAAAGCACTGTTTGTAGCCCAGGCAAAACTCAGACGCTGATCAAGAGCTCACTAAATAGTTGATTAAATCATGTTAAATTCAAAGAATAGGACTCAAAGCTGTTCTGTCCCTGTCCAGTTTTGATATTAATACTGCTGGCATGTCACCTGTGGCTTAATAGGTAAACACTGCCACCGAAGGTTACTGATACAGTGACAAACACACAAAAAATAAAAGGAATTGGGTGATTTGGCTCATTGTGCCTACTCTGCCACATAACAAGATAATGGATCATCCAGTACTTCAGTGCCATTTTCCTGGACTAAATCCATATCCATTAATCTAAAAAATCTATTCATCACTCTCTTGAATATAGTTGGAAACACTCTTGAGTGGAGAATTTTAAAAGATTCATTGCTCTCTGAGTAATTAAATTTCTTCTCATCTCGGTCCGGTCTCTCCTCCTTCCAGAAATTCCAGCTGAGGGTAATATCATCCCTACATCTTCCCTGTCAAGCCACAGAAGAGATTTATAACTTTCATTGCGAATCTCTCCAGGAGCTTATAAACATGGGAGGTGATAAATTGATCTCTGCTGAACCTCACCTCAAAAGCCCACCACATCTAGGAATCAAGGTAGCAACTTCATTGCACTCTATTCATTGCTCACATACTGTTCCTTCGGTCAGGAGACCGGACCTGCACACAATTCATTCACTTGGACATTCCATAAATTCAGAAGGACTTTGTAACTGCTGTGTTCAAATCCTCTTGCAAAACATGCAAAACGAATTGTGCTTAAAAAGCATATGTGTATCGGCCTAGTTCATAAAGTTGATGACTTTAACCATGTCATAATGCAGTTTCACAAAGTTATTGACACCAAACACCCGATTTCATATGTGTGAATTATCATTCCATGGGACAAACATTTATAATTCTATGCCAGTTCAAAATAATAAAACCATTTTTTTACTTTATCTTTTAGATCATGATTTTTCAGTTACCACCTTAATCTCATTATATGGTCCCGAAACATATGTTTTGCTCTGTTTACGATGTTTAAAATATGAATTAAAAGTTGTAGAAATAAGGAACTGCAGATGCTGGTTTACACAAAAGGACATAAAGTGCTCAAGTTTGGGAGAAAAGTTTATTAAGTGCTGGAGTAACTCAGCAGGTCAGGCATCATCTCTGAAAAATATGGATAGTTTTGGATTGGGAGAAGGGAAGAAACGTCATTTATCCATGTTCCCTAGAGATACTGCCTGGCCCGCTGAGTTATTCCAACACTGTGTCCATTTCATTAAAACAATTGTGCTTGTTGTTCCTTAATTTGGTGGCTGTGAGAACGGATCAATGCAATTGATTGCCCACCTGCTTGCTGACATTATTGTTGCAGGATGAGAGAGACTACAGGAGATGGTGCCTGAAAGGAAATAAAGGAAATCTATCATCACATCGTCAGGTCTTTGAACAGCTTTACTTCACTGTTCTCTACAGAGGATGGTTCTTTAGTTCTTCATATATAAATAATTCTTAGCACATGAACTTGCTTTCCGGCAGTCATCAGATTCTACCAAAAATTCAAGGAAAACAGTAGATTTATGGCTCAGCAGCCTGCAAGGAAAATACTTCGTTATGTATCATTATGAGATCTGTACAGTTGTCAACATTGTTTACTTTAGTCTAGTTTAGAGATATGGCATTGAAGCAAGCCAATCAGCTGACCATCAATCACCTGTTTAGACTAATATGTCTGAAGAAGGTTCTCGACCCAAAATGTCACCTTCTCTCCAGCAATGCTGCCTGTCCCACTGAGCTACTCCAGCATTTTGTGTCTAGCTTCGACACTAATTGGGATCTCTTCCAGGGCAGGGGTGACCTGTATAAAAGGGAGTGTTGCACCCAAACTGGAGAGGGACCAACATCCTAGCGGGGTTTGCTAATTCTACATGGGGGGGGGGTTAAACTAGATTGGCAGGGGGGGTGGGATCTCGTGCAGGACAGAGGTACGTGAGAGGTTAGAGGTGGGTATGGAGGGTGGTGTGGGAAAGGTTAGTGGACAGAACAGGCAGGTGAAAGGCGGAGAGCGAGGAGGGAGGGTTGGTTTAAACTGCACATATTTTAATGCAAGGGGCCTGATGGGTAAGGCAGATGAGCTTAGGGCATGGATAGGTACGAGCGACTGGGATGTTGTAGCCATGACTCAATCCTGGTTAAGGGAGGGGCCGGACTGGCAGCTCAATGTTCTGGGATACAGGAGCTTCAGGAGAGACAAGGGTGAGGGAATAAGAGGGGGGGGGGGGTGGTTGCATTGTTGGTTAAGGAGGATGTCATGGCTGTCTTCAGAGGCGACATTACGGATGGTTCTTAAGGAACAAGAAAGGGATGATCGGTTTGTTGGGGGTGTACTACAGGCCCCCGAATAGTCAACGAGAATTAGAAGAACAAATGTGCCGGGAGATTGCAGACAGCTGCAGGACAAATAAGGTTGTTGTAGTAGGGGATTTTAACTTTCCCAATATAGACTGGGAAAATTGTTGCATGAAGGGTTCAGATGGGGTGCATTTCCTCATAAGTGTTCAGGAAAGTTTTCTTAAGCAGTAAGAGATCACTGCTTTTCGCCACAATCTTGCTTATTGGCATTTTACTCACATGCAAACTTAAAATCCCACATTCAAAAGAAAATTACTTGGAGTGTGGATCGATGGGTCTAACTAGATAAACACCTGCTTAAGCGTGTGCAGACGTGGCGTAGAAGGACGAGAAGCCGAAGCAAAGAGGTGGAAGCCAAATAATCGAATGGAAACTAAGCCGAAATGCCAAATAACTGAAAGCGTACGAAGCCGAAACACCAACTAACCGAAAGAGTGGGACGCCTAAAAGCAAACTCACTGAAAGGCCGATCTGCCGAAATGCCACTTCACTGAAAGGCTGCGTCGCCTACAAGCCAACGTACTGAATGGCCGCTCTGCCGAAAAGTCAAATAACGGCCATGATGTCGCCGGGAGGGGGGGAAGCGGGACTTGTCAGCAATTGGTCCAGACCCCCACTTCCATCACATCATTGGCCGATGGAGACGGGAGGGTGGGGTCATTTTCCCACACAAGCCATAGGTGACTGGGCAATCTAAACCCGAGTATCAAGTTGTAAGCGGCCGAAGGAGCACATCCCTCGGGACAGCCCCCACTCTCCCACGGCCACTGCCGCCCTCCGCCTCGTCTCCCCCGAGCGGCCGCACTGCGATGGGCTGTGTGTCGGCAGCGCCAGGTGGAGCAGAGGTGTGGGACAGGCTGGTCCCTCCGCCCACCCAGAGTCACTAACCGCGATGCACCGCCATCGGACCCCAACCCCCACACCAGGGTGATTCAATCCCCCAGACCTCCAGACCCCGCCCACACTTGGGGCATTGGCAGCCATAGTGATGCACTTTTAAAACATGGGGGGGGGGCACAAATTCCCTGTCAGGCCGATGACAAGTGTGCATGACAACGAACAATTTTATCTCCTCCCAACAAGCTCCCAAGCACAAAACACCAGGTAATCTGTAAACTGTTTTAAACAAAGATGGACACAAAAAGCTGGAGTAACTCAGCGGAATAAGCAGCATCTCTGGAGAGAAGGAACGAGTGACGTTCCGGGTCGAGACCCTTCTTCAGATCTGAAGACGGAGTCTGAAGGGTCTCGACCCGAAACGCCACCCATTCCTTCTCTCCAGAGATGCTGCCTGGCCCACTGAGTTACTCCAGTTTTTTGTGTCTATCTTTAGTGTGACAGTTGTCTCATTTCATCGGCTTCATGTATTGCGTGCATTGAAGAGACGCTAGACTATACATCTATTCATTCAAGTGTGCTTTTAATGAAATCTCACATCTTTGCGAGGGAGGGATGGAATGGATGTGACCACCGGCTAAAGCAAAGGCATAGGTAGGACAGGGAAGAACTATTTATACATGTAACATTTTTGTTTTTAAATCAGTAACTCTTTTTTGAGTTTTAATGCTGATCCCGTCCTGTGGGAAGGGTTTGTGGCAGCTGGTTTCATAGTGCCTTCATTAAGGGCACATTTGGATGAATAGATCCATTCAAGTGTTGTGGTCCGATGGGGGTTGGGGCCCGATGGCAGTGCATCGTGGTCAGTGACTCTGGGTGGATGGAGGGACCAGCCTGTCCCACACCTCTGCTCCACCCAGCGCTGCCAACACACAGCCCATCGCAGTGCGGCCGCACGGGGGAGACAAGGCGGAGGGCGGCCGTGGCCGTGGGAGAGTGGGGGCTGTCCCGGGGGATGCGCTCCTTTGGCCGCTTACAACTTGGTGCTTGGGTTCAGAGTGCCCAGTCACCTATGGCTTGTGTGGGAAAATGACCCCCACCCTCCCGTCTCCATCGGCCAGTGATGTGATAGACGCGGGCTGGACCAATGTGATGGACCAATCACTGACAAGTCCCACCCCCGCAGCAGTCACGTCCGTTATTTGACTTTTCGGCAGAGCAGCCATTCGGTGAGTTGGCCTTTCGGAGAACGGTCTATCGGTGAGTTTGCTTTTAAGTGTCCCACCCTTTCGGTTAGTTTGCTTTTAGATGTCCCACCCTTTCGGTTAGTTGGCGTTTCGGCTTTGTTTCTGTTCGGTTAGTTGGCGTTTCGGCTTTGTTTCTGTTTGGTTATTTGGCTTCCACTTCTTTGCTTCGGCTTCTTGTCCTTCGATGCCACGTCTGCGTACCAGCTTAAGTACTGACACCACAGTGGGTTCAGAACTGGCCAATTATTCTATTCTGCAGATCCATCATATACTGTCGACAGCATTTATACTTGCAGCAAAACAAGTTTTTTTTTTTTTTTTACTTTATTTTATTAGAAGTAATCTATTTACAATAATGTAAACAGCTTTACAAACCTCAACTTAATTACACATTTTTTAAATAACCCATTGACAGTTATCATCTTCTATTTTTTTGGAAATAATGAAAAGAATAGAATAGTTTTAAATCAATAAGAAAGTGATTAAATAATAATTTGATTATATAGAAAAGAAGAAGAAAATAGAGCAAGGAAAAAAGATTATAGATTAACAAAAAGTGAAAAAATATTATATATATATATATATATCAATGAAAATCAACAAAATATATTGTATCTAAAACTATTACAAATAATAATATCAATGAAGACATGCCTATTAATCCTAGTATAAGAATCAATTATTCTCATCAAATCCCGCTGGGTACCCGTCAGGCTGTGACGTCAAGAACAGCTACTTCTCTAGATACTGTATATATGGAGACCATATTTGTTCGAAGGTATTATATTTGTCCAATAGGACAAATCTGATTCTTTCTAATTGTAACGTCTCCAACATCTCTGCTGCCCACATTTTAATTGTGGGGGATAATGTTCCCTTCCAAAATTTCAATATGATTTTTTTCCCTATTATCAAACAGTAATCAAAGAAATTTCTTTGATTTCCTGTAAGTACCGAATTTGAATCCAAAATCCCAAGTATTATTAACTTTGGGTCTGGATCCAATCTAATTTTTAGAACCTCAGAAATAACCTTAAACATTTCTGTCCAATAGTAATTCAGTTTGGGACATGTAGCAAAACTGTGTGTTAAATTTGCTTCTAAGTTCTTACATTTATCACAAATTGAAGAGAGATTGTGAAAGATACTATTTAATTTAGTTTTTGAATAGTGTAATCTGTATAATACTTTGAATTGTATCAATGTATGTCTGGCATTTAACGAACACCGATGTATTTGCTGTAAACTTTCTTCCCAATTTTCTTTTGTTATGGATAAACCAATTTCCTTTTCCCATGCTTGCCGATATGTTTCCGTTGTTGGATTCTCCTTATCCAAGATTATGTTATATATATGGGCTATTAATTTTTCTGTATTTGGGTGTAAATTAAACAAATCATCTAATAATCCTGGTACTTTATTTTTATAATCTAGTGTGTTTGATTTTATATAATCTCTAATTTGTAAGTACCTAAACAAGTGTTGCGGAGACAATCCGTAGATATCTTGTAACTCTTGGAATAAAAGAAATTTTCCTTTTCTATAAAGGTGCTCTATCCTTTTAATTCCTAAATCATCCCAATGTCTAAACCCTCCATCCAATATAGAGGGCTTAAATAATGGGTTATTCATTATTGGTAGTCTAAGTGAAAGATTATCTAGCTGTAAAGTCTTAACTATTTGTTTCCAAATACGTCTATTATTATAAATTATAGGGTTATCCCTATAAATTTTTTTTTGTACTTCCTTTGGGGCAAAGAGAACCGAGCCTACATTATAGGGTAAACAATCTTCCTTTTCCATCTTTAACCACATTGGTTCATAATCCATATTTACCCACCAAAAATTCATGTTCTTAATCTGGACTGCCCAAAAATAATATAAAAAATTTGGAAGTGCTAATCCTCCATTTATCTTAGATTTACATAAATGTTTTTTACTTATTCTATGATTTTTATAATCCCAAATAAAACTATAAATAATATTATCTATTTTTTTAAAAAAGGTCTTTGGGAGAAAAAAAGGAATAGCCTGGAACAAATATAATAATTGTGGTAAAAACACCATCTTTATAGCATTTATTCTACCAATCATGGATATAGGAAGTGTTTTCCAGTACAAAATATTTTTTTTTAATTTATCTAATAATAGAGGGTAATTAGATTTAATTAGTGAATTATAAGATTTAGTTACATTAATTCCTAAATATTTAAATTTGTCTTTAACTATTTTTAACGGATATTGTTGTAATATATTTAAGTTAATTCCTGTTATAGGCATAATTTCACTTTTATTCCAGTTAATCCTAAATCCTGAAAATGTGCCAAAAATAGTTATAACATTAAATAACTTAGGTATACTAATTTCCAGTTTTGTAATATAAATCAAAACATCATCTGCATATAAAGATATTTTGTTAGTTGTTGTGTCAGTATTATAGCCATAGATTTCAGGTTCTGATCTGATTCTTTCCGCCAAAGGCTCTATCATCAAAGCAAATAGTAAAGGCGATAACGAACAACCCTGTCTACAACCCCTAGAGAGCTTAAATTTAGCTGATAATATTTGATTAGTTAAGATTCTTGCCGTTGCATGCAAATATAAAATTCTTATCCATTTACAGAATCTATCCCCCAATTGAAACTTTTCCATTATATTAAATAAATATAACCATTCCACCTGATCGAATGCCTTTTCTGCATCTAGCGATACAACTGCTAATTCCCTGTCCCGTATTCTTTTTGAATATATAATATTAAACAAGCGTCTGAGATTATGGGATGAGTAGCGTTTTGGGATAAAACCTGTTTGATCTTGATGTATTAATTTAGAAATCACCAAACTTAATCTCCGAGATAAAACTTTCGTTAGTATTTTTTGGTCTGTATTTAGAAGTGCGATCGCTCTATATGATCCTGGATCTTCCAAATCCTTATCTGCCTTAGGAATAAGTGTAATTGTAGATTCGTTGAAAGATTCTGGCAATTTACCTTGTTCATATGCATATCTATATACTGTATATAATCTTGGGGAAATCAGATCTAGAAATTTTTTATAAAATTCTGCACTTAGGCCATCGGGGCCCGCTGCTTTTCCATTCTTTAACGAACGAATTGATTCTTCAATATCTTTTACTGTTATTTCGGCGTTTAACAAATGTCTACCTTCCTGATCTAAACTGTTAATTTGACACTTTTGTAGAAATGTTTCCATATCCACTGTTTGTCCTGTTAATTTAGATGAATAAAGATTTTGATAATATTGTAGAAATCTGTCATTAATATCTTTTGGTATCGTCAATATATTTCCATCCACCGATCTAATTCTATGTATCAATTTTTCATCCTCTAATTTTCTAAGTTGTCTTGCTAATAGTTTTTGTGGTTTGTCTCCAAACTCGAAATGCACTTGTTTGGTTTGTTGAAATAGTTTAATGACTTGGTTAGAATATATTTTATTTAGTCTATATTTTGCTATTGCAATTTTGTTACTTAGCTCTTTAGAAGGGCGTTTTATATTTTCACTATCTAGTTGTTTTATCTCGTGTTCTAACTTTTGTTCCATCTTTCTATTTTCTTTATTAAGATAAGCCTGTGCAGATATTATTGCACCACGCATAAATGCTTTAAATGTGTCCCAGAGTAACGATGGTGAAGTCTCCGGTTTGTCATTAGTTTCAAAAAATAATTTAATCTGTTCCGTCACATGTTTACAACAGTCCTTATCCTTTAATATCTGGGGATTAAATCTCCAAGTAGTCGTTTTATTAAGTATATCTTTTAGTTTTATCTTAAATGTAAGAGGCGCGTGATCTGAAATAATAATATTGTGATATTTTGCGTCATACGTAAAAGGTAGTAATTTTGAATCTATTAAAAAATAATCTATCCTAGAATAAGTTCCGTGTACGGGCGAAAAAAACGAGTATTCTCGTCCGGATGGATAATCTAATCTCCAAATATCCTTAACATTCGATGTATTAATAAAAGAATTTATAAGTTTACTTGAATTAGAGGTAACTTTCCTTTTTGTAGAAGACCTGTCTAGGTAGCTATCTAAGGTGCAATTAAAGTCACCCCCAATAACTAAATTATATTGTGTGGAAATAGGAATATTATTAAATATTTTCTTAAAAAATAGTGGGTTATCAAAATTAGGGGCATATATATTCACCAAAATTACTTTCTGTGAATATAATTCCCCTGTAATTATTACATATCTACCCTCTTTGTCCTCTATTATAGAATTTTGTTTAAAAGTTATACCTTTACGGATAATTATTGCAACTCCTCTACATTTGTGTGTAAATGAAGAGTGATATACCTTGGAAATCCATTTCGCTGTTAATCTATATTGAGCATCTCTTTTGAGATGAGTCTCTTGGAGGAAGATCACGTCTGATTTCAATCTATTCAACTGTGCTAGTACCTTTCCCCTTTTAATTGGTTCATTAATTCCCTTAACATTCCAACTACAGAAGGTAATTCCACCCCCCCCGGTCTTCACATTCATATCTTGCATTTTACTATTAGGGTGGTTTTTTTTGGAGTAGCCTTCTCGACCCCTCCAGCCCAGCGCTATACCCAAACGCCAATCCGATGAGAATTTCTATCTTCAGTAATCCATATACATATCTTCTTAGAGCGATTATACAATATCGTTCATAACTACATTCATATAATATATAACGCAAAATCAAATATTTAATATATAAGAAAAAGTACAAAGTGTAATTAAAAAAAGAGAAAGGGGTGTTAACAGCGTGCCCAGAAAAAAAAGAAACTACACTGGTATAGTGTGTAGTGTGCATTAGTGAAAGCCACACTAGCGTGGCTATTAATCTACTGACTTCCGTTTTTTTTAAGAAAAGAGATGTTAAGTGTTCCAGCTCCTGTCTATAATACTATGTATATTGGGGTGGGGTACTAACTTTAAGTACTTAGTAAATATTTCTATTATTCATATTACTAATTACCAGTTATTAATTTCTAGTATAATTAATATTATAGTAGGTAATACTATATTAGGGGGACAATTAAAAATTTACTAATTAATACCAAGCTATAACAACATGTCCATTATTGCCCCTCTTTCTTAATGAATAATTCATAACCGCAGGTCGGTAATAAAAGTTTATTCTTCTTCTTCATCTTCTTCTTCAGCGCTTACTTCTTCTTCTGCTTCCTCTTCTGCCTTCTTCTGTATGCCTCGGGCGAATTCCAGTGCTTTGGTATGCTTAACAAAACGGAATTCCTTGTTGTCGTAGGTCACTCTCAATGTTGCTGGGTACATCAAACCATATCTGAGATCCTTTACATCCTTTATATTCCGAAGAATACCTCTTGTTTCTGAGAATAAAGATCTTCTCTTAGCCACTTCAGCCGGGTAATCTCTGAAGATACTGATATTAACTCCTTCATATTTCAGATTCCTCTTTCTTATTATTATCTTCATCATTTCTTCAAACTCGTGATCATAAGCCACCTTTACAATCATTTGTCTTGGTGGTGCACCACTCCCAGGGGCCCGTCTTAAAGCCCTGTGGACACGGCCCAACAATGGTTCTTGGTCCAGATCCAGAATGTCCTTTAGGAGTTTTGCAGCAAATTTTCGCGGGTCCTGATTTCCTTCCCGACCCTCGGGCAGTCCTACTATTCGCAAATTCTTACGTCTTTGTCAACCTTCCAAATCAATACATTTCTCATTTATTTTGTGGAGTAGCTCTGAGAGGCGTTTATTCTCGGCAAGTAACTTCTCAGTTTCCTTGGCACTTTTTACAGCAAAATCAGCCAAATCTTTAATTGCGTCATTTTGTTGGTCGAGTGTGATGACAATAGGATCTATCTTATCATTCAGCATTTGTTCCAGCCCAGCAACCTTGTCGTTTACCTCAGAGATTCGGTTTTGAAATTCAGCATCCGCCTTTCTTTTCCATTCGTTCATTATATTCTTTACCATCTCGGTAACTTCTTTTGTTAATTCCACTTTAGTTTTCTCATGAGACACCAGAATCTCCGCTTTAAGAGTTTTTATTTCATCCTTATATTCTTTCTTCATGTCTTTAAATTCATCTTTATATTCCTTCTTCAGGTCTTTTATTTCTTTCACCAGTTTCTTCATCTCACCCATCAAGGAATTTTTAAATTCTTCCATTTCCACTTTCCTCTGTGAGATTTCTTCTTGGGAGGCAGTCAGACTCGAGCCCGAGGCTTTGGTGGCACCAGCCTCTCTTCTAAGGCCCGTTTTCTTCAGGGGAGGGGAGGAGGGTTGCATTTTAAATTTCTTACCGAAGTCGCGCGCCTGATGACATCACGCAGCCTTCAATCGCACCGGAGCCGTTTTAAATCGATCTCCTGCGGTAAGTAGCGTTAGCACCCTCCTTTAACCCCGTTTTTTTAACCGATTTTTACGGAGCTGATCTGGCGCTGTTCTCCCCTAGAACATGGCGCCACCGGAAGTCGCAGCAAAACAAGTTAATTGCAGTTCAATGGGTTCTCCGGTAAACTTCACACACACTGTGAATCTGAATCATTTGTTGTCTTCTAAGAACTAAGAAAAAATCGAAAATGCTGAGAAAAATCAGGCAGCATATGTGGAAAGATAAATAGTCAACACTTCACATCCAGTACCCTTTGTCAGAATGGGAAAGTGAGAAGCTAGCTAGTTTTCGGTAACAGGGAAGGTGGAGGATGAATGGGTGGTTCAGAGAGAATCTCTCTGATGGGGTGAAATCAGATGCCCTAATGTGGTGGCTCAGGACCAGTCAAGACTAGATTAAGCATCTTTGCCTGTGTAATGTAATAAAAAGGACCCACAGAGGCTGGTTTATAGCAAAGGCAGACACAAAATGCTGGAGTAACTCAATGGGTCAAGCATCATCTCTGGAGAAAATGGATAGGTCACATTTCAAATATCGACCCGAAACATTGCCTATCCATTTTCGCCAGAGATGCTGCCTGACCAGCATTTTGTGTCTATCTTTTCTTGCGTAATGCGTTGCTAAGCGTAAGGCTGTGGATTATATGAAAATGTGAAAATGGCTGTGAAAAAAAAAAACAGAATCAAAAAGATGACAAATCACTAGATCTGATAGAGCAGTAAGAAAGGGCAAGTTACCCACAACTGACTTCCAATACTACCTGCTCTAATCTGATAATATTTAAACTTCCACTGACAATCACTTACCATCATAGAACGTAGAAAATTACAGCACAGGGATAGGCCTCATGGTCCACAATATCTGTGTCAAACATGATGTAAGGATAAACTAATTCATCTGCCACCACATGATTCATATCCCTCCATTCCTTGCATACCCATGTGCCATCTAAAAGCTTTACACCTCACTACCATATCTGTCTCCACCATCACCCCAGGGAGCGTGTTACAGGCACCCACCACTCTTTAAAAAAATGTCACATCTCCTTTAAACTTTGCACCTTTTACCTCAAAGCTATGCTCTATAGTCTTTGACATTTCCATTTTGTGTGAAGGTTTCTGACTGTCGAACCTATCTAAGCATTTTATAATTTTATATACTTCCATTAGGTCTCCCCTCAACCTAAAAGGTGCTAGGGAAAACAATACAAGTTTGTGCAACCTTTGCTTGTAGCTAATACACCCTGGACCAGGCAGCATTCTGGTAAACCTCTTCTACACCCTCTCCAAAGCCTCTACATCCTTCCTGTAATGGGGTGACCAGATCAGTACGCTATGTTCCAAATACATTTCATAGTTTGTGCAGAGATACTTAACCCAACAGACCTCCCATCCTGCCAGGTCAGGTTTCGTCAAGTTGAGTTTATTGTCATGTGCCGTGGGACGTAGCAGGGTGGCGTAGCGGGTAGAGCTCCTGCTTCAGCGTGCCAGGTTCGATCCCAACTTCAGGAGCTGTCTGTGTGGAATTTGAACTTTCTTCCTGTGACTTTGTCAATTTACCCTAGTGTGTAGGGAATGGATGTGAAAGCAGGATGATGTAGAACATGTGTGAGCAGGTGATGGATGGTTGGCATGGGCTCAGTGGGCCAAAGGGCCTGTTTCCATGATGTATTTCTAAAGTATGGTGAGGTACAGGTACAATGAAAATTCTTGCATGCAGCCTCGATTCTTTACCACTGCCACCACTGCTCTAGATATCCTCTATACACACATCCCTTCACCAAGGTGCTGCTTCAACTGCTGCTTCTGAATCAAATTGTAAATGCACAATCGTAGTAGATTACTCTTGTGCCTGCACCCATTCACAGCAATTTTGCTGTTTTGAACGGCTCCATGAAGTGAGAGTTTGTAGAATTCTAGGCTGCGACGCAGTCATTGAAAAACTGCCTGTTCTGTAAACAGAAAGGAAAATGCCATCCGTATTCCCCCAAGGTAGAACAGAATAATTGGGCAGGGGGAACACAAAGGCAACTGATATGACCATATTTCATTGGTCTTTTATGAATCCTAACCGCCATGAGATTCAAGGACGAAGCATACAGTACATGAATTTAGCAATTACTGAAGTGTATTTTGATTTCTGTTGAGATATCTGGTAGGTTCTTTCATGCTCATATATGGTCGGCTATGTTAGAAAGTGCAGATCCAAAAATCAATGGTTGAGAATTTAACCCCCACCCTCTCTATAGTTCTGCCAGAGATGGACAGAAAGATGTTCTTTCTCTCGGGACTCCTCAAGGATGGTGTGTCCTGATTGCCGATGTAGCAGTGACCTTCCTCTGAATACACCCTGCATGCTGCACCACAAAACCCCTTTTGTTAGACTCCTCACACAACACCAACACTTACAACAGTTTATTATCACATCACAACATGATGATTAGTGGCTGCTTTAGAAAGATGAAACCGAAGATTTGCTTGTAACAAAATGATGAAGATCAATTGGAAATACACTAATGCTTCACCACACCATTGCAGCAAGCCAAATCATCTGTAATTAGTAATCATGATGGCTGAATGTACAACAAAACAGCCAGAAGCTTTTTCATATTAACAGTGGGAATCATATAAAACATTGGCAAGGAATAGTTAGCAAATGTGACACAGCTGTAACCTTGGTTAGCAAAGTATTAATTATTACATGCAAATGAAACGTAAAATACAAATAACTTCAATATGAATTAGAATATTATTTCTGCTTCAAATGCATGACAACCTTTGCAATATGTTCTTTGCACCCAAAGAGAAAGCTGCAACGTTCAATAGGTTTTTTGATTGATCAAAAGGTACAGCATGGAAAAAGGCCCATCGGCCCATTAACTCCATGCTAGCCATCAATCATCCGTTCATGCTAGTTCTATGTTATTCTACTTTCTCATTCACTCCCTGCATAGAAGGGGCAATTCACAGGGGCCCAATTAACCTTGAAAAGTACTGGAGTAACTCAGTTAGTGTGAGTGTGTGCGTGTGCGAGTGTGAGTGTCATTTAGAGTTTAGGTTTAAGGGCAGCACATTGGTGCAGCCAGTGGATCATGCTGCATCACAGCACAAAGTACTGTCTGTGTGGAGTTTGCACATTCTCCCTGTGTCCACGGGTTTCTTCCAGGAGTTCCGATTTCTTCCCACATCTCAAAGGCGTGCAGGTTTTTAGGCTAATTGACCTCTGCAAATTGGCCCGAGTGTGTAGAAAGTGGATGTGAAAGTGAGAAAACAGGCACTAGTGTGGTCGGCGTTCAATGGTCGGCATTGACTCGGTGAGCCGAAGATGGTCTGAGGAAGGGTCTCGACCCGAAACATCACCCATTCCTTCTTTCCAGAAATACCGCCTGTCCCGCTGAGTTACTCCAGCATTTTGTGTCTCTCTTCCGTGGGCTGAAGGGCCTGTTTCCACGATGAAAACAAAATATCCGAGCAGCTCTGACAAAACTCGACTGTCAGATTGGTGGCTTTGATAAGCTTTCCCATCCCCTGCCAGAGTCCAGCAGAACCCTCATTAATAAAGACAAATTAAGCTGCCACAACACACAACCAACCCCACTGAGAATGGTTAAACTGTCAGCAAGCTACCAGGACTGATACACTGAGTAAAGGCAAACACTTTGCTGGAAAAAAAAATTAGAGAACTCCAGATGTTGGAAATGTGAAATAAAGGGAGGAAAATGCCGAAAACAGTTAGCAGGATGGGCTGCACAGGTGGGAGAAGAAACAACGTGAACGTTTCAGGTTGAAGACACATCGGTTACAATAAAGAACGATTGTAAAGTGGCTCCTGGAAACCTAGGATCAGGAAGCCAGCAGGCAGCAATACTGCTTTAAAAAAAATAAAAAAAAACATTTTTGTACATTCAATTAAACAGCGACTTTTTGGTAAAGGCATTATCACGACTTGGCTAAATATTATCAGTCCATGTTAGGACACAAGTCTGTTTGTAGACATGTCTTGATTTCTGATACAGAACAGTTGAGCTTCATTGAAGTGACAGTGCTGTCACAACAATGTTTATATTCACAAGCAACTATTGAAGACATGCTCACTATTGTGCCAAACAATGATAGCTAGACAAATAAGGAACTTAACCTCTGGTCTCATCCTACAATCATCAATGCATCCTTAACAGTGCTCTCACTTAACTTTTTTTCACTGTTTCCAGCCGGGCAACTTAGGAAGCTTTTTAGGTTGACAAATGACAGTTTAGGTGGGCATTTAATGTGCTCGGACGAAGTGCGTAGTTACCAGTCGGAATAATGCTCAATGAAGCATTCACATTTTATTTCTGCTTCAAATAAAGTCACAAACAAAACATATTCACCACTCAAGACGTGATATATACCACAATGTCATGCAGCAAAATTATAGTATATACAGTATCTCAACTCTTTTTACACGTTGCAATGAATGCAATTTATATTATTTCTTTCCACTTCCAAACAAAAATGTGGTTGGATTATTCAGCATATGATCAACATCGGTGTGACCAAGCGCAGGCTTGGTGATCGCTTCGCACAACACCTCCGCTCAGTTCGCAATAACCAACCTGATCTCCCGGTGGCTCAGCACCTCAACTCTCCCTCCCATTCCGAATCCGGCCTTTCTGTCCTGGGCCTCGTCCATGGCCAGAGTGAGGCCCACCGCAAATTGGAGGAACAGCACCTCATATTTTGCGGTGTGAACATTGGCTTCTCCAATTTCAGGTAGTCCCTGCTTTCTCCCTCCTTTCCCTCACATTCCCAGCTCTCCCACAGCCTACTGTCTCCGCCTCTTCTTTTCTTTTTCCCGCCCCCCCCCCCCCCTGACATCAGTCTGAAGAAGGGTCTTGACCAGAAACGTCGCCTATTCCTTCGCTTCATAGATGCTGCCTCACCCGCTGATTTTCTCCAGCTATTTTGTCTACCAACGGGATCCCACCACTGGCCACATCTTCCCATCACCCTGTGTGCTTTCCGCAGAGACCGCTTCCTCCATAACTCCCTAGTAAATTTGTCCCCTCCCACCAAAACCACCCCCTCTCCGGGCACTTTCCCTTGCAACTACAGGAAATGCTACACTTGTCGCTTCACCTCCCCCCTTGACTCCATTCAAGGACCCAAGCAGTCTTTCCAGGTGCCGCAGAGGTTCACCTGCACCTTCTCCAACATCATTTATTGCATTAGCTGCTCTAGTTGTCAGCTGCTCTACATCGGTGAGGCCAAGCGTAAGGTTAGCGATCTCTTTGCCCAACACCTCCGTTCAGTTCGCAATAACCAACCTGATCTCCCGGTGGCCCAGCGCTTCATCTCCCCCTCCCATTCCAAATCCAACCTTTCTGTCCTGGGCCTCCTCCATGGCCAGAGTGAGTACCACCGTAAATTGGAGGAGCTGCACCTCATATTTCGCTTGGGTAGTTTACACCCCAGCGGTATGAACATTGACTTCTCCAATTTCAGGTAGTCCCTGCTTTCTCCTCCCCTTTCCATCTCTCCCTCAGCTCCCTTGTTTCCTTCCACATTCCAAAGGTGTGCAGGAACCTTTTTCAGACCCAACCCAAAAAGTAATATTTTCCTTTTGTCCAGAGATTCTGTCTGACTTGTTGAATTACTCCTGCTTTTTGTGTCTATCTTCAGTTTAAACCAGCATCTGCAGTTCCTTCCTACACACGCAATACTATACAATAGAACGTTATTAATCCCAGGAGGGAAATTGTGTGTGTGTGTGGTATATATATTAAACACACACACTTATTTATTTATATATATGTATATATATATATATATATATATATATATATATATATATATATATATATATTAATATATTAGTTATATATTCATATATAAATATCCACTGTTTTGTTTTCTCGTTTATAACATTGTTTACAGAGTACTATATTCACATTTCTGTTGTGCTGCTGCAAGTAAGGATTTCATTGTTCTAACTGGACGTGAGAGAATAAAACACTCTTGACTCTTGACGTACGTCGTTAATGTGTGGGATAGAACTAGTGTATGAGTGATCGGTGGTCGGCGTGGACTTGGTGGGTCGAAGGGCCTGTTTCCACGCTGTATCTTTAAACTAAATTAAAAACACTAAAACCAGAGGAAATCTAAAGAAGGGTCTCTACCTGAAACGTTACCCAATTTCTTCTGTCCAGAGATGCTGGCTTCCCCATGGAGTTCCCCCGCACAATTAAAGCATGGAATAGTCTTCACCCTACCATAGTTACCCAACCAGACGCAACTAAATTTAAGGTAGCTCTTTTTTCCCCAAGAACCCTTTTTTGCTTAAATTCCAAGTCAAGAGTCAAGAGAGTTTTATTGTCATGTGTCCCATATAGGACAATTCTTGCTTGCTGCAGCACAACAGCATAATACAGAACAGGAGATAAAAGTTCAGTGTGTCTATATACCATAGAACATATATATACACAATAAATAAATAGATAAAGTGCAATATGCTGTTATTTTTCAGAGTTTGGAGTTTGGTGGTGGAGGGTCCACTCCAGTTTAAATTCCATTTGGAATATTTTTGGAGGACCAGGAAACCAAGAAGAGTTACTCCAGGGAGTTACTCCAGCTTCAGGGAGTGATTCTGCGTTCGTTTTCAGCGGTCGTGGCGAGGTGGCGACCGGACAGCAATGGCGGCCAGATCTCCCACAATGCAAAGGGAGGGAGAAAGTGCCCAGCGCCAACCAGTTGCTATGGCAGTGCGCATGTGCAGGGCGGCAATGCGCATATGAAAGGCGGCAGGTCATGTCGGCGGATGAGGAGCGGGCGGAGAGTGGAGACCCGGCAGCCTGGACACGGATAGCGGGCGGAGACGGAGAGTGACAGAGAGAGTGATTTAGAAGGGGGGCCGCTCAGAGTTGAACGATAGGTGTCCCGGGTGCTTGCCAAGCCGGGCAAAATGGCACGGTTTTTAGGTTGCCTGGCGGGACTTTAGGTCGCCATTGGCACCCGGGCAACCGTTAATTTCGAGCCCTTTAGGCTGGAAAGGCAACACATGTGGCAATACATTATTTATTAAGTGGGAAACATCCAGACAACCTACTATTCAGCTGCTTGCTTGACTTATCATTTGAAGAAGCCAGTAAAGGATCTCATTCACTAAAATGCGGCTTTGCAATTACATCCCTTGTTAAGCCACCGAAACAAAATTGTATCAGGTCACATTGACTCATTTTCGCAATGAGAATAGAGCGCATTATCTCCTAGAAATTTTACAGCATTTTAAGTGATCTTAAAGTATCCTTATTCCATTCTTTATCCACAGTATATTTTCATAAAATCTCCTTAAGTCTTCTGCATTACACAGAGGTTTATAACAGCAATATAATTTAAGGAGATTGAGCCAGAAACTTGTACAGGGGCAGCAGACTATATCTAAATACACTTCTCATTTCTGGGGAAAAGGCATCCAGATATTGTTTGTCACGTTGGTCTATTATGGGCAACTACACTTCCACACCATAGATTCAGATTTCCTATTTGTGCATCAAATATTGACAACTTCTAGTATCTCTGTGGGTGCATTTTGGAGTCTGAGGGTTATACAGCAACCCTCTGCCTAATGAGTCCATGTTGGTAAGCATTTATTATATGAATCCCATTTCACCCTCTCCACATTCCCATCAGTTACCTTTCACCCACACAACAGGGGCAATTTTCAGAAGCCTACCAATCCACACACCTTTAACATTTGAGAGGAAAAAAAATACCCAGAGAACACTTTTTAATTACATGCAAGCACTAATCAGACAATGCTCAAGGTCGGGATAGAACCCGCCTTTCTGCAGCCGTGATGCAGCTGAAGAAGGGTCTTGAGCCGAAGCATCACCCATTCCTTCTCTCCAGAGATGCTGCCAGTCCCACTGAGTAACTCCAGCATTTTGTGTCTATCTTCGATTTAAACCAGCATCTGCATTTTCCTACACATTTTGTGCTGCCCCTACATCAGCTTTGATATCCAAGAACATCATACTTGATCAAAGGAAGGTTTTACCACAAAATATTTGCTTGGACTATTTTCAAATAGAAGAAAATGCCTTGCTTATTTTAAAATGGAAACCATCCAATTTGTTGCTCTCTCCTTTTGAGATATTGCAGTGGAATCCACATATCAATATTTCAGATGAGCAATTTTGGTGCCTAGGCACGATTGATGTACAACCATTAGATGTCCTTCGGCTTCACCATGAACTACACAAAGAATGCTCTTTGAAATCTAACTTGCTTATGTTATTCTAAGCATGTTTTTAGCATTCTGCTCCAAAGCTGAAAGAGGATGATGGAAGAAAGATGTTATCATCAATTACTAACCAAAATATCAACCTTTACCCAAATCTACTGTTAAAACCCTGCAGCAATTCCATTTTAACTGAGACAGTTATGAGCCAACCTCATGGCTTGATCTGGAGTTACATTAAGGCCAGAGGAGGGAGGGATGGCAGATGGTCGATTTTCTTCCATGCTACATATCAGAATATAAATACGAATCTACAAAATAGCAGCATGTCACAGGCAAAGATTACCAGGAGGACAGAAGGAAAGCTTACGAGAACGATCCCAGGAATGTGTGGGTTAACATAATATGAGCATTTGATGGCACAGGCCCTCCACTTGCTGGAGTTTAGAAGGATGGGGGGGGGGGGGGGGGGGGGGACCTCATTGAAACTTACTGAATAGTGAAGAACCTGGATATAATGGATGTGGAGAGGATGTTTCCACTACTGGAAAAGTCTAGGATCAGAGGTTATAGCCTCAACATAAAAGGACGTTCTTTTAGGAAGGAGATGAGGTGGGATTTCTGCAGTCAGAGCGTGGTGAATCTGTGGAATTCATTGCAGCAGATGGCTGTGGAGGCCAAGTCAAGAGATATTTTTAAAGCAGAGATTGATAGATTCTTGATTTGTACAGGTGTTTGGGGTCATGGGGAGAAGGCAGGGGAAGGAAGGAGAATGGAGTTTGGAGGGAGAGGTAGATCAGCCATAATTGAATGGCCGTGTAGACTTGATGGGTCTAATTGCCAAATTCTGCACCTATCACTTATGAACTAATGAAAGCTTCACAGATGTTTTCAAAACTTCCATTGTCACCGACTCCTGGGATTCCTTCAAAATGGAGAAGGAGCATCTGGGATAGCGTAGTGAATCAAAAGTCTTTGCATCTGGTGCCCAGTGATCCTATTAGTCATCTCAGATACAACGTAATAGTGTTTAAATAAGACATATGGATTTCGAGAGACCACCTAAGATGAATGTCTATTACTTTAGAAGAAACAGTCTGATCCTATACCTTGAAGTTATGCTTTAATTCCCAACAGTGGTTGCACTTGGCCAAATTGAAACTTACTAATACAAAGATGGAAGTGTCTCATTCTCCTTAGTAAAGTGATCCTGAAGGAAATGGACTGTTTTAAGACAAAATGCTGAATCATGACAGATTGACAACAACAACAGGAAATGCCATGTCTGCAGTTTCTGCGTGAACAGATCTTGTGGATACCTGTGTGCAGAAGACACTCTTAAAATTACATTTTTTTCTTTTGCAGAGATGGAATATGCAGCAGATCAGGGGAAGGACTGGGAATCACAACCAAAGATTTCATGGTCCACAACAACTACTGCTTTGTTTTCATTCCAATATATATAAAATAAATCATAAATCAGGGATTAAAGGAAAGAAATGTTGAGTACTGTGTTTACAATCCTGTTGTGTTGCTGCAGGTAGGAATTTAATTGATCCATTTCAGTGCATTCAGGGCTGCCAAACATTGGGTGAGAGTTGAGAGTGAGAAATAGCGAGGGAACATAGCGACCAAGCCCAAGGGAGTGTAGTGACCGAGGGGAGGAGGGTATAATAGAGTGCTTTTGCATTTTTCAGCTTGAAATTGTGCAATCTGGTGCATACTGTAGCGGGTCTTTTAACTTACACTTAAATGCAACATTTATGCTTTAAATTGGATATGGTATTAATAAGATTAGGCTAAATTACATTCCTAATTACATTCCACAGTGGAGCCAGCCTCCGATCAACAGGTGCAGCACATGAATGACCTTAGTATATTCATGGATGGAAATCAGATTATAATTCATGCTGTTATGCATATATATATATATATAGAGAGAGAAAACCCCCCCCCCCCATAGAAACAAGGCAAGTGGAGTCGGACTTCCATCACTATTATGCACAAATAAATTAATCAACCTTACCGTTTGACTATAGAAACAAAACGAAAATAATGCCACATATTCAACCAAGTATATGGTTCAATGAAGTTAAGATATATATGTAAAATATATATATGGAAACAGGCTCTTCGCCCACCAAATCCACACCGACCAGCAATCTACCATATACCAGTTCTATCCTGCACGCAAGCGACAATTGACAGAAGCCAATTAACCTACAAACCTGCACTTTTTTCGGACGTGGGAAAAAACGGAATTTCCGGGGGAAAACCCATGTGGTCATAGGGAGAATGTAAAAATTCTGTACAGACAGCACCTGTAGTCAGGATCAAATCTGGGTCTGTGGTGCTGTAAGGCAGCAACTCTACCACCACATTTTTCTGTAATATATTTATTATGGTGTCACGTGAATAAAGATGTACACATGATTCTGATTTCTGCCCTTAGTTGGATAACACACATCTCCAGTCATTGTGTTTTACATCTATATGGCTGGTTTGCAACATCTTCAGTCTGAAGGTCTCGACCCGAAACATCACATATTCTTTCTTTCCAGGGTTGCTGCCTTTATTCCATCTTCTTGTGTTTATCTTCAGTTTAAACCAGCATTTGCAGTTCCTTCCTACACTCTTTGTTAAGTGAAACAGGTCCTTTTCTCATAATATTATTCACCTCAACTAAGTATTTTCTTCATCTCCGTTGCTGCAGAGAATACAATCCCAGTTATCAAATCTTTCTTGAAAGTGAAAAAAAAATTCCAGCGATGCCAACATCTTCATAAATCGCCACTGGACCCTCTCCAGAGCAATTGCACCCTTTCTACAATGTGTCATCGTCTTACAGCATGGAAACAGGCCCTTCATCCCAACTTGCCCATTTAGATCAAGATGTCCCATCTACACTAGTTCCATTTATCTGCATTCGGCCAATATCCCTTTAAACCTTTCCTGTCCACGTACCTGTCCAAATGTCTTTTAAATGCTGTCATTTTACCTGCCTACTTCCTCTGGCCGCTCGTTCCACATACCCACCATCCTCTGCGTAAAAATGTTGTCCCTCAGGTTCCTATTAAATCATTCCTCTCTCACTTTCAACCAGGGGCGTAAAACTCATTTTAGGCCGGATTGGGCAAAATGCTACTTCATGCGGGCCGGATCAGCTGTGTACACGCGAATGCACCCTTTCCATTAATAAACCATTTGAAATCGAACATTAGCAGACACAAATGTAGACCTAATAAAACAAATCGTAAATGTAGGCTACACAACTGCATCTACTTTTTATTAGCCTGCTTCCAACAATCAAATTCAGACAATGGACACAGTTAGCCTCTAATTTTTATTGAAGTGACTGAAGTGAGGGTGTGTGTGAAGGTGTGTGAGTGTGTGTCAGTGTGTATGAGGGTGTGTGAGTGTGTGTGATGGTGTGTGAGTGTGTGGCAGTGTGTGTGAGGGTGTGTGTGAGGATGTGTAAGAGTGTGTGTGTAAGAGTGTGACGGTGTGTGTCAGTGTGTGTGAGAGTTTGTATCAGTGTGTGTGAGGGTGTGTGAGAGTGTATGTGTGAGGGTGTGTCAGTGTGTGTGTGTATAAGCGTCTGTGAGATTGTGTGTGAGAATGTATGTGTGAGGGCATGTGAGAGAGTGTGTGAGAGAGTGTGTGCCAGGGTGTATATCAGTGAGTGTGTCAGTGTGTGCGTCAGTGTGTGTTAGGTTGTATGTGAGAGTGTGTGCCAGTGAAGCGGCGACCACACCCGGAGTGAGCAGACATTCGGAGACTTGTCGATGTCCGGGGAGCGTTTCCCTCTCTCCCCCCCCCCCCCTCCACCCCCCCCCCCCCCCGTCTCTTCCCCCCGCCCCTCCAGGAATGCGGGCTGGCCCAGGTGCTCTGTGTCCAGCTGGAGTCCGGGGGAGGTGAGGGACAGTGACCCGGGGGTCGGGCATCGGAGAGGAGCCTTAGCCCGAGATTCATCCCCACGGCTCTGGAGGCGGCACCGATGCCCCCACTCACCTGGTCCGCTCCTGGCCCTGGGCCGGTGTTAAAACTCCATGGAGTGCGGACAGAGTGACCGACGGACACAGAGCCGCCGGAGGTCAGGGTGGGAGGTGTGAGCGGTGCCTCAGGGGTCGGTGCTGGGACCACCGTCGTGTCTCACCTATCACAACATCTGCACAGGAATGTGTAGTTTAGTTGAGAGTTTAAACATCCTGCAGGCCGGATTGGACCCGTTCGTGGGCCGGATGCGGCCCGCCGGCCGGTAGTTTGACACCCCTGCTTTAAACCAATGCCCTCTCCTTCTTGAATCACATATCCCGGGAAAATGACTATGCATTCACCTTACATAATCCCCTCATGGTTTTCACTCACCTCTAAAACAATCTTTGCATTATTTTGAATTTCCAGCACCCACAGATTTTGGTTTCATGAATGTTAAATCGAATCATTAGTACTGCAGTTACATTGCCATTTAAAATAGTGTGCGATGGGCTTAAGACAATTAAATTGCTTGTTCTTTACGAGAAACCAGCCGACAGAAAACTATTCTCATTGGTGAGTGTGGAGGAGATCTGGAAGCCTCGGGTGAATTGAATTGTTCGTGACTTTCTTTATTATTTTTTAATTTATTTTTTTGAGCGTGAAACATTCTGTGATCAGCGTGAGAGCGTGAGAATAGTGTGAAATGCGCGAGTTTCACGCTCAATGCGTGAGAGTTGGCAGCCCTGGTACATTTGACAATTAAACACTTTTAACAATCACATCGTCACATCTTTATTTTGTTTTTGTATATCGCATGTTTTAACTAATATTTCAATTTATATTAGGCAAAAGGGAGCCCAAATTCTTTAATATGATTGGGATTCACTATTGATTACAGGTTCCAGATTCCTGTATAAGGTGACACACTGTTTTGACTTCCCAATTCCAGTGTACTGTATTCAGGGGGGGGTGCTATCGAGTATGCCTGCCAAAACTATTTTCTCAGTACCTACCTGGTCGGAGATGCGGCTTTTCTCCGGGCCGTATCTTCTCCCCTTCCTCGCGGCCTACCGGCAGTCTGGAGCGGCGTTTCCTGCTGGGACCGGCCGGGACTTCAGCTTCAGCGGTGGTACACAGCGCTGGGGCGCCATCGTGGAACAGGCGATGCCTTTCCTGGGTCGCCGTGCGGTGGAGCTCCGGAGGGCTGGGACCGCCGACTGCAACATCGCGGAGCTGCGGTCTGCAGTCTGTGGAGCTTCCAGCCGCGGGCGGGCGGCGCTGAGCTTTAAAAACCGTGGAGCCTGGGATCTCACGCCGAGATCGCCAGAGTCGGAGCTCCGACCGGCACGGCCCGTGGACTACGGGAGCTGCGAACTCCGGGGAGAAGCGGCCTCTCCAGACACTCCGAGCCGCTGAGTGTTCACCCGTCGCCAGAACTTCATCATCCGGCGAGTGGGCCTGAAGCATCGGGCTGCCATAGCGGCAACTGCAGAGGCCTCAATAGGCCCGACTATGGGTGAACTGGGGATGGGACGGGACTTTGCTGCCTTCCTCCACATTGGGAACCATTTTGGAGTGATGTTTTTATGTTTATTGTTAAATACTCTAGTGTTGCGTATTATCTTTATTCGTGTGCTGCATTGGCAAGTCAAATTTCACTACACCAATTGGTGTATGTGATAATAAATGTCCTTTGTCCCTTGTCCTTTGTCCTTGTCCAATTATTCAAAGGAGGAAGATTGACTGAACTTTATTGCCTTCCATCACAGTGATCATTGTGGTGGATGTTTATGTTAAGTTCTATGGTGTATTGTGTTCATTTTATTGTATGGCTGCATGGTAACTCAAATATCACTGGAACAAACTTGAACTTGCTATGTGCTTAAAGAAATGTCTGCTCTCATTTCCCATTTGCTGCAAAATTGAAAACAATTTAGTCTGGGACATCCACTCTCTTTTGAATTATGCCATAATGTTTCTCACAGTTACCTGAGAGTGCAGACAGCTTTCCTGTTTAACATCTCGTGAAAAAGATGGCACCTCAAACAGGCCAGTGTTATCTCATCGCAGAAGTGTCCGCCAAGATTACGTGTACAAGTATCTCGAACTGGGTTGGAACCCATTGTTTTTTATATTTATATTGAGTAGAAGCTGGCTGCAGCAAATTTTAGTTAAATTCTGAACATTAAACTAAAGAATGTGCATACCACTTTTGTAAATTTAGTTTTCAAGAAATGAACAATATTTTTCATGTGTATTTAATTTTGATTATTACTGATTCATTTAATCAATGGTGTAATACCATGTAAAAATTGCTTCAATATGGATTTTTACTTGGAACCAACTTCTCATGGATTTCAGGCCTAGTATTGCTACAGCAGAGATGCCACTGTGATCAAATGATTTACTCAACATTTGGCAGCTCGAAAACTTTGTGTTGAAGTTACGAATTAGCAAAATATGAGCAAGGAATATGGTAATGCAAATGGTCATGTAAATCAAGTACTGTAGATATGTTAGTCATTTCACTGTGGATTTAATTGATGGGATAACAGCAAAAAAAAACCCTTAGGAAATGAATAATCATCAGGATTATGTCATACAACAAAAGCTTCACATTTTATATTAATCGCCTGTTGTTTTGAAGAGAAAATAAACATTAAATTGCTCTTCCATTTTGCCTTGTTCATGAGTCCATTTGGTTGATCCCCAAAGCTAATACCCCTCAATGCCTTGCTCTCTCAAATGGCCATCTAATATGCATGTAAATAATTCTGTACTGAATTGCATATAGTACTGAATTGCATATAGGCTGCACCAATCAATGTGACTTTCAGATTTCAGTCTGAAAAAGGATCTCGACCTGAAACATCACCCACTCCTTCTCTCCAGAGATGCTGCCTGTCCTGCTGACTTACTCCAGCATTTTGTGTCTGTCTTCGGTTCAAACCAGAATCTGCAGTTCCATCCAACAACAATATAACTTTCTCTCTGCATTCAGGTTTCGCTGGCTCTCACATTATCTCCTCACTCTTCTGCTAATAATCAGATACATTAGCAGTTCATATGATTATATTCGAACTAGGAGCTGAGAAAGGGCAACAGTGGCATAATTGGCGAAGGACAGATGGTCACTGGAGTACTTCTTGGGAACATAAGCAGTCACACGAGCAGCAGAAATAAAGATTACTAAATATGAGGCAGTTTTATTTGGTTTGCAGCAACTATTGAGCACATCTTTACAAAGCTCATAATACATTAGATGGATATTACTGATAAATTACTGAGTAGGACATAGAGTGTAGGAAGGAACTGCAGATGCTGGTTTACACCGAAGCATCTCTTCAGAGAAGGTCGTGACCCGAAACTTCACCCATTCATTCTCTCCAGAGATGCTGCCTGCTCTGCTAAGTTATTCTAGAACATAGATCCAGGGCCCCAAATCTCCACATGGCAACTGAGAAATTTACATTAAAGTAAATACAATTAATCCATAATCCTTTTTAAAGAAACATTTGTGGTGATAGCAAACACCAAATGATTGGATTGGATTGGTGTAGTTTAGTTTAGTTTAGAGATACAACACGAGTCCGCACCGACCAGTGATCCCCGCACATTAACACAAGCCTACACACACTGGGGAGAATTTACACTTACACCAAGAATACCAACCCAAGCCAATTAACCTACAAACCAGTACGTCTGTGGAGTGTGGGAGGAAAACAAAGATCTTGGACAAAACCCACATGGTCACGGAGAGAACGTACAAACTCTGGACAGATAGCACCCGTAGTCAGGATTGAACCCCGGTCTCCGGCTCTGCAAGCGCTGTAATAGCCCTGTCCCACTGTACGTGTTCATTCCAAGAGCTCTCCTGAGTTTTAAAAAAATCAAACTCATGGTAAGCACAGAGAACGAACGTAGCGGGTACATCGGAGCTCGGGGACGTCTCTTAGCGCTAACGGCAGGTACTCAGGAAGACTCGCCAACAGCAGGTAAGCACGGGAAGACTCGTAAAGATTTTGCAACATGATAAAAAATGTCCACGAGAGCCCCGAGTACCGACGAGTGGCCATTACCGTTAATCTCCGAGTTTGAATCTGGGCAAACTCGGGAGAACTCGTGGAATGAACTTGTACCGTGGGACAGCAACTCTACCGCCGCACCAACCATTGGAAATCCCATGAGGTTCACTGTTGTCTTTCATGAAAGGAAATCAGTGGTCCTTACACAGTCTGGTCTACATATGACTCCACATCAATCAAAGTACTTGAATCAATGCTGCCTTTTCAATTCACAGGCATATATGACCAGACAATAAATGCCCTTGCTGCCAGCTAAACAAATAAATTAATGAAAGATAAAGTGTTACAAACCCATTCACTCTGGTAAAGTGATGTGGATGGCAGCAGCTGCTGGTGTAGATAACTCCTGCTGCTGATGTCTATGATATGATGTTGATCCTTCTGGGTGACAATAGTGTTTGTTTCTTCCAGTAATTCACATTTAACAACCAAAATTACATCAGCAGCCTACATTGTTTTTTTTTAAATATTTAAATAGTGGCTTAAGGTAGGGACTTTATTTGATTTTAAGTAATAATTTTGCCATTGTGATTCAATGGGTAATACAACTTTAAAATCCACCTGTCAAACGCCCATTTAATGCAAAATGTTGGAGCTATCTATTTCATTACGCAATGCAGCACCTGTTGCGATGTGCGCCAATGGTGTCTGTGAAAGCAACTCAAAGTGACGTCCCCAGACCTTGTTCCAGACACCTGGAGCGAGACTAGTTTTGTCATGCTAAGTGCATGAGATCGACGCAAACAAGATTCAAGGAAAAGCATTCAGATTAATTTTAACAGCATTTTTATATATTTCTACCATCTGTTTTTTGAATATTATGGCCTGAAGCAGTAGCTGCATTGATATGCAGAATTGAATTAACATCAGTAAAGTCGCTGATTAACTTAGTCTTTTGGCACGTCTATCGTTGAAATAGTATGTGCTAATTTGCACCTCACAATTTTTAGCTGTGCTATACTTCCAACATCATAGCCAATTTAAAAGTATTCAAAAATTGTGTGGAAATAGAATATATGAATGATAAAAATATGTGGGGGTAGGGTGCCGGTTTATTCTCATAAAATGTTGGTGAGGATGTACGCTTGTCTGGCATAACACAAGTGGGTATCAAGTAAAGCTTCTGATAACAATGGCTTTACCAGAACTTTAGATGAGCAGCCTTGAATCTATCAGCGGGTTATTTCCAAAAATTTCTAGCACTAGCTGTGTTTAAAAGTATTTTCTTACAGACATGTGAAGTTTTTTTGGACTCCCAAAAGCGACCAAGTAAAACACTAAGCTAATAATCCAACATAATGCTATCTACACTATTCAATCTGAGCCAGTTATACCACGGCTGATATCTCCATGGTTGCAGCAGGACTGGAATTAAGAGTATTTTATCTTTCTTTGCCGTCTACATTTTTTCCTTATAATCTTCAGCTCCATTCTTAAGGAGGTATTGATCCAGTTCCTCTTGAAAGATTGAACTGATATGGCATTAACTGCTTCTGATGTGAATCTATTCTATATTTCTTCAACAAGAAAAAAATCTTCTAATTTCCAGCTTGGCTTAAGCCACTTCAATTTTAGAGTTCACGACCTCTAGTGCTGATGCCACAATCTAGCTAAGGATTGCCTCACAACTGTGTTCAAACCATTTAACACTTTGAAGGCTCAGTCCCTGTTCACTTTCAACCTCCCTTTCCCAAGAGTGCAATTCCGTAAATTTCTTTTCATTAGTTAGAAATCAAATAGTTTTTGGAAATGAGCAGATAATGATGAGAAAAATAGCAGAGTCAAAATAATGTGCAAATGGAGTTGAGATCACTGGGATGGATTTGGTGCTACAATACATTTAGGATATGACTTAAGTTGCATCAAAACAAATAATAAAACAATCAAACTTAAAGAAACCTCCAAGTTAAGGGCCTGTCCCACTGTACGAGGCAATTCAAGAGCTCTCCCAAGTTAAAAAAAAAATCTAACTCGTGGTAAGCACGTAGAATGTACGTAGCGGGTACGTTGGAGCTCAGGACGCCTCTTAGTGGCTAGTAACGCTAACGGCAGGTACACGGGAAACACAGTAAGCTCGTGAAGACTCGCGAAGATTTTTCAACATGTTGAAAAATGTCCATGAGAGCCCCGAGTACCTACGAGCGGCTATTACCGTAATTCTCCGAGTTCGAATCCGGGAGAACGCTTGAATTAGCTTGTACAGTGGGACATGCCGTTTTTTTTGCTAACCATTGGAACAAGTATTTGGTCAACAGTGCTTAAAATTCTATGCACAGCTACCACACATACAAACATATATTAGATTATTAGTTCAGAATTTTGTGCTTTCAATTTCACTTCATTTATTTAGCCAAACTTAGAAGTTCCAGAAGCAAGAACAAATTCTTGCATTTGACCTGAAATGTGAACTTTGTGTTTCTTCCCATGTCCAGTATTCTCTGCATTTATTTCAGATTTGTCACAGTGTTTAGCTTTCCGCGTGCAATTTTATGGTGCTTGCAGCTTCCTATAGCATTCTGAGATACTTCACAGGAGAATATTTAAACATTTCTTAACAGTGTGACTACACATCAAAGGTTCTTTATTAGCTGGAGCATGCTTAGGCCCTCAAGCTGTGAAAGATTCTGTCATTTCAAGATTTTCTTTTAAAAACACTAACACTGATGCAAATGAGAAAAGATAATGTTTAAGACGTGAATTTAAGATTTTTAGATCTCGGCAACAGAAGCCACAATGTACAATGTAGACACAAGGAACAGCTACTTTACAAACAAAAGGCAAAATGCTGGAGTGACTCAGATCAACAATGAAGGGATAAAGAGGGATGATTGAGAGATCAAGATTAGTATCATTAATCCACATGCGGAATCTCTAATAAAATACTGGAAAGGTATTGAAGATGGGAAATGGTGGAGGAGCACATTAATAGATTCCTTGATAACTCAATATATTAACTCAGGGACCAAGAGATAATACGGGAGATTCTGTGGCTACAAATTATGTCTGAACTGGAAGGTGGAAGAGATTGGTTTGGGAGATGATGCCAGGGTCAAAGGTTGCATGTTGCCAAATAAGACAAACCATGTAACAAGCACAAAGAGTGATAAATGAATGACAACTGTCCCATTCTCATGTTATTATGCAAAGTCTCCATAGAATTTTGCTTTAAGCTGTGCTATCATCTATATATATTATTTATTATTATATAACTAAAGGTATCATCTTGTATGTAGGTTCCCAAAATATAGCTAAAATGGTACACAATAGCCTTACTCACCATTCGCCTGTGGTTTGCAGTATCAAGTTTTGTTATATTTTACAAAGTAAATCACTTTATAAACTTTAATGAACTTTATACTGTGAACGGGACAAGTTTCAATGTGGACGCTGTGCCTGTGCTGTGCGCTTCCACTTGCCGGGCCCGTCAGCTGCGCCTGCGCAGTTGGGGGAGGGTTGCCGGACCCGGCACCATTTTCAGATCGCCATTTTGATCTAATATTTCCCTGTGTACTTGACTGGCATCACAACGGGGGCCCAACGGGTCCACGGGTCATCTAGTTTCATATAAACATGTTAGTCTGCTGTAACATGTTCTATACTACCATGCCTTCATGTGACTCTGCAGGAGTGAACCCATTTGGAGTTTCAAACACGGTTATGGGAAAGGTATATGTAGATAGAATCATAGAATTTAGCAACAAATAACTGCAGATGCCAGTTTACCAAAGAAGGACAAAATGCTGGAGGAACTCAGCGGGTCAGGCTGCATCGCTGGATAACATGGATAGGTGACTTTTGGATTGGGACCCTTCTTCAGAATCATAGAATTATTACAGTGCAGGAGGCCTTTTGACGCATTGTGTGTGTGTCCCGAGTGGACTAGTGCCATCTGTCCCATTCTCGTGTCCTTTCTCTCTGAAAAATCTTCTCTCTCCATCTAATTACCTTTGGAAAACACTGATCAAATCCATTTCCACCATCCTTACCACAGTGAATTTCAGATTCTAATGTTTCTTTGAGTGAAAGTTACTTTTCATGTCTCCTTTGTACCATTGGTGTTGCTGTTGAAGCCTTCACTGATGGCAACATGTTACCTCAGTTCACCATATCCAAACAAGTCAGTCTCATATACCAGTAGCAAATGCAGGAAATCAGATATAAAAGCAGAATATGCTGCAAATATTCTGCAATGCAGACAGCATTAGCGGACAGAGAAATAGTTTATTTTCAAGTTCATGAGCTTTTATCTCTCAATGCCTTAAGTATGTGATGTACTTCCTGCCTCAGTACTCCAAGTATCTGATATCCCCCTCCCTGCATTCCTTTCCTCAGCTGGCTATTCATCTGCATGATTTCTATGCTTACTAATAGACATGGAGAATAATCCAGAGTTTTCTATGTTTAGGATTTCATCTTTTAACTTCCTCCATAGCTTCTGAATGTATTCCACCCCTCTCTACATCGTTGGTACCCACTTTTAGAACACTTTTCTCACTGTTCCTTCACTCCATGATCCCCTAATGGACTGAAATCCTTCAAGTGTCTCTTAGAGGTGCATCAGTTTGTAAGTAACACATACTTTAAAGATTCATTCTCTTTGTCCTATTTTGCTGTCTTGCTATATTAAACTCTCTCTAGCTGCAGGAGATTTTGGAGACAGCACCACTTTTGAAGTATTTTTGAATCAGAGTAGGGGAATCGAGAACCAGAGAATATAGGTTTAAGGTAAGGGTAGGACGATTCAATAGGAACCTGAGGGGTAGACTTTTCACAGAGAGGGTGGTGGGTGTATGGAACGAACTGCTGGAAGAGGTAGTTGAGGCAGGTAGTATCGCAACATTTAAGAAATAGGTACATGAATAGGACAGGTTTAGAGGACTATGGGCCAAACGCTGGATGGTGGGACGAGTGTAGATGGGACAAGTTGGTCAGTGTGGGCATGTTGGACCGAAGGGTCTGTTTTCACACTGCATGACAATGACTATGAACCTATGAAAGACAGGTTGGAGACGGGATGGTAATTTGAATTTGTATCTCAGAGCCCAGTATAGGTTTTTGAGGAGGGCATGATGACTTGAAAACACAGTGAGAGGAAACCATTTGCAGCATGAGTCCTCACTTCACCCGCTGTTAAATACCACGCACATTATTCCCAATTTTCAGATCTTCATCTAATTACAAACTATTTTTAGAGGTGTAGTTCAGTTTAGTTGTTAGTTTAGTTTAGTGTCAGAGATACAGCACGGAAACAGGCCCTTTGACGTACCGAGACCGCACCATGATCCCCACACTAGGGGCAATTTTCACATACCTAGCCAATTAACCTACAAACCTGTACGTCTTTGGATTGTTAGAGGAAGCCGAAGATCTCAGAGAAAACCCACGTGATCACAGGGACAGGCCACTCGGTCAAAATCCTCTAGTTTTTTTAACCATTGTAATAGTTAGCTATAAACATTGGGGCAACCAAAATGATCATGCTGCATCAAGTCATGATCACCCAATTGCTCTTGCTCACACTCTTCATGCCTCCTGGATAAGCAATACCTTGGATTCTTCGATACAATACAATATAACTTTATTTATCCCAGGAGCGAAATTGATCTGCCAGCAGTCATTAAACGCAAGATACATGAAACATGAAATTAAAGTGATGAGTGGAAAGGATTGGGGAGTTGTACAGTTTGATAGCCACAGGGAACAAGGATCTCCTGTGGCTTTCTGTACTGCATCTTGGTCGAACCAGTCTGTTGCTGAAGGCACTCCTCAGGTTGACTAGTGCGTCAAGGAGGGGGTGAGGAGCTCAGCCTTGAGTTTGGCTATCTTTCCAACCATCCATATCACAAACCTTTATATCAGGAACCTCCATATCAGGAACCAGTCTGAAGAAGGGTTTCGGCCCGAAATGTTGCCTATCTCCTTCGCTCCTTAGATACTGCTGCACCTGCTGAGTTTCTCCAGCCTTTTGTGTACTCTCAGGAACCTTTTTCAGTCTTACCATCTTCCAAGACACTGGCACTTAATTGTGGCCTCTTTCCATTTAAATCTTCCATTATTAATGGCTGTTCTTTGAGAAATAGAAAGCTGCTAGAAAGTGCATCCACGTGCAGGCACCCAATACTGCCTCTGGTGTCGTAGTAGAAGCTGATTTTAAAATGTTTTATTTTAAAGACCAGGAACAGGCGGATTGGATCACATCAGGGATCTGGAATACTACCAGTTTTAATGGAGCCAGATGAGGGCAGGCAATCACTCTGCTTGAAGAAAATGGCCGCACACAATAAGTATTATAATAAGATCTCCTGCCTTCATTTTAACAGTCCTTCTATATTAAACTACAATCAGATGGGTCTCCTAGTCCCTAGAAAATTGTACATTTGAAAGCAGGAAGGTAGATCTTAATGCATAAATCATGCAGCATTACATCATAAGGTTATGTGATAGGAGCAGAATTAGACCATTCGGCCCATCAAGTCCACTCCAACATTCAATCATGGCTGATCTATCTCTCCCTCCTAATCCCATTCTCCTGCCATCTCCCCAAAACCCTGACATCCATACTGATCAAGAATCTATCTAAGGTAGACCCAAAATGCTGAAGTAACTCAGCGGGACAGGCAACATCTCTGGAGAGAAGGAATAGATGACGTTTCGGGTCATGACCCTTCTTCAGAATCTATCTATCTCTGCCTTAGAAATATCCACTGACTTGGCCTCCCCAGCTTTCGATGGCAAATAATTCCACAGATTCACCACTCTGACTAAAGAAATACCTCCTCTTCTCCTTCTTAAAGGAATGTCCTTTAATTCTGAGGCTATGACCTCTGGTTCTTGACTCTCCCACTAGTGGAAATATCCTCTCCACATCCACTTTATCCAGACATTCTCCTATAAAGTCCTATAAATTGTGCCCCCCCCCCCCCCCCCCCCCCCCCCCCGCAATCGGTCTGGTCCCTCAAACCTTAAATATTTATCTGACTGCAAGCTCAGATTTCCAGAAAACAACTATATCTCTAGAAACAAAATAGCTGGAGTAACTCAGCGGGTCAGACAACATCTCTGGAGAAAAGGAATAGGTGACATTTTGGTTGAGACTCTTCTTCAGACCAGCATCTGCAGTTGCTTCATACACAGCAATATCTGTAGACTATCCTCTATCACATATTCACACAAACACCATTCTATACATTCCCCACCACTATATTATGCCAAAGCAACTGTTAATCCTGGCTAAATTGGAGAGGCTAGAACTTCAAAATTGGGTAAAAGATTCAGGGCTGCTGGGAGTTTTGGTCAATTTGGAATTGCTTTCTGCAGAGCTGGGACAAGCTGCGGAATGTTGCCAGTGTGTCTAGAGCTTAGATACAATTTGTAAGCAAAGAATGAGAACATCTGCAGACCCTGTCAGTTAGGTGCAAAATGCATAGAATGGATTGGATGGTTGCAAACCCGACATACACCTTGTAAATAAATGTAAATAATGTTGCAGAGTTCGACTTTCCGAGTGTTGATTGGATGAGGTATTGAGCCTTGTCTGGGTTTCCGGCAGATCAAGGTAAATGTTTCTAAGTTGGCTATCTTATGAAGTCCGTTTTGAATACAATGTATTGAGCTGTTGTATTATCGGGTTAGGGAAATGTCTGTAATGTATGGGGTTAATCGATATCTGTAATTGGATTATTAAGAGACCACCCCCATGTGGTTCGGCCCCTTGAGGTCCCGGGACATATAAAAGTCCGCTACCACGAGGTCTAGCATCGATCTTCTGGGAGAGCGCTTGAGACTGCGTGAACGTCTGGAGTGTCTCTGTCTGAGCGAGAGGACTTGAACAGGCAGATATGAGGATCGAACCCGCAGTGGGATAGATACAGTTATTGAACTGTAACGCACTTTTGTTAAAATAAAATTTAGTTGTTGCTTGATTCAGTGTTTTTACTGAAACTAGACTGTGGGGAAGCTGAGAAACAAGCAATTCACTTCAAAAACCTTGTCACCAGCAGCAACTTCACTCGATTCTAGCTCTCTGCTCTCATAGCTTTGGTTTGTGAAGTATGGTTCCTCCACTGCAATTGCATTCCATAGATCTTCCAACCTGCAGAATGGACAATCAAGCACCCAGCACATTATATTTTAGTTACGCATAAATGACATTAACAATCTTTTATTTGATTTAAATTATAAACAATTTATATGATAAATAATGCAAGAGCAATGATTAATATTCTGTTGTGTAAATAACTGTTGCTATATTTCAAGTTACACTGAATCATTTTTAAATAGTTTTGAAAGGAATGCTATATTTTTATGTAAATGGAAATTATTTTTATATTATCCATGGTAATCTCCTGTCAACAGGAACACAAATAACATGTAATTTTACAATAACAAAAAAGTACAGATTATTGCCTCATATCCTGTCAGGGTAATTCCTGCCCATCTATAAATTCTTAACTTTTTAGATCTTGTTCATTACTTACTCTAAGCTAGTTTAATATTTCTTCAGGAGTCGGTTAATTTCAATTCTGGTCAGAACAAACGCGTACTGAATTTTTGTTGCAGATTTTTTCCTGCAAATATTCAGTCATGTTAAACACTTAATGGTACAGAGAACCATATTCAACATAAGGCCAGTATTTCACAGAAAACACCTGAAATATCAGCAGGTTGCAGAAATTGTTTTGTGTCATTAATAACAATTTTAAAAAGACCCCTAATTTTTATTCCTCATTTTCAAAAAGTGCCAAAATAATTATGATGGTCCAGAGGGAGTCCTTCCTATCACAGAGGCAGGGAAAGTGAAATAAAGTGAAATCAAAATCCCTTGTTGCATCGCTTTTTTCAGAGGGATGTGTGATGCTTTAATGAGCTTGTACAGAGTTGGAAACATGAGAACGTGTTAAGGAACATCTCACAAGCCCTTGTTGGTTTCTGACAATACCACTGCATGGAACAGCCAAGTCAAATTGCCCCATACTCAGATTTGCAAATATCCTTGAGTGCCTCCAACATCATTTTGCACAAATTGATTTTTGGTGCACTAATCATCACAGTCGTCCAATTTAAATCAAAAGGAAGAACACCAGACGTATTTCTAATGAAGATTTTTACATCCTAAGTGCTTTGAAGCAAACCAAATTATATTTAAGTGCGCTCACTGTTATGATCTAGTCAGCAAGCTCCGACAAACAGAAATGTGATTATCAACAGGTAATCTTTTCCTGCCATGTGGACTGAGAGAGAAACACTCAAATAACAACATTTAAAAGACTTTGGACAAGTACACAGACAGGAAAAGCAAGAGCGATATCGGTCAAACAAAGGTAAATGGGACAGGTAAACATCTTGGTCAGCACGATGAGTTGGGCTGAAGGGTCAGTCTGTTGATTAGAATCGTGAAGAGACGTCTTTGGATTACTGCCAGGGGATTTATTATAGTCATCTGAAGAACCTTCTCTGTGCTTCCTCGGTTATGAGTAAAGTGTAAGTTATTCAACAACTGGGAATGTCAGGAGTTTGCGTCAGGTAGCTGTCGACACAACTGGAGGTGCCCTTATCCCTACAAGGTCCAATCTCAACTTTACCTGCACTTTCACAGTGATTGTATATGGAGATTGTATTGGAGAGTTTACCGGCAAGCATGGCAGCTGAGTCCTCTATCAAGGAACAAAGCTCCTCTAAAAGAAAAGGTGGATTTGCACTGTCAATAGAGCATCAGTGATTCCAAAAGAGGGTGTCAGTTCTGCCTCAAGATAACAGCAAAACTCAAACCTTTGCCTTTTGTTGACAGAACTAGCAATTCTGCAATCGTGCTCGTGTTCAATCGAGATGTTATATTTTTTGCAAGTAAAGGAGATCAGATAAGTACACAATATTCCTGAGTGAGTTTTACCTGGTATCCATACATGCAAGCAATATGTTTCAAATCCTGTATTCAACTCTTCTTGCAATATCCAACATAGAAATTGCTACCAATGCCGTATATTTGGATGATATTGCAACAGAGTAGCATGTTCATCAGAAACAATAGAGCAGATTAAAACTTGACCCTTTGCAGACTCTATGTAACAGCATGGCAATGATTTTTGTATGAGATAAGTAAGCACTCATGTCATCATTTATTTAAAAAAATACAACGCATTTGAAATTATTTCCTCGTTTCTATTTTTTTTCTTCATGTGCCTCAGGAACAGGTTGATGAAGGACCTCCTGTTTTGTGGCTGTTCAGGTACAAATCTTCAGAAACCATATCTGCAATGACTTGAACATTGGTGTTGGTAAAGGACCACAACTTGATGACTGGTTCTGGTTCTCTTTGGTTCTTTGAGTAACCTTGGTTCTGGAGTTGAGGCAATAGAGGTTGAAGTTTCCCAGTTACCCTCTCAACCAGCTCCACCACAGCAGGAAACCTTGATGTAAGGTGCAATACTGCAACAAGACTTTGAGCAAAGGATCGGACTGATGAAGCAGTCTTAATTGGTCCCAGCCTGCACTAATTGTTGTCAGTTTTCATTAAAATGATTTAAATAGCTCTAAGGATCATTGATCTATAATTTAATTTATATTTCCATTCTATCTTCAAGATTAAACCCCATACAATAAAATGATTTTCCATGGCATTGGGTTATATTTTGCTTAATTATTCATAACTTTTACTTTGAGAATATTCTGGCAGATACATCTAAATTATCTAAATGAAGGGATTGTCAGCCTAACCTCAATAATAGCTCCTCGATCGCTAAAGGCTGCAGATTTTCAGGGATCCCCTTAAAATGGCTTGTGCATCTTCTTTGTATGCTCCACAAACTATTGCTGGAGTACTCCCTGCTCCCACAATAGCAACATTTGCTCAGTCTGCTATTCTGCCCAGTTTAAAACCAAATAAAGGCAAACATGAAAAGTACCTCAGAGTTTTTCTCAAAATGTTTTCAATACTGGTGATAAATTGATAATGAACACAGGCAATAATATTAGATTAATAATAAGTGAATTGTATCATTTGGGACAACAATGTTTAGCTGCATCTGTTCACATTTCATGGCTATATTAAGTTTCCTTATCTAAAAACAATACATCATTCCATGAAATACTGAACTGTTTGTGGTAAAGAATTAGCTAATCTGAGTTTGGAAAAAAACAGGGTTAAAATTACATTCCATAGTTTAATAATAAGATGTACCTCACAAACATAAAGCAACTTATCTAGGAGAAGTTTGCTGATCTTTACTACAACTATATGCACTGTCATTAAGGAGAATATATTTGTTTACAACATCAACTGATTTTTGCTGAATGAATTGAAAAGTAGCGCAAATATGTTACTTTGTAATTGTAATCTTTATTTCATTGTTATGAATGACAAAGTGATTGCGACTTTTTGTAATTTCTGAGCTCTTCTGGTGAGCCATTAATTTTTGTCTAATCTTAACTTTTTTCCATTAATTGAAATTGAAAATAGATTTTTTTTCCATGGAATTTGCAGCATGGAGCCAATGACTGGACCAGCTGTTAGCAGCCCAAAGCCACAGACTTTGTATACTTTATGGTGGTCTAGAATTTTGAAGTATTTGTATTCAAAAGATACATAGACCAGGCTAAAAATATCAAACTGTACAGGAAAGATAAATGGCGCAACCTTAAAATTAACCTGAGAGCAAAACCTCACAACCAATATGGTTTCTCTCATTTAACATCGAAAAATCACTCAGCTGACTCCTCCCCTTGCTAGACACAAAAAGCTGGAGTATCTCAGCGGGACAGGCAAAGAAATAGGTAACGGTTCGGGTCGAGACCCTTCTTCAGAATCAGAGTTGGGGGGAAGGGAAATGAGAGATATAGATAGTCATGTAGAGAAATATGAATTATATCTTTATTTCTTACGATTAAAAAAATAGAAAGAAAAGATGAAAATGAATAAATAAAAGGAAAATTATAAATATACATACATATATACATAAATACATACACACATACATATACATGTACATATATATACATACACATACACATATACACATTTATATAACATATATGTACATACATAAATTAAAAAATCAAAAGCCAATTTCAAAATCAAAAGCCAATATAGAACAAATGACTGAAAGATATTCAAAAAAAGTGATAAAGGAAACATGCCATTGTCTCCTAGTTACTTAGCACAAAGCTAACAAACAGCATCTCATATTTTGCTTGGGTAGATTACAACCCAGTGGTGTGAATATTGATTTCTGTAACCTCAAGTAACCCTTGCACCCCCTCTCTCTCCATCCCACCCAAGTCGTACCAACTTCGTCTGGTGAAGTTTCATTGCCTATACTCATTTTCACCTAGCACATAGCTAACAGCTTCTTACACTCCTCCCCTTGAAACCTGTCAGCTTCCCATCAAATGACATTGCTACACATTTTCTTATAGCTGCCTAATTGATGCTCTAAAATGTCTCTCTATTGGAAGCATTACGTTAATCTTAAAAGTGATGTTTCTTCGAATTGCAAAGTTTGGTGCTGCTTAAGGCAAAAATGTAAAAGCAAACATTGAAATAAATGAATGATGAGGATCTAACATTTCCATCCAGCTAAAGCCCCCGTCCCCTGATCAGCAGCTAATGAAATTATTTCACTTCTCACTCGTACTCCGAAAACCTTGCGTGGTTTTCTTTCCCCCACAAGGACTCTTTCAATTCTTCCAATGAGTTTATCAGAGGCCCTCCATGTGATATTTGTCTAGCAGGATGCAGGCACACACATTGTGTGCACTGTGTAGTGACACCAAGTTCTGAAGTAATGAAGACAGCCAAACTCTTGAGGGAATACCGAGAATCAACGCAACTGCTAAGATAGCTAATGTAATAACATCAGCATCTCAGCGAATACCTAGAAAATTATCCTTGTGAATTTTGCTGATGACGTCCCAGAAATATACAAAATAACACCATCTGATTTGCGGGCTCTTCATTTCACCTGATAATATTTGGACATTTTACTTCAGGTTTTTCAAACCTTGAAGAAAAGCAGTAGAGTCACAAGAATGAATCATGATAAGTAAATCTAAGAAATGTTATTTTTTTAAACTATGCATCTTACAGAGATTTCACCTCTGGAAAAGAGCATGAATCCAAGACTAAAAATATATGGTCTTGTATTTCTTTCTTTGCTCTCGTTGAAAATTTCACATGGAATGAAAATGAGCAGTTTCAACCATTTCTGAGTAGCCATGGTGCCCCAAGCTGATTCATACATTGGTGATCAAACTCATCACGAGCACAGGTTGGCTGGTTGATAAATGGAGTCCTATTGGTTCAGAGATACAGCGTGGAAACAAAACCTTCGGCCCACTGACTCCGCGCCGACCAGCGATCCCCGCACATTAACGCTATCTACACACTCTAGGGACAATTTACAATTATACCAAGCCAATTAACCTACAAACCTGTACGCCAATGGAGTACAGGAGGAAATCGGAGAACCCGGAGAAAACCCACGCAGCTCATGAGGAGAATGTACAAACTCCTGTATGAGCACTGACAAGCACCCATAGTCAGGATCAAATCCGGGTCTCTCGCGCTACGAGGCAGCAACACTACCAGTGCACCGCCGTGCCCCCCGTATAAAAGAAGGGTATATTACTCCAGTATAACATGATGTGTCATTCCAGGTGAGGGCAATACTTTATACTTAGTTCCTGATATACTTAACCTGCACCATCTTGGTACTACATAACCTGGAGTAATTCATTCATTCAGTGAATCAAGTGAAGCAGTTAATTCATTATAGACTCTGTTCCGGAAAACAGTAATGTGAAAGAAAATCAGAGAACCATCCAAGCTAAAATATAGAAGAAAGATCATTCAGCTTGCATATAAACTGCTCTGAATTACATTTAAAGTGACTGCACACAAGCAAATAATTAAATGTTCCTCCAAGAGCAATCTGCACCTTGGAAGAAGATGATGATGTTTGACACACACACATTTCTGAAGTTCAAATCGGACAACTTTGTGAGGAATTGGTAGATGTCTGCTCCATTCCAAGAATATACATTCGACTTAAGACAATATACTTTTGGATGGATGACTGACAGTGACAGGTTAAGCTTGACTGGTGGCGAAAATTGGACTGGATTACATTGACCGGCTGCTATATACAGTGCCAATCATTCAGTTCCAGTATAATGAATGGAATTAAATATTGAGTGCCATTCAAATTGATCAGGCAGTTTGATATCATTGCTTTTGTGTCACGTTGCAAAAATAATTTATACCTTATTCAGAACTTTAGGCATAGGTACTTTGTTCTCAGCCTAAATGCTTTATTTGCATTCAAGATAAATAATTTAAGTGTATTCCCAAGGCTTGCTTAAAGAAGGTATTTCAATAAATCACTCGACTGCCAGCGCCATTATATACCGGTTATATATTTATATATACTGTTTATATACTTATATATCAGTGGTGATCAAAACATCAACCATTTTTCAAATTTATCATCTTTCACTTAAATAGTATGGGACAGGAGTAATTAAAATAAACAGTTGACTGGTTTGACAAGGGCGCAGTAAATCTTACAATCCATGGCTTGCTCCAAGTCACTAACACTATTATTCCTTGGGATGTCAAAGAGTCATGAAGCCACACAGCGTGGAAACAAGCCCTTTCGTTCCAACTTGCCCACACCGGCCAACATGTCCCATCTACACAAGTCCCACCTGCTTGCATTTGGTCTATATCCCTCTAATGCTGTCCTATCCATGGACATGTCCAAATGTTTCTTAAATGCGTTCAGTAACATAATGTCCTGTGCCATTGCTTAACTATTACAATGACATTAACATTTTTTAGCCTCCCCAGAAAGCATATTCTAAACAGTGCCAAATTCAATTGTAAAAGATTACTTTTACATAATGAGAGGAAAAAACAATTTCACTAAACACCTCCCTAAACAGCTCATATTCAATTCTTCTCCAAAGATGCTGCCTGTCCTGCAGAGTTACTCCAGCATTTGTGTCTATCCTTTATACATTATATGCTTCCGTATATTGTTTTGAATTAGCCTGCCTGTGATGTAGCTGGAAGCAAAATTTGCATTGCACCTGTACCTCACTACACCACCAAGCCTTGTTTTCTAAAATTGTACATTTTTGAATTACAACACGTTGTTATTTTTCTGCACAGCCATTTTCTTTCACTGTCTTATCAACTTTATGTGCAATTTATGTGTAACATTTTTTGGTGTGTTGTTTTGAGTCAATGCGACAGTTATGCTGCTGCAAGATTTTTATTGCACCAGTAGCTCACCACACTTGTGCATGTGAGAATAAACTTGACTTGATTGATCTGGCCAACATTAATTTCAAACTTCTGCTTTATTCCAAAATCCCCGCATCATATCTGTCCCACGTTTATCCACTTTGTCCATAAATTCATCCAAAAGTTGACTGCATCTATGGAGGCTGCATCTATGGAGCGAAGGAACAGGTGACGTTTCGCTATTCCTTTATTCCATAGATGCTGCCTCACCCGCTGAGTTTCTCCAGAATTTGTGTCTACCTTCGATTTTTCCAGCATCTGCAGTTCTTTCTTAAACATGTATGTAGGTTAATAAGCCTGGTATATTTGGTATAAGTGTAAATTGCCTGTTATAAGTGTACTTATAAATTGCCTGTTTCCTCATTGTACCTCTAAGCTAAACTTAACTATACATATCTATTGTCGTCTGATGGGTTGAGATTTAATTAGCTTCTTGCAAAAGATTTTAATTGAAACTGAAGATGGGAATCTCTGAGCTTTCAGTTCACAGAAATGTAATTGTATCACCATATTGCTCGATGAAGATAATATGGTGGTTGAATATTTAACACTCATTATAGCCCAACCCAAAACCTTCTCTTACATTATTGTGCCACAAGCAATCTAAGTTACTCAATTCCCTCCTCAAGCCTCTATGACTATCGACCTCTCTTAAATCCCAGAAGACACTGCTGCAAGTGTACTTCATCATTTTTTCATCTGCCCTATTTTTTCCTGAGGTGAGTAATACAGTGTAGTATCTTTTCCCAGTATTTACATTTTGAATGTTGAAAAGGCTGACTCCGTCCTATGAGCCTAATTTTATATCCCATTGGAACTCACTGATGTTTTGGTGCATACAAGCTAAAATCATACCTAAGCAAGAATTTTCAGAATAATTATATTGCATTTGTAAATGGCAAAGTATGTAAGTTCATCTTTCCATTTTCTTTGAGACTGCTACTTTATTTGTGATGAAAATATCAGAATTAGTTAGTTTATTGTCCGAGGTACAGTGAAATGCTTTTGATGCATGCTATCCTGTCAGCAGAAAGTCTATACATGATTACAATCGAGCCATTTACAGTGTATACTGTAGATACATTATAACATTTAGCACAAGGTAAAGCCAGCAAGGTCTGAGCAAAGATAATCCAAAGGTTACCAAAGAGGTAGACAGTAATTCAGCACTGTTCTCTGGTTGTGGTAGGATGATTCAGTTGCCTGATAACTGCTGGGAAGAAACTGTCCCTAAATCTGGAGGAGCGCGTGGGGAAGTAAAAAGGTTTTATGACCACAAGGTGATAGAAGGCCATAGAACAACGCTTCCTGGACGAAATCCAACCATAATAGTTCATCCTGTGAATTCCGGGTCAGTGACTCTGAGCCCAAACATTAGATGGGTTGTTGTGGTCAGAGCAAGGAGCTTCTTGTATCCGCCCCCTGTAGTTCTGGTTGCTGACCTTTTGTGGTAAAATTAGAATAGCATTTTACTCCAAAAACAAACACATTTCTTCTCATTGAGCAAAAAATAATAAATTATTTACAATCTTATCGGCAGATAACAGCTGGGAAGGTTTTTCAAACTAGACTTCAGTTACAGTTCAGTTAATAAATAATTGAATACACTTGCACAGGGGTGGAGTTTATATGCCTATCATTTAAAATTATGCTGCCCTGCTAAAATATTGTTTGTTTTATAGCTAGAGTGTTCTGCAGCACTAACATTAAATTGTAATAAATGGTTCAGATGTGAGTTTTTTTCTGATTAAAAATGCATTACCCACCGACATAATTTAAGAATGTCAGAATACACGCAAAATGTGTTTCGTGCTTCCCGAAGTTCAAGCAACTGATGATAATTTCAATTAATTCTGAGTGGCTAAATTAAAGTTTTCATTAAAAAACACAATACGATTAACATCACAAGCAGCAATGCTAAAACATCAGCTCCTCAGTCAAACTCAGGTGAATGCGGGTACAACATATAGTATGCAGTGGCTGATTAAGATTGTATCAAGCAACTAAGATGTTATATTTCATAACATTTCAAAAATATTATCCTCAGGACCAAACTCAACAAAAGCTTTTCACTGTACCTCAGTACACGTGACAATAAACTAAACTGAACGTTGCCTTTATTACCAATGCGAGTCAACTCTGCACCATTGACCTGCGAACATTCACTGTATATCATGGAAGTGCAATGATCTACCTCTGGAACGAACTCTGCCATACTTCCATTCTGCTCAGACTTGCACCTCCTCCAACCTCATCTACTGTATCCGTTGTATCAATATGCGGACTCTTATACATCGGGGAGACCAAACGCAGACTGGGCGATTGTTTCGCTGAACGCCTTCGCACAGTCTGCCTGAACCTACCTGATCTCCTGGTTGCTAAACATTTAAATTCTCCTCCCATTCCCACACAGATCTTTCTGTCCTAGGTCTCATCCATTGTCAGAGTGAGGATAAAAACAAATTGGAGGAACAGCATCTCATATTTTGCGTGTGCATCTTACAGCCCAGTGGTATTGATTGTGATATCTCTAACTTCAAGTAACCACGGCATTCCCTCTCTCTCTCCATCCCTCCCCCATCCAAGTTGCACTAGCTTCTCGTTTTCACCCAACAAACAGCTAACAATGGCCTATTTCCTTTATCATCATTTCTTTTTTAAATAATTTTCATTCCTTGTTCTTTGTCTCATTACATCATCATCTATATCTCTCGTTTCCCTCATCCCAAACCAGTCTGACAAAGGGTCTCGACCCGAAACATCACCCATTCCTTCTCTCCAGAGACGCTGACGGTCCCACTGAGTTACTCCAGCTTTTTGTGTCTATCTTCGGTTTAAACCAGCATCTGCAGTTCCTTCCTACACACTGTTGATTTTACTAATATTGATTTCACATCAAAGCAACATTTGCTCATCTGTGACTGACTTTCCATTCACTTACAATTCAACATGTGCAATTCCCTGAGAGGGTGTCATGTGTCAACGGAGAGAGCAAAGAGCGTTCAATTGTCATCTGTACCCAAACGGAACAATGAAACTCTTACTTTCAGCAGCATAACAGGTCTGTAAACACTCTGTAGATAACATAACAAAATAAACAAGCTGAAGAAGTCCTACAAAGGGTGAGATTTGCGCTTACTATACTAGTGGGATAAGCATGTATTGCTGCTAATGGACAAAATAAACATTTAGCTTTCTGCCCCTGTTGACATCTCTTTCCTGCCCATTTTCTATCTTTTTGTTTAGATTCTACTCTTTTGTCCATCTCTGTATTTTCCTAATCCAACTTTAGTCGTTTCTGCTTTTCTTCAATTTATGCCGCGTCGATCCACTCTTATTTTTAATCTTGTGCCTTTTCTTTGACATTCACTCACTCTTTTTTACTGAATAGTTTTTTTTTTGAATAATTTTTTTATTAGCAATAAACAATTCTCAATGTTTAAAACTGAGTTATAAACATCCACTTAAATCAATATTTGTACTCTAATGATTATTATCTTTTTTTTTTTTGAAAATAAAAGTGGGTAAAGAGAAATACCATTATTAATCAATAAAATTATAATTCCTTAATAATTATTTGGTATAAAAGAAAAAGAAAAAATGAAGAAAAAGAAAAAAGACATATTATGTATATATATCAATTAAAAGCCACAAAATATATTATAAATGAAACAACTACAAATAATAATATCAGTAAAGACATGCATATATCCTGGTATACCAATACATTATTTTCATCAAATCCCGCAGGGTGTCAGTCGAGCCGTGATGCCAAGAACAGCTACTTCTCTAAATACTGTATATATGGAGACCATATCTGTTGAAAAGAATTATACTTGTCCAAAAGGACAAATCTGATTCTTTCCAACTGCAACGTCTCCAACATCTCTGATGCCCACATTTTAATTGTTGGGGATAATGTTCCCTTCCAAAATTTCAATATTATTTTTTTCCCTAATATCAAACAATAATCAAGGAAATTTCTTTGGTCTGGTGTAAATATCAAATTAGCCTCTGGAATTCCCAGTATTATTAGCTTTGGGTCGGGTTCTAATTTAACCTTAAGAACTTCAGAAATTACTTTAAAAATTTCTGTCCAATAATAATTCAATTTAGGGCATGTAACAAAACTGTGTGTTAAATTTGCTTCTAAATTCTTACATTTATCACAAATAGAGGAGAGATTAGGAAATATACTATTTAATTTGGCTTTTGAATAATGTAATCTATATAATACTTTAAATTGTATTAATATATGTCTAGCATTTAACGAGCACCGGTGTATTCGTTGTAGACTTTCTCCCCAATTTTCTTTGGTTATAGGTGATCCAATTTCATTTTCCCATGCTTGACGATATGTTTCAGTTATTGGATTCTCATTATCCATAATGATGTTATATATATAAGCTATTAATTTTTCTGTGGTTGGATGCCAGTTAAACGATTCATCTAATAATCCTGGTTCCTTATTTTTAAAATCCTGTGTATTAGATTTAATATAATCTCTAATTTGGAAATACCTAAACAAATGCTGTGAAGACAATCCGTAGATATCTTGTAATTCCTGAAATGAAAGAAATTTTCCATTTCTATAAAGGTGCTCTACCCTTGTAATTCCTAAATTATCCCAATGTCTGAACCCTCCATCCAATGTGGAACTGAATGTTTTTTACTGAATAGTTTTTGCTTGCCCTTCTGAAGGTGCAGGCCACATAAGCAATGGGAATGGGCTGGAGTTGGGTATTGGAGTTTGATGCCCATTATTTGGCTAAAAATCTACAAGGGGGCGCAAGTAAAGAAAGGAGAAAGGTACTGAGGTTAGGACTTTGACTTACATGGCAGTTGGATGGGGTTGTGATAATCACAGACAAGGTGGAGTCAAGGAGTTGGGTAAGGCTGCAGCGGATGGGAGGACCATTGATGGAATTATGATATAATTTGAGGGGAGATGTGTGGGATTATGTAGGGAATGAATGTGAGGACAGGTTATATCTGGCAGGACTGGGAAATAGGGAGTCCATTCAGTCAATAAGGGTCTGTGGAATAGCATGAGCCAATTGAGGACTGAACTTTGATAGTAACTGGTAAGCAGTCTGACAAGGATGTGTGGAGGGAATGCAGGGGATGAGTCATAAATTCATACGGACATAAGTGATAGGAGCAGAATTAGGCCATCCGGCTCATAGTCCTCCCCGCCATTCAATCATGGCTGATCTATCGCACCCTCCTAACCCCATTCTCCTGCCTTCTCCCCATTACCCTTGACACCCATACTACCTCCCAGAATGGAGGTAATTCAGGGAACTATCTGTAAAGATGAGGTGTCCGCTGTCAGCTACATCTGGAGAAAATGGGACAGGCTTGTGCTCCAAAACCACTGAGGATGGACTAACATCTGAGCCTTTGTTTTCAACAGTGTAAAACATGTTTTAACATGTGCATAAAATAAAAACTGGCAAATGATATTTGGATTGAAAACATGCCAAGTTCTTGATTCAGTGGAAGTGAGAAACATAATTCATTACTGTGTTAATGAGCTAGTAACTCACCTTTGGTTTTGTTAAATAAGTCAAACATCATGCCCACTGACATTTGAGTTCAATGGAACCAGCAGCTGGGGTTCTTATAGACATTTAGGTCTAATGACTCAAAATAAATGTTTCCCTTTGAGTTTTATTCAGAAGGTTTAGGGGTAATCCACTGCATTGCTAATTTACTTAGAGTTAAAATACTGAAGTTTGCACAAAATAGTAAGATTAAATGAGAACTTACCAGTTTGAAGTTTGATCTTTATTTTATGGGGAGTTACGATGAGCGATTACGTGAAGAACCCCGCCAGTCGGCATGCTCGTCAATCTTCAAAGCAGCGGTGTGAAATCACAGAAAACAACACTCGAAGTATTATAGTAAGGTTATAACTCTAGAACTACCAGATGAGCTTCATGATATGAGGGTTGGAAGTGGTCGGCACGTAATCGCTCATCGTAACTCCTCATAAAATAAAGATCGAACTTCAAACTGGTAAGTTTTTGTTTAATCTTACTATTTTACTTCGGAGTCACGTGAGTGATTCCGTGAAGACTTTAAAGGTCTGTGATTTCACGCCGATCCAAATCCAGGCGTATCACACTGCAAACAGTTGACTCAGGAGGAGTGAATTAGTAACAACATTGATTCATGATACTGATTAACATGTTAATGTTTTAATTCACATATAACAAAAATATATACAATAGCAACTCCGCTTTCCCAGAGAGAAGCTATGAAACAAAATTTAACACAGAGTGGGCAAACACCCCGGATTCAACAAGCGGCTTGTTGTAGGACCTCTGAAAAGTTGATTCATTTGACCATCCTGCGGCCACGAGGATGTGGTCTAGAGGGACGTCCATTGCCCTTGCCGCTGACGTCGATGCTGCCCTGGTGGAGTGAGATTTAAAGCTTTGAGTATTAACTCCTGCACATCCCAGGACTTGCTTCAGCCACCGTGAGATGGTCTGAGATGACACTTGCTTATGTGGCTTTTTGTGGCTTGTAAGTAGTGCTACCTCGGACCCTCTGAGGCTCTTCATAACGTCAATATAATGCTTCAAATGCTGCACTACACACATGCGTGAATCTGCGGGATAAGCTGACAATACAAGCTTGAATCCTGACACCCCTGGTCTGCTCTGTTTGAGTAAGTCATAGACGTGGAAAGTATCGTCATTTTGTGATGACACCATCCTGTCCAGATGCAGCTTGTGGAGAGTCTGAACCCTTTGCGCTGATGTAAGCACCATGAGCATGACCAAGTTAGGGGTGATCCTTTGTAAGGACAATGATGTGGCTGTTCCCCATTGACAGAGCACCGTGAGTACCATGCTCACATCACATACCTAGGCCTAGGAGGATTGGAATTAAACACACCCTTCATGAATCTTGATATTAACGGGTGGGACCGTAATGGCTGGAGATCTGACCCTCGGCACAAGTACGCTGACAGGGCACTCCTGGTACTGTTGATGGCACTGTAACTCAGCCCTTCATTGGAGTGTAAGTGGGAGAGGAATTCTAGCACATCTGGGATGGAGGCCGTGTGATAGGTGATGTTCTCATGTAAGCAAAATTCCTCCCATTTCCTGATATGGGAGAGGTATTGCTTTTTTGTGCTATCCCTCCAGGATGATGTGATGGTATCCACAGTTTGATTGGACAGTCCCAGACCCAGGATAGGCCTTTTTCAAATCTGCAAATCAACAAATTTACATGATCATTCAATGGGTGTGGGTCCCCAGTCAAAGGGTGCACCAATAAATGTACACGTTTTGGAACCAGCACAATAGGGTACGTGGTTATTTCTGAGATGAGCGGGAACCATGGCTGTGTAGGCCATTCGGGCACTACTAGAAACCCTGTAGCAGTGTCCTGCTTGATTTTAGTCAGGCACCGGCTGATGAGGCAGAAGGGTCGAAAAACATATAAAAACATTCCACGCCAGTACAATGAGAATGCATTTACTGCCACTGCCCCTGGGTCTGTTTCCCATGAAACATACTTCGGTACCTGGTGATTAAGTCTGGATGCAAACAAATCGATATCTGGCCTCCCATACCAAAGGACAATTTCGGCAAATACTTCACGATTCAACATCCACTCGGTGACCCCTGGTGTCTGCCACCACATTGAGTCTGCCTGGCAAGTAAACAGCTGAAATCCAAATATTATTCTTTATGCACCAGTGCCAAATAGTGTTAGCCAATCCATCACATGATTTTGACTTGATTCCACCCATATGATTGACATATGCCACTGCCGTAGTGTTGTCAATCTGCAACTGAACATGTAAGTGATGCTTAGTGGTACAATAAGTTTTGAGCCCATAAAGCACTCCTAACAGTTCTAAATAATTAATTCCAAGTGATTGGGGAATCTGTGCCTCATGCATATCCCATCTGCCTCCACAACCAGATCAGCACCCTGACCTAGGGCACTGACATCAGTCTGTAAAATGAGCGATGGTGCTTCTGTCAAAATTATGCCATAACAATTTAATATGTTTCTAATCCACCACTGTATCTCTGCCATGGCTTCAGATGGCAAATGCATGGGCCAATTGTAATAGTTTGCATGTATTCTCAGTGCCTGTAACTTTGCTCTCTGTAAATGCTGATAATGCAAAGGTCCATATTGGGCTGCTCGAAAGGCTGCTACCAATTTACCAATTAAGCTTGCAACCTGTTTAATTGAGGGTGATTTTCCCTTTAAGAGGTTGATACAGCCTTCAATTAAATCTACTCTCTTGCCCTGGGGAAGAGTTACAGACATGTGATTGGAATCAACTGTGAAACCCAGATAGTCAATTATGTTAACAGGCACCAATTTAGATTTAATTGGGTGGACAATGAAGCCTAGCCTTTGCACCAAGAGTTGAACAGCTGAGACTGATAATTCAGCTTCGTCAAAGGTGTGTCCAATGATTAGAATTTCATCTAAATAGGCCATGATTATATGGCCTTGTGATCGTAATAAACCAAGTACTGGTTTTAGCAATTTAGTAAATAGGCGAGGGGCTGAGGTTAACCCATTAGGTAGAGCTCGAAACTGCCACAATTGTCCCATCCAGTTAAATTTCAAATATCTGCGATAGTCTTTATGAACAGGCACTGAATAATATGCATCTTGGAGATCTATACATGCCATATAACACCCCCTGGAAACCAGATGCTTGGCAGTCACAAACGTTTCCATTTTAAAATGTTGATACTGCACAAATGGATTAAGTCCTGTTAAATCCAATATCATTCTACACCCACCATCTTTCTTTGGTCTAGGGAACACATTAGACACGAATTGATGAGTCTGATAGACTGTTTTCTCAATTACTCCCTTGAGGCATAGTTTTGCTATTTCAGCTTGTTTCATCAAATTCTCTTTTTGTGAGAAGATGAGTGCCCGTTTCGGTTTGTGCTGGGTGGGTGGACACAGGGTAGAAATAAATTCAATTTTAAACCCTTGAATACTCTGCAGTATAAACACATTCAAGATTATTTTACACCATCTCCCAGAAAACTGTGTAACCTCCCTCCAACTGGTAGGCAATTCTCTCGCAATATGTTTAGACTGGAGCCAGACCCACCTACCTCCATGGGTACCGCTGCTCTTTGCCTGGTCCTGGGTTGTAAAGGCATGTTTCCCCTTAATCCTGCTGGGGAGCGCCAGTTGTGGGCATTAAATGGTCAGCTTGATCCTTGCCCAGCCGCAAACCACTTATAGGGGTATTGCCGTCGGGGAATTCTGTTGGCTACTGGCGCCTTGATAAGCCCGACGGTCTTGGCTTCATCGTCCAGCTCATTTACCCTTTTGGCCAGGTCTTCTCCAAATAACAGATTTGGCAGCTGGATGGTGCCAGGCTTGCAGAAGGCAGCAAACCTGGGATTAATGGTGGGGCGGATGGCGCTCTTTCTGAGACAATTAATCTCAAAGTGCACATTGCACATAAGAGCTAGGGCATCCTGCTGAACTTCAGTCAGGAGCCCACCATCCACCGACCTACCAATAGCCGTTATTCCAGACACCCAAGAGCTTGAGCACCCGCTGCAGTTTAATCTCCTGCACTCGGATGCTTGCCCCCATATGGCCCCAAATGGCATGATTAACTGTCGGTACCTTCAGCAGGACACAGTTCTCGGGGGTCTCATATTTTCTGGCAGTAGTGTCCATAGCCTGCTCTTGGAGCTGATGGGAAGCCAGGTAATTGATGCTGGCAGCCAGCTTCTCTCCAAGCGGCCCGCCAGAGTCTGTAGGGACGGCAAACCTGGCCGCCAGGAATGGGACCTCTGGCACTTGCAGCTCGTCCTGTGGGGCAGCCTATATTGCTGACCCTTGTCAGTCGCCGTCAGATTCCATCTGACCCGGTATACATTCCTCGTCCTGGAGGAAAATACTTGGCAGCCCAGCAGGTGCTGCTGGCGCGGGCTCTTGGAGAGGCCGGCGCCCTGGATGGAGCATCCTCTCCAACAGGAGCTCCATCCTGGATACCCGTTCTAGTATGCATTTCTAGGGTCGAACCCTCTCGGCCGGACTCATCCAAGTCTATCGGCCGGACAGACTTTTGAGTAGCCTTACGCCCCTCTGGCGTAGGCACAGTGTTCTCCGACACCAAGTCTGTGGTCGTTGGTTCAACAACCAACGACTCCACTGATGAACTAGACGGCCGCCCGCTACCCGCACTCCCGTGGGATTGAGACATTGTCGGCTCGCCTCGCTGTTCCGGATCTTTTTATGTCTGCACTTGTCCTCCTGTAACAAGAATTACCAGACGCAGAGACCTCAGAGAAGTTAAACACTTACCTGACGCTTTTTAAACTTACCACTGGAGGAGTGCTGCTCCTCCCAGCCGGTCGCTCCGCCATACGTCAGACGTAATGGCATGCATGCCGACTGGCGGGGTTCTTCACGGAATCACTCACATATCTCCGAAGTAAAATAGACACACAATGCAGTGGAAAGGAACTATGGATGATCACCATAGAAAATAAGTGTAGGAGTAAGCCATTCGGCCCTTCGAGCCAGCACCGCCATTCTATATGATCATGGTGATCATCCAAAATCAGTACCCCATTCCGGCTTTTTCTCCATATCCCTTGATTCCATTAGCCCTATGAGCTAAATCTAAGTCTCTCTTGAAAACATCCAGTGAATTGGCCTCCACTGCCATCTCTATCAGGGAATTCCACAGATTCGCAACTCTGGGTGAAAATGTTTTTCCTCATCTCAGTCCTAAATGGCCTTATGCTTAACCTATGACCCCTGGTTCTGGACTCCCCCAACATCAGGAACATTTTTCCTGCATCTAGCATGTCCAATCCCTTAAGAATGTTATATGTTTCTGTAAGATCCCCTCTCATCCTTCTAAATTCCAGTGAATACAAGCCCAGTCGACCCATTCTTTCATCATATGATTGTGCAGATAAATTGTGCAGATCTATCTGGTTGAGGCTAGTGTCATTTTACCTGCCTTATTTGTGTAGATGAATTTTGCATAAGGAATACCAAAACGTACTGTAAGCTCAGCAGTCCACGTACAAAGGGCCTTGAACAAAAATCTGGAACAGCATCCTGAAATACTAAGCACCCGGTGGCATTGAGCAATCCAGTTTTCAATATAATTCCATCATGTAACCAATAAAAACATCATTACAGCAATTACCTTCATGTAATTTAGGCCCCAACTATGTCCTGTGGGCCGAATTCTTTCAGTTCCACTGCCAGTTTGTGTGAAAGTATGTGAACTTTATCACCTAAATATAAGCATTGATGTAGGACATTTATGAGTTGCTTGGAGCTGAAATAAATCTCAGTTCCTTTATTCACAGAGGTTTTTTTTTCTTAATTTTAGGATAGCATTTTATTATTCAGTGTTATTGTCATCATTCCCAACCGTCCCCCCCGGTTATCGGTTTACCTAATTGCAGTGGAGGCAACGGGCCTGTTTACAACCTTATTCCATCCAAAATTAACAACTGTGAGAAACAGCTTTTCACAATCAGCACATTGAATGCTTCCCACTGAGCCCTAAAATTAACCGATGACCATATTTAAACCTCACTCTTTACAGAAGACCACGTTTCCTTACTTTGTATCTTGAGGAGTACTATCAAGTCATGAACACCAAATATATAGAAGATCAAAGCGGTCACTCAGAAGTAAAGCTATGTGCCAAAGTGGTGGTGAAAATACATAAGAAAGTGAGAAATAAGAGCAGGAGTAAATCATATTACCCCTTGAACCTGCTCAACTGGTCATCCAGAATGTGGTTGACCATCTATCTCAGTGTCATTTTCCAGCATCGTCTCTGCATCCCTTGATATGAGGGAACCTTCAGTGAGTTTAGACAGATGAGGGGGGACCTCATTGAAACTTACTGAATAGTGAAAGGCCTGGATAGAGTGGATGTGGAGAAGATGTTTCCACTAATGAGGGAGTCAAGGACCAGAGATCATACTCAGAATAAAAGGACATGCCTTTAGAAAAGAGATGAGGAGGAATTTCTTTAGTCAGAGGGTGGTGAATCCTTGGAATCCATTGCCTCAAACGGCTGTGGAGGCCACGTCAATGAATATTTGTCAAGCGGAGATTGATAGATTCTTGTCAGGAATTATGGGGGGTAGGCAGAAGAATGGGGTTGAGAGGGAAAGATAGATCAGCCACGATTGAATGCAGAGTAGACTTGATGGGCCAAAAGGCCTTCTTCTGCTCCTAGAATTTATGAACTTATGAAAACAAATGATAAGGAGTTTAAGAATAAGAGGTAAGCCATTTAGAACGGAGAAGAGGAAACACTTTTTCTCACAGAGAGATGTGAGTGTGTGGAATTCTCTGCCTCAAAGAGCGGTAGAAACAGGTTCTCTGTATGCTTTCAAGAGAGAGCTGGATAGGGCTCTTAAAGGTAGCGGAGTCAGGGGATATGGGGAAAAGGCAGGAACGGGGTACTGATTGGGGATGTTCAGCCATGATCACATTGAATGGCGGTGCTGGCTCGAAGGGCCGAATGGCCTACTCCTGCACCTATTGTCTATTGATAAGCTTCGCCAAATACGCACAATTTTCCTGCCTCCTGCAAATATCCCGGCTTCATTATTGGAGAGCAATTGTCTTCGTTGAGACGAACTGAACAACCTTCCATTCTCACTTAATTTAAATACTTTTATAAAAGAATATTGAATTCACTCATAATTCAAATTATGTTGTTCCTTGGCTGACCTTCCATTCATTTATAACACAACATCCAGCAAGTCACAAGTTGCGTCTCTGGTTCGTTTTGTCAGTAATTCTAATGCTTAATTAAAAGCAAATTTTGTGGATGCCTGAGAAACCAAACCTAATTAAAGATATGGCTAGTTTCACAAAACATTTAAATGAATGAATTTGTTGATTGATAATTACCATTCTCATACATTGTTTATTAGCTCTTTTCCTGCAGACACGTATGGTGTGATAAACCCGTAGCAAACCATGCCATCGGAAACCTAAACTTCCAGCCTAATTCATACAAAAAGACATATCTACTAAATACACTGACTTCCCTGCAAGGAGAAACAAATCACAGATTGGACTGAACTACTTAATCTGTGAATGGTTTTACGAACTAGATTCCTATGATGAGAAGTGGCCCTTCATCCCAACCGATACATTGATTAAAAAGGGCTGAATTAATTTAAAGGCAATATACATACATTCCACAAAATAAATAATTGCCTTTAAAGATGGAAGGAGGGACCAAGGTAAGAAATATTGACAGACAACGATAAGGCAAGTGGCAATGAGCAGCATGGTGGCATAGCGGTAGAGTTTCTGCCTTACAGCGCCAGAGACCCGGGTTTGATCCTGACTACAGGTGCTTGTCTCTACATTCTCCACGCAACCGCATGGGTTTTCTCTGGGAGCACCGTTCTTCGCCCACACTCCAAAGACTTGCAGATTTGTAGGTTAATTGGCTTTGGTAAGAATTGTAAATTGTCCCTAGTGTATAGGATAGCGCTAGTGTCTGGGGTGATCGCCGGTCATCGCGGACAAGGTGGGCTGAAGGTCCTATTTTCTCACTGTATCTCTAAACTAAAATAAAGTGGTGAAACAGTTGCGGTACATGTGATAAAAAGGTTTATTTTGTAGTTGTTTTGGCATTGAAGTCAATACATTGTTCAATGAGTCGTCACTGCCCTTTGCTTTGTGAGGGACTGTTCCCAAAACTGACAAGAATTTCATAAGTGTCTGCAGAATAGTTAATGAGTTATTTTGTGATGGTGACAGCTTTCACTTTCCTCCTGTCAATAGAAAGCCACATTGCAAGCACGTGTGACACTGGCATCAGAAGTAACTGTCAGCTGGACTATTTGTGCTGTTATTCATAGCATCTGTCTCCCTGATTTGATCGACAACCCTGGCAACGACTGCACTAGCGTAAGCTTCGTGATGTTAAAGCGATTCTTGGAACAGAGTGCACCACTTGCTGGAGCGTGATCTCACATCCTTATTTGTACTCATGCCCTGCTTTGTGTGTAGCAATCATAGGCGGCACTGGGCAAAGTCCCCGCCTGAAAATAAAATCAATAATGGGTAACGCAGCAATGAGTATTCAGCTGAATACTGTGCTCAATCCCCTGAAGTGCCTGCCAGTCATGGATAGTTTCTGGTAAAATAATGAAGAGCTTGTGATCAGACTCCGCAGTGGGTCACCATGGTGTGAGCTAAAGCTCTGAACACGGGCAAGCAAAATCCTGCATGCTGATCCCAGTGGTGATCTCTCTCCATTTCTACTGCTGGGAGGCTTCAACTCTTCTGGCTATCTGGAGAATAAATTGCTTTTCTTCCTCACCAACAATGATTGTGATAGACTTTGTCCGATTATTAATGGGAACTGTGATATCAAACAGGGCTTGATGTTAGTAGTTGCAAGGAAGAGCCTGAAGCACTTATCCGATGTGCAGGCCTTTTCCTGCTGTTTCGTTGGATAAAAATCCTTCTCCTATCATTATGTACGCAAGGGCAGTATCATGGATCAATAGATTAGAGATATATCATGGAAATAGGCCCTTTGGCCCTCCGAATCCACGCCAATTAGTGATCCCCGTACATTAACATTATCCTACTCACTTGGGAATATTTTTACAATTCTTACCTAAGTCAATTGACCTCCAAACCTGTATGCTTGGGAATGTGGGAGAAAACTGGATCTCCTGAAGAAAACCCACACGGTCACGGGGAGAATGTACAAACTCTATACAGATGGCACCCGTGGTCAGGATTGAACACATGTCTCTGGCACTGCAGGGGAGCAACTCTACTGCTGTGCCACCACGCCACCCTAAAGTAATGGAAAGATGAGGCATTTCCAACTTCCCATTTATTCAAAACCATCAATTTTCCAGACCGCTCTCTCACAAAGGAAAATAAATAAACCTGTGTTTCTTAAATGTCTATACATGGGAATATGAGGGGAGTGAAGAGTGCAAAGTTATCATCAAATGTTCCAGGAGGAAACTGAGAAATATTTGAGGGACAGGAAAGCCAGTGAAGAAAGGAATTAGGAACACATTGAATATATGATTGCCAAGGACATAGATAGGAAGGGTTTAGAGGGATATGGGCCAAATGTGGGCAAAAGGGACAAGCTTCGATGACGCATTTTAGTCAGCATGGATAAGTAGGGCCGAAGGGCCTCGTTCAATGCTGTATGACTATGACATTAGAGGTTCTTGAACATCGAACTTCAATGGTTGTCGGAAAGAAGGTGAAAATGAGAAATATAGATTCAAAAAATATTTTAAGTTGTAGTATATTGCCTTCCTGTAAATAGATCAATGGGCAACCTTTCATGTACTTAAAACAATGATGGCAACGTAACATTTCTGGCTAATTACCTAGAGGGAAAGTACTGGCGTTTAATGTGCATGCTAAAAGGAAAAAAAAGTAGCTATCAATGTGTCACCATTACTTGGCTGAATTAAGAACCCAGAGGCACGAGTTCAAAATCCCATCACTGCAACGAAGGAATTGAAATCCAGCTAAATAATTAAATAAATTGGAACTGGGTAGCTTGTATCAGTAATGGTGTCTGTGAAACTAATGAAAAGTTATAAAAATCTAACCAATGTGCTAATGCCCTTTAAAGCAGGGAATTGCACTTAACTTGTTTAGACACTGCCGCTACACATACAAACCTGGCTGTCTATTAACTTTATGAGCTGTCTCATGAAATAGCCCAGTCAGCTACTTGGTTGTTTCAAAAAACAGCTGCGATAAATGGTACTAAAAAAGATTCAGCTCAGCTGGCATTAAGCCAAACACCAAGTTTAATATGATGCTGGTAAATGGGATGAGTATAGATGGGTAAATAATGGTCAGCGTGGTACAAAGGGCCTCTTTCTCTGCTGTATGACCATGTCGACCATAGTCAACTCTAGAATGCGCTCCTTGCTAACATCTGTGAGTACGATAGAATAAGAAGAGCTGCCCTGCACACTAGAGATCGGCTTTGCTACCCAATTCTAACCAGGCCTAACTACAGCCAATTCAAATCTAACCCATCTCTATCTAAATATCTCCTAATATTGATTGCACCTGATTTCATCACCTCCTTTCACATTGAATTCCAGATATCGACCGTTCTCTGTGTAAAAAAAACGTTCCCCTCAGATATCCGTTTAAAACTCCTTCTCACTTTAAACATATATCACCTTGTTTTTGAGACCCTGACCTTTTAAAAATCAATTTCACATAAAGCCCGTCTGCATGAGTGAATTTCTTTAATCATCTTCAAGTCAAACTCATTGGTTCTCCATCTCCAAGTCCTCTTGAGTTGAATCTCTTACTGCATTCAGAGACAACTTTTCCTCATGACTCATTGAATACACCTGAACCACTCCAAGAGCAGTGATACTTTAACCTATGAGGTCTACCTCTATGGTGACCTCAGACTTTCCTCAATCAGACTTTGCTGGCTTTACCTTGCACTAAACATTATTCCCTTATCATGTATCTATACACTATAAATGGCTCCACTGTAATCATCTATTGTCTTTCTGCTGACTGGGTAGCACACAACAAAAACTTTTCACTGAACCTCGGTACATGTGACAATAAACTAAACTGAACTGAAGAGGCTGCTCTACTTCATCTGTGTGGTGAAGGGGCCCTCAGCACCAAATCTTCCCCATCTGATGTAGGGCAGCATTTTATGGGATAATGTATGTGTAAATGACTGGACTTCATTTAACTTTGCTTCAAAACAATGAAGAACACACCAGTGCATTCATTCATCATGATCCAGCAGCAGCAGCAGCCCAGACTGATCCAAACCCAGCCCTAGATCTTGCACTGTCCTTTGAAAGCGGACCCGATCCAACCCAGGCACATGTAGTAAGACCCCATCAGAATACACAGGTTGGATAATGTAGACTACTACAGGCTTGTCATGCAGCAGCTTTATACAGTCATACTTGATCAAATTTTAATCGTCTCTAGGTTTGGCTTGTGTCACGGCTGCAATAAACTCACCAGATACAGTGACACAGTGATATGCAGGCTTGGGCATTAGACCCCGAGGAGTCACCGCCATCATCCTCTGAAGGAATTTATTATTTACCTGCAACTTTACGATCTGAGATCATCCTCACGCTACCATTACCGTCAAGGCCAGAATCAAATCCTGGTTCAATGGGAGTATTCAATGTGGCATGAAAAAAGCAGCACATGCAGCTAAAGATGAGGTAACCAAACTACTGAAGCACATGCGATAGACAGAAGACAGACACAATAAACTGGTGTAACTGAGCGGGACAGGCAGCATCTCTGGGGGGCAGGAATTGGTGATATTTCGAGTCGAGACCCTTCTTCAGACTGAAAGTCATGGGAAAGGGAAAACATAGATATAGACGATGATGTGGAGAGATACAGAACAATGAATGAAAGATAGTCAACAATGTAACAATGATAAAGGAAACAGGTCATTGTTTGCTGTTTGTTGGGTGAAAACTATAAGCTGGTGTGCCTTGGGTGGGGAGGGGTAGAGAGAGAGGGAATGATTGGGTTAGTTGAAGTTAGAGAAATCATAATTTACATCATTGGGCTGTAAGCTCTCCACTCATAATATGAGATGCTGTTCCCCCAATTTGCTTTTAGCTTCACTCTGACAATGGAGGAGATTTAGGACAGAAAGGTCAGTGTGGCAATGAGAAGGGGAATTAAAGTGTTTAGCAACCGGACGATCAGGTAGGTCCAGGCGGGCTGAGCGAAGGTGTTCAGCGAAACAATTTCAGCACTTCCACATTATTAACCCGGCCATATCTGATTATACATAGTGATAGACAATTGGCCAACTTGTGGGCATCCCCAGCCCATTGCTAGCTGTTTCAGCAGCGTTGTACAGAAAAACAAGGCCAAAGCATTTGCAACCCTCTCCATAATACTAATAATACCAAAGGACAGCCCATCTTGAACTGCCCCCTGAAGCCTCCACTAACACAGAAGAAATCTTCACATGCTATCTACATCTAGCTGAGAACATGGCTTATGATAACATGCATAGGCTTTAACAACATGCTGACTCTGTTGCTGAGGATAGACACAAAGTGTTGGAGTAACTCCGTGGGTCAGGCAGCATCTCTAGAGAAAAGGAATCTATTGGTGAGGATGGATGCTCGAGAACTAATCTCACCTCTCTCTACCCATGCTTTTCCAGTTCAGCTAAAACATTGACACCGATGTGACAATATAAAGAATTGCCTGGGTACATCATGTCCACAAAAAAAAAATCCAATCTGACCAACTGCAACCCCTATCAATCTATTCTCCGTCATTAGAGAAATGATTGAAGGTGCCAGGGGCAATAACATCAAGTGTCATTTACTCACCAATTCACCGATGCTCAGCTTGGGTTCCACTATGACCACTTGACTCCTGACCTCATCACAGCCTTGGTCTAGACATGGAGAAAAGAAATGAATTCCAGTGGCGAAGCAAGAATTACAGCCTTGGCAACAAGGTAAGATTTCACCAATAGTACCCTGAGGAATCCTATAAAAATTAAAGCTCATAAAAGTCAATGAAAACATTTTCCACCAGCTGGAATCATACTTTTCACAACGGATGATAGTTGTGGTTGTGGGAAGCATTTCAATTCAGCTCCAGAATGTTGCACCAAGATACGTCGGGGAGTGTCCTAAGGCCAATTATCTTAAACTACCCACAATTAAGGATGCCTCACTGGAAAGTGTTGATTTCCACTCACAACTCCTTGGAAAATGAAGCAGTCCGCTGCCATTATGCAGCTGGGTGTTAATAACATTCACGCATGGGCTGGCGTGGCAACCAATATTCTCATCAAAAATCTAACCACCCAATCCTCAACTTTAATGGCATTATCATTCTTAAATCTCACACCATCAACATTGCCGGGTTAATAACGCCCAGCATCTTAACCAGGCCAATTGCATAAACACTACGGCTAAATAGCAGGTGAGAAGCATTGTATTTTCCAGGGAGTGATTCTCCATCCTCAAGGCATAATAGATCATACGCTCCACTTTCACAGAATCGTAAAGTCACATAGTACTGAAACAGGAGATAGACACAAAAAGCTGGAGTCACTCAGGGGGTGCGACAGCATCTCTGGAGACGTTTCGGGTCGAGACCCTTCTTCAGACTCAAAACTTCTATTAGACTCGAAACTTCACTTATTTCTTTTCTCTAGAGATGCTGTCTGACCCGCTGAGTTACTCCAGCTTTTTGTGTCTATCTTCGGTTTAAACCATAATCCGCAGTTCCTTCCTGTACATAGAACAGAAACAGGTCCATTTGCCCACCAAGTCCTCACTGACCACCAGACACCCACTGATCACAGACTAATATCATGTTATTCTTCCACAGCTGCATCAATTTACCCGTCATGTTTCCACTCACTATGCATTAGGAGCAATTTAAAATGGCCAATTCACCTACCAACCCATATATGTTTTGGATATGAGCGAAAATGCAGACATGAAGTCATAGAGCCATACAGCATGGAAATCGGCTCTTCGGCCCAACATGCCGACACTGACCAACATGTCCGATCTACATTAGTCCCACCTGCCTCCATTTGACCCATATCTCCCCAAACCTGTCCTATCCATGTAAATATCTGAACGATGACCACTGCAGTCACAGGGAGAATGTGCAAACTCCACACAGATGTCACTAGAGGTCAGGATTGAACCACTCTGCCTCCCCATGTACAGCTCCAGTACAGCTGCAACTGCACTAACACATCTGAGTTGAGGAGCTATCCTAGACAAAGTAATATGCTTAATCAATACACCTTAATGCACCACCTTCAACATTCCCTTTTGCAACACACTGCCTCATTCATGACACACTATCTCATTTGGTTGTGGAAAAGACTATTTACAAGATGCATTTAGTGGCAACATAATTTCTTCAATAAAGGCTTATAAAGCTGCAACAATATCACTATGAATTTCCCAGCAAATACACACACTCGTGACTTGGAAACACATTCTAGCACTTCCCATTTGCTGGATCAAGGCAAAGGAACTCCACACCAACAGCAGTAGAGGAGCACCATCATTGCAAGGACAGCACCAGTCCAAGAGATGCTCATCAGCACTTCTTCAAAGGCAGCCAGGGATGGGGAATCCTTACAGGTCATTCCCAGCCAGGTCCATATTCTCTGCATTAATTAAGGTACAAAATAATCATAGAGTCTTACTATGGAAAAAGGTCCTTCCCCCCAATTTGTCCATGCCAAACAAGATGCCCCCATCGACGGTAGTCCCATTTGCCTGTATTTAGCCCATGTCCTAAACCTTTTCAATGCATGCACCTGTTCAAATGATGTTATATTACTTGGCTCAATTACCTCCTCTGGCAGCTCATTCCATATGAGTGATAAAAGTATCACCCTCTGAGTGATAAAAGTTGCCCCTCAGATTCCTATTAAATCTTTCCCGTCTCACCTTAAACCTATGTCCTCTTGTTCTTGATCCCTCTCCCCTGGTTAAAAAAACATGCATTCACATATCTATCTCCCTCAAAATTGTATAGACCTCTATAAGATCACCCCTCATCCTTTTGTGCTCTAAGAATAAAGTTCCAGCCTGCCCAACCTTTCCCTATAGCGCAGGCTTGTGAATATACGTACATCTTCTCAATGATTTAATCAACTTGGCACTCAGACAAGTTAACACTTCAGACACAGCATCTGTCTACTTTACTGTTCGAACACAGGCTGCTTAGTTCATATATCACACATCAATGCAACATTGTGAGTTTTTAGCTAGCAAAAGATTTTTCAAGTTTTGATATTCTAAATGTTCGCCCCAGTTAGAAAACCCTTGGAGAAACTTATGCCAATATTAATACAAGAACAAAAGAAGAACCCTTCTATCCAGAGATACTGCCTGTCAATGGTTTTGCATCAACATGGAGACCAGTCCTGAGCAGTGTCCCTCAGGGCACAGTATAGGGCCCGCACCTTTTTATTCTATTCATAAATGACATTATTGAAGTTGTTAAATCTACCACAAGACTGTTTGCAGATGACTGCATTATATATAAAGCCCTCAATTCTCAAGAGGATGAAACTTCTCCTCAATCTGACTTCACAAGCCTTGTTAACTGGTCCAAAGAATGGGGCATGAGTTTTAATGCAATAAAATGTAAAGCGATAAGAGTGTCCAGGAAATGTAAACCAGGATCGGCAAAGTATTCTATGCATGGTGAAACCTTACAGGAAGTCAATGAAGACAAATATCTCGGTGTCTTTATTCAAAACAACCTGCAGTGGGATAGGCAGTCACATTATGCTGCAAACAAAGCCACGAAGATGCTCAACTTCGTCCAGAGAAAATTCCACCATTGTTCTAAAACTGCCAAAAAGAAATTGTACAAAACCATAGTCCAAATGCACTTGGAGTATGCGTCCGCTGCTTGGAACCCCAGTACCAAGAAAAATAAAGATGTTCTTCAAAATGTGTGCGGGTGACTTCAGACGATAATCCAGTGTAACCAAAATGCTCACTGACTTAAACTGGAACTCCCTTGAAACCAGATTCAAGATTCAAGATTCAAGAGAGTTTATTGCCATGTGTCCCAGATAGGACAATGAAATTCTTGCTTTGCTTCAGCACAACAGAATATAGTAGGCATGAATAATACAGAACAGATCAGTGTGTCCATATACCATTATATAAATATATACACACATGAATAAATAAACAGATAAAGCGCAAATAAACAGATAATGGGCTATGAGTGTTCAGAGTTTTGTATGAGTTGAGTTTAATAGCCTGATGGCTGTGGGGAAGTAGCTATTCCTGAACCTGGACGTTGCAGTCTTCAGGATCCTGTATCTTCTACCTGAAGGTAGCAGGGAGATGAGTGTGTGGCCAGGATGGTGTGGGTCCTTGATGATGCTGCCAGCCTTTTTGAGGCAGCAACTGCGATAAATCCCTTTGATGGTAGGGAGGTCAGATCCGATGATGGACTGGGCAATGTTTACTACTTTTTGTAGTCTTTTCCACCCCTGGGCACTCAAGTTGCCGAACCAAGCCACGATGCAACCAGTCAGCATGCTCTCTACTGTGCACCTGTAGATGTTTGAGAGAGTCTTCCTTGACATACCGACTCTCCGTAATCTTCTCAGGAAGTAGAGGCGCTGATGTGCTTTCTTTATAATTGCATCAGTGTTCTCGGACTAGGAGAGATCTTCAGAGATGTGCACGCCCGGGAATTTGAAGCTCTTGACCCTTTCTACCATTGAGGCGTTGATATAAACGGGACTGTGGGTCCCCATCCTACCCCTTCCAAAGTCCACAATCAGTTCCTTGGTTTTGCTGGTGTTGAGGGCCAGGTTATTGTGTTGGCACCATATGGACAGTTGCTCGATCTCTCTTCTATACTCTGACTCATCCCCATCAGTGATACGTCCCACAACAGTGGTGTCGTCAGCGAACTTGATGATGGTGTTCACACTATGACCGGCTACGCAGTCATGGGTATAGAGTGAGTACAGCAGGGGGCTGAGCACGCAGCCTTGAGGTGCTCCCGTGCTGATTGTTATCGAGGCTGACACATTTCCACCAATTCCAACCAGACGGCAGATGCTCAGACTGACTGCCCGTCACAAGATCATCAACCAGGACATCAACCTCGACGCTGACTTATACGTCAAAGAGAAAACAACAAGATCCAGAAGAAGCCACAACAAACATCTTGTAATTCAACAACACACATCTATTCCCTACATCCAGTCATTTCTCCCTGAAGCCATTTCCCTCTGGAATGCCCTCCCACAATCCTCTGTTGACATGCCCACATACGTGTCATGCAAGACCTCCATCCAGTCCACAGTCAGTCAAGACCTCCATCCAGTCCACAGGCTGCACAGCCCCCTCTAGACCATACCCACTCTCATCAACTTCCAGTATAGTCCCTGGTGGACCCTTAAGAAGTGATGACCACAAGGTACAAGATACAAGGTCCGGCTGAGTTACTCCAGCATTTTGTGACTATCTTCAATGAGGGACTTGAAATAGACACAAAGTTCTGGAGTAAGTTAGCAGGTCAGGCAGTATATCTGGAGATAAAGGATTGGTGAAGTTTCGGGTCGGGAGCCTTCTTCAGACTCTGAAGAAGGGTACTGACCCAAAACATCACCCATCCCTTTTCTCCACAGATGCTGCCTGATCCACTGAGTTACTCCAGCACTTTGTGTCTATCTTTGGTATAAACCAGCATCTGCAGTTCTTTGTTTCTAGAAGAAATAGATCTCGGCTGGTTTGGTTGACATAATATAAACAACGGAATATTCATGAATAAAATGAAATATATACTACTGAGCACCCTAGTTGACAAGCCATCAGGAACTGGAGAGTGAGCGGAGACTCCAACAATTAAAATTCTACGAATGAGTTGCAGTGATTGTGAAGCATTTGTGTTTCCTAAATTGTATATGGTAATTTGAAATGGTAATACCTTTATATTATAATTATATTGTAATATGAACTTATCCTCCTTCAAATTTTCTTATTGGGCAAATTGGTCTGTTAAGGAAATTTCAAGCAAGGTAATTTTTTATTGGCTGGATGCACAGTAGTGATCCTTGCTGATCCTTCAAAATCAATCTGTCTATCTGTCTGTCTATATATATTAGTAAAACTCTCATCTTGACCATTTCCTGTCTGTGTTGTAATTAAATTTGCGCAAAACAATCCCCCATAGAGCTATGATTTGTTTGCTACCTTACTTACCATTCTCCTCTGCTGCAAGTCAAATAAGACCTCCCCAGAGTGGTGGAACATTGCTTTGGGGAACGGGTTGCGTTGGGGGAACAGGTGAGTTGTGGAATATTGCGTTGGGGAATGGGTTGCGTTGGGGGGGGGGGGGGGGGGGGGCAGGCCTCCCAACGGGTCCCACTTAATCCAGTAACCCATTAAAGGCAGTTCATAAACTTATTCATGTGTAATATGAAGCAAAAGCCAACAATAGCTCCTTGCTCTTTGCACCACAATGATCTTGCACTCTCAACACAGATGTGTTACATCTGTGCATCAAAAATAAAAATAAATATATAGCTGAGAGTTCTCATGAGGAATCTCTCTCTAAGTAGTAAATATCTCATTTGTTCTCATTCTCACTCATGTACTGTTTGTTGAGGGAATATGACAGTGGGAATCTCATCAACCTGCAAGCACAGATGCTTCCAAATACATATTTTTGTAAACAGTTTGTATTGTAAACATGTTATTCATATAAAAGGTGTAATATTTTACAGGGAATATGAATGGTCATTGAACTCCATTGTTTTATCCCGGTCCTGCTTCAATGCATGAAATATAAAAGAACATTCATGTACAGACTAATTGGTGGCTAACCTTCCAAAACCTCAGTGATTTCACTGTTAAATGAGTCGGGGTGGGAAATTAGCAAGTGCGAAGGAAAAGCTGCAACAGAGCTGTATCTGAATAAAAGGTGTAATTACTGATATTCTGCACACTAATGGAGCTGGAAGACGATATTGAAGGCTGAGGCTCGTCGAGGGATGTGACTCTCTTAATAGAGTTTACTTATGCACAACGGAACTTGACATTCTGCACTATTAGTAAAAAGTGTCTCTCGCACACTGTGCCTGGCTGCGTTAAGGAGCTAATTTGTCTTCACCTGCGAAATCGTCCAGGTGGCCTGCGTGCCTATTGAATTGGATTGAATACATTGTATTCCTGGATTAGTAACCTCCAGTGCTTGCAAATCTGAGGAGAGCAACCAGCAGTTTTAATGAGCTAAGCAGTGCAGGTTGCATGGTTCTTGTGTCATCTTATCTGATTTCAGAAATCTTTTGAACTATTCAATGATTTATATCATTGCGCTGAGAAGCACAGTCCACATGATCTGGGCTCAGTTTATAAATAGATAATGAGAGATTATAAATTTGGTCAAAAAGGAAAAGGAAGGACATATGAGGTTTAGCTTGGGCCTTTATGGAATATAAAGATAGCAGGAAATAACTCAGGCAGGCAATTAGGAGGGCCATTAGGGGCCGTGGAATATCATTAGGTTTAAGAGAATCTGAGGCTATCTATGCGTGCATTAAAAACAAGAGGGCAACTAAGGACATAGTTGAACCACTCAAGGATTAAGGAAGGAATAAATGTTTGGAGGTGGAGGATGCAGGCAAGGACTTTGCATTGATGGTTACACAAAAAGCTGGAGAAACTCAGCGGGTGCAGCAGCATCTAAGGAGCGAAGGAGATAGGCGACGTTTCGGGTCGAGACCCTTCTTCAGACCCCGAAACGTCGCCTATCTCCTTCGCTCCTTAGATGCTGCTGCACCCGCTGAGTTTCTCCAGCTTTTTGTGTAACCCTCGATTCACCAGCATCTGCAGTTCCTTCTTTAACGACTTTGCATTGATATTCACCAAGGACTAAGACATGGAGAATAGTAACATATGTGTGTTGGGTATATTAAAAGCTAGAGCCTTTTGAGATCAGGAAGGAGGTGTCGTTGGGTCTCTTGAAGAGTATAAAGGTCCCATCCCACACACGAGACAATTTACAGAAGCCTAATAAACCTGCAAGTCTTTGGATTGTGGGAGGAAACCAGAGCACACAGAGAAAATCAGTGGTTCTATTTTAAATGAGCGCCTGCTAATTTTTGAAGAGTGATCTTTGGTTCTCGATTCTTTTTCCTAGACGAATAATCTTGTTAAGACCTCCTACAATGTGACATGTTTCAATCAAGTTTCATCTCACTCCAGTGGATACACGCATAATCTATCTAAATTTTCCCTTCAAGACAACCTGTGCATTCCTGGAGTTAGTCTAGTCAACCTTCTTGAGCACGTTATCCTTCCTTAGATAAGGATTCAATACTCCACACAGTACCTCAGGTGTGGTCTCAGCAATGGCCAATGTAACTGAAACAAACCTGTTCTACTTTGTTCCTCAATTCCCATAGGAATAAACAATACCATTCTGTCACTTCCAAACGAATTGCAGTACTTGAATTCTAATCTTTTGTGAATCATTCATTCAGCAGGGCACCAACAACCATCTGCAATCTCAACATTTAGATAATATGTTTTTTCAGAAATATTTTCCTAACAAAATGGGCAATTTACATTTTACTCCAACTGCTAGCTCTTGGGCCACTTGCTTTAACTATTTATGGCCATAATGTCAAAATAAATATGAATAGAAATAGGCCATTCGGCCCATCAAGCCTATTCCACCATTCAATCATGACTGATCTATTGGGCCTGTCCCACTTACGCAATTTTTAGGTGACTACAGGAGACTATGAGGTCGCCACAAGGTCGCCACTTGTTCGCCGGAGGTTGCCTGGGTGTCGCCTGCATGGCGGTGAGTAGTTCCCGCATTCTCGTAACTAGTCGTGGCTTTATTCTGGTCGCTGCTAATTTTTCAACATGTTGACAGCGGCAACCAGAATTTTGATGCCATGGAGAGTAGTGAGAATTCTCGTGACGTAGGTGCAGTGATAGTGGGTCGCCAGGAGGTCGTCGGTTCTCGTAGGTTGTCGGCAGTGCTCACTGGCGAATTTCATTGGCTCATTGGGGAAAAATATGTAAACAGTAGTTTTCAGAACCAAGGATAACCGAACGGTAATGTTAATGTCCGCCGTGTATCTCTGGCTTCTTAAATGTTGTCTCCACTCCTTCTCCCCACCCTGTCTCCCCCCTTCTCCCCCCCCCCTTTTAAAGGACTTAAGTGACCCTTTCCATACACTGTGCTTTCACAGTCTTAATTACAGCGCCAACCTTCCTGTTCATCGTGGTGTGTGTCTGTATCACATTGGCTTTGCACCGTGTGAATTTCACTCAGACAGCGCTTCCCCCGCTTGCCCCGTCTCCCGCCTGCATAACTGGCTGGTGAAGGAAGCGATGTATGTATGTGTGTGTGTGTTCCACTCTGACAGTCGCCATTCCAGTCGCTGGTTTTTCAGCAACCCACCATGACTTGACAGTTGCCGGCAGTCGCCTGAAACATTGTCTAAGTGGGACAGGCCCATATCTCTCCCTCCTAATCTCATTCTCCTGCCTTCTCCCCATAACCTCTAACACCGGAATCATTTGTATCAACCCTTCTTATTTCTGCCTTCAGCCAATTACTTTATTTGAAATGGAAAAAGTTGAAGCCTTACCACCAATCCCTCAGGCACCCCGCTCGATATATTTTACCGATCAGAGAAAAATAGCTCTTCATATTACTCTGGTGCCTGTTAGCCAGTCAATCTTCCATACACAACAATACTGTACCTTGCGCACCATGAATTTCCACAATAACCTTTAATGTGGCACCTTATCAGAAGAAAGAGTTTCAGCAATGTGATCCTTACTGACTAAAATCTAAATAAATAAGTATCGTGAGCATCCACACCAAACCAAGCCACACAAGAATGAAATTTCAATTCACAGAATTACTGCATTAAGTTTTTCTGTTGTGCACAGTTCATGTTCACAACGAGGAACTATTCACAGATTGTTAATTTATCAATTGCAGAACAAGGAGTTTTTCATTACAAAATTCATTGACCATTTTCTGTTATGCGGTTTAATTTATTTCAAGCGTGGGTTTGGAGTTTGAAATAGGTACTAACTTTACAATGACAAGGTCCATTTGCCTCTGCCTGGCTGCCAAATTGGACTTCTGCATATCGGCAGGCCCAAGCGCAGGCTCGGTGATCGTATCGCTGAACACCTCTGCTCAGTCTGCCTAAACCTACCTGAACTCCAGGTTACTCAACACTTTAACTCCCCCACCCCTTCCCACACTGACCTTTCTGTCCTGGGCCTCCTCCATTGTCAGAGGCCCATCGCAAATTGGAGAAACAGTACATATTTTGCTTGGGTAGCTTACACCCCAGTGGTATGATCATTGACCTTTAACTTCAAGTAGCCTTAGCTTTCCCTCTCCCTCCATCCTCTCCCTCTTTCCAGTTCTCCTACCGGTCTGACTGTCGCTGACTACATTTTATCTCTGTACAGTCCACTCGCTTGACATCAGTCTGAAGAAAGGTCTCAACCCGAAACACCACAACATTTCTTCTCGCCAGAGATGCTGCCGGTCCCGCAGAGTTACTCCAGCATTTTTTGTTTATCGTCAAATACTACTGAAAGACTGGGTGCAAAGCAAAATGAAAATGTTTGTTAATTCTCTGTTCCCATTCTTATCATGAAAAGCACTGCTCATGAACTTGCTTTATGTCTCTTTTTTAACTGTTTTCAGTTTTAGGAGATAACCTAATATTATTGAGTCTTTATAAAGCTGCCGTTAACTTGCTGCAGAATACTGCTGGCGTTTCACAGTTAGCAATGGAGACCATATTTAGCATACTGCTATCATGTTTTGTGACTGGGAGGCATGCAAGACCACATTAAAAAAAACACACCAGATGCTGGAAATCATAAATAAAAACAGAACAAATGCTGGAAACACTTAGAGTCAGATTCAATATCAAAATCCCCAACTTTTGTTACCTCACATTCTCTTTCAGTCTTCTTCAGAAAAAAGACCTGTCATTTATGCCTGTCAAATGTGTGTAATTTTGTCTCAGTTTTTCTCTCTCTATTAAAGCCTGACCTGCTGCACGTCCTACAGCCCTGTTACTAGCAGCATTGAGTATAAATCTGCTCCTTGGTTCCATGGATATTCATTTGGTCACATCCATTGAAAGAAATTCCCTTTATTCTATCTATCTCTCCATTATCTTCTCTGTCACTGAAACTAATATGCTTTCTCCCTTTTCCAGTTCTGAGTAAGGATTTCAGACATGAAATATCACCTCTGGTTCTCGCCGACCTGTTGAGTGTTTCTATTTTCTGTTTTTATTCAAGAACATAACGCTATTTTTTTATTTCTTTAATTCAAGTCTATCTCAGGGCTTGACCAATCTGTGTCTTTACTTTTCTCTGTTCCTACTCACCCAGAAAAATAACAAACAATGCCTCACAGATAGCCACCAGGCTTTTCCTATTCCGTGAATCTCGAATGGTAAGATTTGTGTTCAGTCCTGTTGCAACTTGGTTGCATGGGGGTTTACAATGTCGAGTAGTTTGCAACTGATAACTTTTTTCCTCACAATGACTTGAAATGATACTGCAATTTAAAAATGTCATGGTGTAAATGTGACATATTACAGCAATTACTATAATCATGTGATTACGAAGCAAATAAATAAATTATACTATGCTGCTTTAATACATTTTACTGTGCACGTTAGTTAGTTAGTTTAGTTTGTTGTCACGAGTACTGAAGTACAGTGAAAAGCTTTTGTTGCTTGCTATCCAGTCAGCAGAAAGACAAGGTAGACAAAAATGCTGGAGAAACTTAGCAGGAGCAGCAGCATCTATGGAGCAAAGGAAATAGGCGAAGAAAGGAAATATGCAAAGAAAGACAATACATGATTACAATCGGTCCATTTACAGCATATAGATACATGATAAGGGAATAACGTTTAGTGCAGTGGTTCTTAACCTTTTTGGCATATGTACGCACACAAGCAAACAAAATACTATATGTGGTATGTACCTTTGTTAGGTTACTAAAAATGGGCTCAACAAATGGATATGTTATTTATGACCCCTTCATGTCCCCCCATCCAAACAGTTAAGAACCACTGGTTTAGTGCAAGGTAAAGCCAGCAAAGCCAATCAAGGATAGTCCAAGGGTCATTAAAGAGGTAGATAGTAGTTCAGACATTATTGCTCTATGGATGGATGTATTTATTAAATGTTTATATTATTTTCTACATGTGTCTGCAACACAGCAAACCTGCTTCTTGACTCACCATGTACTGACAACTGACTAAAAGAATTAAACAAGTGTTCACAATTTACTCTCATTTTTTTCTCTATTATTCACATCAACAGCTCATTATTAAATAATCAAGAATTTCTATGAACAGGAACTTGCTAAGTATTCGTTGGAATATAAAACACATTCTGTTATATTTTACTGATTCTTCCATTTGCCTTCTCCAGTTGAGTCAGGAGAATCATTTTACTCGAATACACTCCAGGGTGACTCTGTGGATACAGTGGATACAGTCCACATTTCCATCTCTCTGGCACTAAACCTATTACAGCAACCATTTGTTAGCTTACTTCCATACATGATAACGGACATAAAAAATAGAAAATGCTGGTGATATTAGCATGTTAGACAGCATTTGCTGAAAAAAGAAACAGTTAATGTTTCAATGAACTTTCATCATACTCAAAACAATTTGTCTGAAGAAGGGTCCCAACCCAAAATGTCTTCAATTCATGTTCTCCAGGCATACGACCTGACCCACTGAGTTACTGCAGCACCTTGTATATTTTTTTGTAAACCCAAAATGTTAATCCGATTTCTCATTCAACAGATGCTTCCTGGTTTACTTAGCATTTCCATTTTTATTTCAGATTTCCAGCATTCACAGTACTTTGCACCACCGCTTGGAAATTGGTAATTGTCTCAGCTGCCAATTGACCGTGGGATAATGAGGCCGTGTGATGACAATGGATGAAGGAGTAAATCTAAACTCAACCTTCCTGATGGTATCAACAACATCTATTATTTCCATCATCAATGCACTTACAAAACGATTATGACTATCTGGGGAACATGACTTCTATGAACCCTCAGCTAAGAAGTGGCTCAAACCAATTAAATAACAACAGTGCACTCTTTCTCACTCTTTACAAAATCACATCTGCGAATGGACCTGATGAATAAATTCTTAAAGCAAAAAGTAGGATAAGTGTTGGGCTTGATCTACAGTGAAATTCTTCCGGAATATAATTATTTGCCAAGTGTATCTTTGCGAGAATAAAACGTGACAGCATTTGACAAACACAAAGAATGAGTGGTGGGAACAATGAAAAGTTTAGTTTCATTTTGTTTTGAGATACAGCGTGGAAACAGGCTCTTCGGCCCACCGAGTCTGCACCGACCAGCGATGCCCATACATTAACACTTTCCTACACACACTAGGGACAATTTACAATTATACCAAGCCTATTAACCTACAAATCTGTACCTCTTTGGCGTGAGGGAAGAAACCGAAGATCTCGGAAAAAAACCATGCAGGTCATGGGGAGAATGTACAAACTCCGTACAGAAAAGTACCCGTAGTCAGGATCGAACCTGGTGCTGTAAGGCAATAGTTTTAACACTACGCCACTGTGCCTCCCCATTGCAGGGTGAAACAAAGGGATTGCAGAACTTGTACTTCTGAGTCATTACTTTATATTTATTGTAATGGCTGGAGGATGTCAGATGATGTACAAGTTGAGCAGTGAGTAGAAACAAGCCTATTGGGGGAATTACAAGAACGTGCACCTATGAATTTGATTACATTATCTTTATTAGCTTAACAGCAAGTTGATTCCTTCTTTTCAGACTATTGGGAGGATGAAAGGAATATGTCAGTATGGCAGCAGGAATGGTGCTGATGGCAACGTGAACTGAAAGAGCGGCAATTTGCAAAATTGCACAAAAAAAACTGCAGAAAATTGCGAAATAAAATTGCCTTAGGGAGCACCAAACAAAAATCAGCAGCAGTCCCAGTATGGGAACAGTTTATAGTGATCAACCTGCTGGTAGAAAGACAGCGATCGAAAAGAAAATTCAAAAAAATATCTAGCGACCTAATTTTAAGCTGTAGAGTTCTAATTGAACAGCTTGTACGCTTTTTCTGCACTTGTTTTACACCAGCTCCCAGTAAAGCAGGAACCGCATTGCCAAAGGTCTACAGGGAATTTATTTGAGAATCACAAAAATGAATTCAAATAATTTCTGAGGCAGTAAAGAGACTGATTTAAGCACCTAGTCTGACCTGCAAATCTACACAAACTGTTGCTAGATCAGGACTGGGGAGCTGCCTAGAGCAAAGCTGAGAGCTACTGGGCTTTAGTTTCAGTTGGCAAGGGGCTATTGCTGCAAATGCCATGAGAAAACCAACCCCTATTACTTCCTAGAATGGATGCAGTTTCCAACTCACTTCACTTTGTCGGGTGACCAAGAGTCAAGAATGTTTAATTGTTAAAGAAGGAACTGCAGATGCTGGAGAATCGAGGGTTACACAAAAAGCTGGAGAAACTCAGCGGGTGCAGCAGCATCTAAGGAGCGAAGGAGATAAGCGACGTTTCGGGTCGAGACCCTTCTTCAGTGTATGTAACAATGTTTAATTGTTACATACACTGAGAACGGAATAATGAAACTTTTACAGGTCTGTAAACACAATACTCATACATAATATATAAACAAAAGAACGCCAATAAATGAATAGCCCTTATCAGATCCAAAATGATTTTTACTGTGATGCGGCCACACCATTAGGAGGAGGGTCATGTCTATGAGTATTTTACTTGTTTTAGCTAACATAGGTCTCTCCTCGTCGCAATGTGCCTCCATCCCGATCACAATCCAAGGCATCGGTGGGACTTTTCCATTTCTTAGGCTGCACTCCTGCACGTTTCAGCCTACAACCCACCCAAAGGTCACAGGTTCCAATCCAGCCATGGCACATTATGAAAATGCACTCAGTAAACGCTCTTGTTTATGCTCGATAGTTTCATCAATCAAGAGGAATGCACTTGACAAATCCTAAGAGACTCTGTCTTCCAATACATGACTGACTCTAAAATGTCCTGCGAGTGAGGCTTCATCACTCTTCAAAAGATCAGCATTTTCACTTACAATGGCTAAATTGATAAAGGTCACTCCTCATGTTTTGTTTTACATTGATTCTCAAAATAATAAGGCTGGCTCCTTCTGCATCAAAAAAAAACATGTCAGTTTAAGTTTGATAAAATAAATAATGTGTTGCCAATATACTTTCAGGTGTCAATGGTTATGAATATTGAATAAATGTTCTGTTGCGAACCAGTGGAGGGGGTCTGTAACTTCCAGTTAAAGCTTAATTTATTTATCCTTCTAAACTAACTCATTCTCTGAAACTTGTCATAGTGTGGCCCTTGTTAGAATCTTTTTTTGGAAAGGATGTCAAGAGCACCCATTCATTATTTTGCAACAAAAAAAAAGTCCATGCTACAACAAAGTATAGATGAGAACTGGAAATAGTTATATCTGCTTTGTCGCATATTGACGTGCAAAATGGATGGAAACCCAGCTATTTCGTAAGTCTGCATAGGTTTCAAAGGGGCAGTTCACATCAAAACAGTCAATGCAAAAGATGGGAAACTTTTACCAAGTTAACTCCAAATAGTAAATAGACTTTCCATGATTTGTTGTGCTAGTTCATGAAGGCTTCTCCCACAAAGTTGGCAATCCCTCCAAATTGCAACATTATAAAGTTTTTATAAATTGTTCCCATTTCCAGATATCAAGATGGCTCTTCAAATTTCAAAGATATTTCAAGGCTCTTCAAAGATATAAAAACAAGAATAGACAAACTATTTTATGTGTAGGAAGGAATTACAGGTGCTGGTTTGCACTGAAGAAAGACAAAAAATACCGGAGTAACCCAGCAGGACAGGCAGCCGCTCAGGAGAGAAGGAATGGGTAATGTTTTGAGTCGAGACCCTTCTTCAGACTTTCAGCCAGGGGAGAAGCTATTTTCTCACAAAAAAAAGTGATCTTATAAGCCTCTAAGTCACCAGCTGTGAATAAAAGATTAAAATGACTTTTAAAATTACACAAAACTGTTAGACCATTGGTATATACGTCATTTTATTTTATATTGCATGAATATCTGTATCATTTTTAAAGAATTTCATTTTTTTCATGCACAGGAGGTAAATGAGAAACTCGTAAAAAAGTGTTTATGTTCAGAGATAAAACCATATTCTACCAAATTAATAAAACATTACCATATTAGCACCTTCAAATGCCTGCTGATTTTTTTTTAATATAAGGAAAATCCTGCTTTTCAATCTACTGCCTGACCTCCTAAAATCACTCTGCAGGACTTCATTCCTGTCTCTTCCTATGTGATTTGTAAGGATGCCAAGTCCATGCTACAACAAAGTATAGATGAGCACAGGGAATAGTTACATCTGTTTTGTTGCATATTGACTTGTGCAAAATAGATGGAAACCTAGCTATTTCGTAGTCTGCATAGGTTTCAAAGGAGTAATTCACATCGGAACCATATGTACAGTGACTTCTGGCTGCTCACCCTCCCACTTGAGAATTTTCTGCAATCACTGAAAGACATTCTTGACAGGCACGCAGGAGGCAACATACCTCCTTGGTATCTCTTTTGCAGCAACTTGCTCTGCATCCCACATCCCTGCCAGGCTAGTTTAAATTATCTCAAGTAGCACAACCAAATCTCCCTGCCAGGATATTGGTTCTCCCTCCAGTTCTGGCACAACCTGTTTTTTGTGCACAGGTCACCTCTGAATCCGAATAGAAAATCCAACTTTAATATAATTTTGTAAAACCAATGAAATTGCACACAAAGATAGACACAAAAGCAAATCTGGAGAGAAGGAATGGGTGACATTTTGGGTCGAGACCCTTCTTCAGACTCGACCCGAAACATCGTCCATTCCTTCTCTCCAGAGATGCTGCCTGTTCCGTTGAGTTTTGTGTCTATCTTCGATGTAAACCAGCATCTGAAATTCTCTCCTACACAAATTGTATACAAAGTGTAAACAGTTCTTAATGACTGAGAACAGTATGCACAAACTCCATTGAACAATACAATAGCATGCAAAATAGTACACGACAAACACGGGAGACAGTGCAAATGAAACATAGAAACATAGAAATTAGGTGCAGGAGTAGGCCATTCAGCCAAGATGAGATGTCATCTTGGATGGTTTGAACTCCCCTTGCTAAAAGCAGCAAAGGGCAAACACACTGACTCAATCCGATTGAATGGCAATGATGAGCTTTGCCTTCCTCAGCTGGGGAATTGAGCATTTGGGGCTGATTGAAGGACTCAACCTGCAGCCTCATCTTTTAAATCAGTCTGTCTATTCTGAGCTCCCCAACTAACACAAGCACTTCATCATTACTCAGATGAAAAAGGGAAGCATTAGGGGGATGATTATCTGTTTAAAATACTCCTCCAGCTGTCTCTTAAACAAATATGTAGTCCCAGACACAATGTCTTTCAGCAAAGATACTGGATTTACATGCTCACATTGTGAAACGATGCCACCACTTTCACCTCAGTTTCTCCAGTAACTCACATAGCCGGTGCAATCCTGGAGAACTTACTTAACTATCTTTAATAAGTCATATTAAATATTAATATACATAATAGGTCTGAAGACAGATTAGGAGTCCAAGAACCAAGGGGAAAAACGTGCATAGTGGGACACAGCTGTTTCATTGCTGTTAGAAACCTTTCTGCAGATTGGTGGATCTGAATTAGCCTCATTAATCTTAAAGGGCCTGTCCCACCAGCATGCGACTCCATGCGGTGAGCACGACCTAACATGGTCGCTTGAGCCGTTCAGCCTCGCGGAGCCGGTGCCACATCGATCGCCGGAGTGTATAGATTTGTACAGAGCTGGTCCCGACATCGCGCGGGTCTCCGAAAAACTGACCGTGTTCAAAACTTCCGCGCGGCAATGGCCTGTCACCCGCAGCCGCCTCGACGCATTATGCACCGCCTCGACGTTGTGCCTCCGTGACCCTCTCTCTGTGTGCCTCCGTGGCCCTCTCACTGTGTGCCTCCGTGGCCCTCTCTCTGTGTGTGCCTCCGTGGCCCTCTCTGTGTGTGCCTCCGTGGCCCTCTCTGTGTGTGCCTCCGTGGCCCTCTCTCTGTGTGCCTCCGTGGCCCTCTCTCTGTGTGACTCCATGGCCCTCTCTCTGTGTGCCTCCGTGGCCCTCTCTGTGTGGGCCTCCGTGGCCCTCTCTGTGTGTGCCTCCATGGCCCTCTCTCTGTGTGCCTCCGTGGCCCTCTCTCTGTGTGCCTCCGTGGCCCTCTCTCTGTGTACCTCCGTGACCCTTTCTATATGTGCCTCCGTGGCCCTCTCTATGTGCCTCCGTGACCCTCTCTATATGTGCCTCCGTGGCCCTCTCTCTGTGTGCCTTCATGACCCTCTCTCTGTGTGCCTCCGCGCCCTCTCTGTGTGTCCCTCTCTGTCCTTGAGAACTTACCGCGGACTTCGCTCCAACTTTGCGCCACTCACCTGACCTCCGCGCGGCCCCGCTGCCAGTTTGGTCGCGCTCACCGCATGCAGGCGCATGCTGGTGGGACCGGACCTGTACGGGGATCACCCGACCTCCGCGCGGCCCCCGCTTCCAGTTTGGTCGCGCTCACCGCATGGAGTCGCATGCTGGTGGGACAGGCCCTTAACCAGTCCTATATTTAGCATGTTGCAATAAACACAAAGAACATTTCAAGCCATTGTCTTCATTCAGTTCAGATTCAAGATCAATTGAATCTTAGCAAATATTGATGCTATAAAGGGATTTAAGCGCTGGGCTACTGTTAAAATGTTAGCAGAAATCTCATATCTGGATTTGACCTAACTCCAGAGCAGGTGCCATGGGATTCCCTCGGAGGTATTCTCACACCTCCTCAGTTTTGCTAGACTTGGAAACATTTTTGTTGTTGATTCTCTTCATGTAGAGATGAAACCTTTCAACAATGTACAACATTGTTTCTGAAATGTTCAGAACGCGGGACTCCCTGAGATAACTTCTAAACAATGGATCAAGATTTGTGGTCGTCAGGGAATTTACTTCTGAATCCAGGGAAGTATATTCATCTGTTCCAATGTGTGTTGCTATCATGCATCAGATCAAACATTTCCTTACATCCAACAGATAGAAACATAGAAACATAGAAAATAGGTGCAGGAGTAGGCCATTCGGCCCTTCAAGCCTGTACCGCCATGCAATATGATCATGGCTGATCATCCAACTCAGTATCAGAGGCATAGCTAGTTAAATAGCCAATCATATAGAACTCCCACAGAATGGGAATCATGAAGCATGTAAAATAAGTTTATAAACATTATTCAGATACTAAATAAATATTGTAATGGGTGATTATGATTAAATTAAAAGTTGAAATATCAAAGACATTTTATAGTCTTAAGTCTTGTCCATTTTTAAATATTGAGGTTTGGAAATTACTACGTCCACCAAAAAACCCCAACTTTCAAAGTATGTTCTACCAAGGACTAACTACTGTTTAACACACCTCTTTGTCCGTGTGCAACCAAGCACTAGATTTCCTGGGTATTTTATTATAGAACTATCTTCTGCTTTTAGTTTGTGGACAACACTGATATTTAATGTGTAGGAAGGAACTGTGAATGCTGGTTTATTCTGAAGAAAGTCACAAAGTGCTGGAGTAACTCAACGGGTCAGGCAGCATCTCTGCGGAAACAGGTGACTTCTCGTGGTCGCAACACTTCTTCGGACCCTGAAGAAATCACCTGTCACCTGTTCCATTTCGCCACAGATGCTGCCTGACCCATTGAGTTGCTTCAGCACTTTGTGTCGATCATTGGCATTTAATGTGTGCACTTGAACAAACACACCACCTCGGTGTGTCTGCAGTCTTCAAGAATGGGAAGTTTCCTTCAGTGAGCCAGATATATATTTAAAACACTCTCCAGTAGTTCCATGGTCATCATTAGACACAAAGATTAATTAATAACAAATCCAACTTTCTCATTTACTTAGTTGGGATTTGAACTCTACTAATGATCCAGACCCATTAATGCTAATCCAGTAGGCCGACCATTGTGACATCCTACATCTAGTTCAAGTGATTTGATCTTGCCTGGGAAATAGGCGGCTGCAAACAGCAGAACCCTGTAGATATGCGTTAGATCGCTGCCACTGTCAAACTAACTGTGTGTGAAAATCCTGATGTTGTTGTCAGTTGAACGGAACAATGACATTGGTGGCTTCACCATAATTACAACAGCAAAGTTTAAGTCACTGGGAGTTTTAACATCGGAGACATTTCATTGCATATTTCCAGCCACATTCAAAGCACTACCTCACACAAGGGAGATAAAGATTGAGGGAAGTTATCAAAATAAGTAGTGCACTGCCTGTTTATAACCTGTGCCTTCACCTTTTAGGCTTGGACAAGCAGAATGAGTTGCAGGCAGAAGTAAATAAGACCTGCAACCTTATGAACTTTGTAAAATGCCTTGATTAGTTATTACAATACTCACGTAGCTTCTTCCCTGCCATGTGCTGGGGCAGCAGGGCGAAGGCCGTGGACGCCAATAGAATTAACAAACTCATCAGGAAGGCTGTCTCCATCCTTGGGGAGGAGTTGTTTTAATGGGAGGTGGTCTTGGAGGGGATGATGCTCCTCAAACTACAGAGCATTTTGGGTAATACAGCTCATCCCCTCCATGACACACTGGTCAACCCAGCAACAGACTGGTTCCACCAAGGTGCAGGACAGAATGCCACAGGAGGTCCTTCTTCCCTGTGGCTATCAACTGTACAACTTCTGTCGTGGGGTAGATTGAGACTGACTCCGCACCCCCTTCCCCCCACCCCACTCCCAAAGGATTTACACATCCCCAATCCTTTCCACTCCTCACTTTAATTTCATGTTTCATGTATCTTGTGTTTTATGACTGTTGGTAGATCAATTTCCCTCCTGGGATAAATAAAGTTCTATCGTATTGTATCATACAATAAAAAATGCAACTGAAGAGATAAAACAGCTTCTTATACGATACATAGGAAATTGGAGCAGGAGTATATGTACCTTCAAGCCTGATTCACAATGTCAATGAAGTTACTCTGCGCTGAATTAACATTTCCCTGATGATTATTGTAGTTGAGCATGTAGCAAATTTTAACAAGCATCTGGACATGAATTTTAAGTCTATTTAGGGCAATAAGTATTTATTGAGTGGAGTACATTTAAGACAGAGGGAGGTGACAGGTTTGAAGAGAAAATATCCCTCTTAGATGTGTTTTGTCAGTTATTAAAGGGAAGATAAGTGTGTGGTTTAAAAGATGATACTTTGTAATAATACCTATGATATCCATCATCTTTCTATGATGGAATGTGACGTTTTTGCAAAAATTATTATATTCTGTCCTGAGTATTTTTATTTTCACAGATTAAGTCAGAGTTTAAAAAAAAAAAGAGATTACATCAACTCTGCTCTCCATGAAAGAAAAGGGAACGTTTGATTCTCTACAGTCTAACAAATCAGACCAGTAGGATTCATGTAGTGAAACAAAATGCATTGTATTATTGGAAAATACAGTTCAAATTATGTTTAGGTTTTGGTTCATGAGAGGTTGAAATCTTCTATCAGGTCACACATAGGTTTGTGTGATTTGTCAGTGTGAATAGAATAAGCTCACTGGGCAATCTGATGACTCCTGTCATATTTAAACAATAAGCTTCGAGTTATTCTGGCCACTTATATTATTAGGATCATGTGGCATTCCTTAAGTGCATGGATCTGTCTTTAAAGAATGCCATGACAATGGCAGACAATTCTTCCTTTTCATTTAGATGGAGCCATCCACTTTCTGTATGGCAGTAGTGGTAGAACCTATATACTGATATCCTGGTTTTGGAGCTAGATAATAGCATCTGCCGTGTCTACATGAATATCATTCACGTGTTCTGAGAAAAGCCAGTGGAGGCAGACTTTCACAATGTGTTTGTTGTTGGACTGCTCACTGTCATCGACCTGGATTTGTTTTTTGGATTTTGATAACTTCAAGATGGATTCTGCAGTGGACAGAGGGAAGGAGCGGTGCTGGTGAGTGGTCTGTTGACATTTGATGAAAGAATTGATCAACTGGGCTTGTATTCACTGGAATTTAGAAGCATGGGAGGGGATCTTACAGAAACATATCACATTCTTAAGGGATTGGACAGGCTAGATGCAGGAAAAAAATTCCCGATGTTTGGGGAGTCCAGAACCAGAGGTCACAGTTTAAGCATAAGGGGTAGGCCATTTAGGACTGAGATAAGGACAAACCTTTTAACCCAGAGTGTGGTGAATCTGTGCAATTCTCTGCCACAGAAGGCAGTGGAGGCCAATGTTTTCAAGAGAGTTAGATATAGCTCTTAGGGCCCATGGAATCAAGAGATATGGGGAGAAAGCAGGAGCGGGGTATAGATTTTGGATGATCAGCCATGATCATATTGAATAGCAGTGCTGGCTCGAAGGGCAGAATGGCCAACACATGCACCTATTTTCTATGTTTCCATGGTAGATTACCTCCCGCATCCTCGTAGGCTCTCTGAGTCTTCTGATGTTGGCTGCAGGAGATACTCTGGAGCAGGAAGACTGAGTGGTGGTGGCATGAGGCGAGGCATTTGTGGGTCAATGGAGCGGATTGAGATGTTGGAGGAGTGGACCGTTGGAGACCCTGCAGCAACCCGGGGCTCGGTTGATTCTTGCAAAGCTCCAAGTGGCCGATCACGTGGGTCGGACATGGCCTACAGCGGCACGGAGCAGTGGAGCAGCAGTGAAGGACATCAGCAACATCGTAAGGCCAGGCAGACCCCTATAACCAGAACAACAGGACTTTATGGCGAAGATAAGACTACATTGTTAACAACTCTGAACTTGAAGGATTCAAGATAATGCTGGAAATGTGGTGACTTTTGTATACGGCCACAGTGCAATCTACTATCCTCACACTCTTATAGTTAAATATGATTGTGCCTATGTATAGTAAGAATTTTACTGAACTGTATGCAAAAAGAAATTTCACTGTACCTAGGTACATCTGACAATAAAATACAATTGAACCATTGGATTTCATCCATGGCCACATCAATTCAGGGTAAATATATACTGTGGTGCCAGGTTTGTTTCGGTGACAGGTATTACAAGTATTTCCTTGACTGAAAATGAGGAGGAAAGATACTAAGAGCTAGTCCAAAGGTTGTCATGGCATTTCCTGATTGCCACCATTCCCTGTTTTCTCTATATTCATAGTTATGGAGCATGAAAGCTGGCCCAATGGCCCAACTTGTCCATGATGATCAATATGCATATCTGTGCTAATCCCATTTGCTTGCAGTTGACCAATCTCCCTCTAAACTTTACCTATCAATGTACCTGTCCAAATGTCTTTGTAATGGTATAATTGTATCAGCTTCTATCACATCCTCTGAATATTTATCCCATGTACCCACCAACTTTGTGAAAAATGTGTCCCTTACATCCTCTTTAAACCTTTAAACCCACATCCTCTGGCTTTAGTTTTATGCCTCCTCCTCACTGGGAAAAAATACTGTAACTATCTACCCTATCTATACTCCTCATTTTATAAATCTCAATATGGTCACTCCTTAGCCTTCTTCACTCCAGAAAAAAAGCCAGCTTCTACAATCTTTCCTTATACCTCAAGGCCTCCAGTCCAGGCAACATTTCTGTGAATCTTCTCTGCATCTTCTTTAACTTAATTGAATTGAATTGAATTTACTTGTCATTCAAAAAATGATGAACAAAATGTCGTTACAATACATAAATTGAACATAAACATCCATCACAGTGACTCTCCTCCAGGCACCTCCTCACTGTGATGGAAGATTAAAAAAGTCTTATCTCTTCCTTGCTCCTTCTCCCACGGTCAGGCAGTCAAACTGCTGCGTCGAGGTGATCGAGGCTCCCGAAATTGAACTTCATCACATTCTTCACCAAGTCCACAAATTGCTTTCTTCTTCTCAGGCAGCGTGATGAGAAAACATGTTTAGAATGGTGTGACTCTAACTCTACACTTACAGGCGTCTGATTTTACCTTTCTCGCAGTTGTGCAACGGCATTTGTGTGAGATTTTCATCATTGGCAGATGATAAAGTGGTAGCGTGCAACCACTGCTGTCTAAAGTAGCTGGTATTATTGTCGGGATAATTTTGGACAAAAAGATCCATTGAACCTCTTTTTGTCACCCTTTGGCAATTTAATATTGAGACTTGGGATCTCATCACTGAGCAATGAGAGATGCTGCTAATGCTGCATGTGTCTGAAGTTGTTTAAATGGTGGAACCAGCAAGCAACCCTTTCCCTCTTGGACGCTCTGTTTACATGGAGTGTTTTATATCTGGTGTCGCTATAGCAGTGGAAAAAATGGCAGACTCACTTGATTATTTACTGCTCTGCAAGAAACATAACGTTTCCATACTTTCATCAATGATGAATCAAACTTCAAAATGTTGTTATTTAACAGAAATCTTTGGTCTCAAACACATCAAAGTTTCAGGACCTAAAATCGAATTTCCATCAAACACAAAATGTCCACTGTGTGTATTTCATGGCAAAACCTCATTTTTTGGGTGAGATTTAGTGGAAAACCTTTACAGTGTTAAAAAGCTGAAACCATACGAGTCAATAATGTCAAAAATTACGACTTAGAAAATCATAATCCAATGATTTGTATGTTCCTCTGACAGTGACCTGCCAGAAATTGTTGGAAATCGAGAGCCACTGTGAGAGCAAGTTATGATTGTGAGGGATGCAGTAACCATGGGTATCTCCAATGGCCACCTATGCATGTCTGTGGAACTTTGTCCATGAGCAACATTTGCCTTTGCATCACATTGCACCGTCTCTCTCCATTCTGTGCCAAACTTTAACAAAACAAAACTCTTTGGTGTCATAATCTTCCCCCAGACTTTCCCCAACCTCAAGCCGTCCAGTCCAGGCAATATACCTGTACATCTTTTCTGCACGTTCTTTTGCTTCAATGGTGACGTTCCTCATCCAGTCTCTCATTTCCTTTCTTTTGTTCAGATAGTGTGATGCAAAAACATGTTTAATCCTACAGTAGGACACCCATTGACTTTTGTGGAATCGGGTACATGTCCCAGAGACTCTTGCAGAATCAGGTACACAAAAGACATTTTGTGAGGCAATGGAGCTGGAGGTCAAATAACACCAGATTGGTGAATTATTTCCTCCAGCCTCAACAATGGGCTACTATTTGCCTTTACAGTACATTTCTTCTGTACCAGTTCTTCACAATGGTTAAAACAGTAGAAATCTCAATGAAATTGTTCGATGTTTGACATCTTTACCATAAAAGTTATCTAAATTAATTATGTTCATTATCAGAAAATGATGAAAAGTAGTGAGATCAATGCCACATTGCATTCTCCCAGACTTGCTGACTACTCTCAGATGAATAACAGCACCACCACTTTCCTCCAGAGATCACCTTTTTTGAGCTGCTCCATTAAAGGTGTTTTCCTCGTAAGTGCTAGGCACACTGTAAATCATACCAGGTTTTAAACATGTGAGAATCAGTACTTCTCATTTTTACATTGCACTAAATTCTCTAGAGACTGAGGAATGTATTTGCAATTGAAACCATGCACCTTCACAATATGACATCACCATTGTACTGCTGCACTTACGATGTTCAAATCAGATAGGCCACACAATAGTTTGCTTTGGAATAGGGCCAGTAGTGTGCGTATTGAGATAGGTGCATTTAAAAAAAAAAAAACAAATTTGCGTGTCATCCTTGCGCAGGGGCAATGCTAATCTTCTCTGTATCGTTCCAATTTTAGTATATGTGCTGCCGAAGCGAGCAAGGGTGCAATTTGTATACAGCAGTCGGAAGAATTGAGAGTTGGCAGCTGGTTGGGCTGTAGCAGGGCTGGATGGACTCATATCAGTGTAAACTTCCATCCCCTACTTTTGCCTGCATACTTCTGTCAATTAACGATTCTACAACAAGGCTCACGGTAACTGTTGGATTAATCCAAGATAGACACAAAATGCTGGAGCAACTCAGTGGGACAGGCAGCGTCTCTGGAGAGAACGAATGCATGACGTCTCCGGTCGAGGTCCTTCTTCAGACCCGAAGTCTCAACCGGAAATGTCACCCATTCCTTCTCTGCAGAGATGCTGCCTATCCCGCTGAGTTGCTCCAGCTTTTTGTGTCTATCTTCGGTTTAAACTAGCAACTGCAGTTCCTTCTTATACATTGGATTAACCCAATTCACTTCAGGCTGACTTTGTACGACGCTCAAAAACCAATATGGTTAAGGCTAAATCTGAATGACAGTGGGCTTGTTTAAAACTGATGTTCATCCCACACATTTCCTGAGCATATTAACTGCTTCATGTTCCCACAATGAGTTGCTTAAAAGCAAACAGTGATAGGTTTTGTCTTCACTGATGTGGGATGAACACGAGATGGAACAATGCCTGACTTATCCAAATAAAAAAATACAGCTAGTCACGGTAATCAAAATTTCACTTCCCAACTCAGGCAAATATCTGTGAAGCACAAGTAATTATAACCTTAAATAAACACCACAATAGGAACCCATATCACACATATCAATCAAATCCTTTGAAATACTTAATAAAATCCAGAACAGTTAATTTATTTTCTTTTGTTTGCAATTATATGGTTATTGGCAATCTTTGTTGCATAATACACTCGGTCACTTTCAATAATACACTTAAACAATTACAACAGAAAAATAAATCATTCATATTTATACCGTTTAATATATGATATTTGAACTAGTTGGCTGTTCACATTCATGTCGTATCTTAGCATATCTTAAAATGTCATACAATCAGTTTGTATATCCACTGAAGTTACATTTTTAGTTATTGTTAATGCAGCAACTCAAATAATTAACTTATAAATTGTCATGAGGCTATTTCAGCTTTAAGCATGGGGATGATTACAGTAGCTTTAAATGTCCATTATAGAAAGGCACATACTTGGTTTGTCTGTTGATTGGATCCCTTCCTTACCGTTGTTGTCTTTATTCGGCCACCTGGCTGTGTGCAGGTCCAGCCTGATTTATTCATTAACAAATTGCAGCCTTCTCCTTCCAAACAGGGAAGCATTTCACACCATTGTCTAGTTTTTACGATACGTGCTGGAAATTGAAAGAAAAATATATGTTAGTCCTCTGACATTTTACCATATGAAAAACAGCCTAAATGAAATGATCAAATACAAACATATTTGTTTCTTTAGATTTTTGTTTTATCCATTTTATATCCATGTCTCTGCCCATGTACATTTATTTCAAGAGGGAGATACCATAAGACCATAAGACAGGGGCTAAATTGGGCCACTCAACCAATTGAGTCTACTCTGCCATTCCATTATGGTTGATCTATTTTTTCATCCCAACCCCATTCACCTGCCTTCTCCCTGTAGCTTTGATACCCTTTCTAATCAAGAACCTATCAATCTCCGCTTTAAAAAAAAAATCAATGTCTTGGCCTCCTTGTCCTGTCTGTGGCAATGTATTCCACAAATTCACCACCCTCTGGCTAAACAAATTCCTCCTCATCTCCATTTTAAGGATAAGTATGGGATCTTTATTGAAGGTTTGCAAACACAAAGTCATTCTGAATGAGTCCAACCAAAGCCCTTAATTGCAACATCAGAAGACCACCTATCGACTTCACCATACCAGTCATCATTATTAAAAGACAAGAAAGTCTCCAAAATCAGTGCCAAGTTCTTGTAGTCAGTCTCATCAAGAAGTATAACTACTGGATCCCCTGTGGATTATGTACCGTTAACAGCAGAAAATAATGGCTTGGCTTTCCCATTGAGAGTGGGGACTGATGTGAAGGGGATGAACATGCAATGAGTTATAAATATCAATGATATTATAGGGCTAGATGCTATTAATGCTGAACAAACTCTCCCTATCATTATACTATAATTCCATGTGCCCCATTTGCAATGCAAGGCAAGTATCACAAAGCTATCCTGAATACTTTGCATGCCTCGTTATCAACTTCTCCTAGCTAACAATGATCTATTCTATATTTTCCTTGAGATTCATCCCCTTTGAGTTCTTGTTTTCACACCTTACCCTTCCATATCTTGAGGTCTCCCGCTCCCTTTTCACACAGAGAGTGGTGAATCTGTGGAATTCTCTGCCACAGACGATAGTTGAGGCCAGTTCATTGGCTATATTTAAGAGGGAGTTATATGTGGCCCTTGTGGCTAAAGGGATCAGGAGGTATGGAGAGAAGGCAGGTACAGGATACTGAGTTGGATGATCAGCCATGATCATATTGAATGGCGGTGCAGGCTCGATGGGCTGAATAGCCTACTCCTGCACCTATTTTCTATGTTTCTATGTTTCCCCTGACTCTCAGTCTGAAGAAAGGTCTCGACCCAAAGCGTCTCCCATTCCTTCTATCCAGAGATGCTGCCTGTCCCGTGGAGTTACTCCAGCATTTTGTGCCTATCTTCCGTGAAACTAATTGGCTTATTCCAATAGGAAGGAGGAAAATAAAGTTTATGGCACAGTCTTTAAATGGTTTAACCCCGTCAAAGAGAAGTGTTATTTATGACGGTGGAATCTAAGGAATTCTCTGCTGCAGAGGGCTTGGATGCTCAGTCACGAGTTCATAGAACATACAAGAGTACAGCACAAGAACAGGCTCTTCAGCCCACAAGGTCTGTGTTGAAGCTGATGACAAGACTATCGCTTACTATCTACATACATATAATCAATTTCCCTCCATCCTCTGCATATCCATGTGCCGATCCAAAACTCTCTTAAATGCCACTATCATATCTGCCGCAACCACCGCCCCCTGGAAGTGCGCATTAGGCACTCACCACCCACTGGAAAAAAACCTGCCCCGCACACCTCCCATCAACATTGCCCTTCTCAACTTAAAGCTGTGCCCTCTAGTATTTGATTTTTCCACCCTGGGAAAAAGGTTCTGACTGTCTTCCACATCTATGCCTCTCGTAATTTTATATATGTGAAAACAATCCAACTCTGTTCAACCTCTTCCTGTCGCTCATACCCCCTAATCCAGGCATCATTCTGAGAAACCTCCTCCCGTTCCAAAGCCTCCGCATACTTCCTGTAATGGGGCGACCAGAACTGTATGCAATTCTCCAAATGCGCCCTAACCAAAGTCCAATATAGCTGCATCATGCCTTCCCAACCCTTATTCCCAATGCTCAACCAATGAAACCAAGCATATCACATGCCTTCTTTACCACTCTAACTGTCGTATCGCCACTTTCAGGGAGTTATGGACTTGGACCCCAAGATCCCTCTGTGCATCCCTCTGTGCTGTTAAAGGTCATGCCACTAAATGTACATTTTCCTCTTACATTTGACCTCCCAATGTGCAACAGCTCACACTTGCTCAGAATTAATTTCTGATTAAACTACATCTGTCATTTCTCTGCCCATTTCTGTAGCTGATCTATATCCTTTTGACAGCTTTCTTCGCAATCTGTGACCCCGGCAATTTTGGTGTCATTTTCAAACTCACTAAACAACCTGTCTATGATTATGTCCAAGGCATTTATATATATCATGAGCAGCAGAGGTCCCATCACAGAAACCTGCAGAATTCCTCTGGCTGGAATATTGTCCTTCCACCACAACAGTTTATCAGTAAACCAGTTCTGAATCCATACGACCAAGTCACTGATTATTCCGTGCATTTAAATCATCTGGATTAGCCTATCTTGGAGATGTTATCAATTCCCTTTGTAAAATTCTTGCAGACAACATCCACCACCCTACCCTCATCAACCATCTTCACCAGCACCTCAAAAAATGTGATCATTAGTAAGAAATGACCTTCCTTCTAGAAAGCTATACCGACTGTTCCTAATTAACCCTTTCTTTTCCAAATGGAAGTAAATCCAATCTCAAATAATCCTCTCCAATAGCATCCCTACCATTGAAGTGAGACTCACCGGCCTATAATTCCCTGGATTCTCTCCCCTTCCCTTCTTAAATGAAAGAACAACATTAGTTACTTTCCTGTCCTCTGGGACCTTGCCTGTGGCAAGAGACAACAAAAGGATCATTGTCAAGGCTCCTGCAATCTCCTCTTGTGCCTCTCTCATTAACCTCGGATGTATCCCATCAGATCTTGCCGATGAATCCATCTTAATGCTTTTCAAGAGTCCCAATACCTCCTCCTTCTTAATTTCACACTGCCTTATCAGTATTCAAGCTGCCATAATAGTATTCTCTTCACTGATTTCACTGACCTCCATGTCCTTCTCCTTGGTAAAAACAGATGCAAAGTACTCATTTCAGTTCATTTAATAAAGAACAGGTAGGGTTCTGGATAACAAGAGAATAAATACATATAGGGATAGAAACATAGAAACATAGAAAAATAGGTGCAGGAGTAGGCCATTCGGCCCTTCGAGCCTGCACCGCCATTCAATGTGATCATGGCTGATCATCCAACTCAGTATCCCGTACCTGCCTTCTCTCCATACCCCCTGATCCCTTTAGCCACAAGTACCACATCTAACGCCCTCTTAAATATAGACAATGAACTGGCCTCAACTACCTTCTGTGGCAGAGAATTCCAGAGACTCACCACTCTCTGTGTAAAGAATGTTTTCCTCATCTCGGTCCTAAAGGAATTCCCCCTTATCCTTAGACTGTGACCCCTTGTTCTGGACTCCCCCAACATCGGGAACAATCTTCCAGCATCTAGCTTGTCCAACCCCTTAAGAATTTTGTAAGTTTCTATAAGATCCCCCCTCAATCTTCTAAATTCCAGCGAGTACAAACCGAGTCTATCCAATCTTTCCTCATATGAAAGTCCTGACATCCCAGGAATCAGTCTGGTGAATCTTCTCTGTACCCCCTCTATGGCAAGGATGTCTTTCCTCAGATTTGGAGACCAGATTTGGAGATAGAGCAGGAAAATGGTGCTCAGTGTTTCATGATCAACCTTGACCCTGGTGACAGGGATTGGGCTCCAATGGCCTATTCCTGTTCCTGATGGTTATGTTTTTACACTATGACAAGCAAAATAGTCTGTGGGCTGCCTCAAAAAGGCAGCCAGCATAATCAGAGAACCAATCCAACTTGGCCACACACTCATTTCACCCCTGCCATCTGGAAGAAGGTACAGGAGCCTGAAAACTGCAATGTCCAGGTTCAGGAACAGCTTCTTCCCTACAGCTATTAAACGCTACAACCTCAAATAAGCCATGAACTACATAGACTATTATTGGACTATTATTGTGTGTTTTTTATGTGTGCATATATGTGCATGTGTCTGCATGTATGTATGTATGTATATACATATATATACACATATACATATATATTACAACAAATATATATACACACACATATATATACACGCACCCACACACATAAACACACAGACATATACACAGACACATATATACACACACACGTATATATATACACACACACACATATATATACACACACACGCATATGTACACACACCCACACACATATATACATACATATAGACACACATACACACACATATATATACACACATACACACACACATGTGCACACATATACACACACACACACATACACACACAAACATATATATATACACACACACATATATATACACATGTATACATAAAACATACATACACAGGTGTGTGTGTCTGTATGTATATGTATATATGTGTATGGGTGGGTATGTGTAGAGATACACACACTGATTTTTTTTTCTCGTTTATTATATTGTTTACCGTGTACAATGTTTACATATTCTGTTGCACTGCTGCAAGTAAGAATGTCATTGTTCCATCTGGGACATATGACAATAAAACACCCTTGACTTTGCGTAAGCTTATGTTCCATTATGTGTCCCAGAGGTTATGGGTTGCTGCTGCACAGGTTTCTATAGCTCCCATATGTAACAGGCCACTGTACACGGAGACCTGGAAGCAACTTGAACCGTTCAAGAAGTAAAATTCTGACATTAAGTCCACGTCAACAGAAAATCTAGGTCAGTATGAACAGTAGACAAGCAGGTGCGTGTTGAATTGTCACAAAAGTGTATTTGTAGCTCAGTGAATAAAGTTCCTGTCCCACAAAGCGAGTTCACCCAATGGCTCTCCCGAGTTAAAAAAAAATCAACCTGTGGTATGTATGTAGAATGTACGTAGAACCTCGTGGATGACCCGTAGCGGCTCGTACTTCGAACGGCAGGTACTTGGGAAACGCAGTAACTAACAGCAGATACTCTGGAAACTCTTGGACATTTTTCACAGTGTTGAAAAAACTTAACGGGTTACCGCGTTTCCCGAGTACCTGCCGTTAGCATTACGAGCCGCTAGAGGACATCCATGAGGTCCTACGTACCCGTTACGTACATACCACGATTTGATTTTTGTTTTTAACTCGGGAGAGCTCTTGGGTGAACTCGCATCGTGGGACAGGGGCTTAACGGCCACTGATGTACACAATAAGGAAACTATGGTGGCCAATAACGGAATGAAGCTTTTTCTATAAACCAGACTGGACTGAATTCTGGGACTATGAATATTACATACATGCTGTCCCTCCATTGTGCCTTATACAGTAATTGTGAGCATCCTTATAGTCTGTGGGAGAGCTTTGGTTGTTGTTCTCCAATTACAATCAACACCTCAATGTCCAAATCTGACCCTAAACAACCTTAACACACGATTGAACACTAACATCAGGAACAGTCTTTTATAATCATCGTCTCTGTAATGATATGTAATGGAGGGTACTGTAATGATCTGATACTTGAAACACAATTTTGTCTCTCCAACATTTCTCTCAATGTCTTTTTTCTCTCTCCTCACACCACAGGGTGGCACGATGGCGCAGCGGTAGAGTTGCTGCCTTACAGCACCTGCAGCGCCAGGGATCCGTGTTCGATCCCAACTACGGGTGCTGTCTGTACGGAGTTTGTACATTCTCACCGTGACCTTGTGGTTTTCTCCAAAATCTTTGGTCTCCTCCCACACTCCAAAGACGTACAGCTTTGTAGGATAAATTGGCCTGGTACAAGTGTAAATTGCTCCTAGTGTGTGTAGATAGCATTAATGTGTGGGGATTGCTGGTTGGTGCAGACTTGGTGAGCCGAAGGGCCTGTTTCCGTGCTATATCTCGAAACTAAAAATTAAAAAGCCAACCCTCTACCTTCTCCTCCTCTTTACCCTCCACTACTATACACAAACATTCACAAAATGCTGGAGTACTCAATGGGTCAGGCAGCATCTCTCAAGAACATGGATAGGTTCAGGTCGAGACCCAGATGTCTATTGAAGGGTCTCGACCCGAAACATCATCTATCCATGTGTTCCAGAGATGCTGCCTGACCTGCGATGTTACTCCATAACTTTGCGTCCTTTTGTGGCATTCAATATATCTTGACTTTGGAAAACAGGAAAGATAAAACCAAAGATGATCATCTAATAATATAGTAACAAAATGACATAACATCCTGACGTACGATTGGACACAATTGTGTACTTATAGAGAGGTATAGAGTCCGACACTGCATACATCAGATGAGGCAACACCTAACAGACAGCAAGTGCACCTATTAAGGTGTTAACATCTTCATGCCTGTAACACTGTCACCTCCCCAGCACATTACACTCAACATCACACAGCTACAGCAAAGCCTGCTGACATGGCATTCTCCAGAGGTGGTGGCACAATCTTTAGAAATAATTACTAGATTCCCAACTACGTGCACTCCAATAAAGATACATTTCTGTGTTAAAGAAGGAACTGCAGATGCTGGAAAATTGAGGGTACACAAAATGCTGGAGAAAGTCAGCGGGTGCAGCAGCATCTATGGAGTGAAGAAGATAGGCAACGTTTCGAGCCGAAACACTTCCTCAGACTGATGGGGGGTGGGAGGAAGAAAGGAAAAAGGAGGAGGAGGAGCCCGAGGGCTGAGGGAGAGGTAGGAAAGGGAGGAGACAGCAAGGGTTAACAATTGAGAGAATTCAATTTTCTTGCCAAGAGGATGCAGACTCCCCAAGCGGAATATGAGCTGCTGTTCCTCCAATTTGCGGTGTTGCTCACTCTTGTCATGGAGGAGGCCCAGGACAGAGAGGTCAGATACGGAATGGGAGGGGGAGTTGAAGTGCTGAGCCACGGGGAGGTCAGGTTGGTTATTGCGGGCCGAGCGGAGGTGTTCGGAAACGATCGCCAAGCCTCCGCTTGGTCTCACCGATATAGATCAGCTGACATCTAGAGCAGCGTATGCAGTAGATGAGGTTGGGGGAGGTGCAGGTGAACCTCTGTCGGACCTGGAAGGACTGCTTGGGTCCTTGAAAGGAGTGGAGGGGAGAGGTAAAGGGACAAGGGTAAAGGGTAGCATCTCTTGCGGTTGCAAGGGGGGGGATGGGGAGAGAGGGCAGTGTTGCGGGGTAAGGAGGAGACCCTGGTGCAAGCCTCATCTATAGTGGGGGAGGGGAATCCCCGTTCTCTGAAGAATGAGGACATTTGTGATACCCTGGTGTGGAACACATCCTGGGAGCAGATGCGGCGTAGACGGAGGAATTGGGAATAGGGGATGGAGTCCTTCCAGGAAGCAGGGTGGGAAGAAGAGTAGTCCAGGTAGCCGTGGGAGTCAGTGGGTTTATAGTGGATGTCGGTCAGGAGTGTATCCCCTGCGATGGAGATGGTGAGGTCAAGGAATGGTAGGGAAGTGTCGGAAATGGTCCAGGTGTATTTGAGTGCCGGATGGAAGTTGGTGGTGAAACGGATGAAGTCAGTCAGTTGTGTGTGCGTGCAGGAGGTAACACCAAAGGAGTCTTCGATGTAACAGAGGTAGAGGTCGGGGATGGGGCCCTGGTACGCCTCGAACAAGGATTGTTCAACATACCCGACATAGAGGCAGGCGTAGCTGGGGCCCATGCGTGTGCCCATAGCTAGGCCTTGTATTTGGAGGAAATGGGAGGAGTCAAAAGAGAAGTTAGTGAGGGTAAGGACCAACTCCGCTAGGTGGAAGAGAGTGTCACTGGATGGGTATGGGTTGCTCCTCTGGTCGAGGAAGAACCGGAGGGCTTTGAGACCAGCCTAGTGGGGAATGGAGGTGTAGAGTGATTGGACATCCGTGGTGAAGATGAGAGGATGGGGGCCTGGAGAATGGAATGCACGGAGACGACGGAGAGTGTCTGAGGTGTCTTGAACATAGGTGGGGAGGGATTTAACAAAGGGGGATAGGATGGAGTCAAGGTATGTGGAAATGTGTTCGGTGGGGCACGAACAGGCAGAGACAATGGGTCTGCCGGGGGAGTCAGGTTTGTGGATTTTGGGGAGAAGGTATCCGAGAGTTGGCGCGTGGCCTCAGCTTTGTAGAGATCGACGCGCCAGACTACGACGGCACCTCCCTTGTAGGCGGATTTGATAACCCAGTCTGGGTTGGTGCGAAGTGAGTCGATGGCAGTACGTTCGGGGGGGGGGGAGAGATTGGAGTGAGACAGGGGAATGGAGAAGTCGAGGCGGTTGATGTCGCGGCGACAGTTTTGGATAAAGAGTTAAAACCATATAACCATATAACAAATTACAGCACGGAAACAGGTCTTTTCGGCCCTTCCAGTCCGTGCCGACCATTTATTTTCCCCTAGTCCCATCTACCTGCACTCAGACCATACCCCTCCATTCCCTTCTCGTCCATATACCTATCCACTTTACTTTTAAATGTTAAAATCGATCCCGCTTCCACCACTTCTGCAGGAAGATCATTCCACACCGCCACCACTCTGCATAAAGAAGTTCCCCCTCATGTTACCCCTAAACTTCTGTCACTTAATTCTCATGTCATGCCCTAAAGCTGGAGGGCCATGAGGGGGGGTCAACTCTCGGACACCTCCTCCTACTTACCCCTGGACCATGACCCCACTGACGAGCACCAGGCCACCATCTCGAGCACCATCACCGACTTCATCGACTCCGGCTCCCTGCCCCTCCGAGCCTCCAACCTCATCGTTCCCCAGCCCCGCACGGCCCGATTTTACCTTCTCCCCAAAATCCACAAACCTGACTGCCCCGGCAGACCCATTGCCTCTGCCTGTTCGTGCCCCACCAAACTAATTTCCACACACTTTGACTCCAGCCTCCCCCCACCCCCCATCAGTCTGAAGAAGTCTTTCGACCTGAAACGTTGCCTATCTCCTTCGCTCCTTAGAAGCTGCTGCACCCGCTGAGTTTCTGCAGCATTTTGTGAGATGCAAAGATACATTTCTGTTGGGTCCACAAGAAAAAATATGCAAACGTCTGCTAGAAGGCTAAAAGAATATTGCAGAGATGCTCCACATAAAACGCCCCATAACTTGTGCTATTGTAATCCTTAGTCAATTAAGAAAATTGCCATAAATTCACCAAGTGATCTAGATGAGGACCCAGGCCCTGAGCCTCAGGCACCTCCGAAGGAAGTGGTCCCACTGTTGAGAAGTTAAGGGGCAAAAGTCAAAGACACAGCTGAATAATTTTACTCGGTAATTTCACAATGCCATGCGTTGTATTTGTTTATATTGGAAACTCCAATCCAGAATGGAATGAGAAAACAAACCAGCCAGCTAAGCTCTTAGCAAACATAAAACTTTTTACAGCAATTTTATTGGCACCACTTCATATCGCTTGGTTTGTTCCTTTATGTGCTCAGCAGATCCTAATTAGTAGCTTTCAGAACCAGTTTTCCCTTTTTAATTGGTATGTTGCCAGAATATTTCTCTTCTAGTTTGTCACAGGATTCTTAACATGAATCTGTAGATGTCAGGAGCTAGTCTAACGGATAAGTAATTTTGCATTATAGACAATAGACAATAGACAATAGGTGCAGGAGTAGGCCATTCGGCCCTTCGAGCCTGCACGGCCATTCAATGTGATCATGGCTGATCATCCCCAATCAGTACCCCGTTCCTGCCTTCTCCCCATATCCCCTGACTTCACTATCTTTAAGAGCCCTATCTACCTCTTTATTGAAAGTATCCAGAGAACCGACCTCTACCGGCCTCTACCGCCCTCTGAGGCAGAGAATTCCATACCCACAACTGAGTGTGAAAAAGTGTTTCTTAATCTCCATTCTAAATGGCTTACCCCTTATTCTTAAACCCCTGGTTCTGGACTCCCCCTACATTGGAAACCTATTTCCTGCCTCTAGAGTGTCCAAACCCTTAATAATCTTATATGTTTCAATAAGATCTCCTCTCATCCTTCTAAACTCCAGAGTATATAAGCCCAGCCGCTCCATTCTCTCAGCATATGACAGTCCCACCATCCCGGGAATTAACTTTGTATACCTATGCTGCACTCCCTCAATAGCAATAATGTCCTTCCTCAAATTGACTGATGAACAAGGATCTCCAGATCCTGTTGTACTTCCCCTTTTCCCAACTTGACACCATTTAAATAATAATCTGCCTTCCTGTTTTTGCTACCAAAGTAGATAACCTGTCCAAGTCACCCTGCATTCTCATTCTAATGTTACTTTGAATCCCTTCATCTAAATCATTCATGTATATTGTAAATAGTTGCGGTTCCAGCACCGAGCCTTGCTGTACCCCACTAGTCTCTGCATGCCATTCTGAAAGATTATTTGATATAAAACAGAACACAACTGGTTACTGCACAATTATGTTTCAAGAAATGGCAAGTTGTCCAACGAGATGAATGCATACTGCTTCAGAGATGCCAAAACAAGCTATCAGTACTTTACACATCTTTCATAGCAATTAATACCTGATTAATTATTGCTATCAATAAATACAGCAAAGGTATTGAAAACCACCTTCAAAATAAGAATAGATCAGAACAGAGTGAATGAGCAAGGCAGCACAGTATTACATTGAACTGAAATTCAAGCAAGACAAAAATACTATTTCATCCACATTTCTGTTCCTATGAACTTGGGATTTTGTGCAGCATCTTCACCATTTTCCTCAGAGAGATTGACATGTTGTGAAAAGATTAGATGAGTAATTTCCTTTGTTGCCAACTCTAGACACAAAGAAATGAAGAACCACCACAGAATTTCACCATCACATATTTTATCATATATTTAACATAATATAACATTATCAGCAAAGGTGAAGTGCATTGGCAAAGCCTACATCCAGGAATTTCGAATCAAATGTTCTTAAAATTAACATACCATGTAATCTTATTACTAGTAATAAAATCCACAAATATTCTAATTTCGCTTTGTTATTTCTTCTATTCAATAGGTAAAAATACAATTTTACAAGAGACAATACCAACACAAAGACACAAAATCCTTCACAATATTTACCAATGCAGGTGGTACTATGGTCAACGGCAATCTCAACAATCAATACGTTTGTGAAAGACTTTAAAGGCCATAATTATTGCTATTCTAACTGCGCTGGGATCTCTGTTCCTCACAACCCATCCGCCTCCATGCATTAAGCATCAAAGAACTGGATGCTACCACATTGAAGTCTTAAATGAATAAATCCTAGGAAACAACACGTTTTCAGAAAGACAGTCTTCAGATCTTCTTACTTCTGACCATTCTCAGTAAAGGAGCAATTGAATCTATTTTGACTGCAATGATAATGCTGAATGCTGTTAAAATATACAAAGAATATATTATGGATTCCTGGGCTAGGTTACAATTTATATTTAGTCTCAAAGCAGGCTTTTCTCCAATAGATTGATACAGAAAGTCAAGTCCAGACTTGCCCCAGATTGTTGTATATTAAGACAATGACATGTGCTCAAATGACTGTATTGAACTAGCCCAGGCTTGCCTCCGGTTAACGTATATTGAGACAATGACCGATTACTTTGAAATGTATCTACCAATTGATGAGAGAGGAAGCCCAAATTAATCCCAGTGAGGGATATTGAGACAATGTCCGATGCCTTTGAGGTGTGCAGTGACAGGATGTCTTTGATATGCAACTGCCTTGTGCCACATGACAGGGTGCCTTTGATGCGACTGATGATTGACAAGAGTCAAACTCAGATGCATCCTGCAGTAATCTGTATTTACTGTACCTCTGACCATGACTAATGTCTTTGGAATATGCTTAGGTGATAAAAGAACAGTATAAAATACCATGTAATTCAGTGTTCAGAGAAGTGGAGTAAGGAGAGCCAAGTGTCCATGTCGCTTTCTTGGCTGGGGTAATCCTTGCCACTTCCATCGGCCGATAACTAGTAAAGTTTTGAATTAGTCTACCAAACCGTATTGTGAGTTGTCTGTTTATTAAGAAGTGAACCTGTTTGTTTAATTATAAGTTAACCTTTTTCAGCAAAAGTAGGCATGCAAATGCTACCTAGCCCTAAATTGGACCGGAGGTTATAATTTTTAACATCTGCTTCAGAACAAAAGCACTAGCAAGTGAAAGAGAGGTTAAAGCATTTGAGGTATCAAGTCATAGAGTCTTAGAGTCATAGAGTGATACAGTGTGGAAACTGGCCTTTCGGCCCAACTTGCCCACACTGGCCAACATGTCCCAGTTACATTAGTCCCACCTGCCTGTGCTTGGTCCATATCCCTCCAAACCTGTCCTATCCACGTACCTGTCCAACTGTTTCTTAAACATTGGGATAGTCCCAGCCTCAACTACCTCCTCTGGCAGCTTGTTCCATTCACCCACACCCTTTGTGTGAAAAAGTTACCCCTCAGATTCCTATTAAATCTTTTCCCCTTCACCTTGAACCAATGTCCTCTGGTCCTCGATTCCCCTACTCTGGGCAAGAGATTCTGTGCATCTTCCCGATCTATTCCTCTAAGTCTGGGTTAAGTACGTTATTCAGATTCCTATGGATTTGCCAGCAATTAGACTTGCCACTGTTTGCCCCATATACCTGGTGTAGACGGATAAGGGCTGTTTCACTGATTATCTTTTTTCTCAAGAAATTAGCATTGCAAAGATTTTGAAGCGCACATTTTTCTTATCAAAATGCTTCCATCAAAAGTATGCAATGTAAACACTACTATTATGCTTGTATACTGTATAGCCATTTATATAGGTCATTGAAAAAGTAGCAAACTTTGAATTGCTATCAACAGTAATGCATTGATTACTGGAATGTTATGGATCCTATCCCTAGTTTTCATCTTGACAACATATCCTGTGCAACCAAGGCTCCTAGCAACCAGCACTATTGATGATCAGGATAAACTCAATCAGCTCATTATTTTTATCATGCTCGAGTGATTTAACAAAGAAACAGGCCATTATCCCACTGGATCTATGCTGACTATTGATGACCCGTTTGCATTAAACCTACATTAATCCCATTTTTTATTCTCCCCACTTCCTCATCAACTCCCCTGGATATTACCAATTATATGTACATGTACACAGGTTACAGTGGCCAGTTAACCCACCAAGCTGCACGTCGTTAGGACATGGGAGAAAACTGGAGCATCCAGAAGAAGCCCACATGAACAGTACCCGAGGTCAGGATTGAACCCGCGTCTCTGCTGCTGTGAGGCAGCAGCTCCACTAGTTATGTCACTGCATGACTGAATAAGGTGAACTCAGCTGCATAGAATGAAATCTGGAAGATGAACACATATTTTAGGTTGGGAGGTTATTAGTTTAATATTTTCATCACTATAGAAAACCATTGTAAATCCTGCCAGTAGTCTATTATTCAGCTTGCAATGTTATTGCAACCAAACTCGTAGAACAAAAAAAACTGATGATCTGCAAATATATTTGGTCTGCTTCAACAAAATTAAATGACCATGTGCAGCAATACACTTTGTGGAGTACAAAAATTATATTTATTTTGATGAAGAATACACCTGTCATTAACAAATGAATATTTGCTTGTAAACAGCTTATGGTAGTTCTTTGTGGAAAGGAGGAGACGTGAGTGTGACCTTGTTCTACTTGGAAATTGACTAAATTTTGTGACTTTGTTCTACTTGGAAATTGAATAAATTTTGCTTCACAGAAAGACACAACTGACAAATTCTGTGCATCCAACAAATGATTTTCAGTGGAATTACCCGTTTTCAGAGATCATCGACTGAAGGAGTAACAGCAAGGATCATGGTGATCTCTCTGTGTTCTCAACTACAACTTCACAATAAAGGAAATATTCAACAGGTCAGTACTTCTTCCTCAACTAGTCAATTTTGCCTCAAAGATATTGTGTTTAAAAAAAAAATTGGAATCAAGGAATACAATTCATACTGTGGGAGTAAAAATCTACAGTGTATCACAGTTTTACATGCTACAGGATAGAATTTTACCCACATCAGTCACTATTCTTAAATTTCCTTATGAACCAGGAGGAGGCCATTTGGCCCATTAAGTCTGGGGCAGCTCTCAGAGCAATTCAACCATTTTCTTTCCATCGGTTAATTTTCCTGTATTCTCTCACAAATACCCCTTAACGCTCCCTGATTCTCTCTCCAGCCACTTACACCAGGGAATAATTGTCAGCATACAATTAACCTAATGATCAGCAATCCTTGGGTTGTGGGAGAAATCAGGTGGAAATTCACAGAACATCAGAGACCAGGATTACACTATGTCACTGGATCTATGAGGAAGCAGCACTATCTGTAGTGCCACCCAGCAGTGCCTCGTAATTAGCAAATGGCAATGCCAAGTGCACATAATCTGTTCTGAATCCTATTGCCCTGTGCTCAATGCATAGGAAACCTGTGCACTATGGCCCCAGGTGTGTACTAAGTGCAATGTACAACTGCTGCTTTCCTGGCAATTTCCTGCCAAATGCAGTTTGTGAGTGGAAAAGGCAGTTTGTGTGGAAATGGTGCATGGTCCATTGTGCAACCAAGGCCTTGGTATGCATCCATACCAGTTAAGACCCATTCAAAATTACCCTAAAATATCAAAAAGCAGTTCTCAATGGGCACTGCCAAGTGAAGCTAAATCCTGGCATGGCTAAGACAGTTTGTGATTCTCACATAAATTTGGTCTTAAGTATCTTTTTGCTTATGCAAACATGATCAAAACTCTAACTCTAACCTAATTAGTGCATTGCACCTCCATGTATTTTTGGAATATCACATTCCCACAGCTGTTACAGAGGTTGAAGAACTTCCAGTCCGTTTTTCCTGCAGGTAGGAAACCTAATTACATTGTTGCACAGTTTAGTTCTGTTTAGATACCATCTCCCTGGCCCTACGCTCATTCCTGAAAAAAAATTGGGTAAGAATGACACCTATGTCAGACTCATGCTCATTGACTATAGCTTTGCTTTCAGTAGCATTATCCCAACCAAGCTCTAATTATCCCAACCATGCAGGTAAACGCTCTACACATCAACAGCCCGCCCTGTCCTGTTCCTTGCTGGGAAGTGTGGAGGAAGGAATTGCAGACGCTGGTTTATGCCGAAGATAGACACAAAATGCTGGAGTAACTCAGTGGGACAGGCAGCATCTCTGGATAGAAGGAATCCATTCAGCCTGCCTGGGCCTAAGCGATCTCCCAGTTGCTAAACACTTTAACTCCCCTTCCTATTCCCACAATGACCATTCTGTCCTAGGCCTCCTTCATTGTCAGAATAAGGCCCAACACAAATTGGAGGAACAGCACCTCATATTTCGCTTGGGCAGCTTACACCCCAGCGGTATAAATATTGCTTTTTCTAACTTCAAGTAACCCTTGCTTTCCCTCTCACTCGTCCCTCCCCCACACTAGTTCTCTGACAAGATTCACTGTCCTCCTGATTAATTTTGCTGATTGTATGCCTTGTCGTCACCTTCCCTTCAGCTATCAATGAACCATCCAACATTCCAGTCTGAAGAAGGGTCTCGACCCGAAACGTCACCTATCTCCTTCGCTCCTTTGATGCTGCTGCAACCGCTGAGTTTCTCCAGCTTTTGTGTAACCAACCATTCTACATTTCCTTGATCACAGTCTGCTTTGATATGTCGTTTTCACACCTTCCCTTCCACACATGTTTACATCCCCCCTCCCCTGACTCTCAGTCTGAAGAAATTTCTTGACCCGAAACATCACCTATTCCTTCTCTCCACAGATGCTGCCTGTCCCGCTAAGTTACTCCAGCATTTTGTGTCTTCCTTGCTGGCAAGACTGTAGTGTTCACAGGTTTGCAAATGATGTCCTGACAAGGACTCCTGACGTGGTTGACTTCCCCAGTGCAACTCATCCCAAGCATATTTGTCTAAGTGGACCAGAAAAGATCAATATCATGTTTCACACTGGGGTAGAGAATAAGCAGATTTCAATTGCATTATGCTGTAGAAATAAAGTTAAATTGTATTTATAGGCAATATTCTTTCTTCTGTGAAAAGGACCAAAAGTAGCATTGAGGTTGAAGTTTAGTCCTAATCGTGTTGAATGGTGGGGGTAGCTGGAGGGGGCACATTGAGGGAGCAATCTGCTCTAATATTCCTAACCTAATTATGGATAAATGATGGTTAATCAGCAATGTTTTCTGCAATTTTCAGCAAGGACAGATGGAGTCGGTGTGATTTATACAAGGCATGGTATGTTATGACATGTCTGAATTAATTCTTGTACATTTTAGTACATATGGTGATTGTGAAAATTCTTTCCTTAATACATTTTCTGTCAGTTGATAGTTATGCGATATTTAGCATCCACCTGAATGAACAGATGGAACTTTGGTTTAATGTCCCATACAGAAGATGACATCATTCAAAATTCAGTGCTATCTCAGTAACGTGCTGATGTGAGAGCCTAGATAATCAGCAAAAACCCATGTGCCTCGTGCAAAAAAATGTGTCACAAATGCATCAGCCCAGAAATTACTTTCCTGCTGTTTACTTGTGTTAAAACGGTGTTATGTGGCATGCTAACACTGTTTTAAAAAAGACCAAATAGGAGTATAATTTTCCATTTTGTCAGATTTAGAAAGCAATGGTGTTTATCCCTCTGGAGAAACTCTGTGCTTTCCATCTAATGCAAAGTATCACAACAAGTGTGCGGCACGGTGGCGCAGCGGTAGAGTTGCTGCCTAACAGCAATTGCAGTGCCAGAGACCAGGGTTCGATACCGAGTACGGGTGCTGCCTGTACGGAGTTTTACGTTCTCCCCGTGACTGCGTGGGTTTTCTCCGAGATCTTCTGTTTCCTCCCACACTCCAAAGACGTACAGGTTTGTAGGGTAATTGTCTTGGTGTATGTGTAAATTGGCCCTTGTGTGTGAAGGATAATGTGCGGGGATCGCTGGTCAACGCGGACTCGTTGGGCCAGAGGGCCTGTTTCCGCATTGCATCAATAAAACTAAAACTAAAACTAAAGTGGCACTTAGTCTCACTGCAAAGACATTTTGGTCTACTCCTCATTGCGGTATCAGTACAATGAGAGGTGCACTCTCAAGTCCACTGGAAAGTGCTGCTTCTTCCGTAGTGACTGCCCTCACGATGAAAGAGTGGAGATAGGTTACCCCATAGTCACAGACCAGAACCTAGATTGGTTGGCGAGGAACAGTGCCTATAGGAAGCATATTCTTTATTCAAGGGAGACCCAGGGACATTATGGCCAAGTGTTTCAGCTAGGAGGTTGCCCTTGGACTGTTTAATGAGTAAATGTTTACGAGTGCAATTTGTAGCTAATTGCAAAGGTAGCAAGCAGTGCCCTCGTGCACCTTTGCTGCTCCCTTAGGTGGCAGGAAAAATAGATGATGTTTCTCCTTCAGCATGAGTGACCTCCCTAATGCAGCGGTGAGTGGAAAAAAAACATGATATGAGAATTTTCTTCTCACAACACTGAAATGTTGCTGCTGTGCAGCCAAAGACAGGCTCTTTAACTATTGCCCCGTTAACTATTGCAGTTTAAGGGAATGCAGCATTAATTAAAAATAACAACTTTCTGGAGCAAACCCGAGGTTAGGAAACTGTGAATGACAGCAGCCTTGACCATGAGGGACAAGGCAGTCAAGAATTAAAAGTGTTCTTTGCCTAACACATCGGATATGTACCGGGACAATGAAATTCTCACTTGATGCAGATTTTCCAGGAAATTGGATGCAGCAACAACAATAAATCATCAATTACTCCAAGTAAACCAGGCCACAAAAGTACAAAAACCAAAGTATGTTGAGCAATCATAGCAGTGTCACATCCTCAATGGTTGGGTGTTGAGGTCGGGGTAGGGTTAAGGTAACGCAGAGTGGTTCAAGAACCTGACGCTTGATGGGAAGAGGCTGTCCTCAAACCTTTTTCTCAGACTCCTGATGGTCTCAACGAGAAGAGAGCATGGCTAGGGTGATATGGGTCTTTGATGATATTAGATATTTGATGACGCTCATCCTGTAGAACCTTCGATAATGAGGGGGCCTGCATTTGAAGTGGTTGGACTGCCTGAGTGAAGCATTGCCTGCATGGACATAACTCCCCTGAGATGTGGTACAACTGCCACGTTGGCAAGGACTTGTCTGCCAAGACATCTAAGCCACTAGGCACATGACTGCTTGTGATGGACGCAACATTGAAATTCTGCTTCCACATCATGCGGCAAGAGAAGTAGATGACTTGGAGATGTAAATTTGTTCCTTATTTCCATCCGAGTACAGAACTGCAGTTGAAAGTGCAATGAGGTTTTGGCCCCAAGTACGGTCAATGTGTACACCATGTTGCCCGTCTGGCAATGAATGCTGATTGACTATTGCGGTTTAAGGGAATGCAGCAAGCCAATTATTCCATGGGTACACAAGGACTCTTCAGAATAGTCTTGATGAAAAAAACGCACTCAAGTTGAGAACTGAGCATTGCACTATTGTTAAGATAATGTGTGTGAATGTTGCACAGGAATTATATTTCCAGTGTTAATGGTAGTACTGATAGAAAATCAAGACTTGTATGTCCCATTGGGTGCTGAGGAGTCTATAAATAGTGTAATTTTGTTCCATTCCACGTCAAGCCTGTCTTCAGCTACACAGCAGCAACTTTTCAATGTTGTGAGAAGAACATTTTAGGCATTCTCTTCGACTTTGGACACATTACTAATGGAAATTTGCCTTTAACTTGCTGCTTCAACAATAAACATCAGCTTCATTCTTCCTACACGCTCCAGTTCCAGAGCCACCTGCTGCCCCTAACTGCAGATTGCTTAAGAAGGAACTGCAGATGCTGGAAAATCAAGTCTGAAGAAGGGTTTCGGCCCAAAACGTTGCCTATCTCCTTCGCTCCATAGATGCTGCTGCATCTGCTGAGTTTCTCCAGCACCTTTGTGTGCCCCTAACTGATTACAAGGCTATTCATTTCAAGTAATGTGCTAAACATGAACATGATAACAATTTTAGATCATTTGATATACCAGTGAAATTATAATTCATACTTCCTCAATAAACTTTTCTTATCACAGCCCTTCAAAAACATTTGGATTTTTCAATTTGCATTCCTTTCTGTACTATGGTACATGAAACACAACTCTGTGTGTTTTTCAAACTAAAATACAATCAATCCAAATGTAATAAAAATACTTCTTGTTGTGTAGTGTTCCACCTTCATGATTTTTTGGAAGGATTAATATTATTTTCTTGAATTCTTATCTGGAAATTTTTGCTCAAATTTTTTTGAAACGATGCTATTCCACATTTAGCTTCATGCCTCACCCTTTGGCTCGATAGATACAAGGAGTCAGGGAGACAGGTAGCACAAAATGGCACTTGGCATAGCTGACCTTCCCTGAGACATGGCCAGTGTTAACAGCTCATAAGAGAATTGAGATGAAATCCTGTGTCTACAGTATTACCCGGTTTCTTGTGGGAAAATCAACATTGGGAAGATTCAATGTGTAGAAAGGAACTGCATATGCTGGTTTGCACCAGATGGACATAAAATGCTGGAGTAACTCTGCGGATCAGGAAGCATCACTGGTGGACACAAAAAGCTGGAGTAACTCAGCAGACACAAAGAATTGGAAGAACAAAAATTCTGACGATGAAGGGTCTCGACCCGAAACGCCAACTATTCCTTTTTTCCAGAGATGCGGCCTGACCTGCTGGGTTACTCCAGTTTTATGAGTCTATATTGGGAAGACTACTCCACAAACATAGAGTGGAGCCAAGGCAATTTGACCAATTTATAAAATAATTTTAGCAATTTATGAAACAAACAACTGTTCAGAAAATTGGATGTTTACTCGCAAAGCCAGCAATTATATGATGCCATTCAAGATTCGAGATTCAAGAGAGGTTTTTGTCATGTGTCCCAAATAGGACAATGAAATTCTTGCTTTGCTTCAGCACAACAGAAGAGAGGAGGCATAAAGAAATACAGAACAGAACTGATCAGTGTGGCCATCTACCAATGAATATATATATACACACATAAATAAACAGATAAAGTGCAATGGGCTATTTAATGCTCAGAGTTTTGTTTGAGTTCAGTTTAATAGTCTGATGGCTATGGTGAAGTAGCTATTCCTGAACCTGAATGTTGCAGATTTCATGCTCCTGTCCCTTCTACCTGAAGGCAGCGGGGAGATGAGTGTGTGGCCAGGATGGTGTTGGTCCTTGATGATGCTGGCAGCTTTTTAGATGCATCGACTGCGATAGATCCCCTCGATGGTAGGGAGGTCAGAGCCGATGGTGGACTGGGCAGTGCTTACAACTTTTTGCAGTCTTTTCTGCTCTTGGGCGCTCAAGTTGCCAAAACAAGCCAAGATGCAACCGATCAGCATGCTCTCGACTGTGCACCTATAGAAGTTCGAGAGAGTCCTCCTTGACAAACTGACTCTCCGTAATCTTCTCAGGAAGTAGAGGTGCTGATGTGCTTTCTTTATAATTGCATCATTGTTCTCGGACCAGGAGAGATCTTCAGAAATATGCACGCCCAGAAATTTGAAGCTCTTGAAGCTCAAGGAACCATTCTTTGTTCGTTATGTGTCAAAGCCTACCTTCTTGGCACGGCAGTCTCTGTTGTGCTCTCTCTTGTGTTTTCTGCTGTGATTCCAGTACTTTTAAATGATTGGCTGGACCAATTCAGAAGGCAATTAAAGAATGAATGCATCAATTTGGAATTGAGATATAAACATGAGAGAAAGGGTAAGGAAACTGGGCTTCCTTTATTCCTGGCATCAATATGCCAGCTAGGTTTTATCACTTCATGTTCACATTCACTGGCATTACTTTTTATTACCTTTTTTTAATGTATTTAAATCTCCAAACTGTCAACAAATTATTTTTTCTTCGTATTAGTGATCCAGCATCATAATCATAAAAATGAACAAGAGACTTACCGTTGTACAAGATAGGGTCACAGTTAAAGGCCTGTCCAACTTAGACGATTTTTAGGCGACTGCCGGCGACTGTCGTAGTCATAGCAGGTCGCCGAAAAACCGGCGACATTAGGCGATTGTTTAGGCGACTGCTTGCCGAAGTCAACCGGCGACAACCTACAACACCTGGCGACGACCTACGTTAACCAGGCGGCAACCTACGACAGCACCTACGTCAAGCTACGCTCATTGGTGTAAATCCCACAGCCGCCACTGTCGCCGAAAATTTTTCAACATGTTGAAAATCCAGCGGTGACCAGAAAGACGCTACGACTCTTTGGGCGACTGAGGAGACTACTAACGACCATACAGGCGATACCCCGGCGATCACCAGCGACCATGTGGTGACAGCCTCGTCGCCTAAAAAATTGCCTAAATGGGACAGGCCCATTAGTTGCACAGCTAGAAATAGAAATTCCTAAATATCAACAACAATCAAGAGCTACTTGGGTGATCTTAGGAAGCCTTCCATAAATGGTGCTAATGTGGAGTTTCTCCTGACATTAAATAAACGTGAGAAAATCAGAATCTGAGCACAGAGGTTTTGCTCTGTCTTCAATCAATACATCTGACTGTAAGACCATTGAGAAGGAACAGACAGGGAATGCTTGTGAAAATGCTGCTGTAAACATCCCCCATTACACATCATAAAAAAGATCCATTGCTGTGGGTTTATTTCTGATGGCCCGAGAGATTATTTGAAGTGTAACATCACCCAGGGACAGAAACCGTGCTCAACAAGAGCTGCTGAGTCCCTGTCATGTAAGAAGCAAGGAAAGCAAAGACAACTGATGAGAGATGCAATCAATACCAAGCAATGTGTTTTTCATTCTGAAACTGGTTCAATGTGGGAAAGCGAAAATAACGACAATTCACTTACATGGCAATAGACAATAGACAATAGGTGCAGGAGTAGGCCATTTGGCCCATTGAGCCAGCACCGCCATTCACATGGCTGATTATCCACAATCAGTACCCCGTTCCTGCCTTCTCCCCATGTCCATTGACTGCTATCTTTAAGAGCTCTATCTAACTCTCAACGCCCAAAATGTTGCCTATCTCCTTCACTCCTTAGATGCTGCTGCACCCGCTGAGTTTCTCCAGCCTTTTGTGTACCCTCGATTTTCCAGCATCTGCAGTTCCTTCTTTAACCCTTAATAATTTTATATGTTTCAATAAGATCCCCTCTCATTCTTCTAAATTCCAGTGTCAATCCCACTGCATGCTTACATTCTTTCAACATATGACAGTCCCGCAATCCCGGGAATTAACCTCGTGAACCTACGCTGTATTCCCTCAATAGGAAGAATGTCCTTCCTCAAATTTGGAGACCAATACTGCACACAATACACCGGGTGTGGTCTCACTTGGTCCCTGTACAACTGTAGGAGCTCTTTACTCCCATATTCAACTCCTCTTGTTCTGAAGGCCAACATGCCATTAGCTTCCTTCACTGCCTGCTGTACCTACATGCTTACTTTCTGTGACTGATGAACAAGGACATCCAGATCATGCTGTATTTCCCCTTTTCCTAACATGACACCATTCAGATAATAATCTGCCTTCCTGTTCTTGCCACCAAAGTGGATAACCTCACATTTATCCACATTAAACTGCATCTGCCATGCATCTGCCCACTCACTCAACCTGTCCAAGTCACCCTGCATCCTCATAACATCCTCCTCACAGTTCACACTACCACCCAGCATTGTGTCATCTGCAAATTTGCTAATGTTACTTTTAATTCCTTCATCTAAACCATTAATGTATATTGTAAATAGCTGTGGTCCCCGCGCCGAGCTTTGCGGTACCCCACTAGTCACTGCCTGCCATTCAGAAAGGGACCCATTAATCCCTACTCTTTGTTTCCTGTCTGCCAACCAATTTTCTATCCATGTCAGTACCTTACCCCCAATACCATGTGCTCTAACTTTGCCCACTAATCTCCTATGTGGGACCTTATCAAAGGCTTTCTGAAAGTCCAGGTACACTACATCCACTGGCTTTCCCTTGTCTATTTTCCTTGTTACATCCTCAAAATATTCCAGAAGATTAGTCAAGCATGATTTCCTCTTTGTAAATCCATTCTGACTCGGACCGATCCTTTTCCTGCTATCCAAATGTGCTGCTATTTCATCTTTTATAATTGACTCCAGCATCTTCTCCACCACTGATGTGAGGCTAACTGGTCTATAATTCCCTGTTTTCTCTCTCCCTCCTTTCTTAAAACGTGGGATAACATTAGCTACCCTCCAATCCACAGGAACTGATCCTGAATCTATAGAACATTGGAAAATGATCACCAATGCATCCACGATTTCTAGAGCCACTTCCTTAAGTACCCTGGGATGCAGACCATCAGGTCCAGTAGATTTATCAGCCTTCAGTCCCATCAGTCTTCCCAACACCATTTCCTGCCTAATGCGAATTTCCTTCAGTTCCTCCGTCACCTGAGGTCCTATAGCCACTGGTACATCTGGGAGATTGTTTGAGCCTTCCTTAGTGAAGACAGATCCAAAGTACCTATTCAACTCGTCTGTCATTTCCTTGTTCCCCATAATAAATTAACCTGTTTCTGTCTTCAAGGAACATTTGTCTTAACTATTATTTTCCTCTTCACATACCTAAACAAGCTTTTACTATCCTCCTTTATATTCTAAGCTAGCTTACCTTCGTACCTCATCTTTTCTCCCCGTATTGCCATTTTAGTTATCTTCTGTTGCTCTTTAAAAGTTTCCCTATCCTCTAGTTTCCCCCTCATCTTTGCTATGTTATACTTCTTCTCTTTTATTTTTATACTGCCCTTGACTTCCCTTGACTTCCCTTGTCAGTCACGGTCATCTCTTACTCCGGTTATGTTCCATGAACTTTTTATTTTGTTTTTTTCAGTTTAGAGGTACAGCATGGAAGCAGGTCCTTTGGCCCACCAAATCCAGACCGACCAGCGATCCCCCCACATTAACACTAACCTACACACGCTAGTGATAATTTACACATACACCAAGGCAATTAACCTACAAACTGGTACGTCTTTGGAGTGTGGGAGGAAACCGAAGATCTCGGGAAAACCCACGCGGTCACGGGGAGAAGGTACAAACGCCGTACAGACAACACCCATAGTCAGGATTGAACCCGGGTTTCCGGCACTGCAAGCGCTGTAAGGCAGCAACTCTACTGCTGTGTCACCGTGGCCACAAATGTACATTCCTGTGAAATGGTTCCAAAAGGGTGCCAAAGGGTGGAATGCCAAAGCTTTGGATGCTTGTTTGAATGCCACCTGTTAACATTGAGCAATGTCTGAAGCAGCATCATGGGTGTGCGATCCCAGAGAATGAAACCAATTCTCACCATTTGCATCATTCTTTTGCAACAGTGTGCTTTTAAGGTTCATCCACAACCATAATCTTCACAACTAGCATTGTTAGTGGTTTTACGACACCATTTTTGCAAATCAAACTCATGTTTGCAGACTTGGAATAATATTTGTGACATGCAACATGGACAGTCCAGTTTATAAGTTCCACCATGATATTATATTTGGTCCACCTTAATCTCTATATGAAACACATTGTGCCAAGTCGAATACCAATTCCATTGAGAACCACTGATTGATTGGAGTGTATGGATATCAACATGTTCTGAACTTCTGCCCAGTCACTCCCTAGCTAAAGCTGACACATGTGATGGGGCCCCAATCATTTCAATGAGGTTGTCAACCTTACGTTAAAGAGTCAGCTGTGCTCGCTAAACACATGTGAACCCACAAAGTCACTACAAGCTGTGATGTTGCAAATCGTTTGGACAGAAATGGGCCAGAGTGGTGAGTAAGTTGCATGAAGTGCAATCGAGTGCATTTTCGAAGTAAAGCACCACTCATAAAAGGAGCACCAAGAGAAATTGCAGAGACAATTTCACAAAATGATACCTGGGATGATAAACAAAGAAAATAGAAGCTGGATTTTGTTTTTCTCCTCAGAGCAGAGAATCATAAATGGAGATCTGATAGTTGTTTTTGAAATTATGAGATTTTGTATAAATAGATGGTAGATAACTAGTTTCCATGGATACGAAGAACAGTAGCCAGAAGGTACTGACTTGAGATAATTGACAAAAAGCAACAAGGAGGGTAGGAAATATTGAGAAATTTGTTTTATGCATCGAGTTATCACAACCTGGAAAGCAGCTCCTCAAATGTGATGCCAGTAGATTTGACCATGACTTGGCCTGGAATTAAGTTGTATGATACTTGGAGCGAAAACAGAAAGGCAATGGGCAAAGAGCAGGAGAGTAGAGCTTCTTTGAAAGTACTGCCACTGATAAGATTATGTCAAATGATTGCACAATTTTTTACTGATTGATTCTCTGTTATCAAATCTGTGCTCCACAGAGCCACAAACAGCATCACAGTTAGCCCTACGGGAAACTGACATTTATGGGAAATAGGGAATGCCTTTTACAACTCAGAAGATTGCTGCTCTTTTCAACACAAGAGAATGGAACACATTGAAATGTTTAGGCTTTTAGCACAGGTATATGTTAGAGCTTGAGAAAGAGATTTTAATATAACAATTCCTTGTTCATTACAACACCATGTACAAGGATCTCAAAGATCGGTTTTAGCATGTGGGTTTTATTATAGCTAAAAATGAAGCATTTATGTTGTACATAGGAGTGAACGGGTGATGGATTGTCCTGTATATTTTCTAATGTCAGGTTCTAGAACCGTGTTCTGGAGCCTTGCTGTCCAAGCTGAGGGAAGCCCAACAGGACATGGCTCTTGATATCCGGTCAGATACGTAGTCCGGTCAATCATAAGGTCATAAGTGATAGGAGCAGAATTAGGCCACTGGCCCACCAAGTCTATTCTGTCATTCAATCATGGCTGATCTATCTCGCCCTCCTAACTCCATTCTCCTGCCTTCTCTCCATAACCCCTGACACCATTTTAGTTGGGTTGGGCTACACCAATACGGGCCAGCTTCGTACATTATCCAGGGCAGATTATTCTGTTTAGCATCATCTCTTCCAAATGGCATGTTTGACATTATTACATTTCCACAACCAACGGTTTGGTCAAACAAATATGGAAATATTGGAAATATTCCGGCTTGGGTCAAACTTGGGTTGTATGGGGGTTGTAAGCAATGGACACCTCTGCCATTGACAGTCGAAATCGAAGCTGGCTATCTGAAATCAAAACAGAAAATGCTGGAAATATTCAGCATCTGTGGAAGTAGAAACAAAGTCAATGTTTCAGGTCCATGGCTCTTCATTAATACATGGTTCATTGGAAAAGAAACATCATAAACTGAACGTGTTGGAACGAACTGCAGATGCTGGCTTAAACCGAAGATAGACTCAAAATGCTGGAGTAACTCAGGCAGCATCTCTGGAGAAAAGGAATGGGTGACGTTTCGGGTCGAGACCCTTCTTCAGACTGATCTTCGGACTTCAGACCATCAGTCTGAAGAAGGGTCTCGACCCAAAACGTCACCTATTCTTTTTCACCAGAGATGCTACCTTTCCCGCTGAGTTACACCAGCATTTGTGCTTACACCCTCTCAGTACTTCCAAAATCCACTCAAGGTATAAGTCCATTCTTAATGAATCCCAGTATCATAAGCCACTTGTTGGCTGAACAATCAAACTGCTGAGCAGAATCCATCACCAACACATTATCTGCAAAAAGAGAAATGTTTTCACAATTTTTTTTTCTTCCAATTTTTATCTTATTCTTAAAGGCTGGAGTAGCGCTGAAGTTTGGTTATGTAGGACTAAAAAATCCAGATATTGAATGCTTGTAATAAATAAAAACATAAATCATATTTTGGTGTAATTTCACAGAAATCAGAAGGGAAATGAAATGAATCAGTGCCGCATGGCCTAGCTCGTTGGTAATTTAATGTACCAGACCAGCTGCAACCCATAAGAAGTCCTTCAAGGTTTACATTTATTGCAGTTTTGACAGCCACAACTCATTAATTTTCCTTTCATTATAATCACACTGTATTACTTTTAGTTTAGTTTAGAGATACAGCGAGGAAACAGCCCTCCGGTCCACCGAGTCCGCACCGCCCAGCAATCTCCGCACATTGACACTATCCTACACATGCTAGGGACAAGTTACACTTCTACCAAGCCAATTAACCTGCACACCAGTACGTCTTTGGAGTGTGGAAGGAAACCGAAGATCTCGGAGAAAACCCAGGCGGTCACGGGGAGAACACACAAACTCCATGCAGACAGCACCCATTGTCGGGATCGAACCCTGGTCTCTGGCGCTGCAACCACTGTAAGGCAGCAACTCTACCGCTGCACCACAGTGCCGCCCGAGTTATGGAGCTAAATAGTTGTGAGATTCTGAATCTCCACATTTCTTACCCATCTATTGGATCATCCATCCCATTCAACGTTATTTGAATGACCTGGTGAATGATGAAGACCAATTCAGCATTCACAACGATTTCCAAGGGAGCAGCAACATTTTAACAGTGGAATCAGCACAGGGATAGGGCAACTGACTGGAGAGCTGGAAGGGTGATGAACCCCCTGGAAAATCTTCAACCGCCTCTATGCTCAAGTTGCTCAGTTAAAAACCAACAGAAGGAGATGGAGCTATACTACTACACAGTGCCAGAGACCGTTTGATCCTGGCGACGGGTGCTGTCTGTACAGAATTTGTACATTCTCCCCGTGACCTGCGTTGGTTTTCTCCGGGTGCTCTGTTTTCCTCAAACACTCCAAAGATGTACAGGTTTTTAGGTTAATTTGACTTAGGTTAAAATTGTAAATTGTCCCTGGTCTGCAGGATAGTGCTAGTGTATGGGGATTGCTGGTTAGCACAGACTCAGTGAGCCAAAGGGCCTGTCACTGTGCTGTATCTCTAAACACGCCTAAACTATAGACTTGTACACTTTATGGGAGATCTGACGTGCAAGTTGCTATTCCCATTTCCCTCCCATTCTGCAGCCAAACTACTTTGCATGAATTTGGCACTTGCAGATTAATTGCAAGCCATCTCCTTTAATGTTTACATTACGATTACTTGAGGTAGCTGTAATGATAAGCAATTCACAGGAATAGCTGCCATACACTATAATGATTTTGAAAAATGTGCTGCACAATCCTAGATAAACACTGCTGATCACACACGTGGGTCCATGTTCTCAGTTGCAACATATATCTGGTTTCATGTCGGTAATTCAAAAACAAACATCTTTTTATTTTCCTCAACGTTTGTACTCATTCACTCATCCAGAGACTCCCCGAGTTACTTTCGCTGCACTTTTATCAACATTAGTTTGCTTTCAATGTGACAACCAGAAGCTGCTTGGGAAAACGGCCGTGTTCAAAGCTCCTTCTGCTGCTGCTCGAGCTCTCCAGACAACCAGGCTGAAAAATCCAAGCAAAAATGTAGAGAAGTAGCAGACAGAACGTAGAAAAGTACAGTGCAGGAACAGGCCCTTTGGCCCACAACGTCTGTGCCAAACGTGATGCCAAGAAAAACTAATCAGGTCTGATAGAAGCTGGTGATAGTTGGAGGCCTCACATTCACTGCCTGTGGTACAGCACATTAACATTGCACTCACAGATTACTTACAGGGAAATATACAAAGATACACCTATATATTGCAACTTTTTTTTAAAACCAAAAGTAGGGGAATCAAGGACCAGAGGATATAGATTTAAGGTGAGAGGGGAAATATTACATTTGAACCAGAGGGGAATCTTTCTTCACTCAGAGGGTTGGTGGCTCTGCAGAAAAGGCTGTCAGAGGAGGTAGAAACAAGAAACTAAAGATACTGGTTTACAGAAAATAACACAAAATTCTGGAGTGCTCAGCAGATCAGACATTCTTCTGTCTGAAGAATGGTCCCGACCCGAAACGTTGCCTACGCATGTTCTCCATTGATGTTGCTTGACCCGATTAGTTACTTGTGTCTTTTATTTTTGCCAGAGGAGGTTATTGAGGCAATGCAGCAAGAACATTTAAAAGACACTTGGATAAGGAAAGATTTAGAGGGTTATGAGCCAAATGGGGGCAAATGGGACTAACTTAGATGGGGAATCTTAGTTAGCATTGATGAGTTGGGCCAAAAGCCTTGTTTCTGTACTTTATGACTATAATTCTAACTAAAATCATCTGCCTTCCCATTAAAAAAAGATTAATCAATCTCTGCTCACAAATGTCTTTCCCCTTATTTCAATGATAAGATCATTCTAACAAATCTGCACTGCATTTCATGCAAGACTATTGTTTGCATCCAACAAAATAGCCACATCTGATCAGAAACTGAATCCCACCTGAAAATGCACATCGAGCCTATTCTGCATTGTAAAACTGCATTTTCACATCTGTGCAAACAGGATACGCCAATTCATTTAGAACTACTCCAAAAATGTCCATGCACATGTTGAATGTGCAACAACCCCCTTACTTTCTTAATGCCCCCATTGATCAGCGGCCACAATATTGAGCTCGTCCCAAACCATACAGAAAACAATTGCTGGAGAGGGAATGTGCTCTCCATGTCCTAGATACGAAGCTCCATAACTTACAGCCAAGGCAGAGGCATGCTCATTGTTCTGAGGGGTCTAGGAGGACACAAAGAATGCAGGAGAAGGGAAGTGGCAGGATGTAGGTGCAAGAATATGTAGTCAGAATGCTGCACCTCCACATTGCATCAGTGCCGAAAGAAACTCTACCTTACTGGATCAGTCACGTTAGTAGCATAGGAATATGTTGAAGCACACACAACTGTACCACTCAAACACAAAGGCACAGATAACCAAAGTGTGACAATCATGCCATTATGGCCATTATATAGTAAACTTTCCCCTTTGTCTGACGGAGCAAGGTCACTGGCTACAGGCATCCATCCCACAGAATCCAATAGGAACCCTTCCAATCTCAAAGATTTAGAAAGAGGGAACAAAAATGAATTCTGTTGACACTAAACATGTCGTAGATGCAGAACGTAGCACGAGAGGAGATTGCATGTGCGCTGACGAAGATCCTCGTAACCTTTATAGCCACAGGCGAGGATCCAGAGGACTGTAGAGTAGCCTGTGTTGTTCCTTTTCTTCATGAGGGGAAGTAGAGGTTATCCAGGAAATTATAGTTGAGCTTCATGTCAATGGTAATCATAATCATAATCATAATAGTACTTTATTAGCCAAGTATCTTTTGCAACATACAAGGAATTTGATTTGCCATACAGTCATACCAATAAAGAGCAAGATACCCAAATAATTTTTTAACATGAACATCCACCACAGCGACTCCCCCACATTCCTCACTGTCAATGGTAGGGAAGCTATTGGCTGAAGGACCAGTTCGTTTGCAGTACAGTTCTATGTTTAACCTTTAACATAATGCTGCCCCTTGTAATATTGATTGTCCTGTTCCACTGGTGCTCTTCCATAGAGTGACTGGCACTCTCATCAGGTCATAAGAAATAGGAACAGAATTAGGCCATTTGGCCCATCATCTACTCTGCCATTCAATCATGGCTGATCTAACTCTCTCTCCTAAACACATTCTCCTGCCTTCTCCCCATAACCCCTGACACCCGTACTAACCAAGAATTTATCTATCTCTGCCTTAAAAATATCCAATGATTTGCCCTCCATAGCCTTTGTGGCAAATAATTCCACAGATTCACTGCCCTCTGACTAAAGAGATTCCTCCTCTTCTCCTTCCTAAAGGGTTGTCCTTTAATTCTGAGGTTATGACCTAAACTCCGGTCCTAGACTCTCCCACTCATGGAAACATCCTTCCACATCAACTCTATCCTGGCCTTTCACTATTCGGTAGGTTTCAATGAGGTATTGCCGTACTCTTCTTTTGTTTTTCAGCAATGCATATTCTTGAGAACATTATCCGCCCAGCAGTATTATTTTCCTTCTGCACAGTAATCACCACTCCAGGTCAGAGGATGTGGAAGAGACTGTAACTGATCCTGAAAGGGGAGTTGAAATCTATCAATGGAAAGGACAGCCTTCTCCAGTAGGTCCATCGTTTTTTTTCATTAAAATGTAATAATGTAAACTTCGGCATGCAGTGAGGCAAATGGTGTCAGAGTGGAACAGCATTCATGGCAAATATCTCACAGCTCCAAAGACTCAGGTTTGATTCTAACCCCTGATGCTGTCTGGGCAGTGTTTACACATTCTCTCCATGACTAATCGAGTTTAATCAAGTGCTCCAGTTTCTTCCCATACTGCAGTGACTTTGCGGTTGGTTAGTTGTGGCTACTTTATGTTATCCATCAGCATAGGCTAATGGCACAAGGAATCAAAGGGGATTTGATGGGCATGCATGAACGAGAGTAAGTTGCAGGGGTACAAGGAAACATGGTTAGAGGAGATGAGACTTACCACTGTTGGCTTTTAGTCAGGTCTCAAACACCAGGGAAGATAGGGAGTGTTGGAAGGAACTGCAGATGCTGATTTACACCAAAAATAGACTCAAAATGCTAGAGTAACTCAGTGGGTTAGGATGCATCTGTGGAGAAAAGGGAATAGGTGACGTTTCGGGTTGAGACCCTTCTTCAGTCTGAAAAAGGGTCTCGACCCAAAACGTCACCTATTCCTTTTCACCAGAGATGCTGCTTGACTCGCTGAGTTACTCCAGCATTTTGTGTCTATCTTAGGAGAGCTAGGAAGTCCACTGCAACAAACTGCAGAAATGTCAAGTTCCTGTAGCCATTTACGCAGAAAGACATGGAATTTCAAATTGAATAGAGCTACAACATTATCACATGATCCATCTTCCAGAGAGCTTTTGCAGATTTCAGATATTTGCACGAACTTGCACTGCATTGATGTAAACATGTGGTTTTTTTTCCAACAGGGGAAGGTTTGATAGAATTGATTGGAATATTCAGAAATGAATGGTTTCTAGAACAAAGAAATTCACAGCCCTCCTTTCGTCATTTTTCTGACAAGAGGAATTAAACCACGTCGTGAAAAGTGACTTGTGGATGTCAAATTAAAATTTAATCAGACTATTTTCTCAGCATCCTTACCAGTGTCAGCACAATCAGAAATGACCTGTAATAGTGTCATGATTCATCTGCTCGTCACAATTCACTCTGTAGTTTTCCTTTAGAGATACAGCACAGAAACAAGCTCTTTGCCAATGAGGACAATTTACATTTATACCAAGCCAATTAACCTACAAACGTGTTTAAGAAGGAACTGCAGATGTTGGAAAATCGAAGGTAGACAAAAATGCTGGAGAAACTCAGCGGGTGAGGTAGCATCTATGGAGCGAAGGAAATAGGCAACCTTTTGGGTCGAAACCCTTCTTCAGACTGATGGGCGAAGGAAATAGGCAGCATTCGGGTCGAAACCCTTCTTCACACTGATTCAGTCTGAAAAAGGGTTTCGACCCGAAACATTTCCTATTTCCTTTGCTCCATCGATGCTGCCTCACCCCTGAGTTTCTCCAGCATTTTTGTTAACCTACAAACCTGTACGTCTTTGGAGTGTGGGAAGAAATCTAAACACGGAGAATGTACAAACTCCGTACAGACTGCATCTACAGTCAGGATTAAACTTTGGTCTCTGGCGCTGTAAGACAGCGCTGTAAAACAGTAACTCTACCGCTGTGCCACCGTGCCACCCTACTGTGGATCACAGTCATGTATTATAGAAGCTCTGTTCCCATTAACACTAATAAGCGGTGAAGCATGAAATAGATAAACACCAATTGAATTTTTGTAAATCCTTTTTAAAAGCCCTAATAGGGAGAAAACAAGGGAAACAAATTAGTTAATTAACGCATCACAAGTGTGAAAAGATCTCACAGTCACTTCATGCAAATACATTCGTGATTCACTTTTAATTAGCTTTTCCATCTCCTTGCATCATAAACTGTCTTTTAAGACACCACCAAACCCTGCCAGATGTAGAATGCAAAATTAAGAGATATATTCTTACATTTACTAGTTCAATTTCATATCATTACAGTCTCATCAAAACATAATTTAAATCAACAACAGAAAATGAAATTTTGATCAATAGTAAATTCAACAGTATTCTCTGTAATAACCTAATCTAGAGACAAATCATGATTTCATTCCCCATTGCTAGAATGTTATTAGGATGCAATTCATATCTTCATAATCAATCTTGGATCAATGAGGAGCGCAGATGCTTCATACCAGTACAGGACTGCCAACATGGGGTGAGAGTTGGGAGTGAGAAATCGCGAGCGATCAAACACGAGGGAGCGTAACAACCGAGGGGGGGGGGGGGGGATTGCGTGGGAGGGGGGAGCACCCCTCCCATTGGTACGGAGCTTTTGCATTTTTCAGCTCGAAATTGTGCAATCTGGTACGTACTGTATCGAGTCATTTGATTTTACACTTGAATGCAATATTTATGCTTTAAATGGGATTAGCTATGAATAAGGTTAGGCTAAATTACATTCATGTATTCATGTATGGAAATCAGATTATAATCAAGCACTTGGCCCATGTTGACCAACCTGGGTCTCACTGCACACCTGGTCCTTCTCCTGATCCTGACTCCAGTTGCATACCTTCTCTCATTCCTGACTCCGAGTCCAGCCTTACACCTGGCCCCCTATTCTACCCTGATCATAGCTGCCTACCTGCTTAAGTTCACAGTGTAGAACATTCCCATTGACCCAACTATGACTGCACACCTAGCACTATTCCAGACCTTGACTCTGGATGCACACTTGGCCTTGCTCCTAGACGCTCTGCACTGAAAATATATCTGGCCCACACATTAAGCCCCATATCTGACCCCCTGGATGTAACCTATTACGTTCAAGTCCACAGGTGCTTATCTAATGCAGTAATCTTTTATGTGTAATACAATTTGCTACATCTATTGGGTTCCTTGGTATCCAACATGCTAGTTATTTTGTCTGAGTTAAAGTGTTTTGTGTTGGAGGTTTTAGTCTTTTTTATGTGGTGGGGCCTCAATAGGCATGACTATGGGTGGACATGGGGATGGGGACTGGACTTAGTGCCTTCCCTCATAGTGGGAACCATTGTGGGGGGATGTTTTTATGTTTAAATTTATTTATTATTGTTATGTTTGTATTCTTTTTAATGTGCTGTAATGGCAACTTGAATTTCAATACACCAATCGGCTCTGGCGGGTTATAAGGAATAGGAGTAGAATTAGGACATTCCGCCCATCACGTCTACTCCGCCATTCAACCATGGCTGATCGATCTCTCCCTCCTAATCCCATTCTCCTGCCTTGTCCCGATAACCTCCGACACCTGTACTACTCAAGAATCTATCTATCTCTGCCTTACAAATATCCACTGACGGCCTCCACAGCCTTCTGTGGCAAAGACTTCCACAGATTTACCACCATCTGACTAAATACATTTATACTCATCTCTTTCCTAAAATAACATCTGACTGGCATTCAAGCCAGTCACAGATGCAGCAGCTGAACACAGGCAGTTGACTCCACTGTCCACAGTCAAAATGACTTGACCCTTCACATAAACAAAAGTTTGCTGGTATTGCCTTCTGAAGAATAGTGCATTAAAACATATGTCTGCTGTTATTCATGTCAGATTCAGTCATACATTTATTGTGTGCATGCATGTGCTGGAGTATTTTAATACATTAAACACACCTTGAAGAGCCTCTTGTGTCTTGCATGTACCTATTGCACTTTGCAATGGACTTTGTTGGAGGTTAGGGACACACTGCAAACACATGCGGTACATGGGAGATGAGGGTGGGATGACAGAGAATCAGAGCTGGAAAGCGGCGAACGTCATCAGGGACATTGAGTAATCACACGGCTATATCAGTTGTTCAATTGTGGGAAGCTCAGAATCCATTGCAGTAAGTCTGACTTATTATGTCTGTTTCCCGATTAAAGTCCTGATGAAAAGAACCAGACCTGAAACATTAAAAGTTTCATTTTCCACCGATCCTGCCAGACCTGATGAATGTTTCAAGCATTTTGTGTTTTTTTTTAATATTTAGAAATACAGAAATATAGTGAATATTAGCAGGTGACGGACAAAAGTAAAAACCTAGTAACTTTCAAAGTGGAAGATGGTTCACCTGTGCCAATATGATTATGGCACTCTCTGCAGATCATTTAAACAAAATGCCACTGCAAATGCCTTGTGAAATTTTCCTCAGAAAGAAGCTGCCATAAATTCAGTGAACATAATGCCATGCTCTGAAAGGAAGGAGAGAGTGATTTGTCCTTTACAACTGTGGAAGTAGGAAGAGTTCCACAAAAGGATCTGGTTTGAGATAAGTATATGGTGCATGTTAAGTAGCTGGAATAATTGGATACTATGTGAGACTACAAAGCATTTTCATTATGGATGCTGTCCACACTGCTTAAAATATGAAACTGGAATATCCCCTCACGAAACAATTGGCTCTGGTGACTATTAATGCAGCAGCCAGAGGAGTTGTCTGTTAGCCTGGCATAGACAAGGATCAGGAAAAGCTAGATTGTAGATTGTAGGACTACAGAAAACAGTGCACTGGAGCACCATTCCAAGCATGTCTGTAGTCTAAGAAATTCATTCAGCATGTTCAGATTTTTTTTTTAAAGCATAAGACAACTGTTAACAGCCATTTAAACCAGCATCTGCAGTTCTTTCCTACCTAACAGCCATTTGAAATGCATTATAGGTAAAACATGTGGATTCATGCACCATCGCAGAATGTACAATAGATTTTAATTCCTTTATCCGTGCAATATATTGTCTTCATGATGAAGTTTTAATTGTTTCAGTTTAGATCTTTTTCAGTTCGAACAATTTATGAAGGTGCAAAAGAATTCAGCATCATTGCACTTCTTCTCACTGGCTCCCCATAAATGGGGAAGCCGAAAGATCAGTGCATGTGGTGAGGAAATCATTGAAACCATTGAAGAAACAAGTCTCTAAAGTCTAAAGTAGAGTCTAAAGTCTGGGAATGTCTAACAAACATCAGCATGAAACATTGATGTGGCTCTTCCTGTCAGCTACACAACAACGCAAACCTCCATGACCAGATTTCTTCCCATGGAAACATTTTTGTGTAGGGATGTGTTTCAGACAAATATGGAAGGGAAGATGGTGGAAGCTTCAAAACATGAACTGGAAGAAAAAAGGATTTGGCTTGCATGACAACGTATGTGTGAGAAGATTCCTTGGCAAGTCAGATACGAGGAAATGAGATAATGGAGGACAATGGAAGTATACATTTCCAACGAGTTCCTCGTGAGACCTGGTAAGATTTTCTGAAAGTCTCGCATCAACCCCATGATCACAGTGAAAGATATCCAAAAGTAAAGTGAAGGTTACAATGAGAATGAAGATTTGGATAGTTGTAAATGTTTATTGCTGAGGCCCAGAACACAGTCTATCGGAAGGTCATGGCTGCATCTGTATAAAACTCATCAAACCCTTAAGGGCCTGTCGCACTTTGCGATTTTTTTCGGCGACTGACATACCAGGTTGCGAAAAAACGTCAAGTTGTACGACCAGCTAGGACAAGCTACGACACAAGCTGTGACAATTTACGTCACAATTTTTCGGGACCTGGGCCAACCACAACAGCGGAAACATACAACAACCCACGACATTGTGCGACCGCACAGACCTCAAACAAAAAACAACCGAGGTCAACATATGCCCACCCACGACACGCTACACCAAGTTACTACCATCGTGCGACCGCACAGACGTCAAACAAAAAACAACCAAGGTCAACATACGTCCACCGGCGACACGCTACAGCAAGTTACCACAAGCTACGACTGTCTGCGACATCTGAAGGCAACAGAAGACAAGTAACGTCATTTTGATCCGTATCTTGTCGCAGGCACTGTCGCCGGTTGACGTATGATGACGCAGGTTGTCGCAAAAGGAAATCGGCGAGGTCATGACCTTGCGACATCGTACGTCACCTGCCGTCATCCTTGCGACAACCTACGACAGCACCCATGACAGGTGACGACAGGCAATGTCAGGCAACATCAAGCCCACTGTTGCTGCATAGTTTTGAACATTTCAAAATCCAGCGGCGACAAGAAAAAAGTGACGAAAAGTGTCAGCCCTCGTCACGCCTGCGACTGCCGCCAAAAAAAGTCGCCAAGAGGGACAGGGGCTCTACATGATTTCTTGAAATCCAGTAATCCACAAGGCTGCAGTTTGAGAGTTCAAGAATGGGATTAGCCCAAATTGCCCCTTTGTTTAGCCATGACCTTCTTTTGTGCTGTAAATTTTTCTGAATTTGAAATTATATAGATAAATGTAATGACAACCCTGAGTAAGCCTCACATAGGTCAAAATGACTGCCTTTTCCAGTGTTTCCATGTTAACTATCATCAATATAAATAGCTGGATGACTCTGCAGTGCCTTATCTAAATGTACAAACATGAATTGCAGGAGCAAGGGCAGAATAAGTGTATGAACCACAGCAAAGGTAAGCTTTCTGCATTGAAGGAATGGATCAATCAAATCCCTTTACTTGATGAGCTGATATCAGCTGATCGGGGAGGAATGACAGATTTAAAATTAATTACTAGTAAACCTCGGAAAACTGTTGAATTACAAGTCTGTGCAAGATGGTGATAAAATAAATTAGGTGTTTTACAAGGCACTAATGAGATATTTTAGACTAGTATTTTGGGCCATTTTATCTGATTGTGATAACCTGTTATCTCCAATTTGGCAATCTACTTCAGCATAAAAAGTAATATATAGGGAATATGTGAAAAAGGGCAAGTACTTGTTTTGTGCTATTTCATAATCAGCTTCTCTCCCTGACTTTTGCTGTTGAATGGGAACAATTTACAGGTAACCCATCATTAAATATCATGCAATTAACTAGGAAAGGCACGATAGACTGCAGGCAATTGTCAAAGCAGTTCACCAAGTTACTATATAATAGCATTAGCATGTAAATTCTATTCAGAGAATCCAGTAAGGAAGTGAAATCTTGACACCACATGACTTGAAAAGAAATTGGGTGGCAATACAGTATAGATCCCAGTTTCTTCTGAAACCACTTCAGTAAGTCTTCACTCACACTGACTAGTACTATAAAGGTACTATTAAAAAAATGCTGGAAATACTCAGCAGGTCATCTGGAGCATGAAACAGTGAATGATTTAAGCTGATGCTACATCTTCAACAGAACTGGAAATATTTGTGATGGAGAGGTAGGGGATTGGGGAAATGATGGAATGAACAAAGGGGAAAGAGTATAAAACAGTCGAAGACATAGAGATTAACAGACAAACAGGTTGAAGTTTAAAGAGGACAGCATGGTGGTGCCATGGTAGAATTGCTGCCTTACAGCGCCAGAGACCCAAGTTTGATCCTGACTATGGGTGCCGTCTGTACAGAGTTTGTACACTCTCCCTCTAACTGCGTGGGATTTCTCCGGGTGCTCCTGTTTTCTCCCACACTCCAAAGATGTACAGGTTTGTTGGATAATTGACTCCTGTAAAATTGTCCCTAGTGTATAGGATTATGCTAGTGTACGCAGGTAATAACTGGTCGGCATGGACTCGATGGGCCGAAAGGCCCATTTCCACACTGTATCTATAAAGTCTAAAGAAAAGATAAAGGGATAATTATGAGACATGCAAAGAAGCAAATGATGGGTTTTGTAAATTGCAACCCTAAATCAACATGTGTAACTCAGTCTCTCTTCCCTATTCCTCCTGTCCTTCCCTCCAATAAAACTGGTCACGTTGTTACTGCTCCACTGTTCCAATGGAGGGCAGATTACCTGAGGCATAATCTTTCTTCCTCACTCCACAAATGATCCCTGACTTTCTGTGTATTTCCAGCAAATTTTGTGTCGCACTTGGAGCATACACAGTATTTTGCTGTCAGAACAGACATAAGACCAGCCTTCCATATTTGAAGCTAAAATGCATTAATCATAGTCAAAGAAAATGGCAACAGTCCTGTTTGCCCTACTTGCCCTACTTGCCCATGCCAACCAAGAGGCTGCATCTACACTAGTCACGCTTGCCCGTTTAGTTTAGTTTAGGCCTTTCAGCGCACTGACCAGCGATCCTCGCACACTACCGTTATCCTACACACACTAGGAACAATTTTACACATACACCAAGCCAATAGGCCTACAAACCTGTATGCCTTAGGAGTGTGGGAGGAAACCAAAGATCTCAGAGAAAACCGATCGATCACGGGGAGAACGTACAAACTCGGTATAGACAGCACCCGTAGTCGGGATCGAACCCGGGTCTCCGGCGCTGCAAGCGCTGCAAGGCAGTAACTTTACCACTGAGCCGTGTTTATTCCATAACTTCCAAACATTTGCTATCCATGTAACTGTCCAAATGTCTCTTAAATGTTGTTGTGGCGTCCTTGCCTTGCCCAGCTCCTGATGATAGTCTAGCTGAATGGGAAGGAGTTGGAGCTGAGTGGATGGGGCCAGAACACATCCTCACGGCACATAATCCAGGCACGTGAATATGCCACAATAAACTCCACTCACAATCTATGATATAACAGCAGCAGTCTTAGCCTAGCCACGTGTCAAATCTGTCAAGATTGCTGAGTCCATCTGAATGTTTCCAACACTGAGTATGTGAAAGGAAAAGAAAAATCATGATAATGGGGAAGATGACGAGTGGGATTGTTCTTGTGCAGAGTCGGTACTGAATCAACAGGCCAAAAGGCATCTTTCCATGTTGTTATTTTTGAGATTCGGCAATTGAAGGAGATGAAAGTGTAATTACTTCAAAAGGGAGATGTCGATGGAACTGAAGATTAAAAAGTAATAGGATACAGGAAGGGATGTTGTAGAATATTCCAGTCAGGAAGCCAAGATCAAAGACTTCAACGAAAACTGTCAAAAAGTCATGCTCTGCAATCTTTGCCAGGTATCGGACCGCAGCCACCTGCAGAAGGCATTTCTGCCTGGAAGCTAACTATCCTGTTCATCTGAAATAGTGGAAAGAACAGTTCATGGAACAGGACAACGTTCTCTCCATCATAACCTGTTAGTACGGTTGGTCACTAAGTGGTAGGAGTCATAATCAGGTCCTGGCGTTAAATTCAGAAATAATTCTGCTAACCATGGACTTTGCCCCAACTCCGACAACCCCTCTTCAACCCCAATCACTCATTCCATAAATACCAGTCTCATGCTTTACCTCCAGAGGTTTACCTTGATCTTATTAGTGCACCTCTGGTACTTTTGATCTTTTTGAGGACTTTACACACTTGTATTACTCAATGTTCATGCAAAATCATCTACTAAAGACAGAGGTGGGGGTGGGGGGATTGCAGCAGATTGTTTTATGTTCTAGATTCTAGGATCTGCAGTCTCATATCCCAATTTAGTCTATTTCATTCTGGTACAGGTTCTAGAATCTTCTTGAAGAATTCTTGATTAGTGTGGGTGTCAGGGGTTATGGGGAGAAGGCAGGAGAATGGGGTTGAAAGCGAAAGATAGATCAGCCTTAAGTTGATTGAATGGCAAAGTAGACTTCATGGGCTACATGGCCTAATTCTGCTGCTATAACTTATGAACTTCATTCTCTGTCCTCTGACCATTTCTCTATCTTTGTTCTTGTGCTGCCCCCATAGCTCCAATACTTCCTCACCATTAAATAAGCCATTACTTAACATTAGAACATTTCTGTGGAACCTCATGAAATAGATGGGTTGCAGTAGCAAGGACAGAATAATGGTATGAAAATCCATTGCATGCACCAGTTTCTCCTTATCACGTCTATTAGCTACAGCTTAAAAAAATGTTATGAATTTGTCAAACACATACTTCCTTTCATAAAAAAAAAACATTTTGAGCAAGCATGATGTTAAGTGCTCTTTTACTGCATTCTAAATGATGTCTCCTAGCCATGATTCTTGGCATCAAACTAAGATATATTCTCTCTTCTTTCCTTCAAGCGTTCTCTGCTTTTCAAACTGCTGGCACTGTTTTGGAATTCAGTGACTTTTAGAATATCATCACGAATGGATCTATTTTCACTGAACCATGTCATAGTTGCAGAAAGATCCTGATCGTGGGTGTTGTCCGTGTAGAGTTTACACCCTCTCCATGATCACAAGTGCACTAATTTCTTCCCACATGTCAAAGACTTTCAGAATAAGTTCATAAGTGATAGGAGCAGAATTAGAACGGTCTTTCAGCCCATCAAGTTTACTCCACCATACAATCATAGCTGATCTATCTCTTCCTCCAAACCCCACTCTCCTGCCTTCTTCTCATAACCCCTGACACACGAATCAAGAATCTATCTATCTCTGACGTGGTGACTGGCAGGTTGACTGGCTATTGTGTAAATTGACCACCATGTAGGTAAGTGCCAGGAAAATCTGCACAAAAGGTATTGAGGGAATTTGATTTGTTTGTGAATGAGTGTGCTTGTGTGCTTGATACTTATTGCAGACATGATAGTTCAGAGGACCTGCATCTCTCTGGCTTTATAATCCTGGGACACAGGCTGTCGAGTTGAAAGGATTTGTCTATTTTCAATCTCCTTGACTTCTTTCGCATCTTTATTTTGTTTTTGAAATGAAATTCCTTTCAGTTAATTTAATCATTCTGTAATTTGTAATGCTTTGGTAAGAACAACGTCAAGATGATATTATGCCATTTTGGCAGAATTATCACTACAAACAAATTAATGCATTAACAATATGTTTGGAAAAGATCACTAACTTGTCAGCTCAAAGTGCTGGGCCACAGATGATAGAAATCTGCACAGTTGAGTAATCTGGCTCTGCACAATGCAAACCTTTTTGAAGCTGAATCTTTGGACTTTCAACAGTTCAACAAATATTTGCTCTTCTGTGTAAGTGGCTTTATAATTTTTTTTCCCATGCACTGATGCTGCAGTAAGCAATTAAACAAAGAAACTCAAGCACAGGCAGACATTTAATTAAAAATAGTCAACTATGTCAATGCATTTTTTTTTAAACTTATCATTTTGGTCCTCTATTTTCTTTTCCATTTTATTGGTTTAATATTTGCTTCTATAATTAATATCAGAATTTGCTGCTTCCTCTAGTCTGAATTTCACCATAGCATATTAAGAGGTGAGAGCATTGTTGGGTATAAAGACACATACTTAGCGGCGATTAAACAAATTCAAAATAAATTTTACAAGCAAAGAAATGTTATAAAATTGAATTAAGTACATCTGTAACTAAACCCAATGTGCTGTGTTTGAAGACATAAAGCTATAAGAATTGCTACCATTCAAGGAAACATATCGGTAACAATCAAGTCCAAATATATGCAATATAAGGATAATATACACCGAGAAAGACGGTGCATTATGGAGAAATATTCAGCACATTAAATATAGAATGTGTAACATTAGTTTAAGGTGAAGGGGAAAAGATTTAAAAGGAATCAGAGGGGTAACTTTTTCACACAAAGGGTGGTGGGTGAAAGGAACAAGCTGCCAGAGGAGGTAGTTGTTGAGACAGGGACAATCTCAACATTTAAGAAACAGTTAGAAAAGTACATTGATAGGACAAGTTTGGAGGGATATAGACCAAATGCGGGTAGGTGGGACTAGTCTAGCTAGGACAGGTTGGCTGTTGGGGGCAAGTTGGGCTGAAGGGCCTGTTTCCACACTGTTTCACTAGAACTCTATGAATCTATCTGGGACCTTTCTTAAGTAATAATTATGTTTCGTTCACAATTAAACTATTCAAGTTATGGTCATGGCTTTTCCTCCCATTTGAGATGGAGGTGGAGGAGGTCGCCTGATAGGAGGTATATACGATTATAAGGGGCATAGACAAGGGAGATAGTCATAATCTTTTTCCCATAGTTCTTCTCATTGTCTAAGAACAAGAAGGCACAGGTTTAAGGAAAGAGAAAGGAGTTTTAAAGGGGATTCGAGAGGAGGTTTTCTTATACACATGTGGTTGATATCGGGAACTCGCTGCCAGAGGAGGTGGTACAATCAGATAGAATTACTAGGTTTAAGATATATTTAGACAGGAACATGGAGAGGCAAAGCATAGAAGAATACAAATCTAATGTAATCAATTGGGATTTGTGCAGATGGACACAGGGGATGCATGGACATTGTGGGACAAAGGGCTTGTTACTGTGCCTTACAATTCTATCACTCTATCACTATACATCAACTTACAAACATTTCCCAAAACAAATGAAAAAGGGTATTTTAAGACAATGATGTTATAGTTAGGGAATAAGACAAATTAGAGAGAGGTTGAGATTTGTACCTTCAACAGATGCTGTTTCATGAGTGAAATGAGAGGATTATCTTGTTTTCTCTGTTTACATGTTAACACTTTACATTTGTGATTCATTGTTGAGAAATACCATATTTTGATTGACTTTAGTGATGTACACTTTCAGTACTTCTCTGCTGCTGCTTATTACCCCATTATGCACTTAACTGTCTTTGGAAAATGTGTTTTATAAAGTCTCAGGAGTAATAGCCTAGAGCACAGCAATAATGAAGGCTGCCATGAAGACTGCTAAACAAAATAATAACAGTGCAAGGATACTGTCCTGAAGGAACTTGTTTTCATCAGGACTGACAGTGAGTGTGTATGGTAGGAGCAAGTTGACAATAACACTTTTTTTTCACTCCCTTCAAGTATATATCAGGGAAACAGGTGGAAGTGAAAAATCTCACTGCAAAATCCTCAACCCATGCTGAATGCAGCTGACAAAACTCATCACTGCGACCAGCGCAAACATCACCTGCAAAACTGCAGCAATATTTGGAGCCAATACATCTGATCACGATAAAATGTACCACTGATAATCATCTCTAGGCAAACCTGTCTTATATGTGATAAATGGATAGTGCTCCAGACTGGTTGCTCCTTTGACAAGGCCAGTGTTTATGGATGCAGACTCCATTAACTGAATTTTGTCAACATATTTCTTTCATTTTCTCCTTGGAGACTTCCAGTTGATACGAAATAGGAACGGTGTTAATAAAACAATGGACTGCAGATGCTGAGTTATACTAAAGGTAGACACAGAATCAGCCATGATTGGATGGTGGAATAGACTCGATGTGCCGAACGGCCTAATTCTATTCCTATAACTTGCAAAAATGCTGGAGTAACTGAGGGGGTCATACAGCGCCTCTGGAGAAAATGGGTAGGTGACGTTTCCAGTCAGGACACTTCTTCAGACTGACTGCAGTGGGGGGGGGGGGGGGGGATATTCATACCAACTGCTAAATTTTGGAGCTGCACTGAAGGCTTAATGTCAACGTTCAATGGCATAGCTGCATAAAACCACTGGCTTTCACACTCGCTAACATAAGTGTGGTAGTTCAAAAAGTACTTTATCAATTAAACTAAGAACGATTAGATGATCTGATATGAACAAATCACTTTTTTATTATTTTTTTTTAAATGGTAAACAAAAATAAGAATTGTTTCATGTGCTCATCTAACTACATTATGACTATTGTGAGTATAGCTATCTACAAGATGCAAGCTGTGCGTTCCAGATTTCAATCACCCTCTGCAAAAACATACCTTCTGTTAAATCTACCTCCTTTGGATACTTGTGTCTGAAGAAGGATCTCGATCCAAAACGTCACACATTCCTTCTCTCCAGAGATGCTGCCTGTTCCGCTGAGTTACTCCAGCATTTTGTGTCTATCCTTTGGATACTTGTGCATTTGTTAATATGAATCCTTCTCACTATCTACCTGATCTGCGCCCCATAATGTTGTGCACCTCATCAGGTCTCCCCTCAGGCTTCCCAGGTCCAAGAGAAACAAATCCAGTTTCTCCAGCCTCTCCTCGTAGCCCAAATGATCCATCTCAGGTATCATTGTCTCTTTCTTTTTCCTTAATTGTAATTCCACCTCCCCCATATTGGACAGAATTTTTAACTTGTTTTCTCTACACCCCGCACTTCTGCTCACACTGACTCTTCTTACAGACAAATAGGGGTAGGCTTTAATTCTCCATCCCACACCCACTCTGACCTCTAACTCTGACCACTTACAATGTCCAAACATTGCCCAAAGCAAGCTCAAGGAAACTTCCTTACTCATATTGTAGTTGTAGTTCTCAGAACATAAACACTTATGCCCCTGTCCCACTTAGGAAACCTGAATGGAAACCTCTGGTGACCTTGCACCCCACCCAAGGTTTCCATGAGTCGCCAGAGGTTTTGGTCACTCGCTTGGAAAGCCTCCACCGAAGCGTGAGCAGCATCTACTGACCAAAGATCCTACAGGATCTTTGCTACCGACCCCACACACACACACACACACACACACAAACACATCGCGAAGGTGGGGGCCAGGGACAGCGGAGGAGCGCTGTCTGCGTGATGAAGAGGAAAGTAAACGTCTGTCACAGAGCACGGTAAGTACTTTAGAGAGCGTGGGAGGGAGGGAGGGAGGGAGAGAAGGGGAAAGAAGGGGAGAGAAGGACAGAGAAGGGGAGAGAGAAGGGAAGAGAAGGAGAGAGAAGGGGGAGAAGGGGAGAGAAGGGGAGAGAAGAGGAGAGAGAAGGGGAGAGAGAAGGGGAGAGAGAAGGGGAGAGAGAAGGGGAGAGAGAAGGGGAGAGAGAAGGGGAGAGAGAAGGGGAGAGAGAAGGGGAGAGAGAAGGGGAGAGAGAAGGGGAGAGAAGGGGAGAGAAGGAGAGGAGAAGGAGTGCAGACAGTTTTAAGAAGTTCAATAAAGTTAGCAGGCATTTTACCTTCTGGCGAATCTTCTAGGTCGTGAAAACCAAAGAATCTTGCTGAATCTTTGCTGAAAACTCCAATTAGCCAATCAAAATGGCCGGTCAGCGAAGGAGATTGCTTTCGACTGCCTGTAAGTAAATAGCAACCCCATTCCACTGGCTTCGACCAAATGGCAATCGCAGGAACATAGAAGACTCGACTATGTGGAAACCACTTTCGACCATTAGGGAGAGTGACCAAAACCTCTGGGAACCTCACGGAAACCTTGGGTGGGGCGCAAGGTCACCAGAGGTTTCCGTTCAGGTTTCCTAAGTGGGACAGGGGCTTTAATCATGTCTAACCACATTTGTTTTCCTTGTCTACGGTTGTGGCTGTACCCTTCTGTTGCAATTCGTTTCGATATTTTCTACCTCCAACTGCCAAACTTTAAAGTACTTGTTATCTTGACAACTTTGACCTGCATCTTACCACATATTGTGTTTGTGTGGAGTGATATCTGACTCGATTGGATAGCATGCAAAACAAAGCTTTCCACCGTACTTCAGTATACATGGCAATAATAAACCCAAACCTGCTCTCTCCATTCAGCCTTGGAATTTAAAACATGCACTTCTTAAGTTTCTGGTACTTTGTTAGATCTCTCAAACAGGCCCAGTATAGTCACAAAAATACAACGTGCTGGAGTAACTCAGTGGGTCAGGCAGCATCTCTGCAAAACATGGATCGGTGTTGTTTCGGGTCAGGACCCTTGTCAGACGAAAGATTAAAAACAAAAATTGAAATATAGCACTTGCAGGTATCACAGGAACATTGTTCTACACCACTTGCAAAATTGCAAAAAAAATGCATACAACCATTTATTCAAAACCTTTGCCAGAACGTTTATTTCACCATTTATTAATTTGACTCAGGGGCATAAGTGTTTATGTCAAATTTAACTTTGATATTTTTCCATTATTTTTCCGTGCATTTGTACCTATCACTGATGCTAAGGTACTAGGATAATCTTCTTTATTATTGAGTCTCCATTGACAAGCACTTGTCTGTGCCGAGAATCTACTCCATCTTGTTTGTCTGAAGTCATCATCAAAATGCAGCAAACCAGTACAAAACTACTTGTGACCTAAATGCAATAAGTGTCCCTTCAGAACATAAACACTTAATTGCAAATAACAACTTTAGCCCAAATGTGCATTACGTGATTTATTTTATCTTCAGAATGCTGTTGAGAGTCGGTGTTTTGTTGATTCTCAAACCATTTGCTTCATCCCAATCCCATTAGATGCACTTCAACCAGCCCTCTCCACCCCTCCCCCCCCCCCCCCCGTCTTGTTTTCACGTTACATTTCCTTATCTTTGTATCTCCCTCTTACCTGACTCAGACTGAAGAAGTTTCTTGACCCAAAATGTCACCCACTCCTCCTCTCTAGAGATGCTGCCTGTCCTGCTGAGTTACTCCAGCATTTTGTGTCTATGTTCTGTTGTACAGTTCAGCTTCCTGTGGGGTTTTTTTGTAGACAAATATGTACCAGCATGCACCTTTAATAAATATACATGTTATCTTGCCTGAAAATGAAATTATGATGGTTAACTTTTTAGAGGCACAGGCATGCCATCACAATAAAGGACTGCTTTATTCCATCATAATGTATTTATGCATGGACCGTCTCAGCAGCCCTACTTTAACTGAATGTTATTTCGCACAACTAATTTGCAGAAAGTCACATTACATGACAGCTCTGCCTTTTATGGTCGGCTGATAATAATTTTTTTCCAAATTCAAGACCATCAAGTTGGAACAGTTTCCCACTTTCTAAATAGACAGATGGAATGACAACAACTTGTTTTTTTTCCCCCAAGTTTGGAATGAACTAGCTTCATTGTGTGATGCAAAACGTGAACAGGGTTAGATAGGCAAAAAAGCACAGTGAAGAAATGTGACTGAGAAGACTGTTGAAAGCCTGATTGGGAGGGTGGGGAGCTTAAAATAAAACCAGAATATGCTGGATGGAAGTAGACAGCAAGCCAGGCAGTGACGTGATAAACGACAGCATGAAATGTTGATGACATTTCATCAGAATAAGAGAAACCTGTTTGTAATTTACAGATTTAAGATGCAGGGAAAGAAGTGTGAGGAGGAAAGAACAAAAAAAATGTTTGTGAAATGTTAGAAAGTGGGAGAGAAATTAAGTGACAAAGTGGTGGTAATGCAAAAGGGAATGATACTGCTAGAAGTTTAATAAAAGAATGATTCAAGAAATTGTGTGAAAAAAAGGAACATGAGACAGTTCATTGTTAAGTGTGAGTCGTAGAGACATTCTATTAATGCTGATCATCAAGTACCCATCTGTATAATTCCCTTCTACTAGCAAGTGGTCTGTAGCCTGCCATGCCTTGGCGATTCAAGTGTTCATCCAAATACCTTTCAGTGCTGTGAAAGCCTCTGCCTTCATATCCCGCTCAGACTGTGCATTCTTCACTCTGTGCTAACTTCAACCACCCTCTGAGTTAATAAAAATTGTCTTTTTATCGCCAACAAACCTCATTCCTTACCTTGGTTACAGACAATTCCGCTTTAGGGAATAGTTAACTACTGTCCACTCTATCTATGCCCGCACCACATTGTCTTGTCTATCAGGTCCCTTCCTCAGCCTTCTATTCTCCAAGGAAAACAAACCAAATTTACCAGGTCCGTCCTCATAACTGAGACACTTCATCCCAGATAACACCTCGGTGAAAAAGACAGAGTGCTGGAGTAGCTCAACCACTCAGGCAGCATCTCAAGAGAAAACGGTTTGGTGATGTTACGTCGCCTATCCATGTTCCGCTGAGATGTCGCCTGACCCGCTAGCACTTTGAATCTTCTTTTGTAAACCGGCATCTGCAGTTCCTTGCTTCTAAACATCTAGGTAAATCTCCACTGCATCCTCTCCAGAGCAATCATGTCCTTCCTACGCTGTTGTGACCAAAACTGCACATAATACTTCAGATGTGGCCTTATAAAGTTGTAGCATGATTTCCCTGTTGTTGTGTTCAATGTTAAAGCTCCCAGCTCTCAGATCTGGGTCTTTGCGCATCGCTCTGCAATTGGATCCTCGACTTCCTCATCCACAGACCACAGTCTGTCCGTATTGGTGGAAATGTGTCATCCTCGATAACAATCAGCATGGGAGCACCTCGAGGCTGCGTGCCCAGCCCTCTGCTTTACTCACTCTATACTCATGACTGTGTAGCCAGACATAGTGCAAGCTCCATCATCAAGTTTGCCGACGACACCACTGTTGTGGGACATATCACTGATGGGGGCGAGTCAGAGTACAGAAGCGAGATCGACCGATTGACCAAACGGTGCCAGCACAATAACCTGGCTCTCAACACCAGCAAAACCAAGGAACTGATTGTGAACTTTGGAAGTGGTAGGATAGGGACCCACAATCCCATTTATATCAATGGAACGATGGTAGAAAGGGTCAAATACTTCAAATTCCTGGGCGTGCGCATTTCCGAAGATCTTTCCTGGTCCCAGCACCCTGATGCAATTATAAAGAAAGCACATCAGGGCCTCCACTTCCTGAGAAGACTACGGAGAGTCGGTATGTCAAAGAGGGCTCTTTCGAACATCTACAGGTGCACAGTAGAGCTCATGCTGACTGGTTCGGCAACTTGAGCGTCCAGGAGCGGAAAAGGATGCAGAAAGTTGTAATCACTGCCCAGTCCATCATCGGCTCTGACCTCCCTACCATCGAAGGGATCTATCGCATTGCTGCCTCAAAAAGGCAGCCAATATCATCAAGGATCCACACCATCCTGGCCACACATTCATCTCTCCGCTACCATCGGGCAGAAGGTACAGGAGCCTGAAATCTGTTTCATCCAGGTTCAGGAACAGCTTCTTCCCCACAGCCATCAGGCTATTAAACTCGCCGACTCTGAACTCTAACAGCCTATACCACTTTGTCTACTTATTTATGTGTATATCGAACTGAACCGTTCTGTATTTTCGATTACAATATTCTGTTGTGCTGCAGCAAGCAAGAATTTCATTGTCCTGTCTGGGACGCATGACAATAAACTCTCTTGACTTGAAAAGACCATCATCGCATATGACTTTTTTTTACTACCCTCTCTCCCTGTACTGCCTGCGACCTTCAGGAACCTTCTGACTTACAACATAGAATAATACAGCAGAGGAATGAGCCCTTCGGCCCACAGTGTTTATGTCTCCCATAATGTGTCACTTAGGAGCATTACATTTTATCTGCCATTTCTCAACCCCATTTGCCAACTGATCAATATTTTTCTGTCGATAGGCACATAAAGCTGGAATAACTCAGCGGGACAGGCAGCATCTCTGGAGAGTAGGAATGGGTGACATTTCGGGTTGAGACCCTTCTTCTGAAATGTCACCCATTCCTTCTCTCCAGAGATGCTGCCTGTCCTGCTGAGTTACTCCAGCTTTTTGTGCCTATCTTCGGCTTAAATCAGCATCTGCAGTTCCTTCTTACACAATATCCTTAAACTATCCTCCCCATTGTCTGCAACTCCACCAATTTTTGTGTAATCTGCAAATGGACTAACCACGCTTCCTACATCAATATAAAAGAAAGTAAAGAGAAAAAAAAGTGTTGAATGTTCCTGGAGAAACTCAGTGGGTGAGGCAGCATCTATGGAGTGAAAGAAATAGGCCGAAGAACGGTTTTGACCCGAAACATCGCCTATTTCCTTCGCTCCATAGATGCTGCCTCGCCCGCTGAGTTTCTCCAGCATTTTTGTCTACCTTCGATTTTCCAGCATCTGTAGTTCCTTCTTAAACATGTGGAATGTTCCTGTGGCTTTACGTTCATGCTCCTTACAATAGTGTCCATATATTAATCATACATTTACTGGAGATTGATTCAGCTTTGGGAGTGTGGCGGCTAAACAAGAAGAAAAATCCGTATTTGATTGTGAAAGTAACAGGATATGACTGACAAAATATTGTATTGTTTCTTTAATATTATAACAGCATCTAATCTTTGAAGTACAGATTCAGAATCGTCGACATCCTTGGATATTTTAGTTTGAGGTCAGAATAGAAGATGGCTGGAGATCCATTACTGAAGTAAACTAGTTTTCACTAATAATGAGGTTGGATGGAACAAGAAGAGAAGAACTTTGTTTTCATGAACTGGACCGACATCATCATGACGACATGTGTTTTACAAGATACATGTATTCATGGAAACATTAACTGCTTGAAAATTAAGTTATCTACATGTAAACCATACATCAGTCAAAGTTGCCACAAAAAGAACTACACTGTGGAAAGATTATTATGGATTAGAAATTGAAGTCATTTTCAAAACATTTATACGACATAATGGATAGAATTTCAAATTTATTGAAGCAGCAGCCATGTCTATACTAATTTTCACAAAAATCAAAAATCTTACCCTGTCAATGATGATACTTCAAAAATAAAATGTTGTGAACATTCACTTCAACATCTTACAAGTAGAAATCCACAAGTACCCGACATATTAGTAATACACATACACTGACAGTTAGACCAGTTAGCAGATTTAACATGATATTAATGATACTAATCAGGAATATTTTATGTTCTGAAGATGTTTGAGAATCCTGTCTTTTTCTATCTGTTTTTGCTATTTGGCAATCTTGATTTTTCAGAACATTTCCGTCCTTGGGACCATTTACAATTTTCACATTCCTGTATTTCTTGTCATTATAATTTTCTGCATCTCGTGGGCTTTATCTTAAGTGAAATCAGGTCTTTCCACGATTCTGTCCGTCTATCTGAGAGTGCAGCCGGCTCACCTCCACTGAGTGGTCATCCAACCGATGAGAACAGTTGAAGCTGATTTTTCTTTTTAGTTTCTATAAGAAGTGGTGAGCAAAGTTGTGATATGCTTTTGTTATGAATCAATAGGATTGATTGAAGGGCTGCTTTCCAAAAGAAGTTGTTAACCACCTTTCAAATATATTTCAAAGCAGGCACACAAGAACATGAGAATTGAGTTGGGGCAGAAGAAACAGGAGATGGGGAAGGGGGTGAGGAGGCATTTCAAGACTATTTTTGGGGATGTGTGGATAATGTCAATTTAGGGTAGTTGAAGGCCACAGTTTCAGATTTAAAGATCTCACTTTCTAAACCATGGAAGGAGTTCATGACTAAGCAATGAGGCAGAGCTGGAGGAGTGGAAGAGATTTTGCAACATCTGGCTCGGGAGATATAAGACCAAGGACTCATTCGGACTATAAAATATTGTCCCTTAAATATTTAAAAAATAAGAGTCAAATTTGAAATAAATAATGGATAGACCTACTTGAAAAAAGCAAGGTCTAGATAAGACTAAAGAGGATACAAAAGATCAGTTACCATGATGAAAGCATGAAGTATTTAAGGAAGATATTAAAACAGATAATATTTACAAGCTTCACTATGTAACCATGAGAATCTACCATAAAAATCAGTTAACATTTGGATGACAAATAAGATATAGGAATATCTTATCCAGGCTGAGTAGACAGCAAGGGAGAGAAGATATCTCGTGACAGAGGTATGCAATTTATTCTGGAAAGCAAGTAAATGTTCATTTGGTTTTGCATTTGCCAACACTGAACAGGGAGACTCGCGTTAAGTTCAGGCAAACAGTCAGATAGTGATAGGTCAGCACTGGATTTGTGATGGGATGTCAGGAGGAAAGGTTAAATGTTGTGTTTGTGGATGACATAAAAATATATCCTGACACCAATCTTTCCCCTGTATTTTAATAGCTGGGAGCTCTATAAAGGTATTTAGTGCTTACCGTGGGTTGAGCAAACAAAGTCACAGTTCTCCTTTATATTTAATATCACTGCTCTCTGGATTTGCTGCTTCAATAGCATCAAGCAACTCAGCCTCACACCAAATTCCATTGAAGACATTATCATAAATCTGCAAAAAAACATGGAGCAAAAGCTGGGAGTGTTTTAAGTGATAACTGTTGCTTTCTTCAAGACGTGCCCCGGGTTACCAATTAATAGTTTCACCTTCAACATCTTGACATTCACAATGGTTCTCTCTGCATTTACAATAGTTCTCTCCATTTAATTGTTAGGACAGTGAATTAATCAATGCCCTTAAAAAATCTTGTGATTGGTGGTGAGGTAAACAATGTCCAGCTTTAGACAAGACAGTAGCTATTTCCTCCCTCTGTATCCATGGAGACTTTGTGAAAAAGTGAGCAAATTATTATTTTTTTCATACGCCAAAGAATTCTGCTAAAAATGTTCCGTTCTCCTTCCAGTTGTGGTACAACTGTTTTTCGCAGTCCTGTTTGTGGGGAGTGTTATTTTCCATAATCACTTGCCGAATGTCACATCTGAAACAACCTGGCTCAGTCATTTTTCTCCTTGTTGCAGTCATTATTTTTCTTTTGTCTGGACAAATGCTCATCAAGCCGAGGGGAGGGGATATGTTCCATATCAGCCACTGCGTATCTTCGCCAACCAAATTCATGTAAGTGGGCAAGCGTGCAGTTACCAGCAAACATGAGGAGGGGTAGTTGCAGCAAAAGATTTTAGTCAGGCAAAATAGCTTGAAAAATCAATAAAGAATTGACACACAAGAAACTGCAGATGCTGGAATCTTGATCAAAAATTCAAAGTGCTGGAGGAACCCAGTAGGCCAGGCAGCATCTGTGGGGGGAGGGGGTATGGACAGATGAAAAAGGGTCCCAAATCATCATCTGTCCATTCCCTCTACAGATGCTGCCTGACCTATTAAGTTCTTCGACCACTTTGTTTTTTGAATAAAGATCTGAACCAGCAATTCAATAGGGATTGGTGTAAAATGATCTTCGTCAAATCAAAATCCTTATTAGTATTTAGTAACCCAATACAATGCATAGAGAACTGGTGATATTAGCGGGCTAAATGTTTAATAATTCCAATCACTGCACAACATCAATCAAATAAGCAAGCAGAGCACTAAATTGAATTAAAGATTGATTGTATTTGAAGGATGTCTTTCTGAATCGTACAATCCATAGGTTAGACCTGTCATATAGCACATAACGTTGATTGTTATTCATCAAGGCAGAAATGTCAAACCACTGGGTTTGTAGTAGACGTTAGTCGATAGTCCACTTTAATGGAGACAAAGAGATTGAGAAAGGGGAGATGCGGCCAAATAAGTTTGCGGGCAGCGTGGAAGTTAGTAGTAAAGTTGATGAAGGCCAAATAGGGAGCATCATGTGAATAGATGAGGTTGGAAGAGGCGGACATGCACCTGTGCCTCGTGTGGAAGGGGTCCTGGGATATGAGGAAGGGAGTAAGAGAGGAGGTGCAGTGACAGATGCTACATCTCCTGCGCTTGCAAACTCACTGGTGTCTCCTGTGCCCCACAGGTCTGGTCTCGCACCCCTTCAAGCTCCGCCCAGATGGAATGAGTTCAGGAGGCAGACCTGAGCAGTCGTTGATATGGCAGAGGAAGAGTTGGGGAATGGTGCCTCGGTAGGTTTGGAACAATAATGGGCCGGGGCCCATGCAAGTGCCCATGGGTACACCTTTCACTTGAAGAAAGTTAGAGGAGTCAAAAGAGAATTTGTTACGGGTGACAATAAGTTCCAGGACAGTAATAGCCAAGGGGAATTGATTGGGCCTCTGTTCAAGGAGGAACATGAGAGTCCCAAGTCTTTCTGGTGGGAAATGAGGATGCACAGGTAAAGATGCAGCAATTAGTAATATTTGGATTAAACAATGTGCAATTTTTAAAATCAGCATAAATGTTGGTGTCTGTACACATCAGCGTCCTTCTGGCATTTTATTATGTTATTTATATAACTTAAATACAGTTATAGTGGTGCATGTGTAGAATGGGAAGTCCCAAATCAGTCACGTACCAAATTAAATAGTTGATTGAGACCTAATTCAATCTGCTTTCACATGATACGCAGGATCTTGTCCATTTTGCCTCTCAAGGCAAAGCATTGGTCTTTGTGATTTTAGCTTTCAAAGCTCCTTGATTGAGTGAATGATCACAAACAGATAATAATTGCAAGATCATGCAATTTTCATTCAAATCTCCTGCTAACAGCAGATTCCATTAGACACAGGGGAGCCTTTGATAATTGGTCCCAATCTTCTCTTAAACTAATTTGAATAGGGATTTCAGGGCAAATCCACAAAGAATAACGCAGCTTAATGTGCAATTAACTTTTCAATCATAGAGCAAAAGCACTAGGCCATTGTATTTCATGTGAATATTTATAACAATTCGTCATTAATCAAGTGGAGTATTTTTGCTGGGCGAAACAATGAAAAGCATAGAATGTCACAATGATATCGGTCGAACTAAACAGCTAAAACTAAAAGTGAGATAATATTAAATGCATTCAGTTGGTTTATTTTAAAGTCAGCAATGGGAAATACACCTGCTCAAATTCTGTAATGAAGCCTCTAAAATGCCCCAAATGCTCCAAAGTCCTTTTCAAAATGTTTTTTTCTGCCATATGTTCTGGCTAGAATTCATTAAGCAGCCAACTGAACTCGTGCAGGAGTAGTAAGCAGTGTATACAATTTACTTTCCAGAAGGAATTTGCTAAAATCTCACCTATGCATCTTTGGACATGTTAATTAAGATTAGGTTAACGCTCAACTATGTGGCATTACTGTAAAAATACACAAAGTGCTGGATGAACTGATTGAGTCAGTCAGTATCTGCGGAGGAAACGGATAGGTGGACTTTCGAGTTGGGACCCTTCTTCAGACCGAAGTTCAGCGAGACCCTCTCTCACTGCTCTCGTCCTGTGATTCCTGGTGTTCGACCATGTTCTGACCCAGGCTCGCTACTCCAGCCAGATTCTTTCCCCAGTTTGAATAACAGTATTAAAGACAGGTTTAGCAATGCGAGCAATTAGTCGCTCCAATCTTTTATATCTTTATTTACTTGAATGTTGTACTCTTTATCTGTACAATGTGGATGGCTTGCTTGTATTATGTGTAGTCTTTTCTCTGACTGGACAGCATGCAAACAAAAGCTTTTCATTGTGCTTCAGTGCACGTGACAATAATAAAACTAAACTAACTTTGATGATAAATGGAGCAAAAAAGCATCAGGAAAGTAATGATGAATTAAAAAAATTCTGGTAAGATATGAGCATTTTTTGTATAATCCTCTCTGTTCAGATTTTTCTTTCTTACTCATATATGTCTGATTTCTGCTCCCTCTCTTTACATGCCTACCACAGCCCTGCATTTACACCAGTCCCTTGCCATTAATTGCTTGTCTAGTCTTGTCACCTGAATAATTTATTTCTTGCATATCATGAGTCAACATGGCAAGACATAGAAAGGATATGGATCTAATGCAGACAAATAGAATTAGTGATGATGGGTAAAAAGGTCAACATGGACGCAATGAGCTGAAGGGCCTGTTTCTGAGCCATATGATTCTATAACCCAGTGACTCTCTTCAAATATGTATCAACAGAATAAAATGTGGTCACTTGCTTGGCAGGGACTTTTAATTAAGGACAATACCACAGAAAATGTCAGATAATCCTGGGTCACTTGTCTCCAAAGAGATTTGCACCATTTTGCAAAAACACTGAGGGGAAAGATGGGATAACACTGAAAAATTAAAACTAGCACACCAAGCAATGCATGGCATAAACTAAATAAGTGTATTTTTAATGACGACCTGTACTGGAATGAATGTTATTGTAACACTTGCAAACAAAGTGACTTTTTGGCAAAGTGTATTAAGGAAAATATTTATTTTAAGGTGATTTACTCTGTATTTTCCTGGCTTTTGAGATGTCAATGATTTTTTTAAATGAGTTCCCATTTCTTTTTGAAGACATATTGTTCTAGATTTAAAGTATTTAATACTTCGAATAACTGGTAATGTTATCTGTACTTGTTGTCATTTTGTGGAAGCGACAGAATATCTTGCTGAAGCAGGTGATCCAAAACCCGAACAAAAGATGGCAGCTTTATAATTTGGTATGTTTGATTCAGACACTGTTTTGCAAACAGTCTTGTAGCAATAATTGTCAAAGCTCTTAATCTTTCCTCAGTTACAAACTTCATCTCATCAGTTCATTTTGCATTGCATTTTGCATTATTGCTGTTTCAAATGTTAAAGTGAAAAAGTGGAAATTACTGCATGATGTGATTAGGAAAACATTTCTGTAAAATTCAAACACAAATAGTAATTTCTGCCATATACTGTGATTCTATACAGCTTCCATTTCTCTGCCACTGCAACATCTGAATGAGGAAATTATCTGGACTCGTAAGAGAATAAGCCAAGTTGATGCAGCAATTTTAAGACACAATAAAATGGAATCAAAATGGTAAATTACAGCCGAAAACAATCATAGAAGTGGCAGCGCTGAGCCGAGAGTGATAAAATTCAGTATAATTTACTAGAAATTCCAAACTCAAAAGCTCATTTAAAGATTGTGCAATGGATGGAATTAGTGCTGCGAGCAATGCTGATACGATAAATGAATGCCATTTGATCAATAAGTCTCGAATAGTTAGAATGTACAATAGGTGCTCCTCGGAGTACCTTTCACACCGCCCCCACCAGAATCTAAACTTACTTCAATAGAATACGGGGAAAAAAGCAGACTTGAGTTTGAAGCACAAAATTCTTATCAACTTGATGTTTACGCCAATTTTGATTGGTGAATGACTGAGAATCATTTTGTAATCCATTGGAAACACTGTTGATACAAAGTCACACTCTTGTTTAAAATATATCACTGATGTCTTACAATCCCCTTCCTGAAGGATTAAAGTGGGCATTCTTTAAAGTTCATTGAATTTACGTGAATTCTACATCACTTATCATAGAGGAGACCAAAACAAATTTTGGGAAATAAATTGATTGGATTGCTCGGAGACCATGATGAGTCAAATCGCCTCCATCTATGTCTGACGAAATTTGGGATTGTATCATTCTGTTCATATCACTCGAGTCTACTGTTAAGGAGTTTCACTGTTCTAACTCACAGTCCCATGTTGGATTACAACTAAAATTACAGCTTCAAAACAAGCTCTGAAAATGAAAACTTATTTATCTATCTCAACTATTCCAGGAATAAAATGGCCCCAAATTAAATAAATTCAAGCAACGAGATTGTTATATGAAACTATGATTTAATTCTGTCCAATATAATCTGGGGAGTTTCAATTGTCATTGTAAGAATAATAGCCCTGTCTCACGGTGCGAGCTGACCCACGAGGTACCCCAAGTGAAAGACTCGTGGTTGTGTACGAGATTCCAAGCGTATGATCAAGAGTTTAACCGAGTTCCCACGGGTATGACTAAGTTTGCCGTTTACTTGTTATTTCTGCGATGTTCCAAGTTCGTCTCCCGAGTTACAAAGTTCCTCTCCCGAGTTACACTTGAGCCAACCGTGAATTAAGGTCTGTTTTAATAAGCAACAGTGTTAACGAAGACATCTCCATCCTGCAGCTTTGAGTTAAAGATAGAATTCAGCGCGGCCGCATCTATTGATGTGACTACAAAGGGAAAATGCGCACCCTCCAGTGCCAGAGTAGTTATACTTATGTTTTGTTTGAAACACACATCACGTAGTTAGAAGATCAGCGGGTGGAGGTTTGCTATATTTTAATTGAATTTACTGTCAGGTCTACACACTGCGGGGAGACGGGAGATTAAATCTTTGAATGTGGACGGATGTCTCCGCGCCTGCTCGTTCTAAGCGGAATATATTTTTAGTTGCCTTTCAAGCCGGGCTTTGGTTTTATTCCTTGTTTTTGTTTATTTACACACACTTTTCATGTGTGAGGGTGTGAGAAATCCATGCCGGGTGCTGGCCGGCCGGCCGCAGCCGCTGTTCTTTCACATCAATTGCACATCAGATTGTTGGGAGACAGAACTCAGGGTTCGCCTCCTGAGCTGCTTTGGTGCCCAGGTATCAGTTGAGGTGGAGGGAGGTTGGGGGTGGGGCGGATGCGCGGGCACCATCAATCTGTCTGGGGTGACAAGGCTCTTGGGTTAGGCTGAGATCATTCTCTGCGGGATGATCTTAGTGCGGGAGACATGTGTAGGAGAGGTGTACTGACTGTGTGGGCAGACACTTTGGTAATGATTGCCCACCAGCCTCAAAAACCGCTGTCTCCCCCTGTCCCTGGGATAGCAGGGGGCAATCAAACAGCACAATACCCCCCTCCCGCTCCACGCCAACATGAAGGGCAACGATCCCAAGGCTATAGGGTCAGAAACAGCAGGAAGGTGACAATCACCCGCCATAATGTGAGTGAGATCATGCGCTATTGTAGGTCTCCTTTGCACGTTGGTGTTACTGTCTTTCTCCATCTCATTGTTGGCCCTGATGTCGCCAACCCCACCCCTCTGCTTCCCGGCCATGTGTGTGACCCCTTCCCTCCCCTCTTCAGCCTCCCGCCCTAGGTCCTTCGGCCCAGCTTGGCCATGCCGTCCAATTTGGTGTCTTGGGGTAGTCCTATTTCCCTGCATGTGGCCCATAGCCCTCTAAACCCTTCCCATCCATTTGTCTATCGTTAATAACCTCAAGAAAATTCCTGCTTCAGTTTCCTGTGTCCAACTCAGAGAGAAGTTTCCCCCCTTTCCAGGGTTAATCGCTCCACTGTTTATAAAGCTCTCTGCATTATTAAGTCCTCGACAGTGAACTCCATGGTCAATCACTGCCAAAGTGTCTGCTCACACAGTTACTACACTTGTCTCCCGTACTAAGTCACCCCAAACCCCCCCCCCTCCCCTCCTCCCCCCTCACCCGCTCACCTTTCCCTCCCAACTCATGTCCCGTCATACACAAGAAAGGGCAGATGCTGGTTGACAAAAAGTGAACACACGGTGCTGGAGTTACACAAAGACACAGCAGAAATTTGGAAACGTCATCCCGTCACCCATTCCTTCTCTCCAGAGATGCTGCCTGCCTGCTGAGTTAAAGAGTTCCCATGGTAGACTCACGAGTCACGAAGGTAAACGCACGGGCCACTACATTCTTACAACGAGTTTAAATGTTTCAATTTATAACTTCAAGAGTAAATTTGACTCATGGAAAACTTTAAACATGTTTGAATTTTTTCAAGAGTTAACAAGATTCACGGGTACCTACCGTTAGCGCCACGGGTCGCTAAGTCGCATCAACGAGTTCCGACGTTCCCGCTACATTAATTGTACGTGATTACCACGAGTTAAATTTGTTTCAAACTTGGGGTACCTCGTAAGTCAATTCGCACCGTGAGACAGGGGTTTAAAACTGCTGGTGAATTCAGTATCATAACAAACACAAGTCTTAGTTACTGCCTGTGGCTCCTTTGGGAATCAGGTATTGCTTTGCCCACCAGTCAGTTCCACAAAGTAAAAGCAGCTAATGCTGCAAAATGTCACAGCACATGTCACATTATGTGTCATTATGAAGTTGCTGCATGGCTTGAAAGAAATACTTTAAAAAGCCCAGATTTTTAAAGCTTCAGCATTTATCATTAGCAACATGCCCAGGCTTTAGAATTTCGAAATGATGAGCTCTCACCTGTTATTTCACCTTAAAAGCTTGGAAAAGTGTAAAGAAATCTGCAAGGCAGAGACTGAAAGGAATTTACTGGCCCTTGAGATAAGGCATTAAAATTGCACTTCTTAACCAGGAAACTTTGAACTTGGCCAACTGATTGCTTTCAGGAAAAATGACTTAACACAGTTACCTTCACCGTGGTTGGTTCGTCTCTCCTAAATCAACAAATCTGCAGGTCCGTAGCAAACAATAGTTCCCAGCAGGTTGCTCATGGAACAGAATTGTGGCAGAACAGTCTCACTGCCTGGAAATACTACCTCAAAGCCCCACAATGCGGCAATCACGTGGGCCGGATATGGAGGGTCGAGTGTGCTGGCCTTCCAAATACTTAGATTCAGTGATGAGGTACGTGGAAGGCCAAACCTTTACCTTGCACTAAACATTATTCCTTTATCATGTATCTATGCACTGTAAATGGCAGGGCTGTCGACTTTCATTGTACTTTTGAAATAATCACGCATTTCACAAATTTCTCATGCTCAAAAATCTGCAGGTGCTGGAAGTTCAAAATAAAGCAAAAATTGTTTTAGAGGTAAGTAAAAAACCATGAGGGGAATATATAAGGTGAATGCGTAGTCATTTTCCCAGAATATGTAATTCAAGAACTGGAGGGCATTGGTTTAAAGCAGGGCTGCCAAACTACCGGTCCACAGGATGATTTGGTGGAAAAAAAAGTAGTTTAGTATCTCCAGGTGAGAAACGGTGGTGGTCCCAGCACCAACCCCACCCTCTCCTCCCACCAAGGCACCGCTCACACCTCCCACCCTCACCTCTGGCGGCTCTGTGACGATCGGCCGCTCTGTTCACACCCCATGGTGTTTTAATCCCGGCCCGGAGCGGTGAGTGGGGTGTCGGTGCCGCCTCCGGAGCCGCGTGGAAGAATCTCGGGCTAAGGCTCTGCTCCGATGCCCAACCCCGGGTAACTGACTCTCACCTCCCCTGGACCTCAGCTAGAAACAGAGCACCTGGGCCCAGGAGAGGGAGGGAAGAGACGGGGGGGAAACCTTCCCCAGACATCGTCAAATCTCCGCTCACTCCGGATGTTGTTGCTGCTTCACTGATACACACTCTCACACATACTCTCTCATACAACCTAACACACAGTAACACACACCCTGGCACACACAAGGTTTAAAAAGATATGTGCCAAATGCAGATAAATGGGACTAGTTTAAATGGGGCATCTTGATCTGCATGAACAAGATGGGGTGAAGGGCCTGTTTCCCTGCTGTTAGACTATGACACATTGTAGAAAGGGTGCAATTGCTCTGGAGAGGATCCAGGGGTGATTTATGAAGATGTTGGCAGGGCTGGAATTTTTTTTCACTTTGAAGAAAGATTTGATAACTGGGATTGCATTCTCTGCAGCAACAGAGGTGAAGAAAATACTTAGTTGAGGTGAATAATATTATGAGAATAGGACCTGTTTTGTTTAACAAAGAGTGTAGGAAGGAACTGCAGATGCTGGTTTAAACTGAAAATTGATATTAAAACTAGAAAAACTCAGGAGACAGGCAGCATCTCTGGAGAGAAAGAATGGGTGATGTTTCTGGTTGAGACCTTCAGGCTGAAGAGGTTGCAAACCAGCCATAAAGCACAATGACTGGAGATGTGAGTTATCCAACTAAGGGCAGAAATCAGAAACATGTGTTCATCTTTATTGACGTGACACCATAATAAATATTGCAGAAAAAATAATTTAATGGGGTGGTACGGTGGCGCAGCGGTAGAGTTGCTGCTTTACTACCACACGGGTTTTCTCTGGATAGTCCAGTTTCTCCCATATCCGAAAGAAGTGCAGGTTAATTTGTAGGTTAATTAGCTTCTGTAAATTGTCCCTGGCATGTAGGATGGAACTGGTATATGGTAGATTGCTGGTCGGTGTGGACTTGGTAGGCTGAAGGGCCTGTTTCCATATATATGTTTTACATAGGGTACACAAAAAGCTGGAGAAACTCAGCGGGTGCAGCAGCATCTAAGGAGCGAAGGAGATAGGCAACGTTTTGGGTCGAGACCCTTCTTCAGACTGAAGAAACCTGTATGAAGAAAGACTGGATAGACTTGGCTTGTACTCGCTGGAATTTAGAAGATTGAGGGGGGATCTCATAGAGACTTACAAAATTCTTAAGGGGTTGGACAGGCTTGATGCAGGAAGATTGTTCCCGATGTTGGGGAAGGATAATGGAAGCAGCACTGATGATGAGAGAAGTCTTGGCATCCTTTACTGTGAGGGGTGGTGGTCTAGCAGCCATCCAGTGACAGAATTAAATATACGCAATATAAATGCCATTGGAATAGATGTCCTTGGTCATTTATCAGTCCATTGATCTCTACATTGGCTCATCTGAAGGGAAGTGGGTCATGATGCAGGTGCAGTAACTACAAAGTGGTTTATAGAAAATGGGGATTTAGCTAAAAACAATTCCAATTCTCATCAGCTGCCCCACCTGACTTATTATCTCTTGCCCAAAGGCCAAGTCTTTGAAGGGAAGTTTATGAAACAGCCATTACATGCACCAAGTCCCAGGCATAATGTCCTAAAGATCCTACAGCACTCAGGGAGCGGGACCTGAGTGGCCTTTCCCTGCCTCCACACAGGAGGGACAGATGGATCAGCCATGATTGATTGACTTGATGGGCCGAATGGCCTAATTCTATTCCTATCACTTATGACCTTATGAGACCCTGGCTGAAGAAGGGTTATGATCCGAAACATTACCTATTCCTTTTATCCAGAGATGCTGCCTGTCCCACTGAGTTACTCCAGCATTTTGTGTCCCAACTACGAGTCCCACCTGCCTGTATGTGGCCCATAACCATCTAAAATGCATTTCACTGCACCTATAAACTATACTGAATTTAACTGAACATGTACCTTTCTACATGTTTCTTAAACATTGCGATAGTACCTGCCTCAACTATCACCTTTGGCAGCTCATTCCATATACCCACCATCTTTTGTGTGAAAAAGTTACCCCTCAGGTTCCTATTAAATCTTCCCCCCCTCACCTTAAACCTATGTCCTCTGGTTCTTAATTCTGCAATTTGTTTATTTTGGCCACTTGTGAAAGACCAGTGTAAAATAGCCAGAATTCCTGAATAATAATACAATCCTAATCCTTATCTGATTCCACAGTGCAGCAACTGATAAGCTCTCCAGCAGTAGTATTGTATATGAATTGCCAGAGGAGATCATAGTATCGTGTCTTTATTCAAGGATATCACAAATTTAGAGGCCATATCTGAGGTTAATAAAAAGATAACTGGTATTGGATTAGAAAGAGTTAACGGTTCGAAGATATTCTACTGACATTCGAAATAAAAACCCAAAAAACACTTGTCTGTTCTCAATTATCAACATTTTACTGTCAAATCTGATTATCTGCAGGTCAGGTTGTCCAGTATTGTCGCCTGTTTGCCAGTACTTGCATTGCTCTTTCTGGATGAATCTGACGACAGTGCTTATAGTTGGAGGAAAGAATAGAATGGATCGTTAATAGCTGCGGCTCAATTTTCCCTTCATTACGACATTCATGCAGCAAACTCTGAAAGCAATTTTGAACAAGGATTCACAAAATTGACTTTAATGGAGAATATGGATTAGTCAGAGGCTTTTGCGAGATAAAATGTTTAATCCTGGGGGGAGGATTCAATGATAGAACCAAAGGAAAAATACAAGTGGAAGCAAGAATTAGGAATGATAATCAGGTAATGAAGGATCAGGAAGGAGGATTTTAAAATCATTACTTAGGGGTCCAGGAGGGGTAGGAGTGCTTCACAGACAAACAAAATTTTCCATCGATTTCAACACTCCCTCATCATAACTGAAAGCTTCAGCTTGGTTTGGACATGGGTGGCACGGCGGTAGAGTTGCTGCATGAGAGCGCCAGGGACCCGGGTTCGATCCTGAACACGGGCGCTGTCTGTACGGAGTTTGTACGTTCTCCCCATGACCTGCGTGGTTTTTCTCCGGTTTTCTCCCACATTCCAAAGACGTACAGGTTTGTAGGCTAATTGGCTTGGTATACTTGTTAATAGCCCCTTGTGTGCGTAGGATAGTGTTAGTGTGCATGGACACAGTGGGCCGAAAGGTCTGTTTCCGTGCCGTGTCTCTAAACTAAACATTAAACATTGATTTTGGGCTGAACAATTTTCCACAATTTCCCACTGAGCTGCTTGGAGCATGATCCTGGTGGGCTCAAAGCTCTGCGTGCTCCTCAGCCAAGTGAGACTACAGAGAGGACTCCTGCAACATGCGGGCCAATGATTGAGCATCATTTGGTAAAACTGTGACAAAATGATTCTATCCTTTGCTGATGATTGAAAACTTGCTCGACATTGAATGATAGCTGTTTCTATTTACCAAAATTGCTGGCTAGTCCTCTGGGACAGCGACGAGCAAATGCATGCTGTCACTGCATACAAGGGAAGCTAGCCATTATAGCACATTGGCTGCAGCATCAATTGGAAATATGATGTATTGATGGGCATTAATAAGGAAGGCATTGGGGATCTTGCTGTCATATGCACCACTGACTGGGAGACATCCCGATAAAAGGTCGGAAGGAGCCAGGCATGGTGACTTTGACAGCCACAAGTAATGTGCAGCCTCCAGGAAGCAAGCCTTATTGCAGGATTGTGCTGATGTCTGCTGCACAATCTGCTTGGGCAAGCAGGGCTTCTTGACCCAGTGCTTCCCAGAAAAATGAACAAATGTGACTCTTGGCCTATAGTCCCTGTGTGCGACTACATCCTCCCTTATGCGACTTTAGAGATGCCAGGTATATCCTACCTTATGCGACTTTAAAGATACAGCATGGAAGCAGGCCCTTCGGCCCACCAGCGATCACCCCATACACTAGCACCATCCTGCATACTAAGGATGGTGCTAGCTGATTAGGTGCACCAGCTGATTAGCCCATCAGCCACCACTCTTTGGGAAATAGAGGAAACTTACCCGGTCACACAAGGGCATGAAAACTCCTCACAGACAGCACCTTAGGTGAGAATAGAACCTGGCTGGCTGGAGCTGTCAGAAGCCGTGTGATACCAGCACTATGCCAGCATTTGATTGTTCAAAATGGCTCTTCTTTAGATTTTTGAGTTTTTGAACTCCATCTGCCATCTCTCTGCCTTCTTAACCAAACTGCTTAAAACTTTGTGTAGGAAGGAACTGCAGATGCTGGTTTAAATCGAAAATAGACACAACATGCTATATATCCGTCTGAAGATAGGGCTCGACCCGAAACGTCACCCATTCCTTCTCTCCAGAGGTGATGCCTGTTCTGCTGTGTTATTCCAGCTTTTTGTGTCTACCTTCTGCGACCTAACTTCCTCCGACCTTGCATATTCTCCTCATAGTTCCTCCAATGTATTCTCCTCATAGTTCCTCCATCAATAAACTCCAACATCAGCAGTTTATAAACCCATTTCCATAAATGAAAATACAAAGGAAGTCGCAGGCATTTGGGCATCCACCCGTCTTCAGCTGACTAACGTATTCCTTGCCCAAGCAGAAGATTGGAAGGAGCAGGCACATTTCTTGATTCTATAGTGGTATTTTTCTTTCACATAAATAACTGATAGCCGCACCATAACACTGGTAAGGTTATTGAATAGTTTATGATCTGTATTGAGATCAATAAGTACTGTCATTCCTGAGAAGCTTTTTATTCTAAAACAGGATCTAATTCAATGTGAGAAGTGCGAAGACAAGTTACATGTATCTTTAAATATAATAAAGCTCGTTACTCTTTGATGATTTTCTTCGGCTTTGCTCTCCAAAATTCTGGCAGTCTTTTCACAGTTGATGTCCTCCAACTATCAACTAGCAGCAAGGATAACAGTCAAGGAATGATCTCCTACATAAATAATCCTAATCTTTGTCTGCACTGACTATTAAATAGCACAGTTCTAAGAAGTAGAGAGACAGCAACATGCAAGTGACACTAACAAATACTTTTTAAATGTATTTTATTTTAATCTATTCAATTATTAATTCAAGGATGATCTAAATGGAATCAAGGCTTTATCAAGTGGCAATATATATATTTTTATTAGAACCTCAATATGAAATCAGTAGATTATCATGAACTGCAAAAGCATTAAAATCAATAAATGATCTCAAAAGTACAGTAACACCTCTTTTATAAAGACATTTAAAAGACATTTGGAGCATTTGGATAGATAAATGGTTATGAAAGGTTTAGAGGGGCAAGTCAATTACATACAAATAGGATTAGTTCAGTATGCCAATGTGTTCAAGTGGGCCGAAGGGCCTGTTTCTGTGCTGTATAGCCGTCTGACAGTATAAAGTCCCTTGTAAGGAAAATTCATTAAGGAATATTTTTCCCAAGACGGAAAAATCTAGAACTAGAGGGCTTAAGTTGAAAATGAAGAAACTTAATGGAGTTGTGAAGGGTACGTTTATCACATGGCGGATGGTGAATATCTGGAACAAGCTGTGAATGAAGCTGATGGAGGTAGATACAACATATAAAAAGCATTTAGACAAGTACTAATGTCTATGAAAGAACTGCAGATGCTGGAATAATCGAAGGTAGACAAAAATGCAGGAGAAACTCAGTGGGTGAGGCAGCATCTATGGAGCGAAGGAACCTGTAATAAGCCAGAGATACACAGCTGTGAAGTTTAGCGGGCATTTAACCTTACCAGTCGGTTTCTTTGGTTCTGAAAACACGTGCTTACGTATTTTCTTTCCCCAATGAGCTAATGAAAATGCCCGGTCAGCAAAGGAGATTAATTGAAAATACTTACAGCTACCTCGACTACCTACAACGACATGGCGACCCCACTACCACTGCACCTACGACTACAAAAGTATTGATTTTCTCCATGGCGACCAATTTTTGGTTGAAGAAAATGTTTCAACATGTTGAAAAATTTGCTGCGACCATACTGAGGTCGCGACTAGTTCGCAGAATGCGAGAACTCCTCGCGACCATGAAGGAGACTCACCAGAGACCACCAGCGAACATGTGGCAACCATGTGGCGATCATGAGGTGAGCGTAGAGTCTACTGCACGGGCCTAAAACGTCGCCTAATTGGGACAGGCCCTTTAGACAAGTACTAAGATAGGTCTGTATCCCCCTCTGCCTTTCCTAATGCAGACAGATGGGATTAGTGTACATTAGTGTACCAGCATGAACAGGTTGGGCTGAACGGCCCGTTTCTGTGCAGTGTATTTTTATGCTTCCATGATTCTATAAAGTGACTACATAACATGAGCAACACAATACAGCCACAAAGCAGCTTAATCTGATCTGAACCACACATCCAGACCTAAACAATCAAAAAATGTCCCTGGTTCGACTAACCCCTTCCCCCATCTTCTCTGCTACATAAATGTCTGGCAGTGAAGAAAGCGAATGGCATGTTGGCCTTCAGAATAAGAGGAGTTGAGTATAAGAGCAAAGAGGTCCTTCTGCAGTTGTACAGGGCACTAGTGAGACCACACCTGGAGTATTGTGTGCCGTTTTGGTCTCCAAATTTGAGGAAGGACATTCTTGTTATTGAGGGAGTCCAGCCTAGGTTCACAAGGCTAATTCTCAGGATGGCGGGACTGTCATATGCTGATAGAATTGAGCGGCTTGGCTTGTATACTCTGGAATTTAGAAGCATAAGAGGGGATCCTATTGAAACATATAAGATTATTAAGGGTTTGGACACGTCAGAGGTTGGAAACATGTTCCCAATTTTTGGGGAGTCCAGAACCAGGGGCCACAGTTTAAGAATAAGGGGTAAGCCATTTAGAACGGAGATGAGGAAACACTTTTTCACACACATAGTTGTGAGTCTGTGAAATTCTCTGCCTCAGAGGGTGGTGGAGTATCTCTGGATACTTTCACGAGAGAGCTTTATAGGGCACTTAAAGATAGCAGAGTCAGGGGATATGGGGAGAAGGCAGGAACAGGGTAGTGATTATGGATGATCAGCCATGATCACATTGAATGGCGGTGCTGGCTTGGAGGGCCGAATGGCCTACTCCTGCACCTATTGTCTATTGTCTATTATCTATTGACTTTCCTATTTCTAGAGAAGGGCCCATGAACTGAAATACTACTTGTTTCTCTTTCCACAGATGCTCACTGACTTAGAGTATTTTTTTGGCGTTTTGAGTTTTTATTTCAGATTTCCATTGACTGCGTGTTTTGCCTTTCATTTACTAGTTGCAAATGGAAAGTCCGGGGCCATGGTTGAACTTAATGGTCATCAGGTCATAAGTGATAGGAGTAGAATTAGACCATTTGGCCCATCAAGTCTACTCCGCCATTCAATCATGGCTAAACTATCTCTCCCTCCGTGTGGCGCCAGCAATGGCTGCGTCACCAACAGTCTGTCCTTTCCTTCTTTGTGTTTTAATAGTATGTATTAAATGTATGTTTTTAGTGTTCTTTAGTATGTTTTATGTGGAGGGGTGGGGTTGGGGGAAACTTTTTCTAATCTCTTAGCTCAACGGAGATGCAATTTATTTCCGTATCGTATCTCCGTCCGCACTGCGGCCTAACATCGAGGAGTTGGCGGCCTTTGCTGGAGACCGATTTTGAGAGCTCCACCGCGGGGAGCCTTGTGGACTTTGCCAGGGATCGACCTCGGAGATCCAATAGTGGGTGCTTGCGGACTTTAAAATCACGGACCCCTTGGTTTCTGGTCAGAGACCAACTTCGGGAACTCCAAGCCACGGGAGTTTTGACCACGCTGACGTGGGAGTTTCGATTGCCCCGACACGGGGGCTTCGATTGCCGGCTGCAGGAGCTTTCATCACCCGACAGAAGGTTCAACTTCCCCGACCACGGGAGAATAAAGAGGAAGAAGATTTGGACTTTTTTGCCTTCCATCACAGTGAGGAATATGGGGAATCCGCTGTGGTGGATGTTTATGTTAACTTTTATGTAGTTATGTGTCTTGCTGCTTTTTGTTTTCTTATGGCAGTATGTAATTTGCATATCACTGTACCTTAATTGGTACGTGACAATAAAAGACCTTTGAAACCTTTGAACCCATTTTCTGCCTCCCCATAACCTCTGACACCTGTACTAATCAAGAATCTATCGATCTCTGCCCTTAAAATTATCCACTTACTTGACCTCCACAGCCTTCTGTGGCAAGCAATTCCACAGATTCACCACCCACTGACTAAAAAAAAATCTCCTCATCTCCTTCCTAAAAGAACATCCTTTAATTCTGAGGGTATGACCTCTAGTCCTAGACTCTCCCACTAGTGGAAACCCAATGCCTGAGGAGCAAGAATAAATATGATGTTACGGGGCTTCTGTCTGCCCTCTACTTTCTTCATTCTACACCTTATTCCATCAGGTTTGGCCTCAGTCACACATAGCACTGCACTTCATTGGCCCTCTATTGAAGGTACTAGTGAGTGCTGACATGCACAGTCTGTTGATAAAGTACTCTAGAATTGGAGACCCCAAGATGATAAATACATTTTCTTCTGATAACCTGTTAATTGTAATATTGTTCAGCTATTTCAGATTACATGCATAACGTTGTGAAATTCTCACCAATGGATGGAGACCACTTTCAATTCGTAATATCATACATATATTAACTTGACAAATTTCAGAAGAGCAGAGTATTATCTAGTTAGTTTGGAACTGTGCAAAATGCATTCAGTACGATGGCTGCTAGTTCTTGTGTTCATAATAGGCGGGATATTATATGTTTGGAAGAGCAGAAACACTGAATCTCAATCGCTGTACTCTTCTGTGTTGCATTGTAAAACATCTTAATAGCACGCACAAAATATCCCAATGCATTAATGAACACCCCACCATCTCTCTCATTGTCTATCTGTGAACAAATTGTGTTATGGAGAAGGCGTTGGAACAGGAGACATGATTTATATAGTTGGAAAACCAAGTGCTTCAAACGGATCTCTTCATTTCTACAAATACAATCTGCAAAGGAAACGGATTTACATTTGCATGGTGCTTTTTACATCTCTTTCAGACTATCCAAGGCACGCTCGCTCCTGGAGGGAATTCAACAATTGTCACAAAGCATGCTCCCACTACCGACTTTGTGATAATGAACCAATTATCTGTTTCAGTGATGTTAAGCAAGGGGTCAATAGTGTTCAAGCTCCTGGGAATAATTCCCTTCCCTTCCCTAAAATGGTGCCATGGGATTAAATTATGAACACCTGAAGGAGTAGACAGATTCTTGGTTAAGTGTAGGAATGAACTGCAAATGCTGGTTTAAACTGAAGATAAACACAAAATGCTGGAGTAACTCAGCGGGACAGGCAGAGAAGGAATGGGTGACATTTTGGGTTGAGACCCTTCTTCAGACTAGAGCCAGACTAGAGACTAGAGTCTTCAGAACCCTGACTCTGGTCTGAAGAAGGGTCTCGACCCATTCCTTCTGTCCAGAGATGCTGCCTGTCCCACTGAGTTTCTCCAGCATTTTGTGTCCATCTTATTGGTTAAGGGTCTCGAATGAAAGACAGTGCCTCAAGTATGTGCAGCAGTCTCTCAGCACTGCACTGACATGTTAAACCTGATCTTTGTACTGAAGCCTTGAGGTGGGTTTGAATGCATTAGACAAGGGTTTAACTGAATGAGTCACAGATGATGTACTGCAACAACAACATGGGAAACTGAGTGCACAAAGAACAAAGCTGAGCACAAGGTGTAACATTGATAAGTGATTCTGCTTAGGTGGAAAAAATAAATTTGGCATTTAAAAACAGTGAGCTTCAAAACAGTCTTTACTATAATTTCTCAATTTGCAATTCTCCATACATATGCACTAAGTGTAGTATGTATGAATCACAGAGGTCTGATTGGGTCCACTTAATGTGTAAACCGTTAGATTCATGTGAGTAGCTAGCTGCAAACAACAAAGTTGTGTGGCACAGCTAGAACTTTTAGATATTGCCCTTGGCGGATTAGAGATTGAAACAGTGGGCATCTGCTGAGCCAATGATGAGTATTATTTCCGCATTGCCATCCTGATATAGGCAAGACAGGGCGTCGGTAAAGTTTCAACGTTTAATTTTCTTCATTACAAAGGCTATTGCAAAGACATGTCCAATTAAATGTTATGACCCAGCAGGCGTGGCAATTTTCAATCTCAGTTTTGTTATCTCCCCCTTGACTAACTCAAATTGGTTATACAATCAAGAGTAAATCTGCCAGGTTGTTTGTTAAGATAGAAACAAAATGCTGAAGTATCTCAGCGGGACGGGCAGCATCTGAAGAGAAAGGATGGGTGATGTTTCTGGTCGAGACCTTTTTTCAGACTTGCTCTAGTATCTTTGCTTCAGACTGATGTCAGGAGAGACAGAGATACATAGATAAGGAAGTATATAGTGTAAAAACAGGACAAAGGGAATTGAGATTAAGGAAAATGTAGAGTAGATCATTGATGGCTGGGAGAAGGTGACAACAAAGCAAGCAAAGATAAAAGGTGACAGTAAGACTGGCCGGAGAACTGGGAAGGTGGAGGGATGGAGAGAGAGGGAAAGCAAGGGTTATTTGAAGTTAGAGAAGTCAATGTTCATACTGCTGGGGTGTAAGCTAAATTAATTAGCAAAGTGACCGTCATCACTACCAGGGTCTGTGGGACAGCTTTGTTGAGCTGTCTGCAATTTCAGTACTCCAAAGATATTGATCTGAACATCAAGAATGTTTTACCTATGGATTTAGATCAAATATGCACAGGAAGGCTACATCTCTCTTTCTGCTCTGAGTGTAACACTACATTTGAATTAATTGTTAGGCCTTCTCAAGATTTGGTTCTTTTTTCTGAAGGTTAACATTCATAGATATGGAAATATCTATTTGCTAGTTAAAGCAAAACAAGAGAAAAATATCAAAAACTATTCATATTCATTTCCTCGCAAACATTAATGAAAGCAAGAAGTTTATCTCTATTAATGATGCAAAATGAAGAGGACTTTACTTTAGATCTTTTTTTTAATATTTTTTTTTATTAGAAGTAAATACATAATAAAAAACATTTGGTTTGTTGTAGTCATACACTATTGTTTGTATTAACAATTGTATAATAATTGTACTTCTATATATTTTTTAATTTTTTATATAGATAGAAAATAATAGAGGGAAAAAAAAGAGACCAAAAAAATTAAAAGAGAATGGAGTAATCAGCTAATTGGACATCATTGGAGATATGTCCGTGGATTATAAAATGTAATTCTTCATCTAATCCTTGATTCGGGTTTCGGTCAGGTTCTCGTGCCGAACCGGTTTGCCCCTTCAAATATTCAATGAATGGAGACCATATTCTAGTAAATAGTTCTTGTTTGTCCATTAAGACAAATCTTAATCTTTCCAAATGTAGGGTCTCCGACTTTACTTTAGATCTAACGCCTAATAACCTGGTTGGTGTCAAAAGTTGTTGCCATTGATACTGGTCACAAACATAAAGAAAAGTATTTGGCTTCATTATTAATAACCAAAATCTGATAAAGTAAAATGACAATCTTAATTTAGGTTTGTAACACACTCCATTGCAGTGCAATTGTTTACTGTTGAATCACAACACCTAGATTAAGTGTGATATGATTTTACAAACAAAAATCCAAATCAAGCTTTTGAGAAATACAAATTGTAAATAGAAGTAATTCTCAAACAAATTATTTCCAATTTAAAAAAAAGAATTGGAAGGAAACTTTTGAAATGGTTTGATTAAATTTAGTAGAAAAATATATCGCAAAGCTCAGATCATATATCTCTGGGCAATTGTCAGTTAATGCATGAAGTATGCTCCTGCTCCCATGCAGCTTATCATGCTTGTATGTTTCCATGACAACTAATATCAAGTCTTTTTTTAGTCAATGGAAGTGACTGAGCATGAGTAAAATGTATTTGGGAAGATTGAATAAATCAGCCAGTCTCTGCAAGTACAAATTCAGATTTCAGAGGGATGTAATTCAACTCAAAATGTCCTAAAGTCTTGCCATCAAGGCAAGGCACAAGTCAGGAGCTTTGATAGAATATAGACACAAAATGCTGGAGTAACTCAGCGGGTCAGGCAGCATCTCTGGAAAGAAGGAATGGGTGACGTTTTGGCTCGAGACCCTTCTTCAGACTGAAAAAGGGTCTCAAGCCGAAACATCACCCATTCCTTCACTCCAGAGATCCTGCCTGAACCCCGAGTTACTCCAGCATTTTACGTTTATCCTCGGTTTAAACCAACATCTACAGTTCCGTTCTACACAGCTATGATAAATACTCTGCTTTCTTATGTTGAAATATTGTACAAAAATAAGCACTATCAAATGCATTACTTTGTTGACAGTTATTTCATTAACTATTAAATCTATTAAATTAAACATTCATTCTACACATTTATGCACTAAATGAAGGATGTACTGCAGTAACCCACCAATGCTACCCTGATAGCAGCACTCAAACTGGGGGATTCCACCACAACTGGCAAGAGCAGCAGGTGATGGTAACTCTAGCATCTCGACTGAGCTTCCTGCCTTGTGTCATATGGACATAGACTTGACATGTCTTAGACTAACATGTATCCCTCGTCCTTCATTGTCACTGGGTCAAAAATCATGTAAAAACAGACCAAAGCAATACAGTAATATCTCCACCACATTGCTTGCACTGGTTCAAGCAACTGACTCACCATCATCTTCTCAAAGGTGATTAGGTGAAAGGAATAAATACATTTTACATTTGCTGCACATATATTTAAAAAAAAAAACTTTTTATAAAAAAGTTGGCGTAAAATCAATTAGTTTAACTCCATAAGCATCAACCAGCAAACTTGAATGTGTGGGTATGAGGAGAGAGGCTATTTCTCTCTCCATCTCTGCCTTTTAAAAAAATCATATAAACCTTAATGATGCAATCATCACAGTTTTCAAAACTAGTCACTTCATTTGCTGAGCAAATATTCCTTATCGTTAAAAATATTCTTTGGAATAATCCTTTTACCAAAGCTTGAAAAACAAACAAAAATGTGATTGTTTATGGCTGAAAAAAAATGAGCAGGAAAAAAAATGCCCCACTGGTTAAGCAGGTCCTAAAGATTGTAAATCTTGATTGAAGTGATGTTTACATGTCACAGACTGAATACAATGTACGAGGAACAGCTTGTGTTAAAACAATGACCTTTGATTACCAGATTAGCACTGTCATGATACGAGAGCTATCTATTCTTTCGATGACTAACACACCTCTGTGCCATATGATGTTGGTACAAACTCACTGAGAGGGTTACCATGCATCCTGTATAATAGACAATTGATCAAGCTTGATAAAAACAAGTATATATTTCTCTAAATTTCATAAACTCATATCGTAATTGCAAATTAAGTAGAAGGAACATGTAGTTCCCAATCTGCTATTAATTTCAAACAAAAATCTATTTTATGCTTTCCCAATCTCCACATCTGCTTATTCTTCATGCAGTTTTCTCAAAGTAATATTCATTTGTTGATTCATCAAACATCACAAATTTGCTACCTTTTCCAATTTTTCTACTCAGGTAAGTTTATTATCCCCCTGACTCCCTTCTCCCAGTAAAGTTACAGGTATTGGATGAGTGTAGGAGGAAGAGTCACCGTATGATTGAATGGTTCTAGAACAGCAATCTTACTCTCAACATAAGATCATGGAGCTATTTCAGGAGAGGGGAGAGATGGTTTCAAGAGAGAGTTAGATTTAGAGTTAGAGTTAAAGGAATCAACGGATATGGGGAAAAAATCAGGAACGGGATACTGATTTTAGATGATCAGCCATTATCATATTGAATGGTGGTGCTGGCTGGAAGGGCCGAATGGCCTACTCCTGCACCTATCTTACTATGTTTCTAAGTTCCTATTGTTGACTTTGGAAGAGGAAGGCCATGGATCCACAAAAAGGCAGCCAATATCATCAGGACTCTCACCACTCTGGCCATGTGCTCATTTCACTTCTGCCACCATAATGACCTCCAGGCTCAGGAACAGCTTTTCCCCCAACAACCATCAAGCTATTCAATACTACAAACACAAACTAAACTTCAATCTATGAACTGTCTTGATTGCATTTGGGACTTCAGGCTTTTGCTTTGTTTTGCATTAACATTAATATTTTTTCCATTTATTAAACTACTCGTTTGTTTGTATTATCTTGTTATCTAAGAGTGCTGTGTTTACAGACCTGTTATACTGCTGCAAATAAGAATGTCACTGTTCTGTTTCAGTACATATGACAAGTAAACATTCTTAACACTGATATAAAATCAGTGAGCTCCCATATTGATTTACAAAAATACCCTTGACTCTTCTGTTTTCAGATGTCCTTGACCTAGTGGTGGATAGCAACTCTATGCTGTCAGTCCATAAATACCTTCCAACATTGACTTTCTTCATGAAGATGTGGAATCCAAATAACAGAAACATTGGTACAGCCTTAATCATATTCAGCGGCATTTGGTTTACGTAGTTCCAGGGAGAACTGTACAGCAGGTCCATGCTAGGGATTACTTGGATTAATAAATATGTTAAAGAAGGAACTGCAGATGCTGGAAAATCGAAGGGAGACAAAATTGCTGGAGAAACTCAGCATCTATTGATCAAAGGAAATAGGCAACGTTTTGGGCCAAAACCCTTCTTCAAGGAAACAACATTTCAATTGGCACCAGGAGATTTCAGCTAAAACTATTTCCCAATGGATGGATCCATCTGATAATTGGAATAATTGACATTAGTTTCCAAATAACTAATTTCCCTCAGTTATCTGACCACTTTCTCTCATCTTTATACATTCTCTTTTTGTTGGGGGGGGGGGGGGTTATTACAGTTGGTCCTGGACATTCATTGGACAGATGTAATTCAGGCATGCATGCTGGTTTCTCAGAGATTAAATAAAGTGGGAAGATCACAGGATGGGAAACATCGGATTCAAGAGTCGGAAGTCAAGTGTCAAGAGTGTTGTGTCGTCATATGCTCTGAAACAGAACTATGAAATTCTTACTTGCTCAACACAACAGATATGTAAGCATAGTACACTATAAAACCCATGAGAAACAGCTAAAAAAGTTGTTATATATATGTTTATATATGTGATGAAAAAAGTTGTTATATATATATGTTTAGTTTAGCTTAGTTTAGAGGTACAGCGTAGAAATAGGCCCTTCAGCCGACTGACCAGCAATCCCTGCACATTAACACTATCCTACACATGCTAGGACGATTTGCATTTAAACTAAGCCAACTTACCTACATACCGGTACGTCTTTGGAGTGTGGGAGGAAACTGAAGATCTCGGAGAAAACCCTTGGGTGAACGTACAAACTCCGCACAGACAGCATCCGTAGACAGGATCAAACCCGCGTCTCCAGTGCTCTAAGAGCTGCTAAGCAGCAACTCTACCACTAGGCCACTGTGCCGCCATATATTTTATATATATAATTATATATAAACAATTTTTTATAGATATTCAAAACAACTTTTTATAGATATACAACAGTGCAGTGATAATCTGGTGGATAATAGGACAGCCAACATTTCAAGAACTTGCCTTTGAAATCAAACAAATAAAAATCCATGTATTTACAACAAGTGAGTAATCAAGCAATGTACACGACTATCTTAGTGATGATTAATTAGTTCTATTTAGAGAGCCACTATATTCAGTAATTTGGTATTTTATACATTGCAACAGCAAGAGTGTTTTCCACAGTTATCAGATGTACTGAATATCCAGAGAGGGCTATGTGCTCTACCCTCTCCGTACTGGTGACTGTGTAGTCAGACACAGTTCCAATGCTATAATTTAAATCGCCAATGGTATACCATTGCACAAATATGGGCCAGGCAACAAGAGAGAGATTGAAAATCTAATTGAATGGTGCCATACAACAAACTTGCTCTCAATATTTGCAAGACCAAGGAGCTGATTGTTGACTTCAGGAAGGGAACACTGGGGATCCACAAACCTGTTTTGACCTCCAGGATTGCGGTGGAGAGAGTCAACAGCTTCAAGTTCCTGAACGTGGATGTCTCTGAACATCTGTCCTGGGCCCAGCACACAGATGCAATCACAAAGAAAACTTGCCAAGGCCTCTAATTCTTTTGAAGATTGAGGAAATTTGTTATATTGGTAGATTATCGAACGTCTACAAGTGTACAGTTGAGAGCACACTAAGTGGTTGCATCATGGCCTAGGTCTGCAACTCAAATGGCCAGGAAACAAGGAGACTGCAGAACATTGTAACCATTGCCCGGTCCATCACAGGCAATGACCTCCCTCCATCAAAGGGATCTAGAGGAGACACTGCCTTAAAAAAGGCAGACAATATCAAGAACCCACACCTCCCTGGTTATGCTATTTGCTATTGCCATCAGGAAGAGGTTACAGGAGACTGAAAACGGTGACCACCAGGTTCAAGAACAGCTTCTTTCCAGCATCTATCAGGCTCTTGAACACTAATCACTACCTCAGTAATTATGATTATCCTTGAACAGTGTCTTTGGTTGCAATGTATACTTTGGACTTTGCACTTTTACGCTTATTTAATATTACAGCTATTAATTGTATCATTAATTATTATACATTGATCTGCGTGTTATTGTGCTAATGGGCCTGTTAAGCTGCAGCAAGCAAGAATTTAATTGTTCTGTCCCTGGTACATAAGACAAGTAAAGACTCTCGAAACACACTTGACTGTCTTCCACAATTTGTTTTTTGTTTAAGATCATCACCTTAACAGTTAATATTGACAACATGGCTTAGTCCTCTAATTTGTATAAAACAAATTCAAATTTGCTTATAAAGGTAGTGTTGTATGATAGTTAACCAATGCACTACATCTTGATATCTTAAACAAAATAGATGTAGACAATTCGGCCAATTGAGTACAGTGGATTCTGATCTGTTCTATTCCCTCCTTATCTCCACATAACCTCCACTCCCTCATAGTATCTACAAAGGGACAGTGGCGCAGTTGGTAGAGCTGCAACCACACTGCGCCAAACTGGCAATGGAGGAGGCCCAGGACAGCAATGTCAATGTGGGAATATGAAGGGGAGTTGACATGGTTAGCAACCCGAGATCAGCATCCTCATGCAAAGTCTTGACCGAAACGTTTCGGGTTGGGACCCTTCTTCAAACTGAGAGAAAAGTGGAAACATACTATCTGTTCTGTCAATCACATTTTGATCCATCCCGTTATCTTTATGAATAAACATAAACTCCAATGCCCTTCTATTCCTCCACATCTATAACCAGTCTATTATTGTGCATAACTACACCTTGTGCCTTTTCAAACCTACTACTTCCCTGTTTTCCAGAAAAAAAAAATCAATTTGCCATTTTCTGCCCATGTGACCAGTCCAGTAACATCCTCCTGTGATCTAAAGCTTTTATCTATATCTGCAAATTTGCCACTAGATTTCTCCCCAAGCACATAGGTGTGTGGAAGATTCTGGGCAAGTGGATGGGAATGTGCATTAAATAGTTTGGTAAATTATGGTTGGATTAGAGTTTGATGGTTGCTGGGGATTTGGCAGGCTGTAGAGCCTGATCTTATGATTGTTCTGTTTGCATTTATTGTCATTTTCTGCTCTCTCTTACCCACCCGAAATCATATATTACATAGCTGATTAGTTGCTTTTATTTATTAATGCTATCTTGCAATAGTAATAAAACTATCAAAGTTCACAATCATTATGCATGCAATTAAATGCAACTCTGAGATTTCCATGCTTGCATCATGTAAATGTCCAAGAAACACAAGAGGCTTCAGATGCTGGTGTCAAGCAGCATCTGTAGAGGGAAATGAACAGGTGATGTTTCAGTGAATGTAGTGAGGCATCTGAGATCTTGGCTGCGACTGAACTGAGAGGCCTGGAAATGGAGCTGGAGGTCATGTGAGGCAAGGTGGCAGCAAAAGCAAGTAGTAAGGGAAGGCACAAGATGGCAATAGCAAGTCAGGGTGAGAACATGGTGGATAAGCATGAGTGCAGTAGCAACTACAGAAGGGAAGTCCCATAGAACTCCTGTGTACGAAAGAACGGCAGATGCTGATTTAAATCAAGTAACTCAGCAAGACAGGCAGCATTCTGGAGAGAAGGAATGGGTGCAACAAAGGTAAAACAGTTATAATGGGTGACTCCAATCTCAATATCGATTGGGTGAATCAAATTGGTAGGGGTGCTGAGGAAGAGGATTTCATAGAATGAATGCGGGATAGTTTTCTAAACCAACATGTAGAGGGACCAACGAGCGAACAGGCTATTCAAGACTGGGTATTGAGTAATGAGGAAGGGTTAGTTAGCAGTCTTGTTGTGCATGGCCCCTTGGGCAAGAGTGACTATAATATGGTTGAGTTCTTCATTAGGATGGAGAGTGACATTGTTAATTCAGAAATAAGGGTTCTGAACTTAAAGAAAGGTAACATTGAGGGTATGAGACGTGAATTGGCCAAGATAGACTGGCAAGTGATTCATAAAGTGTTGACGGTGGATATGCAATGGAAGGCATTTAAAGACTGCATGGATGAACTACAACAATTGTTCATCCCAGTTTGGCAAAAGAATAAATCAGGGAAGGTAATGCATCCGTGGATAACAAGGGAAATCAGGGATAGTATCAAAACAAAAGATGAAGCATACAAATTAGCCAGAAAAAGCAGCCTACCAGAGCACTGGGAGAAATTCAGTCCAGCAGAGGAGGACAAAGGGCTTAATTAGGAAAGGGGAAATAGATTATGAAAGAAAACTGGACAGGAACATAAAAAATGACTGAAAATGAGTGAAGAGAAAAAGGTTAGTTAAAACAAATGTAGGTCTCTTGTAGTCAGAAACTGGTGAATTGATCATGGGGAACAAGGACATGGCAGACCAATTGAATAACTACTTTGGTTCTGTCTTCATTAAGGAAGACATAAATAATCTGCCGGAAATAGCAGGTGACCGGGGGTCAAATAAGATGGAGGAACCAGGTTAGCCGGGAAGTGGTGTTAGTTAAATTGAATGGATTAAAGGCCGATAAATCCCCAGGGCCAGATAGGCTGCATCCCAGAGTACCTACGGAAGTAGCCCCAGAAATAGTGGATGCATTAGTGATAATTTTTCAAAACTCTTTAGATTCTGGAGTAGTTCCTGTGGATTGGAGGGTAGCTAATGGCACCCCACTTTTTAAAAAAGGAGGAAGAGAGAAAATGGGGAAGTACATACCAGTTAGTCTAACATCGGTAGTGGGGAAAATGCTAGAGTCAGTTATTAAAGATGGGATAGCAGCACATTTGTAAAGTGGTGAAATCATTACACAAAGTCAGCATGGATTTATGAAAGACAGATCACATCTGATGAATCTTATAGAATTTTTTGAAAATGTAACTAGTAGAGTGAATAAGGAAGAGCCAGTGGATGTGTTATATCTGGACTTTCAGAAGGCTTTCGACAAGGTCCCACATAAGAGATTAGTATACAAACTTAAAGTACACGGTATTGGGGGTTCAGTACTGACGTGGATAGAGAACTGGCTGGCAGACAGGAAGAAAAGAGTAGGAGTAAACGGGTCCTTTTCAGAATGACAGGCAGTGACTAGTGGGGTACCGCAAGGCTTAGTGCTGGGACCCCAGCTATTTACAATATACATTAATGATCTGGATGGGAGAATTGAATGCAACATCTCCAAGTTTGCGGATGAAACGAAGCTGGGGGGCATTGTTAGCTGTGAGGAGGATGCTAGGAAGCTGCAAGGTGACTTGGATAGGTTGGGTGAGTGGGCAAATGCATGGCAGATGCAGTATAATGTGGATAAATGTGAGGTTATCCACTTTGGTGGCAAAAACAGGAAAGTAGACTATTATCTGAATGGTGGCCGATTAGGAAAACGGGAGATGCAGTTGTGCAGGGTCTTGGTGAGGCCACACCTGAAGTATTGCATACAGATTTGGACTCCTAATCTGAGGAAAGACATTCTTGCAACAGAGGGAGTACAGAGAAGGTTCACCAGACTGATTCCTGGGAAGACAGGACTTTCATATGAAGAAACGCTGGATAGACTCAGCTTGTATTAGTTAGAATATAGAAGATTGAGGGGGGATCTTATAGAGACTTCTAAAATTCTTAAGGGGTTGGACAGGCTAGATGCAGGAAGATTGTTCTTGATGTTGGGGAAGTCCAGAACAAGGGGTCACAGTTTAAGGATCAGGGGAAGTCTTTTAGGACCGTGATGAGAAAATCATTTTTCACACAGAGAGTGGTGAATCTGTGGTATTCTCTGCCACAGAAGGTAGTTGAGGCCAGTTCATTGGCTAAAGGGATCAGGGGGTATGGAGAGAAGTCAGGTACAGGATACTGAGTTGGATGATCAGCCATGAACATATTGAATGGCGGTGCAGGTTCGAGGGGCCGAATGGCCTACTCCTGCGCCTATTTTCAATGTTTCTATGTTTCTATATGACATGACACAAAATGCTGGAGCTGAAGAAGGGTCTCAACCCGAAACGTCACCCATTCCTTCTCTCCAGAGGCACTGCCTGCCCCACCGAGTTACTCCAGCATTTGTGTCTATCTCCCATAGAACTCCTGTTGGATAGTGGAGGAAAACCTTCTCAAAGTGGCCACACTTTGTGGAATAGTAAAATGAAGACATCGGAGAACTGCAGATGTTGGAGTCTCGATCAAAAAACAAACTGCTGGAGGAACTCAGAGAGTCAGAGAGCATCTGTGGAAGGAATGGACTAATGACCTTTTGGGTCAGGACCTTTCTCCAAGAAAGGAAATCCTGAAGGTGCCTTCAATGATTCCACCCTTCTTCACAGGCTGCACTGTTTGCAAACTTCTCCAACAGTATCGAGAGCAAAACACTCGGATTGATGTGATCTTAAATTACTTAAATCCTAGATTCAAAATATAAATACCCTGTAAATTGTTATTGGTTGCGGGAGCTGTCTGTTTAATCCATAATAATCTATAATTACTGCTCAGCAAAGTCATTGGCGAAAATTAATTTTTCGGTATCTGATTTGTAATTGCCTCAATATTCTTTAGTAAACACGAATAGTTTAAAGTTAATGATATTTTAATTAGATGTGTAAAATATTTAAGAATTGATTTAAAAATTATGCTTCCTGATTATGATGCGAGAGAGTTCTTTAATGTGATTTGCTGCTCCAGTTTGATGTCTTGAAGCAGTGAATGCCAGGAATCCCTTGAATTAATGCCTGACTGCAACAGGTAGCATTAAACAAGGAAGAATTTGCATTCTTTGGGGTAAATGGTCAATGCTGTTGCTTTGCTCCTGGGCAAAGATTTTGGGGGGGTCACTATATTTCCATCCTCTCAGTGACGTATGACAGATATAGACAAAAATAAATAAATTCCATCATCATAATCCAAAATGTTATTCCTGGCTTGACATTAAAGCGGTTCTGTGAAAGGATCGTTTTAAGCAAGAGACTGCGAGAGATGGATTGGCAACAAAACAAAAAAGTTGTAAGGAAGAGCATACACGAAGAAGGAAAGACCTCAGGCGAGACACTGCTAAACAGATTTCATTTATATTTGCTTCAACAGATTTCATATATAGGCAATTCAAGTTGGCATATCTTGTAATGGAACGGCAAACACAAGCAAAACAACTGAAATGGTTTTACAGGAAGATTGGAAGGGTTTAGATAGGATCATAGAACACGTAGAAAGTTAATAAGAACTGATGGACACCATTAAAATGTTCTGGCTCAAAAATTGTATCAGGTAGCACAGTGAGATGTAATTTAATTTAAACCACTTGTGAAGTCTGTCAAATTCACCTTGGGTCAGCTACGTACACACTGTACCAATGCCCGAGAGTGCCCACACTTGTACAATAGAGCCAGTGGCATTCAATGCACTATTGGCCCATACTGGCCTAAACATCTTATACATTATACATTATACCAGCAGGCTTTAAGATGGCCTGAATGGTCCAAGTCAAGAGGCTGCATCGTCTACCTACAGGTGGATCCATTATGTTACCCACTTATCCCCTTCATTCCTTACCCAATGCAGCTTGCCTTTAGGTTGCACACCATGAAACCTGCCCCAATACAATGTTATACCCAGGGTACACAAAAAGCTGGAGAAACTCAGCGGGTGCAACAGCATCTAAGGAGCGAAGGAGATAGGCTTTCACAACCAATGTTATACCCATATCATTATATCTTGCCCACAAAACACTTCACCAAGTCATCAATCGTAAACAGTTTCCCTCTTAAGGTCATAAGTAATAGGAGCTGAATTTGGCCAGGGCTGATCTATCTCTTCCTCCTAACCTCATTCTTCTGCCTTCTCGCCATAACCCCTGACATAAATCTACCCTCCCAGACCTGATCTCTGCCACCGTGACTGAAATGCTGATACTCACACCCCTAAGCCCTCCATCAGTCATAGTTCCAACCCTTGCAATCCCCTCCCTCTCATCCCATGGACCATAATATAATGACCACTATAGTTCTTTGCTTAGCACTGAATTCAGTGTTGCAAGATTCATTCTATCACAAGCAATGTTTTGGGACTGGTGTACATTCGAATATTACAATCAAAGTCCAGATACAAAACCTACTAGACTAAGTGGGACCCGTTGGGTCCCAACTCCACTTGGGAGGGCTGGTCCCCCAACGCAATATTCCACCTCTCCACCAATTCCAATATTGGTGGCCAGTGGGAGGGATGGCTTTCTGGAGTGCTAGTATGGGTGTTGTGGGCCAAAGGGACTGGTTTCCAGATGGCTAGTAGGGACATTGTGGGCCAAATAGATTCTTGGGCTGGCAGCTCAGTCACTGAGGCCTGGTGGGCTGACAGCTCAGTCACTCAGGCCTGGTGGGCTGGCAGCTCAGTCACTCAGGCTTGGTGGGCTGGCAGCTCAGAAACTGCCAGAAATTCTGCCCAAAACAGGTGAGAGACTCTGTGAGAGAGAAGGGGGAGAGGGTGGAGAATCTAGTTTAAACTATTTTCATATTTTTCTGCAGATCATACCAATGAAGGAGGAAAGTTTATCCTGGCCTGGATCTCACAGGTAGCCAATGAAGGGAGGGAGAAAAATACTGGGGCGAGGTTTAATACATGCAGGGGGATACTTACTGATGACCCGAAGGGACTCCTCCTGGGCTCGTACATGCCCGATGGGCTGAAGGGGCTCTTTTAAAAAAAAATCTGAGTGAGGTCTCAGTGAAAGGCACTTTTTCTGGACTTTACCTGGCCTGGCATGGGCCTTTTGGGCGTAAATGCTCCTCCTGGGCTAATATGGGCATTTTGGGCCAAAGGGGCTAGTTTCTCGGCTAATAGGGGCCTTGTGGGGCAAAATTAGTGGTTTCAATCAGGCCAAACAACTCATTTCATTTCCATTTCAATTTCAAGCACAGGGCAGTCCAAACAACTCATTTTATTTTCATTTCATTTCCATTTCCATTGCAGTTTCAAGCACAGGGCAGGCCAAACAGCTCATTGCATTTTCATTTCATTTCCACTTCCATTGTAGTTTCAAGCACAGGGCAGGCCAAACAGCTCATTGCATTTTCATTTAATTTCCGTTTCCATTACAGTTTCATGCACAGGGCAGGCCAAACAGTTCATTGCATTTTCATTTCACTTCATTTCCATTTCCATTGCAGTTTCAAGCACAGGGCAGGCCAAACAGCTCATTGTATTTTCATTTAATTTCCATTTCCATTGCAGTTTCAAGCACAGGGCAGGCCAAACACCTCATTGCATTTTCATTTCATTTCCATTTCCATTGCAGTTTCATGCACAGGGCAGGCCAAACAATTCATTTCATTTCCATTAAACGCTAACAAATCATTTATTGCAAATTTACATGATTCATAGCATAGAATCACAGTTGTGTCCTCTCCCTCGCGTTCTTCCAGAGTGACTGACTCACGTCCAGGCATCTGGTGTTTTATTGTCGTCCCCCCCCCCCCCCCCCGGGAAAGAAGCGTTACCTTCATCATGGTGATTGACATGCGAGAGGACCAATCAGCTGATCTCAGGATTTTTTAAACACTCACAACTTTTTTATTGTTCATCGATTGGAAACATCCTCTGGGCTGCCTCAGCGGAGAAGGACTGTGAGTAAGATGTCCAAAAATCATAGTGATATAGGGTAGCGTTTTTTCTAAAATCAATATACAGCGCAGACAGGAAGTGGTCAAGATGAGACTTTTAGTTATATAGATGCTGGCCCACCCATATGTTGAATCTTTTAGAAGTTTTAATTTAAGTTTAGAAATACAGAGCGGTAACAGGTCCTTCAGCCCACCGAGTTTGCGCTGACCAGCGATTCCCGTACACTTGCACTATCCTACGCACTGGGGACAATTTACAATCTTTACTGAAGCCTATTCACATACAAACCTGTTTATCTTTGGAGTGTGTGAGGAAACCAGAACACCCAGAGAAAACCCATGCGATCGCAGGGAGAACGTATAAACTCCGTATAGACATCACCCCTAGTCAGGATCGATCCTGGGACTCTGGTGCTGTAGGCAACAATTCTACCACTGCACCACTGTGCTGCCCCAGTTGCCAACTAACTCCTCATCATTTAGCTCATCTTCAATCCCGGCATCTTGTATTGAAATATGGATGAACTACAGGTCAGGTACCAGTCTTTGATTCCACCAGTAAAACATTGAAGCTGAGGCTCCATACCATGGTTTAGTTTAGATCTAATTTAGAGATACAGCATGGAAACAGGCCCTTTGGCCTGTCGGATCCATGCTGACCAATGATCACCCGTACGCTAGTTATCTGTTATCCACTTCCTCATCCTAGACCCTTGGGGCAATTTACAGAAGCCATGTGGTCACAGGGAGAACATACACATTCCGTAGACACCACCCGTAATCAGGATCAAACCCAGGTCACTGGTGCTGTAAGGCAACAATTCTACCCCTGTGTCACTGTATTGTTGGTTGGTTGTGTAAGAAATGCAATTACATTTATTCATAGTGACTTTCCGCCCCAAGGCAGAAGCTGAGTGAAGTTAAGTGAATTGTTTATTCTAGTGGTTTTAATTATTTTGCTACAAAGAATTGTTTTTTTTTCTTATTTTAGTTATCTTAATCTATTTGACTGCTTTTTATCAGAGTTCAGATATTTACCAAGTTTGAATGCTGCAGAGGTGGAGATAGGTCACGATTGAGGCAGGATCATATAATATGGGACCTTAAGGAAAGTAACAGGACAATCTGATCCACTATAGTTAATGATGCAGATGCCAAGACCAAGAGAGTTGTGAACTTGCGGAATTCTCTGCCACAGAAGGCAATGGAGGCCAATTCACTGGATGTATTCATGAGAGCGTTGGATGTGGCTCTTAGGGCTAACAGAATCAAGGGATATGGGGAGAAAGCACGAATGGGGTACTGATTCTGGATGATCAGCTATGATCATATTGAATGGCAGTGCTGGAACGAAGGGTCGAAAGGCCTACTCCTGCATCTATTTTCTATCTTTCAAAAACCTCTTTAAACTGCGAAATCTGAATTTTGGAAACAATGTTTTTATTATTATTTTACTAAATGATCTGCATTAATCAATTTTATGTCTAATGACAGAGTTTTAAAATGATGTCTGTTTTTAAGTGACAGCATTGTCTTTATGTAACCTATATCAACTGAGTAAATAGAGAGCATAACACCTTCACATGGTTCGCTCAATTGCCTCAGAGCCAACAGATAATTTGTCCTTTTTTTGTGGAAAACAAAAGCCAATGCGAAATGGAAAATTGTTGTTGTGTCAATCATGCAGAAAATGACATAGAAAGCACATACAAGGCTGCATACCACCTCCGGCTCTCCAGTTAATGCCACAACCACCATTGCAACCACTGAAAAAAACCATAACAGAGTGTTGATTGTGCCAGCAACGTTCTATTGCTTCTGTGTCAATGGGCCGTGCCCAAATATACTTCTTTTCCTCAAGATTCTCTCCCACTTGTTTTCAGACTGGGTAAGAAATGTAAGAAATGTACTTGTGTATATATATGCACGTGAAGTTCATTAAATTACAGCTGCTGTAGCAGAAACAATAAACTCTCATTAATCAATACAAACAGTCATTCAGCAGCAGTAACTTTAGACAAATTGCAGCAACATTGGCAAGAAATTAGAGTTGTGGTTTTAACAATTTAATATCAAATCACTATCTCGAGAAGACCGTAACAAATGTGCAAGGGACTCAAATAAATATGGACGTTTGTGGTCTCCTGGTTCTTGCTCTTGTGAAGCCACACAGCCAATGGCTCACTGAACTATTGGTATTGACACCAGTAAGCCAGCCTAAGGCAATCCCCAGAAACCCTTCAATGAACACTTCTAAAGATGAAGGCCATGAATGATCCATTGCGACAGGTATGTTGTTAATAGTTGCTTTCAAAATGACACAATTGAACATGGGTGCTTGCTGTGGCAGGCCTGTCATCTGACAACTACCTGGCAAGCATCAATATTTTGGGCGTTAAGTTAACAAGCAGCCCTACCAATTTCATCAAACAATACCAGCTCCTTCATATGTAGGAAGGATCTGCAGATGCTGGTTTAAACCAAATATGGACACACAAAGCTGGAGTAACTCAGCGGGACAGGCAGCATCTCTGGAGAGAAGGAATGGGTGACGTTTCGGGTCGAGACCCTTCTTCAGACCAGCTTTTTCATGTTGTTAGGGTGTAAAAAAATAGTATAATTGCTTGATTTGTGATTTATGGCCATTGTTCACAATAAAGAAACTGCAAGAAATTCTTACACTTCAAATAATAAATTCAATTGGAAAACAAAAGTTGCATTTGTAGTTAGGTTATTGAAGCTAGTCTCTTTCCATTCAATAAATTAAAATGGACCAATGCGAAGAAGAGAAAATAATGTTTAGTCATATGATGAGTGGCTTATATTTTTGTTCCCAAGTCTATACACAGTTGGCAACTTGACCCTACATATAGTGGCTGCTGGCCACTACATCTCCAGGCCTCTGGTCTTGTATGAGGAACTCACAGCAGTTATCATTTAAGAATCTGTAATTCCATGCAAAGTGTTTCAGAAAGTAATGGTCTGATCTTGCTAAATTTGGAAGCCTGCAGTGAACCAGTGGTTCAAGAATTTTGAACAAACAAGTGGATTTAATATCATCAATAAAAACTGCAGTGCTCCTTTTTTCTCAAAGATACGAAGCATGAAACAAATTGACACAGTAATCGCCTTCAGATTTCCTAAAGCACGTCTGAACATAATTTATTTAAATTGGATTGAAAGTCGCTTCACTCATTTTGCAAACAGACTTTTTCTCTCAAATCGTTTATAATTCAGGAAAGTTTAATGTGTTTACAATTTAACCTTATTATTTATTTATCTACTATGAGTAGGACATGGTCATCATTAACAAGGTCAATATTTATTGTCCTTTAGTTCTTTCTCTTCTTATTCATCTGCTTCTATTTACAGCTCCTCCAGACCAATGATTAGCAATTGACCTCCTGCATCAGCCTCTCTTAACTAGCAACATCATCAGCAGACGTAGTTCATTTATCCTCATTTTCTGCAACTTAAAACTTTTTTCCTAACATTACATTCTGTAAAGAACGGCCGTCAACCCAAAATGTTAATTCTGTTTCTCTCTCATGAAGGGTGCCTGGTCTGCCAAGTATTTCCAGGTGCTTTACTTTAGTTTTGTTTGGAAATACAGAGTGAAAACAGGCCCTTCCGGCCACCAAGTCCGCATTGGCCAGTGATCCACACACACTAACGCTATCCTACACACACTAGGAACAATTTTAAATTTACATCAAGCCAATTAACCTACAAACCTGTACTTCTTTGGAGTGTGGGAGGAAACCGAAGACCTCAGAGAAAACCCATGCAGGTCATGGGGAAAACGTACAAACTCTGTACCCGTAGTCAGGATCAAACTCGGATCTCTGGCGCTGCAAGGCAGCAGGTCTTCCGCAGCACCACTGTGCCGCCCTATGTCCTACCAGGGGATGAGAGCCAATGGCAAGGACGGCAGGCTGGGAAGTGCATTTACGTGTATTTGATGTCCTGACCCTACTGCCCTCGTCTTTCAGGAGCTAAACTCTGGGGGAAATGCTGGGGGAAATCTGCAGGTCAGGCTGCATCTGTGGGAAACTGGATAGACGACGTTTCAGCTCAAAATCCTCCTTCGATCCTAATCCAAAACTTTGTCTATTAATTCCCTCCACAGATGCTGCCTGACCTGCTGAGTTCCTCCAGCACTTTGTGTTTTTTCTTAAGGTTCCAGCATGTGCAGGTTCTTGTGTCGTCATCTTGAAGGACCTCAGATCACTGCAATATCCAAAACTGGTGGAGAATGGCAGGTGAACAGCTTATAAAATGGAATATTGTGAGCTGTAATTAGAAATGTTTTAACGATGACCATGTGTAAACTGTTAATTTGACCTTCTCTTTTAGTTTGATCTGCCAGAACCATCAGCTTTCAGTTTTATTTCAGATTTTGAGCACTAGCAATTTGTCCATGTGCTTTAGGTTTTGAAATATGTATTTGTGATTTTCAATAGGAGACACAAAGGAGTCCAAGGGCATTGCATTAAAAAAACAACCTGCATTTGACAAATCAGTGAAACCGCATACACAAAATAAGTACCTGTGACTATAATCCATGTCTGATTAACTTGCCCATCACAGGAACCAACCTTTAATTTGTATCAATTTGCAGTAATCTTAACAGCAAAATGCAACTTCACACACAGGCGCCGCTCATAGCAGAGCTGATTCCTGAAGCAAGCTGCTGCCCCTGTAATAGATTGCTTGTATACAAATTATTCTCAGCAGCAACAAAGGCTGCCAACTACATTCTGCATGCTTTAATCAATTGTGTGACTCGGTAGATTGAGGGAAATGGTGGTTAATGACGTCTGTTCCATATTTCTATACCTTTTTCCTGATTACATGAAATACCAAGGTTGCTTGCTGCTGAGCTCGACAATTCAGATAAATGCTTGGGCAAAATGCAGCAAAAATGGAAATTCATCACCCCTTCTACAATGGTAATTGCCTTCAAATTCATTAAAAAAATTATATGACATGATCTCCCACAAACATAACCATGCTGACAATATCAAGCCCTATCCTTATCCTAATCCAAATCCAAACTCTAGTGCCTATGGCAAGAGAGAGCATGACCCAGATGGTGGGTATCCTTAATGGTACATGCTGCCTTCATGAGGCCATTTCTAGACCATGATGCACCCAATACTTTCAGTAATACATCTGTAGGCGTTTGTTACTATATTCAGAAAATGCCAAATTCCTTTAATCTTCTAAGAAAGTAGAGACACAGAAGTGCCTTCTTTGTGTTTACATCTATGTGCTGGGTCCAGACCAAGCCACCTGAGAGGTTAAGGCCTAAAAATCTGAAGCTGCTTAGTTTCTCCACCATCGACTCACCGATTAAAACTGGCATGTGATCTCCCGACTTCTTTTTGAAGTTAACAACTAATTATTTGGTCTTTTTGAGCTTGAGCAAGGTGTTCTTAGGGCTCTGTTCAGTCATGTGTTCTTTGTCTTTTCTGTGTGTTCAGAATTGAAGGTAGGATACGTACTGGTGGTTCAATTTCAATACAAGTGGAGTACTACAAGTTGTGTACAAGCCTGCGATTCAGAAAATTCACATGTACCTACATCTCAACTTGATATGGACACACAAGTTCCAAATGTCCCACTTACCCTGTTAAGCACAGGCCTCTCTGTACGTGACTGCTTGGGGGGTAGATGTGTGCATTATGCCAACAGGAAACTGGGTTGGAAAGACTCATGTTTTAAGTGCAACCATTGCACTGTAGCTTATTAGCTTTGATCACAGGTCCCAAACATAAATTAATATTACGTTAACATTAAATATATTCTCTTTTCAGTAAAGTTATTTTTTATTGGCAAACTTGCCAAAGGAGAAAAATCCATTCAATTGAGATGTTGTGATGCTTTAAAGTGCTTTTTTTAATGTAGGACAGTTGGTGTAAGATGTTTAGGATCACTAAAGTTTCTATCCTTTCCTTAACCCTAATTATCAGCACTCCAGGGATCTACAACTGAACTATCATACCTCCTGTGTGTGCATCTATTAAAATGTATGGAAAATTAATGTGCAGGATACATGCACTTAATCACAAATGCAACCTTGAAGATAAGAAAGAATCTGTGCAATAAAATAGTTTTCAATGGTACACAATCTTCCAGAGGAGATCATGGCAGCAAATTATTTCTGGGAGAATTTGCCAAGAAAGCCTCAATACTGTTTCTGCTATTGAGGCCTTTCGACATAAACTAAATGTTGTTCACAAACTTCAAATCTGAATCAGATATCCCACAGGTCACAAAATAATTACCGCATCTTAGCTCATTTATATAATTGAGACAGTTTTGGAAGGCATTTGTATTCTCAATTAACTGGTCTTTGCTTTTATATGGCTTAGTTGGTAGACATCCTATCTCTGGATTTGAAGGTTATGGATTCAAGTCCCAGGTAAGAAACTTGAGAGCAAAATCCAGGCTGGCTTTATTATACAGTACTGAAGAATGATGAAGACAAATGAGGCCGCAGACACCAGAATCTGAAACAAAATTAAGAACCCTGGAAGGACTCAAACAGTCAAGTAGTATCTGCAGAAGCAAAATGAGAATGTCGACATTTCACATTGAAGACCATACATCAGGACTTTGTGTATTTAAGTTGGAGGTAGATGCTTTGTAATGGGAGAGATCAAAAATAGTATTAAGATAGCGATCAACCATGGTCAGGTTTAAGGAGAAAATAATTTCAAGTGCAATCATTATACTATCGTGTATTAGCTTTGATCACAGGTGATCAAATGCCATGTTTAAAAAAATACACTTTCCAGACATTATAATATTGCATTTTGTATTTTTGTGAGAGTGAGACGGGTGGGGGGGAGGGGGAGGGGGAGATTGAGAGGGACACAGAGAGAGAAACAGAGAGAGAGACAGAGACAAAGAGAGAGACAGAGAGGGGGGGTGAAGGGGAGGGGAAGGGAGTGCTGGGGGATGAGGGAGCATGGAGGAGGATAGGGGTAGGAAGAAGGATGGCGAGGTAATGGAGGAGGGGAATGTGGGAATTGGGAGGAGGGGGTGAGGGGAGGAAGCAGAGGAGGGTTGGTGGTGGAGGAAATAGGGGACTGAAGAGGGAGAGTGAGAAGCATTCACATTGATCTTATATTTTAAAGTTATTGCCATTTTAAACGTTAAAAATGTCAGCCACTCCTGCATAGTTGGGTGCCATGGGTAAGTGGTAGAATATTGCATTGGGGTAACGGGGCCCAACGGGTCCCACTCAGTCAAGTATATATATAAATGATGAAATATCTATATAATTAAAAGTGTCATCATCTTTACCACTTCCTGTCTGTGCTTTATATTGATTTTAGAAACAATGCTACCATATATTGCTATGATTTTTTGGCCATCTTACTCACAGTCCTCCTCCGCTGAGCAGGCCCCGAGGATTTTTCCCATTGATGAAAATTAAAAAAGTTATGAGTGTTTCAAAAACCTTGAGATCTTCTCGCCTGTTGCGATGAAGGTAACGCCCCATCCGGGGGGTGGGGGGGGGGGGGGATGGGGGGATGGCAGGACTATAAAACCTCAGATGCCTGGCACAATCTGACACAATCACACAGATTCACAAGTTCACGAGGGAGAGGCCACGACTCTCATTCTAAGCTGTAAATCAACCGAACTGTGAGTCTGCAATGTACTTGCAATAAATGATTTGTTAGCCCTTAATGACAATGCCATGAGTGGTTTGGCCCGCTGCCCTGCCTGTGCTTGAAACCACAATGCTTTATTAGGTCCGACTGTGTTTGGAAGGAATAAATGCTTTATTAGGTCCGCCTGTGTTTGGTTCAAAAGTTCCACTCATTTCGTGACTTCCACTTAGTGGACAGGTCACGCTGATTGCGTAATTTCCGGTCAGTGCAGTGGTTAGTCTGATTGCATAATTTCCGGTAAGTGCAGAGATCACGCTGATTGCGGAAGTGCCGCTGACTGCGGAAGCCCCAAAGTAGAGATCCGCACTCAGCCATGTGAATATTCAAGAAAGTTTACTGCCATATATATGGTGTGTGTGTCAGTCAGTGTGTGTGTGTATATGTTTGTGAGTGTATGTGTGTGTGTTTGTGAGTGTATGTGTGTGTATGTATGCGTGTGTTTGTAAGCTTATGTGTGTGTGCATTTGTGTGTGCGAGTGTGAGTGTGTGTGAGTGTATCTGTGTGTGAGTGTGTGAGAGAGTATGTGTGAGTGTGTGTGTTACGTATATATTTACGTATATAAAATCATATATATATATATATATATACACATATATCATTAAGAAATAAAGTCTCTCTGAGGATGATCTATTTGTGGCTAACTAAAGGGTGGTATCAGTTTGGAAGAGGCATATAATGTTCCAATGATCAGTGGGCCAGAAATTTCCAAAAATTTAGAAACCAGTAGAGGATGTGTAAAACATTTAAAGAAAAACTAATTATTACAGCAAACAAGCAAAAACATACACAACAGAGAACATGGGCTTGTACAAGAATATACATGGAAAAAGACCAGCTCAACTAAATATTGGTCCCTTAAAAAATGAAACTGGAACCTTGAAGTCCCAGTAAATTGAAATAATACAAAAGTACCTCCCATTCAAGAAGAGGAGACAAAAAGTCGGAAATTGTTTTTTCAGGAAGCCCATTCTCTATCCTTGGGGAAGATGCTGAAGTAAATTATCAGTAATGCTGTGGCAGGACATTTGCAAAAGATAATGTATAGTGTTATGAAAAATGGAATAATATCCAACACATTTATTGGTGTATTCTGAGGATGTAATTAATGGGATAAATAAAGGGAAATAGTTGGAAATATAGGGAAAGATGTGGTGTACTTGAATTTTCCAAAGACATTTGATACAGTGCCATGTAAAAGTCTATTGCTCATGATGTGAAGGTGCAATATACCAGCATTGCAAGATAATTGTCTAACTGAACAGAATTCAGGCCTCGATTACATATATTATTGACTGAGATATAGGGAGTGTGTTTAGAGCCAGATTTGCAAACAATACAAAGATACCTGGGAAAGTATGTGTTGCAAAGGGATATAGAATACTCAAGTCATGTAGACAGGTGGTCAAGTAATCAAACATTTGGTAGCTGGAGCTACCAGCGAAAAGTAGAATATGAGATGAATGAAGAGATTTTGAAGTGCAAAGGGATCTCATTGTTCTCACACATAAAACACAAGATGTTAGCACCTCGGTACATCTGGTAATCTGGAAGATAAATGAACTGTTGTTCTTCATTGAAAAGAGAGTATATATACATATGCAGGACTTTAGTGAGAGATGCGTGCAACCTATTGAAGGAGGAATATTGTTGCGTGACAGCAACATTGAGTTTAAAACAAATACAAAGTGCTGGAGTATCTCGGCAGGTCAGGCAACATCTTCTATTCAGTGAGGCAGGACACTCTTTGCCCACATGCACACCCACTCCCCCAACTGAGGCCATGCTCTCACTCTTCTCTACCATCGATTCATTAAGACTGGTCACATGGTCTCTGCTCCCCCACTGGGGGTGAATGAGGATGCCAAGAGGGGGGTCCAAAACAAGCTCAATTCAGTCACATGGATGCCAGGTGACTGTGGCTGTGCTGAACCCCATCACAGGCTGCAAGCCAAAGTGGGAGGTGGGATCTCTTGCAACAATGCCTCTCTACTAGATGATAACTATACATCAAAGAAAGTTAAAATCTACTTCAGAAGAAAGTTAGGTGACACCATTCAAATAACAGGAGTGGGTCCTGGTTAATCATTGGACCTGGCGGCTGGGCATACAAAGGCTTTCAATAAGGTCTCACATGCAAAGTCGGTCAACAAGGATAGGGCACATGGGATTGGGTGCAATGTACTGTCTTGGATTGAGCATTGGCTAGCTGGAGACCTGTGAATAGTCACTCATTGTTCACTCAAAATCAGAGTTCAATACAATTTTAGATATTAATGGAATCAAAGGATATGGGGCTAGCAAATGAAACTGATATTGAGGTCAGAGATTAGTTGTGGTCTCGATGAATGAAGGAACGGGTTTGAAGGGCCATGACCCTGGTCCTGCTCCTACTTGTTATGTTCTTATCACTGTGTTGTGGATTGTTCGAAAATCCTTAAATGGTTAGAAAGCAGGAGGTTGTGAAAAAAAACAACAGTAGGCTAATGCTTAGTTATTTTATTTACTTAGTAATTAAAGCTTTTTAATCATCTAGATGTCATTGTTTGTCATATAAACCAAAATAATATGCAGTGTTTGCATTTGTATACAGTTAGGATTCACAACACAAATCCAGCTAGCAATGAAAATATTCATGTAAATTTATTTTGATTGTAGTCTGATAACCAAATCCTATAAATGATCAAAGATGCTTCATTGTAAAACCAGTTATCATGAACATTCAATTTCTTGACATGAATTCTAAAACCAAAATCTAACGGACATCAATAAGCAAAATATCTTGGAAGAGCAATGTGATGGAATGATAGGTAAGACCCGGGTTATCGACAAGCTGATTTACAATATCTAAACTACATTTGCCAAATGAATTATTTTATTAACAAATGTTACAACTTCAGAGCTGACGAATTAGAAATATCTGCAGAAAGCACACTGTCATTTATCTATGTCTTCTCAAATCAGAATAAACTGTATGCCTACTGTACTAAAATATGAGGCTTTTTATTTTGCATGCTACAGTGACAACACCTTTGAGCAAAATGTATGCATCAGCAATTTGTGGATTGAGAATTTCCAATGCCGTTCAACAATCCATTTTCCACGTACGAATAATTGTTTTTTCAATCAAGAGGAGAAGTAGGAAAGCTGACGGTAATGTATTTTTATTGGGGGAGCTGCTAAGGATGCTGCAGCCATTGCTCCTCAGAAGAATGGAAGTGCATAAATATTTATCAGCAGTGACATGGCCAGAGAAATGTCTCCTGTCTAATAAGCAAGCTCAAGAATTAGTTCAGAAAAATTGATAGAAAATGGTTCCTATCAACCCAAAGAGGGTTTCAACATGCAGTCTCCATGAAATGGCTGAAGTAAACCTTGTCACCTTTTGTGGTGAAGGAGAATGCAGCCTCTCCTAACACAGCTCTGCAATTGCTTACAGACATACCAAGTGTACATGAGCAAAATGTGAAAGCACCCAGCAAGCTCTCAGGCCTAAAATGCATGCAAGCCCTTTCCTTTTGGAGAAAGCAAGAGATGTGTTTTTGTGTTGCAAGGAATACAGACAAGAAATCACAGATCATGCTGACCGCACCTTCATTCAAAGCGGTGAGTAGAATGAAATCCTTCATTCTTTTCTTCCACATTCATCATTTTTCTACAAAAAGTAATTGCAATCTGTTTACCTTGGTTTGAGTGCCAAAATGGAAAGGCTTTGAACACGGAATGCAAATGAGTAGAGAAAAAGAAAACAATTACCTCAGTAATTCAGAACAGTTAGAGTGGACAGCCAATTCATCTCGAAGAAACATTCGTACATATAAGAGCAATTTGTCTGATGTGCTTTCAGGTCAGCAACACATTTTCATAAACCACATGATAAGTAATTGAATGAGGCATCTCACTAAAAATATTACACTACAATGCACGTAGCAGCTTTAGGTTTACTCAATTATTAGTGGAATAATAGTTATTCTAATAGTTGCTGATTTGACTTTGGCCTGTTCAGAATTTATTTTTAATTCCGGTGGAATTCTGTGAGAGAAATTATTACGCACTTTGGTTTTAATGATTGCACCTCCCCCCCTTGACATAACCAAGTCCCTTGTTCAAGATTCTGCTCCTCTGTATTTGTTTAAATGGCGGAATAATTATCCTGAGACATTGTTTGCTAGTTCTACGTGCTCCTGCCAGCAGACACAGCTCTTCAGTATCTTCATAAATACATATTTTATTACAATTAAGTATTAATTATTGAATATAATTAATATTTAAGTATTCAATATTAATTTATTCTATTTTGGTAATAATTAATATTTAATATTAATTTATTAACATTAAAGAAAAATAACATTAAATCAAATATAATTTTAACAAATATAACAATAAATATAATTATTCTGATTAAAAGCCCCTCCATTTGTGGTTCTCTTGCACAAACTATGAGCCTCCCCTGGGTCTCAACACAAAACGTCACCCATTCCTTCTCTGCAGAGATGCTGCCTGTCCCACTGAGTTACTCCAGCATTACCTATGATTTGACCCAGCATCTGCAGTTCTTTCCTACACAGTCTCCCATGGGAAATTTCTTCATTAATGAGTCTCTCTAACTCTGGGAATAACCTGGAGGTCTTTTAGTCTTTTTAATGTGGGGGGGTGGGAGGAGTGGGTGGGGGGGGGGGGGGGGGGGGGGGTGAGTGGTAACTGTTTCCCAGTCACTTCTTGGTCGGGATGCGTCTATTCTCCGAGCCGCAGCTTCGCCCCCCCCTTCGCGGTCTACAATTTGGATTGGCGCGGCCTTTCCTACCGGAGACCGGTCAGAGCTTCAGCACTGGAATCCATCACGGAGCGGGGCGATGCCTTACCGGGGATCGCCGTTTGGCGCTCCAGAGTGTTGGGCCAGCTGCTTTAACATCCTGGAGCTGTGGGGTCTACGGAGCTTCCAGCCGCGGGCGGCGCTGATTGTAACATCGCGGAGTCCTGGGATCTTTTGCCGAGGGTCGCCAGCGTTGAATCTCCGCCCAGCTCGGCCTGTGGACTTCGGGATCCGCGTTCTCCAGTAAGAAGTGGCCGATTCGGAAACTCCAAGCTGCTGAGAGTGTTCTCCGTTCCGACGTCGGAGTTTCATCATCCCAGCAAGAGGGCCTGAAACATCCGTAGCAGCGACTGCGGAGGTCTCAAAGGCCCCAACCATGGGTGAACAAAGAGGAAGAGGACTGACATTTATTGCCTTCCCTCACAGTGGGAAACATTAATTCCGCTGTGGGGGATGTTCTTGTTAAATTCTATTGTGCATTGTGTTCTTTTTATTCGCATGGCTGTATGGCAATTCAAATCTCACTGTACCAATTGCTGCATGTGACAATAAATGTCTCTCGAACTTAAATTCTTGAACCTCTCATCCCACAACATCCAGCTCAGTAGGAAAATAGAAATGGATCTTAATCCAGAAAGGTATAAGATAATACATTTGAGGAAGTGCAATAAGACAAGAAAATGATAAGTGGCAGGATACTGATTGGAATAGAGAAACAAATATACTGTAAAAATGACTTTCAAGGATATATTACAGAACCTCAAAGGTATCAGGTCAACAAAGTGGTTAAAATGGCATTCAAGATATTTCCTTCATTAACCGATGCAGGAATATGAAGACAGGAAGGTTTTAATGAGATAAAAGATAAATATACAAGAAAACTTTAAAAAGTAAAGGAAAATTGTGGATCAGTAAAATAACAATAGCAATCCAGTGAAAAAATGATCAGAGGAGTTCACACGGAAACATGGCAAATAAACAGCAGAAGATCCAACTACAAGAATTCAACTCCCTAATTATGCTTATACTTCTAGTTCTGGAGTGTCATTGAAAGTCGTATAAAAATAGACCCTCCAGTCTAACTCATCCACGTCAACCAATTTATCTAACTGAACTAGTCTCACTTGCCTGGGCCTGTCCATATTCCTCCATGACTTTTCTATCCTTGTACCTGTGGAAATATTATTTAAATATCATCAATAAAATACATCAAACCAAAGGAACTGAAGATAGACATAAAAAAGCAGGAGTAACTCAGTGGGACAGGCAGCATCTCTGGAGAGTTTGCAGATGATGCTAAGAAAGATGGGGGGGTGGGGGGGCGGCAGGCAATGTGGAGGAAGCAAGGACTCTGCAGAAGGACTTGAACAGATTAGGAGAGTGGGCAGAGAAGTGGCAGATGAAATTTAGTATAGCAAAGTGCAGAGTCATGCCTTTTGGTAATAAGAATAAAGGCGTAGATTATTTTCTAAATGGAGAGAGAAACCAGAAATCGGAGGTCCAAAGGGACTTGGGAGTGCTGATGCAGGACTCCCAAAATGTTAATCTGCAAGTTGAATTGGTAGTAAGGAAGGCAAGTGTCCAGATTGCCTTTACAACCACTTTATTCAATGTTCTGCTTTCTTTATGAATCATTGGAATGACCTCCAAAATGCAACATTTCTGTGAATTGAGCAAAATTCCATCAGCTACAATTTTCTTCTCATGAAATTCCCAAGCTTTATAAAATATTAACCACATAGAAATGAGTGCATATTGAAAGGATAGGGTAGGAAAGACAAGAACACACTGCCAAATCCACCCTTCGGAAACATTTCCTACAGATTTTATCTTCCTGAAAACATTCCTGAATCCTAATTTTTCATAGCTTTTCTATGTTATGTGCAGAATGATATAAGCTTGCTTGTTGAAAATCTCTGGCAAGGATCATACTTGAATTGCCGATTAAGGATCTGAATTACACAGATTCCCTCTGCCTTCAAACATCATATAGAGTTCCAAATGGAGTAGTGAAGCAATGATAAAGGGGATGATAGATTGTTTACTCACAGTGAAATTGCCTCGGCTTTGTGCCAGATACAATGAAAATAAGAAATCAGGCTGGGGGGATGAAATACACGTTCTGAAATTGTGATCTTACCATACAGTCAACAACTGGATTTTAGTCCTGAATCCAGACAGTGATGAAGAAAGGTTTTTATGAACACAACATGGAGTTTGTAGAACTGAATTTGCCTAAGTCTTTGTTAGACTCTTCTGTTACTCAAAATATTGGAGCAATATTTCAAAGATACTTGTATAATGATGATATTTACACTGGTCTGCCACACAGTTGTACATCAACAATTTGTCAATCTGGTATTCAACAGCTAAACTGTGGATTGCGGGCATGGATTGTTAGATTCGTGCCAAACAGTGGATGTTCTCACTGAAATGAGAAAAGCAATAATTTAATGATACAGTATATAAAAATGTTTCTAAAGGTTTAGAATGTTCCTATTTTAGTCTTTAATGTGTTGAAGGAAAATGTTGTGAAAATCCTTTTCCGGTTTCAATTTCAATTTTTTTTAATTTAGCATCTTTAAAAATATAATTTGCATACTGAGCTTTCCAATTTTAGACCAAAAGTTAACACATGCGAACAGTTCCCCTGCTGATCACCTCTCTCCAGTAAATACACTGCCAGCTCACTTCCTCTCAACAAATCCTTTGCCATTACAATCCTGATGGAGATTCGTATGCAACATAGCTGCCAACGATTCAAATGGTGGGTGTGCATGGCCACCCCATGTTGAGGCAAACAGAGCTGATGCACCCAATGTAAGTAACAATAAGGTGTTTGACTAACGCTTCTCACATAACCATAAACTGCAATGTTTTCAGTTTGGTTGGTTTAGTTGTTTTAAAATCTCAGGTCAGAGTCATATAACATGGAAACGGGCCCTTCAGCGCAACCTGTCCAAGCCAACCAAGATGGCCCATCTAAGCTCATCCTATTTGCCCGTTGTTAGCACAAATCCCTTGTGATAGCACCCTCTGCCTTGGATGCTGCTCTGATCCCTTTTACTGGCAGACGGGACAGGAGAGGCCAATTATCAGCATTGTCGGTAACAGCTGGGTTCAATTAGTTGACATTGGTTGGCTACATGAACCTAGTCCCTATACAACCCTGGCATTCAGCCAGAAAAGGAAGGGAGACACAAAGAGAGTCAAAGAGGAGTGCCTCCCTGCTCCCCCTTTTGCAGATTTATGGGAAACTGGTCCACTGGCACAAACCCAAGACTACCAGCGCCATTGTGTGGTCAGGAATGGACTGCTGGGAAAGAAGCCCTAGACAGGCAGTGCCTCTAGTTTAGGCTGACTGGGTGGCCAGGGCAAGCATGAGATGCCAGAACCTGCCCACAGACAATGTGCCCACACACAGAGGCAAAGACCGGCCACCAGGATAATCCAGAGACTGCCAGCATCACCTCATCCAGCCCAGGGCTGTGCTGCCAGGAAGAAACCTGTACTGTCAGCATCTCCTCTCAAGGCAAGGGTGGACTGCAGGAAAAAACCTGCAGATGCCATGCCTCCTCCTTCGAAGGTCTGGACCAATCTGCTGGGCCAAGCCCAAGATTGCCAGCATCATCGCACATGCGCTCTGACGATGAGGGACAGTGCCCCCAATGGGATCCTGGACTTTCTTACCATTGTAAATTAAATGTATCATGTGAGTTCACCCCACTGTATGTGTTGGTGTGGTCATTGCCAAATCTGATGTCATCCCTGATGCCACACCGTCTAAACCATTCCTATCTATGTCCTTGTCCAAATATATTTTAAATGTTATTATTGTACCTGCTTCAACTGAGCCCTCCCTTTGTATGAAAAGTATGTAGCGACCCCAAAGAGAGCTGATGCATCATTTGCTGAGTTAACAGCATCATGATCAGGAATTATTTGAAAACGACGTGATCAGTGAATGGGTAAATTAAGAAATTATTCCTTGCACTCATTGCATAACTATTCCTCGCAATCATTTCTTCTGTGTATCATGGGTAGGGTAGGGGTCAAGGAAAAATCATTGACATCGTAGCCTTGTTTCCACCAATATTTCCACCACCATGCACAAGAAGCACAAGAAGCGACCATTGTATGCTTAATTGTTCAGCACAAGTCAGGCACCATTGTATGCAGATGCCAAGAAGTGTGTTCAGCTCTGGCTGAACAACTTCTAATCTTTTGTGTGGGCTCGATAAGAAGAAGATGGGCAGGATAGATGTTTAACAAAGGAAAAATAGTTGTGGGAAGGAACTGCAGATACTGGTTTAAACTGAAGATAGACACAAAATGCTGGAGTAACTCAGCGGGACAGGCAGCATCTCTGGAGAGAAGGAATGGGTGCCGTTTCGGGTCGAGACCCTTCTTCAGATGGAGTCAGGGGATTTGGAGATACAGAGATCAGGAAGTGTAAGGTGTGAAAATGAGACAAAGGGGATGGAGATCAAGAAAATGAAGAATAGATCAGTGTTACCTAGAAGAAGGTAACAACAAAGCAAACAGAGATAAAATGTAAACGAGGACAGTCAGACTAGTCGGAGAACTGGGAAGTGGAGAGGGAGAGGGGATGGAAAAAAGGTGCTCATTATTGAAACAAGGCCACGTGAAGGATATGGAAAGAAGCATATGAAATTGGTAAATCAAATCAGTTTAGAGCCATTTTTTGTTGTGATTGGATAAGGTCATTAAGCTGTGAGTATCATATGTATTGGTCTACAGAAATAAGGTGTGGGATTAGAAGGCAGTCATCAACTCAAAAGAGCTCCTCGCCCCAGAAAGATATTTTGTTTTATTTGCATATAGAATAGCAGAGAGAACAGGGTCAATAATCCAATTTAAACACAAAACCTTGACTGTTAAGAGTAGAACTAAATATTCTGATGTAGCTTCTCCTAAATACATATGCATTATTATTTAAATGATAAATCTCTAAGAAAGTAATGTATTTTCAGTTTTTCTTAAATTCTGCAATATATTAACCAATAGAAAGGTGCATTGCTATTTAGCCTTTTTTAAAACATTATAGATATTACCCCCTTTGATTTATTCGATTTGCTCTCTCATTTAGCATTGCCAGAGGGCCACTGATACAGAAGGGGTTTGAGTGGCTGGACCTGATAACTTGCAATGTCAATCCCGCTCAGCTGCTGATACTCTTGTCTTCTTCACATCCGTTTTACACTTTCATTAAATTATTGTCCTTGCTGCCCTTTTAGAGCACCATAAATTTAACCATTCTGCCCTAAAAGCATGTGAGAACCTGCTCTGACTGCTATCATCCAGGGTCACTAAATCAAGAAGGCTGTGGCAGCAGACTCGGCTGACATTCCTGCTGACTGTTACAACAATGAGAGAGAAAACGAGTCGTGACTGAGCTCTGTTCTGTATTTGCCCCAAAGGTCGATCCAGGTTATACCAATCACTGTGGAGCAACCTTTACTCTGCCAAGGATACAATAACAGTCTGAGTCCAGAGGAAAGTTAACACTTCCAGTCCATGGAGAAAATAATGATGAGGATCTGTGAATGGCTGTTTAAATTTGCTAATAATCCGAGCCAACATTAAGAGTTATCGTTTATTCCATTAATTTGCCCCAACTCACTCTGACCCTCACCCGTCTAACCTATATTCACTAAAGACCAGCAACATCAAGACAAAAGACAAAGACCATGTTGTTGTGATTTGGTGAACTGACCATTAAGTTAACTAAGTCCATATCAGCATTCAGTCACCTCTTCCTACTCCCACTGGACAATGACCCTAGCAGTGAACATTAGTATATTATCTCCAAGACAACAATTGACCTCCGTGGCATCCAGCCTTGTTTCTATCTCTGACTTAATATCAACAAGTAGGACTGTCCCAGCACTCCTTCTTTCTCAACCTGCTATTACCCCACAGAATACATGTCTTCCAACCTTGACCCTATCAATTTTCCCTTTTGTTAGTGCCTTCCCATTTAATCCATGATGCCTCTGATGCTCTCAACCAGGACTTCCATTTCCCTGGTCCCAATGTCTAATTCCTCAAATAGCTTAATCATCCACCAGTGGTCTGAGAGATCTTCATTCCTTCCTAGAAGAGAGGTCTCACCAGTTTCCTTCCACACCTTTATCTGGATGCACCAGTTTATACCTTGAATCCTCATCTTTCGCTCTACTCACAACATATCAAAGGTGGTAACTTATTAGGTCTATAACTGATTCTTTGCTGGATATATGGGCAATCCATATTGTAGTCCTAATCAGGCGATTATTCTCAACACTTTCAACTTTGCCCTGATGACTAAATTGGTGCAGCTTCCAGCATTCATACAAAACTGAAAAATGTCATCCTTTATTGCCAATTCCCACATCTGACTCGTCCCTTCCCATCACATATCCATCTCATTACAAAGGATAGTTTAGCTACCAACATGCATTATACACCCATCAACTCTTTCACCTGGTCTCTCCAGTTGTGTTCTATTTGTTCTGATTATGTGACTTTCAATACCAGTGCCTTTAAGATGTTTTCCTTTTTCCTTAACCATGGTTTTCCCTCAGTGATAGTCTACAAGGCTCCAACTCCAAGCTGCATCTGCTCCACATCCCCCGCCTTTGCTCTCACCGACTCTCGTCTGAAATAGAACACGGTTAAGTTTCACGTATTCTTGCCTTCAACTCCAGCAGCATCCATGTTCAAAGGATCTTGATTGATAATTTTTACTACCTCACACTGGATTCCATCAGCAGACTCCTGAAACTTGCATTGTCCACCCCAGTCCAACTCTGACCTTTTTGGCTTTGGTCTCTAACAGTGCTCCACCAATACCTAGTGTAAACTCAAAGAATAACAACTTCCTTCTAAGTGGCTTAATGTCCATAGAAATTAAATGTGAATGTAATTATTTCAAGTAACTATTCATTTTTATTTTTCTCTCTACAGATGTGGTTGTACGCCTCAGTTTCAATTTGTTTCTGTGATTCTTTTTTACATCTTCAACAGCCAGCTTTTAAAGTAATTTATTCCTTGAGAACTTTGGTCTGCCCCCATCACAAACATTCCCTTGGTTCTCACCAAGCCCAGCAACCCCTCCCCACCTTTACACCCCTCAACTTCGATCATACTTGTTTTCTCACTTTTCTAGATGTGCTGAAGCTCCTTAACTTGACTTGTTTCTGTCCCCTTGGATGTTGCTTGACTTTGTGACTGCTTCCGGCAATTTCTGTTTTGATTTAGAATTTGTTAAATGACGATAAAGCACATTGAGCTAACATTTCAATATGCCTCTTAATTCACAACCAACAACTTTTAATCACTTTTCATTTCTTACCTATTTAGATCACCTCAGGAAACTTTACTACGTCTCTTGGTATTGAAAGTCAGCACATGAAAATCGAATTTGTAAAATAATGTGTGTAATTTGGAAAGTTTAAGATTCATTGATGGTGAAATCTGCCTGGAGCAGACTTCCCAGGATTCCAGCTGACTTTCAGCTGCCGGTCTCACTCATGAAGCCAAGGCATGACACAGTGATGCTCATTTTAAACATGGCTGCCATTTATTTGTTCAACAGAACATCCTTGCTTAAACTTTCTGGCAGATTCACGGAAAATTGATCGATTGCAAGATGCAGCCTGGAAACAGGCCCTTTGGTTTACCGCGTCTACGCCGACCATTGTTCACCACTTCACATTAGTTCTCTGTTATCCCATTTTCACGTCCACTCCACACACATTCGGGGGCAATTTACAGCCAATTAATCTAAAATAAAACACCCATCTTTTGGATGTGGGAGGAAACCACAGCAACTGGAGGAAGCCCATGCAGTCACAGGGAGAATATGTAAACGGCACCCAAGATCAGGATCGATCCCAGAATCGCTGGTGCTGTGAAGCAGTATCTTTACCAGCGGCGCCACTATTTATTAAAACAAATCTAGATAATACAATTTGTCCCCAATCTCCCATGACACTGTCTTTACAGTTTACAAAAGACAAGAAATGGGTTTCATATGGTCAGCTGACATCAGGGTTAATAACTCCGAATCCATTAATTCAAATAAATTTAGACAGTCACACTGGCATATTTTCAAGGAAAAATAAAATATCTAATAAAAATGATTGAAGTACCATTAAATCTTCGTAACAAAGTAAGTAGTGCAGTAAATGTGAACTGGCAGTAATTCTCATTGGACAAGGTAGATGCAGGAAAAATGTTCCCGATGTTGGGGGAGTCCAGAACCAAGGGGCCACAGTGTAAGAATAAGGAGTAGGCCATTTATGACTGAGCTGAGGAAAAATGTTTTCACCCAGACAGCTGTAAATCTGTGGAATTCTCTGTCACAGAAGGCTGTGGAGGCCAATTCACTGGATCTTTTCAAGAGAGAGTTAGCCATAGCTCTTGGGGCTATGGCAATCACGGGGTAAGGGGAGAAAGCAGGAACGGGTTACTGATTTAGGATGATCAGCCATGATCGTATTGAATGCTCGAGGGGCTGAATTGCCTACTCCTCCATCTATTTTTGTAAGGTTTCTATGTTTCATCATTAGCCTTTGTTTATCAACTCTGCGTTAACTTGGAGATGGTTTGCTCCTCAGTTCTCCTCATTGGACTGAAGTCATCGAACAAGAAAAACAGTAATAATAATTATAGGGTGACCATTCCTAGTTCAGGTTCTGAGCCTGAAAAAAAACCTAAAACAAACAGTTTAAATAAGGTAGAAGTCCACACTTTGAACAACTGTTTTTCTTTCTCCGTGGAGAATGTAGCAGTTAGCCGAGTCTATCACAATGTTACAACATGAATTAAATTGCATTTCCATAAAGCTGCCCCTGCAGCAAAGTTCCAGCACAGAGCTACATGACAGGTGTACTGTATTTAATGCTTCTCTCGAGCTGAGCAATGCCAGCACAGTACATGACAGGCTAACAGGTGCAGCTGAGGCTGTCCTTGCAACTGCTGAAAGAGTAAGAGTAATGCTTTGTTCCATTCCACGAGTAATCAAATTGCACTTTAAAATCTAACTATGATAGTGGGATAATAGCAACATATGGAGTGTCCATAATATGGAGTGTCACTGAAACTTGGCAAATTAGCAATTAAGGATATGTCGACCTCAGGTACAATGGTTGCAAATATCATTTATGCTTTTATAAATGTCACCAATCTTTATCTTGTTAAGCAGAACGTAAGGGTTTTAAGCATTAGAAACTTGACAACAGGCCATTGGAGCAAGGGATTTAATACAATTTGATAATGTAACTGGTATCTCGTTCTGAGGACAATCCAATTTTTGGATAAACACTGCTCACTATTACATCAAATTACATCCAATTGTCAAAGTTATGTTACATCGTTCATGTTGTTCTCACTCACAATCTTTTCACGATTAATTTATTGTCAAAATAATGTTTAACACAATTTGCAAATCGCTGTTACTCTCCTTTTTACTTCCTGTCTCTGCTGACTCTAATTATCACTTTGGCATTTGATGAATGAATTAACTAACTATTGTTTCAGCAACATTTAGATTGAGGTCTGAAAAATCATCACTGTATGCTGGCCAAGTGCTCACCACACACATTGCCAAGTCCCATCACATGGATTCAACAGTATCATAGAAACATAGAAAACATAGAAATTAGGTGCAGGAGTTGGCGATTCAGCCCTTCGAGCCTGCACCGACATTCAATATGATCATGGCTGATCATCCGGCTCAGTATTCCATACCTGCCTTCTCTCCATACCCTCTGATCCCCTTAGTCACAAGGGCCACATCTAACTCCCTCTTAAATATAGCCAATGAACTAGTCTCAACTACCCTCTGTGGCAGAGAGTTCCAGAGACCCACCACTCTCTGTGTGAAAAAAGTCCTTCTCATCTCGGTCCTAAAGGATTTCCTAAGGACTTATCCTTAAGCTGTGACCCCTTGTCCCGGACCTCCCCAACATCGGCAACAATCTTCCTGCATCTAGCCTGTCCAACCCCTTAAGAATTTTGTAAGTTTCTATAAGATCCTCTCTCAATCTCCTAAATTCTAGAGAGTATAAACCGAGTCTATGCAGTCTTTGTTCATAAGACAGTCCTGACATCCCAGGAATCAGTCTGGTGAACCTTCTCTGCACTCCCTCTATGGCAATAATGTCCTTCCTCAGATTTGGAGACCAGAACTGTACGCAATACTCCTGGTGTGGTCTCACCAAGACCCTATACAACTGAAGTAGAACCTCCCTGCTCCTATACTCAAATCATTTTGCTATGAAAGCTAACATACCATTCGATTTCTTCACTGCCTGCTGCACCTGTATGCCTAGGTGTCATGACTCTATGAAAGGATGAAAACCTTGATAAATTAATCCTGGAATCAACAGATTGAATAAAGGTTAATGTGATAATTCAGGATTCCACCTACAGATTGGTGAAGTTTAATTACATTTAGTTTCCTCGAAGCACGATCAAAGAAAAAATCCATGTCATCTTTGGAGTTATGTCCTACTCCTTATTAATAAACAAATAATCCACAATCATTATTGTAATATCTTTAAGGGGTGTATCACATCTCCCAGTAAAAAGAGGAAACTGACCTAAAAGTGGAAATGGAAATGCAATGCTACAGATATATTACTATTGATCAAATAATATAGAGCAGTAATACTGACAAAATCATCCTCCACTGGATAAACATTAAAATGAGGACCTGTAATCAATTAAAAGTTATCAAGGATTTACACTGGTAGCAAAGCGAGCTGGCAGAACATCAGCAGCAAACCTCTACTGTGTTGGCAAGAGGTTTGACTATGAAATGGACGAGCAATATAAATGAGCAAAATAATCTATGGCAGCTTCAATTGAAACACTATTTTCAAAGTCAAGCACGTTCTTAATTTAAAGCTGTCTTTAAGACCACATCATAACTTTTAGCTTGATGTTGGAGATCAGATGAAAGTTTTGAAAATAAAATATATTTATTAATTGAACAATGAGAGAAAATGTTGGGGCATGAGCCAATTTCAATTGGCCAAATGGATTCTACTGCTGGAATTATTTTCACTCACAAAAAAAAATCACAATTTTTACACATTCTTGTCAAATGATATCCAGAATTAAAAGAATTCAATTCTTGGTCCATTGACAAGTGGAGAAAGTTGGGGTTAAATCAGTGTTGCTTCATTTGGTTTGCAAAAACTGCACAGCCACAGGAGTAATCTGAAGCAAGTTAACCCAGTGTTGGTACATTACCTGCCCTCCTTTGGAAAATCAATAAATGAATCTATGCACTCTGAATTGTGATTCTATCACTAGTACCATGACCACAGGTAAACCCATCATTGGCAAAATGAACACAGTTTACAATAGCAAATCGGATGCAGATAATTTAATCATTGACAAAATTACCCCAGATAATCTCATCAACTGGTCACAGATAATCCCAATAATAGCAAATTAATCACAGGTAATCCCATCAATAGTAAACCGTTGACATGTAATCCTATCATTGGAGAAAAGGTCGTTGGTAATCCCACCATTGGTACCTGAATTCCAGATAATCCAGTTATTGATGCAGTGACTGTCATTGGAATACTGATCATAAATAAAGCCTTTGTTAGCATGCTAACTCGTCTAATCACATGTGCTTGGAATGATTCTGCAGAGTGAAGGATATTTGGCCTAACATGTCTGCTAGTTGACTCTCAGGTGCAGTTCTTTGATTATCAAACCCCCCAGCCCTCTCTGTCCTCCACCTCAAATGTTCTGTAATATATTTTCCGTTGTGCGATTTTTTTATTTGGGGTTGTTAACCAGAATCCTGTTTGGTCTGCTTCCCTAATCCTTTCAGGCAATCATTTGACCCTTTACCTCATGAAGTAAGAAAATTAAAACTGATCCAATTCCATTCCAAAGACACGCTAAAATTAACAGGAACAGTAAAGCAAATATCCAAGAATGATTTGATTATGGACAATTACCAAATGTCAACAGAGCTCAAGATTACAATTTATAGATTACAAGTCACAATGGAACTGTGTGGGAGTCTCAAAGGCCAACAATGAATCACTCAGTTTAAATTGCATAAATAAATTGCCTAATTAGTGTCTACTAAAGAATAGAAAATGTCAGCTTAATTATTATTAAGCAATTGAGATTTATCAAACATATTAATTCAATATTACAGTGTTATTACTCATTGTATTTACTTCCTGAGCTCTGCAGTCACCACAAGCAGCAGGTATCCGTTCATGTGAATCTGAGTGTACGCACTGGAGAATATAAAGGTCATAAAGTAACTCGTAGAAGTAACTGAAACATGACTTATAGCAGGGATTATATTGCAGTCTATGCTATATACAGGCTTCCTGACCTTGATTGAGCAACATCCAATGAAGCTGGGTGATAGGTCCCTGAAAAATGTAATACAATTCTTTTAGTGTTGGCATCAGCAGATCAGCTGATGATTGAAGTGATCTACAAAAGCCATTTGTGAAAAAAGAATCAGTGAAGTTAGCTCAATGGAGATATCTCAAGATTTCAGGAGCACTGCACTATTGATTATAGAATTCAAATTTTCAGACTCATCTCTTACACGGACAATGCAGCCTGCCAAGTGTTAGCAGGTTATTAAAAAAAACTATTCTCCCTCAGAGCTAAGATATGCTGACTTACAGAATTCTCGGAGTGCACATACATTCTGCCATTTGCAGTGAATGATGTATGGTTGTCGGAGAAACACAGTCCAGTGCACTTCCAACTTTTGATTTCTATTAATTCACTGCTAATAACTCACAAAAGGAAAAATCCAACCATGTATTTATACCTTGTCTAAGAAGGTTGGTCAGATCAGTAGATAGCCAAAACTATCTACTTGCCACAAAGGCAAGTCTTTGAGCAAGAGGCGAAACGCATGGCAGAAAATGAACATGGAGGAAAATACATGACCAACATTGCCCAAGAGGGAAGCTTCCAATAAACTGGGTCAAGCCAGCCAAGGAGAGAAAGTTGCTTTCCAGCATGCTTCCTACTTCTCCATTAAACTGTCCACCTCCAAGCATCCCAATATGTTTCAAATACTTGAGTGGCATGACAGCACAACAGTAGAGTTGCTGCCTTGCAGTGCCAGAGACCTGAGCTCGAACCCGACCAAGATGCTGTCTGTAAGGAGTTTATACGTTCTCCCCGTGACTGCGTGGGTTTTCTCCGGGTGTTCCGGTTTCCTCCCACACTCTAGAGACGTACAGGTTTGTAGGATAATTAGCTTTGGTATGAATTGCAAATTGTCCCTAATGTGCAAGATAGTGTGAGTGTATGGGGATCGCTGGTCGGCGCAGACATGGTGGGCTGAAGGGCCTGTTTCCATGCTGTATCTCTAAACTTACCTAAAACCAAGCACAAATCTACTTTTAAATGAAGGGTTAGTTAGCCAAATTACTGTTTTTGGAATCAGTTGACTGAAAGGAGTTTTGCATTTAGACAAAAACTTCCATTTTTCATCAATCCATATATGCAGCACTGTCATCTGGCTATGTACATATCAATGTACATATATACTGGGAAAAAAAAGGGAGAACATCAATATTGAAGGAATATTCACCTGATATACTTCAGATGATTTTATTTCAAGAACAGATTTGTTCAGGAAAATCAAGCACCAACAGTGAGCAGCATTCTGGAACTATTGCACATTATGGACAGTTCCAGGAAAGTAGGGGCATTAGGGTCGATATTACTTTCTATACTTCCCAAAGTTAAGGTAGCCAACCTTCCCAGTGTTGAAAACATGAACGTTGGATGGAGGCAGCAAGGAAGTATAGGGAACCGAAATACATTCTCAATTGTATAACAATAAAACATGTCTGGCACACAGTTTGCAAATACAGAATGCAAACAATTAATTAAGTCTTCATCAGCATCTACGTACAATCATTTCAGTGTTAGCCTTACAACCTTTATGGGTAAGAATGGTTAAGTTATACCTATTCTACTTCCAAATTTATTCCCAGGGTACAAATTGAGAAAAAATAGATCCTTTGTTTTTGAAATGTTTAATTATTTCCTCATAACGTAGGGGCATGGAGGAAATGTTCCACAAATTCAACAGCAGTGAGATCTGGTAGACTATGGGTACCAGAAAAAATAACTGGGACCACATGGTCACATACTGACCTTTCTCACGTTGATCTTTCTGCCCTGGGCGTCCTCCATTGCCAGGTTGAGGGTGCATCATTGCATCCTTCCTCAATCCCCTCCCAAAGAAAATACCATGCTAGAGCCTCTGAGGAAGCATGACCTCTGTCCTTCAGCAGAGTGGTTAAAAAGTCATTCAATAATCTAGTGCAAGATTGAAACCTGGTATAAACCAATCACGGACACATTTTCAGCAGCTCCACTTGCCAAAGTACACATGGATTTTCACTCTGCAGTTGTCAATCACTACCCCTCGAATTTCAAAGAGGGATCAGCACACATTTCCCCAGGACAGACCCTTAAATTAACATTAATAACATTCTGTCAGCCACAAATACAGAGGTCAGACTGTTCCTCAGCACAAGACATTGTAGTACAACTGTTCCCTTGCAGCTTCAAATGGCCCGTAGCTCCAAAGAGAGCAACAGAAAATTCACGCAGCAAAAGTGACTGCCAGACATAATGAGCATGTATGCGAGGAGAAATACACAATTGAGGAGATTAATTGACTGCTAATACTTCCCACTGTCTGTAATTCTATCATTGCACAGAAGAGAAAGCTTTTGTCATCCAAAAGCAAGCCTAACAGCGTAAATTGCTCGTTTCTAAGCTTCCCCCAGTCTAGTTTCAGTAAAAACAATGAATCAAGCACATGAAACAACAAATCTTTATTTTAACAAAAGTACAATTACAGTTCAACTACTGCACCTATCCCACTGCGGGTTAGATGCTCGTATCTGCCTGCTCAAGCCTTGTAGGCCTCGCTCAGACAGAGACACTCAAGAAAGTCACGCAGACCCAAGCGCTCTCCCAGAAGATCAATGCTGGACCTCGTGGTAGTGGACTTTTATATGTTCCAGGTCCTTGAGGGGGCGAACTACATAGGGGTGGTCTCTTAATAATCCAATTACAGATATAAATTAACCCAAAACATAACAGACATTTCCATAACCCAATAATACAGTAGCTCAATACATTGTATTCAAAACAGACTTCGCAAAGGAAGCCAACTTAGAAACATTTACCCTGATCTGCCACAAACCCAAGCAAGGCACAATACCTTATCCAATCAACACTCAGCAAAGTTGAACTCTGCAACATTATTTACAATTATTTACAAAGTGTATGGCTGGTTTGCAGCCATCCAATCCATTCTATGCATTTTGCACCTAATTGACAGGGTCTTCAGATATTCTTACTCTTTTCTTGCAAATTGTATCTAGGCTCTAGACACACTGGCAACATTCTGCAGCTTGTCCCAGCTCTGCAGAGAGCAATTCCAAATTGACCAAATCTCCCAGCAGCCCTGAAGCTTTTACCCCATTTTAAAGTCCTAGCCTCTCCAATCTGACCAGGATTAACAACAGTACACCTGGTCTTCTGTGGCTCACTGAATAACACAAACCACAGTGGATAGCAGTAAATTAGTTTGGAGAAACCATTTACATGATACCCATCTATAAGTAGGCATGGCAGAAGGCTTTTGCTAAGCTAACATATTATGAATGGAACGAACAATTAGTTTAACTGAAAAAAGGTCAATCCATGATGATGCAATTATCATTTTGCAATAATTTGTCACTTGGTCTTCCAAAGCCGACTGGATTTCCCGGTTGCTAATCAATTTCTATTCCCATACAGACCTTTCTGTCCTGAGTCTCCTTCGTTGCCAGAGTGAGGCCACAAACAAACTGAAGGGACATATTCCACCTGGGTAGTTTACAACCTAACGGTATGAACATAGAATTCTCCAACTTTAGGTCATCTTGAAAAATCCACACGACCCCTTTCCTTTCTCCCACAATCCACCCCCCTCCTTCCTTTCTCCCCACTCTCCCCTCCCTTCCCCCTTCTGCTGCATTCCTACCTCTGGCTTCACACCTCACATCTCTTCAATCCCGTCTCACACCTTCTGCTTTTATCTCCGGCCTTTGTTCCAACCATATGCCTATCAAAATCTCCCCCCCCCCCCAGGACAGTGTCCACTTATTACCTGCCCCGCTGTGTCCAACCTCTCCCTTCTTACAACTTTCTTCTCTCGCCCCACCCATGATTAGTCTGAAGAAGGGTCCCGACCCAAAACATCGCCTATTCAAAAGAGTGGTTTTGCAGATAGTGAAGATGGTTGTGAAAGATTGCAGCAGTATCAGGATCGATTGGCCAGGTGAGCAGAGGAATGGTTGATGGAATTTAATAGAGAAGTGTGAGGTGTTGCATTGTGGGATGTTGAACAAGGGCTGGACCTACAGAGTAAATGGTAAGCCTCTTGGTAGTGTTGTAGAGCAGAGAGATACAGGAGTATAGGTGCATGGTTCTTTGAAGGTCGAGTTGTAGGTAGATCAGGTAGTCAAAAAGGCTTTTGGCACTTTGGCTTTCATCAGTCAGAGTATTGAAGTTGGGAGGTCATGTTGCAGTTGTATAAGACGTTGGTGAGACTGCATTGAGAATATTGTGTTCAGTTCTGGGCACCATGTTATAGGAATTATATTGTCAAGCTTGAAAGGGTTCAGAAAAGATTTATGAGGATGTTGCCAGGACTAGAGAGTGTGAACTGTTGGTAGAGGTTGAGTAGGCTGCGTCTCTATTCCACGGAGCACAGGAGGATCTTATGGAGGTGTACAACATCATGAGAGGATTAAATCAGGAAGAAGAACAGCGGCTCTTGCCCAGAGTAGGCGAATCAAGTACCAGAGAACATAGGTTCAAGGTGAAGGGGAAAAGATTTAATAGGAATCCGAGGGGTAACAATTTAAAACAAAGCGTTGTGGGTATATGGAACAAGCTGCCAGAGGAGGTAATGGAGACTGGGGCTATCCCATCATTTTAGAAACAGTTAGACAGGTACATGGATTGGACAGGTTTAGAGGGTCATGGGCCAAGCGCAGGCAAGTGGGACTAGTGTAGCTGGGATATTATTGGCCGGTGTGAGCAAGTTGGGCCAAAGGGCCTGTGTTCACACTGTATCAGGCTATGACTGTTCTTCAGAGAAGCTGCCTGACCCATTGAGTTGTTGCAGCATTTTGTGTCCATTTGGGTAAACCAGCATCTGCAGTTCCTTTTCTCTATGTTTTATCATTTAACTGCTGCGCAACAGATACCTTAGGTACATGTGTCCATCTCAAGCCTCGGTTTTGCAGGGAGAGAGGACCTCCCCAAAGAAACAACATTGTTGACTTACAAAAGCAAGCACGTGTAATGATGTCTTTAGGGTGGATGAAACTACACAAATCAACTGGCTTTAAGGGACTGCATGAGGTACTTTGTTCTGTGTGAGTAAGTATTGATGGGAGCACTGGATTGGTTGCAATGGATATATTGATAAAATGGTAAAAACCCATCTAAATGGAAGTGTGTAGTAAGGTTATTTTCACAAAGAACAACATCAGGAAGAGATGGATGATTATAAATAATGTGTTCAATACTAAAAATCAAAAAATAAATTAAAAAAATAAATATCTCCATCCTTGACACACCAAATCTGTTGGCAATCAGTCATGAGATAAATGCATGAATTGAACAAATCAATTTCCCTTCCTTATAAATCTACCTCCTGCAAAGCAAATGGGCCTTACAGGCTGATCAACTTGGGAAATAATTAAAGATTTCCCTGCACAGCACTGTAAGTGGGAGATACTGAGGTGACCATGTGGATGGAATGCTTGTACCATCATGTTCTAGAGATAATTTTGTGGCAACGTGCCATGGGCTGGAATGGTCTTGCTGTGCAGCATGGATTTCCCAAAGCTCCTCTATTCATGGATTATCTCCGTTCTCCTACTGAAGGCCATCGCAGTCATGATCTAGAAAGGAGACTTGCATTAATTGTCGTGTTGATATCTTGGAGTCTTCCCCTTCATTAAACTCTCTCCTACCTGTGTTCACTACGAAACCCATTTTGAGAACTCACACTGCCACACCCCAAATCTTTTGCTGCAAAATGACCTCTTGCAAGCTACAGCATTTTCTATTTTCTATTTGGATTCCCATAGTCTTTCTTCCTCAGTACTTGCAGTTTTATCTCATCCTCACTTTTATGCTTTCAGTCATGGTCATTAGCTGGGCTTGGCCCTTGTCACTGAAGCGTTACAAGTATGTTAAAAGATCAAGATTATGTGTAGAAATGACAACTGCAAGCCTACATTTATTTTTTATTCAATTACAAAATGTGAGTGTCAGAGACGATGCATGCATTTTTTCCTAACTGTCCTAAACCGAGTTGCTTAGCTAGCTCATATCAGCGAGTTATTCAGAGGCAACCTCATTGTTATGTCTGGAGGCAGGCGTAGATAAGACGAAATAAGGACGTCAGAATTTCTTCTCTGAAGGTCAATAGTGAACTAATGAGTTTTAATGGCTATCTGGTTCCTCATCCATTTTACAGTAAACAGCTTAAAGCTGAGGTACACCCTTGAAATGAAGCAAGCAGACAGATTATCACATGCACTGTCAAAATGAAGTATTTTTTAAATGTCCATCTTTTGAGGGAATAAACTACACTCTGTGCTTGAAAATGGGTGTTTCTGGGACAGAGAGATTGTTCAGTAATAATGATGAATTAACTTGTAAGTAATATCTCATTCAATAAGCTATAATGTTTTCAATGAGCTATGTGGAGAAAACCATGCTTAAAATGCAGATGTCTGCAGCTTATCACCAATTCCATGCTGATTCCATCAGAGAAGATCAACATGTTGCAGCAGTGGTGCTGCAACATTCCTGATTTCAACATTCAACTGCACCAGTGTAATCATCAGGAACTGGAGTCAATTGTGCACAATAATATTGATGACTGCTTACAGTTTCACTGTGAAGACGGCCATGCATTCTTAACCTCTCACCATTAAGCACCCACAACTTTAACAGCAAATGGGGGAGACACAAGGATATTTTAGCCCATTGGCTAAGTTACTGGTCTTGTGTAACGTATCAAGAGAGAGAGAGAGAGGAGTTCAAATACCATCAAGACTACTAGAAAATTTAAATTCAGAGAATTAAATGCATTTGGAATCAAAAACTAATCAGAGAAAAGATAATCATGGAACTATCAAATTACTCATTGATGTCTTTCAGAAAGGAAAATCTACCATCCTAAGGCAGTCAAACCAATATCTGCCTAAAGACCCACAGCAAAGTTAAAGTTTCTCTACTTCTCACTGACGTCTCCTTGCACCATTCAGCTTGAAGGTAAATAAGAGTAAACGATAAGTGTTGGATTTGCAGCCAGTTCACTACCTGTGAATGGACATATAAACACTGAACTATCTTGTGCTGTGCAGGAGATCGACTCTGTGGGAGTCAGATGGTTAAAATCTGATAACAATTTGATGAATTACTTCACAAAATGAGTAGAGAATCTCAGTAATAGGATTGCAGTAATAATCAATATTATCAGCATGTCATGACTGGAATATCAATCTTCATCCTTGAAGATTGATTGTAATATTATTGCACAGTGCTTACTATGAACAATGCATTTCACACAAAGTTGGTTCAGGGGGAATAAAGCAACTGAGGAGATATGCAGTGCTGTGTTATTGAACTAACTCAAAGTAGAATTCGCTATGGTCCTGCATTGATATAAATGCATTATTTGTTTTACTGCTTTTACTTCGTAATGCTTTCGAATCAGGATGGATTTTTAATAGTGTGCAATTTTAGAATGGCAAAGTTATTTAGTAACTAAATCCATTTGCCCCTACTTAGAGCATTAAGTGGTACATTAAGATTTAGAGAATTTACAGTTTAGAGAGATTCAGCGCGGAAACAGGCCCTTTGGCCCACTGTCCGTGCTGACCAGCGATCCCCGCACATTAACACTATCCTACACACACTAGGGACAATTTACATATACACCAAGCCAATTAACCTACATACCTGTATGTCTTTGGAGTGTGGAGGATACCAAAGAACTCGGAGAAAACCCACAGTCATGGGGAGAATGTACAAACACCGTAAAGACAGCACCCAAAGCCGGGATCGAACCCGGGTCTCTGATGCTGCAAGGGCTGTAAGGCAGCAACTCTAAGGCTGTGCCACCTTGCCACCCAAGATAAAAATAAATGGGATGTTTTGAGGCCAACATCTATAATAAACCATTTATTCCACATATTGTTGCTTCTAGAGCACGGCTAAGCTCTATTGAACTTGGAAGCTTTTAACCATTCCCTCTGGCAATGAATTTCTGGGGAAAATAATACTTTTATAAAAGCACCCTAAATGAGATTTAATTCTTGACCTTGCAGAAAAACTTTATTGAGAACAGTAACAGTAACTATATCCACAATAACTTGCATCAATATTAAAAAAAATCCCCAAATACTTTGCAGGGGGAAAACTTTAAGCAAAAAAATGTTTATCATGGGTAATAGTAGTTGGCCAAACGCTTGTGGAAAGGGTTTTTGAGGAAAAGTAGAGGTTGTCAGTGGCAGGAAAAGCAAAATAGCAGGGTTGTGCAAAAGGCCAGAATCAGTGGAGACAAAGATCTCAAAAGTTCTGTAGTACTGGAGACACCCAAAGAGATGGAGATATTTAAATTCACAGAGAAATTCAAAGAACAATAAAATAACTTTAAAACTGAGGTATCACATGTCAAGACGCACATGTGGTACAGAGGTAGAATTTCTGCCTTACCATGCTGGAGACTCAGGTTCAATCCTGACTACAAATGCTGTCTGTAAGGAGTTTCTACATTCTGCCTGTAACCATGTGGGTTGTCTCTGGGTGCTCCGGTTTTTAGGTTAATTGACGTTTGTAAATTACCACCAGTGTGTGGGTTAACACACTATCCCAGTCAAGCTAGTGTATGGGTCATGGTGGTCATGTGCATTTGTTGGGCCGAAGGGCTCGTTTCCATGCTGTAACTCAACACTAAACTAGAGGTGATGCAACTGAAGAAGCAAAACGATGTTGGGAGAACAAGAGTTGGTACCCGATGGGATATGGATAACAGTGTTTTGGATCAATCCAAGTTTAAGGAAGGTTGAACATGGACAGACAGACAACCAACAATGCATGGGAAAGATTTTGTGATGGTTAGGGTTTCAGCAGATGAACTGGGCACATTTTTTAGTTATTATAAGGGAAAATAGTTAGCATGACCAAGTATAATTGTTATAAAAATCTATTAATTCTATTAAATTCATCTTGCAAATCTACAAACCTTCCATCACAGCATCCAATTGTTTCCTAAATCCAACTTTATTTTATAGCCACATCCAGAGATCTATGTAACTTTGAATTGACCTTTTGCAACGAGCTATCTTACTCCAGCCCCAACACTGCTACAGACTGGTTTGAATTTAATGTTCCTACTCTATATGCAGGTGGCAGTGTCAGACAGTACATGATTTACTTTTATAACAGATATGATTCAGCTTCGCTTTTCAAAGACTTATTTCAAGATTTAAATTCTTTGGTATGTTTATAAAACGTATTTTTCTCACACTTGGCATCATTGTAGCCAAAATGGGTCTCCAGCTTTTTCCAAACCTCATCATTGACTTGACTGTCCATTTTGTTGGAAATTTGGTGGTGTATATCCCACATTTGTATGTCCAGAATTAGTAATATGGTCTATCTCTGTCTGCTTCTTGCTTCACATTACATGGCAACACTGGTGCAGCCAACAGAAGGCTGTGGAGGCCAAGTCAGTGGATATGTTTAAGGCAGAGATAGATAGATTTTTGATTAGTACAGGTGCCAGAGGTTATGGGGAGAAGGCAGTAGAATGGGGTAAGGAGTGAGAGATAGATCAGCCGTGAATGAATGACGGAGTAGACTTGATGGGCCGAATGGCCTAATTCTACTCTCATCACTTCTAAGCTCTATTGAGAACAATGGGATGAATGCACTTTGCACCTGGCCCCTCTGTTTACCACAAGCTGGGACAAACAGTCTAATCCATTCATTCAGATGGGTCAATGGTCTTTATTTAATAATGCAAGTGTACTGGTTTTTATTCATTTACATTTATTTTATTGGTCATTCCTTTCTTAATTAATAGTTTGGTCTCTTGAATACATGTATTATTTTTAATTTTATTTATTTAAAAAATAATTTTAAAAGGGTGCTTACAAAGTTACAAAGTACCCCCGCTGCAGGTCCCCCTTTGTTCTCCCCTCCTCACAGCGGTCCCCCCCACGCCGGGTCCTCCTTTGTTCCTTCCCTTGGCAGTGGTGTCCTCACTTCCACATGTCTGTCCTCGTCTGTCAGTCGGCGCCAACATCAACTGCTGAACCAACCTCTCCACTAACGCAGCCTGGTCTTCTCTGGATGCCTCTGTGTTGCCAAGCCTGGCCCCAGCGACCCAGGCACTGTTGGCCACGGGCTTCGTCGACTTGCACGGCTACACCTCCAGCCCATGAGGCCCTAGCTCCGGCACGCGAGGCTCCAGCACGCGAGGCCCAGGGTCCGACCCACGTGGCCTGGGCTCCGGCCCACGAGACCCCACCTCCAACCCGCGAGGCTTCGCATTCACAGCGGCAGCTCCGGAAGGCGTCTGCCACAGCGGCATGTGTTGGCCGCTTTCCTGAGACAGCATGAAGTGTAGTTGGAGTAGAGAGGGGTTGTGTGGTCTTTGTGATCGTCTGGGCCACTTCTGTAGATGAAGAGGAGCTGATGTGTGTTTTTTGCCATAGCTTCATTGTGGTTGGTCCAGGACAAATTGCTGGTGACATGCATACCTGTGACCTTGAAGCTCTTAACCCATTTCCACTTTGGTGTGCTTGATGCTGATTGGGGTGTGTACATGACCTTGCTTTCCAAATTCAATAACTAGCTCCTGCATCTTAGGTTGTTGTCTAATACCACGTTGCTAAGTTCTCTATCTCCTTCCTGGGTTCTAGTGTGGTGCCACAGGTTACAACATCAAATGGCTCGCTCTCCACTTTTTGCCATACCTTGCGAATCCACAGAAATAATGTGAGCACCAAGCACAGATGATCTAGCCTGCTGATACATACACATCTCTGGTCATGTCATCCACAAGATCTGGCCTCGCCTTGGCAGTAAAACAGCACTGTGAGGCACCATAGAGCAGTTTGCAAAGGTTGTGTAATGAGGCAAAACGTTAAGTGTAAGGTTCACAGAACAGCTACGTCAGGTCTTCCTGCATGACGTCATATTGAAACTGACACTGTAGGTTTCATGTGTAGGTGGGAACTGCAGATGCTGGTTTAAACATCCACTGTTGGTTGCACTTTGTCTTCATGTTGTTCAGCTGCAAGATCTCAGCATTTAGCACAACACACCTGTGCTCAGCAACCGTCTCTTCTTTATGTGACCTATAACAACACGCTGCCCACTGCTGGTAACTTGCTTCTGACTTACAATCCTGAGTGCGAGTTGGAGAAAGTGTTCCCAGTAGAAAGTATGGCATGAATTGGCTGGTGAAGAACAGGGCTGATAGAAGATCAGTTCAATTTGCACAGGGGCTACAAAGCACATTGAGACTATGGCCAGGGTTGCCTCTGTAAGGTTATGTTTGCAGTCTTTGCACCTTGGAGAAGCCAGTCATGCAGATAAATCCCTGCTCACACTCTGCCTGCTTCTAAGAGCAGGAATGGAATTAAGTTTCCTTAACTTTAGTATGCAGTTCAGACCTGCCTTATTCAGCGGTGAATAGCAAACAGAAATGTGACAAAGATCAGCAGCCTGCAATGATCCTGAAGCTAAGACGCTGAGAGTGACTGTGTTTCCAGACTTCCGTGGATAAAGCAGTCAAGGCACACACAGGCTTATATATAAAATTGTAGGTTGTCCTGAATATCAGTGCAAACAAAGATATGCAGCTTCACACTTTCAATTGCCGTTTTGGGGAAAATAGTTCAAAAAATCTAATCGTTCTATGAATTACAGTTCTTGCTTATTATATTATTGAGATTGAAAAATATTAGTGATGAGGAAATTCTTACTGAAAAATGAAACTAACTTCCCAACAAACACCAAAACAACCTCCAACCTCAACTACTGTATCCGCTGTTCCTGACGTGGATTCCTATCTATTGGTGAGATCAAGCGCAGGCTCGGCGATCATCTCACTGAACACATCGGTTCAGTCCACCTCGTCCTATGTGATCTCCCGGTTGCAAAACATGAAGTCCCCCTCCTATTCCCACACTGACCTTTCTGTCCTGGGCCTCCCCCACTGTCAGAGTGAGGCCCAATGCAAAATGGAGGAACTGCACCTCATATTTCACTTGGGCATGTTAAAACCCAGTGGTATAAATATTAATTTCTATAACTTTGCTTTCCCTCTCTCTCCATCCCTCTCCCACCCTAGTTCTCCAACTAGTTTTACTGTCCTTTTGATTAATTTTAATCTCCTTGTCACCTTTCCCTCAGCTGACAATGAACCATTTCTACATTTCCTTGTTATTGTCTGCTTTGATCTGTCATTTACACACTTTACCCTCTCCATATTTCTAGACTCCGTCTCCTGACTCTCAGTCTGAAGAAGGGTCTCGACCCGCAATGTCACCCAATCCTTCTCTCGAAAGATGCTGCCCATCCCGCTGAGTTACTCCAGCAGTTTGTGTCAATCTTCGAACACCAAAACACCCAGCAGAAACCCGCTCCCCTCTAGGCTAATCTCAACTGTCTATCAGCTATTTCCGTTTTGGAATTGCGCAAATGAATTTTTAACTCAGAACAAATATACTGCCGATTTTTTCTGATTTAGAGATGTTTGAGACCTTTGCAGATATAGTTCTTACAAACACTACAGTTTTCATTTTCAAGATACCACGGTATGTCATCTACCTTTCGGATATTTGTCTGGTATTTTTGGACATCCGTGGTGCAGTCTTAATGCTAAATAGCAAGGAGTAAGGAGCAAGGAATTGTGCAAATTAATTTTAACTCAGAACAAATATACAGATGATTTTCTCTGATTTAGAGATGTTCAAGTCCTTTACCCAGGTCCTTAGGCACCCTCGCTTAGTACCTTTGCAAACCAACATTATTCTGCTGGAGGGTACACAAAAGCTGGAGAAACTCAGCGGGTGCAGCAGCATCTAAGGAGCAAAGGAGATAGACGACTTTTCGAGTCGAGACCCTTCTTCAGACTCAATTATTCTGCTGGATATCTGCTGGTTTCATTTACACGGATAGTAGTACTTTGGATCCAGATTCAGGTTTTTAGCCTGAATTTCCAGCACTTACTGATTTACAGAGCAATAACTGAAGTGGAATTAAATAACTGAAGTGGAATTAAATGGCATATGTTGTTAAATAATCCCTTGTTTTCAGCTTGGATCTGCTGGCTCCGAGAGTTAGATCATCATTCATGACATTAACTCCCATTACTCATATTGATAATTGCAGTCCTAAAAGCCAATTTTTGATCTGCTTTATGCCGGAAGTATCTTATATGCTGATGCAAAGTCAATTTTCTCCGACTTATCCAGTAGCAGTGATGCATGTTATTTCCTGAAGTAAGCACAGGTTACAGATATAGTTCTTACAAACACTGCAGTTTTCATTTTTAAGGTACCACAGTATATCCTTATCTACCTATAGGATACTTGTTGAGTATCTTTGGACACTGTGGAGTAGTCTAGATACCAAGTAATGTTTGGGGTTATTTAACTATGGATTTAAGCTTAGCCATTTTCAATCATGTAGCACAACATTGGAATGATTAACATCACCGTGACTCTCTCAGCTTTCACCCGTTTCATGGTCTCTCACTTTTAGCATCATCCTATTAGGCCTGTGTCTGTCATTTATTAAGCTTCCATCTCATTTTGGATTTTCTGTTCATTTCCTCTTTTCTCTTGCGCTTTTCAGATTTACTTCTGAAAACTCAACTTTGTATCTTAAAATGATTGGAATCCATGGAATCACAGCTCCACCCGGAACTGGCCTCCGATGGCCAACTGGGCAAGGGGCATAAATGTAAATGGCATCGGGCCAGGTCATGTTTGAGTTGACCTGTGCATGGCATTAGCTTCCAGTGATCTCACAGCTCCCAACCTTTGGGAAGAGAAGCTGCTGCAGCTGCTTGGTGAGACAGATTGATCCGCGGGCAGTGAATGGGTCTCAGGCGGCAGATCCTGAGACCCACTACACACCTTGTTTACCACCTCCTGACAAGTCTATCTGAAACCAACTCCTCCCCATCCATTAATTGGATATAAGGATATTAGTGTAACATGGGAGGGAGGGGGCTTGGTGGATACAAACTACTTAGCTTCACTTACCTTTTTAGTCAAGGTTGGCAAACTTATTCAAATTGGAGATAGACACAAAATGCTGAAGTAACTCAACGGGACAGGGAGCATCTCTGGAGAGAAGGGATGGGTGACGTTTCGGGTCGAGACCCATCTTCAGTCTGGCACAATTTTATTTAAATTGCCGCTGAATCCAGGGGCAGAGAGGGAGGAGAAATGCACTAGTACTACCACCGGCAGGTCCATCACTTCACCTTGCAGTGTGCAGGCACTGAAGTCCCGGATGCATGGAAATCTGGTGGGAAGAAGGGAGCATGGGGACCATGGCCCTAGTGAATGGAAAAGAGCAGAGATGGGTGGCTCAGCAAACACAAGGGGATATTAGAGGTAGGTAGAGGGAAAAGTGGAAATTAGCAACTGGTGAGTCCGATGCAGAATCACCAGGGTTTGCCAGTTGTACAGCAGATGATCACTTCCTAGATTTTAAAAATAAAATGTCATTTAAAATTGTGTTTAAGGTGCACGCTTGTTTAAATTACTTTGTCTTTTTAAAAATCAAGAACCATGTTAGGTATATATGGTTATTAGCGGTATTTCAAAGCAGTTGAAAGGGCTGTGGGAACAGCACGCTGTCCAAAGGGCTGTCAGGGCTGCCCAGCAACAAGCCTCAGGAGCCAGGGCCTGAGATCGAGTCACTGACCACACTGGCTTTTGCAGTAACTACGGGGGTGGCGGTGATTTGTCCTGTGGGGCTGCAATAGGTTAGTGCGGATGAAAGGAAAGTTCAGAAGGCTTACGTGAGTTGTGGGCTTGATTAGGTTCAATCCACCCTCATGATGTGCCCCCCTAATCACTGCTTCCTCAGCTACATACTATTGGTTTATCATTATCCCTTGAGATATGCAAAGAGCCCTGAATTAATTGTGAGTAGGAATCTACAAGGTTGTTTAATGCTGGTTAAACCATTGATGGATATTGTGTGACTTCGTATAGGATATGGGGAAAAAGCAGGAATGGGTTACTGATTTTGGATGATCAGCCAAAGGGCCGAATGGCCTACTCCTGCACCTATTTTACTATGTTTCATCTATACCACATCATGACGCGCGTGGGCACAGAAACACATATACACACACAGGCAGAGACAGAGTCAGAGACACAGACACAGGCACCAACACAGACCACAGACACAGGTTAGGTAATGATTTGACTGAGAACATCCAAAAACAAAGGCCCTGACAATGAAAGGTTACGACAAAATAAATAGAATTCAACTGAATAGTATCTGAAAGTGATTTTATTTACAAGAGATAATATACCATATCACTACCATGCCTTAAATATATGACATGAGAAGCCACTTTTAAAAGTGGTTATATGTTCAGAGCAGCTGAAGGTAATTTAAACGTGGCTGATCCTTGTGGAGAGCTCCATACCTCCCACTCACAACCTAAACTGTTTTTCCAATCATTTCACTTTTCGCTCCATTGATTTCAATGTTTCCAAAATCAGGCAAGTTTGGAACATGGCTGGTCTGCCATGACCGAGCAGATGGAAGTAAATCAGACGTCGACACAAGGAACTGCAGATGCTGGTTTACAAAAAATAGACACAAAGTGCTGGAGTAATGCAGCAGGCCAGGCAGCACCTCTGGAGGGCATGGATTGGTAATGTCTTCTTCAGCCATACCACTGGCTGGTGTGGTATACCAGAACGAAAGTGGCCAATAGGTTAAATGGCAATGTTAGCATTACAATAAGAAATTACTTTCACTGGGAAAGTTAAACTGATAGTTTCCAGCCACTTCCTCATACCATCCAGTTATACAAGCAAGGTTCTATCCTGGGACTGAATATTAATTGTATCTGTTACACAAATTAAGACATATTAAAAACACCAGTGACATGAAACATTATGTTTTAATGTAATTTAATGTTCCACTTATTTAAAGATTCTGAATCTATCTCTCCCCTCTACCCACCAAGCCAATCTTCAAATGTTCCAAATTATCTTCCCCAATACAGCTTAGTCTCTGTACAATGTTTACCCAGGTTAGTGCATAGTTTCTCCATAATGCACAAGATTATTATATTTGAATGGCGACAAATAATTCATGTTAGACTTAAGTGTGAAATAGTGCTGCCTACATGTACCCTCGCGCTGTCTCTCCTAATGCCCCTGTCCCACTTAGGAAACCTGAACGTAAACCACTGGAGACTTTGCGCCCCACCCAAGATTCCGTGCGGTTCCCGGAGGTTTTTGTCAGTCTCCCTAATGGTCGATAGTGGTTTCCGCTTCTTCTATGTTCCGGCGATTATTCAAAAAAATTAGAAACCGGCCGCGACTAAAAAGAGGTTGCTGTTTTAAAAATTGGTAATTTTTTAGTGGAAGCCGGTTGCGATGCTAGTTGAAGGTGGTTGCCGGAGGTTTCAGGTAGTGGAAGGTAAGACCTTTTTTTCACCCAGTTTTATTCCACCAGGGAGGTCTTACCTTCCACTACCTGCAACCTCCGGCAACCACCTTCAACTAGCATCGCAACCGGCTTCGACTAAAAATTACTGATTTTTTAAACGGCAACCTATTTTTAGTCACGGCCAGTTTTGATTTTTTTTAAATAAACGCCGGAACATAGAAGAAGCGGAAACCACTTCCGACCATTAGGGAGACTGACAAAAACCTCCGGGAACCGCACGGAAACCTTGAGTGGGGCGCAAAGTCTCCAGAGGTTTTCGTTCAGGTTTCCTATGTGGGACAGGGGCATAAGACTTCTCTCCTCTTTTACTTCCTATTGACAGATGTGACTGAAGAACTGTCCTCAGCAATCACAGTTCAAATTGCTCAAGAGGGAAAACAGTAGTTCCAATCAAGAAAGAATTGAACATCTGCACACAGTCCACTGACCACCAACTAGAAAAAATAACCTAGCTCTTTCTTCACCACATCGATGACTGCATTGGGCTACCTCCTGTACCTGCACAGAACTCATTGATTTCATTAACTTTACCACTATCTTCCATCCTGCCTTAATTTTAACTTGGACAAACCTGACACCTCTTTCCCCTTTCTTGATTATCAACTAACATCTACTATAAGCCCTCCAACTCCCATAGTTAACTGGACTACACCCCCTCCCACCCTTCTTCTTGCAGACACCATGCCGACTCTCAATTACTGCTGGTCCTCAAGTCCTACCTGCTCCCAAGATGTCCTCTTTCTTTATTGAATGTGGCTTCCCCCTTGCTGTTGTAGATGGATTCCCCACCTGTATCTCCTCTGTGTCCCATAGTCCTACTCTCACTCCCCCTCCCATAGACAGAACAAGGATCAAGTTCCCCTCATCCTTACCTTTCACCCCACCAGCCTCCACAACCAAGACATCAGCCTTCGACGTTCCCGCCACCTTCAACATGATCCCTCCAGCAGTCACGTCTTCCTGTTCCCATGTCCAGTCCTTTCTGCAGGGACAATTTCCTCTGCAACACCTTGGTTCACTCATCCCTTCCCACACAAACCACCCCTTCCCCAGGTACTTTCCCCAGCAATCGCAGGAGATGTATTACCTATATCTCTACCTACTCCCTCACATCCACCCAGGGACCCCAGGGAGTCCTTCCAGATGAGTCAGGGGTGTACCTCCTGTAACCTCATCTACTGCATTTGGTGTGGTCTCCTTTACATCAGTAAGACCAATTGTGGAGTCGGCATATCATTTTGCCAAACACTTGCACTAGGTCCTCCTAACCCCTGTCATCTGTCCCCTTCCACCTATATTCCTTTCTCAGCAATCTTCTATCCTTATCTCACACTTTTTTTTTCCAACTCTGGCCTTTGTTCAACCATCTGCCAACCAAAGCCCCTTCACCTGTATCTGTACATCCTGGGCAAAATAGAGCTAAAATAGAGCTAAAATAAAGCAAAGAATTCATGCATTTGCAGGGCCTGTTGGCCTTTTTTCTGTGAGAAGCCTCAAGCTGCAAGCTGGTGCCAGGAAGTCTATGTCCCAGATCGATACACCAGAGGGGTTGGACAAGCTAGATGCTGGAAGATTGTTCCCGATGTTGGGGGAGTCCAGAACAAGGGGTCACAGTCTAAGGATAAGGAGGAATTCCTTTAGGATTGAGATGAGGAAAACATTCTTTACACAGAGAGTGGTGAGTCTCTGGAATTCTCTGCCACAGAAGGTAGTTGAGGCCAGTTCATTGGCTATATTTAAGAGGGCGTTAGATGTGGCACTTGTGGCTAAAGGGATCAGGGGGTATGGAGAGAAGGCAGGTACGGGATACTGAGTTGGATGATCAGCCATGATCACATTGAATGGCGGTGCAGGCTCGAAGGGCCGAATGGCCTACTCCTGCACCTATTTTTCTATGTTTCTATAAGGAAGGTCCAGCTGCCTTGGCAATTGATAATATGTATGAGGACCTTTCAGATAAAGGTGCTGTAGATGCATGGGTTTGATTGGATTACTACAAAGGGATTGTAAAGAATGTAAATAATGTTACAAGACAGTTGCCCTGCTGTTTGGTGATTGGCCGGAGTGTAAAGCCCTGGCTGAATTGTTTGTACTGCCAGGGTAAATGTTGCATTATTCAGTTAACTAACTTCCTTCCAGGAGCTTCTGGAGAAACATTGCTTGGGACTCTTTGCAAATGGGTTGGGGACCTGTCAATAGTACTTTAATGTAATCAACATGTGTAATTGGCTTGTAGTTCAGCCCCTCAAAGTTTGTTGACCTATAAAAGGTAGCCCTCATTTGGATCGGTCGATCTTCTGGAAGGGCGCTTGGGACCTTTTGGTGGTGTCTGCTTGCATGAGGCTGAAGCGCTTGGCCAGGCAGAGACAAGGATCAAACCCTCGGTGATTTAGGTATCATATAGGGGGATTTGATGTTCGTTCAAAAATAAAGTGTGTGTTCCGGTGCTGAGTCAGTGTTTTTGCTCAGGGGGGTAAGCTTTAGGAGCGTATTTATGTATCTTCCCTTCTCCCCACAGCAAATCAGTCTGAAGAAGAGTCCCAATGTAAAATGTCACACATCCATGTATTGTAGGGATGTTCCCTGATTGCTTTTTGCACTGTGATGATCATGAGCACTTTGTGTCTGTTTTTGTAAACCAACATCTGCACTTCCTTGCATCTAACGAGAAAACATTGTGAAGCGTCAAAGAGGCTGTTACTGCTAATCACACCAAAAACTAGCCAGTGCTGGCAGCAAATGATAAAAGACAGCCCACTCATTATAAAACGCTATTTCCATTAATGAGAAAAGTAAAATGGTTGTAACCTTTCCTTCATAACCTTTTTTTTGAATAATATCATTACACAGAGCAATGACTAAAGGAAACACTCCCATGAGCCAGATATTCTTTTCTAACGATTGATTACAGAGAACACTCATCTCGGGTATTTGCCCATCAGATCCTGTCATCTCCTCTTACAAATTAATAATCGTTGGAAATCTTATAAATCAAAAATCATTCAATAACACCACACAAAACATGAAATTGTAACCAGATTTAATCTTATCAAACATGAAGCGGGAGGTCGTAAAGGGTTAACATTCGGATTGGAGGCCTGAGATGACATGGATCTTGATGGTTGTCATCAATATTAACGATCTGGATGACAATGTTGTTAAGAGGATTAGTAAACTCACCAATGAAGCCAAATTAGTGCTGTAGTTAACAGTGCTGTAGTTAACAGTGAAGGAGCTTCACTAAGATCACCACAGGACGAGAGGAACTGGACCTACTAGCAGGTGTATTTTACTTCGGAGTCATGTGAGTGATTCCATGAAGAACCCTGTTCAAACCGCATGCGCGTCAGTACGTCAGCCGCACTGGTGCAAGCACCAGACTGGCAGGACAGAGCTCCTGCCGGCGGTAAGTTAAACCTAGAAGGTAAGTTCGTTTTTACTTACCAGGGGTTTTTTCATGCAGGAGCCTCTCTTCACAGAGGATTTCCTGCCAGTTTCATAGCCCGTCATATGTCTCTGACAATGAAATTCTTGTTGTTCAGCACAAGTTGCTGTGAAGGGTTAAAATTTTGTTTTAACCCTTCACAGGTAAAGCTGTACACTAAAAATTTGATTTAGTGAGCCTACACTATAATAGTGCGGGCCTCTGGGACAGGCCGCTCCAGCAGCGCCTGGGATAGAGCTGCTTCATGTGTAATAGCGCGGGCCTATGGGACAGGCCGCGCCAGCAGCGCCTGACAGGGCTGCTTCATGTATGAAAGTGCCGGCCTATGGGGGAGCCGCGCCAGTTTATTTGTGACATTGCCGGCCTAGAGGAGAGCCGCGCTAGCAGTGCCAGGACAGGGCTGTTTCATGTCAAAAAGCGCTGGCCTCTACGAGAGGCGGCGCCAGTGATGCCTGGGACAGGGTTGCTCAAGTTCACACATAAGTCTGCTATGACCACAGAGTCAGGAGATGATTCTCCACCGGGGCTGGATAGCAAGGCCCACGGAGTCGGGGGATGATTCCTCTCCGGGGCTGGATAGTGCCTTTGAAACGTCTATCCCAAATGCAGCAACTGTTGCATAGAGTGCTACAGCAGGGCACACGCCAACAGGAGGAGTGTCAGCGCCACCCTGAACAAAAAGGCGCCAGCAGTATCTAGTGGAGAACTTCTTCATAGATGAACTTCTTCATAGATAGCACCTTCATAGATGAGGATTAGTTCTGACACCGACTCTGATGGTAAGGTTGAGACAGAAGTTCCACCTTTGCAGGCCGCACCAACAGCTCCAGTTGACAGAGTTGCTACTGGTCTCCCTCTTGGAGGCAGAGACCAAAACGGGTCAGTATCCTGCTGACACTGAGTCTCAGGGTATAGCCGTGGGGCATACCCCAAGAGACGAAGGGCACGTGTCAGAGGTATCTTTTTTCCTGACAACAAAGTTGCCAACCCAGCAGAATATTCTATTCGGGTATAGGTCCAATGGGTTCATATCAGTATAGGTATCCTGCGGCCTGCGGCAGCGCCTGTTTAGGGCTGCCTACGAATCGCCTTTTCTGAGGAGGGAAGAGCAAAACGTCAAGATATAACTGACTCCAGGCTCTAAAGAAGTCAAGAAAACATACTGAAGCACATATGTGCCGGCATTGAACAGCACCAACAGGGGGATGTGAGAGCCAGCCGCCGAATCTGTCATTCAGACGAATCAATTAAGGCCAACGGCGGGCAAAGGTCATCGTTTCAGAATGCACCCCAGGCGCTCATCGGCATTAGGCGGTTCACTGGAGCTGGGGGCAGCATGATAGCTCAGAAATTCCATGCACCTTACCAACCCTACTCAACAAAATGGGTCTGCACTTCCAAAACATGGGTAAGTGCACCGTTCACAAGTTGTAATATTTACATTGTTTGTACAACACACAAAGGATGAAAGCATCTGGTTAAGGCACAGTAGTAGCATTCCAAGCAAGTTTGGGTTATGGCCAGGGTTATTTTTTAAAGTTAAGGTTCGGAAATCGGGCCAAAGTTCTCATGCAAACCACCCATGGAATAAGGCAGGAGTGGCATGTTTATTATGAAAAATGGAGAGTGTCGGGCATATGAACTTTCCGAATATGAAAACTTATTTTCCTGACTAACAACAGATTCATAAGGGTCTCAAACATCCATGCTATGCAATTCCCATTACAGAGGTTATCAAAGAGAATATAACTGTACTAATAACAGTAAAACATTGCGGAATGGGATAAACTGTCCGTTGGTCTTTGGGATTTACCCTTAATTATTAGCCTATGACTCTGCCCTGTGGCAAGAGATTGGAGTTAATAGCAACCTGTTATAAAACTGGCTTTTATTTCATCAAGAGTAATTGGCAATATAGTAGCAGTGCTTCAGCTGAGCAAATCTGATATTGTGCAAAGTAGCAACCTCTCAAAGGACATGTAGACCATTGTAAACAACCTTATGCTATTGTCAGCTGAAGCTACCTCAGTCACGATGTAAAAACAGTATTCAGCATTGCTGAACTTGACAAGAAACTCATAGTTCATGAACTTGACTAGTTTGGTCAGTCGAATTCAGTTTATTACAAACTGATGCTAAGGACTCGAAGGTGAGAAGTTCCAAATACCATCTCTAGTTGGAGGTATTGGAGATTTGCATGAGTTACCAATTCTTCAATTGTTGGTGTCAATTAAATATATACACTACATGCACCCCATGGGTAAGGGGCTATTGAGCGAATATACATATTCTACATGCTTAATTTCAAGTTGCTACTCTACGATGGTGACATATGTTAGTCACGTGGCAATCAAGTAAAAGTATCCTGTTATAATTACCTAATCTCCTTTGCCACTGGTATATCATCCAGTTCAGATCGATGACAACACAGAATAGGTATTGGACCTCAAAGTATTATAAAAGTATGGTTCAATGCTACATCGAATATTGACATGTTAGTGCATGTTGATCACTGATTGCAAAAATATGTGGCACAACAGTGTGGAGCAATACATTCTCGCTACAAAAGAAGGAATGTTCTTTTATGTCTTCCTCCATTTTTGCCTAATTAGCCAGGGTCTTAAAACAGTCAGCAAGACCTCACTTGGGTTCGTACTGTCGGACTGGCTAAGCAGCCATATTGCCTGGTTCATCAGGCATAATAATACAACGGTATACGGCTATTCCAAAAAACAAAAACTTGCTGGTTCAAACTGTGGTTCAGGAGGCCGGTCTTTGCATAATAAAACATTTATTGACTTACACATTTTGAATGGATTGACTTATGGCTCAGGTTGTCACATCAAGCCATGAATGTGCTCACTGCAGAGTACAGGGATAGCATCCAAAAAAGCAGTACATTCCTATTGAGGGGATTGGAAGTTATTTTGTTGAAATGTTAATGTTAAATTAATATGGTACAGATTACTGACATCTTCCAGTTTATTCTTAAATGGTATTTGACAATAATTCAGTTATAGAGACACTACAGCTGCAACAAACCAGAACCACTCTGTCGGGTTCAACCTGGATATCGAGTTGTTAAAGAGATCTTGACACGAGTTCTCCCACTACACGAGTATGCAGTTGGTTATTGAAAATGTGTGAACATTCCTTCACTAAGGGGTTCCAGCTACATCCTTAGTTATGACACTATTATCAGCACAATGAAGGCAAACATTGCAAACGCTGTGGCTTGATAGGATGGAATTGGCTGCAGGTGCCATTACATTTTACATTCTGATCTACACAAGCAGAGCAGACCAGGGGTGGCATGATTTAAGATAATTTTTCGAATACCCCACGGTCTGACGTCTATGTGGGAGGGCAGGCTTGCTATATTATATTAAGGCCACCAGAATCCTAAGAAGTGTGGAATCAGCATTGTTTATTAATCAACAAACAACTACACAAAGGAAGTTCGGTTCAGACTATTTCAAGGTGCCTGCAGCAGATTCTGGGTTATGCAAGTATTAACACTGACGATTGTATATCTCATTCCACCAGGTCAGCATCAAAGTCAGCAGCCAGGGCAATGGACATGCCCATCAATCATATCCTCGCGACCACAGGATGGTCAACTAAATTGATTTAAAAAAAAATTTCCATAGGCCGGTTAATGACCCGGGGTTTTGCCCATTCTGTTTTTGCGTCCACTTTAGCCTCCCCTGAGTTACAGGGGTTGCTATTGATTTATTTATTAACGTAAACCATTCAGGATGACATTTGAATCAATATCATGCTCAATGCAATTTGATTATTCCCGAGTCAATCGATGCAGTGAGACGGGGAGATTTTGACCTGCGACATGAAATCACAAAGCTTTGAACTCTTCACGGAAACACTCACGTGACTCTGAAGTAAAATAGTAAGATTAAACGAGAACTTACTAGTTTGAAGTTTGATCTTGATTTTATGAGGAGTTACGTTGGTGATTACGTGACCGCCACACCCAACCCTCTCTCATAAAGATCATCTGGTAGTTCTCGAGTCACGCATCTTACTATGTCACTTCGGTGATTGTTATTTGTGATTTCATACCGCTGCTTTGAAGATTGACGCGCATGCGGCCTGAACGGGGCACTTCACGGAATCACCAACGTAACTCCTCAAGATCAAACTTCAAACTTGTAAGTTCTCATTTAATCTTACTAATTTATCTCGGACAAGTGCATTTTGGTAAGCTAAGCCAAGGCAGGACATCAATAATAAATGATAGGGCCCCGGAGAGTATTGCAGAACAGTGGCACCTCAGTGCATAGGCACATAGTTCCTTGAAAATGGTGATTCAGGTAGATAGGCTGGTGAAAAGATGACATTTGGCATGCTTGGCTTCATTTGCTAAAGTGTGGAGTACAGTAGACGGAATATTATGTTGCAACTATACAAGTTGCTGATGGGGGCATATTTGGATTGAATCCATTCTCTGCAGCATCGTGTGCATATCAATTTCATTTTCCTATGCGCTGAAAGGAAAGATCATGCTGAAAGTTTGAGGAAATATGTTGAAATATCTTTCAAAAATCTATGATTCATTAATCTATGCCCAGTTACAAGAAGGATGTTATTAAACTGGACAGGATGCAGAAAAATATATACAAGAAAGTTACCAGGAGAACTTGAGTTATAAGAATAGGATATATATGCTGGGACAATTTCCCCAGAGCTTAGGGGGTGAGGATTGACTTTATATAAAATATATTAAAAGCACGAGAGGCGTAGATTAGGTGGATGGTCATTGTGTTTTCCGCAGGATAGGTGAATCTAGAACTAGAGGGCAGAGATTTAAGGTCATAAGATCATAAGTGATAGGAGTAGAATTAGGCCATTCGGCCCATCAAGTCTACTCCGCCATTCAATCATGGCTGATCTATCTCTCCATCCTAATCCCATTCTCCTGTGTTCTCCCCATTACCTCTGACACCCATACAAATCAACAATCTATTTATCTCAGCCTTAAAAATATCTACTGACTTGGCCTAAAACAACCTTCTGTGGCAAAGAATTCCACAGATTCACCACCCCCTGACTAAAGACATTTCTCCTCAACTCCTTAAAAGAATGTCTTTTAATTCTGAGGCCATTACCTCAAGTCCTAGACTCTCCCACTAGTGGAAACATCCTCTCCACATCCACTCTATCCAAGCCTTGCACTATTCTGTATGTTTCAATGAGGTCCCCCTCATTCTTCTAAACTCCATCGCGCACAGGCCCAGTACCGACAAATGTTCATCGTCAAAAAAAAGTCAAAGTCAAACAAACTTTATTGTCATTTAGAAATACATTGATATATGCAGTTCCAAACGAAATTACGTTGCATTTGGCTCCCTGTGCAACACAATAAATTAACCGAAGGATAGGTATGTATGAAAAGGATAAATAGACAATAGTGGCAGCCCATTTACATGGCATTCAGGAGTCTGATGGCTCGTGGGAAGAAGCTGTTGCGGAACCTTGATGTTCTGCTCCTCATGCTGCGGTATCTTTTTCCCGAGGGCAGCAGAGTGAACAGTCCGTGATGGAGATGTGTGGGGTCCTTTATGATACTGCTGGCCTTAGACACACAGCGTTTGGTCGCAATATCCCCGATTGAGGGGAGAGAGGTCCCGATGATTTTTTCCGCTGTCCTCACCACTCTCTGCACAGACTTCCAGTCGGAGGCTCTACAGTTCCCAAACCAGACAGAGATACAGCTGGTCAGAATACTCTCTATGGTGCCCCTGTAGAAAGTAGTGAGGATGGGATGGGGGAGATGAGCTCTTCTCATCCGGCGCAGAAAGTGCAACTGCTGCTGCGCTCTCTTAACAGTTGATGAGATCGTAGGCTAACTTATTAATTCCTGGGATCATTCTTGTAAACCTCCTCTGGACAAATTCCAAATGCAGCTTTACCTGTGCCTGATTCATTGGGTGGCCCCACCAACAGCTCATCAGTCCTTTCACCTTTTTGTTATTTTTAGTGCATCTAATGTATGTTTTAATGTTTCTCAGTATGTCTTATGTGGGGGAGGAAATAGGGGGAAAACGTTTTTGAGTCACTTACCTGGACGGAGATGCATCTTTTTTCCGTGTCGCATCTTCGCCCCCCCTCGCAGCGTACCAACTGGATTGGCGCGGCCTTTCCGACCGGAGACCAGCCCAGAGCTTCAGCAGCAGGTGTAGCGCAGAATTACCATCGCAGAGCCTGGGATCCTTGTCGAGGATCGCCAGTATTGGAGCTCTGATCGCGGGCCTGCTGACTTTAACACCGTGGCCGTGTGGTCTGCGGAGCTTCTAGCCGCGGGCACGGGGCTGACTTTAACATCGCAGAGCCTGGGATCTTTTGCCGAGGATCGCCACTGTTGGAGCTCTGTCCAGCGGGGCCTATAGACTTTAACATTGGAAGTCGCGGTCTCCCGTAAGAAGTGGCCGATTCGAGAACTCCAAGCTGCACGGTGTGTTCCGATCCATCCCGGCGTCGAAGGTTCAATCATCCTGGCGAGAGGGCCTGTACATCGGGCCGTCTGTAGCGGCGACTGCAGAGGGTTCTAGGCCACGACCAAGGGTGAACAAAAGGAGGAAGATTGACTGAACATTAGTGGCTTCCATCACAGTGAGAAATGTTGATTCCACTGTGGTGGATGTTTATGTTAAATTCTATTGGGTATTGTGTTATTTTTATTCGTCTGGCTGTATGGTAAATCAAATATCACTGTAGCAATTGGTGCATGTGTCAATAAATGTAACTTGAACTTCAACATAGCGCCTTAGCATTACATCCCTGTTTTTGTATACAAGCCCTCTTGACATAAATGCTAGCATTGAGTTTGCTTTTTTTATTACTGATTCGACTTGCAGATTAACATTTTGGGAATCCTGCACCAGCACACCCAAGTCCCTTTGCACCTCTGATTTCTGGATTCTCTCCCCATTTAGAAAATAGTCCGCGCCTTTATTCCTACTACCAAAATGCATGACTCCACACTTTGCTACATTATATACCATCTGCCACTTCTCTGCCCACTCTCCCAACATGTCCAAGTCATTCTGGAGAGTCACTGCTTTCTCCACACTACTTGTCCTTCCATCCATTTTCATATCATCCACAAAGTAAACGGGTAATGATTTTAATTGGACTTAAGGGTAACCTTTTGACAGAGGGTACTGGGTATTTGGAACGAGATGCCAGAGGAAGACATAGGGGTGCGTACAAGTACAATACCTGGAAGATATTTGGGCAGGTCCATAGGTAGGAAAGGTTTGGAAGGATATGGGCCAAATGCAGGCAAATGGAACTGACGCAGAGATACATCTTGGTCAACATTGCGGAGTTGGGGTGAACGCCTTGTATTCATGCTGCATAGCTCGGATTGAACAAAATGATTAGTATGCTACAGATGGTGATTTCAAATCCAGCCCTTACCAGTTTTAAAGCTAGATTGATCACCAACTAAAGCAGGTAGCATATCTAAGTTTGTCATTTTCTTTTATTTTACATTCAACAGAAATCAATAGCAGCCTGATCCAATATTGGCAAAGATGATGAAAAAACCAGAAAGCATGAAATTACAGTCAAGGCCCTAAGTGTTCTATTTTGCAGAAAAAAAGAACATTTTATCTTAGTACAAAGGGGTGGCTTGCTTGGATCTATTAAAGATATGAAATAATGGAAATGCAATCATTGTTGTTCCCTGTTCTACTATGTAGCGTAATAAACCACTGGAAGCTTTTCTATTCATTCATTTAATGATGTAATCAGCGCTCGGTTTTTCCCACTTTCACCCATTATTTGGCTGGAGATGATGGAACAATGGCAAATGTTCCACTCAAACTTTAAATCGAATAGAAATTAGAATAGATGGCCATCCAAGATTTGGCCGATGCATGAACTACTAGCGTGCAGCTTGAGAAGATCTTACAGATCACTGACCAATGATATAAAACTATGAAGCCTTCCACTTACAAACACATTGGTAACATGTTCTTGCTGTGAAACACTCCTTTTAGCATTTTGCATTGCTACAATTTGATTGCTATAAAGTATATATCAACCCTAGCTATTTATGCAATGCATGTAAACAATTAAACCTATCATACGAGAAGCTCTCTGCTGCTATTAAATAATATGCCCTAGCTATTCCCATATGGTATTAGCAAAACTAAAATATGCTGATAAGCCTCTTTTTGATCAAGATACAAGATACAAGATACATTTATTTGTCACATGTACCAGTTGCCACAGTGAAATATGATCACCATACAGCCATACAATAAAATAAAGAACACAACACACGATAGAGTTAAACATAAAACATCCCCACACAGCAGAATCAAAAGTTTCCCACTGTGAGGGAAGGCACCAAGGTCAGTCATCTTCCTCTGATGTTCACCCGTGGTCGGGGCCTCCGGAGCCCTCCGCAGTCGCCGCTCAGGCCCGCTCGCCGGGATGTTGGAACTCCGACATCGGAACGGGGGGCCAACCTCAGCGGCTTGGACCTCCAAATCGGCTCCCAACGTCCCCAGGCTGTGCCGGGCGGAGATTCAACGCTGGCGAACCCTCCAGGCCTCTTTTGTCTCCTGCACACAATCTTCCTAAAATGTTCCACCATTTTCTTCACAAATCTCAACTCCATGCTTTCTTACTCAGACTAATACTATAAACTCCCATTATTACGGAGCTCTTTATAACGGATCTCGGTTATAGCGGACTGTCTCTTTAAGAGCACAGGCTGCTGGTTACACTGCGGTGGCCATACAAAATGGCAAGCTGTTGTTTCGACCTACACTTAACTGTATTGGAACAATAGACCTCAGTATTTTTAGCTTGCAATAACAAAAATACGATTACTGTTATTTTTGCTGTTAAAAAGAACTTTGTAAACTCAAGGGGAGTTTGGCACAAAATGCTGGAGTAACTCAGTGGGGCAGGCAGCATCTCTGGAGAGAAGGAATGGGTGACGTTTCGGGTCATGACCCTTCTTCTAAAATGTCACTCATTCCTTCTGTCCAGAGATGCTGCCTGTCCCGCTGAGTTACTCCAGCATTTTGAATCAATTGACTTCTCGAAGTTCAAATAGCCCTTGCTTTCCCTCTTCCCAGTTCTCCCACCAATCTTACTGTCTCTGACTACATTCTATCTCCGTCCCGCCCACTCCCCTGACATCAGGCTGAAAAAGGGTCTCGACCCGAAACGTCGTCCATTCCTTCTCTCCAGAGATGCTGCCTGTACCACTGAATTACTCCAGCATTTTGTGTGTACCTTCGATTTAAACCAGCATCTGCAGTTCTTTTCAACCAGGTTAGGCAGGTTAGTGTCTTTAGAAGGAAGAAACACAGTTAACGTTTAAGGTGGATGTCTTTTTACCCTGAGGTGGGCTGTTGGTGGTGGGAATCACACTAAGAGTGGGACAGGGCTTCCTCACCCAGTTACATCGCCACCCCAATGCCCCAGACCTCCCAGTATGCTCTCAATCACTGAATGTGACAATCTCCAGGATTCTGATCTGGCTGGTGCCCGGGCAGTGACGTCAATGGGAGGAAAACCCTTACTTGGTGATAGTGGACAATCCATAATAATGGACATCATCCAAGTCAATGGATATTTTTAAAGGGGAGATTGAGAGATTCTTGATAACTAACAGTGTCAGGGGTGGACACAAAATGCTGAGTTTCTCCAGCATTTTGTGTACCCTTGAGAGAAAGTGTGTTGTCTTGGCACCAGGACACGTTCTCAATCTCCTTCCTATACTCACGCAGTGTCACTGGAGAAAAGGAATAGGTCATGTTTTGGGTCGATACCCTTCATCAGACTTAAAGTTGCATTTCCCATCAGCACATTATAATTTGTGGGGCTTTACTTTGGAGAAAGCATGATCAGATCTCCCACATTACAAAGAGTTCATTGCAACAAAACATCTACTTACATTTTCAAAGCATGAGCTATGCAAATATTTCTGTTTCCCTGTGGCTTTTCTGTTTCTTTCCTAAAGCACCAGTCCCCGATGTTAGATAATTTTGTTCATTTTTGGGATCACATGCTTAGCTGTTCTTGAGAAGATGATGACGACCTGCCAGTTTGGACAGCAACAGTCCCTCTGCTGATGGTATTCCCATGCTGCTGTCTGGTAGGGACAGCCATCAGTGACTAAGACACCAATGATAAAGAAGGGTCTCGACCCAAAACGTCACCCATTCCTTCTCTCCAGAGATGTTGCCTGTCCCGCTGTTACTCCAGCATCTTTGGTTTAAACCAGTTCCTTCCGACTGAATAATATTACATACCTACTCAGCATGGTGAGTGACTAAACCTTGTACCTGTAGGTCCTCAGTTTATTGTGTTGGCAGTGTTGAGCCTTCATGAACATTTATGCACAACTTGAAGGATTCTTCATCATAAACCTGCACCTCCCTCCACTCTCTTCCCACACTCCAGAATAAAGGCTTGATTTCTCATGACCAGTGTGCGCTTTCGATTTGTTATGGTAATGGCATTAAGGTGACATCGTGGCCGATTAGCAGCAACAGCATTGTCCCAAAATATTTGTTGACAGCTAACTTTACATCAGAATCCAATGCATGATACTGGCTATCAATGTGGAGTTCACGGCCAGTTCATTTCCATGAAATTTCTACCTTAAGAATACAGGGATAAAATGATATGTGTCTTTTTACAATCATGGAGAGTTCTTGACGAACAAGATTAGTATTCACTTTTTACACCAATACACTGTTCTTAACAAAATCTACCCATCATGTGAAACCTTATAAATAGCAGATAACTTCAATTGAATTGAATTAAATTGAATTGAATTGAATTGAATTACCTTTATTGTCATTCAGACCTTTCGGTCTGAACGAAATTTTGTGCCTGCAGTCATACATATATTAAAAGTAACAAAACCACACAATAAACACAAATTTAACATCCACCACAGTGAGTTCACCAAACACCTCCTCACTATGGTGGAAGGCAAAAGTCTTAGAGTCTCTGTCTTCTTCCCTCTTTGTTCTCCCTCTGCGCTGAGGAGATCCAGGCCTCCGATGTTGCCGTCCACCAGACCCGCGGCCGAGCCGCTGAAACCGGGCTGCCGCCACCGCCGTCACTGGAATGCCGGAACACCGCCACAAGGCCCGCCGCTGGAGCTGGAGCACGTCAGCCCCAAAAGCCAGGCCGCCGTTGGAGCACCGCAGCCTCGAAAGCTAGGTCGTCGCTGGAGCACCGCAGCCCCGAAAGCCAGGCCGCCGCTGGAGCACCGCAGCCCCGAAAGCCAGTTCGTCACTGCAGCACCGCAGCCAGGTCGCCGCTAGAGCACCGCAGCCAGGTCGCCGCTGGAGCACCGCAGCCCCGAAAGCCAGGCCCCCGCTGGAGCACCGCAGCCCCGAAAGCCAGTTCGTCACTGGAGCACCGCAGCCAGGTCGCCGCTAGAGAACCGCAGCCCCAAAAGCCAGGCCGCCGGAACGCCACTGGAGCACTGCAGCTCCGAAAGCCAGGTCGCCGCTGAAGCTCCGAAGCCGTGCCGCCGCTGCTGGAAGCTGGAAGGCCGCCAACTCCGCCATTAGGGCCTCAGCACAGACGGTGACGGTGACGGGGGGCACAACAAGAAAAGTCGCATCCCCCCGAAGGGAGAGACTAAAACCCTGTTTCTCCCACCCTCCCCCCCCCAACACACATACACAGCGTAATAAACCAAAATAATCACTAAAAACAGACACAAAGACAAAAATAAAAAACAGACGGACTGCAGGTGAGCCGCAGCTGCCAAGCAGCGCCGCCACTTCCATTTCCAAGACCGAAAGTCAAAAACGTTTTTCATAATAGACACATTTTCATCGTTTCCCCCACCATTTTGGACACCAAAAGTGTGACATTAAAAACACATTTAGTCATGAATATTAAATTCATAAATAAACTTCATATGGGTTCTCATACATATATGTTTTGATAATGGTCTAGGGAAATCTATACAAGGAGAAAAATACAGTAACATAAAGATAATACTGTACAGTAAAGATTCCGTAAATGGTTGTTGTGCTTGGTGTCCATTGTCACAACATTCGTTATTGGGGTCAGTACCTCCGTAAGTTAAACCACGGAGGCTCCAAACCTCTAATGCTTTTCAAACACCCGACAAGGTATCCTATGGTAGTAGCGATTTTTGGGTGAGTTAATTATTTTTTTCTTATTTTGCAATTTAATATATAAAAAACATTGTGGTGTCAAAAACACAATGTTCGTTTACGATATATTTCCCAACTTTTTTAAATAAAAATATTTTTTTTAATATAAATTGGTCATCAGAACTAAGAAACGGAGCCAATCTTCAATTTGGCAACACACTGTCTCTTGTTTACCTTTTGTACGGACCAAGTCGCTGACTTAATTCCTTCGTGTCAACTTCGGGAAGCTCCGCAACGACCGTTACGGAGACATTTTACGTACAAAAAAATCAGCCCAAATCAAATGATCTGACGAATCATCACCCATCGATGTCACTCAGATGCATAAGGTAATGTACTGTTTAGATCGCATCGGTGAAATTGCTTGGTTTTCGCTGGGACACCAAAATGAACGTTTGAATGTCCACCACAACATAGGTTTGTGTGTGTGATGTGTGTGTTGCGGTATCCACTCAGATGGATGCAGTATTCTACTACATGATCAGATAAATGAAGTGAAAATGGTGTTTGCAATTTTTTTGTTTCATGTGGTATCCATAAACATAGAAAGGAATAAGAAATATGTGTATTTATTGTGCCAACCAGGTTATTGGTGGACACCATGCACCAACCATTACACAAAATGTATTTGTGTATTCTGCTGCCATTTTCAGAAACTTGCCATCAATATGCTATCTTTTCTTATATTTGTTGTTGATACTATGCTAGTCATGAACCCAATAAAGTGCTTGTCAACGTTTTTGAAGGAATTTGAAATTTGACCCTATTTGTCACATTTTTGTGTGCAATCCTGTAAAAAGACACATATAATAGGATGTCATATTTTTGAATGACAGGTGAACGTAGGCTAAGATATAAAAAGTGCAGGGTGATGCGAATACTTCACCACAACAAATGTTACACCAGTACAAATCATTCAATCGTGAATCCGATCAAGGAAACAATTTGAATTTGCAGATGTTAACCCAAACCTTCTAAAAAAATATTGAGCTTAAACTAAACTAGGTTAAAGCGATGGAGACATCAAGATTATAGGACAGGGGTGTTTAAAGTAGATAAAGGGACAGGTAAATGTAAGGATGGAATAATAGTCCATACTTTTGATGAAAATCAGGGAAGGGGCTAGAGTGTTATAAAACATGGAGGTACAGAGATTGTGAGGGGCGTGACCAAAGCAGTTCTTGAAAACTATTCACAACTGGAGGCTTTCCCGACTGATGAGGAGAAAAGATGAGGTATGAAGGTAAGTTAGACAAGAATATAAAGGAGGATAGTAAAAGCTTTATTAGGTATGTGAAGAGGAAAAAATTAGATAAGACCAAAGTTGGACCCTTGAAGACTGAAAAAGGTGAATTTATTATGGGGAACAAGGAAATGGCAGATGAGTTGAACAGGTACTTTGGATCCGTCTTCACTCAGGAGGACACAAACAATCTTCCTGATGTGCTGGTGGCCATAGGATCTGGGGTGACGGAGGAACTGAAGGAAATCCACATTAGGCAGGAAATGGTGTTGGGTAGACTGATGGGACTGAAGGCTGATAAATCTCCAGGGCCTGATTGTCTGCTTCCCAGGGTACTTAAGGAAGTATCTCCAGAAATTGTGGAAGCATTGAAGATCATTTTCCAATGTTCTATAGATTCAGGATCAGTTCTTGTGGATTGGAGGGTAGCTAATTTTATCCCACTTTTTAAGAAAGGCGGGAGAGAGAAAACTGGGGATTATAGACCAGTTAGCCTGACATCGGTGTTGGGGAAGATGCTGGAGTCAATAATAAAATATGAAATAGTGGCACATTTGGATTGCAGTAACAGGATCAGTCAGAGTCGAGCATGATTTCCCCTTCGTAAATCCATGCCGACTAATCTTCTGGAGATTTTTGAGGATGTAACTAGGAAAATGGACAAGGGAGAGCCAGTGGATATAGTGTAGCTGGACTTTCAGAAAGCATTTGATAAGGACCCACATAGGAGATTAGTGGGCAAAATTAGGGCACATGGTATTTCAGGTAGAATGCTGACATAGATAGAAAATTGGTAGGCAGACAGGAAACAAAGAATAGGGATTAACGAGCCCCTTTTAGAATGGCAGGCAGTGAATAGTGCTCGGTGTATAAGTGTATAAGTGCTCCACACCGCTCGGTGCTGGGACGTAGCTATTTATAATATACATCAATGATTTAGATGAAGGGATTCAGAGTAACATTACCAAATTTGCAGATAACACAAAGCTGGGTGGTAGCGTGAACTGTGAGGAGGATGCTATGAAAATGCAGGGTGACCTGGACAGGTTGGGTGAGTGGGCAGATGTATGGCAGATGCAGTTTAATATGGATAAATGTGAGGTTATCCGCTTTGGTAGCAAAAACAGGAAGGCAGATTATTATCCAAATGGTGTCAAGTTGGGAAAAGGGGAAGTACAACAGGACCTGGGGGTCCTTGTTCATCAGTCAATGAAAGTAAGCATGCAGGTACAGCAGGCAGTGAAGAAAGCGAATGGCATGTTGGCCTTCATAACACGAGGAGTTGAGTATAGGAGCAAAGAAGCCCTTCTGCAGTTGTACAGGGCCCTAGTGAGACCACACTTGGAGTATTGTGTGCAGATTTGGTCCCCTAATTTGAGGAAGGACATTCTTGCTATTCAGCGTAGATTTACAAGGTTAATTCCCAGGATGGCGGAACTGTCATCTGCTGAGAGAATGGAGCGGCGGGGCTTGTATACTCTGGAATTTAGAAGGATGAGAGGGAATCTTACTGAAACATAGGATTATTAAGGGTTTGGACATGCTAGGGCAGGAAACATGTTCCCCATGTTGGTAGAGTCCAGAACCAGGGGCCACAATGTAAGAATAAGGGTAAGCCATTTAGAATGGAGATGAGGTAACACTTTTTCACACAGAGAGTTATGAGTCTGTGGAATTCTCTGCCTCAGTGGGCGGTGGAGGCCAGTTCTCTGGATACTTTCAAGAGAGAACTAGATAGGGCTCTTAAAGATAGTCGAGGCAGTGGATATGTGGAGAAGGCAGGAACGGGGTACTGATTGGGGATGATCAGCCATAATTACATTGAATGGCGGTGCTGGCTCGTAGGGCCAAATGGCCTCCTCTTGCACCTATTGTCTATTGATAGATAGAAACAATACAGGGACCAGTGACAGAAAACTGCTACTAGTTTAATACTGCAATAAACTCACATTTCTCATCTCTCGTAGAAGCTGTTTAGCCAACTCTAAAAATGAGCATCCTGTGAAAGTACCGATATGAAAATGTTACCTGTTACAATGAGAGATACGAGTGTTGGTGGCTTTGACTGACATATATATACTGCTACTTAAGGCATAATCTTTATTTTAAATGTGCAACATTAAATCCATTGTTAAGCAATTGCCTGAATAAAAAGTAATTGATGACTGTTAGCAGCATGGTTCGCCGGCAGCCCGCTGGGCTTGGCACGTCCCACGATCTTTCTCTGCAGAAATCTTAGTAAATTGTGCAGGAATGTAGTTGACAGGAGTTGCTATCCCAGTTATCTATCCCAAGCAAAGTGCATCGTACTTCTTTGGAGAAGGAGGCATTTCATATGTGAAGGTTTGCACTCCTGCCTGGCATGTTTCAATTCCCTCTTTCCACGACGCACAATTCAGATACAATTGTACAAAGTAATTATACAGCATTGTGGTTCCTGTGATATATCAAGTGCTTAAAGCACCATGAAGCTCACTGCTGATTAAGCCAATTAATGGTGTTCTCTCAATGTTTAGTTGAAGTGCAAAAGATGTAGGCCACATTTTCACACTGTTTGGAAACAAAATTGGCAGTAAGCCAAAAGGAATAAATACTTCCAGTAAGTTTTAGTAACTCACAGTCTAACTAAGCAGCACATGACAAACAACTTTGAGTCTTAAACATTCCTCTTAGCTGAATTCGTAATGTCACTGGTCCTGAGAAAAACTGACAGCAGCTTTTATGCTATGTTTAATCACCATGTAACCAAGGATTAAGTCTTAATGCAATCAATTAGCTAAACTAGTTATGGCACAAGGAGAGTGTGGAATTGTTTCAGTTCCTTTGTTTTTTTATCTTTTTCATTTTCTTCTTTTAAGAAGTCTCTATTTTTGATTTAATTTGTTAACATTTGATGCCATGTAATCATTGTTTATAGTCAAGCAAGTTTGAGGAAATTTAACCAGAGAACCCTTTTCATTTATAATTTAAAACATTCTAAGGCGGTGAAACTGCTGCATTATTATAGCAAGTTCCTGTTAACTGTGAGAAACGACAAAACCATGATTATGAAACTCCTGCTTTCGGGAAAGCCTTGGTGTATCAGCATAAAAGGTCACCGAAGTTCAGATGGTGTTAAAAATGAGTCACTGTAATCTCCACAAAAAAATCCCTCTTAACAATGGTATTTACATCTTCGCCAATGTTTAGGTGCAGGTTTCAAGGATATTTTGTGCCATTGTTCAGAACTCTATTAAAGTGCAATAATTTAAAGTAAAATGTGATATAGATTTATGGATCCAAATTGTTTATCTGCTGAAAGCAACATTTTCCACTTAGAGCTCTGCCAGATATGTGCTTCCAAAAGGCATGAAATACTAATTTGTCCAAAATTCAGCAGCTACTTGCTTTCATTATGAAATTACAAGAAGTATAATTTGCCACATAAATTTGCATAATAGTCAAACTTCTGTTGATAATTGTGATTGAGAACTATTGTGATGCAGGCCCAATTTTGTCTTGGATGTTTGATAGTTTCATCATCTTCGCCAGTTATGAATTACCATCACAATATGCTACTAAATTAGCTTTATGTACTAAAAAATATTTCATTGCCCAATTGTCAAACTGATGAGGCATTTTGGTCTGATTAAATTGCTTCATAAAATGATACAGAATCAAAAAGTTATTATTTCACAGAAGGACATAATTTGGCTGCTCAGGTCCATGCTCGTTCTTTGTTAAAGCAATCCAGCACGGAGGTTTACCCCACACTCTATCTCAGTACATAAGAACAACATTCAGGTTCCAGTTGATTATCAGTTTAATTATTCTTCCCACTGCCACATTTGTCCTTTGTCTGTGGCATCCAATACTGTCAGAATTAGGCCACATCTATGCTGGGGAAACAGAACCCCATCTCCTGTTTAGGCATTTTGTTGACTTCCACACTGTACATCAAATTCAACAACTTTTGGTAGCTTTCTTTGTATTACGAGTGACATTTCTGCTGCATGTTATCCATCTGCAACATTAACTCAATTTCCTCTCTTTTGTGACGTTGCTCGATCTGCTGGGCACTTTTAGTTTTGTTTGGAGATACAGCGTGGAAAGAGGCACTTCGACCCACTGTGTCTGAGCCACGGTGAATTAGTGGTCACCCTGTACACTAGCCCTATCCTACACACTAGGGACAATTTACAATTTTACCGGAGCCAATTAAACAACAAACTTGTACGTCTTTTGAGTGTGGGAGGAAACCGAAGCACCCAGGGAAAACCCACGCGGTCACGGGAAGAACGTATAAACTCCAAACAGACAGCATCCATAGTCAGGATTGACCCCGGCTCTCTGGTACTGCAAGCTCTGTAAGGAGCAACTTTACCACTGCACAACCATGCCTCCGTACAGCTTCTGTACAGCAGCTTCCTACAGCTTTTACTAGACCATAATATCATAAGACATATGAAGCAGAATTAGACCATTCAACCCATCGAGTCTGCTCTGCCATTCGATCATAGTTGATTTTTCCCTCTCAACCCCATTATTCTGCCTTCTTACATAACCTTTGCTGCACTTACTAATCAAGAAACAATCAATCTTCATGTTAAAAATACACAAAAACTTGGCCTCTACAGTCATCTGTGGCAATACATTCCACAGATTCACCACCCTTTGGCTATTCTACAGATATGTATTTTTATTCTGAGTGTGCTCTCTGATCCTGGACTCTCCCATTGCTGGAAACATCCTCTCCACATCCACTCTATCTAGGCCTTTTACTATTCGGTAGGTTTCAAAGAGATCCCTCCAAAGCCGTGTAAACTCCAGTGAGTACAGCCTTATTTACTTGCTCTCTAAGTCTCCTTATTAATCTCAACTAATTTGAATGTCATCGGACGCACACAGCATGGTGCCCTGCACAGTAATCATGAGGTAATGGATTCAACTCGATGCACAGCTTCAGTTTGCCCATTATTGGTTCAGAAATTGTGTGCTGCTGAAGGATTTAATGCCCTCAAGCAGTATAAAGGGCCTATTTTTTTTCCTTCTAATTTTAAGGTCACTAAATGCCTACACTGAAATTACTATCTGGAAGGAGTGATGTGGCTTTTTAATTGTGTTGCAGGAAGTGCAGCAATAGAAAGAGGTGGCGTGTGGCATTGGGACATAATTTGTAAACCAATCCACTAATTGCTTTTGATCCAGGAAATTCTTGCATTTGAGAAAGGATGGGCAGACGTTTCAAACTGATGCAAGCTCATTACCTGCACTGCACTACCAATGGGTGCTCAGGTAAGAATTGTTGTGGATCTTTCAACATCATCACAAGCAACCACAGGTGGGGCAAGTTACACCAAACAATCAGGTTTACGCAAGGTAGAAGGTGGAATGAAAATTAAAATTGGCAACGGCACAAAGCAGACTGGCAAGTGTGCGGATGTGAAACGTTGGAGACACAATGATGGAAACAATCACAATGCACGTTAATTTGGGGTCATTTCTAAAACGTCTGCTGTGTGCCCAGCTCCAGCGAGCTGTAACAACTTAAGTCTGGTCATCACTTCCCTGGTACAGGATGAGAGTGTAGCAATGCAGAAGCAACAGCGTCAGAGACTCGGGTTCAATCCTGACTACGGGTGCTGTCCGTGCTGAGTTTGTATGTTGTATTAAAAACAATGGATCAGATTATCTTATTACCCCACCCATTGCAGCTTTCCTTAAGGTCCCACATTATGTGATCCTGCCTCAATTATGACCCATCTCCATCCCTGCCACATTCAAACTTGGCGAATGATCTGAACTCTGATAAAAGATATTCATATAGATTTCGTTAACTAAAATAATTTTTAAAAAAAACACAATTCTTTAGTCTTAAAATGTTGGAAAATAATTAAAACAACTCTACAATCGCAATGCACGTTAGAGGTTAATTCATAATTAACACCTCTAAAATGAACAATTCACTTAGAATCTGTCTTGGGGTGGGAAGCCACAATGAACAAATGCAATTGCATTTCTCTCCAAACCAACCAGCGATACCAACTGTCGATACAGCGACAGTAGAGTTGCTGCCTTACAGCGACAGAAACCCGGGTACCATCCTGACTATGGGTGCTGTCTATATACAGTTTGTACATTCTCTCTGTAACCGTGTGGGTTTTCTCCGGGTGCTCCGGTTACCTCGTACATTCCAAAGATGCGCAGGTTTGTGGGGTCATTGGCTTCTGAAAATCGCCCCTAGTGTGCAGGACCAACTGGGATGTGTTTGAACACCGGGACCTGGAGTTGTTCACAGACAGTGTACTGTGTTACATTAAAAATTGCATGGACACGGTCACAGTGGACAAACAAATCTGGGTCTACCCCAACCAGAAGCCCTGGATGACCCGGGAGGTCCAGCGGCTGTTAAAAGAGAGGAACACTGCTTTTAGGTCTGGCGATAGGGCTTTATACAGCACGGCCCAAGCTAACCTGAAGAGAGGCATCAGAGAGGCCAAGTCAGACTACAGGAGGAAGATAGAGGACCACCTGGACAGTAACAACAGCAGGCAGGTGTGGCAGGGGATCCAGTATCTCACCAATTATAAGACAAACCTTGGAGCTGCTGAGGGTGACGCCTCATTGGCAGAGGAGCTGAACCTCTTCTTTGTTCGCTTTGAAGTGGAGCCACCCGAGACAGCCACAACACACCATATGGTCCACAGTAGCCTAACCCTCATGATACAGGAGCATGAGGTGAGGCGCACGCTGCGGGCCATCAATCCAAGGAAGGCTACTGGACCCGACGGCGTCTCTGGACGCGTGCTGAAGGACTGCGCCGACCAGCTGGCTGGAGTCTTCACGAGGATTTTTAACCAGTCTCTGGCCCAGTCCACTGTCCCACCCTGTCTGAAGTCCGCAACCATAGTCCCCTTGCCCAAAAAACCCCACATTTCCAGCCTCAACGACTACCAGCCAGTCGCACTCACACCAGTGGTGATGAAGTGCTTTGAAAAACTGGTCCGGGGTCATATCACATCACTCCTGCCCGAAGCTTTGACCCCCACCAGTTTGCGTATAGAGCGAATAGATCTACAGAGGATGCTGTAGCCACAGCTCTCCATGCTGCACTGTCCCACCTGGAGCAGCGGGGAAGCTATGTGCGAATGCTCTTTGTGGACTACAGCTCTGCTTTTAATACTATCCATCCCCACAAACTGGTCGACAAACTGGGGGACTTGGGACTTCCACACTCCACCTGCATGTGGATAAATAGCTTCCTGTCGGGCCGCAGCCAGAGAGTCAGATTGGGCCATCACACATCCACGGCCCTCAGCCTCAGTACCGGCTCTCCACAGAACTGCATGCTTAGCCCCCTGCTCTACACCATCTACACACATGACTGCACCTCCGCCCACCACAGCAACACCATTGTCAAATATGCGGATGACACTACGGTGGTGGGGCTCATCTCCAGGGGGGACAAGTACTCCTATCGGGATGAGGTGGAGCAGCTAACAGTGTGGTGTGGAGAAAATAACCTGCTCCTGAACACCTTAAAGACCAAAGAGATAATAATAGACTTCAGGAAGAACAAAACAGAAATGGTACCACTAATCATCAGAGGGGACTGTGTGGAGAGGGTGGCGGATTTCCGCTTCCTGGGATTCCATATTGAGGAGGACCTGACGTGGAGCGTGAACACTTCTACGCTGCTGAAAAAGGTCCAGCAGAGACTGCACTTCCTGAGGGTGCTCAGGAAGAATAACATCACACAGAGACTACTGCTGTCCTTTTATCGGTGCTCCATTGAGAGCATCCTAACATACTGTGTATGCGTGTGGTACACCAGCTGCACAGCGGCTCAGAGGAAAGTGCTCCAGAGGGCCATTGACAACGCCCAGAGGATTGTCGGCTGCCCTCTCCTTGCCTTGGAGGACTTACACAGTTCCCGCTGCATCAAAAAATCCCAGAATATTATAAAGGACATTTCCCACCTCGGACACTCCCTGTTTGAACTGTTGCCGTCAGGCAGACGGTACAGATCTACAAGGACAAGTACAAACAGACTTAAAAACAGTTTTTACCCCACTGCTGTAAAGGCACTAAATGTAGCCGCCAAGGAACGCGGGGACTAAGGGACTGTGGTTGGTACACTGTGAAATCAACAGAAGGATGTAGGGTTGGATGTTTATGTGTGCTATTTTCATATTTCATATTTATTTAGTTGTTTATCTTTTTTAATATTTTACCTTGTATGTGTCGTTAGCTTTTATGTTTTGAATGGTGCACTGACTGGTTGACATTTTTAAATTTCGTTGTACATGGTTCATGTTACAATGACAATAAAGAAACTATTAACTATTAAGGATGCAAAAGGGCGATAACATAGAACTAGTGAACTGGTGATCGATGGTTGTTGTGGATTCGGTGGCTGAAAGGCCTGTTTTCACACCGTGTCTCTAAATTAAAACTAAATGTAAAGTAAATAATTTGGGGGAAAACATTGGTTATGTTAAAATTCAAAATGATCTTCAGTAATTAAAATGGATTTGTCTCTGACTCTATGGGGAGAATTTGACTTTGGGCAATCATATTTAAATAAGAGACTGTGAAATGTCAATCTTTTTTATATCAACTTGCATTTTGTGTTGTGAACAACCAATGGATTCATGTTATTCTTGGCCACAATTAACTAAAAGGAAAGCAGATACTGTTATTGTACCCATCTCCGCTTCTCTGTCTTCTCCTTGACATACACTCAATTGTGCTTTTTTGTCAGATCTTTTGTAAAGTGATAGTCCCACGTCATTAGAGATCATTTTAGGTGAAAATAGTTACCAACAATTTGAATTGTTATTCAAATATATTCAGACACAAATAATTGAATAAGCTTCTGTGCTGTTAATCCATACAGTCCTAAGCTTTACAGAGCATGCCAGTTTCATGCAAACTCACAACAAAATTAAAAGTGCCAGAAGACACAAAAGACTATTTTACAAATCCATGGCGCAGTCAAATCTTTGAGCTTTTGTTTTGTTGTCAGGAGTTTGACACATGGCAAATTGAAATCAATGGGAAACACTCCAAGCCCATTGAAAATCAATGGATATTTCAAAAGATCTGGTAATATGTACTGTGCCTCATTCTCCAGTGGAACAAAACTCAAAGCTTTGACATGCAATATCACCTGTTATCATTGCCTGGTCTAACGATAGCACCCTGAATCCTTCCACCATGCACATGCACACAAAAAACACACACACACACATCCTGTGCTCCCCATAATTACGTGCAATGCCACAAATGATCCAGTGGGTATATGTCCGATGCTTTGTACTTAACTCATCAGAACTTAGCAATACCATCTTATCATCAACCAGCATGAGCTCCCACACACTATAAACATTGAACCTTGGGGTTGTCAGTGTGCACCATCAATCATGAATTGGATTGTGTGCCAGAGACTCAAATAATCTCTTAATTTCCACAATGCTTATTTGAAGCATTTTCTGTCCTGAGGTCAGATCTGCTATCCAAAGGTATTGATATCCGCTGTTTTGAATTTGAAATAGAAGCCTCCTATGCAAACTATATTCGCATCGATAAGTTATTATAGAATTTGTACCTTTGAACAATGGGAAAAGAACAAGCATTTAATAATCCTGAAAAAGATAACAAGGTACTTAAATGTCATTTCATTTCTTGCCATTTCACTTCTAGGACTCCAATATCATTACCACACAGACTAACAATGTAAAAGGCCTTAGTTCAGGTCTGATTGGCTGCATCTCTTCAGTAGAAAAATTCCTACAATTGGCCATAATTAGCAGTCTCAGTTTGAGAGTTCATGAGGGCGTTTGAAAAAGAAATGTCATTTGAGTGGTGTTCATCTGTGGTTGATTTTACACTTAATTGCTTGGATGCAGCTGCAAAGAGAGCTCAGTGCAGCTAACCTTTACTGAAACGCAGCAAGGGAGTGCTTAATGCAGACACTGGATGCATAAAATTAGATTTATAATCTCTATTAACAGCGTTTGACAATTGATGAATACAAACAAGTGATCTTTTTCAATGTACTTTTAGCGCAAGCATGCAAACGACCAGATGCCATCATCTAGGTAAATATTCAGAGATATTTAGTACTGCGCTTTCAGCCAAGGGTGGGTGTAAATCACTGTACAAGTTCTCAGCATATCTTGGAGCGTCTATATTTTTAACTGACCCAGTTAACTTTTTTTGCTTTTGTTATCATATATGGACAAAACATATATTTTAATAGATTTTCAGGTTGGATGGCTGTGAATGGCTCGATTATAATTATGTATTGACATTCTGCTGAATGTTTAGCATGCCACAAATGTTTTTCACTGTACCACGGTTCACATGACAATAAATTAAATTGAAACTAAACTAAAACTGGTAGTTAATGGACTAGAACTTGTGCAGTGCCAGGGAAGGGTGTGTTAAAGCAACAGTGTGTGGGGGGATGCAGACCATAAGATATAGGAGCAGAATTAGGCCATTTAACCCATTGAGTCTATTCCGCCATTCAATCATGGCTGATCAATTTATCCTGCAACCCCATTCTCCTGCCTTCACCCCGTAACCCCCGACACCCTGGCTAATCAAGAATCTGTCAATCTCCGCTTTAAAAATATCGAATGCCTTGGCCTCCACAGCCGTTTGAAGCAATGAATTCCACAGGTTCATCAAGCTCTGGCAAAATAAATTCCTCCTGATCTCCATGCTAACAGTATGTTGTTCACAGCATGTACTATGAATTGCTCACAGTTATGAAACCCAAGGCAGCCGAGTGCAGTTGAATAAATCCTTGCATGCTTTAGGCATTGAAAGGCCTTTGGAATCTAGCGGAAAAAGTCAGGTAGTCTGTCAAATATGGATCCAAGGTCAGTTGGTGGACAGGTCAGTGGAAGGAGGCATAAGATCATAAGACCTAGGAGCAGAATTAGGTCATTCAGCCCATGAAGTCTACTCCGCCATTCAATCATGGCTGATTTATCCCTCGCTCCTAACCCCATTCTCCTGCCTTCTCCGCATAGCCTCTGACATCCGTACTAATCAAGAATCTATCTATCTCTACCATAAATGTAAGCACTGACTTTGCCTCCAAAGCCTTATGTGGCTCAAAGGCTATCAGAAGAAAGTAGCATCAAGTTCCATTGGGATGGAACATGGAGCACTAGGGAATGGAGAAGACATTGTGGGCAGGTGAAGGAAATGGATATGGATGAGCACGATGAGACAGCTGTCAGCTCTCCAGTTAAAGCCCGCTTCACTATGAATAAATAGCCTGCGCCATTTTCCGGCTTCCACTCCCCAAGCCTTGCGAAAGGTGCACTGCATTCATTCTAATGCCACTGTGCACGTATATGCACTGCAGAAACATGCTAGAGTCTGGATCAAGTTTGCCACAGTCTGTTCGGTATGAAAAAATGCCCCAGTCTTGTTTAGCTGTCAGGTTTTAGATAAAACATCAATCATGTCGTGTACAAAGACATGTTTGTGACATGCAAGAGAATTTGTAACCTGCAATTATTTACTCTCACAAACTGACTTATGCTCATACTATTTCTTTGATCGTTAGACTGTTGGACCAAATTATTCACTGAGAGGTGGCAGCAATGCTAAACAGTGATTTTAAAATAATCTCACACTGATAACAAAAATGAATGATTTTATTTCCGATATGGTAAGAAGTACCTGCAGTTATAAATTCATATTGGGTCACAGACTAGGCTCCAATAAGATGCTTAACTAGATTTAAGATGCCAAACAGATTTTCTTAACATATTTTCTGTATTCAGCAGTTACTGTCTGTGGTGACAGTGTCTTTATTGCGCCATTGGCCACAATAATATTTAGAAACTTGCGTAGGAGTGGGAGATGGAGAGAGGAAAGGATGAGAGGGAGGGAGAGGATTGTCGTTGCCCTGTTGTGATGTCATGAGCATGCGTAATACTTATGAATCATTAACCAACTGAAACTGGATTAAACGATTGCAAAGATCTTTATTATTAATTCTTAGTTCAACAGGCAGTACAATCTCATTAGAAATAGCAAAGCCAGCAACATTTTAAAGAGACATTGCTGGAATATCAGGTATAAATTTTAGGAATCTGCCACGGTCACTTCACCAGAGTAAAAATCCAATAGCCAGCGGTGCTGGGCATTAATTGAAGCATCTTTGCATTCACACCAAAGATAGACACAAAATGCTGGAGTAACTCAGTGAGTCAGGCAGCATCTGTCGAGAAAAAGGATAGGTGATTGTGGCACGTAATCTGTTTGGGATGCTGCACCTCAAGGGGCCACTGTTAGATCCCTCCCCTCACTGCCACTGCATTTCCACCCAATCAGCCTCAAATCCCTCATCTTCAAGATGATGTTGCTTTAACCACACTTCACATTGGGTAGAGTGTGAACAAGGGGGCAGTTTATTGCAACTGCATACCGTGGATGGTCAAAATCACAGTTCTTACAGTTTATGCCCTTTAGGAAGTGTAACAGGCATCTTTTAAATCGATTGTCCCAAATTCCCAGGTTCTTTGTTAACACTGAATTTGGTAGCAGAACTTAATTTGAACATTGAAACAGGTGCAATATAATTTCTGATGTTTGAATGAGAAATAGAGGCGGGTGGATGAAAGAGGGATGGAATAGAGGGAGAGAGGGGAGGGAGGTAGAGAGAGGGGAGGGGAGGAGAGAGAGGGGAGGGGAGAAGAGAGAGGGAAGGGGAGGAGAGAGAGGGGAGGGGAGAAGAGAGAGGGGTGGGGAGAAGAGAGGGGAGGGGAGGAGAGAGGGGAGAGGGGAGGCGAGGAGAGGGAGGGGAGGGGAGGGGAGGAGAGGGAGGGGAGGAGAGAGGGGAGAGGGGAGAGAGAGGGGCGGGGAGGAGAGAGGGAAGGAGGGAGGAGAGGGGATGAGAGAGAGGGGTGGGGATGAGAGAGAGGGGTGGGGAGAGAGGGGAGGGGAGAGAGGGGAGGGGAGAGAGGGGAGGGGAGAGAGGGGAGGGGAGAGAGGGGAGGGGAGAGAGGGGAGGGGAGAGAGGGAGGGGCGGGCGGGAGAGAGAGGGGAGGGGAGGATAGAGAGGGGAGGGGTGGAAAGAGATGGGAGGGGAGGAGGGAGGAGGGAGGGGGGAGACGGAGGGGGGATTGTGAAAGAAAGGAGAGAGAGTGTGATGGCGAGAAAGAGAGCGCACAAGAGAAATGGTAACTGTTCATGTTTGTACGTGAGTGTGTGCGGGGCATTTTGGGAGACAGTGTGAGCGGTTTCATGCATGTACAGTATATCTATATTATTGTAGCAGTGTCTGCCTATCAGGAACGGTAGGAGCAAGTGATGAGAAACCTATGTGACCTCTGGAGAACAATACAGTACATTTAGTCCCTCAGCATTTAGACCTGGCTTGTCAACCTGAACATTACATGTATAAGACCTGTATTTAACTTGGTTAATTTGCAAGAACATGTTATCTTGACAGGTTTTCTATAAACTATTAACATACAGTGTGTAATGCAGAAAGGCCACTTGGACCTTTAAACTCAATTCTTCCACAAAATTGAAATGCGAGCAGTTCAGCCATGTGCACCATGCAGCCCATTATTTTACTTGATGAAATACTTAATAAAGCTTCTTTCTTTCCTCTCCATCAGAGGTAAAGCATTAAAAATAAAATGTCATTCTCGGAATCAAATCTTGCATTTTACAATACATATCCACACCTTGGCAGCCAGCTGACAGTTCTGCATTCACAAGCCTTTTATTTTTCAACCCAGCTTTTTAACTAATGGTAAACGAAATAATAATCTCAAAGCGAGCCGGCTTCACTTCACTCCCCTGATATTTTCTTCATTCAATCCATCGACCATGAGATGTCACCCACCGTTTACTGCACTTATCGCTGTATCTCTGTGTCACTCCTGCTGGGATTTCAGTCATCTCTCTTTTTTTATAGATAAATGAGATCAGCTGCTCTGGCTAACGTTAATTCCATTTGTATTCCGACTGAATACCGAGGGTTCATTATCAACAGAGGCAGCATCAACAACAGCAGAATAATGGCTGGTTCAAGCAGTGGCAGACAAGGACGTGCTGGGATGCAGATGCCGTCGCATCGGATCTGCCCTCTGCTGCTGGGCTCATCGCTCAATCCAGCAGCATCCCCACATCACACTCAGCAGAGCAACCAGGTGCATTTTACACTCTTCCCCCAGGATGTATACAATGGCTTCCCCCCTCTCTTGCATGGAGTCACTGACCTCTCTTGGAAAAAGTCATTTTTGCTTAAGTTTGTTCTTTTCTCTGAATATTTCAGATTCATCGAGTCACAGGGAGATGCAGCACAGACACATGCCTTTCTGCCCATCAAGTTCATACTGACCATTAATGGTACAATGCAATAGAACTTTATTTATTCCAGGAGGGAAATTGATCTGCCAACATTCATAAAAAACATAAAATACATGAAACATGAAATTTTACTTCGGAGTCATGTGAGTGACTACGTGAAAAAGACCCCGTCAGGCCGCATGCGTGTCATTAACGTCAGACGCACTAGCGCAGTGACCGGTTAGGAGGAGCAGCGCTCCTCCAGCGGTAAGTTTAAAAACCCCAAGGTAAGTGATAGCTTGGTTGGAGGTCGCTTTCTTGTTGCAGTGAGGCTTGTGTTTTCAGGTACGTTTATACTATGCAGAAAGCGTCAAAGGTGAAGGCGCGCCCCTAGTAAGACCACGACAGACCGCAGGAGTGTGGGTAGCGGGCGCCCGATCAGTTCACCTAGTCCGTCGGTGGCAGGGAGACTGCCGACTGCAGACTCATTGCCTTTGAGAACGGTGGCCACGCCGTTGGGGCGTAAGGCTACTAGAAAGTCTGCACGGCCCATTGACTCAGAGGAGTCGGGTCAGGAGGGTTCCACTCCGGAAAAGGATACCTTTCTTACACGGTTATCTAAAGTAGAGCTGCTGTTGGAGAGGATGCTCCATCAGGATACACATCCGGCGGAGGGGTGGTATCCGCCCCAGCCTACAGGAGAGCCAGCGCCAGCAGCGCCTGGAATAGGCCTGCTGAATAGCTCCCTCTTGGAGGAGGAGAGCTTGATGGGTCAGGGTTATTCTGTCGCCGAATCTGTGGGAGAACAGAACCCATGGGATGAAGAGCATGAGCCCGTAATACCATGTCTAGCAGCAAGATTTGCTGTCCCCAGAGAGGCTGCATTCGCCAGATCGGTGGATGAGGGGCCGTCTGTATTACAGCAGGATGCCTTAGCCCTTCTGTGCAGTGCCCACTTCGAAATTAATTGTTTGCGCAAAAGTGCAATACGTCCTACGATACACCCTAAATTTGTAGCGCTCTGCAAGCCAAGCAATATTCAACCGCCAAATTTGTTATTTGGGAACGACCTCGCTAAGCGAGTGAAAGAGCTCGATGACGAGGCAAAGATGGTGGGGTTAATTAACGATTATCAGCAGTATGGTTCAGCGCCAGTACCCCTACCAATGGGCTGCAGAGACCGGGGCCGGTCAAGGGACCAGCCGGGCATTTACCAATGTGCGCAGTTGGCGCACTGCTGCTGGGGCACGAGCAAACGTGACTCCTCCCACCAGGAACTGAGGGCAACAGATTCCACTGGTCACCATGGACGTAGGTGGGTCTGGTCCTGATAGGAACATATTAAGTGAAAGACATCTACAAGTCAGGGGGAGATTACACTGGTTCTTAAAGTATGGTATGAGATAACATCAGATCCGTTTATACTGTGCAGCATAAAAGGTTTTCAAATTGAATTCTATCCCAATTTGAGTCCACCCACTCAGCATGTACCAAGCCGGACACTCATTTTCTCACAGAAAGAGAATATGGAGATACAGGCAGAACTTGAAAAAATATGCAAAAAAGGGGTAATTGAGAAGTTGGTTCGCCAACTCCACCAATTTGTGTCAAATATATTTCCTCTGTCAAAAAAGGATGGAGGATGTAGAATCATCCTCGACCTTAACCCCTTTGTACAGTATAAACATTTCAAAATGGAAACTTTTACTACTGCTAAACGCCTGCTTTCCTGACGATGTTATATGGCAAGCATCAACCTTAAAGATGCATATTACTCAGTGTCTGTTCACTACCAGGAGGCCCAGGAGTATAACTCACCGCCCCGAGACTCCTCCTCTTGCTCCAACGGCTCCTGGGCCTCTGTTAAAACAAAGCCCCTCGCTCGATTTTATAACTCACCGCCCCGAAACAGAGGCCCAGGAGCCGTTGGAGCAAGAGGAGGAGTCTCGGGGCAGTGAGTTATAAAATTGAGCGTGGGGCTTTGCTTTAACAGAGGCCCAGGAGCCGTTGGAGCAAGAGGAGGAACCCAAACCTGTAACGTTCCACAAAAGTGTTCTGGTGGAAGCCGCAGATTGGTGGAAGGGGACTGGAGGAAGCAGTTAATTGGGTGCAACCCCTGGTTTGCATTAAAGGTAAAGTGAGTTAAAGGTAAAGTGAGTTAAAGGTTCAGTGAGCAAAGGGTTCAGTGAGCTAAGGGTTCAGTGAGCTAAGGGGTCAGTGAGCTAAGGGTTTAGTGAGCTAAGGGTTCAGTGAGCTAAGGGTACAGTGCTTTTTAGTAAATGTTAGTTTAAAGGATTAAGATTTTTATAGTGTGAGTGAGTTGAATTAATTTGGGGGCAAGCCATGTCATTTGAGATCGGCCCATGGTTTGCTCATCCTGCAACATGTGGGAGATCAGGGATATGGTTGGTGTCCCTGGTGACTACGTTTGCAGGAAGTGTGTCCAGCTGCAGCTCCTGGCAGACCGCATTGAATGATTGGAGCTGCGGTTGGATTCATACTGGAGCATCCACGATGCTGAGAAACTCGTGAATAGCACATACAGTGAGTTGGTCACACCGCAGGTTATGCGGACAGAAAGGGAATGGGTGGCCATTAGCCTGGTGCAGGAGTCCCCTGCGGTCATCTCCCTCCTAAACAGATATATCATTTTGGATACTGTTGGGGGAGATGGCTCATCAGGGGAAGGCAGGAGCAGCCAAGTTCATGGCACCATTGGTGGCTCTGCAGCACAAGAGGGGAGAAAAAAGAGTGGAAGGGCTATTGTAATAGGGGATTCAATTGTAAGGGGGATAGATAGGCATTTCTGTGGCGGCAAACGAGACTCCAGGATGGTATGTTACGTCCCTGGTACAAGGGTCAGGGATGTCACTGAACGGCTGCAGAACATTCTGGAGGGGGAGGGTGAACAGCCAGCTGTCGTCGTGCACATTGGCACCAAGGAGATAGGTAAAAAACGGGATGAGGTCCTACAAGGCGAATTTAGGGAGCTAGCAGATAAACTTAAAAGGAGGACCTCAAAGGTAATAATCTCTGGACTCCAACCAGTGCCACGTGCTAGTCAGAGTAGAAATAGGAGGATATTGCAGATAAATACGTGGCTTGACAAATGGTGCAAGGGGGAGGGTTTCAAATTTTTCGGGCATTGGAGCCAGTTCTGGGGGAGGTGGGACCAGTACAAACAGGACGGTCTGCACCTGTGCTTGAAGGGAACCAATGTCCTTGGGGGAGTGTTTGCTAGTGATGTCAGGGAGGATTAAAGGGGGATGGGAGAATGAGCAGAGATACAGAGGGATGTAAAATGAGGGTAGAAGCAATAGGTAGCAAGGTGAAAAGTAAAAGTGGCAGGCAGAAAAATCCAGGGCAAAATTCAAAAAGGGCCACTTTTCAACATAATTGTATAAGGGGTAAGAGTGTTGTAAAAACAAGCCTGAAGGCTTTGTGTCTCAATGCAAGGAGCATTCGTAAGGTGGATGAGTTGAATGTGCAGATAGTTATTAATGAATAAGATATAGTTGGGATCACAGAGACATGGCTGCAGGGTGACCAAGGCTGGGAGCTGAACATCCAGGGATATTCAATATTAAGGAGGGATAGACAGAAAGGAAAAGGAGGTGGAGTAGCATTGCAGGTTAGAGAGGAGATTAATGCAATAGAAAGGAAGGACATTAGCTTGGAGGATGTGGAATCAATATGGGTAGAGCTGCAAAACACTAAGGGGCAGAAAACGCTAGTCGGAGTTGTGTACAGACCACCTAACAGTAATAGTGGAGTTGGGGATGGCATGAAATTAGAAATGTGTGCAACAACAGTTATAATGGGTGACTTAAATCTACATATAGATTGGGTGAATCAAATTGGCAGGGGTGCTGAGGAAGAGGATTTCTTGGAATGTTCTTGGAATTGTTCATCCCAGTTTGGCAAAAGAATAAATCAGGGAAGGTAATGCATCCATGGATAACAAGGGAAATCAGGGATAGTATCAAAACTAAAGATGAAGCATACAAATTAGCCAGAAAAAGCAGCCTACCAGAGGACTGGGAAAAATTGAGAGTCCAGCAGAGGAGGACAAAGTGCTTAATTAGGATAGGGAAAATGAAAGTAAACTGGCAGGGAACATAAAAACGGACTGCAAAAGTTTTTATAGATATGTGAAGAGAAAAGGGTTAGTTAAAACAAATGTAGGTCCCTTGCAGTCAGAAACTGGTGAATTGATCATGGGGAACAAGGACATGGCAGACCAATTGAATAACTACTTTGGCTCTGTCTTCACTAAGGAAGGCATCAATAATCTGCCTGAAGTAGCAGGGGACGGAGGGTCAAATGAGATGGAGGAACTGAGTGAAATCTAGGTTAGCCGGGAAGTGGTGCTAGGTAAATTGAATGGATTAAAGGCCGATAAATCCCCAGGGCCAGATAGGCTGTATCCCAGAGTACTTAAGGAAGTAGCCCCAGAAATAGTGGATGCATTAGTGATAATTTTTCAAAACTCTTTAGATTCTGGAGTAGTTACTGAGAATTGGAGGGTAGCTAATGTAACCCCACTTTTTAAAAAGGGAGGGAGAGAGAAAACGGGGAATTACAGACCAGTTAGTCTAACATTGGTAGTGGGAAAAATGCTAGAGTCAGTTATTAAAGATGGGATAGCAGCACATTTGGAAAGTGGTGAAATCATTGGACAAAGTCAGCATGGATTTATGAAAGGTAAATCATGTCTGACGAATCGTATAGAATTTTGCTAGGATGTAACTAGTAGAGTGGATAAGGGAGAACCTGTGGATGTGTTATATCTGGACTTTCAGAAGGCTTTCGACAAGGTCCCACATAAGAGATTAGTATACAAACTTAAAGCACACGGTATTGGGGGTTCAGTGTTGATGTGGATAGACAACTGGCTGGCAGACAGGAAGCAAAGAGTAGGAGTAAACGGGTCATTTTCAGAATGGCAGGCAGTAACTAGTGGGGTACCGCAAGGCTCAGTGCTGGAACCCCAGCTATTTACAATATATATTAATGATCTGGATGAGAGAATTTAATGCAACATCTCCAAGTTTGCAGATGACACGAAGCTGGGGGGCAGTGTTAGCTGTAAGGAGAATGCTAGGAGGCTGCAAGGTGCCTTGGATAGGTTGGGGGAGTGGGCAAATGCATGCCAGATGCAGTATAATGTGGATAAATGTGAGGTTATCCACTTTGGCGGCAAAAACAGGAGAGTAGACTATTATCTGAATGATGGCCGATTAGGAAAATTGGTGATGCAACAAGACCTGGGTGTCATGGTACCAGTCATTGAAAGTAGGCATGCAGGTGCAGCAGGCAGTGAAGAAAATGAATGGTATGTTGGCATTCATAGCAAAAGGATTTGAGTACAAGAGCAGGGAGGTTCTACTGCAGTTGTACAGGGTCTTGGTGAGGCCACACCTGAAGTATTGCGTACAGTTTTGGTCTCCTAATCTGAGGAAAGACATTCTTGCCATAGAGGGAGTACAGAGAAGGTTCACCAGACTGTTTCCTGGGATGTCAGGACTTTCATATGAAGAAAAACTGGATAGACCTGGCTTGTACTCGCTGGAATTTAGGAGATTGAGGGGGGATCTTATAGAGACTTACAAAATTCTGAAGGGGTTCGACAGGCTAGATGCAGGAAGATTGTTCCCGATGTTGTGGAACTCCAGAACAAGGGGTCACAGTTTGAGAATAAGGGGGAAGTCATTTAGGACCGAGATGAGAAAATCATTTTTCACACAGAGAGTGGTGAATCTGTGGAATGCTCTGCCACAGAAGGTAGTTGAGGCCAGTTCATTGGCTATATTTAAGAGGGAGTTAGATGTGGCCCTTGTGGCTAAAGGGATCAGGGGGTATGGAGAGAAGGCAGGTACAGGATACTGAGTTGGATGATCAGCCATGATCATATTGAATAGCAGTGCAGGCTCGAAGGGCCAAATGGCCTACTCCTGCACATATTTTCTATGATTCTATGATTCTATGACAGGATGGAAGTATCTGCAGATGCCATTACATTTTCCATCTACGATCTACTCAAACAGAGCAGACTGGGGCTGACACAGTTAAGGATTACCTTTTCGGCATACCTTACGGATTCACGCCTATGTGTGGTGTCACACTTGTTATGTTACATCAAGGCCACCAGCACCCTAAGAGGTGCGGAATCAGCATTATTGATTAGCAACAGAAAACCGCATAGTAAGTTGTCGGTCTAGACTCTTTCTAGGTGGCTAAAGCAGGTTATGGTTTATGCAGGTATTGACACTGACATTTTTAAATCTCATTCCACCAGGGTGGCATCAACATCAGCAGCCAAGGCAATGGACGTCCCCATAGACCATATCCTCCCGGCCGCAGGGTGGTCAAGTGAACGGATGTTTCAGTAATATTATCATAAACCACTTGCTGACCTAGGGGTATTTGTCCGTTCTGTTTTAAGCTCAGTTTTATAGCTTCCCCCGGGACAAAGGGGTTGCTATTGTTTTCTTTAAAAAATTAAACCGTTAATACGTTTAAATCAATGTCATGGTTTAATGCATTATTGATTCTTTCCTCATTCTGAGCCAATCGATGCAGTGAGACGCCTGGTTTTGAATCTATGTTATGAAATCACAGAGCTTTGAAATCTTCACGTAGTCACTCACGTGACTCTGAAGTAAAATAGTAAGATTAAATGAGAACGTACCAGTTTGAAGTTTGATCTTTATTTTATGAGGAGTTATGTTGGTGATTACGTGCCCTCCTCTCTCACAAAGGTCATCTGGTAGTTCTAGGTTTCTGCTCTTACTATTATACTTAAATTACTGTTACCTGTGATTTCATACCGCTGCTTTGAAGATTGACGCGCATGCGGCCTGGCGAGGTCTTCTTCATGTAATCACCAACTCATAAAATAAAGATCAAACTTCAAACTGGTAAGTTCACATTTAATCTTACTATTAAAGCGACAAGTGGAAAAGATTTGTGATGTGCTAAGATTGGGGTGAAGGGGCGGTGGAGGAAGTGGGTCAGTGAGATGTCACCCACCGATCAAACCATGGTCTCTGACACTGTGGTGGGGGTCAGTCAGTCTACCCCATGACAGAAGGGGGAGCAGTTGTATAGTTTGATTGCCACAGGGAATACACTTATCCTACATGATACTCATGCCTTGTTCTCCCCCATATTCTTATCAACTCGCCCATCCAGGCATGTAATTCACAAATAGTTTAAGATACTAATAACATTTAAATCCAAACTTCTGAATGTTAGAGGCATTTGAAAATATTGTAAAAACAGTAGAAGCGAGGAACTGCAGATGCTAGTTTACAAAAAAAGACACAATGTTCTGGAGTAACTCAATGGCATTCTGCCTGACCAGCTGAGTTACCCGAGTTACCCCAGTACTTGGTGTCTAAAAATATTGTAAGAGTGAGTAGATTTCTTGATTATTACAGGTGTTCTTGATTAATATGGATGTCAAAGGTTATGGAGAGAAGACGGGGTAGACTTCTTCGGCCGAACGGCCTAATTCTCCTATTCCTCACGACCTCAGTGAGCTATCAAAGGCTAGTGGAGTGGTCCCAAGGGTTCAGTCACTGAGGTCTGGTTGCCATGCACGACGGACTCTGCCATGCAGACTGGATGCAGCTGGAGGGCTCCAGTGCAGCCCATCTTGCAGCTGCTGCAACAAGTAAAGGCAGCCCTGGGTTAGATCAAGGATAGTTCAGCTCAATTAGCACACACTAGAGCATCCTTGTAATGCTAACCGGCACAAGCGTTCTCCCAATAAATTACCAGAGATCCAATCACTGAGGAATATGAAAGAATGGAGAACATTTTAGGAAGACTATATAATCACTATAACACTTTAATTTGTAAAAAAAAGAACGAAAGTATAGGAAGACAAAGGTAGCTACAGGGAGGATGTGACAGAATGTATTAGTGATGGCTGAGGCAACTCAAAACTGTTTGACATATGCAGGTCCTCCCTACAAATCACACACCAAAGGAAATTCCTTCAAGTTTATTGACTTTACAATCAGCCACATTCATTACTGGAGTCATAAGTCTAAAATGCATCAGGAGATAAATAAATGTGGATGGATTTGAAGAGGTGCAGAAGACCCAAGTCATTGGAGAACCTCACCGAATCTTTGTGCAGAAAGGAACTGCAGATGCTGGTTTAAGCCGAAGATAGACACAACCTGCTGGAGTAACCCAGTGGGACAGGCAGCATCTCTGGAGAGAAGGTCGAGACCCTCTTCAGCCAGAATCTTTATTAGCCTGTGTACATCAGGAATGTTGGTTTAACATTTCTTGTGGTGGGATGTGGGATGTGGCAAGGCAGCATCTGGAACAACTTTGACTCTTCTCAATCATTTAATAGTGAGACAGACAAGGACAGCCAGCAAGTAGGATCACGCGCAACATTTCACTTGGGATAGAAATATCAAACTGTTTTAAATGAGCCCATTTATTTTTGATATATGCAGGATCCCCTTTCAAATCACATGCCTTGAAAGTTCATTCATCTTTAACAATTTTACATCCTGATTCTTCCAATCCCGAAGCACTTTTGTACCACCTATACCGATGTACTTATTTAAAATAAGCATTTATTCTTATATTACAATGCATTATTGCTGGGTCTGGAAAGAGTGCAAAGAAGATTTGTGAGTATGTTGCCAGGACACATAAGCCTGAGCTGGAGGAAGAGGTTGGGTAGGCTAGGACTATTTCTTGGAGCACAGGAGGCTGATGGGTGATCTTATAGATGTATATAAAAACATAAGGGGAATACATGGGATAAAACGTAGAGTTTTTTTACTCAAGAGTAGGGGATTCAAGAGCCAGAGGACATATGTTTAAGGTGATATCATAGGAACTTAAGGGGAAAGATATCATAGGAACATAAGGGCCACTTTTGTTTTTAACGGGGAGTTGTGGGTGTATGGAATAAGCCACCAAAAGATTTAGTTCCAACAGGTACAATGACATCATTTAGAAACATAGAAACATAGAAAATAGGTGCAGGAGTAGGCCATTCATCCCCAAGTCAGTATCGCTGTTCAATATGATCATGGCTGATCATCCAAAATCAGTATCCCCTTCCGGCTTTTTCCTCATATCCCTTGATTCCCTTAGACCTAAGTGCTAAATCCGACTCTCTCTTGAAAACATCCCATGAATTGGCCTCCACAGCCTTCTGTGGCAGATAATTCCACTACTCTCTGGGTGAAAAGAGTTTTTCCTCATCTCAGTCCCAAATGGCCTACCCCTTATTCTTAAACTGTGTTGTGGACTCCCCCAACATCGGGAACATTTTTCCTGCATCTGTTAATATTGACCAAATTAAAGACACCATAAAATGGAGGATCCCTGCATTTGTTACAATTGCTTAAATTTTGTCAGTGGAAATTTACTGGCTCTGGATGGTGCCGACCAGTCTGGGCGTCAGATTGATATGCAAGGAGGAAAGATCCAGGTATTTCCTCATTTCCCCTTAATTGATAAAATGTATGAAAACTCTGCAAACAAACTTTAATGCATTGATGTGATGGGATTACTGCAAACTAATTGTAGATAATGTAAATAATGTTGCGAGACAGTTACCCTGCTGTTTGTAGATTGGCTAAAAGAGTTAAGCCCTGGCAGGTTTGTTTGGATTCCAGGGTAAATGTTGCATTATTCAAATTAAGTTAGCTTCTTCCAGAAACTTCTCCTGAAACAATGTATGGGAGATTCTGTTATTGGTCTGGGGAACTGTCTATAATGCACTGATGTAATTAATTAATAATCCCTCTTGGCATAGAGGGAGTACAGAGAAAGTTCACCAGACTGATTCCTGGGACTTCCATATGAAGAAAGACTGGATAGACTCGTCTTGTACTCGCTGGAATTTAGGAGATTGAGGGGGGATCTTATAGATACTTACAAAATTCTTAATGGGTTGGACAGGCTAGATGCAGGAAGATTGTTCCCGATGTTGCGGAACTCCAGAACAGGGGGTCACAGTTTAACGATAAGGGGGGGAAGTCTTTTAGGACCGAGATGAGAAGATCATTTTTCACACAGAGAGTGGTGAGTCTGTGGAATTCTCTGCCACAGAAGGTAGTTGAGGCCAGTTCATTGGCTATATTTAAGAGGGAGTTAGATGTGGCCCTTGTGGCTGAAGAGATCAGGGGGTATGGAGAGAAGGCAGGTACAAGGATACTGATTTGGATGATCAGCCATGATCATATTGAATGGCGGTGCAGGCTCGAAGGGCCGAATGGCCTACTGCTGCACCTGTTTGCTATGATTCTTTGAATATGTCTGTGGATTGTAAAGAGACCACCCCTATGTAGTTCGGCCCTCAAGGTTCAGGGACCTATAAAAGGCCGCCCCCATGAGATGTTTTGGATGAGTGCTTGAGACTGCGTGACTTTTTGGAGTGTTTCTGCTTGCACAAGGCTGAAGGGCTTGGCCAGGCAGATACAAGGAACAAACCCACGGTGGTTTAGGTATCGTATAGGGGAACTTGTTGTGCAATTCAAAAATAATGATTTGTTGTTCCAGTGCTTTATTCAGTGTTTTTTTGACTGAATTAGACAGGGGGGAGGGGGGGGGGGGAGCTTAGAAGAGGTTATTTACATATCTACCCTGTTCAGTCCTCTAAGAATTTTATATGTTTCTATAAGATCCTCTCTCATCCTAAATTCCACCGAATACAAGTCCAGTCGACCCATTCTTTCATCATATGTCAGTCCTGCCATCTGGGGAATTAACCTGGCGAACCTACACTGCACTCCCTCAATAGCAATAATGTCCTTCCTCAAAATAGGTGACCAAAATTGCACACAATACTCCAGGTACAGTCTCAAGGAGGTACAACTGCAATAGGACCTCCTTGCTCCTAAACTCAAATCCTCTCTGAAGGCCAACATGCCATTAGCTTTCTTCACTGCCTGCTGTACCTGCATGCTTACTTTCAGTGACTGATGTACAAGCACACCCAGGTCTCATTGCACCATGCCTTCTCCTAATCTGTCACCATTCAAATAATAATCTGCCTTCCTGTTCTTGCCACCGAAGCGGATAACCTCACATTTATCCACATTATGCTGCATCAGCCATGCTTCTGCTCTCTCACCCAACCTATCCAAGTCACCCTACAGCCTCATAGCATCTTCCTTGCAGCTCACACTGCCACCCAGCTGTGTGTCAACCATAAACTTAGAGATGTTACATTTAATTCCCTCGACTAAATCGTTAATATATATTATAAACAACTAGGGTCCCAGCACCGAGCCTTGTGGCACCCCACTAGTCACTGGCTGCCATTCTGAAAAGGACACTACTTTAGTTAATTCCTACTCTTTGCTTCCTGTCTGCCAACCAGTTCTCACTCCATGTCAATACCCTACCCCAATTTAAAAGACATTTGGACAGGTACATGGATAGAAAAGGTTTAGAGGGATATGGGCCAAAAGAGGGCAGGTGGGACTAGCATAGACGGAACATCTTAGTCATCGTTGTCAACTGGACTGAGGGGCCTGTTCCCTATTCCATGACGATGACTCCAAGAAGCAGCTCATCACCAATTTCCCATGGGCAATTAGAGATATGTACCAAATACCTGTCTTGCCAGCAATAAACTGCTAAAAACAACTCCATGCTGTGGTTGTGCTCATGATCTCTGCATTCTGTTCATATTCCCATCGAGTAATCTGCCTAAAATTACATCATGCATTTCTCGCAAATTTTGAAAGCCCAAGTAATGCATCCATTAATCCTGTCAGTGATTCACAGTCCATATTAGATGCACCAACTCTAACACTGCATTCATGCAGGAGTTCTGAATCATAATGATATTTACATTAAGAAATGCCAACCTGTCCAACTAACAATATTTTCCAGCAAAATGCAGGCCAATAATTTGGAAATTCATCATTAGGATTGAGACTCTAATTAAAAAAGGCAATTGTCAATGTTCTCATTTAATGCCACTTTGCTGTCAGAATTGGATAGTTGGACAGCAATGTAAAGACACAACGAGCAGAGAAATGCGCACTGATTAAGACACTAATTTCCTGACACTTATCATGGTCTGGAGGTAAAATGATATGGCTGATCTATTTTTCCCTCCCAACACCATTCGCCTGTCTTCTCCCCATAATCTTGATCCCCTTCCTAATCAAGACCCTATTAATCTCCGCTTTAAAAATACCCCATGTCTTGGCCTCCATGGCCGTTTGCGGCAATGAATATCACAGATTCACCAGTCTTGTGCTATAGATGATCCTCCTCATATCCTTTCTAATGGCACATCCTTTTATCCTGAGGTTGTGCCCACTGGTTCTGGAATCTCCCAAAACTGCTCACAATATTCCAAATGTGGCCTGACCAGCGCACTATAAAGGTTCAGCATTACATCCTTGTTTTTATATATTAGCCCCTTCAAAATGAATTGCATTACCATCGACTCAACCTGCAAGTTAACCTATTGGGAATCCTGCACCAGCACTCTCAAGTCCCTTAGCACCTCGGACTTCTGAATCCTCTTCCCATTTAGGAAGAAGTCTACGCCTTCATCCCTTCTCCCAAAATGATTGACTGTACACTTTCTTATGCTGTATTCCATTCACCACATCTTTGCCTAACCTATCTAAGTCCTTCTCAAGTTCCCTGCTTCATCAACACTACTTTCCCTTTCACCTATCTTTGTATCATCCATAACCTTGGCTACAAAACATCAATTCCATTAATATATAACGTGAACAGCAGCGGCCACACCACCGACCACCAGTCACCGGCAGCCAACCAGAAAAGTCCCCCTTTATTCTCACTCTTTGCCTTCTGCCCAGCCAGCCAATCTTCTACCCAGGCCAGTGACTTGCCTCTAACACCATGGGCTCTTATCTTGTTTAGCAGCCTCACGTATGGAACCTTATCAAAGCCAGATAAATCATAAATCTCAAGCAAAGCTGGTTTCCTACTTGTTGCAGATGATCAATGTCTGGTGCAAATATTACTTGCCAATAAGTGGTCCTCATTGTGAATATCTCCTGACTTGCTGCAGGCTCCTTCATGCTCCATCCTATGTGCACCCTCCTGCATTCTCAGCAATCCCCTTCCTGCTGAATTCCACAGAGGAGCTATCAGATTCACTCTGTTCCTTTTCTTCATGTTTTATTCAATATAATTGCTCTAAATGTTATAAATCATAAATTATTTTCACTCTCTATTTGTTTCTATTTGTCCCCTTTTCTCTCATTTTAGCTTTCAATCTCTTTTTTGTGCAAAGGTTTCTCTTCAGAATTAACACAAATTAAAAAATATTCCAAGAACATAAAGTTATCAATACATTCCATTTGTTCATTTGGAAGATCATGGCACCAGATGACCATAACCTGTTTTATGGTTTATGTCAAAAGTACATAGATCGTTGTTAATATGCATTTTGTTTCACATCAATAATTTAAATAGGATAATTAATCTCACTCTCACTCTCATCTTGTAATCCCATGAATCCGTTTCAAAATCAGTCCCGTGGAAAACATATTATATAATGTTTAGGAAGGAATTGCAGATGCTTGTTTAAACCGAAGATGCGAAGATAACCGAAGACACAAAAAGTTGGAGTAACTCAGCGGGACAGGCAGCATCTCCCAAAACGTCATCAATTATATAATGTTAATGTGTGCTGGAATCTGTTCAACAAGTAATTGACATATTTAGTCCAGGCAAACATGGACTGGCATACTTTTTAAACTGTGCAAATTAATTAAATGTTAAATGAATTAAATGTCAGGAAATTGAAGATATGAGGATTTCTCTCACAAATCTTATTGATTAAAACTTAGCAAAAACACTCACTGCAAGTAAATTAATTACCTTAATGGTTTCTTCTGATTTACTGACAACCTCCAGCATAATAGTATTAAAGTATGTATTTGCTAGGTTTGTTCATAACATTAATATTATTGGCTTGGGCTATCAAGTAGAAGTAATTGGTTGTTGTCAGCATTGTGGCCTAAAAATGGAGATGATAATTTCAAAACAATTTGACCTGTGATGTGATTAAATGCTACCAGTTTGGATTTCAGTGTAACATAGATCACTACATGCATATTAAAACACTGACCCACATACACGCTACAACAAACTTGTGTCATGCATTGAAAAGCAGGCAGAAGGAGCAGTCATAATAGCTATCATAAATAGGAGCAGAATTAGCCTTTCAGGCCCTTCAAGTCGACTCTGCCATTCAATCATGGCTGATCTATCGTTTCCTCTCAACCCTTTTCTCTTGCCTTCTCCCCATAACCCGTAACATACAAAATCTAAAGGGGATTATTTGTGTCTTATTTGTAGGTTAATCACAGAAAGTGTTGATAGAGTCACATAGGCAGCAACCATGGAGATGAAGCCATCCACTGTTATTTTGGATGGGTGGGTTGCAGGGTTGAACTTTGGCAGCAGGATATCCCTGTCATCAATGGAGCGACAAGGCATCCATTCAATTGTTTGGTTTATCACTCTTCCAAACAGCTCATCCCAAGTGATTCAGTGAAACCTGCCAATGGCTGAGTTGAGCACTGCCCTCCTGCATTTTTGTGCGAGGTCTCTTTAAGAAGTCTGATCATGATGTTACACAGCAAGGTCCTTTCAGAGCAGAGCACATTAGTCCATAAATCATGCACAATCAATGGAAAATATTAACTTATCTAAAACACACGAGGCTTACATGACCTGAGTCAATGAAAACCATTCTCCAACTGCAGTAGACCAAGTTGGTACAGGTCTCCCACACAATGCTGCCGTAAACCACATGTTCAAAAAATAGTGAATGATTATGTCTGCTAGCTTGAGTTTAGATTAGTTACTGTGACTTCCTTGTAATAGGCATACAGGTTGTAATTGGGCAGCAGTTCCTTCTGCATCTATCAATAGGGAAAGATTGACCATCACTCATATACAAACAGTAAAAAGGAAAACAATATTGCACATGACAGAGCTGACAGTGTCCCAGTGTCCTATGGTCTCATAATGCTATAAGATGTACATGGCTAAGTAACTCCAGCAAGTAAATTGGAAATAGAGTGTTATATTTATTCTTAACAGGGCTCGAAATGAGCGGTTGCCCGGGTGCCACTGATCACCCAAAATGCCGCCGGGCAACCTAAATGCCGACCTATTTTGCCCGGCTTGGCACGTAAATACGGATTTATACCGATAGACACAAAAACCTGAAGTAACTCCGCGGGTCAGGCAGCAACTCTGGAGAATAGGAACATGATGTTTCGTGTCAGCAGCTGTATTCCTCTAGTATCTTTGATTGCGGGGCAAAGATACTAGGTGCGTGGTGACGAAGGGCCCCACACAGTGGCAACTGCGGCCGCAACAGCGGCTCCACCGCCTCCTCCTCCCGCACCCCGCCCGGCGGAAGGAGGCCTCCCTCTCTCTCCCTCCCTCCTCCCGGCCTCGGTGTGCGAGAGGGGTTGTTTTGAAAGCTCCGTTGGTGGATTTGCAAGCTATCGCCCTGATAACGGCAGCTGCCTGCAAACCTATTAACGGCGATAACCGCTTTCAAAACAACCCCTCTCGCATGCCAAGGGAGGGAGGGAGAGGGAGGTCTCCTTCCGCCGTCTGAAGCAGCTGCACTAAAGATCCTAGAGCTGTAGGACCTTTGAGCTGCACCGCTCAGCCCCGCACCTACCTGTTGGCTGGCGGAGGAGGGCAGGCGGTGGCGAGGAGGTCCTATCCGCCACCCCCTTTGGCGGCGGCACTTTGGCGTTGGACAGGGACGGCCAAGGCAGCGGGGCGATGTTGTCCGAGGAGCGCTGACCTTCCTTCCTCCCCACCTCTTCTGCCCCTTCCCCTCCCCACCTCCTCTGCCCCCCTCCACCCCTCTTATCCTGGGACCCCTCCTCTCCATCCCACACTGATCCCCATTCCCTCCTCTATTCAGTCCTCACTGACATCACCTGTGCTCCCCTCCCCATCTACCCCCCCCCAATCTACTCATCACTCTACCCACCTTGCATTCATCCTCCTGCCACTCCACCCCCCCCATCCATTCATCCTACACTGATCCCCTCATTCATCCTGTAGTGATTCACCACTCATCCTGCACAGACCCTCCGATCCACACTGTCCTGACCCCCCCCCCATTCATCCTGTACTAATCCCCCCCATTCATCATGTGCTGATTTCCCCCCCCCCAACCCATCCCGTACTGATCCCCCCCATTCAACACCACTGACATCCCCCGTGCTCTCCCCTCACATACTCCAACCAACACATATTAATTCACCTGCCTCAATCCATCCATTCCGCACCAATTGCCTTCTCAACCCCCCCCCTCCCCCCCCCCCCCCCCCCCCACCATCTATCCACCCCGCACTGAATCAAACACACCCTGACCCTATTGTGCTTCATGGTCTTCAGAGCAAACATTGATTGTGGTTGATAATGGAATGCAATCAAATGTGTTTTAATTCCCAATGTTATTATTTGTTTTGACACCATTAAACATATGTATGTGCATGGTTAAGCATATAGGTTACCATGGTCCAGGATTTATTGACACAGGTTGATCATATGCTGAATAATCCAACCACATTTTTGTTTAGAAGTGGAAAGAACTAATAGAAATTGCATTAATTGCAATGTGTAAAAACGTTGAAATATTGTATTATAATTTTGCTGCATGTCATTGTGGTATATATCATGCCTTGATTGGTGAATATTTTTTATAGTTATTTGAAGCAGAAATAATATGTGAATGCAGACAAAAGTGCTGGAGAAACTCAGCGGATGCGGCAGCATCTATGGAGCGAAGGAAATAGGCAACGTTTCGGGCCGAAACCCTTCTTCAGACTGATGGGTTTCGGCCTGAAATGTTGCCTATTTCCTTCGCTCCATAGATGCTGCTGCACCTGCTGAGTTTCTCCAGCACTTTTGTCTACCTTCGATTTTCCAGCATATGCAGTTCCTTCTTGAACATAATATGTGAATGCTTCATTGAGCATAATTCCGACTAATAACTACGCACTTCGTCCGAGCACATTATCGCACGGGTCATGCAAACCGTCTTAAATGACCACCTAAACTGTCATTTGGCAACTTAAAAAGCTGTCAAGATTGCCCGGCTGGCAACAGGGAAAAAAAGTTAAGCAAGAGAGCCCTGCTTAATATCAAATTGCTTTTAAAACTATCCTGATCAGTGATAGACATTAAATGCTGGAATAACTCAGCAGGTCAAGCAGCATCTCTGGGGAAAATGGATCAAAATGTAACATTTCCATTTGCTCCAGAGATGCTGCCTGACCCACTGAGTTACTCAAGCACTTTTTGTCTATCTTTGGTATAATCTGAGGTTCCTTGTTATATCACAATCAGTGTGCAGTTCAATTTATATTATTCCTACAAATACCTGTTTCCCATGATCCATAATGTGTGCTAATAAAAACATGGAGAATTTGAGTCCAAATTATCACTTCAAGTAGGAGAAATTCCAATAGCAGATCCAATGGTCAGCACAGTGCTGCAGGTAGTAGAGCTAAATGTGGTAGAATCGCTTGCAAGTGCAGCAAGAGATGGCGAAACTCAAATTAAAAGTTTAAATCTCCCAACTCGTATCTTTGGAGGTGAATGGAATGACCTTTGATTAATTGATAGAAATTTGTTTAGTACAGGTGTTGGAGATTATGGAGCGAAGGCAGGAGAATGGGGTTAGGAGGGAGAGATAGATCAGCCATGATTGAATGGGTGAGTAGATGATGGGACGAGTGGCATAATTCTACTCCTATCAGTTATGACTTTATGAGATACAGCATGGAAACAGGCCTTACAGTCCACTGACTCCATGCTGAAAGTCACCCACCTGTTCGCACTAGTTCTATGCTGTCCCACTTACACACCCACTCCTTACACATTAGTAGCAATTTACAGAGGTCAAATAATTACAAATCCGCACGTCTTTGGGATGCGTGAGAAAACCGAAGCACCCGAATGAAACCCACATGGCCACAGGTAGTACATGCAAACTCCAGACAGACAGCACCCAAGGTCAGGATCGAACCCGAGTATCTTGAGTTCTGGGGCAACATCTTTACCAGGTTTACCACTGTGCCACCCCAGTGGACCAGATATTGGGATTTCTCCGACTTATCATAATAATAAAGTTGCTGCCTTACAGTGCTTGCAATTTCAGAGACCCGGAGTTGATCCTGACTACAGGTGCTGTCTGTGTGGAGTTTTACATACTCCCCGTGACCGCGTGGGTTTTCTCCGAGATCTTCGGTTTCCTCCCACACTCCAAAGATATACAGGTTTGTAGGTTAATTGGCTTGGTATAAATGTAAATTGTCCCTAGTGTGTGTAGGATAGTGTTAATGTGCAGGGATCGCTGGTCGGTGCAGACTTGGAGGGCCGAAGAGCCATTTTCTGCACTGTATCTCTGAACTAAACTAAACTAAACTAATCAGTCTCAAATGGGCACCCTCTGTTTCTGAAACTGCACCTTCTGGTCATAGACTCTCCTGTGAGGGAAACATTCTTCCAACATTTACCCTCTCTAGCCTCCTTAAAATATTTTATCTTTCAATAAGATCACCTCACATTTTTCTAAACTTCACTCAATGTAAACTCAACATGTTCAAATTTTCCTTATTTGATAATTCCGTCCATACCTTGAATCAACCTAGTGAAACTTCTCTGAACTACGTCAAATGGTAATATAAAACTATGACAATAGTGACAATATTAAGACCTTAAAAGATGACAATATTTGCTTTATTGTTCCCTTTCCAACTTCAGCACGGATGGTGAACTGGTGAAGAAGACAACCTATTTTATATAATCTGCCTGATATGTTTCTATTTCAATGGAATTAATATAAGATGGGTTCGATAAAGAACACACCAAAAATCTTTCCCGTAATGTTACCTGTAATGGCAAACTCAACACAAATATGATGCTAGAACAAGTGAGATCCTATTGGATTGTGCCTGTGTTGACCCTCCAAACAGCCATTAACATAATGGCTCCATTCTTGAGTTTCAATGTTCCTTAGGATTTATTCCACATCACAGCAATTTTCTCCGAAATTACTGCTGTAGGTGTGAACATAACCTCACTTCACACCTCAACCCCAATTTCCCACATGCTGAGTGCCTGGAACTGAGAGGCTAGTTAATTTCATGTCTCCACAGCCAAGTGCCGGAGGTCACACATGATGGACATCCAACTTCTCTCTGGTAACAAAAGTACCATTATGTGCAGCCAGTGTAACCAGCCTTGTGTAACTGAGGCGGTATTGCTCAATGTGCAACAAAGATATCAGTCAGAATGAAAAATAGAACCATCCACAATTGGCTGCTTTTTGTTGCTCAACCTGAACTTGCTGCATTTTGAGAGGCCATCAATTACTGATGTTTAGTAATAGTCAATCCTGTACATAAAAGAAAAATTGCCCCAACAAAAAGAATTCAATCGGCACGGAATAAATTCTTGCAGCTTGACCTGGATGTGACACCGATGTGCTAAAATAGAAATTCTGGAAGTTATCCCTTTATTGGGCATCTTGTTTGATTCTCAGATCATGTGCTAAAATATGTCCCTTTTAACAAATTATAATGCATTAGTTATCCGTGCTTTTTCATGATTACCAAGGAATCCAATAAAGCTGATAGTCAAAAAGGTCAAGAAATTAATCCCTGGTCAGCTGTTAGTCACAACATTAAAGCTCTGGACTGTCAGCTTCTATTCTTGAAGGAGAAATCACTGGGCAATCAGGTAGCTAGCACTTGAGGCTTTGCTTCCAATGTTACCTGCAGCAGGGAGGCTGATGAATGAGCAGAATAGACTCAAGCACATGATAGGCATATCTGCCCCGCTATAACTGCTGCAGCGGGAGGCTGCTCTGTTGTTGAAGAAGCACATCCACTGCCCAACAGGTTTTTCATCTATGTGTTAGAAAGTACTGCAGATGCTGGTTTAAATCAAAGGTTGGAGAGAAGGAATGGGCATCGTTTCAGGTCGAAACCCTTCTTCAGACTGATGTCAGGGGATGGGTTTTACATAGAGACGATTATTGCTCTCCATGCAAAAGGATTGCAATTTGATTGAAATGTAAGCATCCAAAGAGAATACCGTTTGTAACTACCGAAAAGCCCAAAGTGATAGAAATCTGAAATAAAAACAAGATCTTGGGCAATTAACAGCAGGTTAAAATAAAACCTGTTCAGCTGGGCCATTTAGAATTAAGGTTTCTTAATACTTTTCCATTTAAAAGGTAGTGCAATCAAATACTGATTATATTGTTAGCTGTCCATAGCCTCGGACTAAAAGGGCAGACCTTCACAAAGGAGATGAGCAGGAATTAATTTTGTCAGTGGGTGGTGAGTCTGTGGAATTCATGGCCACTGACGGCTGTGGAGGCCAAGTCAATGGATATTTTTAAGGTGGAAATTGACAGATTCTTGAATAGTACAGATGTCAGGGGTTATGGAGTGAAACCAGGAGAATGGGGTTAAAGGGAAAATTAGATCAGCTATGATTGAATGGCGGAGTAGACATGATGTGCCGAATGGCTTAATTTTGCTCCTAGAATTTATGAACATCCATCATCACCTGAATGCTATAATCACTAAATTAAATTAACAGTGTGTTGCAGGTGGATACGTTACTCAGTGGAAGATATCAAAATTCATTTGAACATGGTAGCATTGAAAGCTGAAGCACCCCTAAAAGCTCTTTGGCCAAAAGGACATCTGGTGCATGGTGGAGCAATATCTATCCTATGTTATCCATGATCTGCACAGAAATAGCTGATACATCAACACTGATGCTGCAATTGGTGTCAATATTAGGGCGGCCTGATGGCACAGCAGTGCTAGAGTCCCGGGTTTGATGCTGACTACCAGTGCTGTGTGCACGGAGTTTGTATGTTCTCCCCCTGACTGTGTGGGTTTTCTCTGGGTGCTCCGGTTTCCTCCCACACTCCAAAGATGTACAGGTTTGTATGTTAATTGGCTTGGTATAAATGTAAATTGTCCCTAGTGTGTAGGATAGTGTTAGTGTGCAGGGATCACTGATCGTCGCGGTCCTTGTGGGCCAAAGAGCTTGTTTCCGCGATGTATCTCTAAACCAAACTAATGTAAATTACAGGGTTCATCAATTCAGCCATGCTTTCTGCCAAACCCAGTGATGCCTCCTGGGAAATTGGCAGATCTGTATCAGAATGGAGCATGACCACAAGGCTCATCATGCTCAACAGCCAGCATGAACAGTACCTGAGAATGTTCAGGGGTGGACATCTCCCCATGGAAATATTTGCCAACATCCACAGGCAGTGAGACTGGGGCCGCACCTGTCCTCCACCATAACCCTGAGCACCGGCACACCACAGGGCTGCGTACTGAGCCCCATGCTCTACTCCCTCTTCACTCACGACTGTGTTCCTGCATTCAACACCAACACCATTGTCAAGTTTGCAGACGACACAAGTTTGCAGGTGAACAAAATGCAGAGCGGAAGATCAGAACCTCGCGGACTGGTGCTCACGGAACAACTTGTCACTAAACACCTCCAAGACCAAGGAGCTGAATATCGACTTCAGGAGGTCACAGAATGGGGAATAAGCCCCTATCTCCATCTACGGGGACAGTGCGGAGAGAGTGTCCAGCTTTAAGTTTCTGGGCACTCACTTCTCAGCAGACCTCACATGGTCAACCAACACCTGGTCAAAAAGGCTCAGCAATGACTGTTCTTCCTAAGAACATTGAAATGGACTGGTCTGCCCCAAAAGCTGCTGACGACCTTCTACCGCTGCACGACAGAGAGCATACTAATGTAAACCAACATGTAGAGGAACCAACGAGAGAGCAGGCAATTCTAGATTGGGTATTGAGTAATGAGGAAGGGTTAGTTAGCAGTCTTGTTGTGCGTGGCCCCTTGGGCAAGAGTGAACATAATATGGTTGAGTTCTTCATTAGGATGGAGAGTGACATTGTTAATTCAGAAACAAGGTTTCTGAACTTAAAGAAAGGTAACTTTGAGGGTATGAGACGTGAATTGGCCAAGATAGACTGGCAAGTGATTCTTAAAGGGTTGACGGTGGATATGCACTGAAAGGCATTTAAAGACTGCATGGATGAACTACAACAATTGTTCATCCCAGTTTGGCAAAAGAATAGATCAGGGAAGGTAGTGCATCCGTGGATGACAAGCGAAATCAGGGATAGTATCAAAACTAAAGATGAAGCATACAAATTAGCCAGAAAAAGCAGCCTACCAGAGCACTGGGCTAAATTCAGAGTCCAGCAGAGGAGGTCAAAGTGCTTAATATTTAGGAAAGGAAAAATAGATTATGATAGAAAACTGGCAGAGAACATAAAAACTGACTGCAAAAGTTGTTATAGATATGTGAAGAGAAAACGGTTAGTAAAACAAATGTAGGTCCCTTGCAGTCAGAAACTGGTGAATTGATCACGAGGAACAAGGACATGGCAGACAAATTGAATAACTACTTTGGTTCTGTCTTCACTAAGGAAGGCATCAATAATCTGCTGGAAATAGCAGGGGACCGGGGGTCAAATGAGATGGAGGAACTGAGTGAAATCCAGGTTAGTCGGGAAGTGATGTTAGGTAAATTGAATGGATTAAAGGCCGATAAATCCCCAAGGCCAGATAGTCTGCATCCCAGAGTACTTAAGAAGTAGCCCCAGAAATAGTGGATGCATTAGTGATAATTTTTCAAAACTCTTTAGATTCTGGAGTAGTTCCTTAGGATTGGAGGGTAGCTAATGTAACCCCACTTTTTAAAAAGGGAGGGAGAGAGAAAACAGGGACTTGCAGACCAGTTAATCTAACATCGGTAGTGGGGAAAATGCTAGAGTTAGTTATTAAAGATGGGATAGCAGCACATTTGGAAAGTGGTGAAATCATTGGACAAAGTCAGCATGGATTTATGAAAGGTAAATCATGTCTGATGAATTTTATGGAATTTTTCGAGGATGTAATTTGTACTCACTTATCCACTCAAGGGGGAACCTGTGTTATATCTGGACTTTCAGAAGGCTTTCGACAAGGTCCCACATAAGAGATTTGTATACAAACTTAAAGCACATGGTATTGGGGGTTCAGCATTGATGTGGATAGAGAACTGGCTGGCAGACAGGAAGCAAAGAGTAGGAGTAAACGGGTCATTTTCAGAATGGCAGGCAGTGACTAGTGGGGTACCGCAAGGCTCAGTGCTGGGACCCCAGCTATTTACAATATATATTAATGATCTGTATGAGGGAATTGAATGCAACATCTCCAAGTTTGCGAATGACACGAAGCTGGGGAGCGGTATTAGCTGTGAGGAGGATGCTAAGAGGTTGCAAGGTGACTTAGATAAGTTGGGTGAGTGGGCAAATGCATGGCAGATGCAGTATAATGTGGATGAATGTGAGGTTATGCACTTTGGTGGCAAAAACAGGAGGATAGACTATTATCTGAATGGTGGCTGATTACGAAAAGGGGAGATGCAACGAGACCTGGGTGTCATGGTACACCCGTCATTGAAAGTAGGCATGCAGGTGCAGCAGGCTGTGAAGAAAGCAAATGGTATGTTGGCATTCATAGCAAAAGGATTTGAGTACAAGAGCAGGGAGGTTCTACTGCAGTTGTACAGGGTATTGGTGAGGCCACACCTGGAGTAGTACGTACAATTTTGGTCTCCTAATCTGAGGAAATACATTCTTGCCATAGAGGGAGTACAGAGAAGGTTCACCAGACTGATTCCTGGGATGGCAGGACTTCCATATGAAGAAAGGCTGGATAGACTCGGCTTGTACTCGCTGGAATTTAGAAGATTGAAGGGGGATCTTATAGAGACTTACAAAATTCTTAAGGGGTTGGACAGGCTAGATGCAGGAAGATTGTTCCCAATGTTGGGAAACTCAAGAACAAGGGGTCACAGTTTAAGGATAAGGGGGAAGTCTTTTAGGACCGAGATGAGAAAATCATTTTTCACACAGAGAATGGTGAATCTGGGGAATTCTCTGCCACAGAAGGTAGTTGAGGCCAGTTCATTAGCTATATTTAAGAGGGAATTAGATGTGGCCCTTGTGGCTAAATGGATCAGGGGGTTTGGAGAGAAGGCAGGTACAGGATACTGTGTTGGAAGATCAGCCATGATCATATTGAATGGCAGTGCAGACTCGAAGGACCGAATGGTCTACTCCTGCACCTATTTTCTATGTTTCTATGTATGGCATCTCTGTGTGGTATCTCAGCTGCACGGAGGCGGAGAGGAGAGCTCTTCAGCGCGTCCTCAACAGAGCGCAAAAGATTATTGGGACGCAGCTACCAGCCTTGGAGAGCATCTACCACACACGGTGCCTCAGGAAGGCCGTCAGCATCCATAAAGACTCCTCTCACCCTTGTAATGGACTGTTCGAACTACTCCCTTCCAGCAGACGTTACAAGGCCTTCTACACCCGCACCTCCAGACTCAGAAACAGCTTCATTCCCAGAGCTATAGCGGCTCTGAACCGGCCCTGCTGAGTGCCCCACACCCCCATGGACTGTCTGCCTCGGATGGTCACGTCGCACAGACCCATCTGCACTTTAGTCTGTTTTGACTTTTACTGGTCTAAAGTTCGTTTTACAAACCTTGTTCTCGGGGTATCTAAACCTAAATTTTATTAGTCGTTTAAGTTATGACATCGGGTTTATCGACCTTTTGATGGGCACTCGGACTCTGCTATATAATTATCTTGAAAAAGGCGGCAGAGATGTCCGGCATTATGAACCAGTAACCTCGAGAGTTTATGTAAATTGTTAGTAAGACAGAAAGCCTATAATATGTTTTGATGGCTTCATAACCAAAGAGTGTGTTATAGATTGTCCACTTTATAGAAGTGATCAGCAAACCCGTGGGACAACCAAAGCTTGTGTTTAATATGTTAAGTGCTCCACTGGACTCTCCTGACTATAGCCCTACAGATGACTGCTTATCTCATTTGCTAGACTCCAAAGTATATCTCAAATTATCCAACAGCAAATTCATAAGGAAAAACAGCTTGCAATAACAACTGCTTCGATGCCATGCTGCCCCTTTAAAAACCGACAGAAATAAGTCACGCTAAATGGAGCACAACATTGCAATGAAGCAAACTTAAGGTCACAGCTTCGAAGAATTAAATGCATGTTAAACTCTGAAGGAACAAAGGGAAGCAACAATTCTGTAGAAGAAAAGATACAAAGTTATTCTGGGCATTAAAGCAGCATGAAAATTAATGAAAGGTTTGGGCTAGTCATCATACCTCTTCAATGCAATTCTTTGAATTGTCGTTATAAAACATCACAGATTCAACCATTTTACATCAAAGCTTAATTCAGTAATTATGATAGTTACAAAATTCATGTTCGTGTTGAATACATAACTGGTAATATCAAGCCAATGTTCAAAGTGCATATTACTGTAATTTAGATAATTCAGGAGATAGTTTTTTTTCTGGGGAACGTTTGGACCTGATATGCCAGAATATTTTGCATTTTTGGCACTATATAACCTCGAGCATTTTGTATTATTTAAACATGCAGGTACAAATGTTTCATATTACATCTCACTGTATTATGCCCCTAGTTACAATGCATTTTATTTCAATATATAAACTAAGTACCTCAATGACCAAGTGATTGTTTGTTCCTCACATTAATACACAAACCAAGCCATATAACTATTCAGCAGCAGCAACCACCAATGACCATAAAGTAGCTAACCAACAAAAACCGGCAACTACAAACACCAGCTAGCTACAGGAATTCATACATGTATCACTGGGTGCCAGCCCAAATATAATCACCCATTGTCAATGCACTGATCAGCATATCACAACCGAGCAAACCCAGTAAGTGCCAACCAACAGACAACCGCCCAATGCCATCCATTTATAAATAGCAGCCTGTAGCCTAAATGCAATCGATCACCAAAATGCAGTTTGTTGCCTTAAGTGAAGGTAGAACTTAACACTTGAACACAAGAAATAAACAGACACTTTTAAGTTTCATCACTTGATTTCCCACCGGAAAGTTTGTTCCATTGTCATTGGACTGAATGATTTACCTTTAAGGGAATTTATAGTTCTCTTTTGCGTCTAGTTACCACCCACCACCCATCCCTTGTTGGTAGATCAGTGGGACCAGAACTTGACTGCTGGAGGTTGTTGGAACTCAAAATTGGAAAAAAAGGTTTTGAATGGTAAAAGTCAAAATGATTATTTTCTGCTCAATCGATTGTTAATTACAGAGTGTATGGTTGAGATTAATAATACAAGAAGGGGTGATGATTTAGAATACATTTTCCATTTTTAAATCATGGAATATTCTGCCAATAATAATAAAATGCAATAGAATATCTTCCCACCAATATTTTCTTACAATAACAAGAAAATGCTTTTCATATAACTTCCATTAACCAATCATGAAGACAGTATAGACTATGGCTTTTGATCTATGACAAACTAGAATCTGAAGTGGTGGCTTTAACTGTGGGCGAAGATTGGATTTTCTATTTGCTCTTGCCATTTCTTCTGCAAAGCAATTTATTGATGGGTTCACCAACTCATCTCAAGCCCCACAAAAAACAACTTGTTCACTCCATATTTTCTCTTTTCCTCACGCAAACATATGCCAACTCCTCATAAGTTTCAGGTACAATAGACAAGATTCGCGTACGAGTGAAAATGGGTCTGTAATGTGGTGTAATTTTGTAAACTTTGGTTTGTTCTTTAAACAGACCAAGGAAGCAACAATAAAAATATATATAAACTTCAATTATTTTCTTACCATCCACACAGGCTGGTTTTGCTCTCGTTGTGCCGGCAATCTGCCCCTTTTTACATGCACACCTAGCAGTTTGTCTGGCTATAGTCCTTCGCGGTTGACTGCTATCTTTGTCCAGAGTGACTATCTCACATGTACCTGCAGCAAGCTGACCTGAGAAAGAAAAATACAAGCATCTGGTATTAATGTGTGAGCTCCAACATAGCAACAAACAAGAAATACACATTCTGCCCACAAACAAAACAAAGCAGGTTGCTTGAAATATGGTTAAATGGTCAGCTGCATACAGATAAATCATGGAAATAAAAGAATTAGGAGCAGGAGTAGCCAGTTGGCCCCTTCAAGCCTGCTCTACCATTCAATATGATCACCCATATTATTTCCTGGTATAGATGGGACATGTTGGCTGGTGTGGGCAAGTTGGACCGAAGGACCCGTTTACATCCTGTAAGACTATGACTCTATATCACTGGCTTCTCTCTCTTTCCCCCCTCAACCTTCACACCACCTTCCCACCAGCCTTCTCCCACTCCGGGATAGCTGGCAGCATTGGTTTGCTGCCTCTGAAAAATATATGTAGACTGGGGGAAAAGTCAATTTCAGTCATAAGAACACCCAGCTCAAATAGATAAAGCTTTGGCCTGGAAATATTTTAATTGCCATGTAAGGCAAAACCAGTATTGTGTTGTGTGTGCCACCTGTAGGGGACTGTAGCTTACGGCAAATGCTGAGGGGTTTGTGGCATGGTTAGTTGTTGAGGATATTTGGGTTCTTCGATGGGTACTGAGAGTTAGGGTAGCAATTGTGATGGTATGTGGCAGTAAGTGATCCAGAGGAGACCCACAGTGACGGCTTGAGTACAGAATCTAAAAGTGACCCACATGGAGATGTCATCTCATGACCAAATCCCTGTGCTCACCCCATACTGCACTATCCTGTTAATTCTGTCCAAATTGGAGATGCCAGGACACTAAAATTGAGTAAAGGCTTCTGGGCTGCTAAGCCATTTTGGTCAATTTAAATATGCCTTCTGCAAAAATGGGACAAGCTGCAGAATGGTGCCAGCTTGTCTAGAGGCTAGATAAGAGTTGCAGTAAGAGAATGGATAAACGGCAGATTCTTACAATTAGGTGTAAATTGCATGAAATGGATTGGGTGAATGCAAACCAGACATACACATTGTAAATATTGTTGCAAAGCTTTACTTTGCTTGAGGTTGATTGGGTTAAGTGTTGAGCCTTGTCTGGGTTTCTTGAATATCCAGGCACATGTTGCATAATTCATCTCTGTTAACTTGCATCTAGAAACTTTGTCAGATACATTGTGTTAGTCACTGTACTATTGGGTTAGGAAAATGTCTAACATGTACTGTGTTCATTGATATCTGTTATTGAACTGTAAAGAGACCACCCCCATTTGATTCAGCCCCTCAAGGTTTGGGGACCCATAAAAGGGCGCTCCCATGATGTCCTGTGTTGATCTTCTGGGAGAACGCTTAGGACTGCGGAACCTTTTCGAGTGTCTCTGCTTGCATGAGGCTAGTAGGGCTTGGCCAGGCAGGTACAAGGATGGAACCCGCGGTGGTTAGATACAGTAGTGGGGAACTGTTATTTTGTTTTTCCAAATTAAAGTTTAGATGCTTGACTCAGTATTTTAATGACTGAAACTAGACTGGGGGGAAGCTTAGAATGAGCTACTTACAATACATCATGTCTTTTTGTGTCTAGAATTTTATCTGCCTTCTAAAACATGTTCGGTGACAAGGCCTCTAAGTCCCTCTCTGGGGGCAAATACCACCATTCACTGAGTAGGGAAATTTAGCATCAGAGTCACGCAGCACAGAGGCAGGCCCTTTGGTCCATCGTGTCCTTGCTGAATATTATGTACTACTTGCCCTAATCACAGTTTCCTGCACTTGGCAAATTGTCTTCTATGCCATTGTGTTTCAAGTGCTTTCTATTCATTTCTATACTCAGGACTGCCAACATTGGGTGAAAGTTGGGAGTGAGAGATTGCGAGAGACCAAGCCCGAGGGAGCATAGCGACGGAAAGGTGGGGGGTGGGGGGAGGTGTGGGAGGGGGGGTGTCTCCCCTCCCATTGGTACGGAGCTTTTGCATTTTTCAGCGTGGAATTGTGCAATCTGGTGCATACTGTAGCAAGTCTTTTAACTTACACTTGAATGCAATATTTATGCTTTAAATTGGATTAGCTATGAATAAGGTTAGGCTAAATTACATTCCTAATTACATTCCACAGTAGAGCCAGGCTCTGATCAACAGGTGCAGCACCTGAATGATCTTAGTATATTCATGTATGGCAATCAGATTATAATCAAACACTTGGCCCAAGTTGATCAACCTGGGTCTCACTGCACACCTGTTACTACTCCTGACCCTGACTCCAGTTGCATACCTTCTCTCATTCCTGACCTTGAGTCCAGCCTTACACCTGACCGCCTATTCTACCCTGATCATAACTGCTTACCTGCTTAGGCTCCCAATGCTGAACACTCCCATTGTCCCAGCTTTGACTGCACACTTAGTACTATTCCAGACCTTGATTCTATATGCACACTTGGCCTTGCTCCTAGCCCCTCTGCACTGACAATATATCTGGCCCACACATAAGGCCCCATATCTGACCCCCTGGACTTAACCTATTACTTTCAAGTCCACAGGTGCTTATCTAATGTGGTAATCTTTTATGGGGCACTTCACCGACCAAATTTTGTATAACAAAATTTGCTACATCCATTGGCTTCCTTGTTATCTAACATGCTAGTTACTTTGTCAAAGAAGTCATCAATTGGTTGAACACAATATCTCATCCGTAAAATTATACTTATTCAGATGTATACAGTAAGTATTCTGTTACCATTTCCTTAATTTTCCTAACAAACTGTCCTGAAGTCATTTTCACCCCCAATATTTTCAGTACTTTGCTGTCTTCCTCTAAGCTGGGACTTTTCCGAAGTCCAATAACTATATATTTAAGCAATATTATTGTATTAAATGTGATCTTGGGAGTACATAATATTTTCTGTGGTATTCATAACACAACAATGATAAAAAAGATCTTTGTTTTGATTGCACCTACCAACATGCATATATTATCATATTACAGTTGATATGTACCGAGGGCAAATTTTTGTTCCAATGCTCCCCATTCCCAATTACTTTTACATTGAAGTGATTGAAATCCAAGTGAAGTTTAAATGGCATCAGAAAAATAAAACCTCTGGATGAATGGATGATATTCATTACGTGGTTGGTTGGAGTCAGTATCACCACTATATTAAACTTTGAATCTTCAGATATCCTGGTTCAACCTAAAACTAAAGACAAATAATAACCTCCTCACACATTCCCCTGCAAGTATCTCTGTCACTCCTTTAAAATATGCCCCGTCTTTGACAAAGTTCTTAAACATTGCATCTGAATCAGTTTCCATCTGATTACACTCCTTGAGGATGTTCATCTACGTGTTCAATTAAATAAAACAACGAGATTGGGGACATTTCTATTCAACCTGCCAAAGGAATTTGGGCGGGGGGGGGTTTAGAAATAGTCAGTGAGGTAAACAAACATAATAGTTGAGTGGCAAATACCAATAGTGCTACCTTCCAATATTTAATTGAAGGAAATAATGGGTTATCGAGGCTGTATGTTGTGACAGACAGCCTGACACCTTGCATGTCATTTTAATATTACACTTATCCCATCCCCCTGGATTAATAAATTAAGGTTTTGTCAAGTAATTACAAATCAGGCTCATTACAAATCAATAACATTAGCCAACTCCGAAATACGAAGCACTGAGCATTAGGATCCAGACATCACGGACAACTGGCCTCAGTTCCCCGCTCACATCTGGCAGTGCTCTCTGTTTGAACCAGGGGCCATAGAGCGTTTTTGAAAGTGGGGTGGCTGAGCGATCACTGATCACTGGCCTTGGGGGTAGCCAGTGAGGGAGTGGAGCAACCAAGTGGGGGGAGGGTGTGGGAGTAGGGGCAGAAAACACGGGGGGGGGGGGGCAGAGGGGACACATCCCCCCCATGTTTTGAGAGGTGGGGGACATCCCCCCCAAGTTTTTGTAATGCAGATTTTAAAATCTCCGCTTTCCGCGAGACAATGGAGGTGGGACTGCTGATCGAGGATGCCGATTGGACGAGAGAGATGTCGGTCAGCAGGCAATGGGGGCAGGACATGATGATTCAGTGCGGTGATTGGAGGAGGGAGACATGGCACAGTCCTGGGCGTCATCCGCAGCCAGGATCTATCCCGGCCGGGTCTCTGGCACTGTCTCGAGTGCCCCCCCCCCCCCCCCCACGGGTGGCCAAAGAAGTCAGGACTCAGACGCGAGCTGTACCCCCAGGCCCACAGCCAGCTCTGCCTGGTTAACCTGCCTGGGCTTGCGGGAAATATGGGCAGCGCGGAGAAGCAGCGCTGGTATCCCGTCAGTCCAATCAGGGCTGTAGGTTAACCCGGCGAGACAGGCAGAGTTGAGCTGCATTTAGTGCTGGATTGAGCCTCCGAAGCCTCACGCATGTGAGCGTGCGCATGCGCCTCATGGCCGCCAAAACATTGTGTCCCCCCCCCTATCCCCTGGTCCCCTCCATGTTTTGATAGCGATTTCCGCTCTTGTGTGGGAGGGTGTTGTCCCCCTTCCCACGGTAGAAACTTTAAAAAATTTGATGTATTAAAATCATGTTTTAGTGCATTGTAGAAGTATGATATCAATGTTTTTTGTTTGAAGTATTTTTAACATATCTTTTTAAGGGGTAACTGTTTCCACACAAAGGATGGTGGGTGTATGGAACAAGCTGCCAGAGGAGGTAGTTGAGGCAGGGACTATCCCAACATTTAAGAAACAGTTAGACTCATATATTTGATAGGACAGGTTTGGAGGGATATGGGCTAAAAGCAGGTAGTGTAGCTGGGACATGTTGGCGGGTATGGACAAGTTGTGCTGAGGGGCCTGTTTTCACACTGTATCCTTCTATGACTACATTATACCTCCACCAATCATGAATGCTTCAAAATCAAGTGGTCGAGTTTTATTGCCATGTACTCAAGCATAGAAACATAGAAAATAGGTGCAGGGATAGGCCATTCAGCCCTTCGAGCCAGCACCACCATTCAATATGATCATGGCTGTTCATCCAAAATCAGTACCTCTCTCCTGTTTTTTCCCCATATCCCTTGATTGCGCTAGCCCCAAGAGTTAAATGTAACTCTCTCTTGAAAACATCCAGTGAATTGGCCTCCACTGCGTTCTGTGGCAGAGAATTTCACAGATTCACACCTCTGCGTGAAGAAATGTTGTCCCCATCTCAGTCCTAACTGGCCTACCCTTTATTCTTAAACTGTGACCCCTGGTTCTGAACTCCCCCAACATCGGGAACATTTTTCCTGCAGTTACAGTAAGTGAAAATCTAGCAGGCAAGCAGGATGTTTCTCCAACCACCCCCATTTGAAGGCCACTATCTTCCACCGTTTCTACCCAGTGCTTGCTACCTACTTTCAGCAGCCACTGGTTGTCCTCCAGGATGCACCGAACTGCAGCCTGATCCGTGCCGGTCACCTGGGCGAATTTGGCACCGAGACTCTCACGGCAGCGGCGCAACGCTTCTGACGCCTCCTACGACCCGGGACTCTTGCAGCGAGCGACTCGCCAGCCCGGCAAACATTCGCCAGCCCCAGCTCCCCGTCTGTATCTGTCCCCGCCGCTGCTTCAGCTTCCATCCCTCCCTCAGCCCCGGCTCTCCAACGCCCGCGGCCCATGCAGTTGATATGAGTTTTGACATTTTCGTTGATCACAGAATTTTGCATGACAGAGCGTGAGAAATTTGTGATAGCATGAGAGCATGAGAATTTGGTGAAATGCGTGATTCTCATGCTCAATGTGTGAGAATTGGCAGTCCTGCTAAACTGTTAAGAGCCTCCTTTCCATCATTGGTCAGACAGTATGTTCCAGATTTCAACCACCCTCCGGGTGAAAAAAAATGCAAGAGGGAGGAGAGTAAATTCCGCATCGCAACCTTGAGCTTTGAAGCACCCAGGAAAATTAAAGGAATGTTTTATATAGGACATAGTAAAGAGCAGTACAGCACAGGAATGGGCCCTTCAGCCCACAATGTTTTGAGTTAAAACTGAACTCATCTGCTGACACAATAGAGATTGAAATAAATGTTTTTATTTAAACTTTAAGGTAGAAACGGAAATATTGCCAAGTTTGTAATATTTCAGCTCCTACCACAAATAAACTTGGTGATATTTCAGTTTCAACCCTAAGTCCATTTGCAACTAGTGAGAAAGTATAGAAATTTGATGTATTAAGCTGAGGTAATAATAATCCACACTCAGAAATATTAGGGTAGTCAGAGACATGAATATGCAATAATTATGGCTAAGAAGCTGTCAAATTCATAAAAGCAAATCCTTGTGTTTAGTTTATTTTTGTTTAGTTTAGAGATACTGCGCGAAAACAGGCCCTTCGGCCCACCGAGTCCACGCCAATCAGCGATCCTCGTATGCTAGCACTATCCTGCACACTAGGGACTATTTACAATCTTTACCAAAGCCAATTAACCTACAAACCAATATGTCTTTGGAGTGTGGGAGGAAACTGGAGCATCCAGGGAACACCCACGTTGTCACGGGGAGAACGTACAACCTCTGTACAGACAGCACCCATAGTCAGGATCAAACCTGGGTCTCTGGTGCTGTAAGGCAGCGACTCTACCGTTGTACCACCGTGCCACCCAGGTTCGAGATTTTGTTTGAAAGAAAGTAAAAATGGTTTGTGAATAACTGCGTCGACGAGCAATTTTTGCTGATTGCACTGGAAAGATTGTAACAGAATAACTAGTTGATGAGCAAATAATCAGAGACAGCAGTTTTAACTGTGCACAGGAGTACTCTAGAAATCACTGCCAATTTTCTCTGTTGCGAAGGTAAGAGCCCATAGATTCGTTATTATTCTCACTCTAAATTGCAGGCTTGTATTAATTGATTTAAACACGTAGAATCAAGTTAACACTTCATAAAATCCAGAACTTTTACACTAACCCAGTAATTATGTGATTAATTCAAGTGTATTAATGCAACTATGTATAAAGTACACCAAGAATTTAACTTGCCCATTATAATTTGTTTAGAGATTGAGCTCAATACCACAAAGGGAAAAACACTCATTTTCTCGTAACTAAAAAACATTAGCCTCCAATTATAAAGTCTGCAGGATGCAACTTCGAACGTGCCAAAGGTTGCATCAGTTTAAATGAGAAAAGGATTCTATAATTTTAAATGCCACATATCATAATCATATAAAACTGCTATTGTCCTACAATTAGTTAATATTAATTAATTGAAAGCAACATTATCAGTATATTGACACTGATGTTGTATCAGCTCAAGAATAGTCTACATAAGACGGTAACACACACCTTACATGATACTGAAACGTCAATCTCAATTAAAAACCAATGAAATGACTTAAGGTGCACAAATACCACCCTCAAGAATGGCTCAAAAGAACTTTCAAACAAGTGCCTTGAGCTTATTTGGATGTTGATGGGAACAATCTATCCCATCAGATCCTTCACCAGCGGTGTTGTTGCCATGACATGCTGCCCCTAGCAACAGTCATGCTGGGAATGTGACCATCAGCATCTCCTCCTGAAACGTGCGATTGTGTGGACAGTCTGGAAACTTAATGGCCAAGGTTAATCTCGAACATCTGTGCCACACGAGACTTGGTGCTCTGCAAGCTGCTCCCAAGGACACACACTAAGACAAATTATCAACTGATGCTAGTAGACCATGAGCTCAGTCTAAAACACCCTCAGGTTTGCCCAAAACTCACTGGTCTTCAAGTATGAGAAGCACTTCATGTTGCAGACTGGCACTGTGTAAGGTTTAGGGCTATATGCTGATAGATGTGTTTAAGTTTGATGCAACCTATATAAAGGCGCAATGTAGAGCCTCTTTCCATTACACACTGGAACCTGCGTAAAATCCCCAGGAGATCATTTAGAAACATAGAAACATAGAAAATAGGTGCAGGAGTAGGCCATTCGGTCCTTCGAGCCTGCACCGCCATTCAATGTGATCATGGCTGATCATCCAACTCAGTATCCCGTACCTGCCTTCTCTCCATACCCCCTGATCCCTTTAGCCACAAGTGCCACATCTAACGCTCTCTTAAATATAGCCAATGAACTGGCCTCAACTACCTTCTGTGGCAGAGAATTCCAGAGACTCACCACTCTCTGTGTAAAGAATGTTTTCCTCATTTCGGTCCTAAAGGAATTCCCCCTTATCCTTAGACTGTGACCCCTTGTTCTGGACTCCCCCAACATCGGGAACAATCTTCCAGCATCTAGCTTGTCCAACCCCTTAAGAATTTTGTAAGTTTCTATAAGATCCCCCCTCAATCTTCTAAATTCCAGCGAGTACAAGCCGAGTCTATCCAATCTTTCCTGATATGAAAGTCCTGACATCCCAGGAATCAGTCTGGTAATTTGATCAAGGAATGTTCATAAGGAAAAAACTGGTGTCATGCTGATGCAATGTGAATGGAATAGCAACGCTTGCATTGAAAGTGGTGAAAATATTCTGTGGTATGGTACTTCCGTAAATTTTATGAATACATTTTTTTTAATGAAAACATGCTTCAAAACCAATGTTCTTCAATGCACTGTGGCAGGTTATGTTACAACTATTGCAGTCCTATGGTAAATAGCAAGGTCGCGCATAAAATAATGAAACAAATCTTTCTCATGTTCATTAGTGATAGGAGCATAATTAGGCCATTCATCTACTCGTCCATTCAATCATGATTGATCTATCTGTCCCTCCTAAACCCATTCTCCTGCCTTCTCCTCATAACTCCCGACACCTGTACTAATCAAGAAAGAGGTTGTAGAATTTAATCAGAGAAAATCTATATAACTAAAAGTCCCATCTTTACCACCTCCTGTCTGTGCTGTACATTAATTTAAAATAAAAACGCTATATCACCATATATCGATATGATATTTGGCCATCTTACTCAGTCTCCCTCTGCTGAGGCAGCCCCGAGGGTTTTTCCGATCAATGAAAAATAGAAAAGTTATGAATGTTTTAAAAATCTTGAGATCAGCTGATTGGTCCTCTCACTTGTCAATCACCATGATGAAGGTAACACCCCTTCTGGGGTGCCAGGAGTACAAAGCCCAAATGGTATGAAATTGCATTTGAAATTGGTGGCCTGCACTTTGCTTGAAATGGTATGAAATTGCATTTGAATTTGGTGCCCTGCACTCTGCTTGAAATGGTAGGAAATTGCATTTGAATTTGGTTGCCTGCACTCTGTTTGAAATGGTATGAAATTGCATTTGAATTTGGTGGCCTGCACTCTGCTTGAAATGATATGAAATTGCATTTGAATTTGGTGGCCTGCACTCTGCTTGAAATTGAATTTTAAGGAATAGCCGTGAGTGAACAGCCAGCCCACCAGCCGTGAGTCAACTTGCCAGCCCAACAGCCATGAATCGGTCAACTACCAGCCCACCAGCTGTGAGTGAGTAAACTACCAGCCCACCAGGCCTGAGTGACTGAGCTGCCAGCCTACCAGGCCTGATTGACTGAGCTGCCAGCCTACCAGGCCTGTGACTGAGCTGCCAGCCCACCAGGCCTGAGTGACTGAGCCGCCTGCCCAAGAATCTATTCAGCCCACAATGTCCATACTAGTCCCCTGGAAACCCTTTGGCGCACAACACCCATACTAGAAAACTCCAGAAAGCCCCCCCCCCCCCCCCCCCCCACGGGCCACCAACCACCAATATTGGAATTGGTGGACAGGTGGAATATTGTGTTGGGGGACCAGCCCTCCCGTGTGAAGAAGGGACCCAACGGGTCCCACAGAGTCTAGTGTTTACTAAAACTCTGAAAGACATGTCTCACCTTAATGTGCCATCTGTGTTTAACATACACCTGAATGAGCATGCAGGATTTAAATATTTTGTCTCATTTAAAAATGAAGCTGAGGTGAAAAAATATCCCCTCAGTGCCAATTCAAGGTATTAGTATTGACAGATAATTTTAGGCTCTGGCTTGGGTCTAAATCCACAAAACCTGTCAACCCTAAAACACCACTGTGAAGAACCAAACCAAATGTTTAAAACATTTTTTGGGTCCTTTTTGAAATGAAAACAGTACAAAGAGATGATTATTTTTCCCCACTTTGCACCAGGCATTTCTGAGCCATATATGACAGAGGCCAGATGTAATCTCAAAGCTACAACATTACTATGTCATGATATCTCAGTAACTTGCTGCTCCAGTGTGGCTGTTACATTCGTTACAGCTTTTTGGCCTTTTGGCCTCTGAACCAACTGAGGTCCAATTAGTGAAGCTTTTGAGGCCAGTTGATGCTGTGGACGCCGGGCCACTAGGGTCCAAGTTGTTGACTTCCCAATGTCAATTCATTTAAAAGTTTAAACAGCCATACCAGACAGATACCTACTTCATGTCTCGTGGCAGAATTTAAACCTCGATCCCAGAGGTGGAAGGAGAAAGCGCTTAGGTCCACTATAGTGTTTGGTTCATTCGCACATCCCACACATACACATCAAGGTTTATTTTAGTTAAACACAATATTTTAATAAAATGTTGCATTGCTGTAATAATGAGACCTTGGGTGACCTGAATACAAAAGAAGAATAACATTTATTGTATACGTTTTGTATTCACAGGTCATTGCACATCATTTTCACATCCAAGGTCATTGCTGTAATGAAGGCAAACACAATACCCAAATTGTAAATGTGAAGCCTCTTAAATAGCAAGTAAATAAATATCCTGATGTCTTTGTTATCAATTACGGCTAATGGAAACTCTCAGAATGAATGGGAGGGTAGAAGATGCTGAACAGGACGTCAATTGCCAGCGACACCTTTGAAATGTATTCAGAATTATTTTTGTCTGTAATTATTGGAACACTGGAGCACTTTTTAATTCCTGGGAGATACAAGCCAATCACTGGGATGTAAAAGAGGACATAATGGATGTAGATCTGCACAATCCGTTGCAACTTAAGTGGGAGGGAATTACTGGAATTTATTATTTAAAGAGCACTTAAAGGTTGCTTAAAAATAATAGGATTTGGTTAATTCAGCGTGGATTTATGAAAGCCAAATCTTACTCGACAAGTCTGTTCGAGGTTTCTGAGGCTGCAAATAACAGAATAGGTAACAGTGAATCAATGGATGTAGTGCGCAGATTCTTCCCTTACACACGAACATGCATTTAGGAGACTGGCGGGATTTAATTGCCAGTTTTTGTGGGCTGCACGCATTTTTTCCAGTGTAGGAACTTGGTTTGCGGCCAATTTTTTACTTGCAAATTATTTGTGTTATGAGCAGTTCACAGAACAGAACCCTGCCATAATGTGGACATGACCTGTATATGGATTTTCAGTTGCCACACAAGATGTGATGGTATAAAATGAATGCAGACAGGGTTGGGTACAATATGCCACCCTTAACTGTGAATTTGCTAATAAGCACAAAACAGAGGGAAGGAATAAGTAGATATTTTCAAGGTGGGATTGGTAACGGGGGCACCACCGGCTTCAGACTCAAACCTCAGCAATTAATCTACAGGCTTGAGGGCATGGTTGATGAAATGCACAACGGAAAAGTGAAAAGTCACCAATTTTGTGGAAAGAATGAAAAAAATCAGATCTTTGTTTTATTTGGAAAGAGCAAAATTAGCGGTATCCGGAGGAACCAATGGATCCTGCTGCATAAATTACCGAGAGGTCACATTCAGGAGCAGCAAGTAGCCAGAAAAGCACATAATATGTTGGCTTTATTACAACAGTATTTGAGCATAAGACTAATGACATCTTATCAACGACACAAGCCCCTGGTGTAATAGGTACAGGATGGTAGCTAGGGGGCTCATCTCCCTGAGGAAGGTTGAAAGTAAAGTCTAAAGTTGTATGAATACAAAACATTGAACAGTACAGCACAGGAACAAGCCCTACGACCCAACTTGCCCACACCTGCCACATGTCCCAGCTACACTAGTCTCACCTGCCTACATTTGGCCCATAGCCCCCCAAACCTGTCCTATCCATGTTCCTATCTAACTGTTTCTTAAACGTCGGGATAGTCCCTGCTTCAACTACCACCTCTGGCAGCTCATTCCATACACTCACCTGTGTAAAAAAGGTTACCCCTAAGATTTCTGTTAAATCTTTCCCCCTTACATTAAAATTCTGCTGATGGTGGGGAGGGTGGGGAGAGGATCTTGAACCAAGGGTTGCAGTCTAAAAAAAATGTCGTAGATGAAAAGAAATTCCTTCACCCAAAGTCAAGAGAATCTTTATGATTCTTTAGCTTACATGGTTGTGGAGGCTCAATCACTGAGTATGTTCAAGGCAGAGGTTGTTAGATTTTTGGATATTACGAGATACACAGGATAAAGGATTAGGTGGGGAGGGGCCCCAAAGGTTAACCTGACCTTACTGAATTGCAACACTGGTACAAAGAGCCAAATCTGAAGAAAACAATTGCAATAAACAACCTTTCAAAACTAATTATGAAGCCGTTAATGTAGCACATCAGGGGGATTAAATCCAGAGAATACTCGCAACAGCCTGCCTGCTTGGAGCCCAGTTACTCCTTCACCACAGATCATGCGAGTCCCAACTGTGCGGGAGTCTTTTGTTATACATTTGATGAGCAGTATTATTAAGTTGCAACACAGAGTCCTGCAATTCATCTTTTATTTTAAATGTGAAGTACATATCATATTTTATTCTCCGAGCATTACTGGTGAAAGATTTTAAACCTTTTTATGATAAAATAAAAACTGAATTGCATGACTGATTCCATAGCTCGGTTGTTAATACATTATATTTTACAAAGTGATAAGATGCCAGGAACCACTCTATCTGAATGGAAGATGTAATTCCAAAAAAAAAGGTACCAATTCTAGCAGTCATGTGCAGCCTTTATAAATAAGCCATGAAAGAGAAAAAGAACAAAATAGTAAAAAAGTATTACTGCTTGAAACGTGACATTATAAACTCCATGTTGGTATTCTCATGTGCAGTGTCACCAATACCTTTTTGCATATCTTTCACTCATTGTTCCTTATCTCTCCACATCACTGTTTATATCTCTCGTTTCCCTGATCCCTGACCAGTCTGAAGAAGGGTCTCGACCCGAAACGTCGCCTATCTCCTTCGCTCCTTAGATGCTGCTGCACCCGCTGAGTTTCTCCAGCTTTTTGTGTAACCCCCGTCTCACTGACCTATGTCTCTTGAATTGTATAATTAACACAGCGATCAGTATCATGAAGTCAAGAATGTTCTTATTTGAGGTCTAAATCTTAATGGCCTGGATATTACAGTTGTAATGCAGATGAAATGTTCCCAATTCTCACTCATTACACAGTGAAACTGACAGAATCTCAAGTATCTGCAGGTCTGCACAGATTTAAATGTCGATATCCTCGTGCTGCTGTCAGTGACTGCTGGATCTACACATTTGGTCTATTTTTGTTGGTGTTTCTATGCTGTGATTACATTTCAAAGGCCTTTTTTAAAGAAATAGTGACCATTTTCAGCGGTAGGTCTGCCATCCAGGAAACCGAACCATGCACGAGAGAATGCAATTTACCGTTGTGCAGCAACGTGGCTGGCCATAATAATGTCACTTCTGTGTGCAGCACATGGTTCTGCAGATGATAGACACCAAGTGCTGGAGTAACTCAGGCAACATCTCTGGATAAAAAGGATTAGTGACGTTTCAGGTCGGGACTGAAGAAGGTTGCCTGCCGAGGTTTTCATCCTCTGCACACACCCACACAAACACGCTTCACACGGGGTGTGTGTGTGTGAAGGGAGGGAGGGAGAGAAGGGAGAAAGGAGAGAAGGGAGTGAGGGAAGAAGAGAAAAAAGGGAGGGACGGAGAGAAATAAGGGAGGGAGGGAAGGAGAGAAGGGAAAAGAGAGAGAGGAAGGAGAGGAAGGAGAGAAAGAAGGGAGGGAAGGAGAGAAGGGAAAAGAGAGGAAGGAGGGGGGAAAGGAAAGGAGGGAAGAAGGGAAGGGAAGGGAGGGATAGAAAAGGAGGAGAGAAGGGAGGGAACGAGCCGGCGGCAGGAGCGGATGCCGGGGTCCGGGCGGACGGGTGTGACTGAGAGCTGAGGCTGAGGTTTGTAAACGTTGCTCCAATCCACAGCCCGTCCCTCCCTGTGGTGTTCACCGCGTCTCCCCGGGGAGAGAGAGGGGTGGAGCCGGGGCTGTGTGCGTGAAGCTAGGTGACTGGAGGGGCGGGAGCGCTGCCCCGGGACCATGAGGGAACGACCCACCTCCCCCTTCTCTATTCCTCCTCACACCCCCTCCCTGTCTACCCCTTTATTCCTCCTCCACCCCTCTACTCTCTTTCCACCCGGGGTAGATCTACCTGAGCCGAGAGTAGATTACTCTGGCACGGGGCCCCCCCTTAGGCGTGGGGCGCAATCGGGAGCAATCGGTCCAATCGGCTTAAGGCAGCCCCGCAGGGGTAAAGGGGTAAAGGGGAAAGAGTTGTAAGCCTGTTCACTAAAGACACCTGTTCACCACTCTGAGGTACAGAGACTCTGCAACCAGTGCTGCTGCTGAACAGCCCATGCAAGCTAGTTTCATTCTGGTTGACAACTGGCTGACAAGTTGAGTTTAGTTTCGTTTTTTTAGTTTAGTTTAGAGATACAGAGCGGTAACAGGCCCTTCGGCCCACCGAGACCATGCCGACCAGCGATCCCCACACATTTACACTATTGTACACACACTCATTTATAATGAATACAAGCCAATTAATCAACAAACTTGTACGTGTTTGGAGTGTGGGAGGAAACCAAAGATCTCGGAGAAAACCTATGCGGTCACATGGAAAACGTACAAACTCCATACAGACAGCCCCTATGGTCAGGATGGACTTACATCGCTGGTGCTGTACGCATAGTAAGGCAGCAAACCCACTGCTGCACCACCATGCCACCCACATTGTCATGCGTACTGGGTTACAGTGAAAAGCTTTTGTTGTGTGTTAACCAGTCAGTGGAAAGACAATACATGATTACAATTGACCAATCCACAGTATGCAGATACATGTAGAAGGGAATAATGTGACTAACTTTTGTGCAAGATAAAGCCTGTAAAATCCGATTAAAGATAGTCCGAGGGTCTCCAATGAGGTAGATAGTAGTTTAGGACTGCTCTCTAGTTGTTGATAGGATGATTCAGTTGCCTGATTATAGCTAGGAAGAAACTGTCCCTGAATCCTTGACTAATATGTGGAGTTTGTATATTCTCCGTTTGATTCAACCCACAGTACAAAAATATGTTGTTATGCAAGTTATGCAAGTTAATTAGATATTGCCACTTAAGCCAAATGTAAATGGCGGTAGACTGATCAAAGTGAAATTAATAGGCATATGCAAGTGAATAGAGTAGGTAAATGATGGAAATGCTCAACAAGCTGCCATCAGCTCAATAGGCCAAATAGCACGTTTATATGTTGTAAGGAAAATGTTGTCATCTAATTTATCATACAGCAACCTTTTCTACTGATGCCTTGGCTGCCCTGGTAACTACACCATTGAGGTGAGCTATGCAGCCTAGTGATACAGACATGCCAGCTGTCAATGAGTCATGTTTTAGTGCAACAATCTGAGAAAAAGGGAACTGCAGATGCTGGTTTACCAAGGAAAGACAAAATGCTGGAGTAACTCAGCGAGTCAGGTAGCATCACGGGAGAACATGAATAGTTGATAGGTGAAGCACTCTTCTTTAGAATGATTGTCATATGAGGTCCACTCAGAAATGCCACCTATGCATGTTCTCCAGGGATGCTGCCTGAACCGCTGAGCTACTCCAGCATTTTGTGTATTTTGGGGTGAAAAGAACCCTGTTTCTTTTTCAAATGGAAACTTGTTTAATTTTTGAAGGTTCCGCCAGCTGAATGTAGGCTCGAAACATAAATCCAGTTTAAAAAAGAGCAAATTCCACTTTGCAGGCATTTGCTGTATTGCAGGGCCTGCTGTAAAAGATTAAGTCACATGAAATCAGTTAACTGATATGAACTTCAATAAATGTCAGCATCATTGAACTATCCATAACTAAGCTTTTAATGATATCCTATTTCATAATCTCTGGTTCAATGGAAGCATTTTCATGTGTTTAATATAGTCATAGTCTTTTTTTTTTAATGATAAACATTCTGTGGATTGGTCAAGTTCTTTTTAAAATGTGTTTTTAACCCCACTGTGTATAACAATCATTATAAAACTTCCCGTAAAATCATCAAAAAACGACTGCTTATTGTTCCTCTTTTTTACCATCTGTAGCTTTTTCTCAAAGAGATTTAGAGTTACAGCGCGTAGCAGGCCCTTTGGCCCAACAAGTCTGTACTGACCAGCGATCCCCGCGTTTTAACTCTACCCTACACAAGGGACAATTTACATTATACCAAGCCAATTAACCTACAAACCTGTACGTCTTTGGAGTGTGGGATGAAACCGAAGATCTTGGAGAAAACCCACGCGGTCAGGGGGAGAACGAACAAACTCTGTACAGACAGCACCCGTAGTCGGGATCAAACTCGAGACTCTGGTGCTGTAAGTAGAATTACAGAACGCACAGCAGCTCCTTTGCCTTTGACATGTACATAGCAGCACAGAGGGTCATAATTTCTTTGTGATAGTGTGCAGATTATAGAATAGACAGAGTGGAAGAAATAGTAAAGCTTGAATTCATTCAATCAAGAGCAATATATTCACTCATCCAAAGTTAATGTGACTTAATTAAACCAAATGACATTTGTTAATGAACTACTTGCAGTTTCAAATGCTTACCTACTTTTTGTCGTGTGGTTTCAAAACAATTACAGGCCAATTATAGTTTTTTATACTTAAAACATGTTTGTCTTGGGTAAAGATATTTGCTGATTTGAACATAGCTGTAATAAATGCAGATGGCTGTAAATTAAATTTTCAGCTTAACACTCAGACCATAAAACTCATTTTGGTTATAATTGAATGCAATAAATCTTTCTGTAATAATATAATTTGGGGGAAAAAAATCATTTATAAAGTAGGTATAAATGCAGATTCATTATCCACTGTAGTTTGAAACGGTGTGTTGTTCATTTTAAATATTATCTTTAATTCCAGATGTTTCAAGATTGATTTAATTAAATAATTCTGCCACATGTATACAAAAATAAACATTTGTGTTCGATATGTTAATATATAAACATAATTGCTTTTCTTCTCTCTCTGTATTATTCACATCTTAATTAGCAGAATGGCCTTTGTATAGTTCATTGAGCAGTAATGATCTGCAGAAAAGGAGACCATTTAATGAACTGAGTTGGCACTGACTCTTTTGGAGAAACAATCCTAACATTGCGAATAAGTATCTATCAAGGCAATGGATTTCTAATCCATGCTATGCAAATCCAAATTGGTTGAAGATTATTCCTCATGGAACCTCTAGTGCTTTTGCCACTTACTTTGATAGGCGTGCCCTCTTCAGATCTATCTTTCCAGTAGCTAAAGATAATTTATCTTTTTATATCCACCCCAAACCTGTCCGAAGTATAAATATTTCAATAACATTTCTGGGCGTGCGCATCTCTGAAGATCTTTCCTGGTCCGAAACAGTGATGCAATTATCAAGAAAGCACATTCCTGAGATTACGGAGAGTCGGTTTGTCAAGGAGGACTCTCTCTAACTTCTACAGGTGCACAGTAGAGAGCATGCTGACCGGTTGCATCGTGGCTTGGTTCGGCAACATGAGCGCCCTGGAGAGGAAAAGACTACAAAAAGTAATAAACACTGCCCAGTCCATCATCGGCTCTGACCTTCCTTCCATCGAGTGGATTTTTCGCAGTCGCTGCCTCAAAAAGGCTGGCAGTATCATCAAAGACCCACACCATCCTGGCCACACACTCATCTCCCTGCTACCTTCAGGTAGAAGGTGCAGGAGCCTGAAGACTGCAACGACCAGGTTCAGGAATAGCTACTTCCCACAGCCATCAGGCTATTAAACCTGGCTCAGACAAAACTCTGAACATTAATAGCCCATTATCTGTTATTTGCACTTTATCAGTTTATTTATTCATGTGTGTATATATTTATATAATGGTATATGGACACACTGATCTGTTTTGTAGTCAATGCCTACTATGTTCTGTTGTGCTGAAGCAAAGCAAGAATTTCATTGTCCTATCAGGGACACATGACAATAAGCATGACAATAAACTCACTTGAACATTCCAATTTTGTCATGTGACCTCTCCAGAATCACCACAATATTTCTTCTGCCCCCAACTGAAACCCTTCACATCTTTCCCAATGCATGTTGTAAGAAAAGGACTAAATACTCCATCTGTGTCCGAATTACTGTCCTATAGTTAGCATAGCTTTCTATCTTTGTAATTTTCTATCTTTTGGTTTATTAACTTTTTGGTTTATTTAATACTTTGTTGATAAGGTATTGGTATATTATTGTCTCATGTGTAATGAGGTACAGATTACATGCTTTTCAATTAAATCAACTACTATACACGAGTATAATTAAACCACACACAAGCACAGCATGTAAAGCAAAGACGAAAATACCACAGTGCAGAATATTGTTGTTATTGCTAGAAATCCTGAGAGAATTACAGATGGAACAGAGATTTAGAAGAGTGGAACAAATATATTGGACGATACTAGATCCTCTTCTGGGACCAGCACACAAAGAGCTGCCACAATATAAATATTACACTCTGTACACCTTTTCCCAAATCTGAGTGACATGAATCAAAACCAACATTGCCTTTATGTTGGGGAGTTTCTTTGGTTATCTCCCTTCATATACAGCAAGGAAACATGCCCTTCAGCTCAACATGCCAAACAAGATATCAGTTTGAGTTAGTGCCTGGTTTGTAAACCATGTGTGCGACAAGAATGAACGACAAAGTCAGAACTTTTCTATTAATATTGCCCTATTTCCCTCTGTGAACTACAATGCACAGATGAGGTAACATTCACCAAACATTACCAGCCTTTCTTGTGCCCACTCTTTACAATTGTTAGCTAGGCCACATTCCAGCACAGTTAAGGGCCTGTCCCACTTGGATGACCTAATCCGCGAGTTCTTGCGAGTTTGCCTTCGACTCATACTCGCATCATGGTCAACACGAGGTCGTAGGAGGTCTTCTTAACTCTCCTTCATGCTCGAAAGTGGTCTCCGCATACTCAAAGCCTCAGCTACATCGCGGCGCTTTTTTCAATATGTTAAATATTGCCCCTGAGTAAAAAAAGGTCGCCATGGAAAAAAATCGATGCATTTTTTACTCGTATGTTTAGTCATAGTAGGTCGGCATGTTAGTCGTAGGTAATCAAGGGTAATCGAAGGTAGTCATATATAGTCTTCATCATAGTCGAAGGGAGGTCGAAGGAGATCGAAGGAGTTCATCTTCACTCTCCACTATTCGGTGCCCAATTTTCCCGGTTAGTGGTAGTTAGTCGTAGCTGGTTTTCAACATAGTCGAAGGATGTCGAAGGAGGTCTTCTACATAGTCGAAGGTGGTCTTCAACATGTCATTTTTTCAAACTCCTCTAAACTCGCCAATTAGGTCGCCCAAGTGGGACAGCCCCTTTATGCGAATCCTCCTCAATGGTAAATATCAGTGCAAACTACTACTTCTATAGCTCAGTTATGTTCAGCTCAGCTCAGATTTCCATTCTCGTCCTTATTTGTTCTTCAGATAACAGTCAATATGCATTCTACAATTTAAGATAACAGAAAAGCTACGCATTATGTCAGAGAGAAATATTTTTGCACAAATCATACTGGTTTTTGTTCGTTATATCCTTATCACTGCCTTTACACTCAGCAGTTGTTTGATCGTTGACATCTGTCAAAAACTCATCTATCGTGCTCACTCCTTCATAATTACTTCCCTCTTGTTCTCTATGCCCTTTTTTAAATTATACATCGGTCCATGGATACAGATGCCAATGACAACATCACTGTCTCACATTTCCCCTGAAATGAGAAGGCAGTTTAAAGTCATTCACATCAGTGGATCTGAAGTCAGGTAAAGGGTAAAGATGGCACATTTCCTTTCCTGAAGGACACAAGTGATCCAAGCTGAGCTTTTACAATAATGTGGTATTCTCCTGATTACAGTCGGTAAGATTATTTTTAAATTCCCAATTTCCATAATGACCTAAAAGCTCCAGGTCCCATGGCTGGGTATCAAACATGCATTTCTGGGTGAATGATTACTACCAACAGTAACTTAATCATTAAATTACCATGCCAGCACATCCAGAATCCTGTATGCTTTTTCTGAAGAAGGGTCTCAACCCGAAACATCACCCATTCCTTCTCTCCAGAGATCTGCCTGTCCCACTGAATTACTCCAGCATTTGGTGTCATACTTTTTCCATTTATTCCCTCAAACACCTTTGATGTCCTGGCAGCTTCCTTTTCAATTTTGTAGAAATGCTCCTGGAATATATTGAAGACTGTACAGCCACAGCTCCATTATACTTCTGCTGGTCTGGATTTCATGCTGGTAAATTTAGATCTATCATCAATTCGATTAAATCAGTTTCCTCCAAATATTGTTTTAAAATCGTTCTGTCTTTAACAGAATCATATTCATACGACTGGTCCCAAGATCTTCCTAGTTGATAGATCCTTCTTGAGCTATAGCATTCAGCAGAATTAACTCCGATAATCACTCATTATTAAGTATTAAGTGTTTAATTGTCACATGCTCCAAATGAATGATGAAATTCTTTGTTGACTGAGAAACCGACTAATCAAGAAAGCTTGGCTGAATACGTCAAAAATCCCACCATTTCTTAGCGTTCAAGGCAACCATTGTCTGATAATAATGGAGCAGCCTCTAGTGACTCTGTTTCATGATTAGTGTCCGCTGTTTCCAAAATAGGTTAATCATAGAAAACAGAAGGTTGTGGTGAGAGGTGGATATTCCGGCTGGAGGCCTGTGATCAGTGGAGTTCAGGCACGTGCCGTGAGTAATTACGCAGGGTAGGCACTCAGTCCGCTTTAAAAAAAATTAAACCGCGCATGCGCAGATTGTTCTCTCCGTTAAGTAAATAAATAAATAAAAACAATGACATTTCAATTTGTCCTTCCTAGGTTTCCTAGTCCTAGACCAATTGGGGGAACAGTTCCTTTCACAGCGTGTGTAGAGTCTGTGCCAGGGGTAAAGTTGTGGGGAGGGCACGAGTGTTGAGAAGGAGGGTGTCGGAGATACTGCCAGTAACTCACTCACTCACCGCTACAGGGCGCGAAGCAGCGAACTGTAGCTGGGGATAGAAGCAGCTCGGGGAGCTAAGAGCGGCCACCGGGACCCGACAGCAGAACTAGCCGCCACTTCAGCGCCTTCTGCCGGCCCGCTCACCTTTGGCAGTGCTCTCCGTCGGAACACCTGTCACCTGCCGCTCGCCTACTTCGCTCATGTCAGCGGCTTCCTGCAAATCCTTAAATTCCCACAGCCGACTAACCTCAATCGCGCTGTCGGAATTTAAGGACATGAGTGAGGCCAGCGAACGGCAGGAAAGGGGATTTTAGACGGAGAGCTGCCAGAGGTGAGCGGGGACCGGCAGAAGGAGCTAAAGTGGCGGCTGGTTCCGCTGTCCGGCCCGGCGGCCGCTCAGCCACCCGAGCTGCTTCTCTCCAGCACGTGGGCTGCACAGAGCTTCCCGTGTTACAAGCGCTGCGGATAAAAGGCACAGAGAATTATGAAGAGATGTAAGAGAACTATGTAAGAGATCGGTCTCTTACATAGGCATAATTCTCCCATGCCTTTATTATTTATATTTAGTTATTACTATGTTATAATTTTAGTCAGGGTAGGCAGTGCCTACCTTGCCTACCCTGACGGCACGTGCCTGGCGGAGTTCCACAGGAACCTGTGCTGTGACCTCCACAGAAGCTCCTATAGATGCTGCTGCACCCGCTGAGTTTCTCCAGCTTTTTGTGTAACCCTCCTATACATTAATGTGTCGATGAGGAAGTTTGCTGACGACACCAAATTGGAGAAGTTGCAGATCGTGAGGAATGCTGTCAGAACATACAGCGGGATATAGATCGGCTGCTGAAATGGGCAGAGAAGTGGCCGAGTAAGTGCGAGGTGACGCACTTTAGGAAGTTGAATGTAAGAGGAGAGTATACAGTTAACGGCAAGACCCTTAACAGCATTGATGGCAGCACAAATAGTGACAAAGTCAACCCTTTAATAAGACTCAAAGACTCTTGTGATTAACCATCAGCAGTGAGTTTTACTTGCACAAGGGGAGAAGTGTCTCAGTCAAAGGCTGTGATCACAACACCAAAGTTAAGTCGGTACAGCAGGACATTTATACACCAAAAAGATGACAACTCAGGAAGTACAAAGATAGATGTGTGATTAAAGGATCTATACTTTATTTGTACATTAGAGAAAAGTCGCAACTTCTTGGTTCTGCACGCAACTGAATACAAAGGAAAGGATACTTAATATGCTATTAATTTTGACACTAGATTGCGACTTCTCGGTTCTTGACTTAACGGGATACACAGATAATGAAGGTAAATGTGTTAATTAGCATATTACAGCTGGTGGCGTCTGGACTCCGCATGCAATGGGAGTACAAAGGTAATGACAATGAATGTGTTAACGGCAAGTCTGTGAGAACTAGGGTATCGTGGGAATAATAGTGCGTATGTTAAATGGTCGATACTAGCTAGGGTATTCTAAACTCTGCATGGAGCATCATTCAAAGGTAGTGACAACAAATGTGTGAATAACAAGAAGGGTCTCGACCCGAAACGTCGCCTATCTCCTTCGCTCCTTAGATGCTGCTGCACCCGCTGAGTTTCTCCAGCTTTTTGTGCAACCCTGTGAATAACAAGTCTGTGTGTATTGGCTGTATAATGTTAATGACAGTGGGTATGTTAAATAGCAAATACTTGCTGCAATCTGCATGGAGCAGAGTTCAAAGGTAGGGAAATTGAATATGTTAAATAATAGATACTATCTGGCAGCTTGTTTTAATGTATTAATGAATTGTACACCAATAGTTTTTGGGACTTCTACAGTAGATAAGGTGGTTAAGAAGGCATACGGTATGCTTGCCTTCATTGCTAGGTGCAGTGAGTACAAGAGTCAGGATGACGCTCGTGGACTTTGGTTAGGCCACATTTGGATTATTGTGTGTAGTTCTGGTTGCCCAATTACAGGAAAGGTGTGAAAGCTGTGGAGAGGGTGCAGAGTAGGTGTACCAGGAGGGTACACAAAAGGCTGGAGAAACTCAGCGGGTGCAGCAGCATCTAAGGAGCGAAGGAGATAGGCGACTGAAGAAGTGTACCAGGATGCTGCCTGGAATATAAAGTTTCAGCTACAGGGACAGGTTGGATAAACTTGGATTGTTTTCTCTGGAACACTGAAGGTTGAGGTGAGACTTGATAGAAGCATATAAAATTATGTGAGGCATTGATAGGGTTAGAGCAGTCAGAACCTTTTCCCCTAGAGCACTTGAGGGCATAGCTATATGGTACGAGAGGGAAAGCTTAATTGAGACGAAGATACAGCATGGAAACAGGCCCTTCGGCCCGTTGTGTCAAGACCGATCATCGATCACCCGTTAGCATTAGTTCTATGTTTTTCTACTTTCGCATCCACTCCTGACACACTGGCAGCAATTTACAGAGGCCAGTTAACCCACAAACATGCACATCTTTGGGAGCAGCTGGGGGAAACTTATGTGGTCACATAGAGAATGTGCAAACTCCACACAGACAGCACCCAAGATCAGGATTGAACTCGAATGCTGGGGCTGTGAGGCAGCATCTTTACCAACTGTGCTGCCCATAAATATCCTTAACTTATTTCACTTATTATTTTATCGTTTCAATTGTATTTTTTATATTTAGTAATAGTCATTGTAAGCTATAAAAATGCTCCTAATATTAGAAGAAATTTGTAAACAGCCAGAGCCACACTTGGTTTGACAGAAGACCGCTGCTCCAACCCAGCCTTGCTTTCAGCTAAAGGCTGTCGGAGGTCCACAGAGGCAGGGTCTCAGGGCTACACCATCTGAGCACCAAATATAGACACAAAGTGCTGGAGTAATTCAAGGAAGGGTCACGACCTATAACATCACCTATCCATGTTCTTTTGAGATGCTGTCCGACTCGCTGAGTTACTCCAGCATTTTGTGTCTTTTTGTTTTAAACCAGCACCTGCAGTTCCTTGTATCATCCTCACCAAATGTCTCCTGGCTGTTGGAGAAGGGCTAGCTGTATGGGACTACCTACAGCCCAGATGGCTGCCAAGATTGGTGACTTGGACCATGCTCAATTTAGCCCATACCTCAGTTGGCCACTAAGTTGCTGCAAATAACATGTCCCACTGCATTAGTTTCCTCCGTAAGTGTCTTGCTTTTCTTACTGAAAGCTTGGTCGCAATCTGATGGATGAGACAAACATTGCGAGCTGATTTTCGAAAGCAAACAGCTGAAAATCATTCCATCAACAACTTTTTGATTTCTGTCTTTAATTGTCCATTGGTTATTGCCTGAGGTTTGGAGACATTTGCGCAAAAATAGGGGGAGTGTGACTTCTCACCATTTTATTCTCAACCCGTTCAAATTCAAAGATGCATATGACAACTGTTTTCTATGCCTTGACTATAAATACCAAGAATACTTTCTGCAGCCAACTGAATTTTAAACTAAATGCTTACGAATTCCATACGACAGTTACTAATTTCCTGAAATAGATTTACTACAGGTAAGAAAGAAGATGCGCTGGCTGGTTTTGGGAAATTCACACAGGGATAAACAAAAACATTTACAAAGTCATTAGACTCAAAAAGTACATATTGGGTTAGTGTCTCCAGTACTTTGGGCTCCAATGGGAATCATAAAACATTGAAGAGAACAGATCAAAAGGTTAAGGGCCTGTCCCACTTACGTGACCTTTACAGGCGATTGCCAACATCCGTGCGACGTCGTGAGAGGTCTCCTATGGTCATGAGAGGTCATGAAAGGTCTCCTATGGTCGTGAGAGGTCATCCGCGACATGTTGCCAGGGGTCGCCTGTATGGTCTTGAGAGGTCTCCTCTGGTCGTGAGAGGTCTCCAAAGAGTCGTAGCATCTTTCTGGTCGCAGCTGATTTTTCAACATGTTGAAAATTATCGGCGACCTATCACGTCTGTAAATGTTGCATAAGTGGGAACTGGCCCTTTAGGTTTATCGACCTGAAACATGAACCCTGTTTCTTCCCACAGAGGCTGCTTGACCTGCTGAGTATTTCCTGCGCTTAAAAAAATATATTTATTTCAGATATCCAGCATCCGCCATTTCCTTTCAATAAGGATGAATTGACAATCAACTTTGTGAATACCATTACTTGATGGTGCACCATTTGTAATTTACCCTCCAGGATACAATTAAAAGCGCATGGATCGCCCATTGAAGACAATGGGGGCATTTTAACCTTTTTCAGAGTTTTGAATCTCTCTACAAAGCAGAGTGTTTGAATATTTCTGAGGCAGGGGTGGCTTGATCCTTGATAAGCAAGGAAATAAAGCTGTCCATTGCAGTCAGGGATGTTATCATCATCAGATCAGTCGTGATCATATTAAACGGCAGAGCGGGCTTGAAGGACCATGATCCTAATCCTAACTCATGTTTTTATGTTCAAATGCTAAGTAATTTCAAGTCTAAGCATCCCCATAACAGTGGGTCAAGCATTAAATATTGTTCGACAACCTCTCCGTTTCTTAATAATAACCACTATAAATTAAGAGCTATAAACCTTAAGATTTTAAATTCTGGAAATATTTTTTTTTAATTCTCTAATTTTTACAGCTCTCTCTTATTTTCCCCCTTCATGCAGTTATGCAGTTTTTTTTTTCTTCTTTTAAATTATATTTCTTCCTGAAATGCCATTGAGTTGACTATTCTAAATTACACTTCTAGCTCAGGCTTTGCAGATTGTTCCAGCTCCTTGTGTAATCCAAGGTAGACAAAAATGCTGGAGAAACTCAGCGGGTGCGGCAGCATCTATCGAGCGAAGGAAATAGGTAACGTTATGCGCCGAAACCCTTCTTCACACTAAATCCAACTCTGCACTAAACTTTGCTGGATCAAGTTGGTCCTGGAAACGAATTGAGCATCATTGAGATGGATTTCATGGACAGGCCAGAAAAAGCTGATTCCACATTGAGTCCAATCAGGCATTGAGCGAGTACCATCTCTTCCACAAAATGTAATCACTCTAAAATCTTTCAGATCAAAATAGTGCAGTCGAAAACCAAACACAATTCATTCGTTTTTCTCCCCCCCCCCCATAGGTTCCAGCATTTTGTGTCATTGAGCGATTGAAAATAATGTCCCATTAGCCGACAGAGGACACTGGTGCAGTTCTCATGGTGAAGCCTGTCTGAATTTCCCAGAAAATAACTGAGCTACCCAGGGGCGGAAATCCCAGGGGGACACGTCCCTCCCACCCCCCCCCCCCCCCCCCCCCTCAGTTTTGAGAGGTGAGGGTCGATATCCCCATTTTTTAAAATCCGGATTTTAAAACTCGGTGAAATCTCCGCTTTCCGCGAGACATTGGGGATGGGACTGATGATCGAAGGTGCCGATTGAACGAGAGAGACTTCGGTCAACAGGTAATGGGAGCGGGATATGATGATTCAGCGCTTGATTGGAGGAGGGAGGTGCCGGTCAGAGGCAGAAGTAGGGGGGTGGGACTGAGGATAGAGCATGGTAATTCGAGAAGGAAGACGTCCTGGTGGAGCAAACATCGTAGAGCCGAGCTTGAATTGCATGCCCAGGTCATAGGTTCACAAGCAAAAAACCTTCTTGGCAGCCCTGGACACAGACCTGCGCCTCATCCGCAGCCAGGAATGATCCTGGGTCTCCGGCACTGCAATCGCTGCCGAACCGCCACTAGACCATCCCCGTCCCCACCCAAATGCCCCCACCCCCACACCCAGGGGTGGCCAGCAACGTCGGGAGTCAGACAGAGCGGTGTCCCCAGGCCCACAGCCAGCTCAGAGAAGCAGTGCTAAATCCAGCTCAACTCTGCCTGTTAACCTACCAGCCCGACCTGTATTTACGGGACCGACAGCCCAGGTTTACAGCCAGCGCAGAGAAGCAACGCTAAATCCAGCTCAACTCTGCCTGTCTCGCCGGGTTATCCTACAACCCTGCCTGGACTGATGGGACATCAGTCCGGAGCCGTGGACCTAGCGCTCCAGGCAGGGCTGTAGGTTAACCTGGCGGGATAGGCAGAGTTGAGCTGGATTTAGCACTACTTCTCTGAGCTGGCTGTGGGCCTGGGGACACCGCTCTGTCTGATTCCCGACGTCGCTGGCCACCCCCGGGTGTGGGGGTGGGGGCACTTGGGTGGGGACGGGGATAGTCTAGTGGCAGTTCGGCAGCGATTGCAGCCGTCTGATGTTAGGATTATTTAAAACTCAAAACATTAAGATAGACACAAAGTGCTGCAGTAACTTAGATGGTGAGGCAGCTTCTCGGGAGTTAAAAGATGGGTGCCGTTTCAGGTCAGGATTTGTGTGCGTGCGCGTGTGTGCGCGTGCGTGCATGTGTGTATCTCCCCACCCCGGTCTCCCCCATATTTTTATAGCGATTTCCGTGCCTGGAGCTATCTCCAGGCATACGTTGCAACATCACCCTCTGCTCACAGAGCACTGGACTGGGGATGTTGCTTCAGGGCAGTGCAAGTCTCCTCTCTTTGCCTGGGCTTCAGGCTGCATTATCTGCAGCTCAGCCCATACCGGCTTTAACCTGCAAGACATATAACACTCCCATTAAAATGGTTGATGGGAATGGCTACTGAAGTAAATAGATTGTTTTATATTTGGTTTAAGTTAGTGTAAATGTCCTTTGCTGTTTTTAAAACATGTGTGAGCAAGAGAATGTTCTAGTTATTAAAATGTTAGCATTAAAAATGATAATTTATTTCTCTTGTAGTAGGTTCCAAGCGATTCGGAATCTTTGTGAATGTCAGATAAACATGGTAAATGGGATATGTTCAGACCAGATTAAGCCGCACAAGACTGGGCATCCATTGGGAACCTCAGGACGGAGCAGAGGCAAGCATTACGATAATCTTTAAATCCAGCACATCCCTCAGTCTACACGTACTATCAACCTCAGGGATTAATGCTGGCTCAACGTGGAATGCGGAAGGAATTGCTGGAGGCAGCATGATGCAGTCTTTCTCGCAACCAAACTCCGACAATGAACACAACATCATAGTCCCAAGATAGAAACAAAAAACCGGAGTAACTCAGTGGGACAGGCCGCATCTCTGGAGTGAAGGAATGGGTGACGTTTCAGGTCAAGACCCTTCTTCAGAAGATCTGATGATCCCAAGCATCAATCCAGACTCCAAGTTTCCTTCAACAGGACTCCTTGCACTGAAACCATATTTTAGCCCATCAGTTTTATCCCTCCCTACCTGTCCTTCCTTTGAGACATACTGGCACATGCACACACCATGGTAAAAGATAGTGCACTCCAAAAGCAAAGAAGCATCTTTTTATGTGGTTTTGTGCAATCGATCAGGCTCATGGAAAGCTAATACAGATAAGCAAATACAGATTTCATTGTCTTCGAATTATTGCTGCAAACATTGCTGGAAATTAATTATCAACTCAAACTATTGCCAAAAGGACTCGGGAATATTATTGGTACGAGTATGAAGGCTCTGAACACAAATTCTCAGGGGTACTTTGCAGTAGATTTTAATTTTTAAATTATGCTTTGAAATTTCAATGTATTTAAAGAATGCAGTACGATTAGCATAATGTATCACAATTAACAATTCCAGGATCTTGCTAGGCCAAACAAGATTCATTTGCAGACTTCTGCAACAAGGTTAAAATTAACATAAATATATTCACTCTTATGTTAATGCATCCCCTGCAGAAGGTATTTGACAAGGTACCACATAATGGGCTGGTGCATTTGAGAAGACCATGCAATCTGGGAAAGCGTGATGAAGATTGGTCATCATAGAAAGACAAAGTTGGAATATTTCAGTCTTCGTCAGGATGGACGGATGTAATTAGTCGAGTGTCCCATGGATCAGCACTTGGTTCCCAATCATTCATTTATTCTCTATCTCTCTACATTACAGTCTACATCTCTCATTTCCCTTTCGCCTGACTAGTCTGAAGAAGGGTCTTGACCCGAAACGTCACCCACTCCTTCTCTCTAGAGATGCTGCCTGACCCGCTGAGTTAATCCAGCATATTGTGTCTATCCTTAATTATTTACTACAGCTGCTCCTTGGCGTACGATAAGGTTCCGATAAACCCATCGTAAACCGAAAATATCGCGTTGAAAACGCATTTAATACATTGCGATCACGTGACTGGAAGTGATGAGCGGCTCGTTGCCATTGACGAACGTTTGCCGATCAAAAAGTCGAAATATTGCAAGTCGATATTGTGTTTATATTAATGCCCTGGAGGAGAGGCAGGGTGTAAGGAGTCCAAGTTTGCCGATTGCACAAAAGTAGTTAAAAGGTTTGTTGTGGTGTGGACTCTTGGATTCTGTGTAGAAAAGAACTGCAGATGCTGGTTTAAATCAAAGGTAGACATAAAATGCTGGAGAAACTCAGTGGGACAGGCAGCATCTCTGGAGAAAAAGAATGGGTGACGTTTCGCGTTGAGACCCTTCCTTAGACTAACAGAGGATATAGAAAGGGCGAGCAGGAAACGACATTGCAAATTATGTTTAATCGTGGGAAGTGTGAGTTTATCAACTGCGGTAAGAGGGATCTCATGGCAGATTATTATCTAAATGAAAAAAGGTTGCAGATGAGGAAAGTATGAAGTGGTCAACCAGATTTTGTAAATGCATTGCAAAACATGAGCAGGCAGGTGGTTAAGAAGCCAAATGTTATATTGGCCTTTATTACAAAAGTGTTAAGAGTATAGAAATAAGGGAATATTGCTTCAATGGCGTGCAGCTGGAGTACTGTGCGGAGTTTTGATCCCCTCATTTAAGAATGCATTGGCTTTGGAGATGATCCAAAGGAGATTTGTTTGACCAATTTCTGGGATGAAATGATTGTCCTATCACTAACAGCAGAAGAGTTTATATTTCTATTCTTTGGAATATAGGAGAATGGGGGTAATCTCACTGTAACATACGAGATCTTTAAGGGTACAATAGACGTCAAGACATTTCCACTCAGGGGAGAATCTCAAATGGGACATGGCACGTGATGGGTGGAGGTTACTTAAAAAAAAGGAGCACTGCAATTCTAATAGAGGGTGGCAAATCTCTGAATTACTCTAAGCAAGAGGGTTGGAGATCACTGTTGCATTTAAAGTATATGATATTTTTAAAGATGAGAGGTTTAAGTATTGCACGCAATGGACAGAGAAAAGGACATGGGGCCTGGCACAGAGCAGCCATGATCATATTTAATAACAAGGTAGCCTTGAGGAACTATATGACTGATGCCCGCTCCCATTTCCTGGTGTTCTTTGCATTTCATATTAAATTAAGTTTGAAGCTTTATTTTTAATGGTTTCCCTGTAACAATCCTGAGCTAGATTAACGTTTCTAAGTTTTAAAGTAACCCTTCAATTGGCCACAAGAGTGTATTCAACTAAATAAATGAATCAGTGGCAACCTGGTCAAACCTATCCCAGAGTGTATATATATATTTAAATTACAATTTTAAGTACCTGTGTGGCTTTGGTTAAGATGTGGCCATTACTATTTGAATCCTTATCACTTTATATGTTAAAATTAATGTTAAACTACAGAAACATCTGCAAGATTAATATTTGGTGTAAATCTTGTGTTTGCTCCACCAGTTATTACTGTGCCTTGGTGACACAAACATTGCTGACAAGACCAGCATTTACTGCCTATCTTCCATTGCCCTTCAGAAGATGGTTGTGAACTCACTTGTGGTGAAGGTATTACTTTCCCTAAGCTTTGGACTTTTCTTCCTGACTGGCTGCTTCATGGCCTGGTACAGCAATTCCAACACACCTCACCACCATCAAAAACATCTACATGAGGTGCTGCCTTGGAAGATGGTAATCTCCTATTAAGGATCCTCACCATGTTGTTTTTAAGTCTTTTTATTTTCATGATCTTGTGGAATCTACCTGGAATTTAAGCATAACTTATGTAGAATGTATATTTTATGTATTGTCTGAGTCCATGTGTCTGTGATCCTCTCTACTTTTTCCACTATTTCCATGTGTCCAAAGACGCTACCTGAACTGATAAGTGCTTCCAGCATGCAGATATATTTCTGTATATATTCAAATTGATTTGTGGTTGGAAAATTCAACACATCTCAAGCTTAATCTCCAATAGTGCATGAATTTAACTTTCAGTTGAAGGGAGAGAAAAATCACTGGCCATTTTGATGGGATTGCCCAAAAATACTTTACCTCATGATATAAATTGGTGTAATATTACTTCCATTTAAAATACGAGTTTCTCTCTCCACTAGGAAGGTACATTTGATGAAAGAAAAATATATTCACAGATAATCTAAAGTGAACAAATTGCAGAGTAAGGGTGCTGTACATAACTCAAAATCAGAGAAGTTTAATCAATGTTTGAAATGCTTAATATTTTAATATATATAAGGAAAATATGGATATTTATCATAACATTTCATAAAATATTACTTAAGATATGAATATATTAAAATGCCGCTTTGCACACTGCAGTTTTCAAAAGGTACAAGAAATACTAGATTATCGTAATTTAGAAGATCAGGAATGATATTAATTAAATGTTTACAATATCATTAGTTTTATTTTGAAAAGTGAAATGCAATGAAGAAGATAAGGGGAAATCATGAATATAATTCTTGTTAGCTATGAACCACACGTCATACTGAAGAATAAAAATATACATCCTAACAATAAATACTTTCTAAAGTATAGATAAGCTAATAATCCTGCTAATATCTAGATTTGAAATTATAATATGATATTCATTTAAAACTCAGCATTCACCATCATAAACTCATTCCTTGACCAGTTCTGGACATTGCCCTTGAAACCTCCATCTGCAGACTCAGTCAGATAGAATTAGTCACACCTTTTCTTCCACTCTAAACCTCAGGGTTCTGTGCACTGACCCTTGTTCTACTCCCTGTTTATCGTTTTTTATATGTATACTGTCGATACTTGTGCCAGGACAGCAACCAAGCCCTTCACATCAGCAAGATGACTAAGTTGGTTGTTGCCCTACAGAAGTGAAGGGCTGAACTCCACATCAGTGAAGCTGCTGTAGAGATGGTCAACAGCTTCAAGTTATTTGGCATCATATCAGCAGCAGTCCAACCTGGTACCTTCACACTGCTGCGGTGATAAAGAAAGCACATCAGTTTGTTTACTTTCTTAGGCATTTGAGAGAAGATTCAACTAGTTCACGTGTTCTCTCCAACTTCTAAAGGTGCACTATAGAAAGTATTCTGATGGGATGCAACTCAGCCTGGTATGGCAACTGCTCTGCTCCTCACTTCCTGAACTTGCAGAGAATGGTGAACACAGCCCAGTCAATCAAAGGCATGTCACTTCCTTCCATCTAGTACATCTTCAAGGAAGGTATTGATAAGGATTTAAGAGTTTGATAGCTCAGACATCCAAACTTTAGAACAGCTTCTTCTCCATTGACCTAAAGAAGTGAAAGGGTTCATTTGGAATCCTGAACTGATTACTTATTTCAAATTCCCTCTGGGAGGTTCTGCACATTCTCTTAATCTGAACTCTACCTCATTCAATTAATTGTAATATCATTTATTTTCATTAATTTGGATAGTTTTAGCACTACATTCTTGTACAATTTTACTGTTTTCCATTTGATGTGTTTTTTTTTTAAATATTTATCACTTCTGAATGTACATTGTTTACTCTGTTAGCTTCATGTAATCAAGGGATTTAAATGCACCTTGGTTTATATGACAAACTAATCTGAATCTGAACCTGAATCTAATCTGTCCAATGTTTAGCTATTCCTGTATATCATAACATAATTAATCTGTAGTTTATAACCTTCCAAAAGCTGCTATTTCCACATGAATTAACATAAAGGACCTGGGTTGTATTTCAAATTACCTCATTCAGCCAGGTCTACCAAACATCACAATTGGCAACCAATCAGGATCCTTAACGCAGTCAATGTCTGGATGATGTGTTAACATCTCATCGCACTATCTGCTTTTTGAGAAAAGTCTCGAGTGCACATTGCAGAATGAAGCTGACATTTATTCAGCACCTTTTTCTTCTTTATTTTAATCAGTCGCATGTGATCAGGCCAACAGTCATATCATTGCAGCCATGCCCTCTCATGGTGTCATTTTGGAAGCGTTTCATGCAAGTGACATTACTTACTACTTTAAAAGTACCTTCAAACATAGAAACATATAAAAAAGGTGCAGGAGTAGGTCACTCAGCCGTTTGAGCCAGCACCGCCATTCAATATGATCATGGCTGATCATCCTGAATTAGGACTCCGTTGCTGCTTTCTCCCCATGTCCTAAACATTGCACCTGGGATTGTATAGTCACCAGCAAAATTATAAACTTACTTTTACTGAATATAGTGAATTCACTTCGGCCTTTAGAAAAATCATGAAAGATAAATTGTTGTTGTTTTCTCTCTGTGCAATTCTAGTGCAAGTTTTGGAATCAGAGATACAGGTCAATATTAACAGGCAAATACTGTGCTTCAATCACATTCCCCTTCCAATTTAGCAGAGGCATTAACCCAGCTAACAGCATAACATGAAAAGAAGCAGATGCCATGTGTCACATCAACACTAAGTGTCTGCATGCTAATGCTACCAAATAGACACAAAGTGCAGACATAAGCAACAAGGGGTGATAAGTAAAAATAAATTTCCTTTGTATTGGATAAAATGATAGGATATAGAGATATGACAGATTTCATAACTGTTTATTATATAGGTGCCATAAGATTTGGGAATGTTAAGGCCCAAAAAATCTTAACGGAGGGAACAGCATTAAGTAGCTGCCTCAGGATAGATAAATCCACCGGGAAAGCCGTGGGCACCTGAGAAAAATTGGCAGTGACTTTGAGAAAAACAGTGGCAGATGTTTCGAAGAATTCAATAGCAAGGCATCGACTTAAGTAGCTATGGTGAAACATGTTGAAGGATATTAGTCTGCTCTGATTAAGATCAAATCGGTCCCAAATTTATTAAAGTAAACATGCAGGCAACTTGAGTCTGCTGCAGATGGTTTTGCTGGCTTAGTGGTTTCAATTGCTCCCTAAGCAGATCCTTCATCCCATACACATGTGATCTCGCTCATCCATGCAGTCCACTTCTAGAAGCAGATTTTACAGGGGCAGAAATTTGTCTTTAGTTACTGTTGCAAAATAATTTCAGCCTGTTGGTGTATTCACATCATGGTAGATGGAGTTACTTTGCTTCAGTGAAGTGAATGAGTGGAGGCAGGTACAACCAGCAGCTGATATCCTTACACCAACTATGATATCCCCACTGTCCCCAAGTCTTTCACGCAAGTGCACAAATGACTATTACAAAATGTTCAAAATTTAGGGAGACAAGGCAGCTTAAATATATATCGGTCTTCGAAACATTTACAATTTAAAAGTAGTGGATGTTCTTTTGTGCAAGAATGCAAAAGATATTTTTCATTTTAATGTGTCACTTGCAAGACTTTCACGCAATAAATGTTATTTATTTTTCAGCCTCTTAACATCGTGCTGGGTTAACACTGGACCTAATCACTTCAATCTTGACTTTAACAATATATTTATTTACCTTTTTTAATTTTCTGTGGATAGTATCAGACAAAGGGAGAAAACAATTATAGAGAGCTCAGGATTAGGCTATTTTAAACACAGCTGCTGTGATTTAATGGTGTTTGGGAACTGTCCATTCACACGACTTAGTGACGATCTGACGCACAGAGCCAACGTGAATTTGAACTATCAAACCTCAGTTTTATATTCAACCTCAGAATCCCAAGCATAACTAATAGGAAGACTGTAAAGTCATCAGTGGGAAATACTAAGTGGCAGAGTGTGATCCAGAGGTACTTGTGATCAGGGGTGACAGGGAAGCAAGATGAAGAAGCTCAGAGGCCAGAAAAGCCAACATTTCCTTCTCAAACTGGCAGAGTTGCCCTACTCCCCACTCCAGAGCAAAAGCTACAATTGTATTTTTGTAAATGTCTCTATCTAGTAAGTTTGACTCAGCAAGGATGTCGTGGTTATTTGGCCACTCGGGACTCTGATCCTAAGTCATCGGGTATTATCTATATATTTAACAATGACCATATCAGATTGGGGTGGAAGTCATTGACTTTTGCTTGACAATTACATCAGCATGGGAATGGAGTGGCTACATCTCCTGCTTCATTTTAATTAATGCCAAAAATAATTTAAAATAAAATGGAACTGTCTGCAGGCAGGGAAAGATCAGAAGGAGCAACCTGTTATAGAGTCATTGAGTCTCGTAGCAGGAAGACAAGGCTTTCAGCCCACTGAGTTCGCTCTGATTGTCAGGCACCTGGTTTTTAGATTTGACTGGAAAGAGAGGCCTTTTGTGCTGACAGGATTAAAGGAATATTCCTTTTCCAAATTCTGATCTCTCATAAAAAAGAATCAAAACATAAAACTTGTCTATCACACATTAATAAGATGTGCAAGAACAAGGAACAGCAGATGCTGGTAACATGGATCGGTAATGTTTTGGGTTGGGACCATTCTTAGGGTCTTTCTTTGGCACCCAGCCTGAAACGTCACCGGGATGTCCAAAGATGCAGCTTGACCCGCTGAGTTACTCCAGCATTTTGTGTATTTCCTACATTGTGTAGGATATGTGGACATAGAATTGTTCAAATGCTATTTAAATGTCTGTAACAAATTGAACACATCATGAAGCCAGCTGTAATTCACATGTGATTTTGTCAATCAGAAAGGCTTGTCTGATTGTAAAAATATTTCTTTGATGTATTCTCTATTGTGCAACTTCCGAGTCATACACAATATACAAACTATAGTTTTGTACTAAAATTGCTTAAGAAGTACTGTCTGCTCCGTGGTTAAAAAAACATTTCTCAGATTATACACAGAATGTACTGTCTCCTTAGAAACATAGAAAATAGGTGCAGGAGTAGGCCATTCAGCCCTTCGAGCCTGCACCGCCATTCAATATGATCATGGCTGATCATCCGACTCAGTATCCTGTACTTGCCTTCTCTCCATACCCCCTGATCCCATTAGCCACAAGGGCCACATCTAACTCCCTCTTAAATATAGCCAACGAACAGGCCTCAACTACCTTCTGTGGCAGAGAATTCCACAGATTCACCACTCTCTGTGTGAAAAATGATTTTCTCATCTCGGTCCTAAAAGACTTCCCCCTTATCCTTAAACAGTGACCCCTTGTCCTGGACTTCCCCAACATCGGGAACAATCTTCCTGCATCTAGCCTGTCCAACCCCTTAAGAATTTTGTAAGGAACTGCAGATGCTCCTTGTGGAACATCTGCATTCAGTCCATGACCTGTCGCCTGCCACTTTAATTTTCCCCATCCCACTACCACCATTAATCTGACTGATCACTCTTGAGGTCATCTGCATTGTGCAGATGACCTGAAGAGGTCACTCTGCAGGTCATCCGGAAGTGGCCGCGCTGGCTGGCAGCTGCGGCTCACCTGCAGTCCGTCTGTTTTTTTCTTTTTTTGTTGTCTTCTAGTGTTTGTTTTAGTAGAACTTTGTTTTATTAGGTTGTGTATGTGTGTGTGGGGGGTGGGGGGGGGGGGAGGGGGTGGTGGGAGAAACAGAGTTTTATTCTCTCCCTTCGGGGTGGTGCGTGTCCCCCGTCACCGTCTATGCTGAGGCCTAATGGCGGAGCTGTGGCGGTGGTCCGGCTTAGACCTGCGGTGCTCCAGCGGCGGCGGTGGTCCGGCTTAGACCTGCGGTGCTCCAGCGGCGGCGGAGGCCTGGATCGCCTCAACGCAGGGGGAGAACTAGGAGGGATGAAGACAATGACTTAAGACTTTTCCCTTCCACCACTGTGATGAGGTGCCTGGTGAACTCATTGTGGTGGATGTTGGATATGTGTTTATTGTGTGTTTTGTTTTTTATTATATGTTATGACTGTCTGGTAACAATTTTGTTCAGACCGAAAGGTCTGAATGACAATAAAGGAATCTAATCTAATCTAATTGTGACGACGGCCTAAGACATATTTTGGGAGCAGTGCTACATCTTTCATTTTGCACGATGCAATCTTCTGGACTCAATTTCAAAATTCTATGATATGCAACAGCTTGCTATCTCTGTATCACAACTGGCCCTGTCCACTGTAAGTCACACATCTGTGATATTGCTTCAGTTTAGCTCTCTGCATCAGCACCACCTGACCACAGCCAGCCAACATCGCACTTTGCAACATTTTACATTCATTTGTCTCCATATTTTTTTAATTAATTGGATTTTTTTTTTGAAATCCTGGCATTTCTGGTATTAATTTCAAACTCAACGGCTTTCTTGTCTAATAGTCCCAAATGCAATTATATTCTGTGCAGAATTACCCATGGCATTACTAATTCAGTAGTCTGATTAAGACAGCCTCAATGTTTATCTTCAAATACAAAGTATGTATTGAGTAGAGGAAGTGGGAGGAAAGAGGTGATACTGTAGATTTACGATTACATCATACTAACTCTACACTTATAATAACTTGGACTTGAAAATGGCACCAAATTCTGGTGACTCTTATATACCGTCGCAGTGTACACCTGTAGTTAATCTAAGATTGAGCTATGTATAGTAATACATTTACTGAATTGCATGCAAAAACGAATTCCACTGTACCTTGATATACGAGACAATAAAGTGTAATTAAACCATTGAATCATTAACATCTCAGATAATTTTTGATTGTTGCATACTTCCCAGTCATTGTCAAATAATGAAACAAAAAGGATAAAGCAGTCTTTATTTTCTGGATTTTTCATCTTTATTTAATGGAATAAGGGTCCTGTCCCAAAATGTCACCCATCCATGTTCCCCAGGGAAGCTCCCTGACCTGTTGAATTACTCCTTGCATCTTGCGCTTTTCCAAAGCAATCTTCCAGCTGGGATGGAAAATTCATGGCCAGTACATGCATCAGTTCAATCACTTAGGGTTTATCTTCCTGCATCAACCACTGTGAATTCTGGATAGTCACAATCAGCAAACAATAACATAATTACAAATCTACAAACCTATAAACTATCAGTAATATTAAAATATCTTGACCGAGAAGACTCAGCATGAGTACACATTTTATGAAATTTAAGCTATTTTGTTAACAGATGGAAAATAAAAAAACTACTGCAGATGCTGCAAATCTGAAATCAAAACATTAAATGCTGGAAGCATTCAGCGGGTTTGCCAAGGGGCTTTGACCTGACCAGCTAACACTTTTACTCTTTGCATGACCTGCTGAGCGCTTCCAGCATTTTCTGTTATAGATTTTGTGAGCTAACTCCAGTTTCATTAATGCTTTAGACATCTTATTATAATCCAGCTTCATAATAAATGTCAATAAAGTTTACCTAATGTGCAAAAATACCAAGCCTTAGCAAGTTCTAAATCCATTCTGGCTAATCAAGCAGTGTTGTCAACTGATTGGAAAGAGGTTTACCTAGTCTAATATCCAAAACAAGTTGATTAATCAAGGAAGTTTCCATTCAGTAAAATGTTATCATTAAAACCTATGACCTTATAAAATTATGTTAATGAGTAAGCCTGTTATTAATCAGACTGCATTATTGTGGAGAATTCTGAATGTCACAATTCCCCAAGCTTACTGCTGGTGCAACACTTAAGTCTGATTTTAGCATCAATTCAAACAACAGAATCAATGATATTTCCCAATAGATGTAAAGTTGGCTGCGAGTTCAGATCGAGGAAAATAGCGCTGCTGAACCAAAGAACATTGTTTCACATTTAGTGAAGAAATGGGAATCTCAGGTAAGGATCTCAGTGCAGCGTCTAAACGTCATTCCCTTTTCATGTTATTCACATTATTCCCATTATCATGTATTATTACACCGTGGATGGTTTGTTTGTAATCATGTATTGTCTTTCTGCTGACTGGTTAGCACACAACAAAAGCTTTTCACTCGGTACACACTACAATAAAATAAACTGAGCTGGTAAAAATAATGCTGAGAGGAAATTTAATAAATAGTTTCCTTACAGAGCAAGTTTTCAAATTCATCAGCAGCTAACAGACGATATCCATCAAATTGCAAATGCTCATTCCCCATTGGAGCAAGTTTCAACCCAACTCATCAAGCATGCAGTTAAGGTTAGGTGAAATGTTGGTTTCCCAACATCATTCTTTATAGAATGTGGATACTGCTTAAAACACACACATTGTGCAAAACCAGCAAAGCATCTGATCCTATCTGAGGAGTATGATTAAAAGTGAGTATGACTCAATAAGTCCAAGAATCAACTAATGGTGATCTCATTGAATTGTATGACATTCTCCTTTGGTAGCATAGATGTTTCCTTGAGCTAGGAAATATATAGAACAAGGGCGAATGATACAAAATAAGGGGAAGTCCATTTGAAACACAAATTAGCTGCATTCTCTTCACTTAGGGAGTAATGAATCTTTGGAATTTTCTACAGTATCTCAGATGGCCGTGGTGAGTCAGCCTTTGATTGCATTCAAAAGAGAATCGATAACTCCTATTTCAGATGATTTTACTAAAACAACAACCATAAACAGACCTTTTATTCCAATTAGTTTGCTGCTTCCCACTTCCCACAATATTTACACTTTGCCGGAAACTTGTGAATGACACCACTGGAAGTACAGGCAGATGGATTTTTCATGCATGTGGATGCCCTCTACACGTAAGAGATCATAAGGGAGTAAAGCAAGCAGTCGGTGATTAGTGGTTTAAGATAGATTACAGACTAATTAAATTTTTGAAGCACTCCATCATGGTTTTTATGTTGCTAACTGATAGCACAGTAAAAATGATACATGGTTTACGAATGGCTGATAATCATTTTTGCTGGGCTGTAATCGATGGATCTTGCTAAGCATGCTCTGTAATGCTTCTTCCTCTCAATGAACCAGTGAGACATATCCACTTAACTGTTCTCCTGGCAGTAACAGAGTACCCTTCACCGCAACCCTTCTCCCTGGTGCAGTGCTGGCGTTTCCTCCTACCCTCCATATTTACGAGGCAGTATTGTCATTTACCACCGGCTGTGCAGAAGTTCTGACTGGGGATTTCATTTTTCTGTAAACAACAACAATCCCTTATTCTGTAGTATTTGACTTGAGAGATTACAGTAGGTTTCATATAATAGCTGACATGAGAATATCCTTCCCTTTATCTCGACCCCCTAGTTGTGAAAACAGACCAGTCACAGGTAACAAACGGGCTGTACAGATATCAGTCAGTCGATTTAGTCTGTAGGTCGGAACATAAGCAAAAAACACTCGCTCTGGTTACCATACTTCCACAGTATAATTATGAATGGCATCACATGAAACTGATAAAAATGAACAATTACTAAAAGTGGAGAGATAGAAAAAATTAGTCCTGCTGTTTGTAAGAACAAGCCGATGTTGGACTTTTGAATTTAATAATATTGTGGGAGCTCGTCATGTACGGGTGCCCTTAAGTCAGATATTTGCAATCCGGAGATGGTTTTTAATCACAACGGTCCTGGCAATCAATTTGCTAATGTACCGATAATCTAAAACTCCCAGTGAATATCCAGTTCACTCCATCTGACCATAGTAACTCTGTGGACACAAAGTGCTGGAGTAACTCAGCCGTTGGGCAGCATCTCTGGAGAACCTGAATGTGTGACATGTGCATGAAGGATCTGCAGATGCTGGTTTAAACCGAAGATAGACACAAAAAGCTGGAGTAACTCAACGGGTCAGACAGTTTCTCTGAAGAAAAGGAATACGTGGAGTTTCGGGTCGAGTCTATTCTTCAGACTGAGGGTCAGTAGAAAGGGAAATGAGAGATGTAGATGGTGATGTAGGGAGATTTAGAACAAAGGAATGAAAGTTATGCAAAAAAGTAACAATGATAAAGGCAACAGACCATTGTTAGCTATGTGCTAGGTGAGCATGAGAACAATGAGACTCAACAAGATGTCTTTGAAACTGGTACGACTTGGGTGGGGGAGGGGTGGAGACAGAGGGAATGCAGGGGTTACTTGAAATTAGAGAAATCATAATTTATACCACTGGGTGGTAAGTTGCCCAAGCAAAATATTTTGGGACCGAAAAACGGTCCCAAGCCAATAGGTCACCTACCCATGTTCTCCAGAGTTGCTGCCTGACCCACTGAGTTACTCCAGCACTGTGTCCTTTTTTGTAAACCAGCACCTGTAGTTCATTTTTTTCCACACAGTAACTCTGTGGCCAGGTGTACAGATTTAATCCTGGCTGTTGCTCCTGCCCCATTTGCAACAACAGTGGCTGACTGGAATATTTGGTCCCGACTGTGGACTCTGCCTGCCTGCCTGCCTGCCTGCAGCCACCATGGAGCTATGAGGTCCCACTTCTGAAGAGAAAATGTAAAATCAAAATTGCAGAATTACTTTGATGTAACAACTTTTATGTTGCGTTCCCTCTGCTCTGCTGGCCTGAGCAAACAATATTTCATTTCTCTTCCTGCCTCTTGCGTGGTACTTGCATCAGTTGATTGATACAATTTCAATACAATTATTTTAACTGAGGAAATAAAAGCTTTTAAAGTCAATATCACCTACTTTCTGCCGTGGAGCAGAGCCAAATCAATGTTGTGTGCAAACAAACACCTCCTGCAGTTCAGTACTTCGAAAAGCTTGAAGAATAATCTTACACCACAGCATTTGGATTGGCCGACTCTTTGGATAACAACACCTCAATGGGCCAAAGAGGGACACAACTATTTGTTTAGTTTAGACATACAGCACAGAAAAAACAGGTCCTTCGGCCCACCGGGTCCGCGCCGACCTGTGATCCCTGCACATTAACACTATCCTACACCAACTAGGGCCAATTTTTAAATTTCCAAGCAAATTAATTTACAAACCTTTACGTCTTTGGAGTGTGGGTGGAAACCGAAGATCTCGGAGAAAACCCACGCAGATCACGGGGATAACGTACAAACTCTGTACCAACTCTACCATTGCACCACCGTGACCGCCCTGAAAATGCTCGAGCATCTCAGCAGGGCAGGCAACATCTCTGGAGAGAAGGAATGGCTGACATTTCAGGTCGAGACGGGCTACAGGCTGATCAATGGGCCAGACACGTTCACTCCTCATGACTGCAAAGCTCCTCTTTTACTGATAACCCACAGATTTCATTCAGAACCATCTAATAGTATGATCTCTCAAAGCACTGTGGGAAAGGGATTGCTTTTTCAGGGAGGTAAAATAACTTGCAGGTGCTGGCATCCTGTGTAAAAACAACAAAGTGCTGGACGAACTCAGCAGGTCAGGGAGCATCGGTGAAGGGAGTTTGGGCAGATGATGTTTTTGACCAGGTCTCTTCTTCTTCATGTCTAAAGCTGCACAGCCTCCCAGCCACTCGTTCTGTAGTTGGAACTCACAAGGTGCAACCATCCTCTACAACCAACCTGAAGCATTGTTCAGTTTCCCTTTCCCCTGTATGCTGCCCGAGCCAACAAGTGCATCTTGCATTGTCTGGATTTACTCCTATTCCTGTTTGAATATTTGAGTTGATGTTGGCTGGTCTGATTATTTTAGCAGGTGCATTACAGTCTGCTGCCACATCCCAGCATTGCTGCATGTCTGGAAAGCTTTGATTTCTGATACAACTCCGAACCATATTGTTACTGGCTGTGCAGCAGATGGCACAGCGTTACATCTGTTTCTTTGCTGACACAACCCCTGTGAAGAAAGGCTCCCAGTTGGTTGTCTCAATGCACATGGTAATAGCATTGTTGCCAAACAAGTCAGGTTGAATGCTGAACCAGCTAAAATACCTTCTTTCTAACTGGACCAATGAAGCTATGAGTGAAGGTAGACACAAAATGCTGGAGTAACTCAGCGGGTGAGGCAACACCTGCCTCACCCGCTGAGTTACTCCAACATTTTGTGTCTACCTTCGATTGAAACCAGTATCTGCAGTTCCTTTTTACACAAGCTACGAATGAAGTCCATCTAAGTAATTCTTCAGCAATATGATTAGGAATTCTGCATGATGCTTCTACAGCCATCCTTGAAAACTGGTGCTCCTATGAATACTAACCCTCTTGCTAAAGAAGAGTGGTCATCATGCTGTAATTTGGTTCATAAATGTCAGAGTCACAGCAGAGAAACAGGTTCTCCAGACCACCAAGCCTTCCTCCAACATCAGCCATTAATCATTTTTACACTAATCCTATCCTAATCCATCTTAATCTCTGACATTCATATCAACCCCTCCCTCCCCCATCTCCTCCCTCCACTTCTACTATACATCTATACACTAGGAGTAATTTTCAGCTGCCGGTTGACCTACCAACCCACATATTTTTTGGCATGTGAGAGGAAAGCGGAGCTCCCAGAGGAAACAGAGAACATGCAAACGCCACAAAGACAAAATAAACGGTCGGGATTGCACCTAGTTGATGGAGTAGCGAGGCAGCACTGTGTCACTGTTTTGCCTTGGTTGCACTTTTAATTTCAACAACTCTGCCTGGCAAATATGACTCTGAGGCAGCGGTGGAAGCACAAATCTTGTCCAGTTTTACAAGTTAAATGTTAAACACAAGTTGAACATTTATAAAAGAACATTTAACAAAACATTTACATCGAGTATGAAATAGAAATTACTTTTACATAGAAATAAATACAAAATGCTGAAATACTCAATGTGGGGGAAATGGTTACCAGTTGGAGATCAAAATATTCCTGCAAAGAATTGTCTTTTTAAAATTTGAAAAAATAAAATCCTTCCGAATGATTGTTTACGTCAAGCATGAATTCCTAAGTGGAATCAAGGTTATTTAGGAAAATATTTTTGGCAAAAAGCCATGGAATTTGAGCACAAAAAGAGGACAAAAAGGATTCTGTTCTCCTCCATCTCGGGGTTTTTCACACCAAAGTCCACATATACACCTAGTTTCAGTAAATTAATTCTTGTCAAGCAAAAATAGAAGAACCTTCACCTCGTCCAAATTTGCAATTCTCAAAAAGGATTTATGATAGCTTCTAGTTAAAGAAAGGCTGCAAGAAAAACCCAGGGAACTTCAGGCCAGTGAACCGAACATCAGTGGTGGGCACGTTATTGGGATAGGAATTCAGAGAGACAGGATCTTGCACACATTTGGAAAGGCAAGGACTGATTAGGCACAGTCAGCCTGATCATATGTGGGAAATTGCATATAAAAAAAAAGATTTATTTGAAGAAGTGACCAAGAGGAATTATATCCACTGTGGTATACATTGCCCATTGATATACCAGTGTGGCATACACTGTCAAAGTGGATTTTAGCAAGACTTTTGGCAAAGTACCACATGGTAAACTGGTCTGGAAGGTTGGATCGTGTAGGATCCAGGGCAAGTAATCCTATTGAATACAAAATTGGCTTGAAGATAGGAGGCAGAGGATGGTGATAGACAGTTGATTTTTTGCCCAGAATGGAGGCCTGTAGCAAGTAGTATACTAGAGTGTTCACAAGTGGTGCACCACTTGGTTCCTGGCACTGCGAGTAGCCAATGTTGCTCCACCGTTTAAATAGGGAAATAGAGATAATCTAGGAAATATGAGGCTGGTAAGCTTGACATCATTGTTCAGGATAGGATTTATATGCATTTGGAAGAGAATGGGATAATTAGGTGCAGTCAGCAAGGCAATGGCATGTCACAGTTTACTAACTTGATTGAGTCAGTTGAGAAGGTGATGAGGGTAATTGATGAGGATAGAGACATAGAAATTTGTAGCAAGGAAACAACAATTTGGATGAGAATGTACAAGGCGTGATTACTAAATTTGCAGATGACACTAACATGGGTAGCATCGTAGATGGAAAAGATGGTTAGCGAAAGTTACACTTGTATATGTTGATCAGTTGGGCAGGTGGGCTGACGAATGGGTAATGAAGTTGAATGCAGATAAGTGCAAGGTATTGTATTTGGGAAGTCAAACCAGAGCAGGACATACACAGTGAATGGCAGGGCCTTGGGAAATGTTGTAGATCAGAGGGATCTATGACTCCAGGTACATAGTCCCTTAAATGCAGCAGCGGTAGTTAGGTGGGTCAAGAAGGATTCCAGTACATTGGCCTTCATCAGTCAGGATACTGAGTAAACTGTAGATGTTGGGATGTCATGTACAAGACATTGATGAGGCTGCAATTGGAGTATTGCATTTAGTTTTTGTCACCCTGCTATCAGAAGGATGTTGCTAAGCTTCACAAAGTGCAGAGAAGATTTACAAAGATGTTGCCAAGATGCTGAGGAACTGAGCTATCAGGAGAGGTTAGGCACAGTATACTTTATTCCTTGGAGCAAAAGAGGATAAGGGTGATCATATAGAGATGTAAAAAATCATGAAGAGGATAGATAGGGTGAATACACAAAGAGTTTCTTACCAAGAACTAGGGGACATTGGTTTATGGCGAGAGGGGAAATGTTTCATAGGAACCTGTGGGGCAGCTTTTACCCCACAGAGTGATGAATGTATGGAATGAGCTGCAATTGGAGGTAATTGGGGCAGATACTATAACAACATTTAAAAGATAATTGGACAGGTACAATGATAGGAAAGGATCAGAGCATGTGGGCCAAATGTCGGCAGATGGGATTTTTGTAGATAAGACATTTTGGTCAGCTTGGGCCCAACGGCCTGCTTTTGTACTGCATGATTCAGTGACTCTATGCTTCCAAAACTAAAAGACACTTAAGATAGGCACATGGATAGGAAAAGTCTGGAGGGCTAGGGCCAGGCACCGTACAGTGGAATGCGCTCAGTTCAGCATGCAATGTCATAAGGTCATAATTGATAGGAGTAGAATTAGGCCATTTAAGAGGGAGTTAGATGTGGTCCTTGTGGCTAAAGGGATCAGGGGGTATGGAGAGAAGGCAGGTAAGGAATACTGAGTTGGATGATCAGCCATGATCATATTGAATGGCGGTGCAGGCTTGAAGGGCCGAATGGCCTACTCCTGCACCTATTTTCTATGTTCTATGTTTCTATTCGGCTCATCTATGACAATTCTATCACACCCTCTTAACCCCATTCATAATCATAATCATACTTTATTAGCCAAGTATGTTTTGCAACATTCGAGGAATTTGATTTGTCATACAATCATACCAATAAAAAGCAACAAAACACACAAATTACATTTTAACATAAACATCCACCACAGTGACTCCTCCACATTCCTCACTGTGATGGTAGGCCAAAAATAAAGTTCAATCTCTTCCATCCTTATTCTCCTGCCATCTCCCCATAACACATGGTTGTCATGGGCAGGTTGGACCAAATGGCCTGTAGCTTACTGCATACCACAATGACTAAGTCTTAAGGGAGTGTGGGATCATCACCCGGCAAGGCAAATGCTGAACTATTGCATGTGCAAACAGGATGCTGGATTATCAATGTTGTATTGTTCGTATCATCTGTGAGCAGGGATATTATCAGGAATATCAAATAATCAATAAATCATGAAAAATTCACACAGTTCAACTTTAGTTTATTATCAATTGTACCAAAAATACTTTTCTTTTCTCTGACCTTTCAAATATTTGAGAGTTGAATTAAAATACTGGAACCTACACAAGAACCAGGAAGAAAATTAAACATCTACTTTAAAAAAAAATGAATGCTAGGAATTTTGAATCGTTTATTCAAGGAACGAAAATCTATAAATCAAAATCTGTGTTGCAAAGGTTAAAGAGGTTTGGGTGGTAGTTAAGGTTTAATTTACAATTAAAAATTAATCCAACATGGCATCACTTTTATATTTTTCATAGCAAGATTATTTTGTAAATAGCTCAAGCTTTCATCGCTATCGATTAAGCTGGTGTACCCATGGTGCAACTATTTACTGCATCTGGATTTTCTTTTTCTACTGCATATTGCCAGGTTTCATACATTTTTTTTAACTTTCACGATGGATTTCTGTGGAGAGCTGGCAATCTTGTTGTTACCACTGCACTCTACAGGACAGTTTTAAAATAAGCATTAGCCATGGGTAAATGGATTCAGAGAGAGATGAATGAAGCTGTACAGTACAGAAACGTGCTAATTGACCAAACAATCTTTACCAACCACGATGGTACATACACTGGTCCATTTGCCCACATTAGGCTCTTATCCCTCTGCTCCTTCCCTATCCAAGTTCCTCTACAATGCCTTTTTAATGTTACAATTTTATCAGCCTCTACCACTTCACCTGGCAGCTTGTTCTAGATAACCATTACCCCCGTGTGAGAAAATACATCTTCAGATCTCTCTTAAATTTTTCCTCTCTCACCTTAAACCTATGTCCAGTGGTTTTAGACACCCCTGGGAAAACTATTCCATCTATGTGTCTCATCACTTTATTAATCAGCCGTCTAATTTCCAGTGTAAATAAACCTATCCTATCCAACCTCTCACCTTAACTGCAGGCTTCCATTTTAGGCCACATTCTGACAAATCTCTTCTGCGCTCTTTCAAATATTACCACATCCTTTTTGTAGTGTGGTGACCCTTTGTAACATCCAACAGTGCCTCTGAATATTAGAGCAACAAAAGCAAACAAGATATTAAGGATGAGTCGCACCCTGGCCGCTCCCTCTTCCTCCCTCTCCTGTCGGGCAAAAGGTAAAGAAGTGTGAAAACGCACACCTCCAGAGTCAGGGACAGTTTCTTCCCAGCTGCTATCCGGCAGCTGAATCATCCTTCCACAACTAGAGATCAGTCCTGAACTACTATCTACCTCACAGGTCATCCTCAGGCTATCCTTGATTGGACTTTGCTGGCTTTACCTCGAACTAAATATTATTCTCGCATCATGTATCTATACACTGTAACTGGCTCAATTGTAATCATGTATTGTCTTTCCGCTACCTGGATAGGATGCAACAAAACCTTTTCACTGTACCTCGGTACACGTGACATTAAACTAAACTGTACCTTAGATACAGGCTATGATTTGTACTTTCTACCCACAATGTTGCTCCTAACTACTTTAATCAGCTAGGGTACAGGAAGAACAGTGTCATCAGGCAATGATTTATTCTTACAAGTAAAATTATTTTAGGTGTGCATTTCTTGTCATACAAATCGAATTAAATTAGACTGGTTAAATTTTTTCAAAGTACCGGCAACCTGAAAGTAATAACAGATGCTTCTGCAAATGTATAACTTGCTGTCTAAACTCAAAAATGGTGCTTGCTGTTGGATGGTTTCATTGTAATTCAGAGTGAAAAGATAGAAGAAGATTGAAGACAGCAGAATACAGCTCCATTTTGGTGAATGCATATTTCAGTTGTGTTCTTTTCTTCAATACTTCAGAGTATTGCTGAAGCATTGTTAAAATAAGTGAACTCAATGACAGCCCAGGAAACACAGAAGCATAGCTGATGCATTAACCATTAGACTGCCAACATCGACAAAGTAATTTGTATGTTTTTACATGAGCAGAAGGTTGTATTGAGGTTTTAGAGTGGACTGGTTGTGGGCAAAGATAATAATGAGGCATGCAAGACTGCAGAAGCTGGAATCTTAACCGTAAACCAAAATACTAGAGGAACTCAGCAGGCCAGGACCAATCTTCAGACTGATGGAGAAGGGGGAAGAGCCTGTCAAGTGATAGGATGATACAGGTGAGATCTGTGCAGTAAGTGACAAAGGATAGAGCTAAAACTGAGACAAAAGGGTAGTTGGGCAAGTAGAAGCAGCAAAATGTAAACTCGGATAGAGGAATATGGGTGGAAGGGGATGGGGGGGGGGGGGGGGGGCTCAGGGATGGAAGAAGGAAAACGAGAGAGAAATACAAGTGTGTCTGGCTGGGGGGAGACAGGGAAAAGAAGAGAGGTCGAGGGGATATTACTTGAAATTGAGGTGCTGGTCCTCCAATTTGCGTGTGACCTCACTCTGACAATGAAGGAGTCTCATGAAAGAGAGGTGAGTATGGGAATGGGAAGGAATAATAAGAATAATTAGCATGGGTGATCCATTGGTAATAAACTGGCAAAGAGTGTACCTGTTCCTAGAAAAATATGACCAGGCAGAAAAGATCAAAGTTGGTCCTGAACAAGTTCAATTTTGAGCATCATACCGATAAAAGTTATGGGCTTGCTCTTGAAGGGTTGGTTCTCATTTTAGATATTAATGTTGGGTACAGGGGTGAGAGGCATAGCCAAAGTCAGTCCAACAGCACTTTGCAGCTTGCTCTGATGCAGCGTGACCCAAAATGGATATTTGGCTCTTGCGCATTGCTTTTCCAATCTCTTTGAAGACCTGCCAAGTAAACAGTAGGGGAGATGAGGCCAGGGATGAATTTCTAAGCTTCATTACACAGCAAACAAACTGCACATTAGTTATAATATTTACCGCCTAATTTACAAAATAGCAGATTGTTATTGAAGAACAGTAACACTGGTGATTTGCATATTTATTTGGGCAGTAATCTAAAATAATTACATGTTTAAAGCTGTTTATAATACATTCCAGTTTTAATCTTCTCAAGCTATTTTCTGAGAACTTGTTTTCTTAAAGCAGATTGATTTGCTGAAGAATTAAGACTTGCCCGAGGCATACAAGATCTTGATTTTATTACCTCTTGTGACTCATTAGTCTTTAATGAGACACTAGCTGAGCTTAACCTGAAGAATTTGTCTATCAACAAGAAGGGGAAGGGGCCACCATTTATCACAGGAACTCAGGGATTTGTGGCTGGCCCCATGATTATTTAGGCGGAACCAATGATGTTTTAATATAGATTATCCATAATGAAAATAAACCAATGAATGTTCTGATGGTTAGTTAGATATTACTAAAATTTATACTCTGTTGGAACATTCGTAGAGGTTAGATTATTTAAAGCAAATATTTAGGACCACACATTCCACTCGGGTAGCTGACAACCCAATGGTATGAACATTGATCTCTTTAATTTCAAGTAGTACCTCTACCACTCTCTTTCCCTCTCTCCACCCCACCCAGTGTAAATACATTTCTCTCACCATCTCCCACCAGCATCGTTATCCTGCTCCTTTCCCACCTCCGCACATTCATCCCCAATCCACCAGTCCCCATCCTCTTCCTCCCATTGTCTTCCTTCCAACTTTACATTTTACACCTCCTCTTCTTTCCTGCTCCAACCATTCTTTTATCTCCTTTTCACCACTACCCTTTGTCACTTACTCCATCCATCTGGTTTTAGCGAAGGCAACACATGGAGAACACTGGGAATATGAAATAAAAGCAGGGAATGCTGAAACACAGATGATCAGGCAACATTTGCAGATTGAAAAATAGAACTCAGTTGTTCTTTGCATGGGCTGTTTTGGCAGCGGTTTTAAAGGTTTCTTTTAAACCAATGAATTGGCTGAGCTTACAAACAGTTAAATAGAGGTATGGAAACATAAGGGCCTGAAATTTGGTCATGTAATGTTTGTCCCAAATCTTTTGGCATTTCACACACTAACGGACATTTTTGAGAAATTGTCCACACTCAGAATGATTCACTATCACGACACTTGATGCGGACCTAATGCTGTTAATTCTGATGCAATGCCATTTTACAGCATCACTCGGTGAAATTCTGCACCACTTTCTCAAAGCTATCCCACGCTTATCCTCAAAAAAACAGCAACAATTTCGTAATACTGCTCACTCTCCAGTTGCAAGATTTACAGGAACACTCAACATTGACTGCACTTACCGCCTCTTCAATCTGCTCCATAGCTGCCTGCTTTTTCAAGGAAAAACTAATTCCAATGTTGACCGGAGGTGTCCTTTCGAGATGTGGAAAATGCTTGTGTTAGACTGATGGCACTAATGGTGGATGTAGAACTGGAAATAGCAAGTTGGAGGGGTGAATGGTGCAAAGAGAGATTCCATAGGGAGAGCCATAGCAAAACTCACCTCTGATGCCTTTAGCATTACTAGAACCCTAGCCTGCAACAATACCTCTGGAGCAGTGTTTACAGAGTAAAAATGTACCTAATTACCATATAACCATATAACAACTACAGCACGGAAACAGGCCATCTAGGCCCTTCAAGTCCGTGCCGAACAACTTTTTTCCCTTAGTCCCACCTGCCTGCACTCATACCATAACCCTCCATACCCTTCTCATCCATATGCCTAAATAAATCGAATTTATTTTTAAATGATACCAACGAACTTGCCGCCACCACTTCCACTGGAAGCTCATTCCACACCGCTACCACTCTCCGAGTAAAGAAGTTCCCCCTCATGTTACCCCTAAACCTCTGTCCCTTAATTCTAAAGTCATGTCCTCTTGTTTGAATCTTCCCTATTCTCAAAGCGAAAAGCTTGTCCACATCAACTCTGTCTATCCCTCTCATCATTTTAAAGACCTCTATCAAGTCCCCCCTTAACCTTCTGCGCTCCAGAGAATAAAGACCTAACTTATTCAACCTATCTCTGTAACTTAGCTGTTGAAACCCAGGCAACATTCTAGTAAATTTCCTCTGTACCCTCTCTATTTTGTTGACATCCTTCCTATAATTGGGCGACCAAAATTGTACACCATACTCCAGATTTATTTATTGCAATTATTGCAAAGATTTGCATCCTTCTGCAGTCTAAGTTCAAGGTCTAAATGACCATAACTTTTAACTGGAGCAGTTTGAAGAAGGGTCTCGACCCAAAAAACGTCACCCATTCCTTCTCTCCAGAGATGATGCCTGTCCCGCTGAGTTACTCCAGAATTTTGTGTCTATCTTTGGTTTAAACCAACATCTGCAGTTCCTTCCTACACGTTATATTTAACTATGTGGCTTCAGTATAGGACAGTGCACAGATCTATGCAATCTCTCAGGTCCTTGCACACTATGGCATTTCTGGAGCCTTTCTTGCTCTGTTCTCTCGCAAAAAACACAAATTACTATTATGACCAGTGAACTGAGTCACTCACACAGGGACAATGAAGCCGGTGGATATAAAAGTCTTCGATCACCATGACAAGCTGACGTTCTCTTGGAGACCTACTCAGTAGAATCTCCCTGAACGTAAAGTATATCGAGTTTTAAAACTGTTAAGGCTAAAGTTAATAGCATGTGGTTCAAAACAATCTCAATAGCTAGAATGATATTGTGTAGGAAGGAACTGCAAATGCTGGTTTAAACCGAAGACAGTCACAAAAAGCTAGAGTAACTCAGCGGGACAGACAGCATCTCTGGAGAGAAAGAAAGGGTGACGTTGCAGGTCGAGGCCCTTCTTCAGACGAAGGATGCCTGAAGAAGGATTGACCCGAAATGTCACCCGTTCCTGCTCTCCAAAGATGCTGCCTGTTCCACTGAGTTTCTCCAGCTTTTTGTGTCTTTCTTCAGTTAGAATGATATTGTTCACTTCAAAGTTTTAATTCTGACAAATGGTTCCACTGAATTACACATTGGCAATGTGAGCACATGGAGACAGACAAGACACCTCTAAATGTTTAAACCCCTTTGCTAGCACAGAGTAATTTGCATGCGTGTTCTAAAAGCTTCTGAGGTCAGTGCCACTTGACACCCAAAATTAGAATTTTGAGGGTTGACTCCCCGAGTAGACATATTTCTCAATTATTGATGGTCATGTCCATGGTGCCCAAGACCATGTTTGATATGGCAAATAACATCAGTCCTGCAAGCTTCTTCATCCCTGTTATGATTATGCCAAATATCTTAAGCTACAGTTGCCTGAAGCCTAGTTTGATGGAGGCTAATTGGCATTGCCCCGTTGCCTTACATTTGGCTGGTAGATACCAATTGTGGACATTTCCAAGAAATGTATCCACACTCGGAATGATTCACTATCACAACACTCCATGCCCACCTAATGCTGTTAATTCTGATGCAATGCCATTTTACAGCATTATGTCTCCTAACATGACCAAGGAGGTGTCACGGTCATGTTAGTTTACAAACCATATCTCTTCAGTAGCATCTATACTGTAGACAGTACTGTTTATTTACAAAGCTGTCCCAGAAGTAGAGGTTGGTGACCTCAAAAGATCAAATCCATATCCAGTGAAAATGTAAACAAGTGCGTGGTGCTATCCTCACCATATGTGGTTGTAAAGACAAGACCAACTAATCTTTTAATCTTCATCTGGAATTATGCTGTTGTGTAGATAGCAGCTAACCAACAGTTCTCTGTCAGGCCACAGGCCTGCTTTAAGTGCATTTCAGCATCTTGCTCTTCAAGACAAATTCTCACACGTTTATCATCGTTTTTGTTTAAATGGTAACATTCCATCAGATGCCAATGATCAAGATTATATTTGTTGAATTTCTGCGTCTATTTTCAAATCTTTACACACCAGAATTGAAGGACTGGAACCGATTGGTAAACAAGACCAAGACACAGTGCTTGGTGCCCAGTAGGTGAAGCCATGGGAGAAACCATTCACGTTCCCACAATCAGGAATTAGATATTAGAATTACTGCTCCTGGCTATCAATGTTTCCAATTAGGAACCGGAGATGGCCAGTGTCATTAGTCACCAGCTTTTTTTTATTTTTGACTACTCCAATCCAAGAATGACATCAGTCTGTGTTAGGAACAACTTGGAATAGCTCAATGTTGCAACAAGGACCCTCAGGCTGTGAAAATAAAAAAGTCACCAAAGAGTCTCAAAATTGGTTTTCCATAGTGCTCAAATAAAGATCACTGCTAGAAGCAGAATAAAGCTAAATTATCTGATGGGGCACAAATAAATCAAATGGGAAGATATACAGAAAGGAAATTGATTCAGTTAGGTGTTTTGACGGCAAATTTAATGCAGCTAAAATGAGGTGCATTCATCCTAATTTCGTCACTTTGTTCAGTTTTGTTTTATTTCTGAAACATTTTGTGCAGTGATATTAAATCAAATGTTCACATGAATCACAATATAATCACTTCCAAGTTTTCTTTATGCAAAACAACGACTGCAGGTGTCTGCTTATACAATAATCAGAATATTTTATTCTTTTTTATCATGTTATAATGACATCCTAAATATTAAACCACAAATCAAGCTTCTTTTTTTTCAATTTCAAACTTTCACTTTAAAAACTCCCATAATACTGTTATTGCATTCAGAGTAATGTCTAAATATTCAGTGATGTTATTCTATCAGGATGTTGACCTCAAAAGATCAAATTCATATTCAGTGAGAATATAAACAAGTGCATGGAAAATGCCTTGCCACATTGTCGTTGGAAAAATTAACAAACAAGGTAGAGTATTTTTACAATCTACATTTTTAGATAGGAATTTTCAACTTTAAAGGCTAAGTGAGCTCAATAATGGACAAGGAGCTTCTTCCGTTGCTAAGCAGGCATTTGATTTGGTTCAAACCCCTGTCAAAGTACAAGCAGTAATCAGTGCGGCATTAGATATATTCAAATAAAAGTACATGAGACTATTCATGGTGCCTCATCAAAATGCAGAAGGCAAACTGAACAACTGCAGAGAGTGAATACACCCTCAGCTTTTGCCTATAAACTCCTTCTCATTCATCTGGGCTTCACTCTGGCATAGCTGTACAGTAAACAGTGACATCTCTTTTTCCTGTGATACTTCAATGCATTCAGAAAACTGCTGGTCGAGGCTGTATGTGTACAAATGTTCACACATACAGGATCAACTGGAAAATATTGATATCAGCCATTCTCATATCTGAACATTCATTTTGCAGATTAAAGAGATATCATGGTGTAAAATCAAGGGGATGAGACGGTAACTATTTCATCATAAAAGGAACAGAAAGCAGAAGCTGAGAGAAAGCATGTGTTGATCTATTTTTGGATGAGAAAAAATCTCTCATTTTAATACAGGCTTCAACAATAGACAGCCTGTGTTTTGCACCTTCACAAATGCCTCCTACTCAAGATGAACACACTGGGAAAAAATGTTCAAATGAAAGTCTTCTTTCAAATTATTATAATTCCAAAGAATTCAGACATTGAAACAATGGGTTATAAAGCTTGAGGTTACTATACCTGTCAGTGTTCATTTCAAATCAAATAAAATTACAGCCACTTTGCCAACATTTTTTTTGGACTGTCTTTTTTTTCTGGTGATTCAGAATGAAAAGGAATAAACAACAACAAAAATCACCAAGGTTTTAAATTACTATCTGCCTCTCTGAACAGACCCCGATTCATACACACAAGTACCATGGTGTTCTGCCAGAGTCAGCCTATCGCTGAGCTCTGGCAATTCAGTAAGTATGCAGGTCTTCATTGACGAACACAAACTGGTGGCGTTCGCTGCATTCAGAAATTCTCCTCATGTCCTTCCAAAAGTACTTCAGTGATCAGCATTCCTTTTCGAAGCTAGTGTTGTTTGTTTAGAGGGTGGATGTTTGTAAGAAATTCCCATTTTAGGGTTTGTGTATTAAGTCCGCAACTCTATTTTAAAATAAAGACTTTTCACTCTTTTGAGTCGAAGACTTTTATAGATTGCAACAGCTTATTTAACAAAAAAAACACCAAAAATGTTTGCATGATTTTTTTCCAGTGGACATTTGTTCCTCCATTGTTCTTCCACTGGCAGAATTGTCTTCACCAGTTCATCAAATGTGTACTCTTTGATAAACCACTTGCTCTATACAATCCTTTTATTTCAGTGCTAATGAGATAACAAAACTAATGGTTGGGATTATTACTTTATTATCAATTCGTGATTGCTTTGCACAATGTCACCACATTTCTTTCACAAATATCTCAGCACTAAATGCAAAATTATTCTGAACTCTAAAGGGATCATCAAAATGTACAAGAGATTGGGGTTAATGTTTACAAGGAACTCATCATTCACACCTTAACTTTAATGTTAAAATTTGCGATTTATAATAACTTCTGGCTTCAACTGCTTCTTACTATGTCAAGCTGTAGGAGATGGTTACCACCTGACAGATGATGCCGCACATTAACTCTAGCCTCCCAGCGACCCTTGATCCACAGATAGCCACAACATGCTGGAGTAACTCAGTGGGCATGTCAGGCAGCATCTCTGGAGACTTCAGTGCGCAGAAGGGTCTCAACCCAAAATGTCACCCATTTCTTCTCTCCAGAGATGCTACCTGTCCTGCTGAGTTACTCCAGCATGTTGTGTCTATCTTTTATTCAAACCAGCATCTGCAGTTCCTTCATACACATACAGCCTTGATCCACCGAAGTTTGCTTAACGCTGCAACAGGTCCAACGCAGACGTTATCTCCCTGGCCCTAAACTCACTTCTGGAACATCATGACAAGGAATCCTACATTAGACCCCTATTCACAGACTATAACTCTGCAGTCAATACCACTCTCATTCAAATTCATGTCCAAACTCCAGGACCTAAGAATCAGTTCCCCCTCTGCCACTGGATTCTTGACTTTCTGACACACAGACCTGATTCAGCAGGGATAGGTGGTAACACTTCCCCCACAATAACTCTCAACACCGGTGCCCTCCAAGGTTGCATTCTCAGTCCCCTACTACTTTTATACCCACGACTCTATGGCCAAATTCAGCTCCAATTCGATCTATATCTTTGCAGCTGACACCATCGTGCTGGACTGAAGCACAAACAATAATGGGATGGACTACAAGGAGGAGAGAAAGCATAGTGACATGGTATCAGGACAATAACTTCTCCCTCAGTGTCAACAAGATGAAGAGCTAGTTATTGACTTCAGGAAGTAAAGCGGAGTACATGCCCAAATCAGCATCAATTATGTGAAAGGTGAAATGGATGAGAACTTCAAGTTCATTGGCATTAATATTATTAGTGGACTAGCAATATTCACGTGACAGCCAACAAGACACACCAATATCTCTATATACTGAGTGAGGTAATTAGACATTTCTCCAGTGACCCTAACAAACTGCTGCAGATGCATCATAGAAAGCATATTGTCGGGTTGCACTACAGCTTGGCTTGGGAACAGGTGAGCACAAGACCACAAAAAATTGCAGGGAGTTGCGGATGTAGCTCAGTCTGCAACTCCCCACCATTGACCCCTATACACTTCCAACTGCCTCGCAAAAATAGCCAACATAATCAAACCCTTGTCCCACCTAAGTCATTCCTTCTTCTCCCTGCTTCCATCTGGCAGAAAGTGCAGAAGCTTGAATGCACGCACCACCAGACTCAAGATCAACTTCTTCCACTCCATTAACAGCCTTCTAAACGGTCTTTCCATAAGCTAGGGTACTGTTCCATTCACCTCATCCCAATTGAGGACATTGGATTTTGTCCAAGGAATTGATGATGCACTACAACACCGAGAACTACATTTTGCACATATTACATTTCTCAGTACTATTTATTATACTTGAGTTTGGATAGCATGCAAACAAAGACTTTCACTGTACCTCGGTATGTGACAACAATAAACCTAAATGTGAATGACTTTATTAGAAATGAGCCAACAGAAATTTCTCAAACTAGGTACCGTCATCACTAAATGCACATGCATCTACATTGTTTATTTATTTGTTATTAATAAAATCGGCACATTAAAAGCAAAGGAAGGGTTTTTAAAAAATTTTTCCTCCCAGTTATTAACAGCAAAATTTGGTGAACAACAGAGGAAAAATCTGATGGGAACTTTGTGTATTTTGACCTTTATTTTTTGCAAATGAAAATAAACCCACTGCAGGGATCCACAAAAGCTACCAGGCAATGTACGGGCTACAGGATCCCAAGTGCACTTTGTAGGAGAAATGGACTTTGGGGCATCCCTATTTTGCAGCAATCTAATTGGAAATTGCCCCAATGTCTGAACCTTAAATGGTGTGATTATGGAATACACACACACAGTCTTTAAGTAAGTGAACTGGTTGACTAGTGAGTGCACCAAATGCTAAAGTTAGCAAAATAGTTGTGCAGCCATTATTCCTGGCAATGTAATGAGGAGCGTATGACGGATTTGTGTGCAAGCTTAGCTAAGAAAATAAGCAGATGCATAGTAGTCGACAGAAGATTATGCAGTTGTCCAGGTCTTCCTACAAGGTTGACACAGAGGAATGAAGATATACACTGGTCAGTGTGTAGAAGCATTTCTGAATCAATATAGAAACATAGGGTTGAGATTTTTGATTGGAGAAAGGCTAACTTTAACGAGATGCGAGATGATTTAAAAGGAGTGAACTGGGACATTTTGTTTTATGGGAAAGATGTAGAGGAGAAATGGAGGACATTTAAAGGGGAAATTTTAAGAGTACAGAATCTTTATGTTCCTGTTCGGTTGAAAGGAACCAGTAAAAATTGGAAAGAGCCCTGGTTTTCAAGGGAAATTGGACATCTTGTTCGGAAAAAGAACGAGATCTACAATAATTATAGGCAGCATGAAGTAAATGAGGTGCTTGAGGAGTATAAGGAATGTAAAAAGAATCTTAAGAAAGAAATTAGAAAAGCTAAAAGAAGATATGAGGTTGCTTTGGCAAGTTAGGTGAAAGCAAAGGGTTTCTACAGCTATATTAATAGCAAAAGGATAACAAGGGATAAAATTGGTCCATTGGAGAGACCGAGTGGACAGCTATCTGCAGAGCCAAAAGAGATGGGGGAGATATTGAACAATTTATTTTCTTCAGTATTCACCAAGGAGAAGGATATTGAATTATGTGAGGTAAGGGAAACTAGTAGAGTAGCTATGGATACTATGAGTTTCAAAGTAAAAGAAGTACTGACACTTTTGAAAAATATAAAAGTGGATAAGTCTCCAGGTCCTGACAGGATATTCCCTAGGACATTGAAGGAAGTTAGTGTAGAAATAGCCGGGGCTATGACAGAAATATTTCAAATGTCATTAGAAACGGGAATAGTCCCCGAGGATTGGCGTACTGCGCATGTTGTTCCATTGTTTAAAAAGGGTTCTAAAAGTAAACCTAGCAATTATAGACCGGTTAGTTTGACTTCAGTGGTGGGCAAATTAATGGAAAATACACTTAGAGATAATATATATAAGTATCTGGATAAAGAGGGTCTAATTAGGAACAGTCAACATGGATTTATGCCTGGAAGGTCATGTTTGACTAATCTTCTTGAATTTTTTGAAGAGGTTACTAGGGAAATTGACGAGGGTAAAGCAGTGGATGTTGTCTATATGGACTTCAGTAAGGCCTTTGACAAGGTTCCTCATGGAAGGTTGGTTAAGAAGGTTCGACTGTTGGGTATAAATGCAGGAATAGCAAGATGGATTCAACAGTGGCTGAATGGGAGAAGCCAGAGGGTAATGGTGGATGGCTGTTTGTCGGGTTGGAGGCAGGTGACTAGTGGGGTGCCTCAGGGATCTGTGTTGGGTCCTTTGTTGTTTGTCATGTACATCAATGATCTGGATGAAGGGGTGGTAAATTGGACTAGTAAGTATGCAGATGATACCAAGATAGGGGGTGTTGTGGATAATGAAGAGGATTTCCAAAGTCTACAGAATGATTTAGGCCAGTTGGAAAAACGGGCTGAAAGATGGCAGATGGAGTTTAATGCTGATAAATGTGAGGTGCTACACCTTGGCAGGACAAATCAAAATAGGACGTACATGGTAAACGGTAGGGAATTGAAGAATACAGTTGAACAGAGGGATCTGGGAATAACCGTGCATAGTTCCTTGAAGGTGGAATCTCATATAGATAGGGTGGTAAAGAAAGCTTTTGGTACGCTAGCCTTTATAAATCAGAGCATTGAGTATAGAAGCTGGGATGTAATGTTAAAATTGTACAAGGCATTGGTGAGACCAAATCTGGAGTATGGTGTACAATTTTGGTCGCCCAATTATAGGAAGGATGTCAACAAAATAGAGAGGGTACAGAGGCGATTTACTAGAATGTTGCCTGGGTTTCAACAGCTAAGTTACAGAGAGAGGTTGAGTAAGTTAGGTCTTTATTCTTTGGAGCGCAGAAGGTTAAGGGGGGACTTGATAGAGGTCTTTAAAATGATGAGAGGGATAGACAGAGTTGATGTGGACAAGCTTTTCCCTTTGAGAATAGGGAAGATTCAAACAAGAGGACATGACTTTAGAATTAAGGGACAGAGGTTTAGGGGTAACATGAAGGGGAACTTCTTTACTCAGAGAGTGGTAGCGGTGTGGAATGAGCTTCCAGTGGAAGTGGTGGCGGCAGGTTCATTGGTATCATTTAAAAATAAATTCGATAGGCATAAGGATGAGAAGGGTATGGAGGGTTATGGTATGAGTGCAGGCAGGTGGGACTAAGGGAAAAAAGTTGTTCAGCACGGACTTGAAGGGCCGAGATGGCCTGTTTCCGTGCTGTAATTGTTATATGGTTATAGAAAATAGGTGCAGGAGGAGGCTATTCGGCCCTTCAAGCCTTCATTGTAATCATGGTTGATCGTCCCCAATCAATAACCCGTGCCTCCTTTCTCCCCATATCCCCTGACTCCACTAGTCCCTAGAGCTCTATCTAACTCTCTCTTAAACCCATCCAGTGATTTGGCCTCCACTACCCTCTGTGGCAGGGAATTCCACAAATTCACAACTCTCTGGGTGAAAATGTTTTTTTCTCACCTCAGTCTTAAATGGCCTCCCCTTTATTCTAAGACTGGGGCCCCTGGTTCTGGACTCACCCAACATTGGGAAAGAAATTCCTGCATCTAGCTTGTACAGTCCTTTTATAATTTTGTATGTTTCTATAAGATCCCCCCCTCATCCTTCTAAACTCCAGTGAATACAAGCCTAGTTTTTTCAATCTTTCCTCATATGATAGTCCCGCCATCCCAGGGATCAATCTCGTGAACCTACGCTGCACTGCCTCAATCACAAGGATGTCCTTCCTCAAATTAGGAGACCAAAACTGTACACAATACTCCAGATGTGGTCTTACCAGAGCCCTATACAACTAAATTTAAATTTAAATTGTTAGTGTTCATAGATTCCAGATGGTGAAAAATAAACCGGATTTCGGGATCATTCAATGAGATTGTATTCTAAAAATAATACTGGAGAAGGCCAAAAAACACGAAAAACAGAAAACATAAAAAGAGCCCTGCCCCATCATTCACTATGATCACGGCTGATTATCCACTTTCCGATTTCTCCCCTCCTTTTCATAGTCAGGAGTCGTTTAGGAACCAGTGTCCCACTGCATTCTGTGGCATTGTTCCACAGGATCACATGCTCTGGATGAGGAAGTTTCTCTCACTGTGACCTCTGGTTCAGCATGTTACAAACATTGGGAACGTTTTCCCTGATCCAGTCATGTTCGAATTATATGGCTTTCTCTCAAAACCCTCAATCTCCAATCCTCAATGAAACAGACCTAATCGACCCAATCTCTCTTCCAGAGACTTAATCGACCTAATCTCTCTTCATATGCCAGTTTCATCAGTTCAGAGGGAAGTTGGGAGAAGATGCAATATCTCACTCTGATGTACAAACGCAGGAATAAAAATTAAAATCTTCTCATTGAGTAGAACTAAACAGATACAAGAAGACGACACAAGGAACTGTAGGTGTTGAAATCTTGAGCAAAACAGTGCTGGAGTAAGTCAGTGGGTCAGGTAGTATCTGTAGTGGGAATGGATAGGAAATGTTTTGGGCCTGGACCCTACATTAGGCTGAGAAAAGGGATACATAAGAAGAAACAACACAGGTCCAATGCTCAATTCTCCATCAGAGTTTAAAGGTCATTTTTAGAAAGTTATATTGTTTAACCATGAAACCAGAATTCAGTGACTTAGAACATCCTCTCTTTGTAATTTCAAGTTTAATCCACCTTTCATGAGATATAAAGATCTCAATGTGCAGTCTCAATACTGTATTCATAAGTGATAGGAGCAGAATTAGATCATTTGTTCCTTTAAGTCTACTCCACCATTCAATCATGGCTGGGGGTCTATCTTTCCCTATTAACCCCAATGGCATGCAGAAATGTTTATAACGATCCCCCAAAATTCCAGGTTAATTGATTTAACTCACTGTTGACCCCAAGGGATCTCGCTGGAAAATGGAAACAAAATCACACAGAATCACTGGGTGGTCCTGTTCTAAATGGGGTGGATTTGGGAATGGGTTATCTGCTGTTGTAGACTAGAAGTATCTTCCGTCACCATCCAGTTTAAGTCATAACTGAACTCACACTGAGGTAGGCATCCATAAGGTATTCTTCATTCCAAACCACTTACAAATATGAATTGTCAGTTCATTTAAAGAGGCACTGTCCCATTGTGTGATTACTTCCAACACTTAAAATAAATTAGGGAATAATTGGTTAATCTTCAGCATGAAAAAATGAATTATCCAGGATTGACAACGTTAGACTTTCCATCGATTCAGTGTTCCACTACCCAACACAGAAATAAATGTTACGTTCCAGATTCTATTTGAGTTGCTTGTAAAATAGTTGGATGTAATATCACATTTTGAGAGCAATTAGTAGATGTACGTCATTAACCCGAGTAGTAATGACTCGAGTGTAGGTGTCTGCAAAAAGCATTCCATACACTAAAATGCCATGAAAGAATGTGAAAAAAATGTTCAGAGAAGATAAAAATATGCACAAATTGGAAAATGTGCTGAACAAAAAAAAATGTAAGCCAATATTATGTGAGTTCCAAATTCAAGAACGCTGCACTCCCTGCCCACATTTCCTTCCCTGATTAAAATTATAGCTCATTGATGATGTTAACAGATAATCTGTTAAATGTGCACATTTTGGCATCATTTACAAGCTGGTTTTAAAACTCTATAATTAAGGTTGTAATGCATAAAATAATCATTTTTTAAAAATAATTCAAAAGTAAACATAAAATTACTGGAACATATTTTACTTTGCATTTTAATTGTGTAAATTCCCTGCAGTGGGAGCAACAATTCTAAGATTTATAGAATAATGAGACTCAATGTCCCTGATGTGTTCAGTTTTCAAACTCATTCACAATTTAATCAAAATTAAGTAATACGAAACTAATGTTTATGTAAATAACAAAAGCTATAATTTGTGAAGCATTTAAATGAAAATGTCTTCATGACATGTGAATGGTATTCAAACTCTGACAACAATCTTTTAAAATCAGAACAAAAAGCATTATAGAGAAAAACATGCTATTGCATAATTCAGCCTTATTTGTTTCTTGTACTGAATGTAACATATTCAATTTTCAGACTCCTGAAAAGCAGAGTTGCTGAAATATAGTTTGCATCTTTTTGGGGAAAGCACTTATTAAACATACTAGTTTCTTTTACTGGAAGAGTCAACATCAAGGGAAGCAGAGTTAGTGAGTAGGAAGGAACTATAGATGCTGGTTTAAACCGAAGATAGAGACACAAAACTCTGGAGAAGAATCTGAAGAAGGGTCTCAACCCGAAACTTCACCCATTCCTGCTCTCCATAGATGCTGCCTGTCCCGCTGAGTTCCTCCAGCATTTTGTGTCTATCTTCAGAGTTAGTGAGTGACAAAAGGAACAGAACGTGCAGGTTAGTCCTCACTTTTGATGGACCAATGTTGGTCCTCACTTTTGACTTTATGTTGAGTTGTTGTTTTTTGGGAAATGTAGGCTGAGAGGATTCTTAAATAGCTCATGGGAGGGGCAGGCTCCCAGAATATTCCCATCCTCATTGATGGCAGAGCCCAGCATGCAAATACTGAAGCATTTCCAATCACGGTCAACCAGAAATGCCAAGTAGATGATCCATGTGGGCTTCCTCCAGAGATCCCCACTAGAAGACGGTCTCCACCAAACCTAATTCTCTCCAACAGTTAGGAGGATAAAGTTGAGAATACTGGATGCAGCAAAAGTTATTACCAAACATTCTATTCTCAATCTTCAATAAAGTAATGGAAGTCGAAGCTGACAATACTATCAGGTAGCACCAACTCACCCACAACCTACCCACTGATGCCCAGTTTAGGGTTCACTAGGGCAACTTGGTTTCACACCTCACTGTGGCCTCAGTTCACATGATCAACATGCTTAATTCTAAATATGATGTAAAAATAACTGCAGGGTAATATTTATTTCATTCTGCTGTGTAGATGCCCTGGTAAAACTGAGATCAATGGGCAACAAAAGGAAAAATACTCAGAGGACTAGAATCAAGCAATAAAGATGGAATTCATTATTCTAGCCAAGGGGTAACAGTGCAGGTGTCCCTTGAGGCAGTGGCCTAGATACAACCATCTTCAACTATATCATCAGCGATCTTCCTTCCAACACCACTCTGGAAGTGTCTGAAGCATGCATAATGTTTAATTCCATTCACAACTCCTCTGCAAATGAAGCAGTCCAAGTCTGCTTGCAGCAAAATATGAATCATGCATGAAATGATGTGGAAAATAACATTGGCATCAAAAGGTATCATGTTCAACAACAGTCTAACCACCCAATGTTGACATTCATTGACATAACCTACACAGGGTCCCTGCCCTCTTATTCTTATATCGTTTTGAAACCTGAACTACCTACTGCAGTTGCATTACACATCACCAACACTGTCTCTACAAAAACAAACTAAGCACAGAATCTTTTTCCTGGCCATCTTGCTCAGCACTAAGTTCCTAACTACACTCATATAGGCCACATCGTGTATGTGCCAGATGCCAAGCTCCTAAAACAGATACTCTGATCCAACCTCCATCACGAGTATAGAGTACTAGGTGGACAGAAAGCAAAATCTAAAATCTGCTTGTAAAAATACAACATGCTCACAGGCACTTGAGAAAACTTGACCTGTGACAGCTAAAGGTGGACCAACAGCATTCAAACTGGTATTATGTCCATGCAATGGGAGCACACAGAAGCCTGTTGAAAATAGTATAAGGAGGTCACCATCTTACAAGTTGCCCACATTCTGCCAGGCATCTTCCATCCTCCTGTGGAAGACCTTGCTAATCACTGTAAAAGCCACAGCACAATAGAAGATGCCCGGTATCCTCCACCCTACCCCCGGCAAGAGATAACTCAATCAATTACAAAATCAAATCAACCTAATCTCTTCGTGACCTCTGAAATCACCCTTACTACAATGAAGCCTTTGCTATTCCCAAAATGTCCACTTCAGTTGCTCCCAATTGTAAAGGATCACTTCTCCCTCTGGAGAAATTAAATACGACTTAATAAAAATGAAGCTACAGCCAAGCAATTTAATTACAAATTGTGACCATTTACAGCAGTCAGAATATGTTGCTGCTGCATCCGAATTAAGTTTATGCTTTGTTCCACTTGCCTTGATTTTAATGTCATTAGATTTTCAGACCCATGTCATTTGGTCATTCGTTATTACTTTGTAAAAATTATTTCTACAATAATAATGTGACACATTGGAAATCATATTCAGAATAAGATTACATTTCATAATTAGATGTCATACGAGCGTCTGTTATTTCTTGCAGAATTGTGAACTTAATTTTTCTCATTAAATTAGTGCTGAACTGTAATTGTTCCTCTTTGAACATTGTAAAATTAATTATATCATAGCTTCCTTAAACCATAGCTCAGAACTTAAATCAGAAAGTGAAATAATAATCGGGTAAAATGCACCAACCCAAAAAAGACAGTCTCTGGATTTTCATGGCTCAGCAGTTCTCTGTGGTGCTGGCAATAAGTAACATTTACTGGATAGATTTTATTAATCGCAGAGGACACTGGTCAACGAGCCATGCAGAGGTGAACAGAGCAAAGCCATTTACAAGTCCTGATCTTATTTAAGTACAACTGCCAGCTAAGTCAGCTTGTTGAATTCAGAGCAGTTATGGGTAGTTGAAGGAAAGGGAGATGGCAGAGAACGCGACCTTGATCACATGGGTAAGAGTGATCCAAGGACGGCAACTTTCCCAGTGTATCTCTTTTTAATTCAAAACATTCACGGGTTGTGGGTGCTGCCGGCAATGCCAGGTTTATTGTCTATCTCTCTTGTTGCCTCTTAAACTGTTGAGGCAAGTAAGAGTCAGAGTTACATATAGTGGAGAGGATGTTTCCACTAGTGGGAGAGTCTAGAACCAGAGGCCATAGCCTCATAATAAAAGGATGTACCTTTAGAAATGAGTTGAAGAGGAATTTGTTTAGTTAGAGGGTGGTGAATCTATGAAATTCGTCACCACAGAAGGCTGTGGTGGCCAAATCAATGGCTATTATTAAGGCAGAGACTGACAGATTCTTGATCAGTAAGGGGTTCATGGGTTACGGGGCAAAGGCGGGAGAATGAGGGACGGAAAGATAGATCAGCCATGATTGAATGGTGGAGTAGACTTAATGAGCCAAATTATCTAATTCTACTCCTAGAACATATAAATTTGCATTAGCCAGACCGGGGAAGGAAGGTGGATTTACTCTTCCCGAAGAATATTAGTGAACCAGATGAGTTTCAATGACAATCTAGCGGTTTCATGGCTACAGTGATTAGATCATAGAAGAGTACAGAACAGGACAGGCACCGAACCACAATCTCTGTGCTAAACATTATGCCAAGATAAACTCATCTCATCTGCCTGCACACAAGCCATATCTATCCATTCCTTGCATGGGGATTAGTGTGAATTTTTGTTTCATTAAACCTTTTTAATTTAAATCCCTTCAGGTGCCAAGGCAGGATGTGAACTCCTCTTTCTCGTCGGCCATTGCAGAACTCCTGTTGCTGTTCCAGTGACTACAATGCTATTACGCTCTGACCCCTCAACTGTTACCAATGGAAACTTGAAAATCATTTATGACTTCCTTCTTTTTCATCATCTACAACAATATCACCATCAAACCTGGTTGAGATGTGTAGATGTAGGTTCTGAAATGATCAAAATCTTGTGAAACATGTGTAATGGAAATTCCAAGCACCGATAATGTTAGTGCCCATTGAGTCCCTTGAACCTATTCTAAGACCTCAGTGTATTATCAGCATTGACTTACACTTTGGAGCATCATTTAAATGACAACCAATTTGTATGTAGAATTGGGCTGATTCACAGAGATTCTATTTTTTTAAATTATTATGGGGTAGAGCTATCTTTGTTTAATGTAATGTCAACAAAATAGAGACTACACCATGTCTCTTCAACACAAAACCACAGATGGCCGAGGCGGCTCAGATGATAGAATGGCGGAGTAGACTTGATGGGTCTAATGGCCTAATTCTATTCCCATCAATTATGACCTTTTGACTGTACTTGCAATCTCACATCCACACGATACTCTCCATTTGAATAATGTCATTCCAAGGTGGGTGGCACAGTGCACAGCAAGTGGAGCTGTGAAGCAGCAACTCTGGTGACCTGGGTTCAATCATGGCCTTGGACGTTCTCAGTGTAGAATCTGCACACTGTCCCTGTGCCTTCACGGGTTTCCTCCAAGTGCTCTGCTTTCCTCCCACATCCTGGAGACGTGGATGTTGGAAGTCCATTGCCCACTGCAAATTGCTGTAACTGTGCGGGTGAGTGGCAGAGTCTTTGGGGAGTAATTGGGAATTTCAGAGGCAATAAATAGGGTGAGTGTAAATGGGTGCTTGATGGCTAGCATGGTCTCGGTGACTGCAGTGCCCAAATCAACATATGATTCTATATCATATTACATGTCAATGTTTCCACAAATAAAGCAGATGGCAAGCAAACAGATGAAAGGAAGTTATCTATTTTGCGATAACCAACTTCTGGATTTGAAATGAAAAAGAAAAAAAGCTGAAGATGCTTGAAACATGAAACAAAAACAGAAAATATCATAGTTACTCAACAGCATTGCTTATGCAAAGAGAAACAGGATTAATATTTCAGGTCAGTGATTTTTTATTAAAACTATGAAATGCTAGAAATCAAACATGTTTTAATTATTGAGCATGAGCAAGGATGGAGAGAACCAAAGGAAATTGTCAAAAGGAAATGACCATTACAGAATTATTCCAGCAAAGAAGGATGCATTTGCAGCGGCACCTCATGGGGCCCCCACTACATGCACCTACGGGTGCTGTTCCAGTGGCTCCAAAACCACAGACCGGCAACCAACCCCGCTAAGTGCCAGTTCGGCATCCGAACCATTTCCTTCCCGGGGCATCATGTCACCTCGCAGGGCACAACCCCGTTACCCACCAAGGTGGAGGCCATCCGGCAGTTCCTGCGGCCACTCACTGTCAAGGGGCTGCAGGAGTTTGTTGGCATGGTGACATCTTATCATTGTTCCGTGCCGGCAACCGCTGGCCTTTTTCCGCCGTCATCTGCGGCCCCCGGAACGCAGCTACAGCGCCTTCAATCGGGAGCTCCACGCCCTGTGCCTGGCGATCCAACATTTTCGGTATTTTCTGTAGAGCAGGCCGCTCACAGCTTTAACTGTCCACAAGCCCTTGACGTTCACCTTAGCCAAGGTGTCCGACCCCTGGTCTGCTCGACAGCAGCAGCACCTGGCGTTCATGTCTGAATTCACCATGGACGTCCAGCATGTGGCGGGTAAGCTCAACATGGTTGCCAATGCCCTGTCCCGCCCTACCCTCCCAGTTGCGGCGACCGTGGACCATGGAGTGGATTATGCGGGGCTCGCCGAGGCACAGGTGACGTGATGGACAGTTACAGGACGGCCGTTTCCAGGTTGCAGTTAGCCAACATCCCTTTTAGCTCAACTGGAGTGTCAGTCCTTTGTGATGTGTCCACGGGGAGACCACGCCCTATTATCCACGTGGGTTGGCGGCGCAGGGTCTTCCACGCCATCCATGGCCTGGCCCACCATTTGATCCTGGCGACTTCAGCGCTGGTGGCGGACAAATTCATCTGGCAGGGCCTCTGTCGCGGCTTGGGCCAGAGCCTGCATTCCCTGCCAGATGTCGAAGGTCCAGCATCATGTGCATGTACAAGATTTTGTAATTCCAGGGTGAGGTGGGTGGGGAGAGTGGTATTTCACCACTTTTCTCTCTCTTTTTCTTTTCGTTCTCTTTTATTTTCTTTTCGTTCTTTCTCTTACCCACTCTTTGGCTACACTACTTTGGTAGTCCAGGGGTCTTATCTTTGCACCTCTCACTTTTTCTCTCTCTCCTTTCTCTTTTCTTTTCCTTTATTTGGAAGCAAACAAGTTAAAATTGAAGCTGTACATTAACTGTATAATTTTATATGCCGTTTGTTCTACTCTTGTACATTTGCTTCTAATAAATAAAAAATAAAATAAAAAGTTAAAAAAGATTTTGTGGTTCACTCTGGCCGTTTCCGGCACATCCACGTGGATTTGGTTGGTCCATTGCCACTGTCTTTCGATGCCACTCATCTACTCATCATCGCGGATCGTTTTCCGAGGTGGGCTGAGGCTATACCGCTAACGGACACCTCCGCCGCCTCCTGTTCTCGGGCTCTCGCAGCCCAGTGGATTGGCCGTTTTGGGGTGCTTGTGGACATTTCCACCGACCGTTGGGCTCAGTTTACATTTGTTTTGTGGGCCGCACTGGCGCAGCTATCCAGGGTGCAGTTGCACCACACCACCGCCTATCACCCTCAGGCAAACGAGTTAGTGGAACGTTTCCACTGGCACCTGAAATCGGAGCTGAAGGCACAGCTCACTGGTCCAGACTGGGTCGACCAGTTCCTTTGGGTGTTGTTGGGCCTCCGTACGGACCCTAAAGCAGACCTGGACATGTCGTCCACTGAGCTGGTGTATGGCTCTCCGTTGCGGGTTCCCGGAGATTTCCTCCCTGCAGCTCGGGGGCAGCCGCAGCCTGCCTCGGCCATTTTGGTGAGTCTCCAGGAGAAAGTGAGCGGCCTGGCTCCTGTTCCCGCCTTGCTGCAAGGGACAGCCCCAGTGTATGTGCTGCCGGAACTTAAGAACTGCCTGTTGTATTCCTCCGCAGGGATTCGCACCGGTCACCGCTGCAGCGGATTTACGAGGGTCCTTTCCGGGTATTGCGCCCTGGCGTCGTGACTTTCCTGTTGGATGTGGGGGGCAAGGAGGAGATTGTATCAGTTGTTCGCCTTAAGCCCGCCCACCTGGATGTCGATAGCCCAGTGGTGGTGGCTCAACCCTGGCGTAGGGGCCATCCGCTGGTCGTTCCGGTGGCACCTGTTGTGCCTGTCTCCCCTTCACCCGTTGCTCCTGTTTCTCCTGCACCGTTACCATTCCCTGGCTCTGTTTCGCCAGTCCCACTTGCATCGCCCGTCCCATCCTTTGTTTCCACTCGGTCCGGTCGTCGTGTCCGACCTCCTGCTCGGTTCCGTACCTCAGGTTCGGGGGGGGGGGGGGTCCTGTAGCGGCACCTAGTGGTGGCCTGGGGAATCACAAACCCTCGCTATTGGCTGGCGTGGTCACGTGATCGCGGGAGTGTTTTCGCGGGCTTTTGGTAAAGCATTCATTCAATCTTCACCGTTCGAAGGAGCTTCGTTATTTTGGCTGTTTTAAACTCGCTCAAGTAAATCGCTTTATTATCGTTAAAATAAAGTATTTAACTTTACTCGATCGTCTCGACTCGCCAAACATTCAAACTATCTAATCAATGCCTACTGTTTATTACCAGAGTAACTCATTGATTTCATCTTCAGGCACCCTTCTCTGTAGTTTCAGATTTTTTAAAATCAAATATTTATAAATTTTGCTTTTGGGGGTCACAAGGGAACATGCCTTCACCACATCCACAGGCTCAACCACATCCACACACTACATTAAAGAAAAGGGTGTGTTCTCATACCAGTCTTAGTCTTCCTCCTCTTTATAATTGCCACCCATAACCTTGAGGCTTCTGCTCCTCCAACAAAAGGAATAGCTTCGCAACGACACTTCTCATACTTCTATCAAAGCTCTCTTCTGCCTCGCCTTCTCCATGAAACCAGTCGCAACCTCTTTAATCTATCCCATGTATCCGTCCCTGAATCTGTAGTCAGTTTGCTAAGAATAGCACAGCTTTTGTAAGTCAGGCTTGGCCCTTATTAAGCAAAGTGCCACAGATTAGGGGGGAGGGGGTGAGTGGGCGGTGAGGCTACACTGTGCAAGTGTAGAGTGAGAACGGAAATGGTCGATGTCAACAGGGCTAGAGAGTGTAGGAGGCTGGTGGGGGGACTTCTTTTAAACTGGGTATCTTAATAATTTTTTATTTTCTAATTCACCATTCACCAAGTGTTATGTAAGAACATAAACTCCATATTCAAGCAGGCCTAATTTTAGACAATTGGCATACGACTCACACTGTCGTATATGATACATGTCATTTGCCCTCCACCTGCTGTTCCCCATCCCATCCCCACAGCCTGCCTCTGACAACCACCATTTTTAGACCCTTTCAAAATTACCCATAAAATAGATTTAGTTGAAGATGGATATAAACATCTGGAGTAACTCAGCATCTCTGGAGAGAAGAAATAGGCGATGTTTCAGGTCGATACCCTTCTTCAGACTGGCTAGGGAGTAGGGAAACGAGAGATATAGACACATGATGCAGAGAGATAAAGACCAATGAAAGAAAGATATGCAAAAAACTAATTATGATAAAGGAAACAGGCCATTGTTAGCTGTTGCTGGGTGAAAACGGAAAGCTAGGTTTAGTTGTGTAAGATGTAACTGCAGATGCTGGTTTAAACCAAAGATGGACACAAAAAGCTGGCATAACTCAGTGGGACAGGCAGCATCTCTGGAGAGAAGGAATGGGTAGAAGGGTCTCGACCCGCAACATCACCCATTCCTTCTCTCCAGAGATGCTGCCTGTCCCACTGAATTACTCCAGCTTCATGTGTCTATCTTCAGCAAGATTTAGTTGTTCCTGTAAGCAAGGCTTCTAAATGTAACTTTATTTTCCTCATAGATGCAAACACCATGTATATGTTTAATATAGTGATGTGCAGATGATGGAACTCAGTGGACTCAGTACATACCTGTGTTTGTACTTGTAATAACTGCAGATAGGGTGCAGAGGAAGATGAAGGAAAGTATTTTACATTATAGGTAAGAAAAGAAAGAATGAAGAAATGACTGGGATGAAGTAATCAGATCATGCAACAAATTGCAGGGAGTTGGGGATGTAGCCAAGTCCATCACACAGACCAGACTCCCCACCATTGACTCCACCTACACTTCAAGCTGCCTCAGGAAAGTAGCCAACATAATCAAGGACTCTTTTCACTTCAGTCATTCTCTCGTCTCTCCTTCCCAATCGGACAAAAAGTACAAAAGTGTGAAACCACGTACCACCAGACTCAGAAACAAGTTTTACTCCTCTAATATATTCTGCACTCTGATATTTTCCCCTTTGCACTACCTGCTGTACTTATTATGGTTTGATGGTACTCATGCATATTATCTGATGTAATTGCACAGCAAACGTTTTTCACTGTATCTCGGTACACATCACAATAATAAAGCAACGTCTAGTACTAATATTAGAGATTTTCTTTGCCACTTTAAGAAATCAAAAGTAATTTTTAAGCTTTTTTGTTTAATTGTTTAATGTAATCAATCTTTTAAAATATTTAAATATAATCCCATAGGACATGATTTTTTGGCATTTAAAACATATTGCTGAAAAGGCATACAGAAGCTGGCACACATTCACCCACCAGCTGACATTCTGAATTCTGACCGTCCTTTATGGACAGATACATTGCATTACGGTATTACGAGATTCAGTTTGGGCCCCTCGAGTTCTACTAGTGTATTTAAGCTCTACTAGTGCACGAAATATTCAATATAACATTAGCCACCCATGGGTACATGCAAGAGTCATTCATAAAGTCTTAAAGTCATATAGGAGTGATGCGGGGTTATGACTGTTCAGGACAAAAGATCATGGAGGATGCTAGGAGAATGCAAGGTGACTTGGATAGGCTGGGTGAGTGGGCAAATGTTTGGCAGATGCAGTATAATGTGGATAAATGTGAGGTTATCCACTTTGGTGGCAAAAATAGGAAAACCGACTACTATCTAAATGGTGGCCGATTAGGAAAAGGGGAGATGCAGCGCGACCTGGGTGTCATGGTACACCAGTCATTGAAAGTAGGCATGCAGGTACAACAGGCAGTGAAGAAAGCCAATGGTATGTTAGCTTTCATAGCAAAAGGATTTGAGTATAGGAGCAGGGAGGTTCTACTTCAGTTGTATAGGGTCTTGGTGAGGCCACACCTGGAGTATTGCGTACAGTTCTGGTCTCCAAATCTGAGGAAGGACATTATTGCCATAGAGGGAGTGCAGCGAAGGTTCACCAGACTGATTCCTGGGATGTCAGGACTGTCTTATGAACAAAGACTGCATAGACTCGGTTTATACTCTCTAGAATTTAGGAGATTGAGAGGGGATCTTATAGAAACTTACAAGATTCTTAAGGGGTTGGACAGGCTAGATGCAGGAAGATTGTTCCCGATGTTGGGGACGTCCAGGACAAGGGGTCACAGCTTAAGGATAAGGGGGAAATCCTTTAGGACCGAGATGAGAAGGAATTTTTTCACACAGAGAGTGGTGGGTCTCTGGAATTCTCTGCCACAGAGGGTAGTTGAGGCCAGTTCATTGGATATATTTAAGAGGGAGTTAGATGTGGCCCTTGTGGCTAAGGGGATCAGAGGGTATGGAGAGAAGGCAGGTACGGGATACTGAGTTGGATGATCAGCCATGATCATATTGAATGGCGGTGCAGGCTCGAAGGGCCGAATGGCCTATTCCTGCACCTAATTTCTATGTTTCTATGTTTCTATCATGGGACCACGGAGTTAGGGAGGAGAAGATACAGAAGAAAGTGCGAAGATGTGAGGGCAGAAGGGAAGCTGAGAAAGATTTGGCACCGTTAAAGTTTGGAGGTAAGAAGGGAAAAAGTCCAAGAAATGAAGAGCATGATCAAAGGAGGGAGACCATAAACAATGTCAGGATAGGTTGGAGGATGATGGACAATCATGCATCAGCAGGAAGACAGGTGAGAAGATTAGAAATAGTTGGATTGGCATTCTGATGGGCACTGGAAGAGCCCAAAAACTGAAGAACACATTACTAAGAGTGGGGTTGACAATGAATCATCCCTCAATAATCTATATTAAAATATCCAAAGTCAATTTATATGACAAATACCTGTTCACGGCATCAAGATTATCACCATCATCCTCCATTAAACTCATTATGGAGTCCACATTTGTGCTATGCACAACTCTAGGTGAAGGGCTTCTTCAGGGTACAGGTGAAATGGAAAAAACCACCACGTACTTGAGTTAATTTTAAATTTGTCACAATGGGTAACTGGTTGCACAACTAAGAATGGATAAATTGGAAAGCTCTCTTATATTTCATTATTAAACAAAAGGTAGATCATCACAACAGATCTATCTGAGTACCACTGTCAAAGCAATGAGGCCTTACGAAGTCTGAGAAGCCAAAGACTGAAATTCATGTGCCCAAGTCAGACTTATCTGACTGCTGGACTGAGGGTACTGGGGACAAAAGAAACTATAGGAATGGAGTACTTTATAAATAATCTGAAAATAATCCCAAATACAAGCGGAAATAACTGATTTCAAATAATAGTAAAGACAAACACAAGAAACTGCAGATGCTGGAATCTTGAACAAACACGTTGTTGGAGGAACATAGAAACATAGAAATTAGGTGCAGGAGTAGGCCATTCGGCCCTTCGAGCCTGCACCGCCATTCAATATGATCATGGCTGATCATCCAACTCAGTATCCCGTACCTGCCTTCTCTCCATACCCTCTCATCCCCTTAGCCACAAGGGCCACATCTAACTCCCTCTTAAATATAGCCAATGAACTGGCCTCAACTACCCTCTGTGGCAGAGAGCTCCAGAGACCCACCACTCTCTGTGTGAAAAAATTCCTTCTCATCTCGGTCCTAAAGGATTTCCCCCTTATCCTTAAGCTGTGACCCCTTGTCCTGGACCTCCCCAACATCGGGAACAATCTTCCTGCATCTAGCCTGTCCAGCCCCTTAAGAATCTTGTAAGTTTGTATAAGATCGCCTCTCAATCTCCTAAATTCTAGAGAGTATAAACCGAGTCTATGCAGTCTTTGTTCATAAGACAGTCCTGACATCCCAGGAATCAGTCTGGTGAACCTTCGCTGCACTCCCTCTATGGCAATAATGTCCTTCCTCAGATTTGGAGACCAGAACTGTATGCAATACTCCAGGTGTGGCCTCACCAAGACCCTATACAACTGAAGTAGAACCACCCTGCTCCTATACTCAAATCCTTTTGCTATGAAAGCTAACATACCATTCGCTTTCTTCACTGCCTGCTGTACCTGCATGCCTACTTTCAATGACTGGTGTACCATGACACCCAGGTCGCGCTGCATCTCCCCTTTTCCTAATCGGCCTCCATTTAGATAATAGGAACTCAGTGGGTCAAGCAGCATCCATGGAAGGAATGGACATGTGACGTTTTTGGTCGGGACACTTCTTCAGACAATAAACATGACATAGCACAGGCAGAAATGGCTGAGTTACTCCAGCACTATGTGTCCATTTGTGTAATCCAGCATCTGCAATGAGGCCTCGGCAGTGGCGGTGAAGCCTCGTCGGCAGAGGTGGGGCTTCGACGGTGGTGAAGCCGAGCAGCGGCAGTGAAGACTCGCGGGTCAACCCGCGGTAGATGAGAGCGTGGAGGACCGTCGTGAGGGAGGGGAAAGAACAATGAAGGACCCAGCATGGGTAGACCGCCATGGGGGGGTGGGGGACGAAAGAATAATGGAGGACCCAGCATGGGGGGGAACGTCGTGAGGGGGGGCGGAAGAGGGGAAGAACCATGGACCCGCGTGGGGGATTGCCATGAAGGAGGGGAAGGGAACGGAACAAAGGAGGAACGGCGTAACTTTGTCAGCGCCGTAGGTGGCTGCTATTTGCATACCTTGGGTATGCAAGGAAAGAATTTCACTGTGCCTTGGCTCATGTGACAATAAAATACTCCATACCATCCAATAAAGTATTCTATTTCATTCCATTCGAATTCCTTGTGGAACTAGCTTAGATAGACACAAAAAACTGGAGTAACTCTGCGGGACAGGCAGCATCTGTGCAGAGAAGGAATGAGTGATGTTTCGGGTCAAGACCCTTCTTCAGACACGTCACCCATCCCTTCTCTCCAGAGGTGCTGCCTGTCCCGTTGAGTTACTCCAGCTTTATGTGTCTATCTTCGGTTAAAACCAGCATCTGCAGTTCCTTCGATGGACACCTTGACTGCATGGACTAGTGCTGCTGAAGGACCCATTTCCATGCTGTACAAGTCCACGACTCTAATTATATAATTCCTCACATATTATTAGGCACTTTTTACAAAGCAGAAAATAAAAGAGTGGATTTCTTGGATTGGAATGAATAGAGCACATCATACAATCCCCAACGTATTGTTTTCTTGTCAAAGAGGAGCTGTGTTTAAAGCCGCACATCTTTTAAGAACAGATCAAACAGATGATAACCGCAGCTGCCGAGGGAAACATTACCTCTAGATTTGCAGTTATTTGTGAATTCCTAGCTTACTCTTATAAACAGTGGAAGACCAAATAAATTGTTTCTTTTATCATTTTTTTTTTAAAGGTACCCTTTAAAAAAAACAACAAAAACGTGGTTTCGGTTTATTTTAATAATATTTCAAGTGCTAGAATGGTTCATTCAAGTACAATGCTTTCATTTGATATGTACTTTTTCTCCCTTACAGTGGACATGGTATAAATATTTCCACTTCAAAATTTATCCTTGGTGAATGAAATTAATCATGGAGAAAGGAAAGAAAGTCCCCTAGAAATTGTCTACATAGCATCATTGACTCCCAGAAAAAGGCTTTGCTAATTAAACTTGAGGCTCTCAATAACAGAAAATTAACTAAAACCACGAGTAGAATGATTTTGCACATCAATAATCGCAAGGGGTGACTCTATGCACTCGGATGTGCAACTTGCCCATAATTATGACTGTCAGAAATGGGTGGGAAACACACAATAACACCCTATCAACTAAAACTGATGGGAAGAATTATTTAGAGGGGCTCACTTTGCAAATGGATGCACAAATAGAACAGAGCTTTTAATGCAGCTCTAAAGGTGCTTCACAGGAGCGTATTCGATCAAAATCTTACCAAAAAACTATAGAAACCGTTTTCCGGGAAATATACATTTTAATAGATAAATTGTATTCACTGAGCCAAAGAGAACATTTAAGTGAAAGATACTGAAGCAAATATTCCAATAAACAGGCACAAAACACAATTAAGGAGGCCATTTAAGTAATTGAAGCAAATAGCCCTTCACTGATTCCCCCCATTGACTGTAAACATTGATATTCTGAATCTCTTGTGGCCGAGCATGCAAAAGGAGGCATGTCCAGGAAGTGAAAGTCCTGGGCCCCTAGGAGTGCTTGGCAACAGAGAATGTGCAGGGTGATGCTCCAAAGCAAGTGAAATGATCGTGGGTGTGCACAGTTTAGAGCCTGCTAATCCTTAGTTTAGTCATGTCTGCCAGGCTGCAAGGTATAAAATCTAGCATGCTGGGGATGAAATCTGGTCTATACCCTACAGCTACATTTGTCGACAGCACGGCTAATTTCATTGTAAGCCAGACAGTGCATGCAAGTGTTGAAGTGCATCAACAATTTGGCTTTGTGCTGTACAATACATTTACTGTCACGTAAAATCATAGATTTTGAAATTATTTTTACTTGTCATTTATTGCTAGAATTATCTTGGATTGGTCACAAGCAAAATTCTATACCCTAATTCAAATGGCGAAAACATATTCCTCCGACATGTCTTATTATTTTGCATTGCATTTTGCTTTTTTTCTGAATCCATAAATGTTGTGACCAGCTTTGTGTATGTATGCCTGAGCTATCAGGGGGGGTCACAATATTGGATAGTCATGAGGAGCAAGAACTTCAGGTGCTTTGGCCAGGACCTCCGTCCTCAGACATGTGTCACAAATAAAGTTCACCATCAAGAAACGACACCTTATTTGTTAAGTCGACATATTACAGCCTTCTGGCCTCAATATGAAGTTCAACAATTTCATTTAAAGATTCTGAAACTTCTATTCATACTTTTAACACAACAGATCAATTGTAATGAGTTTGTCACTGTACCACCCTCTTTATCCGTGCACAGCTACCTTCTTTGTCTTCCTTTATCGACTTTGCATTCTAGCCTATAACAGGCTTTGTCTTTCATTCTTTTTCCCCTGCAACCTAAAAGTTATTCAAGTCTAACATCCATCAGTTCTGAAAGATTACTGACCGAAAATGTTCACACAATCTCTCACCGCAAGGGGGTCTGACTTCGAATTTGTAACGTTTGTGGATTTTAATTCAGATTTCCTGTGAATGTGTGTCAAACTTCCACAAGTTGGGTTAAGCAGTAGATACATTCATTTATAAGACATTTGTGCAGATACGTGGGTGGGGAAGGTTTGGAGGGATATGAACTGAACATGGACAAATGGGAGAAGCTTAAAAGGGGGCATCTTGGTGGGTGCGGGCAAGTTGGGACGCAGTACTTGCTTCTGTGCTGTATGACTATTTATAACTAACTACATTCCACCAATAATACACCAGATCCCACTGTGCAATTTTCCTTCCCAAACTATTTATTTGATAGTCACATCAGTGCAAGAGACCTGCTGCCATTCTTATCAAAGATGAAAGGAATGGTTGGAAATAGAACTTCATGACTGCACTACCCAATTTCACACATTATCAACGTCACAAAGGTGTTATTCAAAGTGTCCAAACATCTAGATAATAGTACAGAAGTTGCACGGAATAAAAATAAAAAGACAACAGTTGTCTAAAAAATAAAGTATTCAGATCCTCCGACACGTTGCATTGGTTCAGAAGCATGACTCAGAGTGCAGGCAATGCAGGCACTTGTGGTAAAACTGTCAGTTTACAAGATGCATACATAGGTCATTGTAATATGTGACGGTTACAGTGTTGTCACATTACTACACAATATAGTCTGCTTTGAGGCACGTCAAGGATCTCACTTTTTTTTCATTAAGTAGGTCTAATGGGTCAAAGCTTGGCATTTGCAAAACAATCCTTGTTTTTTTTTAAAGCAGAGGAAAGGCAGAAATTCCATGGCAACACCAACACTTCAGGCTCCCTCTCTGCAGCTTTCGGGCCTCTTGTTCTTTCTATCTGTTTCACTGGCAGAGTCATGACAGTTCATCATGAGCCCGGACATCCCTTCCCCCATGCTGCACTGATGGATGTTCCCAGTGCACCTTGTACTCCCTACGTTTTGTGACATTCCCTTTGTCTGTCTACATTTAATGAGCACTGAACATTTCAGTCACATTACTCACACTGACAGCAGAATGCCGCACAAACAAGTGACAAATTCATACATCCTGTTTATATGATAACTGCAGGGTACAGATACAAAGCTGTTCTGCCAACTTAAAAAAAAATATTTGTTTTTTTTCCCAACTAATCTCTTCCTGTACTACCGTGAGCCCTGTGGCTATTTATCTGCATACATTCCATAGCAAAAGGCAAAAGGATGATGGATTCATGAGTAGGAAGGAAGCGCAGATACGGGTTTAAACCGAAGTAAGACACAAGATGCTGGAGTAACTCAGTGGGACAGGCAACATCTCTGGAAAGAAGGAATGGGTGATGTTTTAGGGTCGAGACCCTTCTTCAGTCAGATAATGGATTCATCTCTAGTTGCCAATGCTGCTGATATTCACAGGCCTTCGGAGTTTGTTCTACCCTATCGGTCGGATCCCCTACCCACCCAAGAGCAACTCAACCGCCCCCCCCCCCCCCCCCTTCATAGACACATGGACAATAGGTGCAGGACTAGGCCATTTGGCCCTTCAAGCCAGCACCACCATTTAATGTGATCATGACTGATCATCCACATCAATACCCCGTTCCCGCCTTCTCCCCATATCCCTTGATTCTGCTAGCCCTAAGAGCTCAATCTACCATTGGTGCTGGTGCTTCAGTTTTCTCAGGGGGATTACATGGACTCAGTATTGCTTATATAAGAGTCTGCCTAAAAACCGTGCCCTCCATAACGTTTGGGACAAAGACCCATAATTTATTTATATACCTCTGTACTCCATAATTTGAGATTTGTAATAGAAAAAAAATCACTTGTGGTTAAAGTGCACAATGTCAGATTTTAATAACGGCCTTTTTAACATATTTAATACCATCACCTACTCAAAGGTAATGGAGATTGCATGAGTTACCAATTCTTCAGTTGTTGGTATCAACTAAATATATACACTAAATGCACCCATGAGTAAGGGGTTTTGAGCGAATGTACATATTCTACATGCTCAAATTCAAGTTGCTACTCTACGATGGTGACATATGTTAGTCACATGATAATCAAGGGAAAAATATCCTGTAATTAATCTCCTTGCCACTGGTGTATCATCCAGTTCAGATCGATGATAACACAGAATAAGTGTTGGATCTCGAAGTATGATGAAAGCATGGTTCAATACTTCATAGAATATTCATCATGTTAATGCATGTTTTTCATTCATTGCAAAAAATATCTGGCACAACAGTGCGGAGAAATACTTTCTCGCTTCAATAGAAGGAATAGTCTTTATGTCTTCCTCATTTTTTGCCTCATTAGCAGGGTCTTAAAACAGTCAGTAAGACCTCGCTTGGGTTCGTGCTGTCGGACTGGCCAAGCGTCCATGTTGCCTGCTTCATCAGGCATTATGGCACAACGGTATACCGTTATGCCAAAAAACAAGAACTTGCTGTTTCAAACTGTGGTTCAGGAGACCGGCTTTTGCACAGTAAAACAATTATTGACCTAAACATTTTGAATGGATTGACTTTTTCCTCAGGTTGTCACGTCAAACCATGAAGGTGCTCACTGCAGTGTGCAGGGATAGCACCCAAAAAAGCAGTACATTTCTATTGAGGGGATCAGAAGTGTTTTGTTAAATATTAATGTTACATTTAATACGGTACAGATTACTGACATTTCCAGCTCATTTTAAATGGTATTGACAATAATTCAGTTATAGAGACACTACAGCTGCAACATAAGGGAACTACGCTCTTGGGTCCAACCCGGATATAGAGTTGTTAAAAAGATCTTGACACAAGTTCTCCCACTACAAGATTACGCAGTTGGGTATTGAAAATGTTTGAACATTACTTCACCAAGGGGTTCCAGCTACATCCTTAGTTATGACACTTATATCAGCACAACGACGGCAAACATTGTAAATGCTGTGGCTAGACAGGATGGAATTGGCTGCAGGTGCCATTACATTTACATTCTGGTCTACACAACCAGAGTAAACTAGGGGTAGCATGATTGAAGATCATTTGAACACCCCATGGTCTTACTTTTATGTTATCTAGGCCACCGGAAACCTAAGAAGTGTGGAATCAGCATTGTTTATTAGTTAACAAACAACTACACAAAGGAAGGTCGGTTCAGACTTTTTTCATGGTGCCTGCAGCAGGTTCTGGGTTATACAGATATTAACACTGACGATTGTATATCTCATTTCACCGGGTCAGTATCAACGTCAGCGTATCATTTAGATAGTTTATACATAGTCCCCCCATTTAGGGCACCATAATGTTTGGGACACATGACTTCACAGGTATTTGTGATTGCTCAGGTGTGTTTAATTGCCTCCTTAATGCAGGTATAAGAGAGCTCTCAGCACCTAGTCTTTCCTCCACTCTTTCCATCACTGTTGGAAACTTGTGCCAATGAGTCAAAGAAGCCATTATGAGACGGAGAAAAAAAATAATAAAACTGTTAGAGATATCAGCCAAACCTTAAGCTTACCAAAATCAACTGTTTGGAACATCATTAAGGAGAAAGAGAGCACTGGTGAGCTTACTAATCGCAAAGGGACAATAGACAATATACAATAGGTGCAGGAGTAGGCCATTCGGCCCTTCGAACCAGCACCGCCATTTAATGTGATCATGGTTGATCATCCCCAATCAGTACCCCGTTCCTGCCTTCTCCCCATATCCCCTGACTGGTATTTTTAAGAGCCCTATCTAGCTCTCTCTTGAAAGCATCCAGAGAACCGCCCTCCACCGCCCTTTGAGGCACCTATTGTACTTCCTCTGGCAGTACTTTTCAGAAATCAACCACTAAAGAACTAGAAGCATTTATGGTCATCACTGAAAGGACTTCAGAATTGTAAAAACCCTCCTAAAATGTGCGAGATGTCAGTGCAAGAAAGTGTAGATGCATACACATCTATTGCTAGCTGACTGTTGCATGATCAAAGCCCATCGGGTATCTGCCATTTTACATTGTTTTCGTTGGGAAGAACATATCACGATGAGCCTTTACCTTGCCAGCAGAAGATTAGTTTTGCTGGAGACAAAATACCGATGGAATTTTGGGTGCCTGTTTGCAACTTTCACGGCACAGCACAGAATTCCAGACAAGATATTTTCTGCTCCATTCAGGGTCATGTCGGGCTCCAGGCAGAACCAAAGTTGGTTGCCATGCGGAAAGATCTAATCATTTAGCACATCCAGTTTTAACTGGTCCGTTTTTCAACTCAGAGATCTAATAAAAACTGTTAGAGATATCAGCCAAACCTTAGGCTTACTAAAATCAACTGTTTGGAACATCATTAAGGAGAAAGAGAGCACTGGTGAGCTTACTAATCGCAAAGGGACAATTCATTTAGGCTATCCAGGTTCCATCGTGACCTCAGGTGCTAGTTGGATGTTGCTTGCATGTTCTCCCCAAGCGCTCCGTTTCATCCCGCGTCCTAAAAACATGAGCTGGTCGTGTAACTTGTCACTGCCAGTTGCCCCTGGTATGCAAGCAAATGGTAGAATGAGGAGACTTCATGGAAATATTGGGAGAATTAAATGGGAATAGAGTAGAATGGGGATTTGATGATTGGTGTGAACACAGGGGGGGCAACAGTGTTCCCAGACTATATGACTGTGATTCTATGGTTGAATTATTCATTTCTGATGAACACTGGAATTGAACAGTTCTTTCCTTTAAACACAAACCATCTATTAATTCCCATGATCTCAACAAAACCAAGAACAGATTAAAGTGTAGCATAGAGAAATTTCTCTGCAAAGAACTGCCAAGACAAGCCGTGTGTATTAATGAGCACTTGCAAACCAAGGCTCATATTTCCTGCAGCATTTTATTCAAATTATTCAGAACAAAGTCTGAGCAAAAAACTTTTAATGAACAGAATTTAGTATAAACCTTGCTTTCCCAATGGGTGTTAGGAACAGAAACTTGCACTTTTAATAATATATTCTTGTTCTTGTACTCGATTTCTTTGGATACTGAAAGACATACACTATTATTCCTTTTTATGAACCACAACTCCAGTCCAAGACTGAACTACAAAAATGAAAATGACTACTAAACTGTATCCAGCAGTTAATAATTTCAAAACACTATACATCACTTTATTTCTCATTATATTCATCCACTGAATTTGAATATCTATATATTTTTCTTCTTCATGTCAACAAACTTACAAACAGGTTAGGTCATTAAGCAGTCCCAGCCTTTATTAAAACTCAATTTAAATTCCACTTAAGGTTATAAATAGTTCACTACAAGATATAAGTGACTGGGACCTTGCTATTAGTTTCCCCCCACATTTCAGGTCCTTAATTCAATGCAATTAGCCTTCTTGTCTCTTCAATTCATGCAGGATGGTGACCAGATCTGTATAGTTCTCTTAAGTAGAATAAGTCTATTCAAGTACATTACTAACTTCAGGGATATGGTATAATATGTGAGCGAACACCACAAGATATTGAAACTATTCTTCTAGTGCCTTAATTCTGCAGTACATAATGATTGCAAAACTATCAGTGTCTTCTATTCTTTAATCATAAACTCAGGATTCTTCTGAGTAGTTTGATGTATTCTCATCTCCACCCCCATGCCCACAAACCCCAACTTGTTGTTATGGATTCAGCAGACCATTGCATACTGTATTGTGTTCAGCTTCCTCCACTGTAAACAGGGTAATCATTTTCACTTTTAGTTTAGTTTAGAGATACAGCGCGGAAATAGACCCTTCGGCCCACTGAGTCCGCGCCGACCAGCAATCCCCGCATATTACTACTATCCTACACACTAGGGACAATTTTTATATTCACCAAGCCAAATTACCTACATACCTGTACGTCTTTGGAGTGCATATGTAAACTTTTCATTCCCCTAGGTATGCAAAGAATCGGCACATAAATGGAGCCGACAAAAAGGTCGCACAAAGTATGTACGTTTTTACTGTCTTGTTAAACCATAATTACTGCAAACAATCTGGTCCTGCCGTACGATACTTTAAAATTAATAATTCCAGAGTACGGCTTAGTTTTATAATCAAGGTAGAAGCTTGAAATGCCATGCGTCAATTCCAATATTTAATTTTATAACGTTCAAACAGTTAATGCAAATTGTTAAGTGTAAGAGGGAACTACAGATGCTGGTTTAAACTGTAGACACAAACAACTGGAGTAACTAAGCAGGACAGGCAGCATCTCTGGAAAGAGGGAATGGGTGACGTTTCGGGTTGAGACCCATCGTCAAACAAGGCATAATTGTTAATTGTGCATTCTATCATGTTTGTCTAAGTATTCTCTAATGTGGTTGGTTGCTAAGACAGCTCTATGATATTGGAAATATGGGATAACCGTGATCATTTTCAACGTATTGAAAACACCACCTGACATTAAAGAGAAGCTCTTGCTCCAGGGACCATTAGCGCTTCATAGGGTGTTTAGTTTAGTTCTGAAATACAGCGTAGAAACAGGTCATTCGGCCCACCGAGTGCATGCTGACCAACAATCCCCATTACACCAGCACACTCTACACAGGAGGGACAATTTACAATTTTTACTGAAGCCAGTTAACCTACAAACCTGTACAAACAGCAGCTGTAGTCAGGAACGAACCTGGGTGCCTGGAGCTGTAAGGCAGCAACTTTACCTCTGCACCACCATTTCTTTGAGGTTAGCAGAGAATAGTGTTCAAGCTGACCATAAGACACTTCTAATGCAGCCTGTATTGATATAACAGCAAATTCGCTACAAATGCTTCACTGTCCCTTGCCTGCTTGGTGTTCTGCACACAAAGAGGAGAAAGTATATATATTTTTAATCAAGTTGTGATACAAGTATCAGATTAGGGAAAAGTAATCGACCAGACTGCAGGATGTTACTCAGTTTAGGAGCCTTACATTTCCCATGAGTTCAATAGCCATAATATATATATTTAATAGGCAGATCCAGTGGACAATGACAGCAGTTCCAGTCACTAGAAGTGTCAGTGCAATCTTGAGCAGGTTGGTGGTTTGCCGTCCAATAAGCACATGGGGCAGAGTATGTCATGCAGCACATAGTGCATGACAGCCCTACGGCACTCCCGAGGAATTCCAAATATCCACTAGTATTACAAGTTCCACTGAAATAACACCATCTTATAAATGAGTCATTTGACTGCAGGCACATCTGCTAAAGGGTATAAAAGGACTGAAAAAGATCCATCTGTTTTCATAATTTGTTACATTTTAATTGCTTCAACATCAATCATAGGATAAAATGCTCTGGCAGATTCAACCAGCAATGCAGAGATAGCTAAAGAATATTTCTATATTTAACAACGAGATGGCTTTAAAAATAATGAAATGATCATATCATATTATTTTTTAAACCCAGAACGATAAACAAGCATTTACTCATCTTTAACGGACCGACTTTCAACTTGATCATATCTAGGGGATAACAGGAGCCACAAATATTTCCTTGTCTACGTTTAGTTTTCTCCGCACTAAGCAAATACAGAGGTTATCATAGAAAAACCAAACTGTAACAAAATGAACTGCACAACTCCAGCAGTTCAAGAAAATGCCTCACCATTACGATAAATTACGAATTTTCACCCAAGGCCATGACCAAATTTAAAACAAAATTGAGAGTAGTTATACCTTGACAAGCCAGGCTTTCAAAACAAAAAGACATTACACTGCTGAAGTGATAGGGTTTCACGTTGATTTCACAGAACTTTAGGAGGCTGTGAAGAGTTTCTTATGAAGCAATGTAAACTTGTATCATCTTGGAAATTTGCAATGCAGCATTAAGAATGGTAAGTGTTTGCTTTACGACAATAAAACCAGGCTTATAATGAGTTTAAAGGAATGTTTCCTGCTTTTGGAAGTGCACGAGGAACAAAGTTTCTATCATTCGTCGCTAACAACCTGATATAACCTCGTTTGGGGAGGGATGGAAGCCAGGTGGTAGGATAACCTGTAAGCCTGTTGCTGCACATGTAGTCAGGTGCATTGCACAACTTTCTGCATATAGACAGATAGAGTTGAATAGGATGCCAAAGATAAGTCTGCACCTCAGAAGATAGTTCCCATGATTGCAGTCAAGACTCAAGGGCCAAATGTGTTTAATTGTCATGGGTCAGGACCGGAGCAATGAAATGTGTACTTGCTGCAACTTTACAGGCATATTAAATGCAACAGCTCAACAAATAAATAAACAATAAATTATCAGCCATACTGGGAAAAGGAAACAATAATCGTGCAAGCTGAAGTATGCCCATGGACTGCTGGCTTTACCTTGCACTAAACATTATTCCTTTATCATGTATCGTTATTCCTTTATCATGGGTGTTAGAGGTTATGGGGAGAAGGCAGGAGAATGGGGTTAGGAGGGAGAGATAGATCAACCAGAATTGAAAGGCAGAGTAGACTTGATGGGCGAATTGTCTAATTCTGCTCCAATCACATGATTTCATGATCTAAATGGCTCAATTGTAATCATGTATTGTCTTTCAGCTGACTGGATAGCAGCCAACATAAACCTTTCACTGTACCACACGTGACAATAAACTAAACTGTATAATGTAGTGCAACCTCGAATCGTCAAACTAAACACCAAGAACAATACATTCACACCCCAGAGATGCTGCCAAACATTTTGTTACAATTGATTTTCAATTATCTAATTCGATAGATGCACCATTTCGTCTTGTATTTCCCCAATTCAGTTGCTTCCTTGTAAAGATACTCGTGTTACAATGTCTGGGATGAAATCTCTCATCGCTGTTCTTCTCTCATTGGAAAATTTGTCATAATTCATCGTAATTTTAGCAAAGAATTGCCAACTGATGTTGAAAGGAAATTATCCAGAATTGTTCGGTAAATCAATTCATCCTGCTGCCAACAGTGAATGGTTAATGCACTTGCAGGCCTTCAGAGGTCTCCTTGGATATCTCTCAGTCGGTGGCGTGGCATTATTTAAAAATATATAATATTGATTCAGTAAAATGCAGGCAATTACTTGTGATTTATCATTTAATTTATTCTCAGTACTTGCTGATAAACTGACGTGAAATCTTCCTCAAAAGAAATGTATTTGATTTTGTTTCAGATCATTAATGGTAGACTGGAAAGGAAGTTGCCTCCGGTAAGCTTATAAGTGGAACTTTATGGTCCACTTATTTTGCTGGAAGCTACATCTTATTGAAATACTGCTTACAGCGTGAATATTTACAAAGATCACTCACAATCATTACCATGGCATGAAATGCTTATAAGACAACAAAGACTTGAGCTATTTCCAGCAACTCAGATTACTGAGCCATTTTAATGCTAACAATTTTTGCAGCTTACTCACTAACCAAAACCTTTGTCTTTCTGTAAGCTATAAATAACCGATATTGCACTCGTTAAGTAAAAATGCAGAGGGTTTATACAAGTACGCATCTTCCTAGTCATATATTAAAAATGTTTAAAAGTAAATGTTAAATTTATTCAGAGTTTTGTGCTCAGTTCTTGGCACAATGTTATAGGAAAGATGTCGTCAAGCTCCAAAGGGTACAGAGAAGATTTACGAGTACGTTGCCAGAATTAGAGGGGCTGAGTTATAGGGCGAGGTTGAGTAGGCTGGGACTATTCCTTGGAGCACAGGAGGATGAGGGGGTGATCTGATAGTGGTGTATAAAATCATGAGAGGAATAGATCGGGTAGATGCACAGAGTTGCTTGCCCATCGAAGACCATAGGACATAGGTTTAAGGTGAAGGGGAAAAGATTTAATAAGAATCTGATGGGTAACATTTTCACACAAAGGGTGGGAGGTCCATGGAGCAAGCTGCCAGAGGAGGTAGACAAGGCTGGGACTATCCCAACATTTAAGAAACAGTTTGACAGGTATCTGGATAGGACAGGTTTGGAGGCATATGGATCAAACGCGGGCAGGTGGGACTAGTATAGCTGGGACATGTTGGCCGTTGAGGGCAAATTGGGCCAAAGGGCCCGTTTCCACACTGTATCACTCTATGATACCCTTGATACATAACAATTAGCAATGCCAACAACATTGTTGTATTTGAGATATAGCAAATAACCGGCAAAGCCAACATTCTGTCTCGTCTCCTGTCTATGCCACTTTCCAGTGTCTCCAAATGTCTCACATGAACAGTCATATTTAGAAACAATTGAACATGACTTTATCAAAATAAATTAAACATTGAAAGTTTACTTAATTTCTGTCAATAACAGTCACATCTTACCTTTACTTATGCTTTGATGAGGTTTGTGACCCAATTCAAATAAGTGTGGCTGTCAACTATCCCAGCCATGAATGATGCAAAACAGAGGGACCAGGGGCAAAATGTATCCCACTCGTTGAATCAGTACATTCCCTTAACCCTCAATAATGAGCCAGGGTGGAATGAAAAGACAAATATATCACCGTCCAGGCCGCTGTGTATTCTGCATTGGACAGTGCAGGTGCAGAAGTCTGGTACACAGCGATTTGTGCACTGCAGCTAACTGGTACTTCCGAGGGAACCACTGACAAATATCAATGCAGTCGGCCCCTTATATCAATATTACCAAAAATATTACTCTTGCAAATCGAGAACCAGAGGATATAGCTTTAAGGTGAGGGGCAATTAAAGATTTTATAGGAATCTGAAGGGTAACTTTTTCACACAACGGGTAAGTGGGAACCATGTCGATGGGACATGTTGGCCGGTGTGGGCAAGTTGGGCTGAAGGGCTTGTTTCCACACTGTATGACTTGGGCGTCATTTGCCAGTCACGCAGGTGGCGCGCGAGGATTTTGAGAATCCCAAAACCCTGGGACGCCGCGCGCTATCGTGCGTCACAGCCTACGCCACCATGTCTCACCACGCGCGCGTCACGACGTATGCGTCGTGATGCATAAATTATATTGCGTAAATGACGCGCAAATAATGCCCAAGTGGGACAGGCCCTTAATTGTCACTTTGCTATTCCAAATGAACAGACGTGCAAAATTTGAATACGTTTACTTGCTAGGATGATTGAAGGTTTCATAACTGAAGCCTTTTTGTTCGGCAAGGAAATCTTGAGATGTGGAGCAGAGCTGAAAAGATTGAGTTGGGTTGCAGTTGCAGTCTAATTGAATGGAGCAGCTGACTCAATGAACTAAGTAACTCATTCCTCTCCTCCTGGTCCTCGGATATTTCACCAATGTAAAACAGAGGTAATACTTGACCTGCATTGACTTAAGTAATTTACAAAATAAATGCACATTTCTTTCTCTTTATTCATGGTGTAACACTCTGGGGACCAATAGTCAAATCACAGAAAGAAACAGAACATTTTCTGAATTTGGCAATGCAAGGAATAATTAATACTGCAACACACTGGAATATATTTTCCTGCATCTCATTTGGCATTACATCACATATTCACTTAACCTTCACATAATAACCAGGAAAAGATTTTGCAGAGGAGAAATACATTGTGTAATGCTTCATCTTTTGACAAACACGTCAAACTGAAAAGGATAATTTCTGATGAATTTGATCCAAAATAATATGTCTGATCTCACACAAATGAATGGCTCCAGGTTTATGTTTAGATTTAGGTCTGTTATTTTGGTACAGTGTAAGGCTTTGTGTTCCTGCTACCTAATCAAATCAGATACTACAAAATGTAAATCCAATGAAGCTAAACGTAAGTACAATAGGTAGAGCAAAGGGAAAGATCGAGTTGAGAATATAGTCCTCTGTATTGTAGCACGTCAGTTCTGGAGATGTAAATCGTCATAAGATGAGGTTCGGTAGGAAGGCAAATTCTATCCCCAACAATCAACAGCCAATAGGATAACTGAGGGATACAATAAATGGTGTGCATTACTAACCAGAATAGACAGTGGACAATTTGATAGTATGGATGGGAGCAGGGGGAATGATGGAAATAGGCTGAGGAGAAAAAGTCCAGAACATAACAGAAGCTAACAGAGCAAAGAATGCGTAAATGGAAAACAAAAAGACCGAAGCTCTGAATAGAGACTAGAACACTACAAGTTAAGTTTATAATGCATTCACACCAAACTGAAGATCAAAAACTCTCAATCATAACGTTGGATGCAGAGAAAGCATTCGATCAGGTCGAATGGGATTATATGCTCAGGGTTTTGCAAGAATTTCAACTGGGAGATAATTTTATTCCATGGAATAAATTACTATATAATAAGCCAACGGGCAGAATATTAACAACCAATAATTTATCTACGAAATTTCATTTGTCAAGGGGAAATAGACAAGGATGTTCATTATCACCGTTGTTATTTGCCCTCATAATTGAACCCCTAGCGGAAAGAATTAGAACTCATCCGAATATCCATGGATACAAAACAAAATATTCCAATAATAAAATATCACTATACGCTGACGACGTACTATTGTACATCACAAAACCTCATATTACTATACCAAATATTTTAAAATTAATAGAGGACTTCGGATCATTCTCAGGATATAGAATACATTGGAATAAAAGTGAAATCATGTCAATAAAACCAAAAGATTCTACGCATCTTTTACAGTTTCCTTTCAAAATAGCTACGGAAAAATTTAAATATTTGGGCATCGAAATTACTAGAAGATATCAAGATATGTTTGACGAAAATTATAACCCTCTACTTAAGAAACTATGTAACTTGATTAAATTTTGGAAAACTCTTCGGATGGTCCTTAATAGGCCGAATAAATGCCATAAAAATGATTTTTCTACCACAAATTTTATACCTGTTCCAATCTATCCCAATATATTTACCCAAAAAGTTTTTTTAAAAACTGGACTCGGATATCACAAATTTTGTTCGGGATTATAAATCCCACAGAATACAAAGAGCTCATCTGAATAAACCCAAAGTAGTAGGGGGATTAGCACTCCCCAATTTTATGTATTACTACTGGTCTGTAAATATCAGAAACATGATCCAATTGCTGGATAACTCTCCCCAACAACCAGATTGGACGATTATGGAGAGAGAGAGGATTGCTCTCCTTATAATATTGGAACAATCCTTCTCTCACCAATATCAATAAATAATATAAATTACAATAATCCAATTATATACAGTACAATCAGAATTTGGAAACAAATAAAACACAATCTAAAATTAAGAAACTTATCTTTCTTATCTCCAATCAGTAAAAACCCTTCATTTAAACCTTCAACTATAGATAAAGCATTTACACAATGGGAAAGAGCTGGAATTAAAATCTTCGGAGATATGTATGAATCTGGAAAACTATTATAATTTAAACAAATACAACTGGGCCGAATGGCCTACTCCTGCACCTAATTTCTATGTTAACTAAAATACAATTTGGGAAACAATCAGTATTTTAAATATTTCCAAATCTGTGACTATTTGAAAAAATACGCACAAGATTATCACAATATACCTCCAGACTTACTGGAAGAAGTAATGAATACAAAGGCAGAATCAGCAAACCTAATATCATATATATATAAAATAGTATTCTAAATGCAGAAATACCAACAACAGATGGTAACAGGAGAGACTGGGAAAAAGAATTAAGTATAAAAATTCCCAAAGAATGGTGGGAAGAATATTTATTAAACGTGCATAAATGCTCAATTAATGTAAGACACACCTTAATACAATTTAAAATCTTACACAGATTATACTATTCAAAAACTAAAATAAGTAAACTTTTTGCCAACGTCTCTCCTATATGTGATAAATGTCAATGTCAAGAAGCTAATATAGCACACTCATTTGTCTTTCGTACAAAAATTCAAACCTTTTGGACTGAAATTTTTGAAATTTTCACAAATATATTTAAAATAAAACTGACCCCAGAAACAGACTGGATAATCTTTGGGATATCAGAAGACTGCCCTGATTTAAACGTGTTTCAAAAGACTCTATTTGAATATGGCTTAATAAATGGAAAAAGCTAATCTTAAAATTCTGGAAAAATTTTCCAGTGCCCACAGTCAATATGTGGATTTCATCTATGTTCGAAACACTACACTTGGAAGATATGAGACTCCGACTAGCAGGAAAATCAGACTGTTTCTATAAGACGTGGTCTGCATTTATAAATCTATTACAAGGATAAGGTGCAAGAATACCTCAAAAAAGTACCGGTGTCGGGTCTTGGTAAGGGGGGAAGAAAAATTGTCGAGTTGGTAGATTCCTTTTGCGAGATGTTTATAATAAAGTAACTGGCTTTTCTTTTTTCTTTCTCTATTTTTCCCTCTTTCTTTTTCTTTCCTCTCCAGGGTCTATCTTTTAATTCCCGTTTCTATCTCTTCAAGGGTTTCCTTTCCCTCTGTCACGCTTTGGCACTTTCACATCTCTTTTACACTTTTCTACTTTTTATGCTGCTATTTTTCTCTCTATTCTCTCTTTTCTAAAAAAAAAATTAAGGGGTACAATGACTGTAATACAATACAAGGGATGTACACTGATGTAACTTACAGTACCGCTAATAGATAAAGATATTAAAAAAAAGTTTAGATATACAGGCCCTTCAGCCCACTGAGTCCACACTGACCAGCGATACCCGAACATTAACACTGTCCTACACTAGGGCCAATTTAACATTTATACCAAGCCAATTATCCTACAAACCTGTACATCTTTGGAGTGTTGGAGGTAACTAAAGTTCTCAGAGAAAGCCCACGCAGGTTGTAGGGAGAATGTATTAACTCCGTACCGACATAGTCAGGATCGAACCCGGGTCTCTGGCACTCTAAGCATTGTAAGGCAGCAACTCTACCGCTGTGCCACCATACTGCCCTCAAGTAAAGAAGGGAGTAAAGGGCAAAAGCAAAAAAAAAAAATTAAATAGCAGAACTGAAGAGGAAAAACAGGAAAGAATATAGAAAACAAAATTGTATGTATTAACTGCACATGCTGAAACATAAACTTTCAAATTGATGCACCTGGCATGGAGGTTACGTGCCAGGAACAAGTAGCAGGAATTAGGCTAGTGGGATACCTAATCTGACCTGATTCCATGCTGGTCTTTTTATGGCTCACACCATGCCGAGTGCTGTGGCAGAAGGCAACAATCAGGTGAGAGAAGAAAACTGCTGAGCTCAAGCCACCTTGAGTTTTGAAATAATCTACCAGCCACACAACTACACGAGAAACTAATGAAACAAAATATATATTTTTTAAATTCTTTTGAGATCTAAATTTGAACATTCCTACGTAGAGAGAGTTAGATAAAGCTCTTAGGTCTAGCGGAATCAACAGATATGGGGAGAGAGCAGGGATGGGGTACTGACTTTGGATGATCAGCCCTGATCATATTGAATGTGGTGCTGGCTCGTAGGGCCGAATAGCCCTCTTCTGCACCTATGTTCTAGGTTTCTATGTTTCTAACTTAGGACATCTTTTCAGGAATATAGCTTTATATTTTTTTTAAACATTTGCAGAATATAATTACTGTATTTTCTGCTTCCAGAACCCTGTGGAACATTTAAAAGACATTTGGACAGATACATGGACAGGAAAGATTTATATGGATATGGGCCAAATACTGGCATACGGGATTGGTGGAGATGGGGCATCTTGGCCGGCACAGGTAAGCTGGGCTGAAGGGTCTGTTTCCATGCTGTATGACTCTATAACTCAACTTTCTGGCGATTGTAAGCAACATGAAGCCTTGATTTCATTAGGATGCCCAGAGCCACCGGACTTAAGTTGCAGGTTCTACCTCCCATTTTGCTACTCTATCAAATAAATTAATCCTAACAATATTGCTGGCAATCAACCTCCGGGGATATTTAAGGTGTAATGTTCGTTTCCTTTATATTCATAAAACATCAATGGTAAAATCACCTCATCATTTACTGCTCCTGGTCTTGGAAATGCCACAATCATATTGTCAGGTGCAATTATGTGACCCAGCACAGGTACAGCCGCAACAATGCCCAAGGTGACTCAGAAAGACTTGGATGCGAGAACGCAGTACAATTTTAATTAATTATATTTAAAGTCTCTGCACTACCCTGATATTTCTTTCAACTATGATTATTCTTGATTTCTGGAGTGAATAATCAGAGTTTAAGTAAGCCATTACCCAGGATAAAGTTCAAGCAAATGTCTACAATTTAAATTGCTTTATTTACACAGGACATTTTGCTTTAAGTAAGCAAAACTGTTGAGATGATGAGATGAAAAAGAGGCAAACACCAGTTTGATATTTTCCTGATTGTATTGTATTGTGATTAACTTATTAGCCAAATATGTAAAAACATACCAGGAATTTGATTTACCATACAGTCATACAAAAAGCAACGAGAAACACAACTACATAAAAATTAACATAAACATCCACCACAGCACACTGGGATGGAAGGCAATAACATATTATCTTCTTCCCACCTTTTCTCCCGGGTCGGAGCAGTCGAACCATCCGCAGTCGGGGCGATCAAAGCTCCTGGTGTCAGGGCGATCGAAGCTCTTGCGATCGGGGCAGTCGAAGCTCCCGCGATCGGGGCAATTGTAGCTCCCGCGTTTGGAGCTCCCGAAATCGATCCCTAACCAAGGGATCGCGAGCTCCACGATGTTAAGTCCACAGGCTCCCGAGGTTGGAGCTCCCGAAGTCGACCCCCGGCAAAGGGACCTCAAGGTACGATACGATACGGAAAAAGGTGCATCTCCGTCGAGGAAAGAGATTTTTTTTTAATTCCCCCACCCCCCCACATAATACAAAACTAAAGATACATTAAAACATATATTTAACAACATACTAAAAATGAACAAAAGAAGAAAAAGACAAGACAGACTGTTGGCGAGGCTGCCATTGTACAGCACCACCTGATGATTTATACACATCTCCAGCATTGGTGATCAAATTGCATCCAACTAGAATCTCACTTCCTTCAGGTTTCCTCCCTTGAAATTTGCATCACTTTTCCCCCTCAGGTTAACAAATTAAAAGTGGAAGGTAGACTCAAAATGCTGGAGAAACTCAGCGGAACAGGCAGCATCTCTGGAGAGTAGGAATGTTTCTTCTCTTCGGAGATGCTGCCTCTCACTGAGTCTACCTTTGATTTAAAGCAGCATCTGCAGTTCCACCTACACACATTAAAAGTGGAGTTGGGTTTCAATGACATAATCAATACATATAAATGTTAAAGTGCCCTACAGGCTTTGGGCAAGTGCCCTTGTTATCGCCTCGGATGTTCAACTCAAAGTAGGATTAGACAAAATGTGTAGGAAAGAACTGCAGATGCTGGGTTAAATCGAAGATAGACACAAAATGCTGGAGTAACTCAGCGCGACAGGCAGCATCTCTGGAGAAAATGAATAGGTGACATTTCAGGTCAAGACAGGTCTCGACTCGAAACGTCACCCATTCCTTCTTTCCAGAGATAGTACCTGTCCTGATGAGTTACTCCAACATTTTGTGTCTGTCAAAGTAGGATTAGTTTGTTCCTGCCATTGACAGTACCGTTGAGTAGCAGCGAATGTTACCATCTTTATTTGTATCAGGTGAAGAGAGTTTAATGGACTTGCATCTTAAAACAGGTGCAAGTAAAATGTACAATGCTATTGCTATGTTGCAAATGAATAAATATTCTCCGTAATTGTACAGTTTATCTTGCTTCTTACAGTGGACAATAAAAATACTAATTTTCCAGAAATCTGCTTATCCTTTGGGTCAAGCAGCATCTATGGTGGGAATGGATGGGCGATGTTTCGGATCTGGACCTTCTTCCGACCATCCCGTCATCACTGTCATCTCATCATCTCCACAGTATTTCTTACAGAAAGCAAAAGGTCTTGCATAAATAAAGCATTTTCAAACTTTACCCACGCACAAATAATGAGTTATTTAAACTCCGATTATTCACTCCAGAAATCAGAAATAATGATGCTGATACACTGAGTTACCCCAGTACTTTGTGTTTTGCTCACGATTCAGCATCTGCAGTTCCTTGTGCATCCATCTGCTTACCCTCTTGTCTCGTCTCATTCCTGGAATAAAAATGACCTTAAACCTATCAGCTACTGTAATTGTTCCTTTGCTTGGCCTGGTAGGTCTGGTACTTTCTATAGTGCCTATTTTTTCTGAATGAAGTGGCCTACGGTAAATTTCAGAGAGCAGTTATGGGTCTGGTAGGGAAGAAGGGCAAGGTTTTCGTCCAAAGAGAATTTGAAGAAAATTACACTGACCTTAAGTTGGTCATGGGATATTGGTGCTGTTGTCAAGGATGATTTTTTTTTCCCAATTGTCTAGCTTCACCTGAATGTGGCCAGCTGGTCCATTTCCATGTTGATATGAATCGCCGGCACCCTCCCAGCCCAGCCCTTTCTTACAGGTCCTTAGTAATGAGGCACGGCAGCTTTTGAGGCCTCTTTAAAAATTAGGATACACCAATTTTACCTCATCGACAATAATATGATTTGATCAAAATTGCCAGAATTCATTTCGGTGACAAATGTGGCAACAGAGTGTTTTATTTTGGAAAGAAGGGGAAACAGAGCAAGAGCAAACCTCCAGAGAGAAGCAGGCAGCCCGAGTTGATCAGCGCACCATTCGCATCTCAGATCATGTTATGGCACGAGGTCCTGCTGTATTTGGCTTCAACAAACTTCCTGGTCTGCCCCCATTATGACGTAACCACAAGAAGAGGCTGCATTTGAAAATTCAAATACATGAGAAATTAAAATGCCCCAGAATAATTTTTTTTAAATATTGATGATTAAAAATAGAATTCAGCCAAGCCTATTTATAAGCCGCATGACTGCGAGTGACCTTATGCAGTTGCTTTGGTAGCCAATTCCCACCCACTCCATGTTGGCTGCCATCTGGGTAAATGCAAAGCATTGACACAAGTTGAGAAAATGAGTAACAGGAAGTGTGCCAGAGGAATGGATGCAGAGAGAGAGAGAGAGAGGGACACAGAGAGGGGGGAGCACCAACAGAGAGTTGGGACAAAGCAAGCTAAGACTCCCAGAAAAAGGGAGAGGAAGAGGAAAAGAATATTGGAAAGCCATAAAAGCAAAAGTGCACAATGGATGAAAAATAAAGAATTGAAAAAGTTGAAGAAAAATCTGCCATCATTATAGGAAAGAAACAAATTTCTGCAATGCGAGTTTTTTAAACTTTGAATCATGCTATGAGAAAGCATCTAGTATTCTATTTCAAATTGCCACCATTTTTCTCACACTCACACATGCGACAACTGTAATTTACAACTATTTTCTTTTATTCAGCATCTGAAATGGGTGCTAATTTGTAATTTTGCTAAACTGAAAGATGCCTAGAGACTGTGGAAAATTATTTTCACTGGATTTTTGGCACATTCGCATCAGCAGCGTAAAATATGCAGCCATCTGGCAGCTACATTCTGTTCAGAGCCGACTGCTCATCACCTCAGAGGAGATGGTTCATAATACTGGGAATGAAGAGGCAGCACACACTCCTGATTGGTGTTCACTTAAGGGCGGCGAGAAAAAACAACTCGAGAACACAGACATCAATCCCAATAGCAGTTCCAGCACTGGTCATGAATGAGACACATTCAATAAAAGCATTATAACCCCTCGGACCATGCAGAGAACCGGTGCATACTCTTAACAAAAGCAACCACTCTGCTCAACACAACTCTAGGATAACCAATGATCACAGGTCACAAGGTGGTATAGGACTGGAATACACAAGCCCCTTTTCAAATAACTGCCGGCCCACCTTTACGCATTTGAGTTCAGCTCTGGAAGGTTTCAGTGCTCACTCACACGCCTCAGATCTGACTGTAGCTATGTCAGTCACACTTACACTGTAGGCTCCTATCATGACCTCTTTTCCTTAATATTCCTGTAATCGTGGCATAGCATCCGTCCAGACAGCCTCAACTGAAGCTGCTAAATTTGCCCACAATCTGCTGTTCGAATGGTCAACTACAAGAAAAAAAATCTGCAGGCTGTCCCCGGGTTACAAAAACCTGATGTGAATACCCCTGCATATGATCGAGGTCCCATAATGTTCTTGAATTCTGACGTACACACTATGAACAGCTGGAGTGATTTCCCCTCTCACTTCACTTTTAACAATTGTTCTTTCTTAACAGTCTTGTGTGCAATTGGTGCCATTCATTACAATACTGCGGGGGCATGGATACCATGTTGAATGATTTTTGTGCATTTTCTGACAGACAAAATCAACTCGAGGACCACAAGAACGGAACCTGCTTGTTACCTGGAGACTGTCTGCAGAATTCTGTTCGGGTTTGTCGATGACATCTATTCCCATTGCTGGGTAGATCCAGAACAAAGAGAACAGCTTTAATGTTTTTAGCAAAAGAAACATGGAAGATGCAAAGAACTCTATTTTTAAAATAAAGTTAAGTGATCTCAACTTCACTGCCAAATTCTACTTCCACCACCCTGCTGATCAGAATGGGAATTGGATTGCGAGAATAGCTTGCAGTGCAAAGAGGAAAGGACAAGGAAATGGGCCGGATGAGATGACTCGAGTCAAATGCCTCCGAGACTCACTGGGCTAAGTGGCTGTGTCCTGCGCTGTTGAAATCCTTTGACATATCACTATTTATTTTAAAAATAGCTGTTTTTAATTTGAGAGTTATTTTTGGATAAACCTAAATCTATATTATAATCCACAACTTATCACAAGTTAGCATGGTCAGAACACTCGATTGTTTAGTGGGACTTGCTACTACTTTATTGACTGGATTCTTGCCTTTTGATTCCTTTCTGTTCCATTAACATATTCAATCCCAATTCGGATAATACCATCTGGAAAAGACTAGTCATGAAAAGAACATGAAACTCAAGTTGTCATAACGACAGTGTGTCCTTTTAGTTGTAGCTTTTTATCCAGATGCTGTTTGGCCGCATTGGAAGAATACATTAATTATCAGTCAGCTGATCACTTATGCAACAGGATTAATCCCTCTTCCACAAATCCTCTCTTGATCTTACAGATGTGTATAAAATCATGAGGGGAATTGTTAGGGTAAATACCCCCCAGAGTAGGAGAATTAAGAAGCAGTGGGCATAAGATTAGGGTGAGGGGGGAATGATTTAATAGGAACCTGTGGGGCAGCTTTTTCCACACAGTATATGGAACGAGCTGCCAGAGGAGGTACTAAAAGAACATTGAAAATACATTTTGACAGGTAGATGAATAGGAAATGTTCAGAGAGATACGGGCCAAACGTTGGCAGGTGGCTCGAGGGTAGATGAGGCATCTTGGTTGGCATGGCCAAGTAAAGCTGAAAGAGATTTCTGTGCTGTAGGAGCTAAAACCTTGAAATTGATGTCACCATATTTTATATGTTAGACAGCTAACATCTGGAATATTAAAAAATCATGTGCATACTCTCCATGTCACCATTTGCAATCACTACTGTTTCTTATTGATGATTAAAATCCCCTCTAAACAGGTCAACTTTGATTTTACCTTCCCAAGAGGAGCAGGCCTGTTGAATTCACTTTAACATTCCATTCCTTCAGTAATATAATTTCAGAATTTGCCACAGGTTTTGATATCCAACTACAACAAAATACAAATTCTAAACATTTATCAATCTAAAATACAGCATATGCTTTGAAACCTTCTACCCTGACACTAGGTTTCCCTTTATGGAAGAATGGTAAATATTTTCAGGACAAGGGAGTCACTGGTTTAAGACAGATGAGGACTGTCCATCTTTGGAACATGGAGGATGTTGAATCATTATTATATATTCAAGGCTGAGCTCGAAAGGTTTTTGATTTACAGGCAAGACATGAGGAATAGACAGGAAAGTGGAGCCAAGGCCAACATCAAATGAGCCGTGATCTTACGAAGTGGCAGATTCAGTCGAGGGATCATCTAGCCGCTTCTCACTCTCATCTCTTAGATTCCCCTGTGTTAACATTCACCACAGCCCGACTAGACCTCTGCAGGACAACTCGACTCCAAACCTCATTACAGTCTTTGTCTAAACATGTAGCCTAGAGCTAAATTGCAATATCGTAAACATCAAAGCACTCGTTGACATCGAGGAGCCGCGACAAGGATGAACTCTAGAGGTATCAAGAACAAAACACTCCCAACCCCAGACATCATTACAGGAGTTCCTCAGGCCAGTTCCATAAGCACAACCATCTTCTGCTGCCCCCCAGCCATACCTTCCCTCCATCATAAGGTCAGGGGTGAGGCTGCATGTTGATAACTGTACAATGTTCATTTCCATTTGCAACTCTACCGCAAATGAAGCAGCCTATGCCTCCCCACAACACGACCTAGACAACCTTCAGGTATGGCAAGTCGCAGCTCATGTTGGAGAATTAAATAGTATCGAGATAAATCATGGAAACAAGCTCTTCTATTATCTCTGTACAACACTAAAATACCCTTTCAGACCATCCAGTGCATGCCAGTAAACCCAATCCCCCCCCCACTAAATTTCCCTGTAATCTATTCTCACATTTCCATCAATTCCCCCCCCCCGATTCTACCACTCACCTACACACTCGGTGCAATTTGCAGTTACCAATTAACCCACCAACCAATGCATTGTTGGGATGCGGGAGGAAAGTAGAACAGTACATGGTCATAAAGAGGATGTGCGAACTCCACACAGGCAGCACCCCCGCTCCCTCCCGCACAGATCAGATTCAAGACAGGGTACGTCGCGCTGTGAGGCAGTAAATCTACTTATTGTGCCACCCAAAAATGCCAGCCAATGATCACTCAGAACAAGAGAGTCAAGGGCGTTTTATTTATTGTCACGTCCTAAAACAGAACAATGAATTTCTTACTTGCAGTAGCACAATAGATATCTAAACATACAGTAGTACTATGAAAACACCATGATAAACAACAAAAATGCTCAGCATATGCCACTTGCCGGCTACACTTAATGGTATTACCATTTTCAAATATTTCACCAATTCTTGCATTCCCATTGACTGCTAAATCAACTGACCAACTGCATAAACACTGTGGGTATCAGTTCAGCTCTTAGGTTGGTTATGCTCAGCCAAGTGGTTCACCTTCTGACATCCCAAAGTATTTCCACCACATATAAACTATCATCTCCAAAGCATGTGACGAAAACTCTCTACTTGCCCGATTATGAACAGTACCAGAACATGAGCTAGATATTTTAAAGAATAACGTTGCCTGGTTGATTGGTACCCCATTCACATCATGGACTTTGTGTACAACACTTATAAAATGCAATGTGGTTATTCACACAGAGCACTCCTTTTCTTAGGCGCCCTTCGGTCATGGCTGACCATGGGTGTCTCCAGGGTTGGAGGACGCCAGTGCGTGACTTTGTTTAACGTAGGGAGATTGGTACACAGACAGCCGCCCTTGACAGATCTGCATCAGGATCCAGTGGCATGGAATCCAAGACGACCGGAGGCCCTTTTCTGCTGCAGCCTTCATCCGCCTTGCCAGCCGTTGTGACTCTCCACTAAGGTCAGTCATCATCCTTCGCCTGTTCCACCGTTGAGGTCTTGGTTGGATTGCTTTTTGTCGGAGTCCTCCTCCTCAACCTTACCGGCATAGGTGGCCCTACCAGGAGCATAGCTTCAGACGGCATTGCTCTCAGGATCTCAGGACCACACAAGCTTCTCCACCACGACAAGGTGAAAATCCACGGAGAGCACTCCACAGCACCTCAAAACTACAACCTCAAGAGTTGACAGGTTTATTGCCATACATACCAAAACAGGATGATGAAATTACTTGCAGCAGCACAACAGGTTCATAAACAGTACTCAACAGATAATATAAACAAACATTTTTTTTTAAATCGATAAATTAAAAAAATGAACATAGTGCAAAACTAAGCCCAAAGTCCCTAGTGTAACCAACGCAGTTCATTGTTTAGTTGGATTTCATAATGTTCAATAGCCTGATAGTTTTTGCCAAGAAGCTGTTCCTGAACCTGGGTGTTAGTTTTTTGACTCCTACACCTTTTTCCCCGATGGCAGGAGTGAAATGAGAGCGTGGCCATGGTAGTGTGGATCCTTGGTAATGCTGGCTGCCTTTTGAGACAGCTGCCTCTATGAATCTCTACAATTATAGAGGACAAAGGCCGAGGAGAACACCATCACCTGAAGGTTCCCCATAATATTGCACATAGATACATAGACAATAGGCCATTCGGCCCTTCGAGCCAGCACCACCATAGCTGATCATCCACAATCACTAACCCGTTCCTGCCTTCTCCCCATATCCCTTGATTCCGTTAGCCCCCAAGAGCTCGATCCAACTCTCTTTTTAGAGCCATCCTGACCTTGAAATATACCATCATTCCTTCATCAGTATTAGCTAGTGATGCTCAGATGTCAAAATGAGAATTAAAAACAAAATATGCTAAACTCGTCAGCAGAACCTCATCCATAAGGGTGCAACCTGCTTGACTGCTGGTCATCAAATACTTATAAACATACCATTTCCACGGCCAAAGCATAGGGCTCCACTACATACTGGTCACATATTGCAGAGCAGCAACTAACCAGGGTTATTCCCCAGCCTCACCATATCCATGCCTAGAAGGGCAAGGATAAGTGGTGCAGGGAAACACGACAAACATGCAAATCCCCCCTTTAAACCATACCTCCAGATTTGGAAACTTCAGACCACCTCCAGTTTACAAAGTAAACAACACCGCACCATTTTCACAAGCAAACCAAACGGCATTAAACGATTCCAGATATCCATTTGCATTGAGCACATATGACAAAATAAATTCTGCCCTCCAATTCATCATCTTAAACAAATTTGATTCCTCAACTTATGGATTTAAAATCTTATGCCACGTGCATTCTCGATTTATACAAATTTATAGATCCAGATTTAAATGAAAGCAACCCAAGTAAAATTGATGGATTATAAATATAGTTCCATAATTGCACTTGTAAGAGCAACTTATTTGTAAATCTCCCAGCTGTTTGGTTGGTACCATAAAAATGTATTGTTTGTTCCATCTTACCAAGCTGCTGGATGTTATATGTTATGCTATATAATACAAATAATAGTTTGGGTCACCTATGACGTTAAAGATAATGTAGGATTAACATAGAATAAAATGTTATTGGAACAATTGTAGAGTTTAGCTGAGACTACAGCTGGAGTACTGGATGTAATTTTGAACTCAGAGCCCAAAGAAACAGGAACACGCCCCAAAGAAATCTGTCCATTTCTCTCCAGACACCACCTGACTCGCTGAATTCCTCCAGCAGTTTGCTTTATGTCAAGTTTGTATGAGTTATTTAAGTATGCAACTTGTCAGTGCATCAAATGTTCACTGGATGAGGTAGCGAGATCGAAGGAAGATGGGTTGTGACCTTCAGAGGATCAAGTAATAGCCTTTTTGAATCAAAATATTCTGCAGACTTGGCATGATGGATGCTACCAGGCTTGGAGTTGGCATTCTTAAAGCAGGATCCTTGGCTAAAGAGTTAGCGATTTGGGGATAAGATTTTGCAAAGGCAAAATGGATGAATATTTGGACACTTTGGGATAGAGGAATTAGGTGGGGGAGCAGTCTTTAAATTGAAGAGCATCTGCGATCTTATTGAAAGTTGCAGCTTCCACCCAGGCTCCTGGGCCTCTGCAAACTGTTGTTGCTTCTAATTCATCTGCCCTATATTGTTGACTGTTTAGATGATAGTTTAGAAGAATGAGCGGGGACCTCATTGAAACGTACAGAATAGTGAGAAGAGTGGATGTGGAGAGGATGCTTCCACTAGTGGGAAAGTCTAGGACTCGTCATAGCCTCAGAATTAAAGAACATTCTTTTCGGAGGGAGATGAGGAGAAATGGCTTTAGTCAGAGGGTGGTGAATCTATGGAATTTCATTGCCACCGAAGGCTGTGGAGGACATTAGTGGATTTTTAAGGCGAGATAGATAGATTCTTGATTAATACAGGTGTCAGAGGTTATGGGGAGAAGGCAGGAGAATGGTATTAGGAGGAAGATGATTGAATGGTGAAGTAGACTAGATGGGCCAAATGGTCTAATTCTACTCCTATTCCTTTTGACCTTGTGACTGAACTGCTACGTACCTCTATACTATCAAACCCTACTTCACCTGAAGCGCAGATTTGGACTTAACTAGTAATATAATCAATGCTTTGCATCCACCTTGTATCTACTGCCTATAACACTATCCCACCACAACTGTGATTAGCACTCATTTTCATGAAACGCACATTAACTCACTGTGAACAAAACCGTTCATGCGAAGATGAGATGACTCAGATATTTTCCTAACAAATGTAAAAATCCATAAAAATTAATAAAATCACAAGAAATTAAGAGCAGGAGTAAGCCAAAAGCATTTTGCACCATTCAGCGTGATCGTCACTTGTCTAAACTCCCTTTCTATGCCAGCTTTTCAATCTTTCAAATATTTCTCTGTCCTTCCTTAAATATCTTTAATGATCTGGCCTTCACTACCCATTCTAGAGATTCATTACACTCTGATAGGAAATGTTTCTATACACCTGAGTTTTAAATAAGCAGCTCTTTATTTGGCTGCCATGTCCCCTTGTTTGTGATTCACCCGGAAGACCTCAACATCGACTTTTGAACCTCACAGAATAAAGTCGCCTCTCGTTCTTCTGAACTCCAAACAAAACACTCCTGAACTCTCTTGATAGGATAATCTTCCCAAACCAGGAATTTGCCTTTGGACTGACTGCCTCCAATTTGATGATAGATGTGAGCAGCAAACCAGTGCCTCATATTCTCGTACGTGGAACTGAAAAAACTTCACTCTTCCAAACCCTTTACAATAAAGGCCAATGCGCTCTTTGCCTACTTAACTGTTTGTTCAGTGCCTGCTAACTTGTTGATTCATGTACCAGAAGTCCACGACCCAAGAATAAGATGTAAGCCATTTAGAAGGAGACAAGGAAACACTTTTTCTCACAGAGAGTGGTGAGTCTGTGGAATGCTCTGCCTCAGAGGGCAGTGAAGGCAGGTTCTCTGGATGCTTTCAAGGGAGAGCTAGACAGGGCTTTTAAAAATAACGGAGTCAAGGGATATGGGGAGAAGGCAGGAACGGGGTACTGATTGGGGATGATCAGCCATGATCACATTGAATGGCTGTGCTGGCTCGAAGGGCCAAATGGCCTACTCCTGCACCTATTGTCTATTGATTTGTGTGAACTTCACTCAGTTACAGTCTCCCTCCATTTAAATAATAAACCAACTTTTAATTCCTCCTACCAAAGTGGAAGTTTTCGCATTTCCCCACATAAAACTCCATTTGCCACATCTTTTTCCCGTCATGCACTCATTCTATCTCACTACAGAATTACATTGTCCTCATCAGAAAATGCCTTGCCATTTATGTTTATATTATCAAACTGCCATCTGCCCTTATTCTCCAAGTACCAAGAATCATCATTATAATAATCCATTGGTATTAAGATGAATGTTATAATTAGAATTTGAGGTACAGATTAAATGCTTTTAAAATGCAGTGTATATATATACACACACACGAGGCATTTACACTTGTATTTGGATGTACCTCCCTGGAGTAGCAATTGTCTCAACCCCATTGTTGTGGAAATAAAAATGAAAATCGCTGATAACTGATAAGGAGGCTGATAACTGGAAGCAATTTAAACAATGGACCTGACAGAAACAGTGGTAAATGCTGGAGCTGTCTCCAAGCATTGTTGTATTTTCAGGAGATTGATTGCGAGCTGGATCTATTCAAAGCATTCTATTTTATGCCATGTCATGTTTTCTGGATACTTTTGCAAACACCTTTGCCACTGTGGTTACACATTGTGAAATAAGCAATGTCCATATTAATTCACTTTAAATTCCATGATCGCATACAAATCAGATGAGGCAATCATTGAGCAAGGCTGACTAATGGATTAGCATTAACATCCATTGCCACTTCACAAGAAGTAGAATACCAGGATGCATAAAACCTTGATTACAGTCAGAATTAATGGGTCACATTTTGAGAGGAAACAGTGCAGCTCTTGCATGCAGACGTGCCAAAATCAATGCACGAGTGCAAGAGTACTAAATTTACCAATTGATGTTTCAACTGTACTCCAATGTGGGACTAATCAATGAGGCCCACAGGGCAGCACAAAATCTCAGCAATTTATCAATACTTACTGCTTAAGATGAGCTAGATTATAGTTAGCAGAGGGAGTTCTTCCCTATTGACTGAACATGGAAAACAGCCCCTTCTGCCCTCCATGTCTGCATTACCCATGGTACCTGCTTCTACGATATGATATAACTTTCTTTATTAATTGGGCTGCCAACAGTCATAAAGCACAACAAGATACGTGAAACATGAAATTAAAGTGATGTGAAAAGAGCAGGATTGGGGATGTGCAAAGATTGTTGGAGTGGGGGGGGGGGGAAGGAGGTGTACAGTTTGATAGCCACAGGGAAAAAAGGATCTCCTGTGGCGTTCGGTGCTACATCTTGGTGGAACCAGTCTGTTGTTCAAGGGGCTCCTCTGGTGTGTCATGGAAGGGGTGAGCTGTATTGTCCAAGATGCTCCACAATTTGAGAAGCATCCTCCCCTCCAAGACCACCTCCAATGAATAAACCTCCGCCCCCATGACAGAGCCAGCTTTCCTGATGAGCTTGTTAATCCTGGTCCATATTCCTCCATTCCCTGCCTGTTCACATGGCTTTCGAAATACCTCTTAAATGTTGCTAACTTATTTGTTTCTACCACCTCCCCTGGCAACATGTTCCAGGAGCCTACCAAAAACCTGCCGCACATATCTCCTTTAAACATTCTCACCTTAAATCTAATCCATCCAGTATTTGACATCTTCTAACCTGAGAAAAGGACTATCTACTCTATTTCTCGTGAATTGATCTACTTCTCAGGTTGCCCCTCAGCTTTGAATGCTCTAAAGAAAATGATCCAAACTCTCCCCATAACCAATACTTCCTGATTCGAGCAACAACCATATTTTGCACCCTCTCCAAGGTCTGCACATCCTTCCGACAGTATGGTGACCAGAGGACATAGGTTTAAGGTGAAGGAGAAAAGATTTAACAGGAATCTGAGGGGTAACATTTTCACACAAAGGGTGGTGGGTGCATAGAACGAGCTGCTAAAGGAAGCTGGGACGTTCCCAACATTTAAGAAATAGTTAGATAGGTACATGGATAGGACAGGTTTGGAGGGATATGGGCCAAACACGGGCAGGTGGGCAGATAATACGCCAACTATACATGCTGCATAACTCTAACTCTAAAAATGTCCATACACGATGTTCTACTGCGTCAGAGCCACATCTTCTGCGCCTGTGTCCAGAGATACAACTTGAAATAAGTGCATGCTTATTTACTTTTCTCACATACATCACAAGAATGAATTTCTATTCCACACCTAGGATATTTTGGTAGGTACTTTTGCAAAGACGATTTCCATTAACCAGACTGCTGTAACATGACGGTTGGCTGGACTCGCAATGTGGATTGACCAAATGCAACATCTTGCCAGCTTCATTACTTAACACAAAACCCAAGGTGCTGGAGTAACTCAGCGAGTCAGGCAGCACAGGCGTGCTGATGAATCCTTGAACACAGAACCAGTCTGAAGGGCCCGGACCCCAAAACTTTGGTGACCATTCCCTGCATAGATGGTGCTTGATCCGCTGAGTTTTGCTCAAGATACCAGCATCTGCGGATAGTTGCATCTCCTTTTAATATTCAAAGCCCTGACTGTTAAGACAAGTGTGCCCGATGTTTTCTTCACCTGATCCACTTGCACTTACTATAGATCAGCATTTAGCTCACTTGCTATAATCTCGTTGAAAAAATGCACTAAGCATGCACAGTTGTCCAGGTGAAAACGTACTGAATGAGATTGGCCAGATCCTCAGCAGCCAGGGCGAACATTGCAACAGGGTGCAACTAGCGGGAGACAAGGATGTGTGGTAGGGGTTGGAATAGAAACAATATCAACTACATCCGCTGTTCCAGGTGTGGACTCTTGTGCAGTATATCGGCGAGACCAAGCGCAGGCTCGGCGATCGTTTCGCTCAACACCTCTGCTCAGTCTGCCGAAACCTACCTGATCTCCCAGTTGCTTCCCCCTCCCATTCCCACACTGACCTTTCTGTCCTGCGCCTCCTCCATTGTCAGAGTGAGGCCCAGCGCAAATTGGAGGAACAGCACCTCATATTTCGCTTAGGCAGCCTACACCCGAGCGCTATGAACATTGACTTCTCTAACTTCAAGTAACCCTTGCTTTCCCTCACTCTCTCCACCCCCCCCCCCCCCCCCCTTCCCAGTTCTCCGACCAATTTTCCTGTCTCCGAATACATTTTATCCATTTGCTTTGTTGTTACATTCTCCCAACTAACAATGATCTATTCTCCATTTTTCATGATTTCCATTCCATTTTTCCTGTTTTCACACCTTACACTTCCTTATCTATATATCACCTTATCTATGTATCTCCAACTCCCCTGACATCAGTCGGAAGAAGGGTCTGGACCCAAAATATCTGCCATTCCTTCTCTCCAGAGATGCTGCCCGTCCGCTGAGTTACTCCAGCATTGAGTGTCTATCTTCGGAATAGAAACAACCCTGGCTACAAAGCAGGTAGAAGAAACTGACAAGCTGTGACAATCTCCATTTTACCAGCTGTGAAAAACATTTGAATATCACTGACAGTAACATTCCAAAACGATAAAAAATTTGTCAAGTGACTAAAAACAAAAAAACTGTAAGGTAATGGCATTGGAAAATCAGATAACATTCAGACATACAACAAATGATAGGGTCCTAAGCAATGTTGCTAAATAGAGGGATTTATTGTTCAGGTTCACAGTTGCACATGGTTTTAGATGATTATGTTTGCCTTCAAAGGTGGAAACATAAAATATATATAGCTGTGATATTATGTTGCAACCTTGTAAAATGCAAGTTAGACAGCACCTAGGAGTTCTGGTCACCACCTATAGGAAGGAAATAGTTGGACTGGACAAAGTGCAGAAAATATATCACCAGGATGTTACTTTGATTGGAAGATTTTAATTATTGAGATAAGATAAGCCAAATTTGTTTTCCTTAGAAAGGTGGTGACCTGGTGGATTTATATAACTAATGAGGTCTAGCCAAGTCTGAACCATTTGCCCTGGTAGCAGCATCAGAAACAAAAGGGTACCGGTTTCAGGTGAAAGGAAGGTGTTATAGGGGATTTGGGGGGGGGGGGGGGGGAAAGTGCTTCATCAATGCAGAGTGGTTAATGTCTGGATCTTGATCCCATGGTGGAATTCACTGTTTAAGAGACCTTTATATAAGCATTTGAGTAGATGAGGCGTAGAAGGATACAAACAATGCAAGGGATTGGGATTAATATGAATGGGCAAATAGTCAGCATGGACATAGTTGGCCCAAGAACCTGTTTCTACATTGTACAACTCCATGTCTACATGAAAATACATCTACTGTAAGAATTAAAATAAATGGAAAAACCTTACCACATAGACTCATGTCTCTTCTCGTCAGAAAATAATCTCTGCTCCATATGAGCTACTCGGTGACATTGCTGTCCCAAACTGGCGGCAATGTACACTTCAATGTCAAAGCCCAGTTAGAAAAGAGCAATCAACTGTCACCAATTGCTGTAATATTGCTTTCACAAACACCCACAAGAGGAAAATTAATGCCATGAATTGAGCAGTCTGATGTGAATCTAACTGTATTTCTGGAAAAAACCAGCTGAATAACACAAGGGTGTTGGAGGCAACTCCCTGATGAATTGGTGTTCTCTTTGACAGGAGAACTTCATGACTAATTATGTAATGACCCTGGGTTTTCAGTGAATTGGTAGCCCGGGGGAATAACCATCAAAGCATCCAGTTGTTTCTGGAATATTATTTCAACCACCAGAGGATCCAGTTAGTCAAATAATGCTGGAGACAGTCTTCATTCTTCTCCACACACACACACACACAAAAAGGGTGTGGTAAGTATAGGAAGGTACAAAATGTTTTTAAACTTCAAACCCTTCCTCAAAATTCAAACTTAAAATTTAACAAGGATGTTTAAGAGACATTTAGATAAGCATCTGAATAGACAAACCATCGAAAGTAACTGGGCAATGCGAGCAATCGCAATTAGTGCAGATGGACAAAGTGGTCGTCAGAGCACTTCAAACCACTCACAAGAGGGGTTGGTCAATGTCAACGATAATGAAGCTCTTTCTTTAGTGGGGCAGATCCTCTGCTATTATTAACATTCATATTACCGAGTATAGGACATGGCACCACCCTCGGCTCAGCAGAGTGTCAGCCCTGGCTCACTGGAGCCAAGCTCAGCAGATTTCCCAGCTCTCGGGTTGGGATAGCAGCCAGCTGATCCTGTGCCAGGTTAGACTGGCATGTCAAGCAGTCTCATTAACACAAATGGAGAAGTTTGCTGCCAGCAGAAAGATAAGTAGAATTATTTGGTTTGATTTAATTAATTTTGTTTATAGGCTTTTAATTAAGCATGCATATAATTCTTCAGTCTTTTAACTTTTATTCAATAACTTTAGTATTACATTTATTTTCTGAACAGGTCCCAAATAACTTCAGATGATTATGAAGCTACAAAACACAAGAAATTAGGAACTTAATCAATGGTTCAACCATTTCTGTAACCTCTTTCATTAAAACCCTTGGATGCAGATCAGCAAGATTGGCCACTCATCTGCCTTTGGACCCATTACCAATAGTTCGTCCTTAGTGGTAAGATAGTTACTCATTCTTCCCTCCTTTTGAAGGTAGAACATTTGTCATGCTTTTCATGTTTCCAATGCATCAGTCTTCATGGATGACGAAGTATTGGTTTAAAACATCTATCATTTAGTTTAGTTTAGAGATACAGCATGGTAACAGACCTTCGGCCCACCGACCCCACAGCAAAGCCTGCACACAAACTCTATCCTACACACGCACCAGGGACAATGTTACACTTATACCAAGCCAATTAACCTACAAACCTATAGGTTTTTTAGAGCGTGGAAGGAAACTGAAGATCTCGGAGAAAACCCACACAGGTCACAGGGGGACCATACAAACTCCGTACAGACAGCACCCATAGTTGGGATTGAACCAGAGTCTCTGGCTCTGCAAGTGCTGTAAGGCAGCAACCACACCGCTGCGCCACCATTCCACCCAACATTTTCCTCATTTCCCATGACTAATTCCTAATGACATCCTTCAAGGGTCTTACACTATTCTTTAGTCAGAGGGTGATGAATCTGTCAAATTCTTTGCCACAGAAGGTTGTTGAGGCCATGCCAGTGGATTTTTTTAAGGCAGAGATAGATTCTATCAACATTGTTGATGTTACTGGTCAAATGTTCGTTTTTCCAAACCTTGTTCTCGAGGTTTGCAAACCGAAATCTCGAAGTTGCAAACCAAATCTTGTTGCACTTATGTGTAATGACAATAAAAGATATTATTATTATTATTATTATTCTTGATTAGTATGGGTGACAGAGGTTATGGGGAGAAGGCAGGAGAATGGGGTTAGGAGGGAGAGATAGATCAGCCGTGATTGAATGGCAGAGTAGGCTTGATGGGCCAAATGGCCTAACTCTTATGACTTTGTTCTCACGATACAGCTGTCGATTCCTTGTCTGCTCCTGCACCTGCCTCTGATACTTTGTGTAGAATTTCCCAAAGTACAAGGAGTCCAACCTGGTGATCAAGCCTGATGAAAGTGAGCAATGTATGATGCCAACAGGTCCAACAAAGTAAATAACAGGTCAAGAAATGTCCACAAACTAGTGTAATATTTCTGCTTGCCTTATCTTGACAACTTGAATACAAATATATTCTCTTTTAGATTCTTAAAATCACTTTCATTTTATTTCTGCAGATGGTTGCCCTCCAGGCATACGCCCGTTCCAAAGGGATACTAAAAACAGCATTGTCATCAATGCAAAATTATTTTATGAAGGAATGTTTTGTGTGAATGCTGTAAAATGCAGATATAAGTAGCCATTTGGCAATGCACCAACAGCCAATTGAATTATTCATTCCATCATTCAGTCAAAAACTGACAACAGAATTAATTTGCCAAAGCATAATTTACAAGACAATCATTACATTTCTAAAAGTTGTTCCAATTTCTTTGGTTCAACTTAACATTGAGTCAATTACATCGCATATCTTGCATTTCAACCTCAGAATATCCTGTGTTGACATCATTAAAATAAATCAATGGATGGTACAGGATGGAAGATGTTTTAGTAGCTTGAAGTTCTCTACTGCATTGAAATATCATGCACCCTTCTGGTGTATATTTTCCTCAGGATAATCATGATGTTATTTATCAGCATAAGGTGCAAGTTCTCGATTCATCAGTCAGAAACCCTGCTGATATGTACACAGGCGATTCTAATAAAAGGATCCTTTATTGAACATCACCCAAACTAGAAGAGCCCCCTGCTAGCACGGCCAAAAATACGGTGGACATTGCAGCAGTAATTACTGGGCAATGTGTTCTTCCACGAAAGCCAAGATGTAAAAATAAAAACAAATTCTCATTGCAAGCAATGTGAAAATCCAATACATCTGCAGGAGATTGCTTTCTGAAGCCTGGCTAGCCAAACACTGATGCAGTAAAACACAATGGGAACCACATCACTACAAGATATCATGCAAGCTGCAGAGCACAGTTGTCGATAGTGAGGGGAATAAACAGGTGTGTCTATGGCCCAAGATGTGTATCAAGAATAGAATGCCCCTCACTCCAGTGTCAATAATGTTGCAGAAGAGATGCAAGACATTCTAGAGACAAAGACTAAACTACCAGAGGTTTTGGTCCACAGTGGTTTCAACAACATCGGTAAATAGATGGATGAGGTCCTACAACAGGAATTTAGCTAATTAGTAGATTAAAGAGCAGGAGTTCTAACAGTTGCAATATCGTGTCAGGGAATCTGACACAGGGTTAATCTATGCTTGCAAAGGCAGGGATAAATTAAAGGCAGCTAGCATGGTTTTGCTGGAAAAGGTTATGTATGACCATCTTAATAGAAATGTAATAAAATGTATTGAAGAGGGCATTGCAGTCGGTGTAGTCTGCATGTCTTCAAGAAGGCCTTTGCCAAGGCCAATCATGGGAAACTGGTCCATAAGATTAGTGCCCATGTGATTTGGGGCAGGGTGTCAAATTGGATCCTAAACTGGCTTGAAAACTGGAACCCCAGGATGATGTTGGAGGGTTGCATTTATGATGATCCAGAAGGATTTCTGTGTACAAGTCCAAGGATGGTATGTTAGCATTCATAACAAAAGGATTTGAGTACAAGAGCAGGGAGGTTCTACTGCAGTTGTACAGGGTCTTGGTGAGTCCACACCTTGGGTATTGCGTACAGTTTTGTTCTCCTAATCTGAGGAAATACATTCTTGCCATAGAGGGAGTACAGAGAAGGTTCACCAGACTGATTCCTGGGATGGCAGGACTTGCATATGAAGAAAGATTGGATAGGCTCGTCTTGTACTCGCTGGAATTTAGAAGATTGAGGGGGGATCTTATAGAGACTTACAAAATTCTTAAGGGGTTGGACAGGCTAGATGCAGGAAGATTGTTCCTGATGGTGGGGAAGTCCAGAACAAGGGGTCACAGTTTAAGGATAAGAGGGAAGTCTTTTAGGACCAAGATGAGAAAATCATTTTTCACACAGAGAGTGGTGAATCTGTGGAATTCTCTGCCACAGAAGTTAGTTGAGGCCAGTTCATTGGCTATATTTAAAAGGAAGTTAGATGTGGCCCTTGTGGTTAAAGGGATCAGGGGGTATGGAGAGTAGGCAGGTACAGGATACTGAGTTGGATGATCAGCCGTGATCATATTGAATGGTGGTGCAGGCTCGAAGGGCCGAATGGCCTACTCCTGCACCTATTTTCTATGTTTCTATAATCTTTAAATTTGGCAGCATTGATAGACAAGGTGGCATAGAGTAAATGAGGCTTGGCATTTGTGGTACTAAAACATACTTTTGCCACAGGTGGAGTATTGTGTATTGTTCTGGGCAGCAGCCTGCAGGAAGGCTGTGACTACACATTAAACACCAAATGTGGAGGATGTGCTCTCGGCGGATATGGAACTCGTCACGGGCTACCTTAAGACCTGGAGACTAAAACTGAGTGTGGCAAAAACCACCACAACGGCTGTTCACCTGAACAATAAGGAAGCTCAACGCAAGCTAACCGTCACCCTCAATGGGTCACCCCTACTCTACAACCTATTTCCTATATACCTCAGGGTGAAACTAGATCAGCAGCTGACCTACAAGCAACACTTCAAGCTCTCCGTGCTAAAGCCTCAGCTTGGAACATCCTCCTGTGTTGCTTGGCTGGATCGTCATGGCGTGCCAGGACATCTACTCTCCTAACCAGCATGTACAGTACCGCTGAGAATGCCGCCCCAGCATGGTGCCACAGCGCTCATACTAGCAAGCTAGACGCCATCCTCAACGACACCATGCGGATCTTCATCCGGTGCCTGCGCCCTACTCCGACGGATCTTCTGCCAGTGCTCGCAGGTATCGCACCCGCCAAGCTTCGCAGAGAGTACTTCACCCACAGGCTGGTGTGCAAGGCCTCATCGGATGCCAAACATCCTTTGCACCAGAACTCACAGCAACTGGGAAATCAACGCCTGTCATCTCGTCGCCCCTTCTCCCGTCATGCAGCGACCCTCTGTGGCTCTGGTTTCAATACACTAGGAGCATGGACAACCAGCTGGGAGCAGACTTCATGACCTCCGTAATTCATTGTTGCACCGAACACCACAACCCCACCCGGCTCGGACCTGCCCTGCAAAGAGTGGGTCGCACTGAACCAGCTCCGTACAGGGGACGGCCGGTTCAACGGCAACATGCATCGCTGGGGGCTGCGGTCATCAGCAGCCTGCGTGTGTGGATCTACGACCAGCAAACAGTGCAGCACGTTATTTTCGACTGCGCTGTCCTCCGCCCTACCCCTGGTAGAGGGGTAGACCTCACAATCCTCGACAACAGCACATTGAATTGGCTACAGCACCTGGAGGGTGTTACATAATCTCTGCTGCCTCAAACACAAGAAGAAGATCACAGAGGAGATTCACCAGGACATTGACTGGGAGGAACATATCCGTTTTGCAGTCAGAGAGTGGAGACTGGGTTTGTTTACCTTGGACTAAGGGGGGTGGGACCTTACAGATGTACAGAAAATTATGATCATAGATATGGTGGACAGTAGCAAATATTCCCCCATAGCAGAGGTGATTGAGGCCGAGGAAAGAAGTTCAGAGGGAATCTGAGGAAGAACCTTTTCACCCAGGGATGGTCAGAATCTGGAATGAGTTGCCCGAGTGAGGGATGAAGGTAGGTGTTCTCATATCATTAAAAACCCATCTGGAGAAGCACTGGAATCAAAGCATAGAAGGCTTCCGACATCTGGATTGGTATCACATCTGGGATTGGGATTGATGGATTCTTGTGGTCATTATACAACAGGCCAATGGACTGGTTCCTGTGCTCTATGACTCAAAGTATCAATATGCGTCAATAATGTAACTAGAAAAGTCCAAAAGCAATTCAAGGTCAAACAAATGAAAGCAAACATTTTAGGAATGGTCATGTTTTACTGGTCTTCCTATGTTCAATGCAGCCAAGGACGTTTGAAAACTCAATTTGTAAAACACTTTAAGTAGTGAGCTGAAGTGCTATTTTTGTGCTGCTGATAATCACGTGGATGAATTACAATGAGCCGTGCATGGTTACGTTCAGAATCTATTATACAATGCTAACATATCCATCAAGACTGACGATTGTTCCTTATGAATAAAATGAATGGATTAATAAGGCTGATTGACAGCAAGATTCAGCAGCCTACCACTAAAATGCAACAGAACTACAAAGATAAAATGCAGCACTATTTAACGTCAGCATGGAGTGGGAGGGTAGGCATTTAATCTTTTCTTTCTCGTCAAACAAAAAAGATAGAGGAAAAATACAACTTCAAACCTCTGCAAGACAAATATATATGAGCGAAATATTGTCAGTATAGTTCTCACATTGATTCGGCAATGGACTCCAATTATGTCACTGTCTTTTCAGAAGTTAATATTTAAAATGGTTATGCCCATACCATTAACATCAGCACAATGAGTACAAACATTACAAATGTTGTGGTTAGATTGTATGCAGTTGGCTGTAGATAAAATAATGTTTTATGTCAATGATCTAAGCAAGCCAAGAAAGGCTGGAACCAATGTAATTTTTAAGACGTACTCTGTCAATTAAACATTGTGTGTGGTTAAGCATCCGACTTAATATATATTGAATTAAGAGTCTCCAAGATTGTGAGACACCAATGTTCATTACCCACAAGAAACATATAAAAAGTGACAGTACAAACTATTCTAGATGGATAAACAGGTTCTGGATTAACTGGAGTAGACACTGATGTGTTAAATCTCACTCCACAAGGGCGGTATCAATGTCCGCGGCGAAGGTGCAGGATGTGCCGCTCGACCAAATTCTGGAGACCGCAGGATGGTCTAAAGAAGAAACTTTCTAGATTTATGATAAACCTGTTGTTACAGTGCCAATGTTGTACATGCTGTGTTGGGTTCTGTTCAAAATTGTTTGCTTTGTTGCATATCATTTGTCGTTATTTCCCCTGGGATAGAGGGGTTATTACTTTTCTTTTTATTATTATTATAATATTTATTGCATAATTTCAAGCAATATATATTATTTACTCACTACTGTGTAAACTGAAGCAGTGTGTCGTATGGAATGATCTATGGCATGAAAATCACAGAGCTTTAAAATCTTCACGTAGTCACTCGCGTGACTCCGAAGTAAAATAGTAAGATTAAACGAGAATTTACCTGTTCGAAGTTTGATCCTTATTTTATGAGGAGTTATGATGAGGGATTACGTGCCCTCCACTCCCGACCCTCATAATCTAAAAGATCATCTGGTAGTTCTAGTCTTGTGTGAGCCTTACCATCTTACTTCAGCTATTGGTTCTGTGTTTTTCACGCCACTGCTTTGAAGTATGCCGAGCATGCGCCTGGCGGGGTCTTCTTCACATAATCCCTCATCGTAACTCCTCATAAAATAAATATCATACTTCGAACAGGTAAGTTCTCGTTCAATCTTACTATTATTTTTTATCTTTGTAATACCAGTTGTACTTGTGTACAGCTTGATTATAGTCATGCATGGTATGACTTGACTGAATAACGTGTAAACTTTTTTTCCCCCACTCTGACAATAATAAAACAATAATCAGTGGAAAACTAAACCAGTTAATAGTTGTTTTTATTTCCAATTTCTGCAATGTAATCTGTGCCCCAATACAGCATGCAAGACATCATGAGCCTCGTCAAAATAAGGTGCTGATCCTCCAAATGACATTGGACACAAAGGCAGTGTGGAGGATGAAAGTGGGTTTGGAACATCAGTATTGGACTTGTAGACTTCCAAAAGATGCGATCCAAACATCAGCCAACAACCTGCATTTGGTTCCTCCAGTGTAGCAGCAACAATATCGTGAGTTACAAGTCCAACATCCCAAATGGTGAAAGGCATGGATAGAGTAGATGTGGAGAGGATTTTTCCACTAGTGAGAGAGTCTAGCACCAGAAGTCATCGCCTCAGAATTAGACTTCCTTTAGGAAGATGAGGGATTTCTATAGTCAGAGGGTGGTGAATCTGTGGAATGATTTGCCACAGGAGGCTGTGGTTGCCAAGTCAATGGATATTCTTAAGGCTGAGATAGATAGATTCTTGATTAGTATGGATGTCTAGGTTTATGGGGAGAAGGCAAGAGAATGGGGTTAGGAGGGAGGGATAAATCTGCCATGATTGAATGGTAGAGTAGACTTGATGGGCCGAATGGCCTAATTCTGCTCCTATCATTCATGACCTTTAAATGAAATGGCACGGAAATGATGTGCCAGAAAGAGAACGGTGAAATAGATGATAAAAAGGGAAGAAGCTGCAAAAGATTAAGACATTAAAAAAAGGCTGCCATAGTCACCCTCCAGACTGCACCCAATGTTCTAGAAGATCATGGCTGAATAATACATGGCCAAATTCCAGTTCCCTGAACACCCCCTACTTCAAAAATTTATTGCTTCTTAAACATAATCAATGTCCCAGCCTTCACAGCTCTCCGTGGTAGAAAATACAGAAGATTCACAGGAATTCTTCCTCATTTCTGCCTTAAATGACAAGCTCCTTATTTTGATACTATGGTTCTCCATTTCTCCGATGATCCTCTCAATAATCAATTGACCAATGGCCCTCAAAATATTACATGCAATAAAAAGATCACCTCGCAAATCCTTTAAACTCCAGTGAACATAATCCAGCCTGTTCAATCGTTTATCCCAGGAATATCTCAGGCAATCCTTTTATCCCAGGAATCAACCCAATGAACCTTCTTTGAACTACCTCTGATGCATATATCCATCCTTAAATAAAGAGGCCAAAACTGTACCAATTGCCATCACTTGGAGTTGCACAAAAAGTCAATGGGACTAAGTTAGGTGCACCAGCTGTCAACAAAATGTTTGCCAGGGACAAAAAGATATTATCCTTTATTAGCAACTCAATGGCTGATACGCCTTTTAATATTGCTCCGCAATTAATGGAAATGCTACCATTCCAACATCTCCAAAGGAGTTAAAGGCCAGCTCCAATAAGTAAAATAGGTTGATTATCAATCCATCTACATTAAATCGGGAATCTGCAAGGATTCTCTTCCATACCACCAGAAGCAACCAAGGGAGAAAAATAATTCACTTTGCAACTTCAGATTTAGACCTCGACTTTTAAGTTAGGTTGTCCCTGAAGATTCTGAACTCCTTCACTTCCCTGGCTTTATTTTGAAATGAACAAAAGAATCAATTCCCAGCAACATGTCTGCCCTTTGCAAAAAGATGTGGAATTGCACTCGTGCTGCCCAGTCAAAGTGAAACACGGATTCTCCCATTTTGGTGAGTGGATAGCAGCTGACAATAAAAGCTGATGAGGAACAGCTAACAAGCTAGATGCAAGGAACAATGTCTATTAAAAAAACAGGTCAGTATAATAACACATACATACAGGAGATGAATTGTAAATTGGGGACAGCAAAGTTCATCCACAGAGATGATCCATTTCACAAGTATTCAAAGCAAATCAATGCACCAAATATCTGCTAATTATATCACAACACATTTCCAAGCCAATGCTCAACCATTTACTCAGTCTAATGCGCCTAGATAAGGCAATAGTTTCATTGATGAAAGTCTGCATTGTGTACTCTTGTGGAAAATTATTTTTTACAAAATAATTTTGTAATTATTTACAAAATTAAATTTTGGGGAGAAATGCTGGCACAGCGGTGGAGTTGCTGCCTTACAGCGCCAGAGACCCGGGTTTGATCCCGACTACGGGTGCCGTCTGCACAGAGTGTGTACGTTCTCCCCATGACCATGTGGGTTTTCTCTGAGACCTTCGGTTTCCTCCACACTCCAAAGACGTACAGGTTTTAAGTTAATTGGCTTGGTATAAATGTAAATTATCGTGCGTGCGTGATAGTGTTAATGTATGGGGATCGCTGGTCAGTGAAGAATCTGTGAGCCGAAGGGCCTGTATCCATGCTGTATCTCTAAACTGAACTAAAAATACCCACCTGAACAGTTTTTACTTTGATATTGTTGGATTTCAGTTTAAGATCAAGACAAATTTGACTTAAATTATCAACAATACTTTTTACTACAATCATGGAAATATTGACATAAAAAATAATTTTTCATTCTGCTATTGACTGCAGTTGATGGCAAGTCTGTATTTTTTAAATATTCTGCTTCAATAATTAAAACCTGATGAAATTATTTGGTGCAAGACAGAATGGCTAATGTTCAATGCCCAAAAATGGTTGATTGGCAGGTATTATGGTTATTTATTGGAATGATGCTTCCAAATTACAATAGTTTAGCTTGACTTGTGATGTTTTAATTTGCCTCAAGTAAACAGTTGCAAATGCAGCAACTTCATGGCATTGAACACATTTCTGATGAGACAGTCAAATGCTGTCCTGACACCAACACATCTGTTCCTCATTGCATTGCCAGTTAGGCATAAATAAAAGCAAGTGCCATTAGCCTCCGATTTTATGACAGCAAGTTCTGGCCAACCATCATTTTACACTACAGTGCAAGGGCTTACAATGCCTTTTAATTACAGTACACTTTAAAGAGGGAGAATACTCTACACTTTGCCAGTTGTTCATTTTCTAAATGCACAGGAATGCTCATGTTGCTGCATATCAATGTGCCGAGCCTGTGCTCATTAAATCTGACGAGTAATTAACACCAAAAGTGCTGCCAACATAAATAACTTGAATGCTGGCCATTTCCATGCACTCTCAGAAGACGGCTGTTGGTTTCAGCACTTGGTAGTGCCACTGCCCACTATCTCCCAAACTACTCCTCCAAACACAAGTCCTTTCCAGGCTTTCTTGCCGGACTGGCCATCCATTACACAAGCCAGTCTGGGCAGGATGAAGAGATTCTTTTGATGTCCTCGCATCAGCTTTTCTCAGTTAGATGCCGACACCTTCCTGGATATCTGCAAATCAGTGGGCAGGGCAAAATGCCAGACAAGTCTACAACGCAAAGCAAGCACGAGGACAGGACAGACGTGTGGAATCAGGCAATGTTTCACAACAAAAATAACACAAAGAACACAGATCCAAACTGGGCTTGGTAACTGCAAACTGGATTAGTCTATGCAGAAAACAGAAAAGGTAGCCAACACACATAAAGAGGTTTCACTCAGGACATTTTTCCTTGCATTGCTGGTGAAGTAAATTAGCTTATGCAAACTGTCACTATGTTCACTGGCTGGTGGAAGATAATGAGATCCAGTGGCACTTATTTGCAATTTTGTTCCCTAAAATACACTTTACAATCCATCCACTGCAAAAATTGCGAATCTTCCATAAGGGCACAAAAACCTGAATTGTTAAGGGCTCTAATAATTAAAATTAAGAAATAAACTAATATGCTTAGATATTAACAGGCTGGGTCTATCTCCGAATGCAAAATGCTTTGATCACCGATGTCAGATGTAAGTCAGTGTCCAAGTGACATCAACATTGCAAGAATATTTGCTTTAAAAGTTTAAATAAAAACGAGATTGACTCATTTTGGAATTGTGTTCTCCCACCTTTCTTGGCACAGAGGCTGTTAGAAAATTATATGTTACCCCTGGGATCTGATTCTCAGTCAAGCCCAGTGAAGGCAAATACAAGTTGGATGCATTTGGAGATGATTTCAGGCTTTAGAATATCATGTATAATTAAAGGTTTTGTCCATTAAATCCTGCCCGATAACACTAAGCGAATCATTCATTCCAAAAGCAAATCTTTTCATGGTTGTATTTATCTTTCACATTTGATTGCTATTAGTCCAAATCACAGGCATAATTTGGTTACTTTGGAGACAGTCCAGTTGTAGTTTCAAGACGCAGCAACATTAATGGTGAACTTTGAACATTAATACATCATCAAATACGGGGAAGAACTTCAAATAACTAATCAGCCGTCATTTTAACTGACGAGAAGTTGAAAAGCTGAAAGAAGACAAGGTTTTGGGAGCAGGTCATATCCCTGCTGAACATCTAAAGCTGGATGGAGAGAACCTGATGACACAAATTCACAACTTGATCACCAACATCCAGGATGCCCAGGATGTCACTCTGCAATTCTGACCATTGTTGAGAAATGGGACAAATTACAGAGAGATCTCCCTGTTGTCAGCTACAGGAAGAGTACTTTTCAGAATGCTCCTTCAAGTGTATGAAGAGCTGCTCCATGGATAACATTGTACGCTCTGTCCATCTGGAGGAATTATGGACTTTATCACCACAAAGTGTCAACTCAATAAGAAAGGCGTGGCTTGACACCAGTCACGACGCAGGGTTATTTGTTTTACCTCAAGAGGACTGCAGTGCATCCTTTTCAAATTTGGCTGCCAACAGAAATTCACCACCAGCTTACAACTGCTGCTCAATGGCATGCAAGCCATGATCTTAAACAGTGCGTACACAATCTCTGCAGAAGGCTATATTACTATTTCCCCCCAATCATTCACTTTGCAATGAGTGCTGCACCTCGCCATCAACTAGTACCTGGCCAGAGTACAACTAATCTATAGGAAAAATTGAAAACTCCTTAATAAACACCACCTCAATTCCAGTTATTGCGTGGAAGTCAACAGACAACATTAATATCCCATTCCACCACATTATTGTTTGAGAACCTTATGTTTAAAATGTAAATCCTCATGCAGGTTCAACATAAAAGCCTTGACAAGTTTTGTTTCAAAAGCCAGCCCGCATCATTAAATGAACTGAAATCATAAGTAATTTTGATTTTTTTAAAATGAGATTTTCTCTACACCCAGTTTCTATTTTCTTTTAGCTGACGTGTCATCTGCCTAAAATAATGGGAATATGAAATTGCCTACATTTTTAAAGTAGGGAGTGCACTTAAATAGTCTCTATTGCAATCTTGGCATTATGGTTGACTGCTTTCAGAACGGAGAGGGGACATCACTATTCTGCATTATATCATGCAGAAGAATCATGAGTATTGTTTCAGAACCAGGATTTCTTAAATAAGCATTTAATTGTTTTATTCAATTTAATTGAATGTTCCAAGCCCATTTCACACCAAGCCTGACAGGTTTATACATCATTCTGTACAGATCGATTTCTGCAGCAAACCAGCATGAGTGATCTCTCAAAGATTTTTTTTTACGTAATGAAAATTTCAAAATAGGCCGTGGCAACCCAACTTTTTCTCCCCCCTGAAACTTAAAAGAAATGCAGCATGTTTTCAGGACTTAGTCCCATTAAGTATACAACTCAATGGCCATGAATCCAAAAGGTACAAGTTTATTTGTTTGTTTGGATTTAGGCGCTGTGCACACGGCAGCCAGACAACAGTCGCTTGTCCTTTTTTTGCACTTTTAATTTGAAGTTTTTGTGTACTTTGTTGCGTGTTGTGACTGTTGGCAGACCAATTTCCCTCCGGGGATGAATAAAGTTTATCGTATGGTATCGTGAAGGTCCTTCCATTTTTGACTGATTTAGGTCTGTCAGTTAAGCAGGCAGTTATGTAGTGTTTTAAGTTGATTGCTCCATCAACCTAGAATCCTTTAACTCAATTGACATTTTTCATCTTTGCAAGACAAATTTAATGCATCAATCTTTATTTTGGACACTAGATGGTTCAGTTCCAGATGGGAAGTGAAGAAAAATTAACATTCAGCTGACTGCACTGGTTTGCCTTCTCCCTTTTATTGACAAGTCGTTTAAGATTTATTGTTTTCATAAGCTCTTTGTAATTTCTCATTAATGCCTTTTCATCACTAATGTGATTCTCGAGTCCCTGCAAAATGTTAGGATCATATAATTTGTTATTGTTCCAAATTCCAGCAAAGTTTGTTTTTTTCTTACTGGCGGCCACATCCTTGAGATGCTCAATGGTTTCAAGCATGAAGTGCTGGCTTTCTAGGTGGCTTCAGAAGTCATTCATCATCAATCACAAAGTAGACTAGAGCAAGCTTCCTTCCATGAAGGAGATTAATGAGCCAATTGGACCCATGGCCAATTCTCCAGCAGCAATTCACGAACTACGCATTATTTTGAACTCAGTTTCACATCTTCAGAAAGTTGGATTTGATCTCAAGGGGTTTGCTGGAGGGAAATGCAACAATACTTTAAACCGTGGTTCCTGATGGAAGGACACACAAATTCAGCATGACAGCCATACATAGCTTAGAGGAGGGTTGACAATTCAGTACCATAAACACTGCACTAATGTTAAAACAAATGATACAATTGTACATCCAATACATTGTCCTCAACTACCTTCATCAATGGTCATGGTGAGAGGATCTCTCATCCAGTATCAAAACACTGAATCCCAATGTCTTTAATCATGGATATTTAACCGGGGTGGGAGATTGCAAACTTCACGTAGTCCACCCCGTTTCAACAAATGAAATCAACCCGACGTGCACAAACAGAAGATCAAACAGAACATTTTGTCTTACAACTTTAGGCTGTGCACACCATACGCAAGAAGAAGATATTTAACCATTATAAAAGGCAGCTTTAGAACCAGGGAGCAGATCTTCTCAGGATGCACAAAGTCCACTGCAGTAGAGTCCGTAGAGCTGAGATATAAGAAACAGGTATTCAACATCGCTACTGTCCAAAGATGCTGTTTCAAATATGAAATGTAACTTTATTATATTTAATTTTATTAAAATTCAGCTACAAGACGGTAATGGGGAAAATTAAAAGAATGTTGTGCAAAATATGTGACAATGCAAAGACCATTTTTATTGGCAAAAATCATAGACTAATGCAAGATATTTAGCATATTGCAGAAACTCAACTTCTAAAAAACATGCTGGGAACAAAGGAATCCAAACGTACCACCTGTCATTTTATTAGGAACTATGGCCCACTTTAGGGACATTATGTACAATATGTCACCACATAATTCTTCAGGGAGAAGCAATTTTAAGAAGTGCATTATTATATCATGAGATATGTCTGGGTACACTTTAATGATACCAATATACTATGATTTATAATACCATCACCAACTTTATGTGGAGCTTTGTTAAATAAAGCATATTTGGGAATATCTACTGACAGTAGACATCTATTTTTTAACAACTATAAAAATTTAGCACGCTAAATTGTGTAAGACACAATCGCTTGTCAATGTTGCCTTTTAACACTTAATTTGTGAAGTGTTTGTGAAACACTGACACCTCTATAATCAAAATATTCCTTTCAGTAACAATGTGAGAAGTAACAATTGACACTCCAGAGTAATTTAATAATTTTGTGTCACAAATGTCACTTAAAGCTATACTCCTACCATAATTATTTAAATAAAGTCTCTTCCTTCAGAAAAAGTGTGGTACACGAGAAATAGATGGTGGAATAGAAGTGTTACCCATCCTGCTGAAAGAGCAATGTTTGAGAGGGAAGAATTTTCAGATGGCAGTTCAGGGCACTTATCAGACCAAACTTGAATGCAAAAGGAGCAAATACAGGGCAATAAAAAATGCAGGACAACATCATAGCAAATTCCCTTTTTGAGTGTTATCTTCATTTAATAACATATCCCAACGTGCCTTTGAACAGCAGAGGGTTGGTGCAATCAAAGCAGTAGGTAATGAGTGGGGCGATTTGAAGATTGCAAGGGTGAGGAAGGGTTCCAGAGTACAGAGACGGTAAAGGAACAGTCAGGTGTAAAGTGATTAGAGCTTGCAATTAAATGAGGTAGAGCCAGGTCACACGACCCTCCAATCTTTAAAACCATCCCTTTTGCATATTCGGTTTCTCCTCATTTGTTCTGACAATAAATACCACATCATACACACTATATTATTTGTCTGCCATGATGTCAGTGACTGCCTCTTACAGTCTATCATCATCCTTTACCTCCGCTCTAGGTTTGATATTATTCGCGATTTTAAATGTTATCCTGCACAACCATATCCAAGTAATTTAAGTCTAAAAGAATGCGACTGCAACACTGATCATGTGGGAGGCATGCCATGTGGATATTCAATAATGTTCTGGTCATGGCCCTGCTGCTGCTGTTAATTACAGTAGCATTACTGAGCTGGCATTATACCAGGTCTTGCATACACTGCAACACATTCAGGAAAGCATTCTGCTGGGACAGAGGATGGGTCTCGACGACCACTGGTCAAAGTCTCAATTGGGATTGGGGTGGGACAAGTCCAGCTGGCAAGAGGTTCAGGACCAGGATCACGGTGTTGAGGCCTCCATCTGGAAACATTGGATCAGCTATAAAGCTATAAGGAGGTGCTGAGGGTGTGTAAGGTGGGTGGGGAGAGGCAGGAAGGGCAGTGGTGCGTCGGGGATGAAGAGCAGGAGTTTGGGACTTACAATCCTGGGCTGGTACTGTGCTGTGAAAACATGATCATCCCAGATGTCAACACCAATCGTGATTCCAGGACAACGTGGACCAATATCACCAGCACAGTCTCTCGAGTCAGGGAGAGCGAGGGCAGAACTGTGGAACCCAGAGGATACACCGCAAAGGGATTCATCTGCAACTGTGGGGAGGGAACCACGTTTACTAAAGAAAGATGACATTTTGGATGTCCTAGCACGGAAAGTCTCATCTTGTGAGCAGACGAGACAGAGGTGGATTTATTGAAAGTAGGAGATGGTGTTCTTGCAAGAGGCAGTGTGGGGAGATGTGTAGTCCAGATAACTGAGGGAGTCAGTGGATTTGTGATGTCAGTGGATAGTCCAGGTGAATTTGAGGGCAGATTGAAGGTTAGTGATAAAGTTGAGAAAATCAATAAGTTTTACAGAGATGCAGGAGGCAGCCTTGATAAATCTGGACTCTTCCCAAGTTAGAAAATGTACATTTTCTAAAGCTATTCTTCAGTCACCTTGTACAAAATCCAGTCACTGTATTACTTTGGCGTAGTGGAAATCTCAGCAGGTATTTGTAGATGTCTGTTCTGAATTTGCCATATCCCCTTCAGCTTTTGTAGGACAGCTATGACACAGAGGCCATTCAATCCATCTTCCCCATGCAGCTAGCTGAAAGATTACCCACCCGATTACATATTCCAGCACCAAGTCCATGACTCTGTAGGGCATAGCTCTTCAAATGCACACCCCAGCACTATCTAAAGGAAATGAGAATATCAGCTAGGGTGGGAAATTGCAGCCTTCACGTGGTCCGCCCCGTTTCGACGAATGCAATCAACCTGGCGTGCACAATCAAATAGAACAAGTTGTCCTACAACTTTAGACTGCGCACGCCATATGCAAGAAGAAGAAGGATTTCAGTTTCCATCACCCTTTCAGGCAATGAGCTCCAGACCTTGAAGAAGGCTCCCAACTTGAAACATCATCTATCCAATTCCCTCCACAGATGCTGCCTGACCTGTTGAGTTCCTCCAGCATTGTTTTATTAAAGATTGCAGCACCTTCATACCTTGCGACTCCAGAGTACCATAGCCTTACCGTTCCCCAGGTGAAAAAAATTCTCCCCAAATTATTAATTATTTTAATATTGACCTATTTCCCCCCCCCCCCCCCCCCCCCCCCATTTACTCAATTATGGTGTATAAAATTATGGACCTCGATCAAGTCTACTCCTCGGCATCTTCTGTTCCAAAGTACTAACTGATCCAATCTTTCCCTATAGCCACAATGTTTCAGTCCTGCATCCTCCTCTTTCATCTTTCTTATATATACGACCAAAACTGTAAGCAGTACATTTACTAGTGTGATGTTGTTCTAACATCACCTTACATTAACTGTTTACTCCCGTTTTGTTGTACCTCCCCAAATGCATTCTCCAAATTCCTTGATACTTGTTCATCGCATTTAATATTTGACACTCACTATAGTCATAACTTCAACATCACCATCAACTCCCTCCTTTGTGTAGACAGTTACAAGTATCTTCACAAACATAGCTACAATGTCCATTTTCACATACAAGTTGTCTCTTCGTCCCCACAGCTTGTGACGCAGCTTGTGGAGATGCTGCCCCATGGTTTCAGGAGAACTGGGTTCAATCACAACCTCTGGTGAGGTAACAGCGAGTAAGATTGCACTTACTGTAACTGCACAGGCTACATCCAGGTGCTCTGGTAACCTTCCACATTGGAGTGGGTTATTCGATTAATTGGTTACAGTAAATTTCCCTCACTGTGTAGGTGAGGGTTCGAGTCAGGTACATGATGGTTAGGACAGACTCAATGGGCCAAAGGGCCTGTTCCTGTTGTATGATCTGTGACTAATCTTTCCTAAGATATGTTTTTGGTGTTTGTCTACTAATGAAGTCTCTTCATGGTTTTTTTTTAACATGGCAATTTTATTTTCTCATCCTCTGTTTTCTAAATGGCCCTGTAAATTTAATTCCTAATTTTCCACACTCCTTCAGGCAGAATCTTTCCATGTCTGACTCAAGTTTCCCGTTCCCACCTTATCCTGTGTTTTATGCATCTTGTCATCTAGGGAATTGCAAATATGATAAACCAGTCCATTCTTTTTGTAGGGCTATGATTACTCAGAACCCCTTTTATCTTTCACGCTAGAAGTTCTTAGACAGATATACAGTAGCTTTCAAGTAACAATCAAAGAGTCAGATCATGGAAACCTGCCCTTTGGCCCCAATCGTCCATGACACGAGCCCACATCGGGAAACACTGGATATAGTAGGTGAGGTTAGAGAACGTACACGTGAACCTCTATCTAACCGGAAAGGACTGTCGGGGTCCCTGGATGGAGTTGAGGGAGGAGGTACAAGGACAGCGGTTGCAGGGGATAGTATCTGGGGAGGCGGTGGTTAGGGCGGGAAGGGATGAGTGAATCAAGGAGTTGTGGAGGGAGTGGAAGGCAGTTAGGGAGTGGAGATGGGAAGATGTGTTTTCATGGTGGAATCCCTTAGGAGGTGACGGAAATGTCAGAGGAGAAATGGATTGGATGCAGAGGATGGCGGGGAGTAAAGCAAGAACCAGGGGCACTCTTTCCCTGCCGGACACAGCAAGGACAGCTGCCAAATCTCCCTTTATGTATTATCCCAATTAGATAAGAGGAGCCATTCATTCACTAATAGAGTACATCAAATTTCCTGTCAATCTGCAGAAACACACACGTGGGCACAAACACACGCGCAGGCACATACTGCTGAGCTTGGCAAGTTCACGGCACACTACGTCTAGAACATTTTCAAAAGTTAATGGCCTTCCTGAATTCCATGGATAAAAATTAATGCAGTCACTAATATTTTAATGGAGACATTCATCTTTTTATTCACATAAAATTCTCCTTTTATATGGCTGGTGTCTTTTTTTTTAATATAAACAGAGTTTGAGATTTGTAAGTCATTGTGTGGTATTTTTGGTGAGATGCTGCCTTACTGGTCCTGTGAACTGGGTCCCATCCTGACCCTCACTGCCCTCTGTGTGATGTTTGTACATTTGTGACCTTTGGGTTTCAACATGGTGCATCCGGTTTCCTCTCGCATCTCAACAATATGCAGCTCACGATTAAGTGCTTCAAAAGCAAGCGAGTGGTAGAATCCGGGGGAGGGGTGGGATCTGATGAGAATACAATTCAGATTAGTTCAGGTCAAATGAAAAAAGTAGTGTAAATGAATGCCTGATGGTCAGTATGGATTCAGAGGGCGAAGAGCCTAATTCAGTCTATCAGTGTCAGTGTTGGACTTTGGAAGGGGTAGGATGGGGACCTACAGTCCCATTTATATCAATAGGTCAATGGTGGAAAGGGTCAAGAGCATCAAATTCCTGGGCGTGCATATCTCCAAAGATCTCTCCTGGTCCCAGAACACTGATGCAATTATTGAAAAAAGCACATCAGCGCCTCTATTTCCTGAGAAGATTACGGAGAGTCCGTATGTCAAGGAGGACTCTCTCGAATTTCTACAGGTGCACAGTAGAGAGCATGCTGACCGGTTGCATCGTGGCTTGTTCGGCAACTTGTGCGCTCAGGAGTGGAAAAGACTGCAAAAAGTTGTAAACACTGCCCAGTCCATCATCGGCTCTGACCTCCCTACCATCGAGGGGATCTATCACAGTCGCTGCCTCAAAAAGGCTGGCAGCATCACCAAGGACCCACACATTCATCTCTCCGCTGCCTTCAGGCAGAAGGTACAGGAGCCTGAAATCTGCAGGTTCAGGAACAGATCTTCCCCACGGCCATCAGACTATTTAAATCAACTCAAACAAAAAAAAATATATATATATATATATATATATATAATTTATTCAATGATATATATAGACATACTGAACTGTTCTATATTTATTTATGCCTACAATATTCTGTTGTGCTGAAGCAAAGCAAGAATTTCATTGTCCTATCTGGGACACATGACAATAAACTCTCTTGAATCTGCGGGGACAGGCCGAGGCACATTTTTGATTTGGGTTCTGTTATTCATAAGCAAAGAAGGCCCTGCATTGTGACTTAAACATTGAATGACCATATCACCACGATCCACATTGATCCTATTTAAAGTCGGTGAAACCAAGAAAGCCTTGTTGTTGGGTCGTAATTGAATTTTTTCCCTAGACATTGTATTCAGTTTTGGTTTGATTCCATTTATTGTCGCTATTGAGTTTAACCAAGTGAGAGAACCAAGGGCGAGCTGGAAGATGACAGCTTTCTCACAGTCTACCCTCCACAGTAGAATACATAATGACCAAAATCAAATCATCAACTGGACATCATGACAACTCCATCTGGTCAATAGGATTACATCCAAAAAAATGCCTTCTTCCAGCAAACCAACAACATTATAAATGTTTATTTGTGATTTTAACCAATTATCAAGCCTAGAATGTTTTAGCTCAGAGGAAAGATTGTATGAATTAGGGCTGTGTTCTTCATAACAGAAAAGTTCAACAAACGTATCAATTTATAACGGAGCATAGATTTAAAGTAATTGAAGTAATTTATGGAATTCCCTGCCACAGAGGGCAGTGGAGGCCAAATCACTGGATGGATTTAAGAGAGTTAGATAGAGCTCTAGGTGCCAGTGGAATCAAGGGATATGGGGAGAAGGCAGGCACGAGTTATTGATAGGGGAGGACCAGCCATGACCACAATGAATAGCGGTGCTGGCTCAAAGGGTCGAATGGCCTCCTCCTGCACCTATTTTCTATGTTTCTAAGTAGGTGGGGATTTGATAGGTTTTTTTTCCCCCATGCACCAAAAGGGTGAAGGGGTCTGGACAGTAAAGGCCAAATATCAACCTTCAACTGGCACCGACATGCTGTGCCAAATAATCTCTTTCTGTGCATCTATAAAAGTGGGCATCGTCCAATTTGAAACCCAGTAGATTAATGTTTTTTGACATGAAACATGCCTCCAAAGAGAATGGTAAAATGAAAATTGATTATGTACCAGCCTCTAATTTTGCAAATTTTGTTAACGATTATAGTTGGCCATGAAGGCAGCAATTATGTGTAGTTGGCAACAGGTACTCCAGTGTACTGGTTTTCAGTATCTCATCCATAATAGTATTTTAAGGCTCTCCAAGAGCAGCATCCTGCAAATATCATCATAAACTCTCACTGCTGAGTCCAAGATCATAAATTCACTCAGGAAGAACCAATATTGCACACGGCTACATTTATTAAGAGCTATCAGATCGAAGAAATTAGCAGTTCAATACACCAGCAAAAATACACCTATGCGGCAAAATAAATAAGAAAATATGAATTAAATTAACTGTTCAAAATCTATTATGCCCCTTGTTTTTGAGAATCATAAATTCTCAATATGTATGAAGCTTTAACTATGATAGTTTAAGTATATTTGATTTCAAAATAACAGCTATAATCATATTTTAGGGCTGTCCAGGGATTGTACCATGTAAATTAACACATATCATAAATGTTCATACAGCAGCCTCCAAGACCATACCGCCAGATTCTACCATTCACTTACACATTAGGGGCAATATACAGAGCAGAAACAAGGAACTGCAGATGCTGTTTTTTGTTTTTTTTTATTATTGCTGGAGTAACTTAGTGGGTCAGACAGCATCCCTGGAGAACATGGACAGATGACATTTGGGTCTGAACCCTTCAGACTATGGCAATTTACAATTGTAAATTAACTACTGCTTGTTTAGGATCGTTGATAAAAGGTTTATAATTCACTCATCTGACCAAGATGCTCAACTGGATTACAGTTGTACGTTTAACATCCAATATCCTTCTCAGGCAGACAGATCAAACAGTAACTAACAGTTCAAAGATTAATATCAAGAAAGTGAAAGGTAGTGTTTAACTGTCATCGGGAACAGAACAATGAAATTCTTTAGCCTTACACACCTAATAACACAAGATATAAAATATAATAATCAATGATACAATAAATCAATGGCACCAGATCATAATCGTGCAAATATAAGTACATGGTGCAATGAAAACAAAGTCCATCATAGACGGTTTCTGAAGTAGGGTTGTGCAACGCAGTTCAAGAGCCAGATGGTTGATGGGAAGAAGCCGTTATTGAACCTGGATGTCATTTCTCAGACTCATGAATCTTTTTCCACTGATAGCAACAAGACTAGAGACTGGCCAGGTCTGAGTGTAGCTCCTTGACGAAAGAGGCAGTACTTTGAGGCAGTGCTTCCTGTAGGTCCCTTTGGTGGAGGAGAGGACAACATTTGTGATGAGCCAAGCAGTGTCCACCTTTCTGCAGCCTCCTTCATCCCATGGCATTCAAGTTAACAAACTAAGTCATGATGCAATCAGTCAGTGTGCTCTCTAGTCTACAACTGCAGAGGTTCAAGAGTCTTGGGTGAAATACCAAATCTAAGTAAGCAGCCTCTACTCTTTCCAAATATCTCATCATACTTATGTTATCTCCACACAGTACTGAATAGATTACTGTATTTTTGTTCAAATCTTTTATTTAATGGCAACGATTTCACAAATTTCCCCAAATTAAGCTAAAATAAAATTGATTTTCTGACACACAAAATTACTCTATCAAATTAAAACTCAGGCCAAATTTACTGCATAATAAAGTGCGAGTCATATAGCCTGGAAGCAATTCTTTCATACCAAACAAGACACCACATCTAAATAAATCCCATCGCCCATATCCCTCTAAACCTTTCCTATCCATGCACAGTAGCTGTCCAAATGACTTAAGTCATTATTGTGCCTGCCCCATTTACTTTCTTTTGCAGCTCACTCTATATACACACACAGTGTGAACATTTTCCCCTTTAGGTTCTGATTAAATCTTTCCCCCCTTATCTTAAAATTGTGCTCTCCCATTCTTGATTCCCCTACCCTGGGAAAAAGACAATGGTCATGCATCCCATTCAAGGGAGAGTTGGACATAGCTCTTGGGGCTAATGGAATCAAGGGATATCAGGGAGAAAGCAAGAACAGGGTACTGATTTTGGATGATCAGTCATGATCATATTGAATTTGCAGTGCTGGCTCAAAGGGCTGAACGGCCTACTCGTGCACCTATTTTCTATGTTTCTATATGTCTATGCCCATCATGATTTTATACACCTCAATAAGATTATCTTTCCTCTGTGTTCCAAGGAATAAATGTTCATGTCTGCCCAAACTCTCACTGTAGTTCGGGACCTTACAAATCTTTTTTGCACTCTTTCCAGCTTAATGGCATCTTTCCTGTAGTATGTTGACCTAAACTGGAAATTCTCCAAGAGCAGCCTCATCAGCATCTTGTACAACTTTAACTTAACATCTATACTCAGCACCCTGATTGATGCAGGCCAATGTACCAAAAGCCTTCTTCATCACTCCATCTATCCGCAACAACATTTTCAGAGAACTAGTATTATACTCCAAGATCCCTCTGCTTTACAACATTCCTCTGGGACCTACCATTTACTACAACAGCATTCCTACCTTGGTTTGAATTCACAAAATGCAACACCTCAAACTTAGCTGAATAAAATTCTGTTCGCCATTCCTCAGCCCACTATGTCAGTTGATGAAGATCCTACAGTATATCAGGGCTGCCAACATTGGGTGAGAGTTGAGAGTGAGAAATGGCGAGGGAGCATAGTGACCGGGGGGGGGGGGGGGGGGGGGGGGGGGAGAAGAGAGAGAGAGAGAGAGAGAGAGAGAGAGAGAGAGAGAGAGAGAGAGAGAGAGAGAGAGAGAGAAAAACTCAGAGAAACAAAGCAAAAGTCAGACTTCCATCACTGTTCTGCAAAAATAAATCAATCAACCTCGTTCAAGAAGGAACTGCAGATGTTGGAGAATCGAAGGTAGACAAAATTGCTGGAGAAACTCAGTGGGTGCGGCAGTATCTATGGAGCGAAGGAAATGGGCAACGTTTCAGGCCGAAACCCTTCTTCAGACGGTTTCAACCTTACCCTTTGAATATAGAAACAAGACGAGAATAATGCCACATATTCAATCATATATGGTTATATATGTAAAAATATATATGGAAACAGGCCGTTCCGCCCACCAGGTCCACATCGACCAGCAATTTATCATACACCAATTCCATCCATCACGCCAGGGACAATTTACAGAAGCCAATTAACCTACAGACCTGCACTTATTTCGGATATGGGAGAAACCGGAATATCCAGAGAAAACCCATGTGGTAATAAGGCAGCAACTCTACCGCTGCACCACCGTGCCACCCCATTAAATTATTTTTTCTGTAATATATTTGTTATGGTGTCACGTGAATAAAGATGAACAAATGATTCTGATTTCTGCCCTTATTTGGATAACACATATGTCCAGTCATTGTGTTTTATGGCTGGTTTTCAACCTCTTCAGACTGAAGGTCTCAACTCGAAACATCACCCATTCTTTCTCTCCAGAGATGCTGCATGTCCTGCTGAGTTTTTCTGGTTTTTAGTGTCTATCTTCAGTTTAAACCAGCATCTGCAATTCCTTCCTACACTATCTGTTAAGCAAAACAGGTCCTATTCTCATTATATAATTTTGTGATCAGCGTGAGAGCATGAGAATTTTGTGAAATGCGCGAGCCTCACGCTCAATGCGTGAGAGTTGGCAGCCTTGCTAATAATTCAAACATTTTATGCAAGTTCCAATTGTTTGGACAAAAATCACTTAAGTACTGCTTTATAACAGTTAGGTTACTTTAAGACTATTTCAGAAATTATGGCAGTCAACAAAAAATCAACTAACAAATTAAAGCAAACTAAAAAAAATAACATGTTCCCTTTCCTGACTCTACCTCATAAGTACTTTAATGCTGTTAACAGAGCAAAGGGCTATTAATCTCAAGAATCAAAATGGGGAATGTGAGGGCAATTTTGCTTAATGGTAATTCTAAGCCCATTCAGATCTGCATAGAGTCAGTTATACAACATGTGCATGGCTGGCCCAATTTGTCCATACTGATCAAGTTGGCATTCTGTGTGCCCAGGGACTGGCTGCCGTTCCCAGGTCAGCTCGTGTCCCAGCAACTGGCCGCAGTTCCCAGGTTGGAAGAGAAAAGAAGCGACGTTACTCACAGCCGTCAAGCGACGCGCTTCCCCAGACTGCACAGATCGCTGGCAGGCGGCGCAAAGGGACAAACTGGCGCAGGGACTGAACTCAGCGTAAGAACTCGGTCATGAGCATGAGTGCGTGAGAATTTGCTCCAAGGCGTGATTCTCACGCTGAAAGCGTGAGAGTTGGCAGCCCTGACAGTATATGTAGTGTCCAAGGTACCCTCTGCTTCGTCACCTGCAAACTTACTAATTATGTCTTCTATATTCTCATCCAAATTGATAATCTAGATGACAAGCAGTATTGGCTCAACACCAGCCCTTGAGACACACCACAAGTCACAGGGCCTCCAGACTGAAAAACAACCTGCCACCAGCACACACTGCTTCCTATCATAAAGCCAATTCTGTATTCAGTTTAGTTAGATCTCCCGCGATTGCATGTGATCACATCTTCCAAAGCAGCCTACCATTAGAATCTTGTCATAGGCCTTGCTGAATTCCATATGGACTACATCCATGGCCCTGCCTTAGTCAACCTTCTTGGATACTTTTTTGAAAAACCCAAGCAATCTCTGAACTATTATTGTTATTATTGCACTATTATTGTTTGTTTTTTGTGTGGACGTGTGTGTGTGTATATATCATCTGCATATAGGTGTATTTGTGAATATGTGTGTACACACACACACACACACACACACACACACTAAAACTTTTTTTTCCTCCCCCATTTATTATATTGTTTACAGTGCAAAATGTTATCATGTTCTGTTATGCTGCTGCAAGTAAGAGTTTCATTGTTCTGTCTGGCACATCTACATTACTAAAATTAAGATCTTGACCACTTCCTGTTTTCTGTTTCATGATTTTTGAAAAAACACTGCCACTTATGGCTGTGATATTTGGCTATCTTACTCAGAGTCCCCTTCCGCTGCACAGGACAAGAGGATTTTTCCCCATCAGTGAAATATAAAAGAGTTATTAATGTTTTAAAAATGTTGACATTCACTCTGCTGCCCCTGCTGGTGGGAGGGGGGGGGGGGAAGGACTATAAAACCCGGAAGTGTTGTGCCTCACTAATTCTCTGCAAAATGGAGGAAGAGAGAGGGTCACGTCTCTCTGAGCTGTGAATAACACTGAACACATGACTACTCAACTGTGAGTGCCCTTAATGTGGTTTGAAAGTGAAAAGGTGGTAGCTGCTTTGAAATGCTGCACTGCAAAAATGGTTGTTGGTGGTGGTGGTGGCTGCTTTGAAATGCTGCACTGCAAAAATGGTTGTTGGTGGTAGCTGCTTTGAAATGCTGCACTGCAAAAATGGTTGTTGGTGGTAGCTGCTTTGAAATGCTGCACTGCAAAAATGGTTGTTGGTGGTGGTGGTGGCTGCTTTGAAATGCTGCACTGCAAAAATGGTTGTTGGTGGTGGTAGCTGCTTTGCAATGCTGCACTGCAAAAATGGTTGTTGGTGGTGGTGATGGTAGCTGCTTTGAAATGCTGCACTGCAAAAATGGTTGTTGGTGGTGGTGGTAACTGCTTTGAAATGCTGCACTTCAAAAATCGTTGTTGGTGGTGGTAAATTGACAACTTCCTGTTTGCACTGTATATTGATTTTAGATAAAACGCTACCACTTACAATGTGATTTTTGCCCATCTTACTCAGTCCCCCACCGCTCATCAGGTGCAGAGGATTCTTCCCATCAATTAAAAATAAAAGTGTTATTAGTGTTTAAAAAATGTTGAGAATGTATCTCCTGTCAATCATGCCATGAAGACCATGCCCCTTCCGGTTGGAGGGGGGAAGGATTATAAAACCCGGAAGTGTTGGTGTGGCTCAGTCACAGCAAGATGGGGAAGGGAGAGGTCATGACTCGCTGAGCTGTGAATCAACTGAACACACTGAATATCTACTGAACTGTGAGTGTGGTGTTTTGTGTGGTTTTATAGTGGTTTCACCCTGCTTGAAGTGGTATGAAACTGCACTTAAATTTGGTGGCCTTGCACCTTGCTTGGTGGCATGAAACTGCATGTGAATTTGGTGGCCTTGCACCCTGCTTGAAGTGGTCGGAAACTGCACTTGATTTCGGTGGCCTTGCACCCTGCTTGAAATGGTAGGAAACTGCATTTGTATTTGGTTGACTTGCACCCTGCTTGAAATGGAATTTCAAGGAATAGCCGCGAGTCAACTGCTACCCCACCAGCCGCGAGTGAGCTGCCAGCACATCAGGCTTGAGTGTCTGAGCTGCCACCCCAAGAATCCATTTGGCTCACAATGTCCACACTAACCTTCTGGAAAACTAGTCCCTTCAGCCCACAATACCCATGCTAGCACTCCAGAAAGCCCCTCCCCCCTTGTGTGAACATGGAACCCAATGGATCCCACAAAGTGCTGATCAGGCAGCGTCTACCCAAGGCATATTCAATAGAGATGGCAAAGATTTAAATTAGATAGGGGCAAGTATTTCCACACAGAGAGTGGAGAGGAGATGGAACAAGCTGCCAGAGGAAGTAGTAGAGGTGGGTATAATGTTTAAAATATATTTGCACAGATTGATGGATAGGAAAGGATGAGAGAGATATGGACAAGTACGATTAGTTCAGGAATGTACGTGGTAAAATTAGGCAGGAGGCCCCGTTTCCATGTTGTTGAACTCTACAACTCCATCACAAAAAAAACAATAACATTATTTGTACTACAGCAGCTGAAAATTGGTAGGATTAATAACAAGACAGCTGTCGTCAGAAATAAGGAATGTTAGTCATGATATTTGCAACAATTGCAAATTACCCAACTCAAGAGAGCAATATAGTATAATCACTGCAAAAGGGACAAATAAAATAGCAGTAAATATTATCTCACAAGCCAGCAACAGAATGGTTTTCAGGGATATTTCTCCACTGCCTCAATCAGAAGTGGAACCCAAGGAGTAATGTAGATGGGGAGATAGGGCTGGAAATCATTAACAAATATATCAGGTTGAACAAAAAAAGCAAAGGAAAAAGGGAAGTGATGTATTCCTTTATAACTGAAGACATTTATTGTACTGCAATCTACATACAAGATTGAACAGTACAGCACAGAAACAGGCCCTCCGACCCATAATGTCTGTGCCAAACATGATGCCAAGACCAACTCTTATCTGCTTGCACATAATCCATATTCCTCCACTTCCTGCATATCCAAAAGTCCCTTAAATGCCACTTTCATATCTGCCTCCATCACCACCCCCTGGCAATGCTTCCCAGACACTCACCACCCTCAGTTGTAAAACTTGCCCTGCAGTTCTCCTTTAAACTTGCCCACTCACTTTAAAACTATGCCCTTTAGTATCTGATATTTCCATCCTGGAAAATATGTTCTGACTGCGTAGCCAATCTATGCTTCTCAATTTTATATATTTCTATCAGGTCTCCCCGCAACCTCCGACTGAGAATATTCCAGAGAAAATAATCAAATCCTGTACAACCTCTCCCAATAACTAATAACCCCTAATTCAAAAACATTCTTGTAAACCACTGCTGCACCCTTTCCAATGCTTCCACATCCTTCCTGTAATGGGCCAAGCAGAACTGCATGTAATAGTTCAAATGCAGCCTAATCAAAATCTTACAAAGCTGCATCATAACTTCCTGACTCTTATACTCAATGTCTCGACCAATGAAGACAAACATACCATATGACCTTAACCACTCTATCTATGTGCGTTGCCACTTTTGGGATGACAGGTACATGGACCCCAAGATCCTTATGTTGTTAATGCTGTTAGGCATCATGCCATTAATTGTATATTTTCCCCTTGCATTCGACCTCCCAACGTGCAGCACCTCCCATTTGCTCAAATTAAACTCCATTTGCAATTTCACCGTCCATTTCTGTAGCAGATCTATATCCCGCTGCATACTTTGACAGCCTTCCTCAATCTAATGGTAATGTCATAAAGATAATCTCTTCACAATTATGGACTTCAACCGTACCAGTAGCAGACGAGCCCCATGAGGAATTAATAACTGCGAATGTCACATAAACCCTGTGCCCCATTTGGCAACCAATTAGGGATAACAATTATGCTGGAAGCAACATTTTCTCTGCATCTCATGTGCCAGAGATCCTTGACCCAACAGGATTAGCAGGGAGAATTTTTTATTTTCTTTAAATCAGGGGAAAATCTCCAACTTTAAAGCAAACCTTTAGAAGTTAGACATGACTGATAGGTGCGTTGTCCTTCAGCGGTTATGTTGTTATGAAATCAATTACACAATGTTTTGTCATTGGGGATAAACAATTTTTTTGATCTGCAGCAGTTTGGAAATGCTTCCTGTGTTTTTGATGCTGCTACTTGTTTCTTTGAAAGGAACTCTGTAAAACACAAAGTGCTGGATTAACAAGCAGGGCAGGCAGCATTTCTGTAGGGCATGGATAGGCGATGTTTTGGGTCGGGACCCTTCTTCAGATATTTTCTCAGACTTCTTCTGAAGGAGATTCCTGAGATGCTTCCTGACCTGTTGAGTTACTCCAGCACTGCGTGTTCAAACATTTTAAATGTATTTTTATTGTCACATGTACCAGTTAAGGTACAGTGATATGTGAATTACCATTCAGCTATACAAAAAAAAGACACACAACTACATAAAAGTTAACATAAACATCCACCACAGCAGATTCCCCACATTCCTCACTGCGATGGATGGCAAAATAGTTTAATCTTCTTCCTATTTATTTCTCCCACAGTTGGGGTAGTCAAACCGTCCATCGGGGCGATCAAAGCTCCCGCAGTCGGCGGTCGAAGCTCCTGCGTCAGGGTGATCAAAACTCTTGCGTCGGGGCAATCGAAATTCTCGGAGCTTTGAGTTCCGGATGTGGGTCTCTGACCAGAGACCGCGGGCTCCGTGATGCAAGCCCGCAAGCACCTACGGTTGGAGCTCCAAGGTCAACCCCTGGCATAGGGATCGCGCGATCCGCGATGTTAAAGTGCCATAACATTAGGCACCCACGGTGGGGCCTCTCAAAAATTGGTCTCCAGCAAAGGCCGCCAACTCCTCGATGTTAGGCCGCAGACAGTGCAGACAGAAATACAATACGGAGAAAGGAAAAAAAAAACCATATCCGTCGCGATAAGAAAAAGCTCCCCCCACTCCAAATAAAACAAGCAAAAGAACATTAAAAACATACTTTTAACACATACTATTAAAACACAAAGAAGGAAAGGACAGGCAGACTGCTGATGATGCAGCCATTGCTGGTGCCACCCAGTGGTCTATGCAAGGTTCCAGTACTTGAGGTTCATTGTGTCTACTTTGAAAAGGAACTGCATTGAAATTGGAAGTTTGTGCAATTAGCATGGATTTGCCAAGTGTTATTTGATTTGTTAACCTGCTATTCTCAAATACATACCAACGCAGGCTAATGTGCAGAATTAGCTTTTGAAAATCAGGCCCCGAATGCAGTTATACAATTTCATGCAAAGCTTTTAATCACATCTTCAAGTATGGGTTAAAGTGTTACAGTGAAAAACTCTAATGATGCACCACTGCTTCGGTTAGCATCTATCTTCCCATTCTAATTTAACTCGCCCACGAATCGATTCATTCAATTAATTTGCTGTAGTTGCATGTTTGTCAAGTGAATGAAAATGTCAAACTATCAATAATAAGCAAGTTGGACAGCTATAATTATACTGCAAGTTCCAAATCTATACAAGTTCCATTTGCAAGTACCAAACAAGCTAATGCACACGCCAGTGTTTGAAATCCAAATCAGCTGTTGTTCACCGTGGCTGACAGGACAAACTGTCAACTGTTCTCCCAAAAAAAGAACTACTTTCACCTCTTAATAAACTCACTTGGAACAGGCACATATAAATATTACCACCTCCAAGCATCCTTCCAGTGGCAGAGGTTTGATCCTGACTACAGATGCTGTCTGTGAGGAGTCTGTACATTCTCCCTGTGACCGCATGGGTTTTCTCTGGGTGCTCCAGTTTCCTCCCACATTCCAAAGATATGCAGTTTGTAGGCGGGCCAAAGGGCGCAGTGATCTCTAAACTGATTGGAAATAAAGATCCCTTTCTTTTTGTCCCTAGTCTGCAGGGTAGTGTTAGTGTACGTGGAGCGCTAGTTGGCACAGACCCGGTGGGCTGAAGGGCCTGTTTCCGCACAGTATCTTTAAACTAAAATTAAAATGCGACTCGACTGCACATCTACAAAAACATTGATTTGTGTGACATAGTAAGCCGATTCACCTCCAGCTTCTCAAGGAATAGTGTAGGTAATTTATAAATATATAATTTCTTCTCATTCTGTTTGTTTAAAACGTATGATTTCAAGTTCAAGTTCACGTTTATTGTCACATGCACCGATCGGTACAGTGAAATTTGAATTACCATACAAATAAAAACACAATACACAATAGAGTTTAACATAAACATCCACCACACCGGAATCAACTTTTCCAATTGTGATGGAAGGCAATAAAGTTTGGTCACCTTCCTGCTTGTTCACCTGTGGTCGGGACCTTTGAACCCTCCGCAGTCGCTGCTAGGGACGGCCCGTTGTACAGGCATTAATTTTCTTTAAGTTTACTCCATAAATCTTTTTTTGATTACTTTATTTTATTAGAAGTAATCTATTTACAATAATGTAAACAGCTTTACAAACCTCAGCTTAATTACATATTATTTTTTAAATAACCCATTGACAGTTATCATCTTCTATTTTTTTTGGAAATAAAGAAAAGAATAGAATAGTTTTAAATCAATAAGAAAGTGATTAAATAATAATTTGATTATATAGAAAAGAAGAAGAAAATAGAGCAAGGAAAAAAGATCATAGATTAACAAAAAGTGAAAAAATATAATATATATATATATGTCAATGAAAATCAACAAAATATATTGTATCTAAAACTATTACAAATAATAATATCAATGAAGACATGCCTATTAATCCTAGTATAAGAATCAATTATTCTCATCAAATCCCGCTGGGTACCCGTCAGGCTGTGACGTCAAGAACAGCTACTTCTCTAGATACTGTATATATGGAGACCATATTTGTTCGAAAGTATTATATTTGTCCAATAGGACAAATCTGATTCTTTCTAATTGTAACGTCTCCAACATCTCTGCTGCCCACATTTTAATTGTGGGGGATAATGTTCCCTTCCAAAATTTCAATATGATTTTTTTCCCTATTATCAAACAGTAATCAAAGAAATTTCTTTGATTTCCTGTAAGTACCGAATTTGAATCCAAAATCCCAAGTATTATTAACTTTGGGTCTGGATCCAATCTAATTTTTAGAACCTCAGAAATAACCTTAAAAATTTCTGTCCAGTAGTAATTCAGTTTGGAACATGTAGCAAAACTGTGTGTTAAATTTGCTTCTAAGTTCTTACATTTATCACAAATTGAAGAGAGATTATGAAAGATACTATTTAATTTAGTTTTTGAATAGTGTAATCTGTATAATACTTTGAATTGTATCAATGTATGTCTGGCATTTAACGAACACCGATGTATTTGCTGTAAACTTTCTTCCCAATTTTCTTTTGTTATGGATAAACCAATTTCCTTTTCCCATGCTTGCCGATATGTTTCAGTTGTTGGATTCTCCTTATCCAAGATTATGTTATATATATAGGCTATTAATTTTTCTGTATTTGTGTGTAAATTAAACAAATCATCTAATAATCCTGGTACTTTATTTTTATAATCTAATGTGTTTGATTTTATATAATCTCTAATTTGTAAGTACCTAAACAAGTGATGCGGAGACAATCCGTAGATATCTTGTAACTCTTGGAATAAAAGACATTTTCCTTTTCTATAAAGGTGCTCTATCCTTTTAATTCCTAAATCATCCCAATGTCTAAACCCTCCATCCAATATAGAGGGCTTAAATAATGGGTTATTCATTATTGGTAGTTTACTCCATAAATCTGCAGGAACTGGTCTCTCACCACAATGCCATGGAATGTCAGATAAATTTTAGAATGTACAATCATACTTTCTAAAAACAGTTCCCTTGTTATTCCAAGAGAGTGCATTATGTAACTTGCTCGAAGCTGCTATAAATTTCCTCTCGAGCTTGGTAGATTTATTTTGCATTACAATATTGACCTTCTGAAAGACTATTTAAACCCAAGGTTTTAGGTATGAACCTGGAAACAAATTTACTTGGGTTGTCTTAGTTCAGTTCCTGCTTCAATTTCCAACATTTCTAGCTTCAAGCCCCTCTGTTGACTTAACACAGGCTTCCATGGTGGTTCAGGACTGTATTGTTAGCAGATTCAACATCTATTTCAGATGTCTCTTCAGGTGAATTCGTAAACATTGTTCTTTTAGATTGCATTCTTTCCTCAACCAGTCACATTTTAGAATTGCTTTTAAGTGGTGCATTGCTGTGTTCCAATTCAGTACCCCCTCGACCGACATTGTAAAAATTATTAATTGACAGCAAAGCATTCCAGGATAACTATAGGTCATGAAAGCAGCTATAAAAACAAGTTTCCTCTTTAATGAGCGATTATGCAAATATGTTTCAGCAATATACCAACCAATTGCATATTTCATACATGGTTGACAATCGACAGAAGTTTGCAATAGGATTTGCATTAAAACTCATTGATATGGCACTAAGTTTGTTTTTGCATTGCTTTCAACCTAGTGAATTAATTCAATATTGTCTGTTCCTTCACTACCATCTATATTGGGACTTGCCAAAGCTTCTCACCCGAAGTCCTCAAGTGCAGGACTGAGTCATGGAGTCACACAGCATGGAAATAAGCCCTTTGGCCCAACTTCCCCATGTTGACCAAGGTGCCCCTTGTCTACACTTGTCCCACCAGCCCAAGTTCCTCAACTTTTCTTACCCACGTACCTTTAGTAAATGAGCTCATGCTGCTGGTGGTACCTCCACTACGATATCTGCTCTGGTGCTATTGGGAGACCTCTATGTGGAGGCCAACAAGGCAGCTTGAACCTCCTGGTTATAAAGCTGGGAAGTCCGCTGGGAGTCAATCCTGCCCAAATACCCAGGTACTATTAAAATAAATGGGAGAATGTGTCTGCCAGGAGTAATCTGGTACACAGCCTCACCAGTGGCCAAAGCAGTTATGTAAGTGCAGCAGGGTCCCTGCATCAAGACAACTGCTATAACACATCGACATGCCAAAAGTCAAGACTACATAAGTACAACCAGCCAAAGATCAGGGGAGTCAGTGATCTTGAGGCAATGCAAGATTTGCCCATAGTTTTATTCCTGATTACTTTCATCTTTTCCCCACAACACACAATAATCATGCAAAATGTATTCCCTTGTTAATTTAAGTCCCGTGGTCAAGTGAGGTGCTCTTCCCATCTGACGAGAACCAAAAAAGGGACAACAAGTAATTTGTTAATGGCGTAAATTTAACATTTCACTTTGTCATTAAAAGTATTTAAAAATAAAATACTTGTTAATATCTTAAAAAAATAACTAGGTTTTAAAGTTACAGAATTTTCTTTCAACTCCTTCCCACAGAACTGAAAGTTGTTTGCATCAACCAATTTCCTCAAATCAACGTTATTTAGATTGATTCATTGTTCATATGAAAACCAGCATGTTGAACAAAAGCACGATTCTAGCACAATCAAGGATCTCAGTTGTTAATTGGTCTTACAATCTAGCTTTAACTGCTCTTCAAACATTTCCTTCCATCATCCTTCATTTGTCATCAATAGAATCAGATGAAAATTGTGTTGGAGTACAAGACCTCACATCAATGCTATACAAGCAGCCACCAAGAGAAAATTATGCTTCCCAGTTACTTCAAAAATGGTGAATAAAGCACAATTCCACAAGTTCGGGTGTAAATCGCTCTATGCAAAAAACTGTCAATGAACAGGAAAGCCTGACATCTGGTGAAGGAGAAATTCAACATTCCTCATCATCTTCAGTTCAGGAATTTTCAGACTGTGCAGTTACAGCTTAAACTTTTACTTTAAACTTTAAATATACAGCGCAGAAACAGGTCCTTCAGCCCGCCGAGTTTGCGCTGACCCTCGATCACAAGCACACTAGCAGTAGGGACCGTAGGGACAATTTACGATTTTTACTGAAGATAATTAACCTACTGAAGATAATTAACCTGCTTGACTTAGGAGAGTGGGAGGAAATCCGAGCACCCAGAGAAAACCCACGCACCAACCCACAAACAGCTCCCTCCGTTAAGATCAAACCAGGTTTCTGGCATTATAAGGCTGCAACTCTACCGCTGTGTCACCCCAAACTTACAATTTTAAACCTGGAAAGCCTGCAAATAGTCCAAATTATCCATCACCTCTCCCTCTGCATTTTGCACATATCGCCATCACCTCAATCGAGGTTACTACATGACCAGAAATTGCATGTTTCTAAAATGAGTCTTTAATAGGATAACTAGCTCAAATCACTGGCACAATAGCATGTCATGTCAATAGCTGCTATTCAAATATTACCTTAATAGAATTTATTTTAATTGTTATAAATTTTAAGTACCCTCAACATAATTTTTTGGCTCCTTGACTGGCTGGAATTAAAAGTGTATTTAACAAGTACCACACTAAGTGAAGTGAAATGTCCAATCTACACCCACAGATTTTTTTTTCCCCATCTTAAATGTTAAGTATGTCTATTTTTACACCTTGTGTTGGAACTAATGCCCATTTAAAAAAATGACCAGGCATCTTTGACTACGAAACAACTTCTAACAATTAAGGGCCTGTCCCACTTTCACAACCTCTGCCGAGTTTGCCCTTGACTCATACTCACAGCATGGTCGTCACTAGGTCGTAGGAGGTCATAGGTAGGTAGGTCGTGATGCTAGTCGTAGGTACTCGTGGCATAAAGTAGGCTGGGGCGTTTTTCTAGCCTGGTGAAAAATGTCCACGAGTAAAAAAGGTCATGGATTATGTTGTGAAGTGGGACAGGCCCTGAAGTAAGTCTGAAAGGATTCCATTCTTGAAAACCAATCATAACTCAATTTCTCGGTGTCTGAAAAATCTGTTTACTATGGCCACCCACTTTGTATTGCTCAACATATGCTTGCTATAACTCTCTCATTTCACTGAATAATCGCCCTAACACAACCCAATCATTAAACTAATGGAATTTATTGCATGCAGTCATTAATGAATACCATGAAACATTTTATTATTGCTATTACTAGCTTAAACAATGGTCTAAACATTTATGGGAGGATTTGCATAATGTCAGATTTACATAAACCAAGCCATTTGTAATCCAGGGAAGCCCCTGCTGCAGCAATAACAGTACCGTTCAATCAGCACAAAATAGGGAAATCCAATATGTTGGGTTGGTCCAAGTTAGTTCAAAAAGACCACGAAACAGAAGAACATAAGAAATATGACAGGAGTGAGCCAAATAGCACAGTCTGTTGTACCATAGGCCAAGATTGTGACCATTTTCAGCATTATTTTCATATCTCTCTATTCTCTTAAATGTTCATGTTTAAAAATGATAAGAGTAGAATAAGGCCATTCGGCCCACCGAGTCTACTCTGTCATTCAATCATGACTGATCTCTGCCTCCTAATCCCATTTTCCTGCCTTCTCCTCATAACCCTTGAAACCCTGATCAAGAATGTGTCTATCTTTGCCTTAAAAACATCAATTGCCTTGAAAAATATCCACTGACTTGGCCTCCACAGCGCTCTGTCAAGTCAAACTTTGTCATTTAGAAATTTATCGATATATGCAATTCCAAACAAAATTCCGTTGCATCTGGCTCCCTGTGCAACACGATAATTAACAGAAGGATAAACATGGATAAAAAGGATAAAAGGATAAATAGACAATGGTGGCAGCCCATTACATGGCATTCAGGAGTCTGATGGCTCGTGGGAAGAAGCTGTTGCAGAACCTTGATGTTCTGCTCCTTATGCTACGATATATTTTGCCCGAGGGCAGCAGAGTGAACAGTCCGTGATGGAGATGTGGGCTCTTTTATAATACTGCTGGCCTTAGACACGCAACGTTTGGTCGCAATATCCCCGATTGAGGGGAGAGAGGTCCTGATGATTTTTTCCGCTGTCCTCACCACTCTCTGCACGGACTTCCAGTCAGAGGCTTTACAGTCCCCAAACCAGACAGAGATACAGCTGGTCAAAATACTCTCTATGGTGCCCCTGTAGAAAGTGGTGAGGATGGGATGGGAGAGGTGAGCTCTTCTCATCCGGCGCAGAAAGTGCAACCGCTGCTGCGCTCTCTTAACTGTTGATTAGATGTTATTTGACCAGGTCAGACTGTTAGTGATCTGCACCCCCAAGAACTTAGTGCTACTGACCACCTCCACATCGCTGTCATTGATGTGAAGTGGTATGGGACTGTGCCGGTTTTTCCTGAAGTCGACGATGACCTCCTTTGTTTTTTCGACATTCGAAATGTTGGCAATGAGTTCAACAGATTAACTACCCTCTGACAAGAGAAGGTCCTGTTCACCTCCTTTTCAAAAGAGCACATTATAATTCTGAGGCCATGACTTCGGGTCCTAGTCTCTTCCACCAGTGGAAACATCCTTTCCACATCCACTCTATTTGCGCCTTTCATTATTCTGTAAATTTTGTCAATAATTTTTGAATGAGCACAATGATGGAGCTTCCACAGTACTCAGAGGTGAAAATTTCAAAGTATCACCACCCAGAGACGAGGATAAGATTTAAGCCACACTCCTCAGCCAAGGGAACCTTCCTTCTTGCATCGATCCAGTCATGGAGTTTGTAAGTTTCATTGAGATCTCCTCAAACCAGAGAATCCAGCCTCAGTATACACAGTCTAATGCTACCACTCCATTGTTGCAATGCGCACAACCCCTACCCCATTTAAATCTGAAGAATGGTCTCGACCCGAAACATCACCTATCCATGTCCTCCAGAAATGCTGCATGACCGGTTGAGTTACTCCAACACTGTGTCCTCCATCATTTAAACTCAGTTGAAAATCAAATTAAGCGTCATACATACAAGTCCATTGTGAAGCTTCAATTTATAAAAGTGATGTGGAGGTGCAAACAGACCCCCTCATTTAATCACACTGTAAAATGTCATAATGTACTACACATGATTCATGTCATGTAATTCATGAGCTTTCACAAAACCGGTTAGAATTCACACCAAAGGACTACAGCTACATCAGACCAATCAGCAATGTTCACATAGAAACAACAACTTAATAATAATGCTTAACACTCTGCAATCACAGGATACAAGGTTCTAATTGGGCTTTTCCATGTTCTTGTGCAGCCATTAAAAACTACCTTGAAGTTTCCTTCTATTAGTGTGAAATAATTAAATGAAGATTCAACAAAAACAATATTTATTATTTAATTAAACTGTTAAGGTACTGTTTAGTAACAAGTTAGTTGTAACTCCATCACCACAAGCAACACCTGCCCATTGAGTTTCTAGTGAGAACTCAAGGTAGAGGGCCCGTCCTAGTTACATGATTTTTCCGGTGACTGCCGGCACCCGTCAGAGTCGCAGCAGGTCGCCAAAAATGTTCAGCATGTTGAAAATCCAGCGGCAACCAGAAAAAGGTATGACTCTTTGGGCGACTACTCACAGGCGTAACCCCGCGTAGTGTGACATGTTTTTTTCAACATGTTGAAAATTTTCGGCGATCTGCTGCGAATATGACGGGTAGCAGCAGTCGGACAGGCCCTTTACTCAGGCAATTGTCAATTTGAATGGCTTGGGGAGGACAAGATTTCAGTCTGTGAACACACCAATCTACTGAACACCTGGAATGCTACAGTCAAATCAATGTTGAAAGCTTTTCTCACTCTTTTTTGTATGAAGAACTTTCCCTTCATGTCTTAAAACCTCAGTTAAAATTACTTGATCAAGAACAAAGCAATTGCCAAATCAACGTCAACATTCATAAATTTTAGGTAACGTGACTGGTTGTAGCTGCTGAACTTAATGTGCACGGAAGATTTTGCACAGGATTGAGCTGTTTCCACTGTCTGAGTGTAAATAAAGGGGAAACATGTCCAAATCAGTAATGTATTCATGTTTACTGCTTCATCTGAGGCATCAGAAACGGAGGATTGCTTCCTCTCCAGTTTTGTGGGTTCTGAGGTGGCTTATCAGTCAATTGTTAATTACAGATTAGTGTCCAGATGGGGCAAGAGACACCTGAACGAGCAGGTAGGTGGGTTTATGTGATTTTTTACAATCACTAGACTAAGTGCAGACCCGTGGGGTCTGCTTCCCCAACGCAATATTCCACCACTCATCCATTCCTCCAACGCAACCCATTCCTCCAATGCAATATTCCAAACTCTCACATAGCCCGGAACCTCGCAGGCGCGGCTCAATTCCCCTCATCCCCAGCACTCCCTCCCCCTCCTCTTCATCCTATCTCTTCTTTCCCCTCTCCTCCCCAATCCCCCCTCACCTCTCCCCTACCCTAAGTCACTCCTTCCATAACTCCTACCCTTCTATGCCCCTATCCCCCTCCTCACGTGGTGAAACTCGTAGTGCCCACCGGCGCCGGGCCGGAGTTCATCACGGTGGGCACCACGGGTTTCGACAAGCTGGTGGAGAAGATCTCCTCTGAGAGGGCCATGAGGGCGAGTTACCGCAGCAGCGGAGGAGACGGACTGTTGCATCCATTCACCCGGGGGGACGGGTAGATGAGTCCGCCGTTACTGCAGAGGGCGGACGGGGGAGAGGGGCGAGTGAGGGAGAGATAGAGATGGGACCAGGGCCTCCACTGAACTTCCACCCCCCCCCCCCCCCACCCACCGGTGATGGGGCAGACAGTAGAGAAGTTGCTGTGAGGAGGAGAGAGATTAGTTTGTAAGTGAGACGGGAGAGGCCGCGGTGTATGAAGGGGCATCGCCATCCCTGCAGCGGCGTTGACTGACAAGAGAGGAGACCAATTTGCGCATGCTCCGTTTAAGACTCTTAAACCTTAATAACGTTTAAAATATACCATCGATCGGAACAAAACATGTTGCACCTGCAGCACAGGAGAATGGTGAGTAAGGTGGCAAAAAATGTAGCGCTATCATAAAGATCACACAACACAATTTGTAAATTTCCTCTTTGCTGACATGCTTATTCAAATAACTATAAAATCCTTCGGTTGATCTTTGAAGTACAAGAATTAAAGCGTATTCCTTGAAAGACAAATCCTGCTAAACAAGATTTCAAAGTACTTCAAAACCAGACAAAATATATATCCCGTGTCGCATTTAGATGATCCATTTTTGCAGAACAAATCTTCTTGAAGCGTACAAGTAAAATCTCCTCACACAAAATAAAATTGAAAAGGAAAATTCTTCTCAAGTTAAGCCTGTAACTAATTCAGTTAAAATCATGTCCTTCAACTCCAGTATGTTATACAAACTGGAAAACCCTGAAACTAGTCCCAGCGCAGCAAGTCTGTACATATTACTGTTATTATCGTGTTATAGCACAGAGATTCCACTTTCCATCAATCCAAAAGTGGAGATGTATCTGTCAACCAACTTGCATCCAGGAACATCAAAACGTGCAGTAAATTTGAAAGTACCATGATGTTACAGTGCCAAGTGGTATATGACTAGAGAAGGACCCTCCCCATTTTCCCATCAAAATAGAAGCAAAATGCTAAAATGTTTACAATATACCCTAAAGTACACTCGGTACTTACTGCATACCACAAGCATGGGAAGGCACTTGCTCATAAGTGGGTTTCGGATGGGAGAAGGAATCTGTCTTTGTTTGCTAGTCTTACATGTAGTCATTGCATCAGCCACTGTCGGCAGCCAATTCCCCACTTACAGTTTCACCAAGTTCAATTCAAACATTGACACTGTTGCAAGTATAATCAGTGGCTGATACAGTTGCACATTCACTACTAAAGACTGATTTCTCCTTCAATTGCATGTTCTATTTTGACTGGCAAAATAGTCTGGCATGAATAGTGGAACGACAATACAAAATTTAGATTTATCACAGCTTACAAACTTCAGATGATATATATTTCTCCTGTAAATAAAAAGAACATAATTCATCTCAAAATTGCTGTTCCAAAGCTACTACTTAATGCAGAAATCTGGAATAAAAATACATAATTGAGAGAGTCTGACAGGTGATATACCAAGCTAACACATTACCCTCTTGCATCTCAGAACTAGGACTGATGTAATCTTGCATGGAAACAGAATGGAAGAATTCTCTGTGCTCTGTAGATATCCCAGCAGAAATGATCAGCTTTTACTAGCTGAAAGACCAAAGAACACCATCAGTTATAAGATTGCAATGAAAATTTTATTTTGCCCAAGTTCAACAGTATAAAAACTGCTGCCTATAAACTCAGCCAAATTGGGTCTTATCAATGGATTACCATGTTTTAATGCTGTGGGTCTAGAAGGCCTGTTTATCGATGGATGAATCTTGAGCCACATCATCAAGATCTGCAGTAATTTAAGATGCAAGATAAATTAATCTTGTGAGGGCTTTAAGTCCCGATTCCTATTAAGTTTATCCAGTCAAGTGGACCAGAAAAGAAGGAAAGAATGTTTCATTTTTAACTGATCATTGTAAAGCAGTCAGATTGAAGGCATATTCATTACATTGTTAAAGCACCTTTACAAAAGATTGGTCATTCTTCATTATTATTACCCAAAACACGTGAAAATTAGAAAGGTTAAAATAAAGCTAAATGATCAATATAGATGGCAGTTTAATAATCAACATTAATAGCAGTTTAATAGTTTAGGATTGTTTTAAAGTAATTTAACTGGAAAATTATTTCTGTTCACTTCGTGGTTTTAAAAAATTGGCATAATTTGTCTTAACTTTGTTAATTTCAGTTATAACTTGCCCCATATTTAGTTAAAACTATTTAGTGGTTGCATATTTTAAATACAAATTAAAATTTGGAACCTTGGCAAAATAACAATGACGAACAACTATTTAAAATCACATGTTATTCAATAAAAGATCCATGATCAGTGTCCATAATCCATCACTCTCATGAAGGTAGAAATGCAGCATTCTTGAATCGCAAAAAATCATCAGTTGTCCTGGGCCTTTCATGTGTAATCAAAGTGGACAAGTAACTGCCAATAATATCAGCTTTCTACTTGGAACCAAATGCACCAATTATTTGTTAGGAAAGAACTGCAGAGGCTGGTTTAAACCAAAGTTAGACACAAAAAGCTGGAGTAACTCTGCGGGTCAGTCAGCATCACTGGAGAAAAGTAAAATGTGGAATTATTTGTTTGAGGTTGACTGTACATGGGTAAGCAGAGATATGTGTTCCAACAAATGCTTTTTGCTACACCATTCCTTCCATGATAAAATGGTACAAGCACAGAGTGGAGCAATCTTTGTTCAGGTGCTAGTTGAAGACGGTTGCAGGTATCGGAAGGTAAGACCTCCCTGGTAAGACCTCCCTGGTGGAATAAAACTGGTTGAAAAAAAGGTCTTACCTTCCACTACCTGCAACCTCTGGCAACCACCTTCAAGTAGCATCGCAACCGGCTTCAACTAAAAAATTACCAATTTAAAAAAACGGCAACCTATTTTTTTGTCGCAGCTGGTTTTGAATTTTTTGAAATAATCGCTGGAAGATAGAAGCGGAAACCACTTTCGACCATTAGGGAGACTGACAAAAACCTCCAGGAATCGCATGGAAAACTTGGGTGGGGCGCAAAGTCTTCAGAGGTTTCCATTCAGGGGCATACCTCTACTGCTGCACCACAACGCCGATCCAAATGACCTCTTCTGTGTCATTCTAAGATAACAGCAACAGACTCATTTCAAGCATAGACTGGTGTAATTTAGAACAATTGTCAGCTTTCAGAACATTGTGCCCATTAACCCTCTTGCTATTTACTAAGGTGATTGCTAATCCTTCACCTCATGTTGCACACTATCCAATTGCTTATAGAGCCAAAATAGTTGCTCAAATCTCTGTTAGTCAGCCACAACATTATAGAAGCATGGAATTACTGTGGCACACGAGGGCAACATTCAACTCACTCAAAGCCAATTCCAACTGGAGCATCACATTCAGTCCTATTTCCCCACTGTTAATCCATGCTCTGCTACTTATATTCTCTCCAGTATTTATCCAATCTCCTTTTGAAAGTCTGATTGACTTCTTCTTTGCTGTCATTGGATTCCATTTCATAACTATTCTGTAAACAAAATTTATTTTACCCCCCCTTCACCTAGTACCTTTTGTTTAATTTTGCATCTGAATCCCTTAACATTATCCCATTAACTTGGGCATCTGCCATAGGGAACAATTTCAATTTGCTCTCTAAACAATCATCTTGTGCACTGCTATAAAATCTCCTTTAAAGGGTTTTTTTTTTGCCCAAAGGCGGTACAGTGGCAAAGCAGTAGAATTGGAGTGCCGGAGACCTGGGTTCGATCCAGACTACGGGTGTAGTCTGCGAGTTTTCTCTGAGATCTTCAGTTTCCTCCCACACTCCAAAGACTTATAGGTTTATAGGTTAATTTGCTTGGGTACAAGTATCTATTGCCCCTAGTGTGTAGGACAATGTTACTGTGTGGGGATAACTGGTCGACGCAGACTCAGTGGACCGAAGGACCCGTTTCTATGCTGTATCTCTAAACTAAACTTTCAGCTTCTCCGATGTACCCCTACAGCTGAAATATTTCAGCCTGGAAGCCTTGAACCTTAAGGTCTTAACCTAGGGCCTTAAGTTACAGACACAATATTCCAATTGTGTACTATCCAATATTTTACAGATTAAGAATAATTTCCCCATTTTTGAACTCTACATGGTAATGCGTTTCTGAAATGTTTTGCTTCTACTACTATTGTGTTTTTTTTTTAAATTGGTAATGGTGTCAAGGTTTATGGGGTAAAGGCAGGGGGTTGAGAGGGAAAGATGGCTCAGCCATGATTGAATGGCGGAGTAGAATCGATGAGCTGAATGGCTAATTCTGCTCCTATGACTTATTAACTTATGCTGTCAACATACTATATGCCTTTCAAAGATTTTATGTAAGCACACAAATGTCCACATTGTTCCTACATTCACCTTTGTATTGCACTAAAACGTGATGGGGTTTCTATGCAAGTTATCTATGTTAAATTTCATCTATTATTCACCTGCCTACTCTACAGTTTATCTACACCCTCCAATTCATTATCATTATGGGTTAGAGAATTCCAGATATTCATAATCTGAGTTCAGTTCTAAATTCAATTTCAGTTCTAAATGGCCAAATTCTTGGTTGGCCTGCAGTGCCTAATTCTAGAATGAATGGCCAGTAGAGTTGCTGCCTTACAGCACCAGAGACCGGGTTCAATCCTGACTATGGGCGCTGTCTGCACAGAGTTTGCATGTTCTCCCTGTGACCGCTTGGGTTTTCTCCAAATGCTTCATCCCACATTCAAAAGACGTGCAGGTTTGTAGGTTAATAGGCTTCTGTAAATTGTCCCTAGAGTGTAGGAAAGAACTAGTGTACAAGTTGCTGTTGGTCGGTGTGGACTCGGTGATCCAAAGGGCCCATTTCCATGCTCTATCTCCAAATTAAACTAAGGTACAATAATGCAAGGTCGCAGATAGCTTACGTGTCAATCTTTGCATCTGATTGTCAATAGCACAAAATTACTGAATTGATTCTAAAGCCTCCTTTGCAGCACCAAGCCTTTCTGACAGTTATCATGACATTCTTCAAGGCTGTTATACAACAGTGCCATTTGGCATTTTTTCCCAGCTATCTGCACGTTATAGAGATAAAAAGCAGAAAGAGTTAGGTTTGACTTGTGCCGACAACGATAAGGGTTATAGTCACATACGGGCTCCTTGACAATCTCAACATCAGGGAGATCTTTATGAAAAGTAATTTAACATTAAAATGGAAAATGCCCCTGTTTAAAGACTAAATTTAATAAAAACTATTACCACAAATTATTGCATAGAAACCCCATCACGTCATCCTGAGTGACTGACTGAAATCCACAAATTAATTAGAACCTTTCAATAACATTTATTCTTGTACAGTTCTTTTCCTCCCATAACCAGTCACATGGCTTTTCTAAAACACAATTTTCTTCCAATTTTTCTCCCACTTCCTTGGTTCAAGGTACTGATTCCATGCTTTGAGCAAAGTTAATGAATGGTTGTCAGCCTCCAGGAGTCAGCATTCCTTATGGGTGAACCCAGGCATACTGTTGAGTGCTTGCTGAAGGCTTTACAATGGAGCTTGATTATGCCTTCACTTGATGTCCACTGATTCAGCTACCTTTCAGGACCATTGCTTGACAGCTCATGGCTTTCTTATTCAGAGTTATGAACTAGTTTAATATGTATTAACGTGGCTTAAGGAGGCCCCGAGTAAAAGCATTGGTTAACATTAATCTTTAGGCATGGGCTTGGTTCAGATAGGCTAAAATCTAATAAAAAGCTGGATACTTGAGGTATGAAGTGGTGGATCTGCTAGGATAATACAGTAAAACAATTCACTGTTTGTCAAGGGGAAATCCGTTTACTGCATCCTAACAAGCTTCTTTCCATATTCTCTATGATTCTTCACACCCCTACCTCAACGCTCTCTTGTATATACACACACACTTGGGCGCTCCCTGCAATCTCTCACTTCCCTCAACCATGAACAACCCGCAATCCCAACCATATCGTTCCCTTATAACCATGCATTCACCATCTTTGTTCCCGTCTATATTATTTGACATAGAGAAGTGTTGATTAGATATATTCAGCATGGTTTCATACACAGAATATGTCTTACAAATCTGATGGAGATATTTGAAGTAACCAAGGAAGTTGATGAGAGCAGGGCCATCGACATCAGCTTGGCATGTGATAAGGCTCCACATGGTTGGGATTAGAAGGGATTCGGGTACAGTTAGCGAACGGAGTACAGAATTGGATTTATGACAGGAAGCGGATGGTGACTCGTGGTGCGCCTCTAGGGTCGGTGCTGGGCCCATTGTTGTTTGGCTTCAATATCAATAATTGAGATGGTACAAGGTATGATTAGTAGGTTTGCAGGCAACGCTAAAATGGGTTGTATTGTAGGCAGTGAAGATAGTTTTCAATAATTACAGGAGGATCTTAATCAGCTGGGCAAGTGGGCAGAAGAATGACTGATGGAGTTTAATTTAGATAAGTGTAGGGTATTGCATTTTGGGAAGTTATACCAGGGGAGGATTGCTGCAATGAACAGTAGAGCCCTGGGTAGTGTCGTCAAGCAGAGGAATCTAGGAATACAGGTCCCGGAAAGTGACTTTCCAGGGTGACGAAGAAGGCTTGTGGTCTATTGGCCTCCATTAGTCAGCATATTGAGTGTACAAATTGGGACATTATGCTACAATTGTACAAGATGAAGGTGAGACTACACATGGGAGTATTGCACTCAGGTTTACTCATCCTGCTACATGAAAGGTGCCATTAACTTCTAAAAGGACAAATAAGATTTATGAGGTTCTTGCCAAGTCTCAAGGGCCTGAGCTAAAGGGAGAGGTTGGGTAGGCTAGGAAATTATTAGTTTGAAGCTGAAAGGTAGAGATGTAGAAAATCATGAGGGGATAGATAGGATGATTTTTTTCCCCATGGTAGGGGACTTAAGAACTAAAGGGCACAAGTTTAAGAAGAACGATTTAATATAAACACAAGGGGCAACTTTTTGCATACATTAAATAGTGGGCATATGGAATTAACTCCAGAAGAGGAAGTTGTAGCAGTATAACAACAACATTTAAAATACACTTGGACAAGCACATGGATAAGATTTAGAGATATGGGCCAAATATGGATAAATGGGATTAGTTTAGATGGAGCATATTAGGTGCCATGGATGAGAGGAAGGTCCTCTCATCCATGTTTCTATGCTGTATGACCATGACTCCACTGCTGAGCACAAGAACACATTTAAATTAATCACAAATTTGCAATAGTAATCAATATCAAAATGTAGAGTACAACCTAAAGTATATCAGTCAATTCAACCTGAGGGCACAGGGTTTATCCCCACATCAGATCACTGGTACATGGATTACATTTTATATTAAAAAATCATTATCTTTCAATTATTATTTCCATCACTGTCTCTCAAAATAGTGGTATCAAGAGCTACAGAGGCACAAAATCATTACTAGCAACAATGGCAGGGGAATCCCTAATGCATTTCTATGACCTTCATCAGCCCATTAATTTAGCAGAGACAGAAATCCACTTGTTTTAAATGGAATAATGTCTCCATTAAAAATAGCAGAAAGATAAATGGCACAAAAAACACACCAAACATTCAATGACTGTTATTCCCAGCAGTAATCTTTAGTTTCAGGTTTAATGCAAAGGGATGCAAACATCAACATCTTTCCAAGTGCACTCATGCCCAGATTCTCCACCAGTGTAGTAGTATCATCCGTCATTAATTAATTAATTAATTAATTAATTAATTAATTAATTAATTAATTAATTAATGTGCACGCAGTAAGGTGAACTCACCCAATGAGCTTTATTTCCCCAGAGACAAGCTGGAATCACTTCCCCTACTTCCTGTCTGGAGGCCCCCAGAGTTTATAAAGGGCAGGTCTGTAGGATCGTGTTAATTGGGCCAATGATCCTTAATTGGATTTGGCTGTAGCTCATTTGCCTGTGGCCGGGTGAGGAGCGGACCTCGAAGGGGACATGTCGTCACATTATACATAGCAAACAAATCTCCCAGCACCAAGCGCTGTCGTAAATCACAGCACTGATTTTCTGTCAGAGAAACACCAATCCAGCACTACCCCCACCTCTGTTCACCAAGCCAATATTGGATCCAGTTTGCATTCAAACCTCAAGTCTCTTACAAATTAACCTTTTGGACCAGTCTTCCCTGATAGGATCGCCTCAAAAGCCTTACTAAAATCCATGCAAATCACGTCTACTGATCCGCCTTCATCAATTTTCTTTATTACCTTCTCAAGAAACTCAGATTTGTAAGACATGATCTCTCTTGCACAAAACCATGCCATCTCCTCCTAATCAATCTTTGTCTTTCTAAGTGAACTTAAATCCTGTCCCTCAGAATCTTCACCGTACCACTGATTCAAGGTCTACGGTTTCCAGGCTTGTCTCTACTGCCCGTTATAAACAAGGGGATAACATTATCTTCCCTGCAGTGTTCTAGTATCTCTCCCGTGACTAACAAAGATGCAAATCTTTCTGTCAGGGGCCACAACAATGTCATCTGTTGCTTCTGTCAGCAAGCTGGGGTAAAACTGGTCAGGCCCTGGGGATTTACGAGCCCTCATGTGCGCCAATGTCTCGAATGCTTCTTCCTTCCTGAGAGAGATGTGAGCTGGAATATCAGCCTCCCTTAACTCTGAAGCCTTCACATCCTTCCCCCTGATGAATTCCAACAGATTATGTGGAGCCAGGGTCCCTTCATTGTATTCCAACCAGCTACAGGTCCACTACCGATTTTCCGGCTCGATTGTTTCCTGAGCCTTGCCAGATTATCCATTTTGCCAGACCAACAGAGGTCTCAAAATAACAATCCAACGATAAACCTCTATTACCCACTAGTTATACCCCTACTGTGCCTCTAAAGCACAATGGACAGCTAGAAACTTAAACAAAACAATTATTAAATGTAAATTAAATGTGCTTATGCTTGACACCTTGACTGTCACTTGGGCCTTGCTTAGAACCAATAGCTGGGGTTGATGTAAGCAAAATTAGCTTTGAACTGCACAAAACCGAGGGGTCATCACCAACAATTGCAGATGAAAGCAAATAACTAATTCAGGATGGAGGGACATGGCCCGAAAGAGCATGCGCCACAGACGATGCCATCAGTGGCCACCCATGGAATTTCATGTACGCTCTAGTAATTTTGTCCGAATTAAAGGAGGTGCCGGACCATCAGTTGTTTGAAAATTGGTGGTTGACCTGTATTTTCGGGTGATCCTGCCTTCTATTGGTCCAAAGAAATTTACTTCCAAGTCATCAGCAAATTAAATTGCCCTTTGTGTTTTATCAAAACCATGACAGCAAATACAAATATAATCATTAAGATAGCACTCCAGGCAACCTCAGAACATCTCAAAGCTCTTTACAACCCAGTAGAAACACTGTTGTAGGTGGAAAACATTTCAGGGAAACTCAACCTCACAACAAGCTTCCACAAATGGAAATGATAGATGATAGTGAGATAAATGTTGCTCCAAGATACTGGAAAGGCATCTTTCTCTACTCTGAAACAGAATTGTGGAATATTCCATATCTACCCACAGGGCAGAGGAGAGTTAAAAGAAAAAAAGCCTCCGCCAAATGCTGCTCTCTCTCAGCTGAAGAATCCAAGAAGACTCTTCAGCAACAAACTTCAGACGCAGAGTTTCACAACAAAGTTACGGATTCACAAATAATAGAGTAGAATTAGGCCATTTGCCCATCGAGTCTACTCCACCATTCAATCATGGCTGATCTCTGCCTCCTAATCCCATTTTCCTGCCTTCTCCCCATAACCCTTGACACCCGTTCTAATCAAGAAGCCTTAATCCTGGATTATATGAAAACTGGAATCAAAGGCAAGTTTAAACAGTTGAAAGCTCCATCCAACAAGATTAATCTCATATAGTAGAGTATGAACATTCAATGATTAACATGCTTTGCAAAAAGAAAATCATATTTTATTACTTGCATTAACAGGTTCGGAACCTTAGCATTTTTTGGGTGATGTAGATGCGAGATATTGAGAGCGTAGAGCAGGCTCCAATTAACAATAAGCAAAAAGCCTCACACGGAGTTTCATTTCAACATTATTGCTGACGACTATGATCTGCCCAAGGGTTTCTGGGATCATGCTGCACTGAACTGGGATCACGCTGCCACAAACCTTCAACAACTAAAGTATTTATCAGTTGTTAGAACTACTGGACTAAATTGGTAACTTAATTAGCACCCGAATCAATGCAGATGGCAGTAGCAGTGAGTTTTTGGCAAAAGCCTGAGTTTGGCCAAGCTTTGCTTGTCAAGTGCAATGCCCCATTTACACCAATGCAGCAAATTTGCATTTGCTATGAAGTTGCCGAACAATCAAAGCAACTAGCCAATTATAAATAATGGTGTACAACAGACAAAGGCATTTCCAGGCTCACTCACAGCTTAATTTATAGAACTGATTATTTTTCTTTCAAACCTGGCAGAATTAAATTTTCAGCTGATCACTTCAGACAGGAAACTCAAACTTGTTGAAGTAAATTAATTCCCCCTCATCCAAAACAAAATAGAAAATACTCACCAGATCATGCAGAATTACAACACGTCAAAGGCCACAAACAAGAAGGGAAGGAAAATGGGGGAAATAAAGTAATTAACTTGATGATACGTGCAAATTGGCAGTTTTCCTAATCTGCCAATGTTGCAGAGTACTATCGGAGTGCCAGATTGGTAACTAGGAATGTTGAATTCCAGATTGAGAAACAATTTGTGCAAATAAAATTTGGGTTTGCAAATTGGGAGCATCAGATCAGCCAGGGATACACTGTTGTTGAAAATCTACTGAGATTGAAATGGACAAAAATAATACTGCAAGTATTGTGGAGAAAACTAATCTCTTTCCAGTGGGAATGGTTATTTGAGAACAGTCACATGGATGCTGCAATAATAACTCAGGAAGAGAGGGAAGTGAGGAAAAAAAACTAAAAATAAATTATTCTGCTCAGAACCAAAAGTAAATAGCTTACATTTCTCTTAAATTGCTGCCAGGAGACATGGTTTGTTATTTATTTTGTGATTGCATCCAAAAGCTAACAGCCAAGTTTGATTTCAATTAGTAAATGCACATTGTACATCCAGTACTTCCTGTGGAAAGGTCAACTGTCTCAATATTTATCCATTTCATTATATTTAACATCTTTAAGTTTGTTATCGAGGTGAAAAGCCTTAACCCTGCACTGCCACAAGTCAATCCTTGCTTTAAATACTCTGCAATATTTGTTTTATTGAAGATGATTAGTCATTTCCGGTACAAATTAAAATATGCTACAACTTTGAAAAATAACATTTGAATTGCAGATATTCTAATTTAAATGCAGAATATATACAAATAACATGTTCTTCAGTCAGAGGTATGTTTACTATTTTCTTTAGAGCACCACTTGTCTTCAGTATTCAATCTCTCTCCCATTGTGGGTGCAGTTTAACAAAAATATCTAAAGCCACAGTTACTCTTTTAATGTTAACTGCAGCTTAAACACTGAAACCATATTACTGCTACTTTAAGGCCACCCATTTGAAAACAAGGGTTCAATAATTACGTTATTTCTTGCTCGCTTTGACAGGATCTGACAAACAGAAGCGTGAAGTTACTAATCAGCAACCTCTGTAAATCACAGCTGAAAGCTTTTTTTTTATAAATACCAAAATGTAAAGAAAGTGATTGCAGACTGGATCTGAGGATTAGCTATGCAAGCATTTGCATCACAGCTTTTTGAAGAAAATCCTGACTATGAAAAAGTTGCACTGCAGGAATCCTATTCTCCCTGCCTTGAAATATAAGATCTGCAACAAAAAAAAGTATACTTTAGCAGTTCCTTCCCACTCATCCAAGAACAAAGGTGGATTGTTGCACAATTGTGCTCAGCTTTACAGTTTGATTCAGCACAGTGGTCTGGTGACAACGCAAAGAAAAATATGAGCAGAGAAGAAATAGAGAGGCATGAATGGAGGAGACAGGACATCCATTTAGGATAAGAACGCACAAAGCATGTCACATGTTTTTCTCCCATATTTTAAATTTCAATACATAGACACTAAATGCTGGAGTAACTCAGTGGGTTAGCCAACAACTCTGGAGAAAGAGGATGGGCGATGTTTCGGATCGGGACCCTTCTTCAGATTTTTGGAATCATTTCAATATTTTATTCTCCTTGTTTCTCTATTGTTAAAGGGATACCTCTTACACCACCGTGTAAAAGAGATACCTCTACTACACATTTGCTCTCAACAAAATTAAAAATTTTAGTTTGCGATGAAGGTTTGTGTTCAATGCTCTTTTTCATTGCATTGTCCAACATCAACGCATCAAGCCTGATGTTACTTGTCACATTGAACTCAAACAAATTTTGGACATTTCTGTCCAATTCATGCTGAATGATTAAAATGTATTGGCTGTGTGCCTTACATTATGTCACATTAAATCTTTGAAGCTAAATTTTAATTATTAACAAAGCAAGTCAGTTCTTCGATTGGTCATGTGCAAGTCTGATAGCATAAATTGGAATCTGCTTTCAGCCCCCCGAAGCTGTAACTTGTTTTCAGGTCACAATTAACCAGTTGAGAATCAGTGGTTTAACTGCAGTTTCTGGAGAGTGTCCAAATGTGTGAATGAATTTAGTTTTCTTATATCGTCAATAATTGCAGACACCTTCAATCTACAAAGTGCAAAATTTAAAATCAAGGAAATGTATGATTTCCTTTCCATGACAACAGTCTTTGCAATACAAAAATCCACACTGCCCCCCATTTTCTCCTTATGCAGGAACATGTACAGCAGGGTCTCTCAGGGTCTCACAGGGTGTATCTAATAACAGTTACTAGGAGGGGGTCAATATGAAGTTCTTTGCTGGATATTATTAAAGCATTGCACATTTTTGGTTCCATTTGTATCAGGCATGATTTTAATTTCACAATTTTTGTTCATCTTGCTCTCAACTCAAATCCTCTTTGAATGCTCAAGTCAGACATTGCCTGAACCTCTGATAACACGAGTAGATCTATGACAAGATGTGGAATGACGCATATAAACACACTACATAAACCAGAACTTGTATTTTCAACCAGCCTTTTCAGAACAATGATCACTATTGCAACATTCTAATTCTTATTAAGCACCACACACCTAAAACACTTTTGAGAATTATAATGATTTAGAAGGAAATTGCCTTATTATTTACTCCATTAATGAAGGAGGAAAATATCTCACATATTTATTTTAAACCAACTTGCTAACTAGTCTAACCACCTTCACAGATTTAGGAAAATACAGCCCCTAGTTTCCCTTTCGTCACCCCTTCTAACACTGGAACAATGGATTCCTACTGCCACTTTGCATTACCACCAAAACATATCACTTCACACATTATGTAAAATTTTATTACACTTTTTACTTTTTTCTCATAAATACTCCAGAGCTCGGTATTACCCACAAAAGTTGACCATATTTCTGAGTTCTCTTTGTGCCTCTTTTTAAAGCCACGTTGCATGTATTTACATTGAGCCCTGAGGAACATGACTGTCTTTCAAGAGAGAGTTTGATTTAGCTCTAAGGGCTAAGGGAATCAAGGGATATGGGGAAATAGCCAGAACGGGGTACTGATTTTGGATGATCAGCCATGATCATATTGAATGGCGATGCTGACTCGAAGGGCCACATGGCCTACACCTGCACCTATTTTCTATGTTTCTTTGTATCCTCAAATTTCTGACTATTAGCCAATCTTTTTCCGTGGCCGCCATCTCTTCAACTCGAGAGGCTTTAATCATTTTTTCCAATTCTAAATTTTAGCCTTATATTTAAACATCACATTCGTGATTGACCATGCAACAACAATCCTCTGAAGCCACAACTCCTGCCTCTGTACATAGTTATTTTACATCACAGAGAACCTTGCATTTAATTGTCCAAACACCACACTACAAAACTCCCTCGCTCGACTTTTCCCCTCATCGACTAAGATCCTCTTTCTAACTCATCCACTTGAGCAGACTTTTCTTTTTGACAAATCTATTGTTTGATAAAGGAACACATTCTAGAATTCACAGCAACTTAAAAATGTAAAAAACTGGCAGCAAAGTAAAATGTTCACAATTTCTCAGAATATACCCTTTTGAAGTCCTGTTATGCTGAAAGTGATTATGAAATTCCCTTAATTATGCCAAAGAAATTCCTTTGGTTTATTAACTTATCACAGCCACAAATATGGTGCTTTAAGATGTGCATTTTTAGGGAAAGACTTGAATCAATTTGTTCAGTAATGTTCCAAGTTGCTTTAGTTTTTGATTCAATAAGCTAGACTGCACCTATAGTTGCTCCCATTTCTATAATTTAAATTCAGTCTCCAGTTTTTAGTTCAGAGGGAAAATTAATATTGTTAAAATCAAACATTATACATTGGAAGCTGTTTATTAAATATTGTTTTTTCAATAATCTTACACCCGAGGTATGTCATACAATTTTCTACTCAAATAAAGGGAAACAATTTACAACAATCATATTTAGAAATAAATTTTGAATGTAATGAACTCAAGATATTGACTCTTCTGAAGAAGGGTCTCGACCCGAAACGCCACCCATTCCTTCTCTCAGAGATGCTGCCTGTCCCATTGAGTTACTCCAGCTTTTTATGTCTATCTTTGGTTTAAACCAGCATCTGCAGTTCCTTCCTGCACACATTCTGAAGTAATTCGACATTTACCTACTTGACTGTGGATAACTAGTGTTATCATTCATAATTTAAAGAGTATGGTTCATTCATGCAAATTACTGTGTTTCAAGAGCTAATACAATTTAAGCAGTCTCGTATACATTTGAATTTAGGATTACCAAAAATGTATTACAAAGTATTGTGCATGAACAGAATATCCAGAGTCAAGGCAACTGAGACAGATATTTCATTCTGCATATTGGGGCAACTAAATTGAGACAGGAAAGCAGAGGCACTCACTATTTAATTAAAGATTGTCCTGGCTGATAAATAGTACAAGATCAGTTGAGCATTACAGTGCTTGAAGCATAATGAGAAGCAAATTAATTGACTTAAAGTACACCTAATTAAAAATAATGAAGAATATTTATAATAATAGGTTCAGAACTTGTGGATCAGATATTTTGAAAACACAATGCAGTGTTCTGAAGTGCTTGGTATTTTGGAAGAGCCCTTCTATTGAGGAGCCTTTTGCCTGAAACTAGCTATCACTTCCCCGTTAGGGACTACAGGCATGCATGGTTCAAGCCAGTTACATCAATACGCAGTAATTAACTGGAAAAAAAAAATAGAACCCATCTGTTAAATTATTATATATTCAGAATGCCGCTACACAAAAGTGCAAGAAAATCAATTACTAGGTTTTAATAGACAGATACAAAATAAAATAAATCCTTATTATTACAAGTAAAACTTAAATATCACTGATAAATTAAGGAAAACGTAACACCTAGGGGATAAATTCAATCAGGGGTTAGATACTAAGTTATCTTAGGGTTTAGATCTCTATACTTTAGAGAAATACCCAGGTATCCATTGCAACTAACTTTTTTAAATGTTTAATTTAAGTTAATCAGTAACATCAACCATTCATTCTTTGGGTATGTTCTGTAAAAAAATGTATTCTATTCATTGTAACTGACTCTATTACAACTCCTTTTGCCCCGTCCTAGACTACAAGTGAGTGCCAGTCGCTGGCTGCATGCTCCACAGCCGGATAAACACCCGAAACTCTTTCCTGTTGGATTTCTCCATCGTTTCTGTACTATCAAACACTATCTGCGAGTCGTCCCTTCGCTCCCGACTAGTAGCATGAAACGAGTTACTCCCAACAACAGTCTACTCTCACAGAGTAAGATTTCACAGTGTGAATGGACGAATTGGCCCCATTGCCTATGTAGGGCGAATTCACTGATTTCACTACTTTACAATCAATGTGAATTGACAAATCCTAAATTTAAATCATGAACTTTGTGAAAATCCGAGCGAGATTTGCCCTAAAACAAAAGTATTCTTTAAAAAAAGTTATGCGCTAATCGCTAAAATAAAGAGCGTTCTGAATGCTCGCCCAATCTGCCCAATAATGAGGGCTGTGTGGGACTTTATTCACTTTCAGAAGAGACAGTTCCACTCAGATGAAATAAATCAACCCATTTTCTGAAGTGGCCTGGACCTTGCAATTCCCACGCTGGCGCGCTTGCTGTTGAAGTGGGCGCGAGTTCACGTTTTAGCAAACAGACAGTTGGCGTCGAAAAGCTTCCGCCAAGCTAAGCATGCGAGTCTAGGGTGAAGGGAATGTGCCGGCGCCGGGGGTAGAGTGGAACTGGAATGCCCGGGGATTGAGCTGGGGGTAGAACCGGGCTGGAATGCCCGGGTTTTGTGTCGGGCCAGAGTGGGGCTGGGATGTTTTGGGGATTCTGCTGGAGGTGAAATGCTCGTCGTTTGTGCTGGGGCAGAGGGGGCTGGGATGCCTCAAGTTTGTGCCGGGTCTGGGGGCTGGGTGAAGCTGAAATGCCCGGGGTTGGGGGAAGGGTGACGCTGGCATGCCCGGGTTGTGCCGGGGCTAGGGGTACAGTGGGGCTGGAATGCCCGGGTTTGGGAGCAGGGTGCCCTGGGGTTGTACCCGGGCTGGGAACAGGGTGAAGCTGGGATGCCCGCTGCAAGGAGCGGAGGAGCTGCATCTCCCGTTGCATGTGCGGAGTCACAGCGCCCTCCACTGAAGCTCGCTCCTTTCCTCTCCTCTACTCTTCGCTCCCCGCCTCCACCTCCAGCCCTGGAGAGGAGCAACGCGCACCCTGCCCCTTGCCTTGCCGTCCTACACATTCGTGCCAGGAGACCACCACCCCCCCCCCCCCCCCCCCCCTCTCTACACCGAGGTCACCTCAAGTCAATAAACCTCTCCGTCGGTCAAGCTCTTATAGTCAAAGGCAGGCTGAGCCAATCACCGTAACATTCCGGAAATAAAAGCTAGAGGGCTGAAAAGCTGCAAATTCAGGAACCCGTGAGATAACTGTGGAGCTTTCTGCCTGTAATGGTAGATTGTGTGTTCAAATATTCGGTGCAACCCACCGTCTCGCCGCATATCCGACTCTGTTTACATTGCAGTGCGACCCCAAGGCGCAAAACACTCAGAAACAAGGAGGGGGAATTGGGGGGCAGGGTACAGGATAAGTAATGTAAACTGTTTACCTTCTTTCAGGAAGTGCGAATGGATAACGAACAGAAGCACACAGCAGACCGCGGCTCCGGCCAAAGCCCACACGGCTTTCAGGAGCTGCATGGTGCGAAGGGATGGGTGTCTTGACAGAGAGCGTTACTCCACACCAGAGGGGAGCATGTAGATAGCTCCTGCCGCCCCCTCCGGCCCAGAGGCGGTGCGATCCTTCACTGTAGCTCCGCTCAATCCATGCGGGAGGTACCTCTCCTCTCCTCTCCTCGATGCACCAGCCTCAAGACGTCCACTCACTCACTGACTCAGACGGGACCTCCTAGCCCCTCTTCGCTCCTTCCCCCCACCCTCTCTTCGCAATGAAAGCAGCTGCCGCTTGCTGGGCGAGGCGGGGGGGTTGTGGGTTGTGGGTGCAGGGATACTTTCCCCACAGCTAGCAGGCAAGCAGGCTGCCCGTCCCGTCCCGTCCCTTCCTCCCCCTTCACTTGGCCGGAGCCGGCCGGCGAGATGTGTCCCCGCTCGCTGCTCTCCACAACCTGGTACTTGGCCGCGGCTCTGCCGGACTCCGACTGCCTGCCCTGGGGCTGAGCGGAGAGCTCATGGTTTCTGGGGTGGGGACTGCCCGCCCGACTTTCGCTCTGTCCGCCGGCGAGGGGGGTTAAAATAACTCCACGCCCGCAGCGGCGCAGCCCTTCCCCCGGTGGAGGTGCCAGCCGCCGGCCCCGGCAGCCGCCCGCCCGCCCGCTCAGTCGGGGAGCCTCAGCGGCCGCCCCGCTCCCTGCTCGGACTCAGACTGTGGATCCGACTGGTCTCCCTCCCTCCCACTCGCTCTCTCCCCTCAGGTAGGGACTACTCGCTCTCCCGTTCTCCAGCAACCAGCTGTCAAACGATGTTTTTTTTTGTCGGGGTGGGTTTTTTTTTGTGTGGCGATCCCGGCTTATTGGTGATATTTGTAGAGCAGGGAGATTTGTCCTGGGCAGTTTCACAGGCAACCCACCGCTGACAGCGAGATGACTGCTGTTGCTGCTGTTGCTACCGCTGCTCCGCCCCCATACCCACGGCCAGAGACAGAGCACCTTCCCATTTCCCCCCCTCCCAGCTCGGATCGCTTTTATATTTCAAGTCGGGATTGGGATACGTTCAGGCAAATCCTCTCCTGACGTCAGGTGGGACAGATGTGAGAGCGGCGGCGGCGGCGGCGGCTTGTGGCGAGCCTCCCTCCCCCGGCCTCCTCCTCCACAGCCGGCCACTCCGTTTCATTCACACCAATCTGCCCGTTAGCGGCGGGACCCTCTCCATCTCTCTGTGTCTCTCGCTGGCAGCAACAACATCATTCCACACACCACCCTTCCGTGCCGTCGAGGTGACATCACATCATCCAGCTAGTTAAAGGGGGGTGTTAAAGACGACGGCAGGCACCGAGGAGCAGAAACTGAGTGGCTGTGAGTTATATAATTCCTGATCGCCGCGGATATCAACGAGTTAACGCATCCGCGTCGGGGACATCACCTGCCGTAATTTACCCCATTTCCAATATGTAGCACGCAAGCTTGTGTTACAAACTCCGGGACATCCAGAATAACCCCCGACGGATTAACCGGTTATCTTTGTTTTTGTTTGTTAAATGCTGCATAAGACATTTGATACATTATTATGATACACTGGGGTATACATGGTACTTTGAAAGCCACTTTGTAGGGTTCAATGTGTACAGACTTGGGAAGCACCATTTAGATGAGAGACATCCAATGCTTTCCCTAGTGGCAAACAATGATTATGTTTATTCCAAGAGAATGCATTTTATCCAAAAATAAATAAATGTTTTATTTTTAATTTTCAGCGTACGGCATTCCATTACCAAGTTCAACCAAAGTAAGGATTATAAAATATCAACACCCGTTTTAAGCTTAAGTGCCCTTACAGATGGAAGAATACAGATATATTGCAGTGAAACCTTCAGACTATCAAATCAATAACCAAGAGATCAAATTACACGCAGTGTGACAGCTAGAATGAACATTCCAGCGCCCGATGCGCTGCGACAAGGTACAGACAGCGGACTGTCAAATGCTTTAATCAACCCGCATTCTGTAGCTGTCTGCAATATTCATTGTAACCATCGGCAAGAAGGATAAAATACATGCTGGGAATTATGTTTTTTTTTTGCTCTCACCTCTGCAGAATCTCCACTTTTCAGTCTAGAGATAGCACGGGCGACACATTTTGGGGCATTTCTGGCAGTGCTACTGTCACTGTGCCTCAATGTTGCATTTGGAGGCTGCCCCGTGTCCACTTACCTTGGACATAATATTTTACACTGTGTGTTCGTCGGCAGCTTCGCTCGCTCAGGCTTAACAACGGACTGGTGGGTGAAATAGAAATGTCAGACTGTTTCAGCAAGTTTGGTTTAGCTTTTCTGCAGTGGGGGGGGGGGGGGGGGGGGGGGTTAAAGAGACCTCAAGAAACAAGGGTTGCACTATGTGACAATAATAAACCTGCATCTCCTTTCATAACCTCAGGATACCACAACGTATTTCACATAGGGTCATTGACCTTTGAAGCAACATCACCATTGAAAAATATGGGGGAAAAGCAAGAAAGGGGAACTGATTTTGGATGATCAGCCATGATCATATTGAATGGCGGTGCTGGCTCGAAGGGCTGAATGGCCTACTCCTGCGCCTATTCTTTATGTTTCTATATGGAGAGCCAGCAGTGTAAAAAACAGACAGTAATAAGGTCACTGAACAGGTAATTGGCTTCAGTGATGTTGATTCAATGAGAAATGTTGGCAATAAGTGCAACAAAAACTTTTTATAGAAACAACCAGACAGTTTGGATCTTTCTTAAAATAATTATCAGGATATGCACTTCACTGACAAGGCCATATTTACTGCTTACTCCGATCAGCTACAGAGAAGGTGGTGATGAACAGATGGGTGCAGTCCCAACATTTTGGCTCAATGACAATGCATTCATATTTCATTTAAAAGGCACTTCTTCAACAGTAAGAGACCTAACTGTACAGACACCTCTGGGTCCTGACTACTCACATATCTCTCTGGACTGATAATAAACACAGTCATTTCAAAACCAAAATCCTAAGAGCTACAACTGTCCAAGACTATTACTTACTTTAAAGTCCCAGGTAAGGGCACAAACCATATGTGTAATCGCTTAACTAATTTTGACATTAATGAGACTGGAATCTGACACAAATAAAGTTTTTCTCTGACCCACATATTGCACTTCTGAATATTATTATTTGTCAAAAAGATTCTTCTAAAACAGGATGCAGAGGATATGAATGTTGAACATAACATATTGCTAATGTAGCAGTACACTTCTAAACCCAGTGATACAAACACAGAACTATCACTAACGCTGGCAAGATACATAGTAGTATGATGCCAATGTCACTCTGGAGTTATTCACAAGAATAACTCGGGTGGCACAGTGGTGCAGAGGTAGAGCTGCTGCCTCCCAGCACCAAGAACTCTGGTTTGTTCGGATGTTGTCTGTGTGGAATTTGCACGGTCTCCCTATGACCGCGTGGGTTTTCTCCGGGTTTAATCCCACATCACAAAAATGTGCAGGTTTGTTGGTTAATTAGCTTCTCTAAATTGCCCCCAGTGTGTAGGGAGTGGATCTGAAAGTCGAATAACATAGAACTAATGTGAATGGGTGATCGATGATCAGAGTGAACTCGGAGCGGGTGAGGCAGCATCTATGGAGCAAAGGAATAGGTGACATTTTGTGTCGAGACCCTTCTTCAGACTGTATAGTGTGAAACAGTTACATCTTACAGTGCATTCAGAAAGTATTCAGCCCCCTTATTTTTTTAAAACATTATTATATTACAGCCTTATTTAAAAATTGATTAAATTCATTTTTTTAATCAATTTACACACAATACCCCGGAATGAAGAAGCAAAAACAGGTGTTTAGAAATTTTTGCAAAGTAATTAAAAATAAATAACTGAAATATCACATTTACATAAGTATTCAGACCCTTTGCTATGACACTCAAAGTGGAGCTTAGGTTCATCCTGTTTCCATGGATTATCCTTGAGATGTTTCTGCAACTTGATTGGAGTCCACCAATGATAAATTACATTGATCGGGCATGATTTGGAAAAGCACAAACCTGTCAATATAAGGTCCCACAATTGACAGTGCATGTCAGAGCAAACACCAAGCCATGAAGACAAAGGAATTGTATGTAGACCTCCGACACATATCTGGGGTAGGCTATAAAACAATTGCTGTAGCATTTCAGGTCCCGAAGAGCAAAGTGGCCTCGGTCATTCTTAAATGGAAGAACTTTGGACACACCAGGAATCTTCGTAGAGCAGGGCGCCCGGCCAAACTGAGCAATCAGGGGAGAAAGGCCTTGGTCAGGGAGGTGAACAAAGAAACCGATGGTCACTCTGACAGAGCTCCAGAGTTCCTATGGGGAGATGGACGAACCCTCCAGAAGGACAACTATATCTGCAACACTCCATGATCAGGCCTTTATGGTAGAGTGGCCAGACAGAAGCCACTTCTCAGTAAAAGGCACATGACAGCCTGCTTGGAGTTTCCAAAAAGGCATGAGAAACAAGATTCTCTGGTCTGATGAAACCAAGATTGAACTCTTTGGCCTGAATGCCAAGCATCATGTCTGGAGGAAACCAAGCACCACTCGTCACCTGGCCAATACCATACCTACGGTGAAGCATGGTGGTGGCAGCATCATGCTGTGGGGATGTTTATTCAGTGGCATGAACTTGGAGACTATACTAATCAGGATTGAGGAAAAGATGAACAGAGCAAAGTACAGAGAGATAGTTGATGAAAACGTGTTCCAGAGCATTCCGGACCTCAGACTGGGGCAGAGGTTCACCTTCCAACAGGACAACGACCCTAAGCACATGGCCAAGGCCATGCAGGAGTGGCTTTGTGACAAGTGTGTGAACGTCCTTAAGTGGCCCAGCAGAGCCAGGACTTGAACCCGATCGAACATTTCTGGAGTTACCTGAAAATAGCTGTGCATCAACGCTCCCCATCCAACCTGACAGAGCTTGAGAGGATCTGCAGAGAAGAATGGGAAAAATTGCCCAAATACGGGTGTGCCAAGCCTGAGGAAAATACCCTAGAAGACTAGAGGCTATAATTACTGCCAAATGTGCCTCAACAAAGTACTGAGTAAAGGGTCTGAATACTTATGTAAATGTGATATTTCAGTTATTTCTTTTTAATTACTTTGCAAAAAATTCTAAACACCTGTTTTTGCTCTTATCGTGGGGTATTGTGTGTAGATAGGTGATAAAAAATGAGTTTAATCCATTTTAGAATAAGGCTGTAACATAAAATGTGGAATAAGTGAAGGTGTCTGAATACCTTCTGAATGCCCTGTAAGTTAATGTCTACAGCCATTGTCTTGGGCAGGTTACCGATCAAATGCAGTAGCCTTTTGTGCTGTAAATTAACTTACTTTGCTATCAGCTTCCGCTATGGAGAATATTGATGAATAATAAACCTCTGTAGGCTATTGTTTACAAGTACAATTGAAAATACATACTTTAAATGGATGGTAACTAAAAATAAGAAGACGTTGCAGTTGTGAGTATTTGATGGGAAATGATCTGAAATTCCAGCAACATCAGCTACAAATTATTCCTTTCTTTCTGTGCTTAAAAACTGGCAGTGAAATATTTAATAAAATAAAAATACAAGGGTAACCTTCCATGGAAACTTAATATGCGTGTAAATTGGAAACCAATTAAGACCATTATGAAGAAAAAAACATTTAAATGTTCCCTTGCTTCGTGATCATTTTAATAAGCCCGTGCAATTCTGGATGTATTTTTACCCCATTTCATGATAGGCCTGTGTGAATCTTGTAACCGAACAAGTCTAATTCAATGGACCAGAAAGTCAGGTATCAGCATCAGTCAGCATGTTCCCACTCCTTTGCCCAGCAAAGTGAATACACTTGATTCCACCATTAAGTACTATTAAAACAATCCAGATTTCTTGTTTATATGCTTAGAATGCAGAACAACACATTGATACCATATAGGACACACACAACTCATTAATCTAAGTAAAGCATACAAATCCCTGACTTTCAGTAATTTGCATTGTTCGAAAGTAATCCAATTAAAATTTGAACCAATATTTGTCACCTATCCATGTTCTCCAGAGATGTTGCCTGACCTACTGATAAACTCCAGCACTTTGTGTCCCTTTGTGTATTTAACCAGCATTTGCATTTCTTTGTTTCTATATTATTCAATGTAGTCAGGTCAGAGCATAACACCTCCATTCTCTATAGTAATGCCATTGCTCTCTCAATCCTCCAATAGTGGGATCCAAATCAGTCAAAGTGATATTGTTTACTCAAGGGATTTTTCATTTTTCATAAGATTGAAGATGCAACACGATTTTTATTCCAAACTTGGATAGAAGATAAATCTGAGGAAATACATTGCAGTAAAATGATTTTTTTTTTAGCTACACGAACATATAATTAATTGATTACACCAATATATAATTAATCGATTTTGTTGCTTTCTTCCTGTTAAGTTAATCTTCTGACATGCCCAGGAAAAATAACTCTGGGCTGCACATTAACAGGAGGTCTGATAATGATGGATGCCAGCTGGATAAATCAATCCTTGTCTAGAATCATGTTGAAACATGACTGAAACATATGGTAAACAATTTCATCTTCATTTTCCCACTCCAATAACCATGCCACCCAGAGGATTTTATAGGAAGAAATAAAGAGGGATTTGTAAAAAAAAAATCACATTTATTAAAATTTGACAAAAAGAACTTGGCAGACAAAGCCGCTGACATTAGCTGCACCATTGATACACTTCTTGATTAAAACAGCATTCTCAGCATCTGTCTCCCAACCTACCAATTCAACACTGATTACCACTCTCCAGAATTGCCTACTGGTGATGTGTATCGCCAGCCTTAAATCTCTCACCCATGTTTAGTTTTGTTTTAACTTTACATTCTAAGATCTTTTTTATAGATCGCAACAAACATTATAAGATAACTTGAAATGATTCTAACTAGGCCACTGAGTTGCATTCATGTCGATGAAGGCAACAGTGCATTTTTTTACATGCTGGTGGTTTATCAATACTATACAAGGGCTTGGACTTAAAAGACAATGAACCCTGGATTGACTATCTTATTAGATCAGATACTTTACATTGTTTTTAAATGACAAAACTAAGGTTGAATTCTCATGCTGTAAATCAAAAGTTTTAAACTCAACTAGATGATCTATTGATTATTCTTGCTTCTGGAGAATGTTGCACTGTTTAACTGCTAAAATGGGGTGGTGTTAAATTATCCTTTAAGATCATTTTTTTTTATGTGAGCTAAATTAGAATATCTTGGGGTCAATTTGTAGCTGAAAATGGTGTTCATCAAATTGCAATTACTTGTAGATTCCAATTCCAGATCTTGAGGGAAAAAACAGGTTATTCGTAACAGTATGAAATGACAAGCTTTATTCATCTATTTTTGAAATTCTTTTTGCTCTTGAAGTCAGGAAGAATAAGGATTTCACCTGAGACCAGCTACCTGGTGGCAAATCTTGATTTGCATTGATATGATTTTTTTTTACAATAGAAATCCAATCTAGGGGATTGCTAAAATAAAATAAAAATAATATAAACTCTGTGCATTTAATATTCCACTCGCTATCTTGACCTCGTCAATAATTGAACAAAAAAAAAGAAATGTATCAGTCTTCCCAATGCAGGTTTTCAAACACAGAACATGAAAAGCCATTAAGAATCTCACATATTTCCATTTTGCACCTAAACATTTTATCCCTTATCCACATGGAAGCAAATCAACTATTTAGTAAATAATTAGGACCAACGTAAATCTGGTTTCCAATTTATACATTTTTGGCAGACTCAAAATCTACTTTCTCACCTTAATATTCACTAGAGTGGGATTTATAAGTTTTCCGGGTGGCAGTTGGTGATTAAGGCTGTTTTCAAGTTCACCTCTGCAGTTTTGACTCCACCGTACATGTGGCTTTTCTATAAGGGAGTTCCCACCCAAAAGAGATCAGAAATGATGTGCAGAAGATTTACTATGGATGAGGGATATTAGTTTTGAAGAGAGGTTAGGTTAGAAACACTATAACTACTCTTCTTGGAAGAGAGAATATTAAGGTTCTCCGAGCAATGAAAGGTTATGATACAAAAACTATTCCCTCTAGTGAGTGGGTTAACAACTCAAGGTCATAGGCCAAAAAGCATTGGCAACAGATCTAATGGAAATGATTTTTTTTTCAATCAGGTTGACAGAATCAAAAACCACTCTATCTGAAAATGCAATTTAAAAGGAGTTTGATAGATCCTTGAGAATGTGGAACATGCAGGATGAAAACAATAGGCGAGCGTGTGATACAGTACATCCAAAAGGTATCATAGTTTAGATGACCTCTATCTAAGCTACAGTTTTCTATAATTTTGATCAGTCCTGATTGGTAGATTTCTCATGTGTAGGAAGGAACTGCAGATGCTTGTTTAAACTGAAGACAGACACAAAACGCTGAAATAACTCAGCGGGTCAGGCAGCATCTCTGGAGAAAAAGAATAGGTGACGTTTCAGGTGGAGAACCTTCTTCAGAGTCAGGGGAAAAGGAAATGAGAGATATAGGTGGCGATTATGGAGATATAGAACACGGGAGATGCTGTAAAAGTAGCGATGGTCAAAGAGAAGATGCGTTTCCTGCTTTTGTGGTAGAGGTAGTGAGGAGAATTGTGAGCAAACCATGGATTGGAACTGCAAGATGGTGGGACATAGGATTGTGGAGCATTGCAGGCATGTTATGTGAATTGGGAGGGAAGGGTGGGGTTTTACTGAGCACCGTGGACTGTAATGGGGGAAGGTGTTCAATGATTCAGTGATGCTGGGATTACATTTTCCCTGGGATAGATCAGGTCATGAGGTATCTATATTAGAAAGAGTGATGGTAGTGGTGGGAGGAGGGGGGAAGAGGGTGGGAGGATAGGATTATGTAGGCAGACTTGAGTCATGGGGCTAGTGGAAGCAGGACAGAAACACACGCACTCCATCTTCCAACATTGCTTCTTCCATCTTCCCACTAGTCGTCAAATTTCCTGAGGACCACGAAACCCTGACAGAATCAGTTATAGATGTAGACACAATGAGGCATATACCCATGTCAACATATTTAAAGAAGGGCCTGATCCAAGCATGTTGGCTGCCCACTTCCCATTATACCTCCAAGAGCCAAGAGAACAAGTCTGAATTAATTTTAACATCTCAATTCCTCATTTTAAGGAACCATAGTTTCAGTGCAGTTTAGTTTATTGTCACGTGTACCAAAGTACTGTGAAAAACCTTTTTTTGCATGCCAACCAGCCGGCGGATAGACAATACATAATTACAATTGAGCCATTCGCAGTGTACAGATACACTGGAATAACCTTTAGTGCAAGGTAAAGCTAGTAAAGTCCAATCAAAGATAGTCCAAGGGTCACCAATGAGGTAGATAGTAGTTCAGGACTGCTCTCTGGTTGCGGTAGGATGCTTCAGTTGCCTGATAACAGCTGGGAAGAAGTGTCCCTGAATCTGGAGGTGTGCGTTTTCACACTTCTATACCTTTTGCCTGATGGGAGAGAGGAGAAGGGGTGACCAGGATGCGACTCATCCTTGAAGATGCTGCTGGCCTTGCCGAGGAAGCGTGGATATAAATTGAGTCATTGGAAGGGAGGATGCTTTGTGTGATGGACTGCGCTGCATCCACAATTTGCTGCAAGTGTATTTTTGAATATCAGTTCTTAACCACAGGGATTTGCAACTAAAATGAGGCAGTAGCCTCACAGCCATTTACAGAAGCAGGTGAGTGGAAAGATTTGATAAGAGATTTCGACTTCACAACCTCATACATAGCACAAACACGATAAAGAACATGATCTAAGCGGAGTGCAGTTGTAATTGCCTTTAAAATATTAACACCAGTTTAATGTATCCTGCTTCTAACTATTTGGAAAATGACAGTTGAATGCATGTAGCAGCATGGTGGTGGGGGAGAGCTGAGGAAATACAGCAAGTATGTTCATGAGAGAGAGCTCACAACTTTGTTTCACGCCAAAGTGCACAACCCAGTATTTTGATATCTATAACACCTTGTAAAATAGTAAAAGTACATCTAAATGAGGGAAACATCGAACTTCATCTTCTACAGCTCCCGTCTTAAACACTATTCCCTGGTCACCAACTCCATCTCTTGCCCCATTGACTATCTGAATCAGAAGCAGACTACTTGCACCTTCAATGATCATGAGGTCATAAGTGAAAAGTCCATCAAGTCTACTCCACCATTCAATCATGGCTCTCCTGCCTTCTCCCCAAAACCTCGGATACCTCTACAGATCTGTGCCTTTGCTCACACTGCCAATACTCACCTCTATAAGCTCAGTCAGCTTTGTTCCTGCACAACTCATCCGCTGCTGAGACCTTTATCCATATCTTATTTTACAACCAATGCATTGCTGGTTGATTTCCTTCATCAAACTCCCAGCATATTTGAGGTCATTCAAAACTCGGCTGCACAGATCCTTCCTCACTTCAGCTCCCATCCACCCATAACCTTTTTGTGTTCATGGATCTACATTGGATCTTGGTTAAGCAATTGCTTGATTCCAAAATTCTCTTTTACATTTTTAAATGTCTCCTTGGTCTTCCTGCCATCTCTCCTTTTAATCTGCCCTCCTCCAATTCTTTTTTCCCCCCTCAAATTCATGCTCTGTGATCATTCCCAAATATCATTGCTCTGCCTTTTGTGACTGTGGCTTTGTTGTTGAGGTCTTGACTCCAGTTCTTCTAATGTGGGAAGTCTCAGTTACGGCTGGGTTTCTGTTCCCGAGAACTGCTTGTAACCCAAACTGTTCACGTCAGAACTGAACAGAAACAGTGTGTGAGAGGGGGATCACAGAAACAACTATCAGAGGAGAGCAAGAGCATGTGGGAAGAGTGGCCGGCCGCCAGTCGGCATCACCCACTCACTGTGTGAGAGAGGCAGTTTGCTCAGCCCTCCAGGATCTTTTTGCCTCAACCCAGCTGCCCGACAACCCCACCAGCTGTCACATACAACATATAACCCTCCAACATCTCACCAGTAATCACACCTTCCCATCCCCATTCCTTTCCGCCTTCCGCAGAGACTACTCCCTCTGCAACTCCCAAACCACCCCCTCCAGAGGTACCTTCCCCAGCAACCGCATAAGATGCAATTCCGGTCCCTATACCTCCTCCCTCGACTCTGTCCAGGGACCCCGACAGTCCATTCAGGTTAGGCAGAGATTCACTTGCACCTCCTCCAACCTCATCTGCTGTATCTGTTGGTCAACGTGGACTCTTGTACATCGGCGAGTCCAAACGTAGACTGGGCAATCGTTTTGCTGAACACCTTCGCTCAGTCTGCCTAGACCTACCTGATCTCCCGGATGATAAACACTTTAATTCTCCTTCCCATTCCCACACTGACCTTTCTGTCCTAGTTCTCCTCCATTGTCAGAGTGAGACTAAACACAAATTGGAGGAACAGCATCTCATATTTCGCTTGGGCAGCTTACAGCCAGGTGATATAAATATTGATTTCTCTAACTTCAAGTAACCCTAACATTCTCTTTCTCTCTTCATCCCTCCCCCACCCAAATCACACCAGCTTCTCATTTTCACCCAACAAACAGCGAACAATGGCCTGTTTCCTTTATTATCATTACTTTTTTTGCATATCTTCCAATGAAGTTGGGGTGGGGCTTGTGGGGAGGGTAGGTAGGCAAGCAAAGAAGGTATGGCAAAATGCACTATTCACACTGGGAAAAGGATGTCTGCAGCCTCGCATCATCAGCCAATTCACCCTCTTCCATTATACCAGTCTCCCAACGTACAGGGTGTCAGTAACCTGTGTTCAGAACCCACAGAGAACTTGTAGACCTCACCATTGTGCACTTTTTCATGAAGATGTTTCTTAAAACTTTAGTTTAGTGTAAAGGCACAGCATAGAAACAGGCCCTTGGGCCCACTACATCCATGCCAACCATCGACCATCCAATCATACGAGATCTATGCTATCCCATTTTCTCATCAACTCCCTATACATTAGGGGCAATTTACGAAGACCAATTAACTTATTAACTCCACAAGGCTTTGGGATGCAGGAGGAAACAGGAGCACCTGGAGGAAACACACACGGTCACAGGGAGAACGTGCAAACTCCACACAGAAAGCACCCGAGGTCAGGATCAAACCCGGGTCTCTTGCACTATAAGCCAGCTGCTTTACCACCTGCACCACTGGGCTATCTTTTTTTGACCATGACTTTAATCATTGGCCCCAATAGCTTGTAAGGCTTAACATAGAATTGCTCGATAACACTGTAATGAAGTGCCTGAGGAAATATTGTAATAGTGATGCCATGGAAATGAACATTGCTGTTTGTGTGTTGCAGTGTAAACAATGCACATACTGTATGCATGAAGAGCAATGGTGGATATTTTTACAGCATGTGGAGGTAAACTCAGATGTATTACAATTTAATTCCAAATGCAATCTTAGCACAATCATGTTTGGCGAACACAACCACATGATGATTTATCAACATAATTTCTGACACTAACAACACATCTGCTAATACACAGTACACAGGAAGAGAGAAGATCTGCAGACTGAAGTCATTTGGTGCATGTGGATATTGCCAAGATTTTACTCTCATATCAGTACTAAATAAGCCCTCTGTGTTATTTACTGTTATTGGCAGCACTGGACAATCATCATTCAGAATTATGTTCTGCAGAACAATCCCACTTACTATTACAACGTGAAGCAAACACACTCTAGGGTCCACGGACATATTTTGATTTATGTTCCATAGTGGTGAATATAGAATATTCCACCTTCTGTTGCAAGCTAGTCAACACATAAAATAAGACTTCAGTCCTCTAAAGATCAACATAGTATCTATTTTTTTTTTTGCGTGTTTGATTGTCTTCCCAGATCTATTATGATATACTGCAATATATCAGTTGTGGCTTATATGGGAGCATATTTGACTCTGAGTCAGAAGGTTCTGGATGCAAGTCCCACATCAAATCCTTACGTACTAAAATATTTCAGATGAGATTAAACTGGCATCTAGGTGAAAATAAAAGATGTTGAGGCACTCTTCTGAAGGCGAGCAGAGACATTCTTCTTTGACTCTCAATATTTATCATTCAACCCACATTTCAAAATATAAATTATCAGATTATCATCTCAATATTTTTGAGAACTTGCTGTGTAGATTGGCTGTAGCTTCCATCACATCAGCCACAATGCTCCAACCACACTTCAATGTTTTTAAACACTTTGACATGTTCTGAATGTGAAATGGAAGACACTATATCAATGGAAAAGCAAAAAAAAAAACAGCTGCTAGAAATCTGAACTTAATTCTGAGAAAAATCATTGATCTCAAACATTAATTCTGTCCATCTCTCTCTACACATGCTGTCTGACTTTCTGAGCTTTACAAGCATTTTCAAAACAATGTTTTTTTTTAAATTTCGTTCTCACACAAATCATATCTCTACAATCTTTTTAGTTGCAGGAACCCAAAGAACCATTTCCGTCCTCAGCAAAAAAAATGTTCATTCATTTACTAATAGTATTTTTCCGATAAGTTAAAGTTATTGCCGACAAAAGAGCTGGACAACAGCCATTCATATGATCTGTCGTTTGGGACAAATAGCAACATTCAAATATGTGAAGCTGTTGAACTCTGAAGAACCTTTTCTCACCCTGTTGAATTCACTTATGAAATCATTTGTACCAGCTTTAAATAGTGCTAGAAAATAAGAACTTATTCATGAAGAATTTAATTAAATTTACTAACAGTAGAAGTAGTACTGTTAAGATTGCTAACAGTAGAACTAAGTAGCTCTTACAAACAAAACAAACAAGAGACACACTTATGAACATCATTGCTATGAGTTTAATAGAACAAGTATGTCAGCCATATTTGTTTCCTCATATTGTTAAATGTATTTCTTTGCAATATTCACTTTAAAGAAAATCACATTTATGAGCCATATGGTTCCAGTTAAAAAACCCTGCATGCACAAAATATGCTCAAAGAACATCACATTTATGGCTTAAATGTTCCAATATCCCAATTCAGTCATTGCAATAATCCCTTCTGCCGTCTGTGCCTTCTTACTTCGCACTATAATAAACTAAGAAGATTAGTCCATTTCAGTACTTTTCAGAAAAGGTGGTGGGTGTGGGGAATCAATTACCAGTCCTTGAAATCATTTCTGTTTTCATTATTATCTGTATGATACATGATTGTACATGATTCAGCAAAAATGGATGACACAGCAATGAGGCTGTGACTGATTGAATGGAAAGAAATATCGATTATCATAAGCGTTATGATAACATTAAGAACTTAAGATAACATTTGCAGAGGAATCTGAATCATGATGTGTGTGTCTGGAGTGCTGCAGCAGGTCACATCGCCACCTCACAGCTGCAGTGACCCACATTCAAACCTGACCTCTGGTGCCGAATGTGTGGAGTTTGCAAGTTCTCCTATGAGTGCCTGGGTTTCCACGGGATGGTCCCATTTCTTGTCCTTCCCACCCAAACCACCCCCTCCCCAGATACTTTCTCCTGCAACTGCAGGAGATGCAACACCTGTCCCTGTACCTCCCCCACAACTCAGTCCAAGGACCCCGACAGCCTTTTCAGGTGTTGCAGAGGTTCACTTGCTCCTCCTCCAATCTCATCTACTGAATCCGCTGTTCCAGGTGTGGACTCTTAGATATCGGGGAGACCAAGCGCAGGCTCGGCGATCGTTTCGCTGAACACCTCCGCTCAGTCCACCTATACCTACCTGATCTCCCGGTTACTAAACACTTTACTTCCCCCTCCCATTCCCGCATTGACCTTTCTGGCCTGGGCCTCCTCCATTGTCAGAGTGGGCCCGGTACAAATTGGAGGAACACTACCTCATGTTTTGCTTGGGCAGTTTACACCCCAGTGGTATGAATATTGACCTCTAACTTCAAGTAACCCATGCATTCCCTCTCTCCATCCATCCTCCCTTCCATTCCGTATCCGACCTCTCGGTCCTGGGTCTCCTCCACAGCCAGAGTGAGCAACACCGCATGTTGGAGGAACAGCACCTCATATTCCGCTTGGGGAGTCTGCATCCTCTGGGCTTAAACATTGAATTTTCTCAATTCTGTTAACCCAGGCTGCCTCCTCCCCCTCCCCACCTCTCCCTCAGCCCTCGGGCCCTGACATTCCTTCTCCATCTCCCCCCCCCCCCCCAACCCAAGTCGCACTAGCTTCTCATTTTCACACTACAAACAGCTTACAATGGCCTGTTTCCTTTATCATCAATACTTTTTTGCATATCTTTCATTCATTGTTCTTTATCTCTCCACCTCACTGTTTATATCTCTTGTTTCCCTGATCCCTGACCAGTCTGAAGAAGGGTCACGACCTGAAACGTCGCCTATCTCCTTCGCTCCTTAGATGCTGCTGCACCCGCTGAGTTTCTCCAGCTTTTTGTGTAACCCTCCCTTCCTAGTTCTCTGACCAGTCTGAATGGCCTCAATTCCATTTTATCTTTGTTTGCTTTGTTGTTACCTTCACCTAGTTAACAATGATCTATTCTACATTTTCCTTGATCTCCATCCCCTTTGTCTCATTTTCACATCTTACGCTTCATTATCTCTGTATCTCCCTCTCCCCTGACTCAGTCTGAAGAAGGTCTCGACCCGAAACATCACCCATTCCTTCTATCCAGAGATGCTGCCTGTCCTGCTGAGTTACTCTAGCATTGTGTGTCTATCTCCCATTTCCTCCCTATGGTTGGTAGGTCAAATGGCTACTGAAAGTATTCTCTAGTGCAGATGAGTTGTAAAATATTGGAGAACTTGATGGGAATATGGGAAATTGGATTGGTGTAGGGTTAGTATGCTTAATCGAGAGCATGGACTCAGTGGATTGTCGGGTCTGTTTCCATGTAGTATGAATCTGTAACTCTAGGAGTTGAAATGGAGTTGAAGCAGTTTAAATGGAGCATGACATGGCCGAACCCTCATGTTGGAGGGATAGACGCAAGGAATCTATCAACGTAGTCTGGATCTTAAAAGTAAAGTAAAGTAAAGTATCCTTTATTGTAAAGTAAAGTAAAACAATACATCCCTGAAAGGTGGACATGAGGTCTTCATAAATATAACCATGAAATGTGTGATCTAAAACAATACCTTCAGATGAACCCAGTGTAAATATATGGTCCTGTGCATTTCTAATCTCACAAGGAGTAATATGTAAAGTAGGCAGAGTAATGTACTCCGGAAGATGTCTGTTTATGTAAAGTTCCTGTCTAACTGTACACTTACACACATAGATATATCATCCAGTTAAGACACACTTATTTAAATGTACCACATTCGATTCCCATTAGAAACTAAATTAATCTAGTTTTACTACATTAATATATCACAAGTTCGGCTGATTGAGGGCAGCAAGGTGGCGCAGTGGTAGAGTAGCTACCTTGCAGCGCCAGAGACTCGGGTTCGATCCTGACTATGGGTGCTGTTTGTACGGAGTTTGAACGTTGAACCTCTCTTGACTCTTGACTCTTGACCTGCGTGGGTTGTCTCTGGATGCTCCAGTTTCCTCTCACACTCTAAAGCCATACATGATTGTAGGTTAATTGGCTTCCATTAAAAAAATTAAATTGTCCAATAAGCTGGAGCATTGGGGTGATCGCTGGTCGGTGTGGACTCAGTGGGCCAAAGGGCCTGTTTCTGCATTATATTTCTAAATTAAATGAAACAAATTGTTGCTGTAAATAGGCAATTTACAAACTCTGAAAGTGTTCAACACATTTTAATGATAGCACAAGGTATTACATACATCCTCAAATACTGGCTACATTCTTCTAGTGAACCGTATCCAGGAAGGGGAAGGCGTTATGATTGATGTTAACTAGGCGGGGTTAATGGTACTGAGGTAACTATGTTATTGGTTGCATGCAAAACCATCTACATCCTTCCCCTTAGAAAATTTAAAAGAAACAGACCGTTGTCACTACAACAGAATTAAACAGAATCGCCATAACGAACAGGTGGCTTGCTGATCTGGCCCGAGCGCGTACGGATGCCTCCCCCTTCCCCCGGAGGAGCAGAAAAAACAGGGGGACCCGAGACAGCAGGGGAACCAGGGAAGGGCGGTGGGGTTGGAGGAACAGGAGAGGGAGAACCGCGACCGCCAACAGGTGGCCCGCGCAGAGGGGAACCGGGCGCTCGATATGGGGACCGAGGCATGCAGGGAACGCTGGCTGGGACAGGAGCTGGCTGCTGGTATGAGAGCGGCGGGGCATAGGGGCCCGGGGCCTGCGGCTTCGGCTCATTAACCGCAAGCAGGTGTTGTCGGCTTCTACGGTAGATGGTTCCCTCATAGTCGACCAGATACGAACGAGGTGAGTCGGCCAACCCAACCACAGTAGCCAGACGGGAGTGACCACTGGCGGTTTGCAATCAAACAACCTGTCCAGGCAACAGAGGATCGAGTGGTCTGCACGACCGATCGTGGGAACGCCGCTGGCTGTCATGTTTCTCTTGAATGCGCCTCTGCACAGAGGCAGGCTCCAGCACCCGAGGTTTCAGCTGGCGCTGGGCAATCGGGATGGTAGATCTGGTTGTTCTGGACATCAGACGCTGAGCAGGGGACCCCATGGCCGGATCTCTGGAAACATTCCTGAGGTTCAGGAGATCCAAATACAAATCAGAGTTAGACAGTCTCGCTTGTTCCATCAGAAGCTTGGCGCTGCGGACGGCCCGTTCAGCAAGGCCGTTGCTCTGTGGGTACTCCGGGCTGCTGGTGAAATGCACAAAATTCCATTTGTCAGCAAAACTTTTGAACTCACGGCTGGTAAACTGCCTGCCATTGTCAGCCTGCAGCCTGACAGGGGACCCAAACGTGGAGAAGTGTTTCCGCAGCTTCCGGATCACCATCTCCGACGTGAGGGATGTCAGCAAATCCACCTCGAACCAGTTTGAGTACGAGTCGACCAGGACAAGGTAGTGGTTACCATGCCACTCGAAGATGTCGGCAGCCAGCGAGGACCAGGCCAAGGCAGGAGCGGGCTGTTGGTTTTGTTGATCCTGGATATTCAATAGGTCTGAATAATGTCATTTCTTGCCTTGCACCAGTTGTATTCTGCATTAATTCTTCTCAATAACTGTAGGTCTCACATCATGAGTGTATTTACACTCACAATTTTCCACACTAATCCTTCGGACATCTCACCAAAAGATCAAGTGGTCTATATGACACTTTCTAAATCTTTCACCACATCTTATAAGATTATTATCAGGACAAATACATCCACAAACATTTCAGTTTCCTATTTTCTCATCTGTAATCAACCAGGTGTCAGCACACAAGACTTATCGTATAATCTGAATCTCTTCTATTTGAGCATGGTTTGGCTTTGTTTCAACCACCTTTCTTTCATCTTCTCGTCCAGGTTTAGCTGAATCATTTCTACAAGAGTCTACCCTGTCTTGAAGCATGCCATTGATCTACAGCAGAATCGAAAATTTGCAGGTCCCCATCCTTTGCAGCAAAATCAGACCTGCTTTGCAAGATTTGCTTCTTTAATGCCTCGTCCATTCTATGTACCTATTGGGGGGGGGGGGGGGGGGGGGGGAGTCAGTCTACCTCACAACAGAAGGAGGAGGGTTTGTACGGTTTGATAGCCACAGGGAAAGTTTTAAGGTGTACCTCATTGTGTCAGCCACATAAGCAAACGTCTTGATGTACGTTTTCTTTACCCACAAGTGCCTGTCATTTGCTGGTCATGAACTACTTTATTTCCAAAGATGTGGGTTTTCTTTATTCTGACAGATGGCAATTATGCTAGTTATTATGTGCTTTCTATGCTTTTCCTCTGCTTCAATACTGTAGAAGCCACTTCTTTGTCACATTTTGTTTGTTAGCATTATGCTCCATTTACGATCTACATGGCCATCTACACCGTTGTAATCCTGGGTCTAGTTTTGCCTGCTGAGGCTCCATGCTCTTGCCTTTTTAAGTTGAGGTGCTTCACTGCACCAAAATGACAAACTGATTCATACTCCATCCATTGCCTTACAATTTGTGAATGTCACCACCGGTACATTGTGTACCTTCAACAAAATGCACCACACCAATTCTTCTTGGCTACTTTGACAGCAACTCCCTCACTCACAAACTCCATCGCCAATAAGAACAGAGGCAGCAAGTGCATAGGGACACCTCCACCTGCAGGTTTCCTTTCAAGATGCCCAATATCCTGACTTGAAAATATCTCACCATTCCTTCATTGTCACTGGATCTGACACCTGAATTGTCCTACCCTATTGTACAATAAGTGTATGTTTACCAAAAAACTGCAGCAATTCAAACCAGCAGTTCACGTCCACCTCCAGGGGAGCAGTAATGATGGCGACAGATGCCGACTTTGCCAGTGATACCTACATCCCTCAAAAAAAGATAAAATAAATGCTATGATGGATAATTAACTTTCCATCAGAAGAAGCTTTTACCATCAATCTAGCCTTTCACACCAGAATCATTAATGTGACTTAGTGATGGAGCTCTTGACTTTGTTGTTGCCAATTTCTGATATATAGCACTATCACTCACATTGTGCACTGGCTGGCATTCTTTAGAATTTCTGCAAACCCTTTCCACTAAAGTCCTGCTTTACACAATGGTAAAATGGTAAATCTTATGTATTTGGAATCTTTGAATCTTCTCATCTGCTGAACCACAACTGAGCTTGAACCAGGAAGCTACCAAAACAGCAGTGTCAATACAGATACTTCAACGCATTGATGTAAACACCAATGGCCTTGCTTGATCTTTGCTATCTGGTTCCAGGTTTGAGGCTTTATACGATCTCTAAAGATACCAGACTAAGGTGATTCTGCCAACCCTCCATCACCTCACCATTAAAAGATATTATTCTTCTGTCTTGTGTAGCTCTCAGTTAACATTGATTTGGGTAAGCAAATTACTTCCCGCAAACTCCCCCACACCCCAAACCACCCAATCCTCATTTTCAAAAATATTGTTTGCCTTTACGATCAGATTCATTAGTTCTACATGAGAACTTTCATGAACTTTCATTAATGCCAAGGCTTCAGGTAAAAGTAGATTGGGTCTGAGCTGCCACTTTGTATAATTCCAGCACATGCCACAGTATAGGAGCTGTAGAGCTGCTATCTCACCCGGGTTCAATCCTGACCGAGGGTGCTGTGCATTCTCTCTGTGACTGCGTGTTTTTCTCCGATTACTATCCGGTTTCCTCCCACATTCCCAACACGTGCAGGTTTCTAGGTTAATTGACCTCTGCAAATTTCCCCTAGTGTATAGAATGCGAAACTGGGATAACATGGAATTGGTGTGAGGGTGATCAAAGCTAGGCGTGGACTCGGTGGGCCGAAGGGACTGTTTCCACGCGGTATCTCTAAACTAAACTAAAACAATGATAAGCATGTGCTATTTCTTTCACCTCTGCTCAAGTCTGAACTCATATGTCATTGTTCAAAGTATGGAAGTTGAAGTTATTATGAATTATTGAGGTTCATTCTCATCCAACCATCATGATTACTCAATGCATTTGGTAACGTCATTATTTTAACCTGCTTCAATTCATTTCTATCCTCCCCTTGACACCAGTATAATATATTCATTCGTGACTGCTCTGTGTTTCCAGTGTATTAACACACAGTATGTACAATTAAACACTCCGGAAAGGATGTCTGGTTTATTTGAGGGTCTTCTCAGGTTATGCACGGCAATAAAAAATGATCAATCATACCATGCAGTAACATCATACTTTTTTTCACATTTACTATATATCAGGCCAGTCATGTTAATCAATGATGTGGTCAATTCAGATGTCTTTCTGTGCAAAGTTGTGAATTTCAGTGCTCAATCCCTCCGTTAGTGATATGTTAAAGGCAAAAACGAAATACACAGCGCTTTAGTTAATGAGTGTGAAACCACATCCAGCGGTACCACATTGGGGGCTATATGAATTGATTTTGCTGTTTCGTGATTGGGAATTGGGAAAAGTAATTAACAGCTCTATTTCCTAATATGAGGAAAGACATTCTTGCCATAGAGGGAGCACAGAGAAGGTTCTCCAGACTGATTCCTGGGATGGCAGGACTTCTATATGAAGAAAGACTGGATAGACTCGGCTTGTACTCACTGGAATTTAGAAGATTGAGGGGGGATCTCATAGAGACTTACAAAATTCTTAAGGGGTTGGATAGGCAAGATGCAGGAAGATTGTCCCCGATGTTGGGGAAGTCCAGGACAAGGAGTCACAGTTTAAGGATAAGGGGGAAGTCTTTTAGGACCGAGATGAGAAAATCATTTTTCACACAGAGAGTGGTGAATCTGTGGAATTCTCTGCCACAGAAGGTAGTTGAGGCCAGTTCGTTGGCTATATTTAAGAGGGAGTTAGATGTGGCCCTTGTGGCTAAAGGGATCAGGAGGTATGGAGAGAAGGCAGGTACAGGATACTGAGTTGGATGATCAGCCATGATCATATTGAATGGCGGTGCAGGCTCGAAAGGCCGAATGGCCTACTCCTGCACCTATTTTCTATATTTCTATGTTTACCTCCATCTCTTGAAATTGTTTGGAGACATGTCTATATTTCACACAGACGTCCCCAACGTTACGATCCCTTGTACGGGTTACAGAAATTTGCACTTGAATAATTCACAGATCAGCACCTAAAATTTTGAGATACAATATGAAATTCGTTCTCATGGAATTCATATGGGAAAAATGTAAAAACATAAATAAATAAACACAAATCGCTTTTTTTCCCCCCCAACATATTTCCTGAAGGATGCACATATGACTCAGTTTTGTACTGGAAAATTGTCATTCAGACCATTTTCTAGAAACTCCGACCTCTCATTCCATTACATCAAGTTGCATGTATGTCTATTACCTGTATACGCCTTCCACCCTCAGTATAGATTGAGGTTTTGTATGATTGTCATTTAGTATTTTTTATACAGAAAAGAGTTATCGGGAAAAGGTTATTAATAAGATTGACAGCAAGAAATATTTCACCCAAATCTTTTTAATCTTGTGAATATGGTGTTAGAGATGGAAAAAGATGGAAAAAAAACAGTAAATAGATGCCACGTGGCTAAGAAATACATGAACAAAAGCAGGATAGTGAAGGGCTTGAAGCTAAGAGGTACATGAGGATAATTGAGACTGACTAATACTTTTAATGGCTGAATACAAGAGGCATGAGATGTAATCAAATCTTCCAAAAAATGTTTGGGCAAACAAGGGTCCTTATAAGATTTGCATTGTCATAAATATGTACAGTGTAGTTTATTTTGTTTAATATAAAACATAACTAATTATTTGAAAAGTGTACAAATATTGCGACATGTACTTATGGTTTGAAAATGGAGCCAGTGACCTTGAAATGAAGATTGATTGTAATGTTTATATCTGTAAATCCAATACCAAAGAAATAGTGGAGGTTACGACTGAAGGTAAATTGGGTCATCAGCTGATATTGATGTTTCCTGAACATTAACTTATAATGTCAATTCAAATATTCATTGATATTATCTACATTTGTTGAGGGGTTTTATGCATAGTGTTTAATATTCATGGAGGAATCATGCACCCCAATACTAAACTTTTTTCTTGTATCAAAACCGTGCATAAATTTTCTGCATCATTGATAGAAATGACCCCAAGAGGATGCACACGGTGCCATCATGAATGATGTTCCACTTTGTATTTGAATCTTTTTAAATATAGCTTTAAGTATGGTGTTGCTAAGCAGCATGAATATAGCAAGGCATCGCCATTGAAGCATATCAGCCCAGGGAAGGTGCTTACCTGCTCCGTTTGGGTTTCTTGCAGACTCAAATTACGACAAAGGTTCATTTCTTTACAGATACATCTTACACTGACAACCAAACCTCCTGGTAATTCTTCCACAGAAATATGTCTCTACTAGAGCCTAATTAAGAATTGTTTCATCATTCTCATTTATTGACAGAGTGGACGCTGACAGAGTAACCCATTAACAAGATAATTTTAACATCCTAATATTATCATCGTTTTAAGTAAATATAATTCACCACTACCTAATTGAGGTAAGTAGGTTACGTTTCCTACAGATGTTCCATGTGCGATAACATTATATATTGTCTAATAAATTAGGATCAGGGATACCTATGATTTATATTTAAGTCCAGAGATATGCCTTGAGTTGATTCACCACCACTTGTGTTTGTCCAACCATGTGGACATTTTCAGAAACCAATAGAAACCAAAATCTTAATAAATCCATATTAAAACCGTTTTATTTAATGTGGATCATGGTAATGGAGGGAGATAAAGAAAAGGGTGAAGCAAAACGGTGGTACGACAAAGAAGGTGACAGTAACTTAGATATGTAGGTATATTATTATAATAATAACTCACTGTCCAAATAGCACCAACTATGGCCAATACATCAATTATGTTTCAGTTGGTAGGACGATAAGATCAAGCTCAGCTTCAGTGATTTTTTAGCACAAAAATTGCAGCTCACCATCTAAAACAGTAATGTGGGAGTGTTGTTTATTTGGTGATGCTCCTTTTGATTGAATATTAAATGAAGGATATGTCTGACCTCCCAGGCGGGGTGGAAGATTGCACCCTTCACGTGGTTCACCCTGTTTTGATGAATGCAATGAACCCACAATCAAATAAGATCAAATAGAACAAGTTGGCCTACAACTTTAGGGTGTGCACGCCATACACAAGAAGAAGACCTCCCAGGCTAATATAGAAGATCAATTTTGTCCTGGCCGATAATTATCTCCAACTGAACAGCAATTGAAAAAGCTCAGATGATCTGGTGATGTTCGCATTGCTGTTGATCTAACATTGCAGCGAGTACATTGACTGCCATGTTTCCTACTTTACAACTTTGCAAAAAAATTAGCTGTGTTTTAAGAGATTTATGAAGTTGTAAAAGGTATTTTATAAATGTTTTTACCAATGTGTCCAGTTGGGAAGTATTCTATGCTTAAGTGCATTGCAGAAAGGAAAATAGATGCTGGACATATTTTCATGAAGTACGGTTTACTTTATTTCAGCATGTTATTTTCAAGTAGGTATCTTAGCACCAGCAGCTTCACAGATTACTGCATTTAGGCTGCAGGTTACCAGCACTGGTCCTGCAAACATTTTGAAAGCAGAAACTATTCAGTCCGCATTTTCAGATGACTGGTTAAAAATTTGCCTGTAACCATCTGTTTATTATTCCATGACCAAATTCTCAAACTCTCATCGGATATCATACATAGGACTTCCTTTCAAAAGCAAATGAATGTGAATCTGACCTGTCTGGGATGTATGTAAAGCATAACAGTGCAGAAAGTGTTTGGGATCTTAACAATCATTAGGCAAGGAGCTAATTGACTGAATCTTTCAACAGTGGGCCGTGCTACACGAGCTCAGCATCGCCACGGCAGCAACAAGGCTCTGCTCCATGTGGAACACTTCATCTTCCACAACAAATACTGTGCTAATATTTTTATTCGATGTATGGCACCAATTTAGCAGTTGGATTACCACAGTCAGAGCTGCAATATGCTGCAGCTACCTACAACAGAACCATTTCATTTCAGCAAATGTTGCAGAGATTATGCGCACCATCCACACTGTTTTGCTATCCTTGTATGATATGCATAATCCTATTCTGTTCCACCATTAATAAATATGTGAATGGTGTTATGCTGGCTTCCCACTCTTATTATTGGAGATGCAACCATCCCGTTTTTACTGAAAAGACTCACTTAATCCTGAAGCTTAATGAATACAACACATCAGGCTGAAATCGCACAGTAGCACAATGCATGGATTGGCCAGCATGCTTCGTCATAGAAACCAGATTCATGCTGATGATATCCTTGTGATAATTAGTCAATCAAAAAGAGGTGCCAACAGAGAAGAAGAAGTTAATAAATGAAGAGCTAATTGTAGCCACAAAGGTTATTCAGCCGTCCTTTCCTTGGCACTGCATGACTGTTTTCTGGGAATTCTCCCTCACCTTCCCACAGAAAAATTATATAATCTCCGAATGGCAGCTACAAAGATGGCTCTGGGTAACATTGGGAACGTAAGGTATCGGCAGCTCACAGACTAGGTTTTGCTCTTCTGTGGAACTACATAATTGTACATTAACATACTGCAGCACTGAGGCTATAGACAATTATATTATACTAAACTATACCAAGGCAAAATAAAACTTTAGTCTATATGAAATGCAAAAGAAGATCAAATATTAAACGAATAGTGCCTGCTTTGGTCAATGTTAGTTCATTTCTTTATTGACATTCACTAGATTTTAAGCTGAAAATAATATCATTGCTAATCAAGATAGTTTTGAGAATAGATCAAAACAGCTCACAATAGGTGGCAAGAATATCGACATATTCAAGACAAATCAACAACCTTATTTATACCTTTTTTTCCTCTCCTGTGGAAAACAAGGCATAGGACTGAAAGTCAGTTTTCTCAATATCTTTAAATGCTTTGGCAGGTAGTCTACACGATTATGTTTTGGAAGGTACTGCAGATGCTGGTTTAAACCGAAGATAGACACAAATTGCTGGAATAATTAGCCTGAAGAAAGGTCTCGACCCAAACGTCACCCATTCCTTCTCACCAGAGAAGCTGCCTGTTCCGCTGAGTTACTCCAGCATTTTGTGTTATCCTGCATCCAGCAATTATGTTATTGCTTACCAAACATCAGGAATATAAAACATCTAATATTCAAGGCCTTTAAAAGAAGATCATACAAAAAATGTTAAAAAATAAAAATAGCAGCTTGGAATTATCAGAAGTCTGCAGTAAAAGATTGTGTACAATAAAACTGTTTTGTTAGACTTTAATTTTCTCCGGGATAAAATATTAATTGGACAGAAGAAATGTTTATCTTCTGTCTCTTTGTATAAGGAACCTTCAATATCTCTTCTGACACCACTAACTCTTACAAGGTTAATGCTATTTTAGTGAACCTTATTCTTTCTTGTTCTCAGGTTCCATTGACTGAGTGCTGCATACTAAACAGTACAATAATGGTGAAATCCCTTCAAAGTTTATGTGAGCACATGCTTATCGTCTGTACTTTTCTATAAAGTTGGTGTTCAAATCTCATCCAAAATCTTATTAACACACTCATGCTCCTATGAATAATGCAATGTGAATCTAACCTCAGGGAAGCTACTCCTAACATACCACTATGAAATTTTTCTCTTTTTTTTCATCAACACCTATGCAATTTCGTGAAGTGTGAGTTTCTATGATAAATTCTGGGAGTTTCTACACCTTGCTGCATCTGTTCCAATTTAATGCACAATCTCATCATTTTTGGGAAAACAAAGATCTCGAGGCTCTAAACCCTAGTTTTAAAGTGGGTTGACTGATGTTTCATTTGCTCTATGCTTTCCCTCAAAAGATAATTTGAGTAATAGTATTAATATAAGATGGGAAGATATGCTTATGATTTTAACTAACAAATGTTTAACATGTCGCATCACTTTTTCAGTTCTATTATCATGGGTCACATTAACAGGGGGCACTAAATAGAAAATAACACTTTTAAGTATCATTTTACTCAAAATAAAGCTCTCTCTCAAAAGGCCAAAGGTTTTGTTCCTGTTTCTATTTCTTATGCCTTCACCCATTTAGTTTAGTTTAGTTTATACAGTAGGGAAACAACACGGAAATACGTCCTTCGTCCCACCAAGTCCGCACCAACCAGTGATCCCCGCACATTAACACTATCCTACACGCACTAGGGACAATTTTACATTGATACCAAGCCAATTAACCTACAAACCTGTACATCTTTGGAATGTGGGAGGAATCCGAACATCTTGGAGAAAACCCACGCAGGTCATGGGGAGAGCATACAAACTCCATACATACATAGTCGGGATTGAACATGGATTTGTTTCCGCACTATATCTCTAAACTAAATTAAACATAGGTTGGGATTTTGGTATAAGGAAGAAAATGTTAATACTGAGAATTAGGGAAAATGAAAGCAAGGTGGGTCATTTGCACAGGAGGATGAATGAGAGAGCTATAACCTAGGGTATGGAATGAAGAGGAGGAATTTGGTCACCATGTGCTTTCGCCATATGAAAGGTGGAACATGAGGCAAAAGAAATGGAAACATCAAGTCTGAAATGTAGAAATTAAGACTCCAGTGATGAATGAGCAGAGATGGAGGTCGAGTTGGATCACATTACTGAGATGAAAATGAGGAAGTCTTTGAAGTTGAGGAATTTAATTTCAGGAGTAAATTGATTACTAAGACTGCAAACAAATTTAGTTTAATCTGAGAAAAGTTTGTAATAGTGTCCAAAAACAATTGTTTCAAGTTTCCAGATATTGAATTGGAGATTTAAATTGTGGCTTATCTTGACAAAAAGCAATAGAGCTCAGAGGCTGTCGATACATCAGTAAACCTGGTAGAGAAGTGGAATGGATGAACTGGAAACTGACCATGTGCTTTAAATAAAGTCGCCAAGAGTAAGTGTGACACAAGAACAAGAATCCAACTCACCACTAGAAAATCTCTAGCTATGATTACTTCAGTTTAGTTTAGTTTAGTTTAGTTTAGAGAATCAGCATGGAAATAGCCACCGAGTCAACGCCGACCATTGATCACCCGTTAACTTTAGTTCTATGTTATTCCACTTTCTCATCCATTCCCTATATACAAGAGGCAATATACAGAGGATAATTAACATACACACCCGCAAGTCTTTGGGCTATGGGAGGAAATGGAGCACCCGGAGAAAACCCACACGGTCACAGGGAGAACATACAAACTTTCCCACAGAGAGCACCCGAGGTCAGGATCGAACCTATGTGTCTGGTGTTATGAGGAGGCAGCTCTACCTACTGCATCACTGTGCCGCCACACTTTGGAAAGATCAAAAGTGGAACCAATACTTGTGTGCCCCCGAAAAAAACAAGTTGACTTCTTGGCACAAAGATTCATGAGAATGTGGAGTTTGCTGCTGGACAGTAATGATTGGAGCAAACAGCACTGATACATTTAAGGAGAAGCCTGATGTGTACATGAAATTTAATTACTTTGGAAATCAGTGTTGGGAAATGTGAAAAGTTGCATTTTACAGAGTACGACAGATTAATTTGGTCCATGCAATTTAAACAAAATTAAAATAATCCCACTGAAGTGAGCAATAGGGAGGAGCCAGGAGAAGCTGTACAAACAGCAGCAGAGATGTAAAGCGTCCATTAAATAGTGGAAATACCAGCTGTGTAAAGCGTTGGACAAGTTTAAAATAAAATGAAAATATTGGAGCTGCAGGAAATCTAAAATAAATACAGAAAATGCTGAAAATACTCAACAGGTCAAAGCATCGGTGGGGTAACAGACAGTCACTGGCTCATCGTCAGTCTTAAGAGGCGCATTACAAAAGAAAAGGCAGCACATCTTTTGAATAAAATAATATAATAAATAATGACTTACACATGTGCATTTGGACATGTGATTGAAGTGTTTTACTTGATTATAATGGTTACTGCTCCACTGATGCATAATAACTCTGCCCAAGAAAAGGGATGTCGTTTTCCTGAGATAAGCCATGGTAACTTGGAGAAACACAATGAGAGTATAAATAAACCAGGAGAAACATGTGAGGCTGTTGAATGGATCATAATTAGTAATAATGTTTCTGAAGACGAAAAGTGGTGGAAAATAATTGTCCATTCCTCCTGGGACCAGGTTCGATCCTGACTTCAGACGCTGCCTGTGTGCAATTTGCACCTTCTCCCTGTGACTGTGTGGCTTTCTCCCTGAATGGTATGCTCACCTGCCACATCCAGGTGTTCTGCTAATTTACATATCACCCTGTGGTGCGAGTAAGTGGTAAAATAAAATCTCTTGATGCAGGAAAGTGATAGAGGTGGCACGGCGGCGCAGTGGTAGAGTTGCTGCCTCACAGCGGCAGTGACCCGGGTTCGATCCTGACCACAGATGCTGTGTGTACGGAGTTTGTGACCTGCGTGGGTTTTCTCCGGGTGCTTTGGTTTCCTCCCACACTCCAAAGACGTACAGGTTTATAGGTTAACTGGCTTCGGTAAAATTGTAAATTGTCCCAAGTGTGTGTAGAATAGTGTCAATGTTCTCGGGATCGCTGGCTGGCGTGGACTCGATGGGCTGAAGGGTCTGTTTTGACACCGTATGAGAGAAAATGCATCAGGGAAGTAAGAGGGCGGATCAGACACATGGGTTTGCTCTGTTGGGAGTTGCCATGCACTTGATGGGCCAAATGGCCTCCTTCTGTATCATAACAAGCAAGGCAGTTCACACAGTGATTGCTTAGCAAAATTGAGAATGCTACCTTGCTGCTATATTATTACAGAACAAGAGCAGTATATTTACACTGCTGACAAGAAAGGTAACTTTATTAAGCTGTGCCTGACAAAAAGACCATCATCTCATTGTTATTCAAGCAGCAGTATTATGTCCAATTAAACCTGAGTTTGGTTTGACACACTATCATTATTTAGCTGCATAATAAGACAGGGTAGTGCTGGATGATGCCCTGAGTATTCAGCTCTATGGGAAGACTGAGTGACAATGACCGAGGAACTCATTAATAGACAGCACTGCCAAGCAAGGATTGGCATTTTCACTGAAACTTCAAAATATGGTGTAACTGATCATTTACTCAAGCCAATCAATAGACTAAAGTGTACGTCTTTTTCCTTCAATTACCTCGGCAAAAAAAAGAGAATTCACAAATTTCTGGTACAACACAGAAACTGATCAAATTACCTTTGCTGACAATGTTTACAGTCATCCCTAATGCACATCCGAGTGTTATTTTGACACTGGGAAATATTTTAAAACAATAAAGCCATGAAATGTTTGTGGATTACAATGTGGTGGTGTTTACAATGTTCCCAGTAGTATAAGGGGGGCATGGCCTGGATGAGTCTGGACTTGCTAAATAATTAAAACACAATTTCAATTAAGGGGTGGGGGGAGGGAGTGGAGAATATCTGAATTTATTGAAATAAATATTCATTTAATCATGACCTAATATGAACTATCGTAGTTTTTAAATATTTCTAAAGTAATGTAAAGTAATTCACTTAAAACAAATTAGAAAAGGAATTGAGTAAATTTGCATGATATTTTCTAACATATATGTGTTGTGAGCAACAAGAAGATGCATATTTCAAAAAGCATCATTCCACACTAAATGGTTACTCCAATTTTACATGCAGAACCTATGATCATCACAATTTACATTTAGTAATTACAAAATTTCAACTTTTGCAAGATCACACAAAGGAACTATTTCTCAAAGTGGAAAATGGCATTTGACAACCATTCAAAAGAAAGGATTCTTAAAATTGCTGTATAATTATTGCATTGTGATTTAAAACGTAATTATTTGATGTAATAGCTCTACTTAACTTGTTGAAATAAATACAGCTCATAAAGGACTTGATTGGGTAGTTCCAAAATTAATGTTTACTTTGGCCTTGGTGTAAAGTATCGATCAGTCTCAAAATAAGAAGTCAGCCATTGCAGAGAGTGATCAGAAAAAAAAACGTCTTTTACTTATTTTTGGAATTCAGTACTCAAGAGTGCTGAGTATATTCAAGGCAGAGATGGGTGGAATTTTTGATAGATAGTAATAAAGAGATATGGGGTCAGTGCTCCGTGTTCACGATGAATAGCAAAACTGGCGCAAGTGATCATATGGACTTTTCAATCTTCAGCTGCACACAAGGTTATATTTTTGGTCTCTAATGAGTCCTACTTCATGTTTAGCACTTTCATCTTCACATGCTCATACTTTGAGTTTACTTGCTAGGATTTTTCCCACTCACATTCTCTTAGTTTAGTTTAGTTTAATTTAGGGATACAATGTGGAAACGGACCATTTGGCCCACCGACTGCGCCGACCAGCAATCCCCGCACTTTAACGCTATCCTATATATATTAGGGACAATTTACACTTATACAATTAACCTACAAATCTGTACGTCTTTGGAGTGTGAGAAGAAACCGAAGATCTCGGAGAAAACCCACTTGGTCACAGGGAGAACGTACAAACTCCGTACAGACAGCACCCGACAGTTTGGATCGAAACCGGGTCTCTGGCACTGCAAGCGCTGTAAGGCAGCAACACTACCGCTGCGCCACTCTGCGACCCAAGTCGTCCCCAGGGAAATAAATGGGAAAATAGGACTGATGGTAATATGCTAAGAGCCAGCATAGAGCAATGACTGAATAACCTCCTTCAATGTCATAAGGAAATGTGAAATGTTACATTTTTTGAAGCAGAAGGGAAAAAAAGCCAATGGACATAAAATAAATTGTAGAATGATTGGAGGTGGGATAGGAGGTAAATATACACACGGAGGGTGTCAGAGGAGTCTAAAACTCTGTCTGAAAGGCAGTAGAAGTAGAGAGGCTCATCACACTCAGTACTTATACTACAAAATACTTTAACGTGTACCCAAAGAGCCAAGATCTTCAGATCTACAGATCCAATGCTATATGATGCAACCAGACTGGGCAGTTCCCATTCAACAGGATGGACAGAATATCTGACTTCCATGTCATACATTTTCTTTGCTGACTTGCTTTGTTAACGAAAATTCGGTGATCTTTGAAAAGGATCGAATTCCAAGTAATTGATTTCGAATAAGTTCTGCTTCATGCAATCAAAATTATTTGTTATGTTATCAGTAGGAATTAATTTGTGAGAGCGAATGGAGAGCCATCCCATAATATCAGCCTGGTGTTTGACATATGAACAATGGTTCTGATAATGGAAATCAGGTAAAGGCAGATTGAACTGGAAATATTCGGCAGATCAATCAGTCGGGGAGAAGAAACATGTAATATTCCAGCTGTTATGAATTCCTTACATATTTTTCCTGACCTATTGCAATTACAGTTTTTAGTCTGATTATGAGTTCTTGACAATTTGGTGTTATAGGAAGAACTCTACAGTGGTTTTAATAATAACTCCCTGCATGACAAGGTCTGGCATGGGTAGGGCAAAGGACAGCACATTTATTGTACTGTTAACCTTATTTTGCAGTTACCTTCATACAAAGAATAAGGAGAGGGCAAAAAGAAAGATGATATGGGTCTTTGGAAAGGCGATAATTAATTTCCTCTGACCTAGGGATATGGTTTTCATTCAACTTAATTGTTAAATTTCAAATGACTGAGATCCTTCTAAATCATTTTAATTGAGATGATAATATTCAGGTCCGTCTTTTAAAAAAATCAAATTATCGATTGACAGCATTATGTGTGGTCTTTTGCAGATGCTGGGTGCAAAACAAAAAGCAGGATGGATCTGTCAGTTTAAATTAATGCGTTAACTTAACATAACTGCGACACTGTAATAAGATTTCAACCCGACCAAAGAAAGCATCAAAAAATGTAGAGACAATAGACTGCAGATGCTGTAGTTTGAAGCAAAAAGACAAGCTGCTGGAGGAACACAGTGGCTCAGCTAGCATCTGTGGACAGAGGCAAGGTCCTCAAGCAAGGTCAAGAGTGTTTTATTGTCATATGTTCCAGATAGAACAATTAAATTCTTACATGCAGAAGACTTGTGTGTGTAGGTGTGAGTGTAGGTGTGTGTGTGTGTCTGTACGTGTGTGAGTGTAGGTGTGAGTGTGTCTGTACGTGTGTGAGTGTAGGTGTAGGTGTGTGTGTTCTCAAACCAAGATACTGACCATCCCGCTTCCTCCACAGAAGCTGTCTGACTCATTGAGGTCCTCCAGCAGTGTGTATATTCTCCTAAAAGGATTGAAATTTCACTCGGGGAATTCATAAATATTTGAAAACAAATAAACATGTGGTAGCTTCTCAAAATAAGTATATTCAGGAATCATACTATTGTAGTCAATGGGGGCACCTGACGATAGCAGTAGTAATGCTTTGCAAAATTAAACATGAAGTAATAACTAGATTCAAAATAAATCGTTTCTCTGAGTAACACAAGAGTCACTGATGTCTCCCATGGATTTTTATTCCTCCAATATCCTTAAAATAATTGCATTTTTAATCTGAAGATTTGACAATAGACAATAGACAATAGACAAAGGTGCAGGAGTAGGCCATTCGGCCCTTCGAGCCAGCACCGCCATTCAATGTGATCATGGCTGATCAACCCCAATCAGTACCCCGTTTCTGCCTTCTCCCCATATCCCCCTCTTGAAAGCATCCAGAGAACCAGCCTCCGACGCCCTCTGAGAATTCCACAGACTCACAACTCTCTGTGTGAAAAAGTGTTTCCTCTTCTTCGTTCTAAATGGCTTACCCCTTATTCTTAAACAGGGGCCCCTGGTTCTGGACTCCCCCAAGATTGGGAACATGTTTTCTGCCTCTAGCGTGTCCAAACCCTTAATAATCGTATATGTTTCAATAAGATCCCCTCTCATCCTTCTAAACTTCAGAGTATACAAGCCCAGCTGCTCCATTCTCTCAGCATATGACTCCTGCCATCCCGGGAATTAACCTTGTAAACCTACGCTGCACTCCCTCAATTGCAATAATGTCCTTCCTCAAATAGGGGACAAAACCTGCACACAATATTCCAGGTGTGGTCTCACTAGGGCCCTATACAACTGCAGGAGGACCTCTTCGCTCCTATACTCAACTCCTCTTGTTATGAAGGCCAACATGCCATTCGCTTTCTTCACTGCCTGCTATGCCTACATGCTTACTTTCATTGACTGATGAACTAGGGCCCCCAGATCCTGTCGTACATCCCCTTTTCCCAACTTGACACCATTTAGATAATAATCTGCCTTCCTGTTTTGTTACCAAAGTGGATAACCTCACATTTATCCACATTAAACTGCATCTGCCATGCATCTGCCCACTCACCCAACCTGTCCAGGTCACCCTGCATTCTCATAGCATCCTCCTCACAGTTCACACTGCCACCCAGCTTTATGTCATCTGCAAATTTGCTAATGTTACTTTGAATCCCTTCATCTAAACCATTGGTGTATATTGTAAATAGCTGCGGTCCCAACACCGAGCCTTGCGGTACCCCACTAGTCACTGCCTGCCATTCTCAAAGGGACCTGTTAATCCCTACTCTTTGTTTCCTGTCAGCCAACCAATTTTCTATCCTTGTCAGCACTCTACCCCCAATACCATGTGCCCTAATTTTGCCCACTAATCTCCCATGTGGGATCTTATCAAATGCTCTCTACTACTGCTATTCACCAACCACTTGCTTAGTCAAACAGTGAAGCAGATATTTGTAGCCAAGGACAACCATTCCTTCTCGTACTTCTCGTTTGACATCAATTCATTTTCGGACTGATCATGAGCATCTATTTTTTGTGATTTTAAACTTTCTGCTCAATGGAGTATATATATTATATATAAGAGCTTATTAAAATGTAGCAACAAAGCATTGTTAGCATAAATGAAAATCAACATGCATTTTGTCCTAAGGGTCTTCAGCACATTTGTTCCCAATTGGGCATGTATTACACATTACATGCTGTATATGTTAAATATTAATTTGAATTTCAAAGTAAATTTAATACATCTACCACAGATCTAGGTTTAAGCCTCTTAATTGTACCAAATTGTACATCAGAGAACGTTTAATCAGGTTGCAGGTGGTAAATTGTGCATCACATTTCTTTATATCTTTATGATTGAAGGAACTACAAATAAGTGGGTCATTAACCAATATCTAATTCCCTTAACTCTCGTTTCCGATCTTTACATCTAACATCACACAATGGCTAAGATGCAGGAGGAGACAACCGAACTCACTTAGTATATACCAGCTTGTCACGAAAATAATTCAAACTAATTACAATATGTCTTTCCTAAAATGCCAACAAGCCAAGGTTACCTCATCAAGTATTTATTCAACCAACCTTTCATGACAACATGCATCTCTGTGGCAGAGATTTGCACGCAACAGAAGACAAGCATATAAAAAGTCTCTCTGTCTCAATCCTTGTTCTCTTGGTAACAGTTTTTAATTGTTGATCTCTCATCAGTGAGTCCCCATCCAAAGGAAATAATCATTTTATTTTCCAATTTGCTTTCACGAAACACTTTATCATGTTAAAACTTCTGCTCAATTCCCTTTTGAACTGTCCCTGTTCCTGTGAAATTAGTCCCAGCATTTCATATCCCTTTTCTTTCCCGAACAACCAATACCATCAGAAAACTTCATGTTTGAGTCCCAGATCTCTTAGTGTTTCTAATACCAACACTATTCTTTGCATGTCTTTGCATTAAATATTATCCCACACCTGTTCACAATGCGCTGCTTGTGCTAGTTTTATATATCCCTTTCACTGTTCGCTAAACTCCCAAAAAACGGTCAGAATGTGCTTTCTAGTGCTTCCAAATTCAAATTATGTAAATATACTTAGAACAATGCTTTCCACGATAATATAGGAGCTATACAATTTCCAGTGTTTATCCTAATGTAAGCTACATAAATGTACCTTATTCTGTATTTACTGCTAATCAGCTATTTTCTCTCCAGGATATTATGTTTCTATCAATTTGGTCAAAAAAACCTCTTGCTGGAGATCTAATGAAAGGCCTGCAGAAAATCCGTGTAAGCTGCATTTACTTCATATATCGTCACTTCTTCACAAATAGAGTTGATTAAATATGAATTCCTTTTAAAAGATTCACATGAACGTTCTCCATTGACCAATATCTGCTTATATTTATAGTAGTGCATAAAACAGAGGAGTTTGTATAGGAAGGAAACGTGGAATGTGAGATGGAGGATTAACTAAGTATCAGTTCCAATGGTCTCACAGATACCACTGCCCATGACTCTGACTGCCTTTCCAACAATGGCCAGCGTACTGTGCGCCTCTGAGGCAGCATTTATGCAAAGTCATTCAGTACTGGCACTGTTAATTATGGAGTCTACTGTGTGCATTCAGGTCAGAAAAAAAATTCTACCCAGCTTAATTTCATCTTCCCATATTTGCTCCATGGCCCTGAAACTCGTAACTCTTGAAGTGCATGTCCAAATATTTGAAAGTAAAAAAGGCAATGCTTCAAGTCTGAACTTGAATAGGAAGGTGCTTGATCTGTTCAGCAGGTCAGGCAGCCTCCACTCAGCCTGCTAGGTTGAGTATGAGCTGCAAGTTGACCATCATTTTAATTCTCCATCCCACTCCATTATTCTCCTCTGTCTGTGGATTCCCATACTGTTCCAGGAAGCTCAGCATAAGCTTGAATGGAAGCACCTTAACTACTATCTGTGTACATTCCCCCCCTGCACGGTTCAATATCCATTTCAACAATTTCAGAAAACTTGTCTAGTCTAACTAATCCAAACTGGCCAGTTCCGCTATAGGTTTCTCTCTCTCCATGGACACTGTCCAATCCAGTGGGAATTTCCAACATTCACCTTTTGGTTTCACGTTTAAGCACCAGCTCTGACCTGATTTTTTGGCCATTGACATGTCCCTTTGTTTCCCCTCTCTCTCTAACTGTCCTCGCTAAGGGGCTGTCCCACTTGGGAGACCTCATTGGCGAGTTTAGAAGAGTTTGAAAAAATGTCATGTTGAAGACCTCTTTCGACTATGTTGACGACTAGCTTCGACTAGCTACGACTAGCTACAACTAACTTCGGGAAAATTGGACACCGAATAGTGGAGAGTGAAGACGACCTCCTTCGATCTCCTTTGACCTCCCCTCGATTATGAAGAAGACTATCGACGACTACCTTCGACTACCTTCGACTACCCTCGATTACCTACGACTAACATGCCGACCTACTACGACCTACTACGACTAAACCAACAAGTAAAAAAAGTATCTATTTTTTCCATGGCAACCTTTTTTTACTCGCGGGCTTTTTTCAACATGTTAAACAAACGGCGCGACCTAGCTGAGGCCTCGAGTACATGGGGATGAAGGAGAGCATGAAGGAGAGTTACAAAGACCTCCTACTACCAGACTGATTCCTGGGATGTCAGGACTTTCATATGAGGAAAGATTGGATAGACTCGGCTTGTACCCGCTGGAATTTAGAAGATTGAGGGGGGATCTTATAGAGACTTACAAAATTCTTAAGGGGTTGGACAAGCTAGATGCTGGAAGATTGTTCCCGATGTTGGGGGAGTCCAGAACAAGGGGTCACAGTCTAAGGATAAGGGGGAATTCCTTTAGGATCGAAATGAGGAAAACATTCTTTACACAGAGAGTGGTGAGTCTCTGGAATTCTCTGCCACAGAAGGTAGTTGAGGCCAGTTCATTGGCTATATTTAAGAGGGCGTTAGGTGTGGCACTTGTGGCTAAAGGGATCAGGGGGGTATGGAGAGAAGGCAGGTACGGGATACTGAGTTGGATGATCAGCCATGATCACATTGAATGGCGGTGCAGGCTCGAAGGGCCGAATGGCCTACTCCCGCACCTATTTTCTATGTTTCTATGTTTCTATGACCTCGTGTCGACCATGCTGCGAGTATGAGTTGAGGGCAAACTCGTCAGAACTCGCGGATTAGGTCGCCCAAGTAGGACAACCCTTTTTCTCCTCCACCCTCTCCACACTTGAAGCGAACTTGTGTTTTTTTTTATCGTTTTCCTCGTTCAGATGATAGAGTTTTGATCTGTTCTCAGATGCTAACTGGCCTCCTGAATGTTTCCAGCATTTTGTGTCATTTTGTGCATTTTTAATATCCAAGCATTCTTTAAACACAATCGGGCCATCTGCCTCTGATGCCCATTCAGATGGTAAGTTCAAGTCCTTGCTAACTTTTGCTTGAAAATACATTTCTCATTTCTCCTCTAATTCCTCGACAAATTATTTTAAAGCTGTGTCACCTTAAGGGGCTGTCCCACTTGGGCAACCTAATCCGCGAGTTCTGGTGAGTTTGCCCTTGACTAATACTCGAGGCCTCAGCTAGGTCACGGCGTATTTTTCAATATGTTGAAAAAAGCCCGCAAGTATAAAAAGGTCGCCGTGGAAAAAATTGATACTTTTTTTACTCGTAGGTTTAGTCGTAGTAGGTCGCAGTTGGTCGGCATGTTAGTCGTAGGTAATCGAGGGTAGTCGAAGGTAATCGAAGGTAGTCGAAGGAAGCCGTAGATTGTTTTCATCATAGTTGAAGGGAGGATTAAGGAGATCGAAGGAGGTCATCTTCACTCTCCACTATTTGGTGTCCAATTTTCCCGAAGTTAGTCGTAGCTAGTTGAAGCTAGTCTTCAACATAGTCGAAGGAGGTCTTCAACATTACATTTTTTCAAACTCTCCTAAACTCTTCTAAACTCACCAATTAGGTTGCCCAAGTGGGACAGCCCCTTTAGTTTTTGACACCTCACCCAAGGGAACTACTTCCTACCTGTTTTCATGATGTCCCTCATATATCCTATTTAATGAAGGACACAATAATTGTATCATTGTCTTGATTTTTTTTTCAAAAATAAACTTAATTCATAATTAAAAATATACAGTATACAAAAGCAAACAGTGGAAAACTCTTAATACATTGGGCGGCATGGTGGAGCAGCGTTAGAGTTGCTGCCTTACAGCGCTCTCAGCGCCAGAGATGCAGGTTTAATCCCGACTACGGATGCTGTCTGTATGGAGTTTGAACGTTCTCCCCATGATCGTGTGGGTTTTATCCGAGATCTTCAGTTTCCTCCCACACTCCAAAGACATATAGGTTTGTAAGTTTATTGGGCCGATATAAATGTAAATTGTCTCTAATGTGTGTGGTGTAGTGTTAATATGTGGGGATCGCTGGTCGGTGCGGATTTGGTGGTCTGAAGGGCCTGTTTCCGCGCAGTATCTCTAAACTAAACATTCTTAGTGCCTGTCTATACAGTCAATATTGCTAGTTTTATGCCGTGGTGTTAGCATATCATTTTCTTTCCTTGCGCATAACACCTTTGCCCAGGCTGATATGCCTTCCCTTGTTAGAGGGGTTGTCCCACTGGATTCAACCACTCATACTGCAGTAGTGGAAGGAGCCTAGACTATGATGCATCACTGCCTTGTTGGTACCAGTCAAAATTTCTCCACCTCCACAAAGCTTAACCCAAGTACTTGTTGGAGAATGGTCTAAAGGGCCTGTCCCACTGGACAAGGTAATTCAAGAGCTCTCCCGAGTTTAAAAAAAATCAAACTCATGGTAAGTACGTAGAATGTACGTAGCGGCTACGTCAGAGCTCGTGGATGTCTCGTAGCGGCTCGTAATGCTAACGGCAGGTACAGGGGAAACGCGGTAACTCGTGAAGTTTTTTCAGCACTGTGAAAAATGTCCACGAGAGCCCCGAGTACCTACGAACGGCTATTATCATAATTCTCTGAGTTCGAATCAGGGGAAACTTGGGAGAACTTTTGAATTACCTCGTGCAGTGGGAGAGGCCCTTAAGCCTCTCCTGGTCATGATGGCATTAGGAAGCCATTACGATGAGCTGTGATTTACAACAATATCTGTGACTCTCAATGTGTTACGAACTCATACTACTCTGCTCTGTATGTACAACATAACCTTTACAATCCTATTTTGAAAGTGCTTGTGGCAGTAATAGGATGGATACTGGGGAACGCAATTTGTGACACAAAGCAGTACATTCGGATTGAATTTAATATTACCTATCTCCACAATTTCATAAGGGTAATATGGTTAATCCACATTTTAATAAAATTATCATGGTATATTTTGTGATTGCTGTATTTTGATTTAATTTAAAACTAAATGAGTAGGGATTCTAAAAAAAAAGAATAATTTTCTCCCAATCGTCGCTAGCAAGGGTTCATTTCGCAGTCACGATCGCCGATTGGCAGGACCATAAAGATGATCGGGGGGGAACAAAGTGATCTGGATGGCCTTGACTTGTGCATTGGACACAGTCTTCCAGCAGACTTTCTAACGTGTCCCTGACGACACAAATTAAGTATCAAAGTACACTTTAATCAAGAGCAGCATAATTTTCCATTCATTTATTGTAGATCTTTGCAAGTTGCTGCCTTTGCCTGTCTACACGGCCGAAGAAGGGAAGCCTCATGTAACAGATTCAGGGGAAGTTCCAACTATATTCTTAATGCTGCTTTTTTTTGTTCTTCTTTGTTGATTTTATGCAAATTGTCACTTTGTTCACATGTAGTTTTCTTGTCACAACAGCAGGATATTTTTAAGTGGAATCTAAAATAAGCTCGTATTTGTTGTCTGCTAATCCCTGAAAAGCTCTCTGTAATTGAAACATTAAAGCAATTTTAGCTAAAAAAAAAAGGAACACTGTAAAGAAGCTCTTGCAGCAGAAATTTCTCAAGAGTTCTGAGCAATGAGGTATCCAGGTGGTAGCAGCACTTCTGAATGTCAGTTGGCAGGTCGAGTTAAATTTAACCAGAAGCATCAGTTTCGAAATGCCCCAAAATAATGAATTTCATGGTTGAAGTGGTACGAGCTGAACAGAGGCATGTAGAGTCGCTGACTTTCCCCACACCTCTCATTAAGCCATCAACTATATCTGGAAACTTCGGCATGCCTATTTGAAATGAAAAAGCTTTTGTGGATTCTAGGTCAACAAGAAGACACTTGTAAGGCGACATTACCTGTGACGCTACCTGCACAGGGACATAGCAGGTAGTGTCCACAACTCCAAGTCCACAGTGACTCCAACTCTTACAACTCCAGTGACTCCAGGAATGTGCGGGCTAACCTATGATGAGCGTTTGTCGGCACTGGGCTTGTACTCACTGGAGTTTAGAAGAATGAAGGGGGACCTCATTGAAACATACAGAATAGTGAAAGGCTTGGATAGGGTGGATGTGGAGAGGATGTTTCCACTAGTGGGAGAGTCTAGGACTAGAGGTCATAGCTTCAGAATTAAAGGACGTTCTTTTAGGAAGAAGATGAGGAGGAATTTCTTTAGTCAGAGGGTGATGAATCTGTGGAATTATTTGCTACAGAAGGCTGTGGAGGCCAAGTCAGTGGATATTGTTAAGGCAGAGATGGATAGATTCTTGATTAGTAAAGGTGTCCGAGGTTATGGGGAGAAGGCGGGAGCATGGGGTTAGGGGGGAGAGGTAGATGAGCCATGATTGAATGGCGGAGTAGACTAAATGGGCCGAATGGCCTAATTCTATTCCTATTCATTCTGACCTTGTGACCCAAGATCAATTGTTCAATGCTGCCTCTTCAGGGTTTACCCATCCTCCCTTTGGCTGTGGTGCTCCAGTTTTCTCTCAATCATATAGACTTTCATATTCTAGTTAATTGGCCAATATAAACTGGCCCAGTGTGCAGCCATGTTAGAATCTAGGGGATTGAGGGGAGATGGGGGGAAGAGAGAGATTGGTGGGGACAGTGGTGGGGGATTGATTGGGGGGGGGGGTGAGAGATTGGGGAGGGAGGTTAGAGGGGAGATCGTGGGGGTATTGAGGGAGAGATGGGGGGGGGGGAGTTGGGGTGGAAATTAATGGGCATGCAAGAAGAATAGAAAAAAAAGTGTAGTTGGTCTTGTTAATTAGTGAAAATAAATGTTTGATTTCTGGTGCAGACTCAGTGGGCCTCAGGGCATGTTTCAATGTGATGTGAATACAAGCCTCTATGAGCATATACATATGGTGCAAGGATGCTGGCGAACAACTTGTACCACGTGGACAAAACAGCGCTGCCAGAAACACACAAGGTTGCCTCTTCCCTCAGCCTCATCGAGATCAACCATTGTATCAAGCAATGTGCTTTGCAGATATTTGTTGCACAGGTGGCTGATGCATTATTCTGCAGGTTTATCTGTGTTACACTGAATAACAACAGTGTCAAAATAGCACTGGTAAATGTCAGCGTTTACATGTCACATTTTTCCAAAATATCGGAGTCACGCGACCGACAGGCAGCAGTTTCCTGTCTCTGCTCCAACACCTGGTCCTCCTCGTGTGTGCCGTGACCTGCTGCATGCTCATATCATCAATCTGCAGGTCCAAGTGGTGCAAAAACTGGCAACCTTTGAGAAGAGCAATGCTGAGTGCTGTGAACTGTTATCATGTACTTGGTCATCAGCTGAAGACTTATCTCTGCCGACTAAAGGGCCTGTCCCACTATACGAGTTTACCCAAGAGCTTTCATGAGTTATAAAAAAAATCAAACTCCTGGTAAGTACGTAGAATGTACGCAGCGGGTACATTGGAGCTTGGGACATCTCTTAGCGGCTCTTAATGTTAACGGCAGGTATTCATGAAACGTGGTAAGCTCGTGAAGGTTTTTAAACATGGTGAAAAATGTCCACGAGAACCCCGAGTTCCTAAGAGCGGCTATTACCGTAATTCTCCAAGTTCGAATCAGGGGAAACTCGGGAGAACTCTTGAATTACCTCGTACAGTGGGACAGGCCCTTTATGGGAATGCAGGTATTATTGCCAAGGTCATCATGGACTTGTCATTCCTAACTCCTGGCTGAAGTCTGAACGATAAATGCCGTGATGCAAATCAGCTTTACTGGCCATTTCAGATGGCACTTCACAGTCAACCTCATTGCTTTGGGTCTTAAGTCGATAAGTTGTAGGAGCTGAATTAGGCCATTCAGCCCATCAAGTCCACTCTGCCATTCAATCATAGCTGATCTATCTTTCCCTCTCAATAGACAATAGACAATAAGTGCAGGAGTAAGCCATTCGGCACTTCGAGCCAGCACTGCCATTCAATGTGATCATGGCTGATCATCTCCAATCAGTACCCCATTAGTGCCTTCTCCCCATATCCCCTGACTCCGCTATCTTTAAGAGCCCTACCTCTTGAAAGTATCCAGAGAACCGGCCTCCACCGCACTCTGAGGCAGAGAATTCCACAGACTCACAACTGTGTGAAAAGGTATTTCCTCGTCTCCGTTCTAAATGGCTTACCCCTTATTCTTAAACTGTGGCCCCTGGTTCTGGACTCCTCCAACATCGGGAACATGTTTCCTGCCTCTAGAGTGTAATAATCTTATATGTTTCAATAAACTCCCCTCTCATCCTTCAAAATTCCAGAGTATACAAGCCTAGCCACTCCATTCTCTCAGCATATAATCACCACTTCACACCCAATCACCCACACCCTCCAAGCTGCACAACATCACTTCTCCATCAACAACAATAAAAATAGAGGAGGTGGAGAGGCATTTCAGAGGACAAAAAAGTCGTAAATCTCCAGGACCTGACAATGTTTCCCCCTCTACTCTTAAGCTCTGTGCCAAACAGCTGGCACCGTTATATACAGACATTTTTAACCGGTCCCTGCAAACATAGAAACATAGAAACATAGAAAACAGGTGCAGGAGTAGGCCATTCAGCCCTTCGAGCCTGCACCACAATTCAATATGATCATGGCTGATCATCCAACTCAGTTTCCCATACCTGCCTTCTCTCCATACTCCCTTTAGCCACAAGAGCCACATCCAACTCCTTCTTGAATATAGCCAATGAACTGGCCTCAATTACCTTCTGTGGTAGAGAATTTCAGAGACTCACCACTCTCTGTAAAGAATGTTTTCCTCATCTCGGTCCTAAAGGAATTCCCCCTTATACTTAGACTGTGACCCCTTGTTCTGGACTCCCCCAACATCGGGAACAATCTTCCTGCATCTACCTTGTCCAACCCCTTAAGAATTTTGTAAGTTTCTATAAGATCCCCCCTCAATCTTCTAAATTCCAGTGAGTACAAGCCGAGTCTATCCAGTCTTTCTTCATATGAAAGTCCCGACATCCCAGGAATCAGTCTGGTGAACCTTCTCTGAACCACCTCTATGGCAAGAATGTCTTTCCTCAGATTTGGAGACCAAAACTGTACGCAATACTCCAGGTGTGGTCTCACCAAAACCCTGTACAACTGCAGTAGAACCTCCCTGCTCCTATACTCAAAGAAGAATTAGGACATTCAGCCCATCTACTCCGCCTTTCAATCCTGGTTAATCTATCTTTCCCTCCTAACCCCATTCTCCTGCTTTCTCCCCATAACCCCTGACATCCGTAATAATCAATAATCTATCTATCTCTGCCTTAACAATACCCATTGACGGCCTTCTGTGCCAATGAATTCCACAGATTCACCACCCTCTGACCAAAAAAACATCCACCTCGTCTTCTTCCTAAAGGAATGTCCTTTAATTCTGAGGCTATGACCTCTGGTCCTAGACTCTCCTACTGGTGAAGTATCCTCTCCACATCCACTCTATCCAGGCCTTTCTCCAACTTGAAGCAGGATGGTGCCAAATAAACAGATCCAACTGGACAGTCCAATCGAGAAATAGTGCAGTCCACTGCTGACCTGCCACTTTGCCAGATATACCATTCCCTGAAGAAAGGTCTTGACCCGGAACGTCACCCCTTCCTTCTCTCCAGAGATGTTGCCTGTCCCGCTGAGTTACTTCTGCTTTTTGTGTATACCATTCACTTTGACAGACAAAAAGCAACTCTCCCTAAATCAATAAAGGTATTGAAGCAAGTTACAAAAGACAGTAGAAGCCGCCCAACTATAACTGATCCTCAACTGCTTGCTAATACTTGATGTATCTCTCACTCTCAGTAATTCCCCCTTGCAGGCTGCAATGAATCCACGCTCTATATCCAAATGTCCTGCTGTCAATACTTTGAAGCACTCAACCTACCACCCCACAGTATCTCTGGTTTATTTTTAGCTGTGAGCATGTTTGTGATGGCATCGCACGAAAATGATATAGTAGTAAAAATGTTATCATTTAAAGATGAGAACCAGCATTGCATTTTACCAGGGAGTTGCGTTGTTTGCTTGACACTGACCCGTGAAAAAACTTCACCGCGGGACCCATGAAAGGAGAGCTTGAAAATCACTAGCTCCGAGTATTTTACCGTAACTCCAAGGTCTCACATACATCGCCAGGCAATTGCCTGCCCAAAGTCATCAGAAAAGGGCCAAGGTAAGTATTTCTGTAATGGAATCCTAGTGAGCTGTAGAAAGACAGGGAAAGGATTTTCCCAGGAGTTTTGTAAAAGGGTTCTGAATTGTTATTGTTGCTGCCAGGGAAGGTGGGACTAACCTGAATAATACTGTGTTGCGGCCACACTGATCACCTGAGGTTACATCCCATTGCTCCGTGCAGCTGCAAGAACCGCATGATCACAATGGCTGCCATTAACAATGCCCAACACCTTGAAGTTACCAGAAGTGAAATCTCCTTCTGCTGGCAGCCTTGCAAAAATGAAGTGAATATGTAAGTAACTTATGCAATGCATCCATGCACAGTCAATGGTGATGTGCTGACGTTCCCAGTGGCGTTTGGAATAAGCCTGAGGCATAAAGGTTCAGAGTGGTGATGGCCTTGTCTGCAGAGGGCATGACTCTCCCCATGGTGAAGGTTGTTCACAGGTTGGTGTCAAGCTAACAATGCAACTCCAAGGTAAAATACAACACTAGTTCTCATCTTTAAATTATAACATTTTTACTACTATATCATTTTCGGCTGAGACTTCATATCTATTGCACAAACCCCCCAAGCAATCAAATGTTTACTTTCAATTAAACACTTAATTAAAGTTTCATCTGAATTCCAAACACTACTAGATGCAAATACATTCTATTTTTATCAAGAGATGCTGATATATGAATCTCTGATGCTTGCTAGCACACGTTTTGTGCCACATAATAAGAACACCAGTCATTTTAATCCCTAAAATTCAACTAATTTATCTCCAGCTGATGTTGCCTTACCCATAATAATTTCAGCATCGAAAGAAATCAATCGGAACTGAGCTCGTAGATTTTGAACAGTTGACAAGGAGCTCAACAAAGGAGAAATAATGTTGTGATGTTTCAAACAACAACTTCCATTCATTAATTGCATTAAAAGATTTATGTTTTGACAATAAAATAGATGCTGCTTTAAAAAACGCTGCCTAGATATTTCAATCCCAATGACACAATGACATTGCACTAAGGGGAAGAACTTTATGGGGGTATTGTAAGTGTAGACAGTGACCCTTTAAATATCCATCACATGGTGAGCACGTGGACATGCATTCTGGTCAAATACAATGATATTTACTTGAGTGAGGTTCTACTGACCACGAAATGAGGCTTTCGAGGAGATTTGAGTCGTACTTTGGTGCAAATTGAAGGGGTACCATCCTGCCTGAGTTGCTGCCAGGGAGTCTGAGACATCCATCTATTTCCTCACAGGGTTCTTAGCGCCATAGAGTCATACTGCATGGAAACAGGCCCTTCAGCCCAATTTGCTCCTGCTGACTTCTTCTTCTGGCATATGACGTGCACAGCCTAAAGTTGTAGGACAACTTGTTCTATTTGATCTTATTTGATTGTGCACGCCGGGTTGATTGCATTGGTCGAAACAGGGCGGACCACGTGAAGGTTGCAATCTTCCACCCCCTCCTGCTGACTAAGATGCCCTGTATACACTAGTCCACTTGCCCGCATTTGGCCCTCTAATCTTTCCTATCCACGTACAAGCACAAATGTATTTTAAACTACCTCCTTTGACAGCTCATTCCACATACCCACCACTCTCTGTGTGAAAATGTTGTCCCTCAGGTTCCTAATGAATCTTTTCCCTCTGCCCTTAAACGAGATTAAAATAATCCTCTGGTCCCTGATTCCTCTAATTTAGATAAAATACTCCATGGATTCTCTCTATCTATTCCCCTCATGATCTTATACACCTCTATAAGATCACTCCTCAGCTTCCAGCACTCCAATAAATAAATTCCTAGCCTTCCCAACCTCTCCCTTAACAACTGCCAACATCCTTGTAAATCTTCTCTGCACTCTATCAAGCCTAACAACAACCTTTGTCTGGGAGGGTGACCAAAACTGAACACAATACTCTGAATGCAGCCTCTCCAACATCTTGTACAAATGTAACATAACATCCCAATTCCCTGACTGGCCAAAATACCAAAAGCCTTTTTGACCACCCAATCTATTTGTGACACCACTTTCATGGAACTATGTACCTGCACTCCCAGATCCCTCTGTTCCTAGGACCCTACCATTCTCTGTATAAGCCCTCCCCTTGTTTACTTTGTAAAATGCAACATCTTGCACTTATATGCATAAACTCCATTAAGCATTCAACTGGTCAAGTTTACTGTAATATTTGATAACCATCTTTGCTATCTACGATGGCACCTACTTTAGTGTCATCTGTTTTTCTTAATGTTCCATTGTTGTTAAATGCCTGCCCATACTCTCCTCATAAATGAGCTCATGGCCCCTCAGTTTTCTCCCCATTTTCCTCTGAAGCTTTCTCAGCCCTCCCAATCACCTCCCAGTTCCTCATCCACATACATATTCCCAGTACACCCTGACAATCATATCTCCCTCCAACCCCAATCTTTCTCACATGTCGTTCCCTACAAACTAGACTCCACATCATGGCAGACGCACCATGAATCCATCCCCAATGCACTTCCTCGGAGATCTTAGAGGAAAGAAATGGACATTCAAGCCCTTTCTCAATATGCATCGCACCTTCGGGCCTTGTGCAGTAAAGTTTGCTCTTCAGACTTTGATGACTTTCTGGCCGAGGGTATTCCTTCTGGTCAATTGTTTTACTCTGCCGTTTAGTTTAATTTAGTTTAGTTTAGAGATACAGTGCAGAAACAGACCCTTCGGCCCACCGAGTTCGTGCCAACTAGTGATCCCTGCACACTAACGCTATCCTACACACACTAGGGACAATTTACATTATACCAAGCCAATTAGCCTACAAACCTGTATGTCTTTGGATTGTGGGAGGAGACTGGAGCACCCGGAGAAAACCCACGCAGGTTACGGGGAGAACAAACAAACTCCGTACAAACAAGCCCATGTAGTCAGGATCGAACCTGGGTCTCTGGTGCTGTAAGGCAGCAACACTACTGCTGCGCTACTGTGCTGCCCTGTCTGGAATTGTCTGGCATTGGCTGTCTGTTTTCCAAATATAAGAGTAAATAGAATACTTCTCCAATCCAATATTTTAGATGGTAAGTGACTGTTCAGGGAGTTAATTTCAAGCATGCCCATTCTTTTCCCTGCAGTGAGGTGGCTTAGAAACAGGAAGCTTGTGGTTTGAGTGTCCTGGGTCTAACCCAGGAATCCTGAAGGGAATAGAAACACAAGGAAGTCATAATGTTTAAAAATATATATTTGTACTCCAATTACTCTAATCATCCATCGCAATTCAAACTAACCTGGGCCACTCCTGGTCCCATAGATCTTGCTGGGAATGGAGACCACCAGGATCTCCTTGAACTCCAGTGATGGATGTTGGAATCAGGCCCCACAATGTCATCAAATCACAAACTGCATATTTATGAAAAGGGCCCAGCTTTCTTCAAGCAGTTGTCGAGCTTGTTTGTATGAAGGAACAGACATGCGGAAAGGCTAGAGTTTAAATCATTTAGGATGTTCTAACTGTTAGCTTGTTAACTTAATTGTTAGTGTGGGCAAGTTGGGCCAAAGGACCTGTTTCCATGCTGTATGAATCTACGACTCTCCAACTCGGCCAGTTAGGCAGGAGGTGGGAAAGTTTTTCCATGAATCGTTATTTAGAATCAGAAACTAGACAATTGCAGCTTTTCTTAGCAGTGTTGCGGTGCTGATGGTCCATGGTGGAGATCAGACTTCTGTCCACAGATAATAAACGATGAACAGGCTACAAACCACAAATATTAGGATGCATATCTTAATTATAAAAATATACCATGAACCTGTTGCACCTAGTCGAAGCTCTCCACAAACAATATAATTTTTCCTTGACTTCTTGAAAAGATATGCATTTGTGTTTTTACACAAGTGTGATTTAACAGATGCAGGCGTTTGCAATTATTTTTAGATTTACGTTTACTTCAATTGATGATGGAGCTGTGAGTGAAAGAAAGTGTAAGAAATTTAGCTGTTCTTTACACCAATAACATATACAACTCTAATTTAATCATCACCAAAGTTACAGAATCACTCAGTTGTTACAAAATGTTCTGTTATTTTCTATTGTACAGGTGCGAGCGAAAGAATCCAATCTGTTGAAATGTTTTTTTTCAAACCATCCATTGTGAAAGTGCTGGCAGGCGCAGTGGGTCTGGGATGTGCGTGATTTGCGTTCCCATGCTGGTGACTTCTGTTCTTTGTACCTGATTCCAGCTTTGTGATTGGCACGAGCCCAGAGGCAAAAAGGCAAAGTACTTAAGCCAGGTTCCTCTGAACGTGGCTTCCAATGCACAGCAGTCAGTGTCTCCCTGTCAAATTCTCTCTCCTTTCCTCACCTGCTTAAGGCAAAGACTTATGCCTGACTAAAGTCTCCCTCCCAGAGTTGCTGCCAGTTTGTCAGCATGTTACCCAAATGATCATTCTTCATTTGCGATCCCTGACAAGGCGAGCTGGCAGCATTTCCTTATACCATGGGAATGTGTCGGGAGAAAGAATCAAATCAGCGCCTAATCCTGCTCTCTTCCTGCGTCGACAGTCTTCACCTTTTAGCATCAGTGAGCTGTTTGAGTTTGACTTGAGACTACGGTTCCTCCTATCAAAGCACCTAACTACGACCCAGCAGGTTTCATTCATAATCCAAATCACTGGAATGTGAGAGCCAGGAAACATACTTTGAAATGTTCTGTAAAATTCAAAATATTAGTGTAAGGTGCTGAATATGCATTTATCTTTTTATCTGTCCATAAAGGTTAAAGTATTTTGTAGAACGTGGAGGGCTGTGTGAGGTGACATAGTGACTGATTAGTATGTGTGTGAAACCTGGCTGCCAGGTAGAAACCATTCAGGCGGGCAAATTAAAATAGCCTTCCTGCCTTCTCTGAGGCTGTAATTTTACCTTGCATTGAGCAACTGAGTGGGATACCTGCTGGGGTCTTTCTTTACATATGCAGATGACGGTTTAAATAGGTCCTGTCCATAACTTCTTATCTACATCGGCCAATCTCGCAGCAAACTGTCCCTGGATTTGAGGCAGTCCAGAAGTGAAAGCTGTTCAATTGTTGATGTTGCTTCTGCAGGTAGATTCTACAATCAAATGGTCTGAAGAAGGGTCTCGACCCGAAACGTCGCCTATCTCCTTCGCTCCTTAGATGCTGCTGCACCCGCTGAGTTTCTCCAGCTTTTTGTGTAACCCTTGATTCTCCAGCATCTGCAGTTCCTTCTTTAACACTTCTACAATCAAATCTTTGCTCTTCCCCAACTCTGCGCACCCTCGTCCCTCTCTCCCCAACATTCTCCTAACTATCTATTTGGTACAGTTCTTTGGGATGCTCTCCATCTCCAGCCCATCGAGAAGCTGACCCCTCTTGCTGTAGACCAAAAGGCCCTTGCTGTTCAATTATCTCTAGTACCTCACATCACAGTGAGCTAGCTTCCTGTATATATGCATATGTGCATATGTGGCATAAGTCTCCATTTTGCTCACATACAATATGACTACAATGGCACATTTCCAATGGACATAAGGCCAACCAATTCATCATTCAATGTTTATCCTAAGTTTTAATGAACAACGCGAATGCCACAAAACCAATCAATCTATTCACTCTTGCAAATGTCCCCCACTTCTTTGGCTGTGTCCAGATTAATGGCATTACAAAAAACAATCAGAAGCAGAGCTGAAAGGCCAGAAGGATAGAGTAACAAAGGTAACAAGTACAAATTCTATCTCGGACCTGAGCACAATGACCAACAGTGAAGTCAAAAGCATTGAGGGGAATGTTAAACAATCCACCAGCCCATTCTTCCTTGATTCCCCTTGGCTCTCTCTCACCATCAGTCTTGTGTCCCTGTACTCCCGGATTCAAAGTCATTTTTAGATTGAATTAGATCTGCAACATGTGAAGAATAGAAAATTGTAAAGGAAAACAAATTATAGTATTTAAATAAGTCACACATTAAATGTTGATTAAAATGGATACATGTCAATGAAAAGTAGATTAATTTAGTGAATTGAAACCAGAGTGAAAGAAAATGTAAAATTAAAATGAAGATATAGCAACTTAAGAAAAAAAGTAGAACTTTTGTAACAATTTAAGTTTGCTGCTTGATTTTTCTACATTGTGGAGAATAATTGGGTTGATTGAATTTGACCTGACAAATGTTTCTCATCTCCCCCCACCCTATACTACCATCCCTATCAACACAATCCCCATGGCTACACCCCAACAACACAATTACCATGTGGAGGTTATGAGGAGAATGGGGGTTAGGAGGGAGAGATAGATCAGCCATGATTGAATGACAGAGTAGAATTGATGGGCTGAATGGCCTAATTCTACTATTATTTATGACCTTATAAACCCACAACACAATCACCATGGTTACCCATTAACCTCTTGCAGGTCCACATGCCAAAGCCCTTGGTACTGAATTCTGCCTGCCGAGTGGTGTGGTGTAGAGTGGGAGTGGGAGAGGGAGTGGGAGTGGGAGAGGCAGTGGGAGTGGGAGTGGGAATGGGAGAGGGAGTGGGAGTGGGAACGAGAGAGGGAGTGGGAGTGGGAATGGGAGAGGGAGGTGGAGAGGGAGTGGGTGGGAATGGGAGGTGGAGAGGGAGTCGGAGAGGGAGAGGGAGAGGGAGTGAGAGTGAGAGTGAGAGTGGGAGTGGGAATGGGAATGGGAGGTGGAGAAGGAGTGGGAGAGGGAGTGGGAGTGGGCGTGGGAGAGGGAGTGGGAGAGGGAGTGGGAATGGGAATGAGAGAGGGAGTGGGAGAGGGAGTGGGAGTGGGAGAGGGAGAGGGAGTGGGAGTGGGAGAGGGTGTGGGAGTGGGAGAGGGAATGGGAGTGGGAGTGGGAATGGGAGTGGGAATGGGAATGAGGGAGTGGGAGAGGGAGTGGGAGAGGGAGTGGGAGAGGGAGTGGGAGTGGGAGTGGGAGAGGGAGTGGGAGGTGGAGAGGGAGCGGGAGAGGGAATGGGAATGGGTGAGGGAGTGGGAGAGGGAGTGGGAGTGGGAGAGGGAGTGGGAGTGGGAGTGGGAGAGGGAGTGAGTGGGAGAGGGAGAGGGAGTGGGAGAGGGAGAGGGAATGGGAATGGGAATGGGAGAGGGAGTGGGAGTGGGAGTAAAGTGGAGTGGAGCAGAATTCCGTCGACCATTTAATATTCCGTAAACAGAGACATTTCCAAACAGATGATTAAAATCATTAAAACAATAAAAATATATATTGTCATAATTAAATGATAAAACAATTAATTTATATAAAGTGTTAAAAATCAATAAGAATCCGTTATGAATGGGACTGCACTGGAAACACCAGCTGTGAATGGGGTAAAGCTGAGGAGCCGGTGAGCTAATGGACTTGGTCCATTAGCTCAGGACATTTGTGCTCTGGCCTGAGCTCAATGGAAAGTCCAATGTCAAAGCCGGAGGTCACCTCACTCAAGCTCTGCAGTTCCACAATGCAATCCCTAGGCCAGGACAAGGGAAAGGCACTGAACTTCAAGGAGAGCTTTACTGTCAGCTATCTTGCACACCATCAGCAAAGGATATGGTAGGCCTTTCTGTCCATTCATTTTGTTCACAAAAAGAAGCAGGATTGAATACTTTGCGCAGACCACTGTACCGGACACATTTCAGCATCTTTCTTTTCAAAAGACATCTATTTTTGCCAACAAGTATGTTTTTTTTTAATGAATCTACGATTAAATTAATAATTGGATGTGAAAGTTTGGATAATTGCTGTCAAAAAGCAAACTTTGAAGTGGTTATATCCAAAGTAAGACAGCCTGATTAAAAAATGTTTTGGACTTAAATATATTGACGGAGGATTGAGGGGCTGAGGCTTCCTAATGGCAGTGCATCTGTCTGCTTTGCAGTAATAAATTAACCATGATTGTTTCTAACCCAGATGAATTACCTTTTGGGAATGCATATACTGACAATAGAATAACTGCTTTACTGTTAACCATCAGTTATACTGACTAGGGAATCATCAGACATATCACATCTCTCAGTTGCAAGTACAGAGATGCTATTTAAATTAATCGTGAGGAAAAGTTGAGAAACTTTCTTCATGAACTACTTCTTAATTGGATGGAACTCCCCTGTAACGCTATTATTTACGGGCTGTATCTAGAGCACCTTTTTTCAAACAACTCCCATTGCTACAATTTGATTGGGTAATTTACAACTACTGGGTAGATTTTTTTTTTGTTCCATTAGCTGTAGCTGATACTACTAAAAATAACCAAATATCTGCAATGTAATAATTTCTGGAGTTAATTTACAATAATTCTTCGGTGGTGACATGCGGGATTCATCATCAATTCTCCTCTAACGCCTCGGTGCTGGGAATGATGGATGGGAAGGGGACGGATGGTGAAAGGATACAAGGCTCTGCTCCTGATAGAGCAGTCACCAGAAGAATTTATACAGAGGAGAGAGAAGAGGCTTCAAAGAAGTGCAAGAATGGATAATTAAAGACATTCAAACCTCAATTAAGCAACAGAAATTAACATTTTAAAAGCTTCATTGTTCATTATCAATGATTAAACCACTTCGCTGCAATGAGGATATTGTTATGTTCGGACCAAAAAAAGATAAAGAAACATTTTTGAGGATTAAGGTCGTATCTGTGACAACCGATGACTGGAATGAATAATTATAATGGCAAAATAATTTTTGATGCATGCCAGAATCAAATCCTATATTGCACATTCACCTGCTTTTAAAAATAATCTCTGATCCTCAACAATATAACAAATATTGTTACGTTAGGACCATAAATAAAAAATAATTTTATTATTCATTTTTGAGAATACATTTGATGTTGTGCAGCATTTTTCAGTTGAGAGAATATGTTCTCTGGTGTCTATTGGTGATTCATCTTTTAATTATGAAAGTTGTTTGGGGTATGCTTGGGGTAGAACAATTATGTTTTCATTCTGAATGTACAGCATGCTGGTAAAGAAAATAATTAGAAAGGTTTACATTTATAACGCGGCTTCCATTTCACAGGATGCTCCACAAATTGCTTCACAACCAATGAAGTATTTATTAAATACAATTACTGTAGAATACCCATTGTATCAATATCACAATCCCAAAGCAGCTGATAAATACTTCTCTCAATAATTTTAGTTGAATATTTTTTCATAGCGCCTTGTTGCTCAAGCCTATAGCTATCTGAATAGATAATGATTTAACCTGGAACAACGTAAATTACAACAATGCACTTATTCTGGTCAGTTTGCCAACTCGAAAATGTATCTGTGACTGCTGATGATATTTCTCCCATTGTCCATAATTAGGAGTTAATGTTCCTAAAGTTGCTTAATTATAGTTCATGGATCATTCAGCCTGAAAATGTGCTTACTTAGTAAACTACCTCAGAACTAAAGTTCTGGTGGCTGCAATTAACTTTAAAAATAAATACAAGTTGAAATGCACTAGTCTAATCCATGATCTCTACTATGTATTTTGACATTAGTGATGTCGTTGCACACCAAAAAAATACTGAGAGCAACAAATCACAACATACATTGCCTTTGTGGATCTCAGGAAAGCTTTCAATTCTGTGGCCTCTACCAGTTATTGGATAAGATTGGATGTCCACCACTTCTTCTAAACCTCATTCAGTCCTTCCGTGAGACTATGCAATATAGAGTACTTTGATGGCACTTCACCGGAGAGTTTCCCATGAGAAGTAGAGTGCAGCAATGCTGCATCCTAGCACCCACTCTGTTTGGCATCTTCCTATCTGCCCTCTGCCTTCCCGACCGACACAGAAAGAGTGTTTATTCACACCAGAAGCAACGCAAAGCTCTTTAATCTAGCATGGTTGAACGCAACGATGAAGGTGAGAACTGTGCTTATAATGGAACACTTGTATGGTGATGATGCTGCACTCATCGCCCCTACAGAAGAAGCACTTCACCGTCTCACGCTTGCAACGAATACCAACTAACCATCAGCATTAAGAAGACTGTTGTCATGGGGCAGGGCACTCTACTCCCCTGATGGAAACTGTGAACAAATTCACCTACCTAGGATCTACACTGACTGACAGCCTCTCTCAGGATAAGTAAATCAATTCACATACAGGAAAGGTAGCATCCATCCACAGGAAGCTAAAGGGCCAGTCCCAGTTGGTAGGTATGTTACAAAACTTACCTTGAGCAGCGCTGCAGTTCTACCGCTCCCCGTGTGCGCGACTTTGGTGCCTTTCAGAGGGGGGCGGGCTTAAAGTCCCGTTTTTCCACAGGCAAGAAAAATCGATCAATGTCGGGCGATTTCGTTGCGGAAGAAAAATCGCTCCGACATTTCATGAATGAAGGTATTTTTAAATTACTCTAAATTATTTATTAACTAGAGTAATTTAAAAATCACCTTCAAAAGCCGTGAGCGCCGACAACTGGAAGGATTTTGCGTAGGGGAGAAAAAAGGTAAATAGTTTATTTTTATATTAAAAGTTGGTTTTTCGGGAGGCTTTAATAACATTTTCATGTTGCGAAATGGGGTCCAAAAAAATGTATGAATAAACAGTACTTTTCCTCCCGACTTCACCGCTAATCGCAACGTTCCAATCCACCGCATTCCACTAAAACCCACTCGCTAGTTGATTTAAATGGCCATTAATTTACAGGAATCAAACACTAAATTCCTTCCATTTGGCCTAGAAATTCATGAAAATGAGATTTAAAAATTATGTTATATTGTGGATTATTGTGTGAATGTTATTTGGACACTTAGGCAATTTAAAAAAAGTTTATCTTTTCTTAAGAAATGGATAGATGTTTAGATCTACTCATTGAATTTTGTAATTAGCTACAATTAGATAACTAACTAATGATATGCTTTAATTTCAGGTCATCCAAGTAAGATTGTTTCATATTTGTTTCAGAATGCTTCAATCTATAATAACTGAAAATTTCATTGAGTTCTCTTAATTTGTAAGAATGTTATGGGCTTTTAACTGTTCCAGATCACAGCTTTTGAGTTAAACCAATTGAAAGGCAATGGGGAACAAGATGCTAATTTCCGAGTATGAAAATGGCCATAACTTTCTTAATACTGAAGATATGAAAGTGAATTAGGTGTCAAATTAAACTTCTTTTTATGCTTTATTTGATGGGATAAATTGCAGACTTGATTTTTAAAATCTCAAAATTTTGTAACATTGCTACACTTGGGTGTCATTTGCGCGTCACGCAGATGGCGCACAAAGATTTTCTACATCTCAAAATACAGGGGCGCCACAGGCGACCGTGCGTCACTGCCTACGACACCACGCACATGTAATGCGCACCATGCATGCATCACGTGCGCATCACGACACATGCGTCATGCATCGTGACGCGTAAATGATGTTGTGTAAATGACACCCACATGGGACAGGCCCTTAACCAAGCTGGCATGGAAGAACAGGAAACCCACAATCAAGACCAATATAACTGTCTACTAAGTGTGCATCTTGCACGTGTTATTGTACAGCAGTGAAGTTTAGATGCCTTACCTACATCAAGAAAGCAACCTGAATAATTATGATTTCCACTGTCGTTGTCCCATGCTGGACGTTTCTTGGCAGGACAAAAACACAAATGATCTGTCCTCTCCCAGACCAACACGCCGAGCATCCCTGCGATCTCCGCAGAGGTGTCTCCACTGGCTTGGACATGTACACCAGATCGAAAATGTATGCAGTCCAAAAGGGCTATACGGGGAGGTCAGCAATGCATGGAGGTCAAGAGGAATACCAAAGCTTTGCTACAAGGATATGATTGAAAGAGATTTGACAAGTTTCAACATTGGCACTGACACCTGGGAAACGGGTACAGAAGACTGGTGGAATTGCAGAGAGGACCTCCGGGTGGGTATGAAGCACCATAACAGCATGTGGTTCAAAACCCTGCAGGCCAGGAGACAACACCACAAAATGATCAATGGCAACAGCAACAGCAACACGCTGCCCTATCCATTGGCCAGAGAAAACCTAACCTGTGGAAGCGGTGGGACGTTCTGCCTGCAAAGGATAGGCCTAGTCAGCCACAGCAGGAAATGCCAACACAGATGAAACATTCCCCTCTCGAAGCAGCACAATGTCAAAGCTGCTCCATCATCTCTCGCAGATGGACAGATGCCAACTGTGTTTTCTGACGTGGGTTTTTCCACGTTGTTGCACATCTCTGGAACTACACTTTTGCCTCTTGTTCATTCTTCATATCAATAATCTCTTTTGATGTTTTTGTAGATATCAATTTCCATCGGGCACCTTGATACTCAGGATGAAGAAACCGTTTCCAATATAACCGCAGAATCACTGCACCATGATAACCTCAGTATTCATAAATTAACCATTGAATCACAGTGTTAGACACTTAGATTTTCTGCATCCATTGACTTTTTTGATCTTCCTATCCATTTTGATCTTGTGGAACTCTGCATCTGCTCATGTAGCCACAAAGCTTATTTTTCTCTTTGATCTTCCTTCGCCCTGAACTCTTGATTCTCCACAAAGCCTGGATTTAAGCAAGATTTGCCTGATAGTGGATCATGTGCTCAATTATAAACTATTGTCTCTTTCTCCCTCGTTTTTCTGCATTTGACTGATAGTATTATCCTCAGGACAGCACCAAACTTTGGTATTCTCTACTTTTACATTTCAAATTCAGCATGCTTTTGTTTCATATCACCAAGATAATGAAAAATAGTCAGAAATTCAAACTGACAATATAAAATAAAACAAGTGTCAACACTGCCTTTCTTACAGAAACTTTCACTGGACACAGACAGTGACTTTCCAGGGAGTAATTCGTCATGTTCAATCCTTAACAAGGTTCTTAAGTGGTAAACCCCAATCAATTTTACAAATGTCTTATGTTGAATATGTTGAAATCAAGGTTCAATTTGGTCTTCTGCTCTCATTTAATTCTTTTCCACTTAATATATACTTACTTCTGTGATCGAGACACCAAGCTTCCATCTTTTAATCAATATTTACTCATTTATTTTGCTTTCTCTTGGCCTGTCAACCCTCGGTCTCGACCCGAAACGTCACCCATTTCTTCTCTCCAGAGATGCTGCTTGTCTCGCTGAGTTGCTCCAGCTTTTTGTGTCTATCTTTGGTTTAAACCCGCATCTGCCGTTCCTTCCTACGCGACCTTAGTTGTGTTCTGCCTTGTATAACATGATGAATTAATTGTTTCCTATTTCTGTATGAGGAGCTAAATGAGATGAGATGGAGAGAGTAACTTTTGACTGGATCTCTGTATATTCATGAGGTGTTCATTAACATGAGCCGCATAGTGATTGGCATCTGGCCCAGTCTTAGTAAATATTTGCTTGGTTTCCCTTTAGCAAGATTGAAAAGAGCATGCACAAATATGGTAAATATCTGGTTCAAGTCACAACAGGATAATATCATTTTGTGATTATGAAAATAGGCATGGAGCATTGCAAATCAACTCTCATAAAAATAAGGCAGATAATTTATGAGGGTGACTAATATTCCATAAACTGACAGATTCTGTGGCAGACTGGAATGTGTAAAATTACGATACTGATCGTTGTAAATTCTAGTTGATCTCCAATAAAATCTCTATCACAGACTTGAAAATTAATTATTTAATCAATTTTTTAATTTTATTTTGTTTTGCTGTCATATTGCTATTGTTTTTTTAGAATGAGCTCTCATTCTATTGAAAGATTTTCATTCCCAAATGTTTATTTGTAGAATTATTTACAATTCTCCTCAATTTTACTGTCTTCATGACATTTAAAAGCATTTATTTGAAGCAAAAACTGCATGCTCCTGTTTTTACTTCGCATCCTTGTCCCTTAGGGGTGGTAAATAGTAATGAATAGGGCCTTTGAAAGATGCTGTAATGTTTTGTCCACAGATCGCGATGACTCTTCCTCCCTTTAGTCGGATAGACAGAGGAGGCCAACACTGCCCGCGGGAGTGTCCGCAGTCGGCCGAGGATGTGCCTGCGTGAGTGCCGATGGCTGGTCGAGGACGCGCCGCCAAGATCAAAGAGGGACCCGGCGAGGAGGGTGGTCATCGAGAACAAAGGGGAACCCTGAGGGGGGGTGGCACCTAGAACAAAGAGTGTGGGGGGGGGGGGGGTCACCGGGATCTCAGAGGGACCCGGTGTGGCGGGATGCAGAGAACAAAGAGGGACTTGGGGTGGCGGCCGAGAACAAAGATGGAGTTGGGGGGGGGGGGGGGGGCATGGCCGAGAACAAAGAGAGACCCTGTGTGGGGGAGGGGGGGTCACTGAGAACAAAGAGGAGCCTGGCATGGGGTGCACCAAGAACAAAGAGGGACCCGGGAGGGAGGGTAGAAGGAAGAGGGACCACGAGAACTACATTGAATACTTTTATAACTTTGTGGGTGTCCTATACTTGGCGACCCTTTGCATAATTGTGTAGTGTGTGCAAACAAAGAATTTTGCTGTACCAAGTACATGTGACAATAAAGTATCAATCGATCAATCAAATCAGTCTGACTCAAAACAATGAAGCTAACAGTGAGAAACTGACAGATAATGAAACTGTCGGGAAGCTCTTGTGCCTAACTTTTCACAGAAGACTGAATACAGTTTGAGATCAACCTGTAGGATTCAATGTCCAGAAATATAAAACAACATTAAAAACAACTTCAAAAACAACTGCAATTGTCACATACAAATGTGTTTCAATCTACGTGCCTCAAGTGAATATCAAGTAGGACAAAAAGACAAATTATAAAAGCCCTGTCTCACGGTGCGAGTCCACCCACGAGTGACCCCAAGTGAAAGAAAAAAAAGACTCGTGGTTATGCACGAGATTCAAAGTTTATGTTCAAGTGTTTAACCGAGTTCCCACGGGTGTGTCATTTCTGCGATGTCCCAAGGTGCTCTCCCGAGTTACCAAGTTCCTCTCCCTAAACCTTCATTCAGCCAACGGTGAATGAAGGTAAGTGTGTGAGGGTGTGAGAAGTCCATGCCGGCCGGCCGCAGCCGCTGTTCTTTCATATCAGTTGCACATCAGATTGCTGGGAGACGGAACTCAGGGTTCGCCTCCTGGGCTGCATCGGTCTGGGGTGACAAGGCTCTTGGGTTAGGCTGGGATCATTCTCTGCGGGATGATCTTAGTGCGGGAGACAAGTGTAGGAGAGGTGTACTGACTGTGTGGGCAGACAATTTGGTAGTGATTGCCCACCAGTCTTAAAAGCCGCTGTGTCTCCCTGTCCCTGGGATAGCAGGGGGCGATCAAACAGCACAATACCCCCCCCCCCCCCTCCATGGCAACACAAAGGGGGCAACGAGCCCAAGGCTTTAGGGTCAGAAACAGCGGGCAGGCGACAATCACCCGCCATAACGCGAGAGAGATCATGCGCTATTGTAACTCTCCTTTGCACGTCGGTGTTTCTGTCTTTCTCCATCTCATTGTTGACCCTGTCTGTCGCCACCCTCACAACCACCCCTCTGCTTCCCGGCCATGTGTGTGACCCCTTCCCTCCCCTCTCCAGCTCCCCGCCCATTGCACCGGGCGCGGGGGCTTCGCACCGTCTTCACGTCGGCTACGATCCCATGGCTTTAGACGGAAGCTGGGGTAACAAGGGTACACAAAAGGCTGGAGAAACTCCGACGAAACCCTTCTTCAGCTCCTTAGATGCTGCTGCACCCGCTGAGTTTCTCCAGGCTTTTGTGTACCCTTGATTTTCCAGTATCTGCAGTTCCTTCTTTAACAGCTGGGGTAACAACGCGGGCCAGGTAACATCTCTGGAGAATGTGGATAGGTGACATTTCGGATAAGGGCTTGTCTTCTGAGGAAGGATATCGACCCGAAAAGTCATCTATTCCTTCTCTCCAGAGTTGTTGCCTGACCCGCCAAGTTACTCCAGCATTTTGTGTTGGGCATCAAATAAACCCTCGTTCTGTACTGACTAATCTATTTATTTTAAATGCCAAGCAACATATTTCCTACTGCTTCCCCTAATTCCCATTCCTCGAGAAAGGGTTGAAGCATTAACTTATCACAAAGGTCACAAAATGTTGGAATAACTCTACGGGTCAGGCAGCATCTCTTGAGAAAATGGATAGTTGACGTTTTGGGTCGGGACTCTTCTTCAGGGCCTTTTGTTTAGTTTGGATACAGTGTGGAAACAGGCCCTTCGGCCCACCGAGCCCATGCTGACCACAATCACCCGGACACTATTTCCATCCTACACACTGCGGGGCAATTTACAGACGACAATTAACATACAAACCTGCACGTCTTTGGAATGTGGGAGAAAACTGGAGCACCCGGAAAAAGTCTACGTGGTCACTGGGAGAACGTGCAAACTCCGTATGGACAGCACCAGTCGTCAGGATTGAACTGGGGTCTCTGGCGCTGTGAGGCAGCAACTCTATTGCTGTGCCGCAAATGTGACATTCCAAGTTTTAGAATGAAGTTAGCCGCTTACAAATCCCATTCTCTGCCCAGCGTGGAGAATCATGAATTGCCAAGACACTAGGCACTGTAGATGTTGGTTCCTTTTTAAAAAATCACAACTTCAAAGTTATCTATTCAAGAATAATGTAGTGCGGTTCGTTGGATTTGTCCATACTCAACTTAAAATTGTCCATATTCTAGAACTTAGAAGTTTTTTTTAAGCATTTAGTGAAACACTACCCCCCCCCTCCCGCCCCCCACCTTTCCCTCCCAACTCCAGTCCCGTCCCGACCCCCTGGGAAACTGAAGGGAGCGACAATCAACTGCCACGGATACAAATGATGTCATACCCAAGAAAGGGCAGATGCTGGTTGACAAAAAGTGAACACATGGGGCTGGAGAAATTTGAAAAAGTCATCCCGTCACCCATTCCTTCTCTCCAAAGATGCTGCCTGCCCGCTGAGTTAAAGAGTTCTCACGATAGACTCACGAATCATTAAGGTAAACGCATGGGCCACTAAGTTATTACAACGAGTTTAAATGTTTCCATTTTTAACTTGAACAGTAAATTTGACTCATGGAAAATATCAAACATGTTTGATTTTTTTCACGAGTTAACAAGTTTCACGGGTACCCGCCGTTAGCGCCATGAGTCGCTAGGTTGCGCGAGTTCCGACGTTCCCGCTACGTTGATTGTATGGGATTACCGCAAGTGAAAACTCGGGGTACCCCGTGAGACAGGCCGTTAAGGAAAACATCTCAAAACCAATCATGTTGCAAAAAAAATGTCTCCAATTCTGACAATATGTGTAATATAAAATCATCTACCAATGTGGTATCTAGGATTGGAATGGGAAAACACAATTAGCAAAGGGTAGACTTTAGTAAAAAAAAACATTTGATCGTGGTAAAATGTAGTAACATTAGCGGGGCAGCTATTTGGGGTCAATTATATTACAGCGTTCGTATTCTGAATTGAGTAGACTGGAGGAGAGTGGGATGAGTATGGGCAGCTTTGGTACAATGGGAACGGATTCAGGTGGCAACAGGAGATAGAACTGGATGTGTGGGTATGGCAGGAGAGACTAGAGTAAGATGCATAGGGCTAGATTCAGGACTGCAATAAAATCATGCAAGTGTTACAACTGACCTGCAGAGCATTTACTAAGTGTCTCTAATTTTTCACTGCAACTGCCTCCCTTGGGCCTCCCAGTGTCTTGTCGCTTATGGAGAAATGCCCATTATCCTCTTTCCTAAATTACATTCTCAGTGGGGTAAATGTCATGCTGGGTCCATGGTGCTACGAGAAAAGTATACACAAATTTACTCCAACTGAGTTATTTTTCATGTGGCCACTCATGTGCAGTATGTAATTTCTATGTAAATGATACTTTAACCGCAGAAAGATTTTCATTGGAAGGAAGCAGCTTGCAAGAACTGTGTTTAAAAAGATCAGCTGGCGATTTACTCAGTTGTTGCTCACGAATTGGACGCTGCTGTAGTGACTCCTGAAAGTCATTCATTGTGTGGCATCATTTGGCCATTCTCCAAGGGGTAATAAGGCACAATGGACAGAATATTCTCACATATTACTCTGGTAGATAAGGTGCGTGGTGATGCAAAACCCCACCAGTGATGGGATCCTGCTCGCATTCTGAACAAACCATGTCTGCAAGTACTGGCATCGGCTGCAAGATCGTGCTCAGGGTCTAAGCACCAGCGCAGCAGGTGCCTCTGGGAGGCCCATGGTTATGCGGCTCTTGAATTTCAAGGACTGGCCTCGCTACAGCTGAATCATGCGCAGACATTGAGGGAACTGGTGGCTGCCAGGCAGATGGGGAGGATTAGGCAGGTAAAGTAAGCATTGTCTCTGCTCATTATTCTTTTACTCGTGTTCAGCTCCAAACACTGGAAAAACCATTGGCTCCACTAGGGTGAGTCTGGTCCATAGTGCTGTGGATGGCTCAGAATATGTGGAATTCTTTGCCACGGAAATCTGTGGAGTCCAAGTCAATGGGTATATTTTAAGGCAGAGGTAGATCGATTCCTGATTAGTAAGGATGTTAGGAGTTATAGGGAGAAGGCAGGAGAATGGGGTTAGGAGGAAGAGATAGATCAGCCACGATTGAATGGCGGAGTAGACTTGATGGGCCAAATGGCCTAATTCTGCTCCTATCACTTAAGGGCATGTCCCATTTGGGCATCATTTGCACGTCACGCAGGTGGCATGCGAGGATTTTGAGAATCCCAAAACCCTGGGGCGCCGCGCGCTACTGCGTGCGTCGTGATGCGTAAATGATGTTGCGTAAATGATGCGCAAATAACGCCCAAGTGGGACAGGCTCTTTAAGATCTTATGAGCTCACCGTGGGTGACAGAGGGGGTTAGGAAGGCCAGGTATGGGGTTAGAGGATTCAATAATTGGGAGAGGGATGAAGATGGGTGTTACTGCTGCGTGGCTTCCCTAATGGGTCAAGGATGTCACTGAGTGTCTACAGAGTATTCTGCAGGAGCAGGGTGAGGAGCCAGAGCCCTTGGCCCATATCAGTACCGATGGTTGGGTTCAGTTTAGTTTATTGTCACATGTACCGAGATTCAGTGAAAAGCTATTGCTGCATGCTAACCAGCCAGCAGAAAGATAATACGTGATCACAATCGATCCTTTTACAGTGTATAGATACATGATAAGGGAATAACGTTTGGTGCAAGGTAAAGCCAGTAGAGTCCGATCAAAGATGGTGTAGTCAGAGGAAGGATGAGGTTCTGTAGGCGGATCAGCAGGAGATAGAGAAGGAATTTAAAACAATTATCATGCATCAGAGATGGAGAGTACAGAACAGATGTTGCAGTCAATAGTTAATTGGAGATATGGTGGATTTAAAATGTACTGGTTGGTGCCTCCACCTGGGAAAATATACACTTATGTTCATCTTGATAACCAGAGCAATCTGTCTATAAATTTTCCTTTCAATTCAAATTAATCTTGGATTTCTTTAATTTTAAATAACAATGCAATCATTGTTTCACAAATTTAATGCTAGATACTTCAGTATCGCCGTCTATCCATGTTCTCCAGGGTTGCTGCCTGGACCGCTGAGTTACTCAGGACTTTGTGTCCCCTTTTGTAAACCAGAATCTGCAGTTCCTTGTGTCTCCAAGATACTACATGTTTAGCTTAGATTAGTTTAGAGATAGAGCGCGGAAACCGTACCCGGACGTGGCGTCGAAGGATGAGAAACCAAAGCAAGGAAGTGGAAGCCAAATAACCGAATGGAAACTAAGCCGAAACGCCAAATAACCGAAAGCGTTAAAACCAAAACGCCAACGAACTGAAAGGGTGGGACGCCTAAATGCAAACTAACCAAAAGGGCGGGACGCCTAAAAGCCAACTAACCAAAAGGCTGCATCACCTAAATGCAAACTCACCGAAAGGCCGATCTGCCGAAACGCCACCTAATCGAAAGGCTGTGTCGCCAACAAGCCAACTAATTGAATGCCGCTCTGCCGAAAAGTCAAATAACGGACATGACATAGCCGGGGGGTGGGACTTGTCAGCGATTGGTCCAGACCCCCGCGTCCATGACATCACTGGCCGGTGGAGACGGGAGGGTGGGGGTGATTTTCTCACACAAGCCATAGGTGACTGGGCAATCTGAACCCGAGCATCAAGTTGTAAGCGGCCGAAGGAGCGTAACCCTCGGGACAGCCCCTACTCTCCCACGGCCACGGCCGCCCTCCGCCTCATCTCGCCCATGTGGCCGCACTGTGACGGGCTGTGGGTCGGGTGGAGCAGAGGTGTGGGACAGGCTGGTCCCTCCACCCACCCAGAGTCACTGACCGCGATGCACCACCATCAGACCCCAACCCCCACAATAGGGTGACTCCTCCCCCCTCCCCCGGATCCTGACACTCACACCGGGTGATTCAACCCCACCCCGGCTGCGGGGACAGACGGCTCGGGGAATTGGCAGCCACAGTAAATTGTTTTTAAAACATGGGGGAGGGGACACAAATTCCCTGGTGGGCCAATGACAAGTGTGCATGACAACAAACAATTTTATCTCCTCCCACTTCCCCCCCACTTGACAACAAGAAGTACATTTTATTTATTACCGTCTGGTTGCCTGCGTAACGCACACAAGTTCCCACGCACAAAACACCAGATAATCTGTAGACTGTTTTAACCAAAGATGGACACAAAAAGTAGTGATGTTACAATACTTACCTTCAGCGACGCTGCAGTTCTGCCACTGGCCGTGTGCGCGACTTTGGCACCTTTGGGGGGGGGTGGGGGGGGCGGGATTAAAACATTGTTTGCTACTGCGTGTTGGCGGCGGACTTCCTCAGGCTGCTAGCTGCTGATAAAAAATTGATCGGACTTCCGTTCGAGCTATAGTTAAAAAAATATTCACTGGACAATTTAATATTTGGATTAAAATAAAAAGCGACTTCTAACGCTCTCAACACCTACAACGTGACGGATCGCAAGAACGGGACAAAACAAAGGGTAAATCGTTTATTTTACATATAATCTTGCTTCTTGGGATGGCTTTAATCTAATTTCACGTTGCCAAAATGATATTTGTTGCCCCATACGAACCGACAGTGTTTTTCCTGTCATTAGGGAGTTCAAATTCACCGCAAATACAACATTCCAATCAATCGCGTTCCAGAAGCAAGATGATTAAAATGCCCTTTTTTTTGGACAATCATGTCATAAGCCATCCAAATTGTTTATATTTTGCGTCATTCTCTCTCCATGATCATTATTTTTAAACTAAATATTCACAACAGTTTGAGTCACATGTATTGTGCAAAAAACAATGATTTTCATTATATTTTGGGAGGATGATTCTGGATTAATTTATGGGAATTAAACATTTAATTCCATCCATCTGGCATATAAATTCATGACAGTGAGATTTAAAAATCATGTTATATTGTGAATTCCTGTGTGAATGGGATTAGTTTGTTATTTGTATACTTAGGCTATTTAAAAAATGTATAGTTTTCTTAAGAAATGGAATCTACAGGACATTCTTAATGGGAAAGTAGTGGGCAGAAAGGCATGTCATGCGTGGTTTGAAGAGAAAAACAATTTTAATTTACAATGCCATCATTGAAAAGTTGAGGAAAAACAAGGTGTACAGATTTGCTTATTGGTTACAATCTGAGGAGTATGATGATGCTACTGATTATGATACGCCAATGTACCAGGTAGCAACTGATCTTCTCCATAAAGACTTGGTCTATAGCTAGAAATTGTAATTTATTTACTTATCTGTTACGGAGTTACAGCATATTATACAATAATATTAAAGTTCTGATCTTGAGAATATCACATTTTTTAATCTTCAAGGCAGTCTGGGTGTTTATTATTATTTCTGTCACAACGTCAATTTTATAATTAACTACAATTAGGTAATTAACAAATTATATGCTTTAATTTCAGGTCATCCAAGTAAGATGTTTTATATTTGTTTCAGAATGCTTCAATCTATAATAACTGAAAATTTCATTCAGTTCTCTTAATTTTTAAGAAGGTTATGGGCTTTTGACTGTCCTCAATCACAGCTTTTGTGTTAAGTCAATGGAAAAGCAATAGGGAACAAGATGCTAATTTCCGAGTATGAAAATGGCCATAACCTTTTGAATACTGAAGATATGAAAGTGAATTAGGTGTCAACTTAAACTTATTTTTATGTTTTATCTGATGGGATAAATTGCAGACTTGATTTTTTAAATCTCAAAATTTTGTAACATTGCTACAAAAAGCTGGAGTAACTCAGCGGAACAGGCAGCATCTCTGGAAAGAAGGAATGGGTGACGTTTCGGGTCGAGACCATTCTTCAGACTTGAAGATTGAGTCTGAAGGGTCTCGACCCTAAACACCACCCATTCCTTCTCTCCAGAGATGCTGCCTGTCCCACTGAGTTACTCCAGCATTTTGTGTCTATCTTTGGTGTGACAGTTGTCTCATTTCATCGACTTCATGTATTGCACGCATGGAAGAGATGCTTTACATGCCGCTTGCATCAATTCATTCAAGTGTGCTCTTAATGAAATCTCACATCTTTGTGAGGGAGGGATGGAATGGATGTGACCACCGGCTGAAGCAAAGGCATAGGTAGGACAGGGAAATAATCCCACCACTTAATTAACCAGGTTCCCGAATGTAAGAACTATTTACACCTGTAACATTTTTGTTTTTAAATCAATGTAACTCTTTTTTAATTTTTAATGCAGAGTTAAAACCCCGTCCTGCAGGAAGGGCTTGCGGCAGCTGGTTTCATAGTGCCTTCATTGTTGGTAGGTGCTGTCCTTTCACATGGACCCCTGTCAGTGCCTGCTTTCTCAATATCCATAGCGGCTCTGCATACATTCCAAGCGGCATGTAAAGCGTCTCTTCCACGCGCGCAATACATGAAGCCGATGTAATGAGACAACTGCCACACCAAAGATACATGCAAAATGCTGGAGTGACTCAGTGGGACAGGCAGCATCTCTGGAGAGAAGGAATGGGTGGTGTTTCGGGGCGAGACCCTTCAGACTCTGTCTTCAGGTCCGTCACAGTGTGGCTGCACGGTGGAGATGAGGCGGAGGGCGGCCGTGACCGTGGGAGAGTGGGGGCTGTCCCGAGGGATGCGCTCCTTCGGCCGCTTACAACTTGGTGCTCGGGTTCAGATTGCCAAGTCACCTATGGCTGGTGTGGGAAAATGACCCCCACCCAGTGATGTGATGGACGTGGGGGTCTGGCCCAATCGCTGACAAGTCCTTCCCCCCCACCTGCGGCATTTGGTTAGTTGGCTTGTAGGCGACGCAGCCTTTCGGTTAGGTGGCGTTTCGGCAGAGCGGCCATTCGGTGAGTTTGCTTTTAGGCAATGCAGCCTTTCAGCTAGTTGGCGTTTAGGCATCCTGCCCGTTCAGTTAGTTTGCATTTAGGCTTCCCACCCTTTTGGTTCATTGGCATTTCGGCTTCGTACTTTTTCGGTTATTTGGCTTCCACTACTTTGTTTCGGCTTCTTGTCCTTCGACGACACGTCTGCACACGCGGAAACAGGCCCTTCAACCCACCAAGTCCGCACTGACCAGCAATCCCCGCACATTAACATTATCCTACATGCACTAAGGATGATTTACACTTATCCCAAGCCAATTAACCTACAAAGCTGTACGTCTTTGGAGAGTGGGAGGAAACCAAAGATCACAGAGAAAACCCACGGGGAGAACATACAAACTCCGTACAGACAGTATCCGTAGTCGGGATCGAACCTGAGTCTCTGGCACTGCAAGCGCTGTAAGGCAGCAACTCTACCGCTGTGCCACCGTGCTGCTCCTGTTAATTTGCAAAATTAAAAAATGTTATACCTTGCATTGACAATAATCCTAAACAGCGAATCTCTCTGTATGCGTAAAACCAAAGTGAGTCACCACCACATCTGTCTCTGCCCCTGATCCAAAGGAAGCTCAGCCAGACATAGGGTTACATGACTACATCTCTTGTTTCCTTCTCCATTAACTCGCAGTCACCTATTTATTTTCTCAAGAGATCCTGCCTGACCTAATGAGTTATTCCTGCTATTCGTGTCTATCTACAGGGTTACATTAATTGAGAGCATGCTGATTATTTCATCTGGATAACTTCTATGCTTAAGCAGCTTCTGAAGGAAAAAGGGTAGGTCAATATCATCGCAACACAACCTGAAAGATTCACAGCCAAACATTAGCCTGTATTTTTTCTCCCCCCTCAGAAACTGTTCAGCCTGTGCATTTCAAATGTTTTCTAACAGAGGGTTTGTAATTACTGATGGTGATAACAGCAATCCTCTTTCCACTATTTTTAACATTTTGAAATAAGTGGTTTAATGGCCTTCATTAATGTCAGTCCGGCATGTTCATTATTTAACTGCTGTTACTATCAGCAGTAGTCTGTGACATACAGTATCTGTGCTCTCAATTCTCTCAAAAATAAAACACAAAGCACATCGCATTTCAAAGCTTTAAACCCAAACGCCTGAAAGGAAAAGAGCAGCTGGTGCTTGGGATTGCCCCGACCTGAAAACACATAAAACATATCAGTATGAATTTGAGATCTTTATTGATTATTAATATCTCTCTGGATATATGTCAGTAAACATACTGTAATGTTGACCATCATCATATGCATGTTAGACACAAAAAGCTGGAGTAACTCAGCGGGTCAGATGACATCTCTGGGGGAAAGGAATAGGTGATGTTTCTGGTCATAGAATCATAGAAAATGGGTGCAGGAGTAGGCCATTCGGCCCTACGAGCCTGCACTGCCATTCAATACGATCATGGCTGATCGAGACCCTTCTTCAGACTGAGAGTCAAGGGAATGGGAAATGAGAGATATAGATGGTGATTTAGAGAGATATAGCACAAATTAATGAAAGATAAGAATTATAAATCATTAACACTGAGCCCACTGCCAACAATGGAGCGCTTCCTTGATCATCGTTACTTTTTTGCAAATCATTCATTCATTTGCCCTATATCTCTCTATATCATCGTCTACATCTCTCATTTCCCTTTCCCCTAATTCTCAGTTTGCAGAAAGGTCTCGACACGAAATGTTAGCTATTTCTTTTTTGCAGACCCGCTGAGTTACTATCTTCGGTTTAAACCAGCATCTGCAGTTCCTTCTTACATACACATCATATGTATGGTGCTCTATGGCAAGCAGGCATCGGCAAAGCACTATCACAGAACTTAGTGGATACAACAAATCACCCACATGCAGACCAGTTGTCCAGGATAAACACTACATCAGTGTAATTAAAAATATGATGTCATTTTTTTTCTTGTCTATTCCCTGTTTTAGTTCAACAATTTGGTGATTCAACAATTACCATCACAAAAAAAATGGCCCATGCTTACAGCACAATGCAACGTATTGATAGTGAAATATTATCAGTGTAATCTCACAGGTAACATTGCCCTTGTCAAACATTACATGTCTGAACATCTCAGAAACCATCAGCTCACTTGAAAACATGTCTGTTCAAAATTGTGTGCAAGTGAGGGAGGTAAGGATTTGATTAATTGCTTCTATTAGTGTTCAGATCGACCATCAACCAATATGACTGGTTGAAACTGACAACCTCCTTCCCCAGTAAAAAATGAATTGATATTTCTTGTAAAATGCTGACAAGCTGATATATAGGTTAAGGACCTGAGATTACACATGTACGTATTACAGGTTTGGCGTCAATACTGCTTCATACTGTACATGCGGTGTCAATGCAAGGTTGTTTCAGTGCTTGCACCAACGCTATGTTTGTGAAGTATCGTCTTGGAGTCTTAGAGCTGAGTTCACTCCAAAGAGACAAATGGGACTGTCTCACCCATGAAGTCTCCGGCCTTTTCTATTTCAATGTCAACCCATATCCTGACTGGATATCAGTAATCCATGGGCTGAGTTAGTGAATTCATTGGTTTGAAGCAATGATCCTTACTACGAGTACATTACCAGCATAATCAAGGCTGAGTCTCACCCTGGACGTCCCCTCTTCTCCCCTATCCCATCAGGCAAGAGGTACAGAAGGATGAAAACATACACCTCCAGATTCAGGTACAGTTCCTTCCCCGCTGTTATCAGGCAATTGAAGCATCCTGTCACCAACTAGAGAATGCTCCTGACCTACTAGCTATCTCCTTGGAGACCCTCGGACTATGTTCAATCGGACTTTGCTGGACTTTATCTTGCACTTAACATTATTCCCTTTATTGTGTATCTGTACATTGTGGACATCTTGATTGTAGTCATGTATAGTCTTTTCGCTGACTGGATAGCACACAACAGAAATGCTTTTCACTGTACCTTGGTACACGTATCAATTAACTAAACTAAATTGGTACAAATCAGTGCTGATTTCATACTCTTTCGGTATTCAGGGAAAGTGAGTTTGTGGGCTGGTCTGCTTTTGTGCAAAACCAAAGATCCATTCCCTAGTTCAGACAATGAAGGTTACATTTTTAATGCAGTACGCTCAAAGGGCCAATGTTACTGTTGGCCTTTCCTATTCCTTGGATATTTTGACCGATGTTTAAATAGATTAACTCACTGGGAACAGATGAAAGTTAATATTTCACTATTTGCATTTACACTGAAGTTGAAAGTTGCAAGACTTTTTCATCATGATGGTCCTTGCCTACTCTCCGAGTCCAAGTACAGAGAAATTGGTAATTTCCCTTGAGTTATATTAATCCCTTTTATATTTTTATTCTTCAGAAATCTCATTGGACTATCACAAGAACAGCAGGATAAGTTTGCACTATCAAAAAAGATGCAAAGCTCTCCATGCTAACATGGGAATTCCAAACGCCCACAAGATCTCTCTCAAGCTACAAGCTGATCAAATATACAGAGCAAAGTCCAGCGAAAATCTTTACTCAAAGGATTTTTTCAGTAAAAAATGAAACGCTTGTAAAATTGTATAAGAACTGAGGAGTGTTCCAAAGTTATTGTGGGAACCAGTGATGAAAGAAAATAAATCCTCCTGCTCTCCATATGTCAATTGAGATTCTGATTGTGTGACTTGGCAATTTACAGTGTGCTCAAACACACTGCACACAGCAACGTACCAGCATCTGTGCTACTGCTCCAGTTGTCTCATCAGCATACAAATTCAACTAGCGACACCGGTGAAAAGACTCTTCGAATACATTGTTCCTGATATGAAATTCATTCCATAGTCCTTAACCATAATTTGTTCCTGTGTCAAGTCATTTCCTTTATCTTCTTAATGTGCAGCAGATGACAATTCCTCCTTTGGGCAGAATACAATTTATCAAGGCTTGTATTATTTCTCAAACAAGAATTCACTATTGCCTTGTCAGTTAGATGGGGCCTACAGCGCTGTTTGACAAAAGGAGGAAATTATTCCCAATCTAGGAAAACTAGTTGCAAATTTCAGCCTTTTATTTCAGCTTCTCCAGTATCCAGGATTTTAATTTTTTTTTCTGACATTTTCACCTCTCAGAAACTGAATCAAATCTGAAATACTCAGTCTGGAGAAGGGTCCCAACCCGAAATGTCACATGTTCCTTCTCTCCAGAGATGCTGCCTGTCCTGCTGAGTTGCGCCAGCTTTTTGTGTCTACCTGTCTGAAATACTCAGACCTGCCTGTAATTTAAAACGATTTCATGATATAGTGCCCTCGTTCCAGACTTCATGTCTGCCTTTATTTGTTCCACCCTGTTCACCTTCAGAAACACTCATCTCCCTCACAGGTGGAGGGCAAACTCATTGGGTCAAATTGTTTGTTTCACTGCTGTAAAATGCTTGGTAATGTTTGAATATGGGGCTGATTGCAATGTTATGATCTGAGTACTTACTGCAACACTGTCCACTGGTAATAATGGAATGTATGGTATAGGAGCTATTAAGCTTAAGTCAGTGTATTATTCGACGTAAACTATAGCTCTATCACATTCCCAAGAAGTAATGGCTATCGAAGTTGGACTTTGAGAAGGTATAGAAACTACCTTTACATATGGTTCATGGCAAAATTTTATTACACCCCAAACAAACTCTGTAAAAAATCTGTTTAAAGAGCAGGGAAAGTACAGTGTGTTCTGCCAGTAAAAGCAGAAAAACACAGTGTGTGGAGGATGGTTATGTATAAATTCTGACCATTAAATCAATCTGATTCAACCACACTGTGAAATGTGATCACATCCATTCTGGCTGGTTTTATTATCGCTATTACGTGCAGCCTAAATGATTTGACAGTAAAATTGAACCACAACATAAAATAAATAAATAAACATTAAATAAACGGTCATCACACATTTGTGCGAAAGGTAGAGAAGCTCTATGTCCAAACACAAGTGGAGGCAAGTTATCTCTAAAAGACTGAGCGATCATTTCGCTGAACACCTTTGCTCAACCCGCCTGAACCTACCAGATCTCCCGGTTGCTAAACACTTTAATTCCCCTTCCCATTCCCACACAGACCTTTCTGTCCTTGGCTTCCTCCATTGTCAGGGTGAGGCGAAACGCAAATTGGAGGAACATCACCTCATATTTCGCTTGGGCAGCTTACAGCCTTATAGTATGAATATTGATTTCTCTAACTTAAGGTAGCCCGGCATTTCCCTCTCTCTCTCTATCCCTCCCCCATTCAAGTCAGACAAGCTTCTCGTTTTCACCGAACAACAGCTAACAATAACGTGTTTCCTTTATCATCGTTACTTTTTTGCATATCTTTCATTCTTCTTCTTCGAGTCCGTTGCAATCTCAGATGTCGTTGTGCCAGTACCTGGCGCAGGTCACAGCTGGTTGGGTCGGTTCAGCCAGGTCATGGGGGCTGCACTGGGGGGCGTTATCACACTCCAGTAGGTGGGACATTGTCTGTACTGCTCCACAGCTGCATGTGTCTTCTGCCTGGTAGTTCCATGCCTCCCCTGCTCCACTCGTAATCTGTTGAGGGTCTTCCAGGTTGGCCGCTGGCAAGGCATTCAGTCAGAATGATTCCTCTCTCCATCCAGTCGTGGGCTCGTGTGTTGAGCTGGTTCCATTCATCTTTCCAGATGTTGGTCCTTGCTGTTTCTTTGGTTGTCTGGAGAGGTGGGACTGTCTGCAAGAAACTGGCTCTGGATTTCAGTCGGGGTGGAGATGCTGTGTGTCCGTGCAGGGGGTGCCTGGTATCGATCTCCTGTGCTCTCCGCTCGTCTTGGGCGACAATGGATCGTCTGATATGGGGGGGGGGGGGGGGGGGCAATACTAGCTAGGGCATAGAGGCACGGGACTGGCGTTGTCTTTATGCATCCCGTGATAATGCGGCAGGTGTCGTTGAGGGCTGTGTCGACCAGTTTGGTGTGGTGGGAGCGGCTCCAGCTTCAGCACGCATATTCAGCTGTGGAGAAACACAGGGCTAGGGCAGTTGCACGGATGGTTGGTGGATCAGCGCCCCACTTTGAGTTTACCAGTTTGCGCAGGATGTTGTTGCGAGTGTTGACCTTGGCTTTGGTGTTCTGAAGGTGGGTTTTGAGAGAGAGTGTCCTGTCGAGTGTGACTCCGAGGTACACGGGGTGGAAGTAGTTGTAGAGTTTGTGGCCATCCCGTGAGACGCTCAGTTTTTTTCCTGCATCTCGATTTTTAAGATGGAAGCTGCATAGTTGGGTTTTTGATGGGTTGGGTTTCAGGTGGTTGGTTCTTTCATTCATTGTTCTTTATTTCATAATCGTCTATATCTCTTGTTTACCTAATCTCTAACCAGTCTGAAAAAGGGTCTCAACCCGAAACGTCACCCAGTGCTTCTCTCCAGAGATGCTGCGTCCCGTTGAGTTACTCAAACTTTTTTTGTCTATCTTCGGTTTAAACCAGCATCTGCACTTCCTTCCTACACAATAGTCATGTATTGCTTATTGTTGTATCAACCCTAGGTTTAAGATTATCAATACAAGGCCTTGGCTTTTGTATCATTCAGAAATTGAAATAAAATGTCAAGCATCACATTTCCCAGAATATACTGGAAATAGCACAAACAGAGCACAATGTGTTAAGTGACGCATTCGTCCAAATTCATCCAGGTGCCTTTGTGTTTGTGTATCTTTCAGTGGTAGATTGCCATCTAGCAACTGAAATGAGAATAACAAGGCAATACAGCCCTGCAACCTCTCTCACCATCTCACCATGACTGTGCTTGTAATCCTTTCAGGATTGTTCACAATTAAAGCCTAAAATGATTATGACTTAACAAACTATGAAGTACATAACTATAATAAGATTTTTCTTTCTCCAATCAGAACTAAATGTTGGTATGGCTTTTGGAGGCTTCAATTCAAGCTTATCCTAACTTTCAAATGCAATATAATTTCACCTTCATCACCAGAGCTGTGATTTTGCTGAAGGAATCCACCAACAGTACCAGTTTAGTTTAGTTTAGTGGTACAGCAACGAAACAGGCCCTTCGGCCCATCGAGTCCGCATCAACCAGCGATCACTCAGCACATTAACGCTATCCTATACACATAATAGGGACAATTTACACATTAACCTACATACCTGTACATCTTTGGAGTGTGGGAGGAAACCGAAGATCTCAAAGTAAACCCACGCAGTCACGGGGAGAACGTACATACTCCGTACAGACAGCACCCATAGTTGGCATCGAACTCGGATCTCTGGCGATGCAAGCGCTGAAAGGCAGCAACTCTACCACTATGCCACCGTGCCGCCCAGTTGAAAATATTCATTACATTCATTCTTTTACTTGACCTCATGGTTTCTTTCTTATTTATTTGTCCATCCTGATAATCAGGTCAGCACAATTTGCCTCTGAAATAAGTGGCTTATTGGGTTATTTCAGAGGATAAGTGGCAGTCAACCACAACTTTGTGGGTCTAAGGTCACATTTAGATCAGACCACTAAGGAAGGCAAATTTCCTTCCATGAAGGATATTAAAGAACCAGATGAATGTTTTTTTTAACTCATGCCCATCCAGTAGTTTCAAGCTCATCAATGCTCAATCTGATTTTTCTTTAATTCCAGATTCATATAATAATTTAATTTAATTTGTTTTTCTGCCACATCAGGAATTAAACTCTTGTCTGCACTGGTGAAAAAGAGAATAGAGTCACAGATAGAGTCATTGAGTCATGCAACATAGAAGCAGACCAGTTGGCCCCAAGATGCTCCATCTAAGCTAGTCCCATTTATCTGCATTTGCACCCATATCTTCCAAATCTTTCCTACCCATGTACCTGTACAAAAGTAGTTTAAATATTGTTATTGTTCCTGTCTCAACTACTTCCTCGAGCAGCTCATTCCACAACCACCCTCTGTAAGAAAAAGTTGACCCTCGGGTTCTTATTAAATCTAGACCCTCTCAACTTAAGCCTATGCACTCTAGTTCTTAATTCCCCGACCATGGGGTGTGATTTCACACAATCTATTTCCCTCATGATATTAAATAAGATCACTCCTCAGCCTCCTGCGCTCCAAGAAGTAAAGTACAAGCCTGCCCAATCTCTCCCTATAACTTAGGCCCTCGAGTCCTATCAATATCCTCATAAATCTCTAATGCACCCTTTGCAGCTTAATGGTATCTTTCCTATAGCAGGATGACTAAAACTGAACACAACACTCCAAATGTGGGTTCTGAAGAAGGGTCTCGACCCGAAACGTCGCCTATCTCCTTCGCTCCTTAGATGCTGCTGCACCCGCTGAGTTTCTCCAGCTTTTTGTGTACCCACGATTCTTCAGCATCTGCAGTTCCTTCTTTAACACTCCAAATGTGGCCCCACCAATGTCTTGTACAACTGTAACATAACATCCCAACTTCTATACTCAATTAGGCACAAAAAGCTGGAGTAACTCAGCGGGACAGGCAGCATCTCTGGAGAGAAGGAATTGGTGACGTTTTGAGTCGAGACCCTCTTCAGACTGGTTAGGGATAAGGGAAACGAGAGATATAGACAGTGGTGTGCAGAGATAAAGAACAATGAATGAAAGATATGCAAAAAAGTAAAGATGATAAAGGAAACTAGCTGTAAGCATTGTAAGCTGTTTGTAAGGTGAAGATGAGAAGCCTGTGTGAGGGGTGGGGGAGGGACAGAGAGAGAGGGAATGCCGGGGCTATCTGAAGCAAGAGCGGAACTCACTATCAAAATATGGAGGGGACGGGGGGATGGGGACACACACAATTTTTTGGCGGCCGTGTGCGCATGCGCACATTCACACACACATACGCGAGGCTTCGGAGGCTCAATCCAGCGCTAAATGCCGCTGAACTCTGCCTGTCTCGCCGGGTTAACTACAGCCCAGACTGGACTGACGGGACACCAGCGCTGCTGCTCCGTGCTGCCCATATTTCCCGCAAGCCCAGGCAGGTTAACCATGCAGCGTTGAGCTGGGTTTAGCGCTGCTTCTCTGCGCTGGCTGTGGGTCTGGGGGTACAGCTCGTGTCTGACTGCCGACGTCTCTGGCCACCCGTGGGGGGGGCGCTCGGGTGGGGACAGGACGGCGCCAGAGACCCGGCCAGGATCGATCCTGGCTGCGGATGAGGCGCAGGTCTGTGCCACGTCTCCCTCCTCCAATCACCGCACTCTATCCTCAGTCCCACCCCCACCACTCCTCCCTCCTCCAATCATCGCGCTTAATCATCATGTCCCGCCCCCATTGCCTGCTGACCGACGTCTCGTCCAATCGGCGCCACCGATCAGCAGTCCCACTTCCACTGTCTCGCGGAAAGTGGAGATTTTAAAATCCGGATTACAAAACCTTGGGGGGGATGTCCCCCACCTGCAAAACATGGGGGGGGGACGTGACCCCCATGTTTTCCACCCCTGACCTGAAGTGAGAGAAATCAATGTTCATACCACTGGGCTGTAAGCTGCCCAAGCAAAATATGAGATGCTGTTCCTCCAATTTGCATTTAGCCTCGCTCTGACTATGGAGGAGACTGATGATAGAAAGGTCTGTGTAGCAATGGGAAGGAGAATTAAAGTGTCCAGCAACCGGGAGATCAGGTTGGTTCACACGGGCTGAGCAAAGGTGTTCCTGGAAATGATTGCCCACCCTGCATTTGGTCTTGCCGATGTATAAGAGTATGTATCTTGAACAACAGTGACAGTAGATGAGGTTGGAGGAGGCACAGATGAACCTCTGTCTAACCTGAAAGGTCTGTCAGGGTCCCTGGACAGAGTCGAGGGAGGAGGTAGGGCGACAGTGTAGCATCTCCTGCAGTTGTAGGGGAAGGTACTCAATTACCTACTAATGAAGGTCAACATGCCATAAGCCTTCTTCACCCTATCTATGTGACATTGCTTTTAGAGAACTATGTACTTGTAATCCTAGATTTGTCTGTTTTACAACGCTCTTGAGGGCCCTGCCATTCACTGTGAAGGTCCTGCACTGGTTTGACATCTCAAAATGCATCAAGATGCTGCTGTGGCAGAGCTCCAAGGTCCGGCTGATTTACTACTGAAGTGTGGTGGTGCAGAAGCAAAGAGCAACATTACCACTGGGCTCCTGGCGACAATGAAATAAAGATTAAACTTCCTTTTCACTCTCCTTCCAGGCAAATGCAGGAGATGTGGAAATGAGGTAATTATTGTGTGAATTGACACGGTATTATTCATGTCATATGTTTTAATCTGTTGGTGAGTATTTGAAATCTGACAGGCTCCATGAACAAATGTGAAATGTCCACACTGCGCAGCATTATCGATACTAACAAGACAAGCAATCAACCAGCAATGCAATATCCAATGGCTAACATCGACACAATGTGATAACAATCTACAATGGCTCAAACTATATTTTATGTCATCACATGAAAGGGTATGTTTCACATGAGCAATCGCAGAATAAAGGTTCAGCCACTAGATTATTGTAAAGGGAAGAAAGTTTAAAAGTTGGTTCCCGAGAAGTAACTAGGGCACAGTGGCACATGGATAGAATTGCAGATCCAGGTTTGATACTGACTATCGATGCTGTCTAGAAGGAGTTTGGACATTCTCCCCGTGACCTGCGTGGGTTTTCTCCGGGTACTCCAGTTTCCTCTCACACTCTAAAGACATACAGGTTTGTAGGCTAATTAGCTTGGTAAAAATGGAAATTGTCCCTAGTGTGTGTGAGATAGTGTAAGTGTCCAGGGATCACTGGTCAGTGTGGACTCGGTTAGCTGAAGGGCCTGTTTCCATGCTTTATTTCTAAAGTATACTAAATTAAACAAAACTAAACACTTACCATGCTGTCAAATCCTATGGACTGACACCGTTGCACATGCTGCACAGAGTTGAGTTAATGTTGCTCCACCACAAAACATTTGCTGTTAATTATCTTAAACTTCAGATACTGCAGCATTTCCAGCAGAGGTCTCCTTCCAATCCACTAATCCCAGGTGTACATGGAAGATTCTGGTGCAACCTCTGCTGGGCCAAACAATCCCCACTCCAATGATATTCTGCTGTCATGAGCTCCAGTCCTGTGAGGTTCTGTTCCCATACAACATACACAATCCTGTATTGTAGCCTTACCACCTAACTTGGGATTCAATTTAGGTGACCACTTATGCTACACTTGATGTGCCCCTCGATACTACTCATTCAATACGATACGATAGAACTTTATATATCCCACAAGGGAAATTGCTCTGCCAACAGTCATAAAATACAAGATGAAACATGAAATTAAAGTGATGAGTGGAAAGGATTGGAGATGTGCAAAGATTTGGGATGTGGAGGGGAGTCAGTCTACCCCACGACAGAAGGGGAGGAGTTGTACAGCTTGATAGCCACATGAAAGAAGGATCCCCTGTTGCTCATTGGATCCGGGCTGGAGCTCTGGCTTGATGGAGATGAAATAAGTGACAGAATTCTGCTTCTGCTGATGACCCACAAAACTACATGGGTGACCAATTTGCAACTGTACCCTCTTCAGAATCAATCCTGTTTGGGAGATTATTCCTTTTATATGCCTTGCTTGAGATAACTAGGGATCCGGAGTCAATATTGGGAACCGCCTCTCCTCGCTCTCAACAGGATGTCATGGTGCTGCAACCATTGGTCTGTTACACCAGCAAGCCGGCACTTACCCAGGATAATGACAGATCTGGCTGCAATGTTATCCAAGGGGGAGGATTTCATAACCATGTCAACCTATCAGTTGTAGGACAGCTCTCCAAATGCAGGCACCCCTCCAGGTGTATGGAAGAAGGGGTTTGGAGGATCAGAGGCTAGATTTACCAATATTTTCCATGGATCCATATCAAGCTTTTCCACCTGCCTTAGATTTTAAATTCTCCTGCTGTGTGACAAGATGGGGCGGGAAGTTTTTATTCCAGACTGTTGATCGGTGTGCGATTCGGTTTTTGAACTTGACTTCATAAGTGGTAATAACACTTATTCCTTGATACCGTCAGCACAGGGGTGCCTAGGTTGTATGCTCAGTCCCAGCTCTACTCTCGCTATACCTACGATTGTGTAGCCAAAGACAATTCATGTAACAATGAGTTGGGAGTTCAGAAAAGAGATTGATAATCTGGTTGACTGGTGCCAGAACAACAACATTGCTCTCAATGTTTACAAGACCAAGAAGCTGACTGCTGACTTCAGGAAAGAAGAGCCAAGGATCCATGAACATGTCTTCATCGATGTGAAACTCATCAATGCCTCTCATTCCTAAGAAGATTGAGGAGATTTAGTATGTGACTGAATAGTCTATCAGACTCGATGGACTGAATGGTATAATTCTGCTTCTATGTCTTATGGTATAATCCGTAGAGTGAAGCCTGATTGTTTACCTCATGGCCTGGTTCAGTAACTCAAATCCTAAGAAACAAAGGAGGCTGCAGAAAGTGATTGATATTGCCTGGTCCATTACGACTATTGTCCTCCCCACCATCCATGGGATCTACAGGTGGTGCTGCCTCGAGAAGGCATAAAAGATCATCAAAGATCTATGCTAACTTGGCCACTCTCTCGCAACTACCATCAGGAAGAAGGTACAGGAGCTTGAGAACCATGATCTGCAGGTTGAAGAACAGCTTCTTCACACCAACCATCAGGTTCTTTATGTGTTACAGCAGTTACATACTAAATCTCCTCAATCTTCTTTCCTGAAGTCAGCAATCAGCTCCTTGGTCTTGCTAACATTGAAAGCAACGTTGTTGTTCTGGCACCAGTCAACCAGATTATCAATCTCTTTTCTGAACTCCCAACTCATTGTTACATGTTATCTGACCAACAACGGTGGTGTTGAATTGTCTTTGGCTACAAAATGCAAAAGAAACAGCTAATATTGTCAATTTTTATCAGGAGTTTGTATTATGGAAAATCGTGATGTGAACGGTTTTCCGGGAACGTAACCCTTCTATGTCACAGTTCTGTACTGTAGCCTGATGAATGCTCTGCATCTCGTAAAATTAGAGGGCAACCTCTTACACTGGAGATCAGCATTACTTCAGGCAAGAATGCACCGTCCTCTGTGCAAATCACGCTTTTGATGAAAGTACAATTGACCAAAATGCAAATGTCACTTTAGAAGTTTTTTTTAATTCACTTTGAACATATGCATTAAATAGTCAAACTTGCAGGCCCATAAGTAATGCCAATTGTAGAAAATATAATGTACAAAAGGAGTCAATACAGCGATGCATTAAAGTACATTTTAAAGAACAATCTGATGACTGTTTCTGACTCTGAGTCAGTCAGTCATCCATTCTGAGTCCACAATACAGTTAATGACTGCAAACAAACCTCAGCGTCTACTGACCCATGAAAATCCTCTGTGCATATTTAAAAGCTGATCTATCCATGCCTATAGCTTCAGGGAGGCAAGTCTTGCCGTTTATTTGATGGTAGGGGAACAAGCTTGCTCACACAGCCAGTTTCATTATTAAGGTTAGAAATGTTTGAAGTGGAAAAGGTCGTTTCCGTATTAAAGTACTCTGAGATCTGACCACGCTTTTCAATCTGTCAGTCATTGTGATTAATGGGATCTCATGAATTACATCAATAAATTGTGATTATCCTATTAATCTAATCTTGACAGCTTGGCCACTCTTTAAATTTATCTGTAGAAAACAAACAGCTGGAATGTAGGTACTGGTTTAGATTTTGGCAAAAGCGAAAGGCAGCTCGATTGAAACATATACTGTAAGCTCCTGAGAGGTCTTGGCAGAATGGATGTGGAGATATTTCTTCTTGTGGGAGATTCTGGAGCGGGAGGTCATTGTGAAGATAGATTATATATTTTTTTCTATCAAAGTATTGGAAGTTTTTGGAACTCTCTTCTTCAAAGGTAAATAGAGGCAGATTCTTTGAATATTTTTGAGGCCGAAATACATAAGATTCTTCATAAGCAAGAAGGTGAAAGATGCAAGACAGGAATGGAATTGTGACACTAAGTTATTAAGTGGCAGAACAGATTTGAGGTACACATGGCTTCCTCCAGCTCCCAGTTCATGTGTTAGCATTTTCCTGAAGAGGACGTGGAGTTGTCTAAAGGGCCTGTCCCACTTACGCGACCTTTACAGGCGACTGTCGGCACCCGTGATGGGTCGCCAAAATTTTAAACATGTTGAAAATTCAAAAAGACGCTACGACTCTTTGGAGACCTGTAACGACCATAGGTGACCTCTCACGACCATGCAGCCTGTATGGTCCTGAGCGGTCTCCTATGTTCGTGAGAGATCTCCAAAGAGTCGTAGCATCTTTCTGGTCACCGCTGAATTTTCAACATGTTCAACAACGCGAGTCAAAAATCACGAGCACAGATTTAAAGAAATTGGTAGCAAACTGCTGTAGGAATTAAGCGAGTCATACAGCATTTGTCAATTCATTTCCCTCCACATATGTTGCCTGACCGACTGAGTTCCTCCAACAGTTTTTTTTTGTTCAAGATTCCAGAATCTGCAGTCTCTCCATGGTAGGATTAGATGGAATGTGAAAATACAGTTTTTCATGTAGATGATTGTTGGGTCTGGTCTGACATGGTGAGAGAAGCAGAAGCTCTCATCATATTGAAACACCATTAGACATGTAGATATACAGTGCATATCCTACAAGGCTTAAACCCTGAAGCTGGAAGGTGGGATTAGGCTGAATAACTCATTCTCATTTCCTTGTTTGATACAGATGCAATGGGCTGAAAGGCCTCATTCTGCAGCAGATGTTTAATGATTCCCATTTTGAACGAAGCATCCACTGATTCTATTAGTTGGCTATGACCTTTTATGTTACAAAGATAGAAAATAAATCAATCACATAAGAAAAGACTTCCAGAATATGAACAGATGTGCTCCAGAAAGATAGTTGATGGATTTCAGGAAGCTTCAGTTTAGTTTCGTTTAGAGATTCAGTTGATGCGAATTTGAGTCTTCTGAAACCTCAGTGAAATTGTCAATAGATTTAAAGAACCTCTGGAGAAACAACAAACTGCAGGTACTGATTTTCAAATAAAACTCAAAGTGCTGGAATAACAGTGGGTCATATAGGTCATCCATGTCCTCCAGAGGTGGATAGGTGATGTTTCAGATCAGGAACCCTTCTTCAGACTAATTGTAGTGGAGGGAAAAAGCTGGAAAAGAGGGTGCGGGCAGGCCAAAGCCTGACAAGTGATAGGTGGATACAGGTGAGGAGGGTATGATGGCAGATAGGTGGACAAAAGTTAGAGATGATAAGGAGAAAAATAAGGAGAGAAGAGGAATGAAATTGTAAAGGGAGTGATATAGGTGGAAAGAGACAGGGAAAGGGGAATAGTGAGAGAAATAGGTGCGCACAGGAACAAGGCAGGGAGTGGTGTTCCCTACAATTGAAGAATTCAATGTTCATACTGTTGAGTGGTAAGGTTGAAAGCTGCCTAAGCGGAATATGAGGTGCTGTTACTCCAGTTGTGTACAAATATATCATTAAGAACTCGTGAGTTCAAATAAATATTAGAAGTGTTCCAGGGTGAGAATGCATCTGAAATAGCTTATTGACTACAATTATATTTTAAGAGTGTGTGCCTGTGTACCTGAAGCTCTTGACTGCCCTTGTGGTGGAGTGTAAGGAGTGCAGACCAGCCAAGGTGGGTAACTGGAGTTCATTTTGTGGATGGAAAAGGCTACAGTCATTGTTGGACCAAACTGAGAGGAATGCACGATGAGGCTACACTTTGGGATATCAATAACATAGTCACAAATTTCCCGACTATTAGTGCTACACTCACCCACTCATTTGGTGAGTAATCCATCATGGTTCTCATTTGAGCCTTGCAGGTAGTAGAAAATGTTTATACTGTCAACGAATTAGTCCATCAGCAAATGAGCCCAGCCTATGACCTTCTCTTATGGTCTCTTATGGCTGGTCTGGGTGAGTCTGGGTGGTCTGGTCTGGGTGAGTTTTTGGTCCTTCAAGTGTTGATAAGTGGTGTCTCAGCAATGGTAATACCATTGAATATCAAAGATAATTCATTACTCTTTTCTCAGAGATGGGTATTATCTGGCATGATTATACTTGCTGTTCATCAGTTCATAGCTACATATTGCCTCAGTAGCTGCAGGGGGTATAGACTGCTTCAGTTGCTGAAAAGGTACCACTTGCAAACTAAAGGAACAAGGCCTCAGGTAGTATACAGCCCAACGCTATGAATTCTCCAAATGTAGGTAATTTACGAAAACCCCATCCCATCCCCACTCCTATCTCCTCAACCCCCACCCCCACCACCACCTTTTCCTCACTCTTTACCCTCTCCACAACCTGGACTCACCCATTTCTCCCATCCGCTCCAACTACATTCGCTTCTCTGGCTACGCAATTCATAGCACTTCTATCCTCATCTCACACCTTTAGTCTGTTCATCTGTGGTCTTTGTACAACTATCAACCCCCCCCCCCTCCTCTCCTGTTCCCACTTTTCTCTCACCAGGCGTTGCCCAGCCCCTCCTCCCTTCCAGCTTGCTTCCCCACCGTCTACCACAATCAGTCTGAAGAAGGATCCTGACCGAAAAAGTCGCCTATCCATTTTCTTCAAAGATGCGGCCTGACCCATTGAGTTACTCCAGCACTTTGCGTCTTTTTTTAAGCAGTCATTGAAAAACCGAGGCCCAAACCCAACACTCGTAGCTATTCTTCCAGTGGTTCCTTTAAGTGGTGCTAGTTCGAACAGTTCTGTGATTACTGTGGGGAGTCCCAGGATTGTAGGGGGAAGTGAAGACACCCAACAAAATCAGAAAAGTATCCAAGCAACATCACAGGAGCTTAATGTGTTGAGTTATCTGAGGCCTCACTATAAATAGAAAATCTACTGGCTACAAAATTGAGGCATGCTTGAAAATTGGTTAATCTCTGTGGGAAGTTGATGAGATTTTTATTTCAGTCATGATCCCTTCCCATTTCCACTGGAAGAAAATGTGCAGACAGACTGCAGTTGGAGCCATTTGCACTTAAAGATCAGTTTCTGTTCCAGATCGTAGTAACTGCTGACAGTGGAAGATGTTCCACACCATAAAGAATTTAGAGTTATATTTAGCACTGTTAAAATTAGTTTGCCAACTAATTCTGTGAAAGGGAGAAAGATTTAAAAAAGCAAACCTTGAAAAGAGAGATGATTGAACGATAAATCACATCCAAAAGAAATTAAGGAAAACTAGTGGAGACAAAAGCAGTCCAGGAATCATCCTTAAAGAGTTGAACTATAGTAAATTGTAATGTTGTAAAGTGAAGCAAGATGGACAGCTCGCTTGAACAGTGTCCTTTCGTGTCCTAGACAAGCATTTGAATTTCATTTTGATTGATGAGATTTCTGCTTGGAATAAATTGAGTTACTTTCATTCTAGTTCTTGATGGTTAAACCAAATCTGATTGAATATGGAGTCAGTCAGCACAAAATGTCAATCTTCCAAAACACATTGGGAAAGCTACAGTGGAACTAGGGAATGATCATTCAGGTAGTGTTAGTGATACTTGATGTCATTGACAGCTAACAATGGAGCTTTAGCTCAGCAGCCCTAATCTCTGCTGGGATCAGTGCTAATGTGTTTGATGTGACTCCTGTTTAGCACTTTGGGAAGTCTGGTCACATGAAGGATGCTATTTAAATGTTAGTTGTTGCTTTTACGGAATAATTTTTGAAGGAGGTACAATGTGAGTATGTGCAGAAATGCCCACCAATGGCTGGGAACATTGCAATCTTTCCACACAACTCAGCAAGCTGGAAGCTTCACCTCCACCTGGGAGTCAACACCCTTGCTGGAAGCCAGTCTCCTTGGCCAGATGATTTTGTCTCTTGTGAAAACCTTCACTCTCTGCCCTGGGGCATTACCCTTAGCACATAATCTGCTTTGCCATATATCTGTACAGTGTAGGAAGGAACTGCAGATGCTGGTTTAAACCAAAGATAGACAAGAAAAGCTGGAGTAACTCAGCCGGGCAGGCAGCATCTCTGGAGAGAAGGGATGGTGACGTTTTAGGTCTGAAGAAGGGTTTCGATCTGAAACGTTAACCATTCCTTCTCTCCAGAGATGCTGCATGTCCCACTGAGTTACTCCAATATTTTGTGTCTGTCTATACACTGTGGATGTCTCGATTGTAATCATGCAGTCTTTCCGCTGACTGGTTAGCAGGCAATAAAAGCTTTTCACTGTACCTCAGTACACGTGACAATTAACTTAACTCAACTCAATTGACCTAGAACCTTATCATTAGTTTGGGTTTCTGGTACAGAGCCTTATCCCCAGGTCAGGAATCTTGCCTGCAAATGCGTTTTACTTATCCTCTGTTCAGGAGCATCCACTGCATGGGAACGTCACTGCCTGGTCAGGACCTTTATCTGCTGACACATACACCACTTTAATGTGCAGTAAAACATGACCATCTGTAGAGGAACATGTTGCTATAGGCAAATGCTGGCCCTTGAGACAATTCCACCCATATTCCATGTCAGTTTGTTGAATTTTGCTACCTATATGTTCCCTGAAATTCTCACATTTCTGAGCAATGCTAGGGCAGTTTGAGGTTGACAAGGTGGAGGTACTGGGGCTCCTGAAGAGCATTAATGTGGATAAATCCTCAGGGTCTGATGGTGATCTATGAGTGAGACAAGAGATGAGATTAGGTCTTTGCATCTTCTCGAGCCAGAGGTCAGATTCCAGAGGACTAGAGCATAGGTAACGTTGTTCCCTTCTTTATAGAGGGAAATGAAGATAATCTGGGGAATTATCGGCTAGTGTGCCTGACAGCACTGGTATGGAAGCTATTAGAGAAGATTCTTTGGGATAGGATTTACTTCCTTTTGGAAGGGACAACCAGCATGGCTTTGTCACAGCAGGTCATGCCTTACTAACTTCTCTGAGTTTTTTGAGGAGATGACGAAGGTGATCAATGAGGGTGAGTACTGATAGAGTACACAGGATTTTGGTCGAAGGACAATATTCAGTCTTTGGAGGTCTGTAACCAGTGGCGTTCCGCAGGGATCTGTGCTGGGAACATTCAATTGCTTGTGATATATATAAATGACTTGGACGTAAATGTAAATGGGTTGGTGAGTAAGTTTGCAGATAACCCCAAGATCGCTGGAGTTGAGGACAGTGAGGAAAGCTGTCAAAGTGCTCAGCGGGATATAGATCAGCTACAGAAATGGGCAGAGAAAGAAGGGATGGAGCTTAATCTGAGCAAGGGTGAGTTGTTGCACTTTGGGAGGTCGAACATAAAAGGAAAATATACAACTAATAGCATAACCATCAACAGCATTTTGGTACAAAGGGATCTCGGGGTCTATCTCCCTGAATATAAAGTGGAGGACTTAAGGGCAAGGCTGCTTTATCAAAGGGAGCTGAGGGAATGCTCTGTGTTCTGTTTCACAGAGACATGGCTCACCCCCAGCTCCCCAGACTCAGCGGTCCAGCCTGAAGGGTTCTCCATCCACCGCATGGACCGTACACTGGCATCGGGGAAAGGGAGAGGAGGGGGCGTCTGCCTCATGGTCAACTCTGCGTGGTGCTCAGACATGGCAGTCCTGCCCAACTCCTGCTCTCCACACCTCGAACATCTGGCGGTGAAGTGCCGTCCCTTCTACCTACCGAGGGAATTCACCTCCATCATCCTGACCGCGGTCTACATCCCACCCCAGGCAGATGTCCGTCTGGCACTGGAGGAGCTGCACGCCGTGGTCAACAAACACCAGACGTCTTACTCTGAGGCATTTACCACCATTGCTGGGGACTTCAATAAGGCAAACCTAAAGAAATCACTCCCCAACTTCCACCAACATGTCTCCTGCTGCACCAGAGGACCAAACACCCTCGACCACTGCTACACCACCATCAAGAATGCTCTATCCCTCGCCCTCACTTCGGTAAATCTGACCATACCGCGGTGCTGCTTCTTCCTGCCTACATGCAGCAATTACAGAGCGCACCCCCAGAGGTGAGGACAGGAGCTGGTCGGGGGGGGGGGCGGGGGCGCAGAGGAACAACTACAGGACTGTTTGGAGTCTGTAGACTCGGCAATGGACTTGAATGAATACGCCACAGTCGTTAGACTTCATAAAGAAACGTGTGGAGGACTGCATCCCTCCAAAAACCTTCCGAGTGTTTCCCAATCGAAAACCTTGGATGAACTGTGAGATCCGCACTCTTCTGAAGACCAGACACCGGGCATTCATGTCTGATGACACAGTGGTCTACAAGAAGTCCAGATACGACCTTGATAAGGCCATCAAAAAGGCCAAAAGGGAGTTCTGCTCCAAGCTGGAGGATGAGACAGATGTTCGGCTGCTGTGGCGGGGACTGAATGCGATCACCTCTTACAAGGCAAAACCAGGAGGCAGCTCGGATGTCGGTGATACATCACTCCCTGATGAGCTCAATGCATTTTACGCACGCTTTGATAGGGAGAACACCGATGTGCCTTCCCGAGCCCCTCTGCGCTGTGATGGTATTTCAGTCTCAGTCACAGAGGCCGACATCAGGAAATCCTTCAGAGGGGTGAACCCTCGAAAAGCGTCTGGACCTGATGGCATACCTGGTCGTGTCCTAAAAACCTGTGCGGACCAACTGGCTGGAGTTTTTACGGACATTTTCAACCTGTCACTTCTGAGGTCTGAGGTTCGTACCTGCTTCAAAAGGGCATCAATAATACCGGTGGCCACACACTCATCTCCCTGCTACCTTCGGGCAGCCTGAAGACTGCAACTACCCGGTTTAGGAATAGCTACTTCCCCACAGCCATCAGGCTATTAAACTTGGCTCGGAACTCTGAACATTAATATCCCTCCATCTGTTATTTGCACTTTATTAATTTATTAAGTCATGTGTGTATTTACGTATATAATTGTAGTCAATGCCTACTATGTTCTGTTGTGCTATGCAAAGAAAGATTTTCATTGTCCTGTCAGGAACACATGGCAATAAACTCTTTTGACTTTGACTTTGACTTTGAAAGTGGAGAAACAAGGTAAAAGAGGCATGTGGTGTGTTTGCCTTCGTTGGTTGGGGCATTGAGCATTAAGGGCCTGTCCCACGAGCATGCGACTTGCATGCGACAAGCGCGACCAAACTGGAAGCGGGGGCCGCACGGAGGTCGAGTGATCCCCTGTAAGGGCCGGTCCCACCAGCATGCGCTTGCATGCGGCAAGCGCGACCAAACCGGCAGCGGAGGTCGGGTGAGTGGCGCGAAGTAGCGCGAAGTCCGCGGTAAGTTCGCAAGGACAGAGAGGGACACGCAGAGAGAGGGCCACGGAGGCACACAGAGAGGGAGGCACACAGAGAGAGGGCCACGGAGGCACACAGAGAGGGACACGGAGGCACACAGAGAGGGTCACGGAGGCACGACGTCGAGGCGGTGCGTGCGGCATCGTGGCGGCTGTGGGCCGACAGGCTGTTGCTGCGCGGAATTTTTGAACACGGTCAGTATTTCCCGTGTAATGTCGGGACCAGCTCCACACAACTCCATATGGCTCAGGCGATCGAAGTGGGACTGGCCCCGCGAGGCCGGACGGCTCAAGCGACCACGTTAGGTCGCGCTCACTGCATGGAGTCACATGCTGGTGGGACAGGCCCTTAAGAGTCAGGAAGTCATGTGCAGCTTTATATGACTTTGATTCGGCCACATTTGGAGTATTGTGTGCAGTTCTGGTCATGCCATTAGGGGAACAATCTCGATACTATGGTCGAGTGGTCACAACAATGGGGCATACAGTTCAACCCTTCCAAATGTGAAATCATGCGTGTCACCTGAAAGAGGAATCCAGGCGTCACATCTTGCAACATACTTGGTGTCACCCTTGAAGAATCCAAACAAACCAAGTATCTTGGCATCAAATTGCAGAATGATCTACGTTGGAATGGTCAGACTCATGTAACAGTGAAAGCAACAGGTGTCCTAAACTTCCTGAGGCACAACTTCCATCATTGTTCAGCTTCTGTCAAGGAGAAGCTGTATTTCACCCTCGTTAGACCTCATCTGGACTACGCAGTTGCAGCTTGGGACCCATACACAGATAAAAACAATTCATCCATCGAACGTGTAGAAAGACAGGCCGCTCGATTTGTTACAAACACCTACGAGAGAGAAGCGAGTGTCACCAAAGTTCTGAATTCTCTGGGGTGGAACCCTCTCCAAGACAGACGTGAAGCTCACCGTTTGACCTGTTTTTACAAAATGTTAAATGGTCAGCTAGACATAGATCACAAGACCTACACCAACCCCAAACCAATTAGGAGCAGACGAGGGCATCCGATCCAATTTGTGGTCCCGGCCACAAAGACAAATGTGTACAGCAATTTGTTCTTTCCACGCACTATTAAAGCATGGAATAATCTCCACCAAGCCACGGTTGCCCAGCCAGATGCAAGTAAATTTAAAGTGGCACTTTCTTCCCAATAACCCTCTCTGGCTAAACCCCTCCCTTCACCACCTCCAGTTTAAATTCCAGTTGGAATATTTTGGAGGACCAAGTAACCAAAAAGAACCAAGAAGAAAAACAATGTGGAAGCTTTGGAATGGGTGCTGAGTACCAGAATGATTAAGATTAATGATCTTGTTATCTACAAGAAGAGAATGAACAGAATCTGAAGAAGGGTCTCGACCCGAAACATCACGCATTCCTTCTCTCCAAAGTTAGAACAGGTTGAAGTTAGAACATTTTTCCTTGATGGACATATCAAATACTGGCGGGCATAGCTTTAAGGAGAGAGTGGGAACATTTAATGGAGATGTGCGGGGCATTTTTTTTTTTACACAGAGAGCGGGGAGTGCCTGGAATATGCTGCCAATAGTGGCATTTAAGAGTCTTCTGGATAGGCAATGTAGGTAATGGAGGGATATGGATTATGTATTCGGCATTTAGATCAGGTACAGAAATTATCCAAGCATATTTTCAAAACTACAAGTTACTTTGTTGAATATCTAATCTTTCCACAAAAAATTGTTCCATCCTTAGGATAATTTATTAAACTCTGGGGGTGTATATCCTGCAGGAACAGATGGAGGTGAAGAAGTTATCAGGCAGAGGGAAAGATTGCCGAGCAACATAGTGGAAACATGAAGGGTTTCCGTGCAAGTTTATGGGAGTGTGAGAGGTTGCCAGCGTAATGGGCTGTGGAGGATTATCAGGCAGCTTTATAGAAACATAGAAATTAGGTGCAGTAGTAGGCCATTCGGCCCTTCGAGCCTGCACCGCCATTCAATATGATCATGGCTGATCATCCAACTCAGTATCCCGTACCTGCCTTCTCTCCATACCCTCTGATCCCCTTAGCCACAAGGGCCACATCTAACTCCCTCTTAAATATAGCCAATGAACTGGCCTCAACTACTCTTTGTGGCAGAGAGTTCCAGAGACCCACCACTCTCTTAAGCTGTGACCCCTTGTTCTGGACCTCCCCAACATCGGGAACAATCTTCCTGCATCTAGCCTGTCCAACCCCTTAAGAATTTTGTAAGTTTCTATAAGATCCCCTCTCAATCTCCTAAATTCTAGAGAGTACAAAACCGAGTCTATGCAGTCTTTGTTCATAAGACAGTCCTGACATCCCAGGAATCAGTCTGGTGAACCTTCTCTGCACTCCCTCTATGGCAATAATGTCCTTCCTCAGATTTAGAGACCAAAACTGTACGCAATACTCCAGGTGTGGTCTCACCAAGACCCTGTACAACTGAAATAGAACCTCCCTGCTCCTATACTTAAATCCTTTTGCTATGAAAGCTAACATACCATTCGCTTTCTTCACTGCCTGCTGCACCTGCATGCCTACTTTCAATGACTGGTGTACCATGACACCCAGGTCGTGCTGCATCTCCCCTTTTCCTAATCGGCCACCATTTAGATAATAGTCTGCTTTCCTGTTTTTGCCACCAAAGTGGATAACCTCACATTTATCCACATTATACTGCATCTGCCAAACATTTGCCCACTCACCCAGCCTATCCAAGTCACCTTGCAGCCTCCTAGCATCCTCCTCACAGCTAACACTGCCCCCCAGCTTAGTGTCATCCGCAAACTTGGAGATATTGCCTTCAATTCCCTCATCCAGATCATTAATGTATATTGTAAATAGCTGGGGTCCCAGCACTGAGCCTTGCGGTACCCCACTAGTCACTGCCTGCCATTGTGAAAACGACCCGTTTACTCCTACTCTTTGCTTCCTGTCTGCCAGCCAGTTCTCTATCCACATCAATACTGAACCCCCAATGCCGTATGCTTTAAGTTTATATACTAATCTCTTATGTGGGACCTTGTTGAAAGCCTTCTGGAAGTCCAGATACACCACATCCACTGGTACTCCCCTATCCACGCTATTAGTTACATCCTCGAAAAATTCCACAAGATTCGTCAGACATGATTTACCTTTCGTAAATCCATGCTGACTTTGTCCAATGATTTCACCACTTTCCAAATGTGCTGCTATCCCATCTTTAATAACTGACTCTAGCAGTTTCCCCACTACCGAAGTTAGACTAACTGGTCTGTAATTCCCCGTTTTCTCTCCCCCCCCTTCTTAAAAAGAGGGGTTATGTTTGCTACCCGCCAATCCTCAGGAATTACTCCAGAATCTAAAGAGTTTTGAAAGATTATCACTAATGCATCCACTATTTCCGGAGCTACTTCCTTAAGTACTCTGGGATGCAGCCTATCTGGCCCTGGGGATTTATTGGCCTTTAATCCATTCAATTTACCCAACACCACTTCCTGACTAACCTGGATTTCACTCAAGTCCTCCTTTGACCCGCGGTCCCCTGCTATTTCCGGAAGATTATTTATGTCTTCCTTAGTGAAGACGGAACCAAAGTAGTTATTCAACTGGTCCGCCATATACTTGTTCCCCATGATCAACTCACCTGTTTCTGACTGCAAGGGACCTACATTTGTTTTAACTAATCTCTTTCTCTTCACATATCTATAAAAACTTTTGCAGTCAGTTTTTATGTTCCCTACCAGTTTTCTTTCATAATCTATTTTTCCTTTCCTAATCGAGCCCTTTGTCCTCCTCTGCTGCTCTCTGAATTTCTCCCAGTCCTCTGGTATGCTGCTTTTTCTGGCTACTTTGTACGCATCATCCTTTGCTTTGATACTATCCCTGATTTCCCTTGTTATCCACGGATGCACTACCTTCCCTGATTTATTCTTTTGCCAAACTGGGATGAACAATTTTTGTAGTTATGGAATTTATGGAAGTGTGTAGGGTTACCAGATCATTCCGTGGTATACATTCAAAAACAGAACAGCAGAGTGTAAATTCGCAAAGGAGTGATTATCTTTTTACAAATTTTAATCCACACAGTTAATATGAAAGTCACCACCAGCTGAAGACCTATGTCTTAATCAGGTAGAGTGAAAAATAATATACAAAATTTGATCCAGAAAGAGTTACCTTACGGAGAGAGAAAAAAAAAAAATCTCTAAATAAAACAAACTATTATCCCAGCATGTAGGCACGTTATTGGTAAAGGACTGCTGCAAAGTCTATTATTTCCTAAGATGCTCCATACAATGCAACAGAATATGTAGAATTGGACAGAGTCTCCAAACTGTCCTAATCAGAATATGATCTCTGCAAGATATAACAAAATGCTTTGCATTTGTTGCACATTTTTTTTATTTCAAATGATATTTCAAAAATATCTTTTGAGTCAGTGACAGTCTGTAATGTGGGAATGTGACCACAAATCTGTGCACAGTTTGAATAGACAGGAAATAAATTGCGGCCATGTACATTTATTTTTATCAGCTGTCCTGGTTGCCAAGGTGAACTCACCTCCTCTTCACCGAAGGGTGAATGGTTTGACACCTGACCCAAAGAGGGCCTGGTTTGACACCTGACCCAAAGCGTGACGCGCAAATGACGCCCATGTGGGACAGGCCCTTAACGCTACAATATTCTCTCAGTACTGCACTGGAAAACCAGCCTGATTTTATATAAGACTACAACCAATAACATTACAACAAAGAAATTACCACTGCGCAGCAACTAATACCATAGTGCCCAAACCAGATGGTATCGGAAATTGGTAACTCTTTAAGATTACTCCAGCTGTGAGACACCAACGACAGAAAAATTACCATTGGAATATAAGCAATACAAGGATGCTGGTGTCTTCAGGGATATGTCAAACACACTCTCCTTTCCATTACATAAATAAGCTTCCTTCAACACTAAGCTTAGCCTCGTTTATTCAGAGGCTGAGATTAATTTGACAATAGACAATAGGTGCGAGAGTAGGCCATTCGGCCCTTCGAGCCAGCACCACCATTCAATGTGATCATGGGTGATCATCCCCAATCAGTACCCCGTTCCTGCTTTCTCCCCATATACCCTGACTCCACTATCTTTGAGAGCCCTATCTAGCTCTCTCTTGAAAGTATCCAGAGAACCGGCCTCCACCGCCCTCTGAGGCAGAGAATTCCACAGACTCACAACTCTCTGTGAGAAAAAGTGTTTCCTCATCTCCGTTCTAAATGGCTTACCCCTTATTCTTAAACTGTGCCCCTGGGTTCTGGGCTCCCCTAACTTCAGGAACATGTTTCCTGCCTCTAGCATGCCTTGGTTTAATAATTACAGCACTCATCAATCACTACCCATCTGGTATGGGCAGAATGGGCCCAATGGCCTCCATTCTTTGGCGTAAATTTCAATGATCCCCTCATTTTAGAGCAAAGAGCAAACAGTAATGCTCCTTTGTAAAGCTAGCATCTTTTCTAGATGCAATCATTTCTGTGGATCTAGCACACTTAAGTGGCAGGCTGGAGGAGAATGATTTATACAGCAAACCAACAAGTACAAATGCGATCCTTTGCCAACTGCACAATATAAGATGATGGATTGAACATTCCCTTAAGAGTCCATCAGTGAAATGTATGGAAGAAATGGAAGCTGTTCAAACTATTGATTCCCCACCAGGAAAGTCTAACATCTGTGACAATGAAATCAGTGTTATTTCTTATTCACTCAATGACGTCAATGTATCAGTATGTCTTGAAAGATGTTAAAAATTGTGACTTCAATAAAATTTCTTAATGCAGCCTTCAAATTTCTCTGCTCTCCCCATCATTTCACAGAAGTCTTCAGAACTTCAGATATTAATACCAGAAAATAATAACAATTTGATACTGAAGAAAATTTGCAGAACTTCAATATGGTGCAAACATTGTCCTGGGAAATTATCCCCAGCAAATAACAATCATTATTCATATGATCATAAATAGGCAATGTTTTACTGCAAAAACCTTTAAAATATATCTTAATATCTAAAATTCAGCAAGTGGGTGACACAATTATAACTGAATCAGAAAATGATCTGTGGTGCCTCTCCACATTCCTAACAGGGTGTTGCTCCATTAAGCTACTTTGTTAATCTTCCATCTATTTTCCGGTCACACATGTAAATCCATAGATTATATGAGGAAGTCTGCATGATAAATATATATTTGAGCACCACCCAAAGATTATCCCAAAGATCCAGAATTTTCTTTTATTGCAAGGAAAATTGTACTTATGGCACCGACAGGACAGTTCCTAGATTTAGAAATACTATATATTTCATAAGTTCATACGTGATAGGGGCAGAATTAGGCCATTCGGCCCATCAAGTCTACTCCGCCATTTAATCATGGCTGATCTATTTCTTCCTCCTAACCCCACTCTCCTGCCTTCTCCCTATAACTCCTGGCACCCATACCAATCAAGAATCTATCTATCTCTGCCATAAAAATATCAATTGAGTGTCTCTACAGCCTTCTGTGGCAATGAATTCCACAGAATCACCACCCAGTAAAGAAATTCCTCCTCATCTCCTTCCTAAAGGAACATCCTTTAATACTGAGGCTATGACCTCTGGTCCTAGACTCTCCCACTAGTGGAAACATCCTCTCCACATTTGTTTTGCTGGGCTATCAGCACCACACACTTTAACCCTAGATTGAGTTGGGTCCTATACATATAAAATGCAACTAGTTAGATTATGGTTGAGACTGGATTTTGCTTTAATTCTTTCAAGGTACCTGGGTGTCGCTAAAAGGCAAGCACATATCGCCCTTTGAGCTATGGGGACAGGTTGTGCAGGCTGAGACATTATTCCTTGGAGCACACAGGGATAAAGGGGGTCCTCTATCAGTCAGGGATGGAAATCACTGTCAAAACATGAGGGGACACAATTTTTGGTGTCACTTGCGCGCGCACACACACACGCACATACGCGCGCGAGGCTTCAGCCCTGGGCCCTGTGGATAATAACACCGGGAGCTGACCTGGTTGGTGACCGACTCCGAACTCCAGCAACAGCAACTTCGTCCGCCCCGATTCGTGGGGCTTCAATCGGCTCGTTTGCGGGGCCTTTCATCGCCCGGCGTGGCTTAAAATCGGCCGCGGGATCTTCCATCCCCCGGCAGGGGCTTCAACATTGGGACCATCGGGAGCCTCGATCGCCTCGACAGCAGCAAATTTACCGTAGGGCGGTGGAAGATCCCGCGGCCGATTTTAAGCCGGGCCGGGTCGGGCGATGAAAGGCCCTGCGAATGGGCCGATTCATGCTCCGCTCTATGATCTTTGCTCCACCAGGACATCTCCCTCCCCCAATCACCGCGCTCTATCCTCAGTCCCACCCCCTAATTCTGCCTCTGACTGACACCTCCCTCCTCCAATCATTGCGCTGAATCATCATGTGCCTACTGCCCCTGCCTGCTGACTGATGTCTCTCTCATCCAATCGGCGCCCTCCTTCGATCATCAGTCCCACCCACACTGTCTTGCAGAAAGCGGAGACTTTTAATAGATTTTTTTGTCCCCCACCTTTCAAAACATGAGGTGGTGTCCTCCTGCCCCCCCCCCCCCCACCCTGGGGAATTCCGCCCATGCTATCAGTACCCCTTAGTACAACCTGCTCTTTACACACATTGGTAAAGAGTAGTAAGAAAGCTTCTTGAAGGAAAATGACACAGGACATTGCCACTGTACAAATCAAACTTCCAAATATTATATTCATAATAATCTGCAAAACTTGGATATATAATTGTCGAAGCTTACATTAGGAAAGAAACTTCCCAATTTTAGGGTACAATCAAGAATCACTTTTGTTTTGATTGAATTGGTTAGATTGAACTCTTCCTGAAAATCGATTGAAGGCCTTCCTGCTGCAAGCTGCAACTAGTGGATAAAAATCATTGGAGAGGGAGATTATAGGAAATGTGGCTACTCGTTACATTTAATTTCAAATCATTTTTACAGCTGGAAAATAAATGTGCGCAACTATTTCAATATGCTCAAAGGCAAATCAGATGGCATATGGGCATGGTGTAGAGTTAACTCAAAGATCAAGTTTGTCAGTAGTTTGCTCTCTTGAAAATTCATGTCAACGGAGCTGGCAGGTCTGCATCAGCAGTAACTCCCATCATCTCCAGCATTCCTGCTTCCTCTGTTACAACAGGCAGAATTGGCCCACATCCCTAAGTAAAGAATAACAGGACAAGCTGAAAGGAAGAATGGTAATCTAGAAGTTTGAATGCAAGGAAGATATAAATAGCAGATAGTAAATTCAATATCGTGGTTTGACATTTCAAAATAAAAAACAAGCCATTGTTGAAGTCAACGGAATAGATTTCAACATAGAGTACAGTAGAGTGTGTTGAGAATGTCTGATGGAATGTAACCCGAAGACAGTGCTGAGCCCTTCCCCATAGCTTGTGGGTTTTCCAACATTTCCAATGAGACAAACAGATGAAATTGGAAGAAGCTCCACTGAAGGCAAGCGAGGAGGCTCAGCCCAATTATTTTGATTGCGCCTGAGCTCCGATTCCAATTTACCAAGAATTAAGTTTTATATCTCAACGTTAGCCCGTAATCAAAAAGTGCCATTATGTTCAGTAACAATTTAATATTAAAATTAACTTCCTTTTAATTTTTAGATTTTTTTTTCTTGTTATCAGGACAAAAGAAGATGTTTCCTTTGAGAGAGAAAACTGCAAACATCCAGCCCCAAGCAAGTTAAAGCTCTGCCCATTTTGTACTTTTGAATCTTGTCAAGGATATCTTCTAATTGGCTCCTTTTCCACCAAGATGTAATGTATCCCTGCATGAAACTGAGCCAAGAAGTTTAGGGTGAAGGGGAAAAGATTTAGTAGGAATCTAAGGGCTAACTTGTTCACACAAAGGGAGGTTTTCACACAAACAAGCTGCCAGAGAATGTAGTTGAGGCTGGGATTACCCCCATTGTTTAAGAAACAGTTAGACAGGTAACTAGTGTGGCTGGGACATGTTGGCCGGTGTGGGCAAATTGGGCCGAAGGGCCTGTTTCCACACTATATCACTCTTGACTCTATAACTCTTCCTCTTCCCTATGGCAGATAGATTCAGATGACAGCTAACCCCCTGAGTCTCCACATAATCTCAGCTGCAACTGTAAGCTGCTGACCGCATTTAGTCTTATATTAAAATGCATCCAGTACCTAAAAAAGTCGTTGAATGCGTGTTTCTGATATATATATATATATATATAACCTACAGCGTCATGCACATTAAGATGTATAAGTAGATGGAATGGAATGAGTTGGAATATTATAGAATGATTTTCTGTAACATTGCACTCCAGACAGTCACCATAAATGCACTTGAACACGTTCTATTTATGTAAGGCAATGAATCATTTTTTGATAGCAACTCATACGAATTTTAGTTACAAATTAAGAGCACTTTGCGAGAAACTAATTCCCAAGAGGACAACCTTTAAATGAGATTTAAATTCATTTCTTTAGGCTAACTAATTTAATATCCTTATATTTATGTTTTTTTTCTGGAGATGCGCAACCCATATTGCTGCAAAATAATATTACTGCATTCTGAAAAGTCCATGCATAGCTGCAGCAGATAACAAGATCCAGGCACCAGAGAGGTGAACGGCATCTTATTTAAATACAGGAGTAAATCATTTTGATTGCTTTTGGTAGTGGTGGATAATCATGGACTAAACAAGCATGGATGGTGCACAGAATTTTTTTTTTGTTTTGTTTTGAAAGTTGACACAGGAACATTCTTAGGGTCACATTCAATTTAGATTGACATTCAAAGTTGAGCAGTATGAATAATGACAGTGGGAGTCACAATGATGTGATCAACAGATGCCTGGCTTGCTTTCTGGATTTCATATCTCAAGTCAAACTTACACTAGCAATTTACAACTATATGCTGTAACTTAACGTGATAACATCTGAGGGAGAGGATACGCACACTAAGTCGCACACTTGTAATGATTCAATTTATATGGCTCAGTGAATGTTCATCCAACTATTCGTGAAAAATATATCAATTAAAAATGTTATATCTCCCTGGCTTCCCATACGAGGGGTGAGCATGATCCGATGTCTTAGTGCCTGTGGACAGATGAAGACTGGTTCCAGGTTGTGACTCGGACTGGAAAAAAAAGATCTCCACAGCTTATCTGTAAGAAGACATGCTCTGACAATTTTTCAATCGACATCTCCGTGCCCCTGCAGTGAATTTTTCATATTTAAGCTTAACATATTTACTCCTATCTATTTTTATTCCATCAATTTTATGCTGCCACGGTGATAACAATGAAAAGGCTGTATATTTCTGGTAATCTGGTAATCAGATGAAATGGAGGCATATCACATCCCACAGGGCAATAATAAAAAAAATCTCATCACATTGGTCTTCTGTAAGGCTATAGGTTGCCAGAAATATGTAATGCGCTGGAAGATTTATCTAGTCAATTCTTGGCTATTACTATCATTACATATGGCCATAACATTCATGTCCTACGGCAAGGAAAGTTTCTGTCACTAACTCTGTCCATTATACTTGCAACAAGCACCATAGCACAAGATGAACTTCAGTTTCCTTCCGCCTGTGGCAACATTTCTTGTGAGGGTAGTGGAGTGGGTCCCATTTTCAATTAACTTTATCACTCAATGCTGCATCTCCTTGCTCCTTAACTTATTCACAGCTCTATGACCCATTGGTGCTGTTTGCCTGTCAGAAGATATTTAAATTCAGAAGTCAAGTTCATTTGCACATTAGAATTTGTATCAGGTATGAAAGATTTGAAAAATTTGAGAATGGCCCACTCTGTTTGCCCCCTCAGTCTTCATCAACATTTCCTATCCAGTTTCTCAGTGCTATGTACCTTTGAAATATTTAATTTCATGCCATCAAGATTGAACAGTTAGCATCTAATGTATTAAAATACCTAGAGACCCCCGAGAACCACATCTCATTAAAGATCTTGTTTGACATTGTACATCACAACTTCTCCCATGGGAAACAACTAGCTGGTTACAGACTGATCTAAACTAATCAGAGCAGTTTGCAGAAAACCACTGGGAGATTTTAACTCAAAGAGTGCTTTAAAGGAAATAGACAGCCCTTGCTACCTCCGACATTTTTTGCTTATCTTTTATTGTATCTTAAGGAATGTTTTCTTGCAAAGGAGATGAGTGGGAATATATTGGTTATTGGTTTATTATTGTCACATGTACCAAGATATGGCGTAAAATGTTAATTAGCAGGCTATCTGGGCAAATTATACTATACTGGAGTAGACTTATTGTTCAAAAGATAAAATAAATGAGTGCAGGATATTGTGCTATAGCAACAAAGAAAATGGAGATAAGAAAAAGTGCAAGGGCCCCAAAGATGCAGATTGTGAGATCAGAAATGTATCCTTTGCATGGTGAAAGGTCCATTCAAGAGTCTGATAACAGTGGGGAAGACGCTGTTCTTGTACCTAGTGGCAGGTGCTTCCAAGCATTTGCATCTTCTGCCTGATGGGGAGGGGAGAAGAAAGAATGACCACGTGTAAGGAAGTGGCCTTGATTATGTTGGCTGCTTTCTTGAGGCATTGTGAAGTATAGATGGAGTTGATTATGGGGAGGGGGTGATTGTGTTGGGGAGACTGTTTTGGGTGAGGCTGCTTTCACAACTCTGCAATTTCTTTGGACCTTAGGCAGAGCATTTGCCAATCCAAGCTGTGCTGCAATGAGATAAGATGCTTTCTATGATGCATCTGTAGAAATTAGGTAAGACTCATTGGAGACATGCCAGATTTCCTTGGTCTTCTGAGGAAGTAGAGGCACTGGTATGTTTTCTTTGCCATAGCATCACCGTGGTTGGAACAGGACAAATTGTTAGTGGCGTTTAGACCAAGAAACATGAAGCACAGACTGGGGCATGTAAAATCATCCATTTCTATAGTTGATTACCAGCTTCTTCATGTTGCTGACATTGAGGGAGAGACTGAAGGTAGACAAAAAAGCTGGAGAAACTCAGCGGGTGAGGCAGGATCTATGGAGCGAAGGAACAGGCGACATTTCGGGTCAAGACCCTTTTTCTTCTGAAGGTCTCGAACTGAAACGTCGCCTATTCCTTCGATCCATAGATGCTGCCTCACCCGCTGAGTTTCTCAGCTTTTTTTTGTCTACCTTCGATTTTTCCAGCATCTGCAGTTCGTTCTTAAACATTGAGGGAGAAATTGTTGGCTGGGCAGCATACTTCCCGTATTCTGTTTTGTCAATGTTTCAGATCAACTCGCCATGGTGTTATCATCTGCAAACCTGTAAATGGAAATAAAGCAGAATTGCACCACATAGTTGTGAGTGTATTTGGAGTATAGTAAGAAGCTGAGCATAAAACATTGTGGTTCCTGGTGCTGAATATCACCGTCCTTAGTGATTGTGGTCTATGGGTCCGGAAGTGAAGGATCCCGTTGCAGCGGGTAGTGCTGGGGCCTTGGTCCAGATGGGAGCTGAGTTTGGTCGGAACTTTGCTGTTGAAGGCAATGTATAGTCAATAAATATGTTTGACATAGAAGAAGAGTTTCAACCAAAAACATCACCCATTCCTTCTCTCCAGAGATGTTGAGTGTCCCGCTGCGTTACTCCAGCATTTTGTGTCTATCTAACATATATCCCCCTGTTTACCAGATATCACAAGGATGAATGTCGGGCCAGGGAGGTGGCATCTGGCATGGACCTGTTGTGATGATAGGTGAATTGCAGTGGTTCAAGGCAGAGGTGATGAGCATCATGATCGGACTCTGGAGGCCCTTCAAGACGGTAGATTTCTGAGACAGTCATTATGACTTTCCATCTTGTTTACCTTTGACACTGGAATGATAGTGCCCTTCGCAAAATCACTGGGAATCACAAATTGGAGCAGTGAGATATTAAAGATGTCCGTGAATACCTCTGCCCAATGGTCCATGCAGGTCATGAGGACGCAGCAGAGGAATCTATGCAGGCTAGTGGCTTTCCGCGGGTTCACTTTCAGGAAAAACGCTCTGATGTCTGTGATGGTGACCACGGGTAGAGGTGCACTCGAAGCTGCCGTGGAGGATGATGTGATACCGCTGACCTCCTGTTTATTTCGAGCGGAGAATGCACTGAGCCTGCCTGGGAGGGATGCACTGATGCAGCAACTCTGCCCAATATTGTTCTGTAGCCCATTAGAGCATGCAAGCCTTGTCACACTCAACGAGTGTCCATATGGTAAGTCTGGAGCTCTAGCTTGGTTCAGTTTAGTTTAGAGATACAGCGCAGAAACACGGCCTTCACCCCACCGAGTCCACACTGACCAGTGATCCCCGCACATTAACATTATCCGACGCACACTAGGGACAATTTACACATACACCAAGCTAATTAACCTACATACCTGCGTCTTTGGAATGTGGGAGAAAACCGAAGATCTCGGGGAAATTCCACGCGGTCATGGGGAGAACGTACAAACTCCTATCAGACAGCACCAGTAGTCAGGATTGAACCCGGGTCTCAGGGGCTGCAAGCGCTGTAAGGCAGCAACTCTACCACTGCGCCACCTGATGTGTTCAGTCAGAGTTGCTGTTTGTAATATATCTTGATGGCAGCCTTGAATGGTCAGGATTTTCCCTGGTGGGGCTAAAGTCACAATGCAGATGGATAGACACAACGTGCCAGAGTAACTCAGCGAGTCAGGCAGCATCTCTGTAGAAAACGAATGGATGACGTTTTGGGTCGGGACCCTTCTTCAGACCTTTGACCCAAAACATCACCCATCCTTTCTCTCCAGAGATGCTGCCTGACTCGCTGAGTTACTCCAGCATGTTTGTGCCCTTGTGTATAAACCAGCACCCTCAGTTCCTTGTTTCTACTTATAATGCAGATGTATTCATCAAGTTGTGAGGAAGATTTTGGAATGATTCAAACATTCAACATGTATGTTTCACAGGTGTTATTGACTTAAAGGCTTGGTCCATTTTGTAGATTGGTTAAAACATCCCGATTTGTCCTGATGAGAAAGAGGTTGAAAGATTTAACTGCTCAGGAGCAGCTTTCAGTACTGCTGGTGCTAATTTACATTCAGTTTTCAGTATAAAGTGCAAGTTTAGCACAATTTTGCATCTGGTGGATTGGAGTGCATCACTCATGCCTGTTGGAATCATCACATGATGTTACAGCTGGCATCATATTTCAATCAGACGTGGATAACTTGACGTTTACCCCTCAAGACCTCAGGGCCAGAATTACTCAAAGTCACCGTAGGCGCAGTTTTAGCATGCGGTGCCTGTGTGAGTGATCTCAGAACTGCCACTGCATTGCTCAAACATTGGGTGGCTTCCTCTTGTTCTGGAGGGAAACAGAGATTGACAGATTCTTGCTAAGTACGGGTGTCAGGGGTTATGGGGAGAAGGCAGGTGTATGGGGTTGATAGATCAGCCACTATTGAATGGCAGAGTAGACTTGATGGGCCGAATGGCCTAATTCTGCTCCTATATCTTGTGAACTTATGAAACTTATGAACTAGTCACCAGGGCCTGTGAAATGGTTGGATCTGCAAACGTTGAGGTGGAGTTGGCCTTCACTCTTACGCTGCAAAGAATAGACTGAAGGCAAGATCAGAGTTGGAGTGCTCTGGTCCTGAACATTCTCATGTCCATACGCTCTATGAGCGGATTAGGCCATTGGTCCCATCAGGTCCACTCCGCCGTTCAATCATGGCTGATCTAACTTTCCCTCGAAACCCCATTCTATTGCCTTCTCCCCATAATCCCTGACGCCCTTACAAATGAAGAATCTGTCAATCTGCGTTTTGAAATTATCCATTGACTTGGCCTCCGCAGCCGTCTGTAGTATGCTATCAGGGATGCCGAGCAATGCACTAGGTTGGGGAATACCGAGTTCACGTTTATGGTAATACTAATGCAGAGACTCATAATATCACTTACAGTGCATAGCACCCAATCCACCTTCCTAAGCATTCACTTTTTCCAATGGAGAGTGATAAGGGCAGTGGCCACTCAGGAATGCCATGCCATGCCCTGCACACTTCCCCTCAGGTCACAGATAATTCCAACTTGGAAAGATATCACTTTGTCCTTCATTGTCATGTGGCATAATTCAACCAATTATTATCCTGTACCATCACCTAAAGGACTGCAGCTGTTCCAAAGGGTAGCTCCTGATCACCTTCCCAAAGGTAGTGAGTGGTGGGCAATAAATGCTGCTGGTTAGTGATACTTAGGTCTAAAAAAAAAACAGATATAATTCAACGCAAAAAACAAAGTACTAAAAGGTCAGTCAGCACCAAAAGAGTAAAATGGATAGACAGTGTTCTGGGTTATAGTGAATAAGTGTCCTTGACCTGAAATTTCATCTGTCTATTTCCCTCTACAGATGATGCCTGACCTGCTGAATTCCTCCAGCAGTTGCTTTTTGCTCAAAATTCCAGAAACTGAAGTCTCGTGTGGCTCTAATCACAAAGCAAATATTGTATGTGAAGAAGTTCTGCAAAATACAGCAGATATCTGATTGCTGTAGTTAGCAATTTAAATGTTGGTAAAAGATTGACACAAAATGGTGGAGTAACTCAGCAGGTCAGGCAGCATCTCTAGAGAAAAGGAATAGGTGGCGCTTCAGGTCAAGACCCTACTTCAGACTGAGAGTAAGTGGAGAGGGAACCTAGAGGTATCCAAAGGTACAAATAACAAATTAATTGTTAGTAAATTTGGTGTGTGCATCAGGTGGGGGTTTAAATGAATGATCTGATTTCATGCAGACTTTGTAAAGTCCAAATTTACGAAACAATTCCATGCTTCACTCTATCATTCCATTTGGTCAACAATTATGCAGAGGTCTGTTTCAATTGCCACTTGATTCAGCAGATCTGATTCAATGCAATTATGCTGTAATGAGCTCCTGAGCAAATTAGCTTAAAGACAGAAAACAATTTAATCAGTTTATTAGAAATCTGCATGATTACACTTTTAATTGGAGCTGGACCTCAAACACTCTCCAACCAATTATTTGAATTAATTGTCACCCAACGTTTCCCAAAGAGTCAGGTTTTCCACTGGGGTATTGGCCTCCTACATCAAAGTAGTTGCTACATTACAATTTTAAAAATCCACTGGCTGTAAAATGTCCTGAAATGCCCAAAAGCTTTGAAAGATCCAACAAAATCTTTATTTTACTGTTGTCAGCAACTTTTTCATATCATACGCACCTTCCTTCAACAACCCAAAACCTTATTTCAAACCTAAAGATGAGGTTTAAGTTTCAGATTAAAATTGCAGTTACTTGTAGTGTGTGGAATTCTCTGCCTTAGAGGGCGGTGGAGGCCGGTTCTCTGGATGCTTTCAAGAGAGAGTGAGATAAAGCTCTTATGGATAGCAGAGTTAAAGGATATGGAGAGAAGGCAGGAATGGGGTACAGATTGTGGATGATCAGCCATGATCACATAGAATGGCGGTGCTGGCTCGAAGGGCCGAATGGTCTTCTCCTGCATCTATTGTCTATAAACGTTATACTTAAAATGTTTATTTCTTCATCCCAACACTGGGATAATTAGTAGCTCCTCGTTTATTTCCTCATGCAAGAGAGGGGACAAAACCAAGTAGCTTTCTACCACAATGTAGTCAACCACTACAGCTGCCATAAGAAGAACACTGGCTGGGCAGCCAGGCAATCCACAACAAAGTAGTTTTACTCAGCAGTGCACAAACAACGCCCGCTGAGGATTGAGGAAGGGAACCCACGTGGAAGGCCAGTAAGCAGAAAGTGCTGTGGGCGGCAATGCACGGCCTCAACGGGGGAGTAGGCAGTGGAGGCCCTGTAGCTGGACTCGGCTAGACCAGGCATTGCTCCAAGAGGCCGAGCACGTGGTCCAGACGCAGTCTACAGTGGTGGAGCTGCAGCGGGGGACACTATGGCTACACTAGGCCAACGCCACCCTGCAACGCCGTCAGAACAACGGACCTTCATAGTCAGGCAAAGATCCCTGCACTTACAACAACTGGGACTTGGAAATGGTGTCAACAGGCGACTCCGTATACTGTCTCAGTGTACTACTGCAATAAAATTGTACTGTATCTGAGATGCTTATCTAAAATGTATCTGAGTGCTTCATGTATAATGATACTTGTACTGAACTGTATACAAAAATGAATTTCACTGCACCTCGGTAGATGTGACAAAAGAAGTACCATACCATAACCTGTAAACTATCAGCAGCAGAAGTCTCAAAGTGTCCACAACTGATGCAGTCCACCATAACTGGCATCTGGTTATTACTGAATATATGGACCAAATACAGCATCAGTAGTGGTTCTGGTTCAAGTCCAATACCATTTGCACAAGCATAAAAATACAGAGCATTGGCTGCAGGGTTGTGGTCCCTACTTCCGGTTGAGGTATTAAACTCAGGCATTGAATGCTTTGTTTAGATATTCCATGCCATTATCTTTGAGATTATCCCTAGTGGCTTGGCCATCATTTATGTTTCAGACAAAGGACAATCACTGGTTATCACATTGATGTATTTGAGTTTGCTGTGTGCAGATTGGGTGCCAAGTTTCTAAATTGAAGATGCAAATAAATGATGCGACTGTAACCATTGAAGATGTGTTTAATCACCTCTTGTCATCTTAGTGTTTGAAGAGTATACACAAATATTTCACGAAATGTTTTGATTCATTGTAAAAGAGCCATGAAGTCAGTTTTATAAATGCAGATAAAGACCCAAAATGTTAACTGAGTTATTCCAGCACTGTGTCATTTTACTAGTATACAGGAGAGGTCCTATGCATTGAAATATAAAATAATAATTTTACAATTATCTTCAATCTCAAGGTGTGTGAATTTTGTGGCAAATTAGGAACTGCATTCCTTTTTTTTAATGCTGAGACCAGAATCACATTGGAAAATTGCAATATGGGATATTTTGTTGATTAACCTGGAAAAAGATGGATATTAAGATTTTTGTTTCAATGTTAAAACCTCAACAGTTTGTTGGTTTGTTTAAGTGGCACGGTGGCGCGACAGTAGAGTTGCTGCCTTACAGCACTCGAGACCTGGGTTCGATCCAGATTATGAGTGCTGTCTATACGGAGTTCGTACATTCTCCCTGTGACCGTGTGGGTTTTCCCCAGGTGCTCTGGCATCCTCCCATATTCCAAAGTCGTACAAGTTTGTAGGTTAATTAGCTTTGGTAAAAATTGCAAATTATCCCTCGTGTATAGGATAGTGCTAGCGTATGGAGATCGCTGGTTGGCGTGGACTCAGTGAGCTGAAAGCCTGTCTCTGCGCTGTATCTCTAAACTAATCTAAAAACTATAAAGACATGCCTGGTCGGCATATGTTTCCAAACCACGCTATACACTTACTTGTTAATGCCCCCTTAGCCTCGTCCTTTGTTCAACCAGTGAAGCAGGACAAATGTGGCTGTGGCACTATCATCTGCATACCAAGGACAAATTGAAAACAAAACCTTTACTATTACTTTGCCTGTCAATTTAAAGATAATGCAGTGCTCCTTTAATTAAATTCAGCATGTTAGTATCTCCATGTTGCAGTGGATGCAGAGGTGTGCAGCTCATCACTATGAGAGCTAGTTAAATGATAATAGCACATCATTTCCAACTGTGAAGCTCGACCTCACTTGATTGTTGCTCTCACATTAAATGAACTACATAAAAGCAAATTGGCAACTACAGGGAGATCAGCACAGGGAAAGAATAATTTAACTGTTGAATTGACTTCTGGAAGGATCTTGGCCTTTATATAGAAACAAGTTATTTTGGTTTGTCAGTGTTGGAGTTTTTCATTATCCGGGAGAATTTCCAATCAGTTTGTTTAGTAACGTGGGCATTGACCTTGCAGAATGAGCCAAACCATGCAGAAGTGTGCAGAGATTAAAAAAATAGACAAATCAGCCTCAAAATCATTTTGCAACCTGTTTTCTGTGGTCAGATTAAAGGTTGTTTTACACTGAACCAGATCCCACACGGAAACTAGAAACAAGAATCTGCAGTTGCTGAGTTTACTCAAGAAGACACCAAGTGCTGGAGTATCTCAGCTGGTCAAGCAGTGTCTCTGAAGAACATGGATAGTTGACATTTCGGCTCGGGACCTCTCTTCAGACCGATTGTTACACAAAAAGCTGGAGAAACTCAGCGGGTGCAGCAGCATCTAAGGAGCGAAGGAGATAGGCAACGTTTCGGGTCGAGACCCTTCTTCAGACCGATTGCTCTTTTTGCCCATCTGAAAACTGGCCACAGCCCAATGTCCAATTCCAGTCATTCCTCTTGTTCAGAAAGGCTCTTTCAATTGCTTTCATTCTTTTGGAAACATGGGCACCAATGTTCACATTTTATATGTGTTTTGTTATCAAACAATATTTAATTTATCAAGGACGTGGCCATTGTACGTCTTCTGACTTTTTCCTCCACACTGAAGAGTTCTTGACACAAGGTATTGCAGGTCATTACAGTGATGGAACCAACCTAAGAAACCGCAACTGTCTCTACAACTGAAGCCAATTGCAGAGTTTTGTTTCCCTTGAGCAGGCTTGAGGAAGGCCTCGTTTCCTCCAAGAATTTAGTCAGCAAGCAATCGTAATGGATTGCCTACAAATTAGGGATGCGATACAAGATGCTTGTTTGAAGTGAGGTGGAGCATTGTGGTGAGAGAAAACTGAGAAAGATTTGAACAATGATGTAGCCTTGCTTACCAACAATTTGCACTGAGGTCAATTATGTTGTGGAGCCATTGGTTAGAATTGGTTAGAACCAAGGTGAAGAGAACAGAAGCTGCAGCAAAACTGCTTTAGACAATTAAATGTAAGAAGAATTGTCAAGAGTTCCAAAGATAAACACAGAATGCTGGAGTATCTCAGTGGCTCAGGCAGCATCTCTGGTGAAAAGGAATAAGTGATGTTTCTGGTTGGAACTCATCCCTAGGGTTAAAGGCTTTAGTGAGATCAATAATGGCCCAGGACAGTGGTTGATGCTGCTCCTTGCATTTCTTTTGAAGTTCATTGTGCCTCGAGTTGGAAGAATTTGTGGTGCTTTAAGAACATGGCAAGATGCTGGAAAAGTTCAATCGTGCTAAAGTTTTGCACTGAGTTTGGATACAACTTGTATCATTAAACTACATGTGTAAAAAAAAGAAAAGGTCAGTCAGGCATAACTTAAGAAGAGCAGTGCTATTTTATAATGGGGTGAATTTTGAGAAATGACTCATTGTGAGGACCGTGTGGAGTAGTTTACAGTCTTCATAACTTGCAATGTTATACAATGTCAGCCAGTGTTTTCATGGGCATTGCTGACACAACAACAAACAAGGATACTGTCTCTTCAAATGTAGTTCAAACTAAAGAATTGCTGTGTTTGAAGCATTTAGGTTGAATTTTATCAAAATCCTTAGCATACTCATTAGTGACACATGGACTCAATCAAAGAAACCAATTAAAAATAAGGTCTGAAAAATGTGGGCATTTCTACCAAACCCCACAAGTTAGTGCACAAATTCTGTTGTTAGCTGTCAACATTGGAAAGCGGATATCAGCTAAATATAGCTATGCTTCCCATCTGTGTCTCAAACACAGTTGTCTGGCAGCAATTTTCAATGATCACTCTGAACTTCTATATCCCAGAAAATCTAATTTGAAAGTGGAAGAGTGGCAGTGTTCCACAATTGTCATCTGTTTTTTATGTCAACGGACATTAGCCACAGCGCGCTCTAGCTCATGGAATTCATTGCCACAGAAGGCTGTGGAGGCCAAATCAATGGATATTTTTAAGGCAGAGATAGATAGATTCTTGATTAGTACAGGTGTCAGAGGTATGGGTAGAATGGGGTTAGGAGGGAAAATAAGATCAGCCGTGATTGAATGGAAGAGTAGACTTTATTGGGCAAATGGACCAATCCTTCTCCTATCACTTATGAACTTATGAATCACAGGACACCTAATCCTTACAGAGTTGTAGAGCCATGGAGTTATACATAATGGAAACTGGCCCATCGGATGAACACGTCCATGCTGACAAAGATGTATACCTGAGTTATTCCCATTTGCCTGCATTTGGCCCATATCCCCCTGAAACTTTTATATCTATGTCCCTGTCTAAATCTATATAATTAAAAGTCTCATCTTGACACTTCCTGTCTGCACTGTATATTGATTTTAGAAAAAATGCTACCCTGTATCACTGTGATTTTTGGCCATCTTATTCACAGTCCTCCTCCGCTGAGCCAGCCCTGAGGATCCTTCCGATCGATGAAAAATAACAAAGTTATGAGTGTTTAAAAAATCTTGATATCAGCTGAGTGGTCCCCTCACCTGTCAATCACAGATGAAGGTAATGTCCCTTCCGGGGGGGGCAGGACTATAAAACCCCGGATGCCTGGACGCGAGTCAGGCACTCTGCAAGATCGCGAAGGAGAGGCCATGACTGTCATTCTAAGCTGTGAATCAACTGAACTGTGAGTCAGCAATGTACTTGCGATAAATGATTTGTTAGCCATTAATGACAATGCCATGAGTTGTTTGGCCTGCTGCCCTGCCTATGCTTGAAAGTGCAATGCTCAATTGGAAATGAAATGAAATGACAATGCCTTGAGTTGTTTGGCCTGCTGCCCTGCCTGTGCTTGAAACTGCAATGCATTATTAGGTCCGACTGTGTTTGGAAGGAATAAATGCTTTATTAGGTCAGACTGTGTTTGGAATGAATAATGCTCTATTATGTCTGACTGTGTTTAGTCCAAAAATCCCGCTCGTTTTGTGTCTTCCACTTGCTGGACAGGTCGGGCTGATTGCGTAATTTCCGGTGAGTGCAGAGGTCATGCTGATTGCGGAAGTGCCACTGACTGCGGAAGTCCCACAGTGGAGATGCCGTGCTCAGCTGTGTGAGTAGATTCAAGAAAGTTTGCTGTCATATACGTGGTGTGCGAGTCAGTGTGTGTGAGTGTATGTGAGGTGGAGGGTGTGTGTGAGTCTGTGTGAGTGTGAGTGTGAGTGTGTGTGAGGTGGAGGCTGTGTGTGAGTCTGTGCGAGTGTGAGTGTGTGTGTGAGGTGGAGGGTGTGTGTGAGTCTGTGTGAGGATATTGGAATTGGTGGCGAGGTGGAATATTGCATTGGGGGACCAGCCCTCTCGTGTGAAGCTGGGACCCAACGGGTCCCACTTAGTCTAGTACGTTCTTATACATTGCAATTGCACCCAACTCTACAACTTCCTCTGCTTGTTCCATATACCAAACCGGATGTGTGTGAAAAATGTGTCTCTCATGTCCCTTTTAAATGTTTCTCCTCTCACCTTAAATCCATGCGCTCTTGTTTTCAATTTCCCCCACCCTGGGAAAAAGACTGATCTATTCCCCTCATAAATTTATATCATCCCGCAGCCTCCTTCACGTTAGGGAACCCAGCCTAACCAGCCTCTCCTTATATCTAAAGCCCTCCAGTTCTGAACATACTTTGCCTTTCAGGCTTCATAATGTCCTTCTTTACTACAGGGTGACCAGAACTGCACACAATACCCCAAATGAGGTCCCACCCAAGGCAGAACTGACTGATGGTGGAGGGTAGAGAGTGGAGGGTGGAGGGTGGCAAGCGTTGGGTGGAGAGCAGCCGGCGCAGATAATCAGTGCTCATGAACGAGAGGCGAGCCTGGTATCGCTCCTAGGTTTCTGCGCTCAGCTACGGGAGGTGCCCCGCTGCATGGAAGTGGAACAATGGCTGCGGGTGGCGAGAGGACTGCACATTGACAGGTCAAGGTGTTGGCGGAGCAGGTGGCTGGAGGCCCTGTGGCAGTTGGGATGTCGCATGGATCAGGCACCACTGGAGGCCCTGCATTCTGCAGTCTCAACCTCTGCATTCAATGTCCTGACCGATGAAGGCGTGTGCCAAACACCATCTTCACCACCCTGTTGAAATGTCTGTCCATTTTCAGGGAACTATGTATATGTACCCCCAGGTCTCTCCACTCTATAATATCCCCTAAGACCCTAAAATTACATGTGTAAATCCCAACCTGGTTTAACGCACCTTCCATTTGTCCCTTAAATTTCATCTACCATTGCCAGTCCAAAGTTCCTAGACGTCAATGCATGCAGTGTATTTTAAATAAAGGCACAACACTAGCAATCCTTCATTCTTCAGTTAGGTAACCCATAGATGAAAATGATATAAATATTCTGCAAAAGCCGCTGCAATTTCTTCCCTACCCTTTCCGCAGTCTTATAATACACTTGGTCAGGCCTTAAGGGATTTATCCACCTTAATATGCTTTAACACGACCAGTACCTCCTTCTTTATAATGTGATTATGTTACAAGAGATCACTATTCATTTCTCACAATTCCTTACTTTTAATAACCTACTCCTCAGTAAATAGAGATGAAAAAAGTTCCTTTAAGACCCTGCCCAGCTGTTGTGACACATAATGACATTGGTCTTAAAGGGACCTACTCTCTCCCTGATTACCCTTTGTCTCTTAATATTAATGCAGAAACTCGAGGATTCTTGTTTACCTAATCTGCCAAAGCTGGCACATATTCTCTTTGTGTTCTCATGATTTTCCGCTCAAACTGTATTCCTACGCTCAGTATGGGAGGTACCCCGCTGCACGGAAGTGGAACTGTGGCTGCGGGTGGTGAGAGGACTGCACATTGACAAGGTGTTGGTGGAGTGGGTGGCTGGAGGCCCTGTGGTGGTTGGGATGTCGCATGGATCAGGCACCACTGGAGGTAATCTCCCTGTAATCATCAAGGGATTTGCTTGTTTCATGCCGCCTGCACCTTTTATGCATCTTTTTCCTTGCCAGAGCCTAAATATCCTTCATCATCCAGGGCTTCATAATCCTGCCAGACTCTCCCTTCACTCCAACCAGATTTTGTTGACCCTGATCTCTCCCTTTCTCTCTCTCTCTCTCTCTGACTTTTAAAAGCCTCCCACTTTCCAAATGTTCCTTTACTTGCAAACAACGTTTCCCAATCAACCATTGAATGTTTCTGTCTGATGCCTTCAACATTTGTCTCGCCCCATATTAGGATTTTAACTGTGCACATGTCCTATCTTTGTCCGTAACAGAGTAGTAGAATTATGGTCACTGGTCCCAACATGTCACCCCAATGACACTTCTGTCATGTACCCAGATCGATTTACTCATAGGAGGTCCAATGTTAACTTTTCTAACTGGAACATAGTTAAATTGCTTAGGTGACTTTTGTGGACACAAATTCTGCTCCAACCAACCCCTTAGCACGATGACGGTCATTATATTTCAGCGCCAGCAGAGCTGTGGGATAATGCATCTTGTACTTGACTATCGAATCTTTTCTTCCTTCTGAATTACATTAATCTGCACCATATATTTTTAGATAGCCCACACTGGGGAGTGGGGAATAAAAGCCTGTAACTAAGATGACATTTTTTAGTTGAAATGATATTATGTAACTGGCTTACTTATTGTTTTTGTTCCATCCTGTCCCTTTGCCTGATTATTCAGCAATAGTAGCAGAACCTTGTAAACAGAACTGGTCGATGTGTACAAGCCAGATGCATTTCTCCAGTGTATCAGGTGAAAAATCAGCAGCCCATACACATACATCAAAAAAAGCAAGAGAATCAGGCTCATCATCTCAAATCCCCTCTGAATCACACACTATTCCTACCTGGAAACATATCGTTGAAGAAGCCACAAAGAGCTGGAGTCACTCAGCGGGTCAGGCAGCATCTCTGGAGAACATGGATAGGTGATGCTTTGGGTTGGTGTAAACCAACTTTTGTAAACCAGCATCTAGTTCCCTGTTTCTAGAAATATATTGTGGTTGTTTCATGGTATCCGCATGGAAATCCCTGATTACTTGTTCAACAGCACAATGGGAGTACAGTCACCACACTGACTGCTGTGGCTCAAAAAAGGTGATTTATTAACAATTATGATTACAAGGGTTGTTATGAATAATAGATGTTGTCCTTGCCAGCTCCAGTCACATTTCATACACCTGTGGACAGGATAGTGGCGCAGCGGTAGAGTCGCTGCCTTACAGCGCCAGACCCGGGTTCAATCCTGACCTTGGGTGCTGTCTATATAGAGTTTGCACGTTCTACCGATGACTACCTGTGACTTCTCTGGATGCTCCGGGTTTCCTCCCACATGCAGATTTGTAGGTTCATTGGCCTCTGTAAAATGTCCCTAGTGTGCAGGATAGGAATTGTGTACGTGATCCAAGGTCAGCGTGGACACGTTGGGCTGAAGGGCCTGTTTCCACACTGTATCTCCAAACCAAACTGAATTAAAACCAACACAAAACCTGCACACATTTGGCCAAGACTCTGCCTCATGAGTAGCAGATTGATCAATAAACAAATCAGTCTTCATGTTGCTTACATAAATGACTTCTGTGGGATCAGTTATCTAATGTACAAGCAGCTGTGTGACTGTATACAATGGCCACAGTGATTCATTGTTCCTTATTCAATATTCCCTTCTGTCTTCTGCTCTTTATTAAAATTAATTTATTTTTAGAAATGCTATTGCATTGACAGTATGGCCACATATAATAATACAACACGTCTTTATATGGCTTTATGATTTGATTACTGATTGTAATGTTACAAAAGGCAACCTCCAGGATTCTACTTGCATTTGAAAATGGCTGTAAGGAGATCCTCGCCATAATTCACAAAGTCATAAAATGGAAAGCCATACAAACCTAACTCCCCAGAGACCACGGGAGCAATAACTTACACGTTTAAAACAGTTTTAACAGTGGAATTTTATAAGGTACTTCACAGAGGTGTTTTAGATGAATACAGGCAGAAGTACAGAATTAGGAAGGCAGTCCAGAACATAAAAGGACAAAGGGAAAAAGTTTTTAATTGATTGAAAGATACATCATGGAAACAGGCCCCCACCCCGGTCCACCAAGTCCACACCAACCACCCATTCCAAGTCCACGCCACGCCCCATCCAATCCCCAGGCACCAGGAGCAATCCACAGAGTACACTTACACCCCACAAAGCCACAGATCCCCGGGAAGCAGGAGAAAACAGGAGCACCCAGAGGAAACCCACGCAGCTACGGGGGAACACACAAACTCCACACAGACAGCACAACATGTCGATATAAGGTGATGAGTTTGAATTAATGTTCCCCAGATTATGCCGAGGTAAGCAAATACTTCAGCAGAAAGTTAGAGTAATGGGTGGCAGGGACACAACTAGTAATTCACAACTAGTAGATACTCTGAAATTTGGTCACATGAGACTGCATCAATTGAATAGAAATAGGCATGAAAGGATAAATAGACAAATGGAATAAACCAGAGAAGTTCAGGACAGGCATTGGCAGGTATCATGTAGTCCAACAGAATGGAAGTCCCCCCTTTGGACAAACTGTCCATGACAACAACCGTCAAACACCCTGATACACTAATCCCATTTCCATTTAATTCGCCACACATCCCCTCAACTCCCTGCAGATTCTACCAACACATTTATAATGGCCAATTAACCTACCAATCTCCACGTCTTTGAGATGTATGATTAAATCAGAGCAGCCTGGGGAATCCCACGTGGTCACAGGGAGGACATGTAAACTAGTGAATTGGCGGTAGACAAAAGTGCTGGAGAAACTCAGCGGGTGTGGCAGCATCTATGGAGCGAAGGAAATAGGCAACGTTTCGGGCAGAAACCCTTCTTCAGACTGAATCGGCGGGCTTGTTTCTGTGATGCACTGTTCTATGTTCTGCACAGACATCACTGGTGACAGAACCCAGATCACTGCAGCAGTGATACAGCAGGTCTACTAGCTGTGACATTCTGCACCCAGTGTGAAGTTATACTTAAGAAGCAGAGTAGGAGCTTAGGGCTGGAGAGGTGAAGCACCTTCAGTTTAAATGTAAAGTATGATTGCATGTCTTGGACAAGGTTGTTAGAAATGGTGCATGAATGAGGAAAACAAGCTGACTGAGAAAGGTTTTTGGGGGCCTGGCACTGCTGACAATGGTAATGGGAAAACAAATCATAGGACAGGGGAATGGTGCAATTTAAATCAATGTGTGTACAACAACACAATGTGTGTACAACAACACACACTAGTATTCAACATCAGCCACAAGTTTATTTTTTGGCTTATCAAACTTATATTCATTCTGGCATCCTGCTGAACAGAATGTGCCCATTATTTTTATTCAGTTGGAGCGGAAATAACACACAGATCTATAATAAAGTATACTATAGATGTGTAGGAAGGAACTGCAGATGCTGGTTTACACCGGAGATAGACACAGATTGCTGGAGTAACTACGTGGCACAGGCAATATCTCTGGAGAGAAGGAATGGGTGATGTTTCGGGTCTCGACACCCATTCCTTCTCTCCAGAGATGCTGCCTGTCCCGCTGAGTTACTCCAGCATTTTGTGTCCGTCTCCTATACTATAGATGCACTTTTAGAGGGAGATGGGAAATTTCCAAGGGGCACCAAAAGCTCTATTTTCAGATCCACAGAGTCACGCTAATTATAGCTGAGGTTGCAGATGGGCATCAGCCATCTGCAAAGTTAAATAACCTGGATACAAGATTTGTGACTTTATCCCCTGCCACTCAATTACCACCTGGAATGCTAACGTGCAATGGGCAATGATAGAAAATAAGAAAGGGTCGAGGTTCATGGTAAAAGTGGATTACGTGGCTGGGAGCCTCCGCTCAGAAACCTTGTTGTATTTGGCACAGGAATGAACTTGCTAACCTACACACCGGCTGGGACAATTGTGAGAGGGATGTTTGACAGAAAATCATCGCTGAGGAACAAAATAACTGTAATCAGTTGAAGAAAGATCATAATGACATGCTGCGTAACAATGACATTCTCACTTAGATTTTAGAACAGATTTTCAACAACATCAGCACTACAAGCATTCATTAGAGGGCACTGTCAGAGAATGGCATTCACTGTAATGGAATGAAAACCCTCCTTCTGTGCTAACTAATTCAGCGGCTCCAATTTGATGGAAAAGTTGAAGATGTAGAGGTCAAAATAAATTGGTTGAGCCAAACATCATGCAGAGGTCTATTTTGGAATGTTTGTCTGTCTTTTCGCAGACTTCTACACCATTTTTAATAGCAAGATTAAACGAGAACGTACCAGTTTGAAGTTTGATCCTTATTTTATGAGGAGTTACGATGAGGGATTACGTGAAGAAGCCCCGCCAGCCGCATGCGCGTCATACTTCAAAGCAGCGCCGTGAAAACACAGGAACGATTGCCGAAGTAACATAGTAAGGCTTTAGAAGACTAGAACTACCAGATGATCCTTTTGATTAGGGCTGGGAGCGCAGGGCACGTAATCCCTCATTGTAATTCCTCATAAAATAAGGATCAAACTTCAAACTGGTAAGTTCTCATTTAATCTTACAATTTTACTTCGGAGTCACGTGAGTGACTATGTGATGATTTCAAAGCTCTGTGATTTCATGCCGTGGATCCACTCCATACAACACACTGCTTCAGTTGACACGGTAGTGAATAATGTATTGAACATTGCTTCGAATTATTCATTAACTATTTTAATAATAACAACAAAAAGACAGTAATAACCCCTCTATCCCAGGGGGAAATTACAAAGAATTATATGAAAACAAAGCAAATTAAATGGAACCCAACACAGCATGCCCAAACTTTGGCACTGTGAGAACAGGTTTATCATAAAACTTAGAAAACGTCGATTTCTTAGACCATCCTGCGGCCCCGAGGATTTGATCTTTGATCTAGTGGCACGTCCTGCGCCTTCGCTGCGGATGTTGCTGCCGCCCTGGTGGAGTGAGATTTAAACACATGAGTGTCCACTCCAGCATAATCCAGAACCTGTTTTAACCATCTAGAAATAGTTTGTACCGACACTCTTTTATATGTTTTTTTGTGGCTAATGAGCATTGCTGTCTCAGAACCTCTGAGACTCTTAGTTACCTCAATATATTGACTCAGGTGCTTAACTACACATAACATTTGGTCAACAGGGTATGCTTTAAAGATTACTTTGGTTCCAGCCATTCCTGGCCTGCTTTGCTTGATTAAATCATAGACATAAAATGTAATGTTATCTACAGACAAATGCATGCAATCTAGTTGTAACATTTGCAATGTTTGTACTTCTTGCTAGATGCAGGAAGATTGTCCCCAGATTGATGTTGGGGAACTCCAGAACAAGGGGTCACAGTTTAAGGATAAGAGGGAAGTATTTTAGGACCGAGATGAGATTATCTTTTTTCACACAGAGAGTGGTGAGTCTGTGGATTTCTCTGCCACAGAAGGTAGTTGAGGCCAGTTAATTGGCTATATTTAAGAGGGAGCTAGATGTGGCCCTTGTGGCTAAAGGGGTCAGGGGGTATGGAGAGAAGGCAGGTACAGGATACCGAGATGGATGATCAGCCATGATCATATTGAATGGCAGTGCAGGCTCCAAGGGCCGAATGGCCTACTCCTGCACCTATTTTCTATGATTCTATGATTCTACTCTTTGTGCTGAAACTAGCGCCATGAGCATAACCATTTAAAGTGTTAACTTCTGAAAAGATAATTATGTAATTAGAGCCCATTGCCGAAGCAGTGAGAGAACTATACTGACATCCCAGATTTCTGTATATCTAGGCTTAGGAGGATTTTTGTTAAAATTACCTCTCATGAATCAGGATACTAACGGATGAGACCCGATAGATTGTCGTTCTGAAAAATGCCCTAAATAGGAGGACAAAGCACTCCGAACACTATTAATGGCACTATAACTCAAGTGTTCATCAAAATGCAACATAGCAGGGAACTCCAATACATCCGGTATAATTGCAGTATGATAAGATATATCTGACTGTACACAAAACATCTCCCATTTCTTTATATGAGACACATATTGTTTCTTAGTGCTATCTCCCCAAGCTGCAGTTATGACATCCATGGTCCTGTTCGACAGTCCAAGGCCTTGGAACAGTCTGGTCATGTAACAGATGACTTTCTCCTGTTACTGGATGCACCAACAAATTACTGTAGTTGGGGATCGTCATGAATGGCCGAGTCATCATTCTGAGCACCAATGGGAACCATGGCTGTGTAGGCCAGTCTGGAACCACCAGATTCAGATTCAATTTTAATTGTCATTGTCAGTGTACAGTACAGAGACAACGAAATGCATTTAGCATCTCCCTGGAAGAGCGACACAGCAAATGATTTGAATAAATAACAATAAGTGTCCAGGGGGGGGTGATTGGCAGTCACACAGGTACGTTGTTGAGTAGCGTGACAGCCGCCGGAAAGAAGCTGTTCCTGGATCTGCTGGTTCGGCAATGGAGAGACCTGTAGCGCCTCCCGGATGGTAGGAGGGTAAACAGTCCATGGTTGGGGTGAGAGAGGTCCTTGGCGATGCTGAGCGCCCTCCGCAGACAACGCTTGCTTTGGACAGACTCAATGGAGGGGAGCGAGGAACCGGTGATGCGTTGGGCAATTTTCACCACCCTCTGCAATGACTTCCAGTCGGAGACAGAGCAGTTACCATACCAAACTGTGATGCAGTTGGTAAGGATGCTCTCGATGGTGCAGCGGTAGAAGTTCACCAGGATCTGAGGAGACAGATGGACCTTCTTCAGTCTCCTCAGGAAGAAGAGACGCTGGTGAGCCTTCTTGATCAGAGTTGAGGTATTGTGGGTCCAAGAGAGGTCGTCGGAGAGGTTGACTCCCAGGAACCTGAAGCTAGAAACACGTTCCACCTCCGTACCGTTAATGTGGATGGGGGTGTGCGTGCCGCCCCTGGACTTCCTGAAGTCTACAATGAGCTCCTTGGTCTTCTTGGAGTTAAGGGCCAGGTTGTTGTCAGCGCACCATGCTGCTAAGTGCTGGACCTCCTCCCTGTAGGCCGACTCATCATTGTTGCTGATGAGGCCAATCACCGTTGTGTCATCTGCATACTTGATGATGGTGTTAGTACCATGTACAGGTGTGCAGTCATAGGTGAAGAGGGAGTAGAGGAGGGGGCTCAGCACACAGCCCTGTGGAACGCCGGTGTTCAGGGTGAGGGTTGAAGAGGTGTGCTTGTCTAACCTAACAGACTGGGGTCTGTTGGTTAGAAAGTCCAGTATCCAGTTGCAGAGGGAAGGAGCGATGCACAGATTACCGAGTTTGGCGATCAATTTTGATGGTATAATGGTGTTGAATGCTGAGCTGTAATCGATGAACAGCATTCTTACGTAAGTGTCTCTGTTGTCGAGGTGGAAGAGGGCGGAGTGAAGTGCCGTTGAGATGGCATCCTCCGAAACGTCTGTGGTGGAGTCCTGCTCTATTTTGGTGAGCATTGCCTAATCAGACAGAATGGAGGGGGAAAGCATAAAAGAATGTATGTCCCCAATGTAGCGAGAATGCACCCACCGTTAGTGCTCCTGGATCCGGTTCCCATGAAACGTATTTAGGCAACTGGTGATTTAGCCTGGAAGCGAACAGATCAATATCTGGCAACCCATCGCGGCTGACAATCATTTCAAAAACTTCAGGATTTAACATCCATTCTATATTGTCATTGAACTATCGTGACCTGTTGTCTGCCACCACATTGTCTCTACCTGTTAGGTAGATAGCTGAGAGCCAGATGTTCCTGGAGCTACACCAGTGCCACATGAGGTTAGCCAGATTATCACATGATACTGACCTTACTTCTCCCATGCGATTGATATATGCCACAGCTGTGGTATTATCAATCTGGAGTTGAACATGTAAATTATTCATTGTGGAACAATAAGCTTTTAATCCATAAAATCCCCCAATAACTCTAAATAATTTATACCATGCCTGTGGAGAATTAAATCCTCTTGTACAATCCATCTACCTCCACAGCTAGACTCGCTGTCCTTAGCTCCCCATCCGAGAGCGCTCACATCCGTCTGTAAAACCACTGAAGGTTGCTGAACCAAAATGTTTTTGGTAGTTTGTCCAATATTGATAATCCACCATTGCAATTCAGCTAAGGCTCTGGTTGGTAACTGCCTTGACCTATCAAAATGGCCTGCACGCTCTTTTATTGCTTGTTCTCTAGCTTGTTGCAGACTTTGATAATGCAGAGGTCCAAACTCTACTGCAGGAAAAGCTGCTACCAATTTTTCCAATAACCCTGGCTACTTCCCGGATGGAGGGATAATGTTTTTCAGCGAGACATGTACAGACATCTCTGATATCCACAGCCTTGGCTGTTGGTAAAGTTACTGACATATCAACTGAATGACAAACCACAAATAATCATTTTTTTGGGATGGCTGTAACTTGGATTTTGTTGGAAGGACCAGAAACCCTAACCTTTCAAACAGGGGTTTGCTGAAACTGATTCCTCAGCTGTTTCCTGAGTGTTGCTTACGATTAAAATATCGTCTAGATAAGTCATTCCAATGTGATTCTGGGCCCTCAATAGTGCCAGCACTGGTTTCAACAATTTTGTGAAAAGCCTAGGAGCTGAAGTTAACCCATTAGGCAAAGCTTTAAATTGCCACAGCTGTCCCATCCAAGTAAATTTCAAGTATCTGCGATAATGATGATTAATTGGTACTGAATAATATGCATCTTTTAGACCTATAGTCACCATATAGCAGCCTTGTGATAACAGCTGTTTAGCAGTATTGAAGGTGTTCATTTAAAAATGCCTATACTGAACATAGGAATTTAAATGGGTGAGGTCCAGAATTACTCTACAACCCCCATCTTTTTTCAGTCTGGGGAATATATTAGATACAAATTATTGAGGATAGTTAGCCGTCCTCTCAATCACCCCTTTCTGGAACAAATTCTTAATTTCTTCTTTTACCTGCCGGGTTTCTGGTGCAGAAAACACCAATACTCTATTAGGCATATGCTGTACAGGTGGATCAACTCCTGCCTTAAACCCTATTCTAGTATAAACCGATCAGATTTATGCAGCACCATTCATCATAAATGTGGATAAATGTGAGGTTATCCACTTTGGTGGCAAAAATAGGAAAACCGACTACTATCTAAATGGTGGCCGATTAGGAAAAGGGGAGATGCAGCGCGACCTGGGTGTCATGGTACACCAGTCATTGAAAGTAGGCATGCACGTACAGCAGGCAGTGAAGAAAGCCAATGGTATGTTAGCTTTCATAGCAAAAGGATTTTAGTATAGGAGCAGGGAGGTTCTACTTCAGTTGTATAGGGTCTTGGTGAGGCCACACCTGGAGTATTGCGTACAGTTCTGGTCTCCAAATCTGAGGAAGGACATTATTGCCATAGAGGGAGTGCAGCGAAGGTTCACCAGACTGATTCCTGGGATGTCAGGACTGTCTTATGAACAAAGACTGCATAGACTCGGTTTATACTCTCTAGAATTTAGGAGATTGAGAGGGGATCTTATAGAAACTTACAAGATTCTTAAGGGGTTGGACAGGCTAGATGCAGGAAGATTGTTCCCGATGTTGGGGAGGTCCAGGACAAGGGGTCACAGCTTAAGGATAAGGGGGAAATCCTTTAGGACCGAGATGAGAAGGATTTTTTTCACACAGAGAGTGGTGGGTCTCTGGAACTCTCTGCCACAGAGGGTAGTTGAGGCCAGTTCATTGGCTATGTTTAAGAGGGAATTAGATGTGGTCCTTGTGGCTAAGGGGATCAGAGGGTATGGAGAGAAGGCAGGTACGGGATACTGAGTTGGATGATCAGCCATGATCATATTGAATGGCGGTGCAGGCTCGAAGGGCCGAATGGCCTACTCCTGCACCTAATTTCTATGTTTCTATGTCTATGTTTCTAAAACAATTGCAACCCACCCCCAACCGGAGGTTGGACCCCAGAAGTCTTATTCTCAACGGAATGAATCTCCTGTACCTCGACAATCGGCCTCGAAGTTCTCGTTCTTCCGATATTGGGGTTGTTGCTGGGCTGCACTGATGTGTAATATCTTTGCCCCACTGGCCTCCCCCTGTTTGGCCCTGCCCCTGGATCCGACCCCCTTCGTATCGAACCCGACTTGTGAGATGACGTTCTGGGGGCAGGGATATATGGTTTCATAAGCCCAATCATTTTTGCCTCACCGTTGATGTGCCTGATTTGCTTGACGAGGTCTACGCAGAACAAGTAATCAGGTGCTTGAACGTTGGTAGCCCTTCATAGGCCTGCAAACTTTGGGTTCAAAGTCGGTCGAATGGCTATCTTTCTTATGCAATTTACCTCGAAGTTGGCATTGCAGAACAGGGCCAGCATATCTTGTTGGGTTGAAGGCATCGGTGCCCCCTGGACTATCTTTACGAATGCAGCTATGCCTGCTGCCACCAACATGAGGACTCGCTGAAAGCGTACTTCATCTCCCCACATCGTTGCACTCATGGGTGCCCATATTGTTGATTTTACGGTGGGCACCCTGAGTGAAGCACAGTTTACAGGTGTTTTATATCGTGCTGTGGTCTCCTCCATGATGGTTTGCTGGAGCTGGTGAGAAGCCAAGTAATTCACATTGTCCTCCATTATTGTCCTCCATAGCCTCACCAGTCCCTTCCGGAATGGTTTTGCGCTAAATCCGGGACACCTGGAGCTGTGGCTCGTGTGCTCTGCTGTGTGCACATAAGCAGTGACACCAGCTTCAGGGTCAGAATCCTCCTGCCCTGCCCTTATGCTCAAGGGAAACCTCATCCAGCCCTAAACAAGGCGCTGGAGAGGTTGATTCCCATTGCTGTTGATGGGCACCATACTCCTCTGCTTATGGGCCTCTTGCCTGGGGATTCGTTGGGGCCCTGGACCCCTGGCTGATTAAGGTGTGAAGCATTTGCTCCATTTGTTCGAGTCTCCCCCACATTTTCTTGTGATCCGGAGGGGAGTCCTCTTTTTCCTCAGACCCGTCAGATAAAACAGGTCTGATAGACTTACATTTAGCTTTTTTACTCGTTGCAGTTGCCTCAGTGCACTGGAGGCTGTTCAATTACTGGAAAAACGGCAGCCGGTATCGGAGCCGGCGTTGCCGCACTAATCTCGCGACCCGATCTCTGAGGTGGAACCGCATCCCCGTGCGCTCCACGCTTGCTCCGAACAGTTTTTCTCCCAGCACTCTCCATAGCCACCAACTCCCACTGACTCACGAGACAGACTTATGGAGCTTAAATAGTCGCAGTAAAATATTTTTAAAAACTCACTTACCTGCGAAGTTCCTACTTATCGCTGGTGGAGCTGCGCTCTCCAGCCCGTCAGTGCGACATGCGTCGGACGTAATGACACGCATGTGCCTGGCGGGGCTTCTTCACGTAGTCACTCACGTGACTCCGAAGTAAAATTTGCAACAAATGTTACCAGTTCTGCTTTGCCGCTGCTATTTAGGAAGACTTGATTCCCAATTTCCCCTCCAGTGCTTCAACTCAGCATTTCCTCCGCCAATTTGTTAGACACTTCCCACACTTGACCACAATCTTGATTTTATTTTTTAGGTCCTTTAAACTCTGCAGAGGTTTTGAATTAAGTCGTGAAAGTGGGACCGGCCCTTTACCAATTTAAAACTTGCAGCTGGAATTGCAGTATTATTAAATTAAACTAATGCAAACAGGTCAAGCAATGCAAGACATGCATTCTTGCAGCCGCATGCATCATGAGTGGGGGATGGACAAACCAATTTCATTTTCCATGTGTAAAGCTAGGACTCATCATCATTGATAATTAACTTGATTGTTTTTACAATAATCATTAATTTTTTACCCTGCCTACCAAGATATTGCTTTTTGTCATCCTATTTTGTTATACTTTGGCATCAATGATTTCTTAAAAAAATATTAACATCGACAGCTATAACAGAAACTGCCTATGCAAATTGGTCCCACAGGAATTGCATCTTTCCACTTAGAATGGCACATTAGCCGGCATTTTTTCACCTGCTAGCTCTCTTGACATAAAAACTCCTACACTGCAACCAATTCCTCTTTGTTTCCTAAAATGTAAACAGTTTTTGCTATATGACTATAAATAACGTTGGCCTTTATTACATGGGAGGTGGAGTACAAGACTAATGAAGATGTGCTACATTTGTGCAAGGGTTTTGAAAGACGGCGCTTGGTCTATTGTATGCAGGAACGGTACTGAAGCAGTACAATTAAAGTTTACTAGACTGACTGCTCTGATAAGGGGATAGAGCTATCAGGAGAGATTGAAGCACATGAACTCATACTCAGAGATTTAGAATATATATAGGTGATCTTATTAAAATATAGAAATTTGGCAGAGTGGGTGCTGAGACCCTCTTCCCCGAGCTAGACAAAACAAAAGCCATGGGATGTGATCGGAAGATACAGTGTAGGCCATCTGATGGCGATGAACTCAAGAGTGTGATTCCTCAGGACACTTCAAAGCTGGTTGTGAGTGGGAGTTGTGAAGAGGATGCAAGAGACATAGAGGACAAGTAAATGGGGAGGATACATCGGATGGAATATAATATGCAATAAATAAAGTGGAAGAATATTTCACATAATATGGGGTGACTAGAACAAGCAGGCAAAATTTACAAATAAAGGGTCACCCATTCAAGACAGAAAAGAGGGACTTTTCCCTCAAAGGGCCATGACTCTTTTCATGTTTCCATCAGAGAGAGCTGTTGAGATGGAGTCACTGATTGTGTTCAAGGCAGGTTGACAAACATTGGAATTGCGGGGGAATCAAGCAGCTTGCGGTGAGTGGAAGTTGTGGTAAGACCAAGATTTGATTAGTCAACACCTCCCTGAGGCATTCCAATAGTCATTGGCGTTCAGTCCAAAAACCAAACTTCCACCGCCACCCTCTACTTCCTTCCATGAGGCCAATTCTCTTATCCATGGCTAGCTCTCCTTAGATCCCGCGTGATATAACCTTCCAGAGCAATCTACCACATGGAACTTTATCAAATGCAGATATTTGGATCCAATCTCCCAGTTCAGAATCACCAACTGTAGCCTCACTACACCTCTGCACACCTAATCCATTCTGTAGTTGCTACATGTTTTCATCCCTCTCCCAGTGCTTACACAGGGAGAGGGATGAAAAGGAACGAGGAGGGTTTTGGAAGAAATGTAAGTGGAATAGTGGGAGAAATAGGTGCTCACCAGGGTAAACTGTGTAGATGGGTGATAGATTGGGAGGTGCTTTTGAGAATGTGAGGAGAATAAGATAGGAGTTGAGTATGAAAAGTATAAATGAATGCTTCATTATCAAAGTGGACTTAGTGTGCTGAAAGTCTCATTTGAACTTGGAGCACAGAGCAGTACATCACAGCAACATGCCCTTCAGCCCACAATCCATGATGCAATGGACATGATGCCAATTTAGTTTAGAGATACAGCCTACCAAGTCCTCGCTGACCAGCAATGCCTGCACATTAACACTATCCCACACATACTAGGGACAATTTATATTTTATACAAAGCCAATTGACCTACAAACCTGTACGTCTTTGGAGTGTGGGAGCAAAGCAAATATCTCAGAGAAAACCCATGCGGTCACGGGGAGAATGTACAAACTCCGTACACAGTAGTTGGGATCGGACCCGGGTCTCTGGCGCTGAAAGTGATGTAAGGCAGCAACTCTACCGCTGTGCCACTGTTTATGATACAATGTTAAACTAATCTCCTCTGCCTGCATGTGGTCTATATCCCTCCAATTGCATATACAAGTGCCTTATTAAAAATCTCTTAAATGCCCCTATCGTTTCACATCACCCCTGTAAGTGTATTCCAGGAACCCAGCACTAACTGTGTTAAAAATAAATTGTCGCTCACACTTTTAAAAAATGTTGTTCCTCTCTCTTTGAAACTGTGCCCTCTAGACCTTGGCATTTCCACCTGAGATGCTGCATGACTCTATGATTCATTGTGTCAGGTGTGTTCTGTTGTGTAGAACGCTGGAGACCACAAACATTGGAAACATTTTCCTATGCATTGGCTGGATGAACTGGCAGTTCAGTCACGGCTTTATTAATATCCAGGGTAAGCCAGAATTCCCACCATTAACCCTGCAGTTATTACTGATTGCACCCCTTGTGGATCAATCAGATGGTGGGATTGGACTCTTGTATCTCATTCAGTGGACTGATGCCACATGACTTAAAATGCCACTGAAAAACTCTCCACCACTTCACAAATTGACATATCTGATGTAGCACAACTACAAAACATCAAATCCTGCTTTCACAGTCTAGCAGTGATGCAGTAGCTACTAAACCACCCTGCTTCTGACAAATCTGGTAGCAGCAAATCAAACGAGTTGACATCACGCAAACTGTCACCACCTACTGATTAAGGTGCAAAAATGTTAGTGATGATTGCCTGCAGCTTTCATTACCAATGTTGCTGAGGGATTAAAGTTGCAGAATACTGTCTGAGATTTTTTTTTGCATTAATATATTTTTAAATTATTATTTAACCAGAAAGTTGCTAAATAATTTCCCTTCAAATCACGCTTCCATACCTTTTGATTGATGGAAGAGGGGAGAAGAGGAAATGGCCAGGGTGCAACTCGTTCTTGATTATGCTGCTGGCCTTGCCGAGGCAGTGTGGAGTCAATGGAGGGGAGGATGGAAGGGAGTATGGTTTGTGTGATGGTCTGGGCTGCATCCAGAAATTAATTTGCTGTAATTTCTTGTGGATGTTATAGCTCTGATTATCCCTAAAGTAAAATTATCTCCTTCTCGATTTTATACTTTTTTTTTTCATTTACCTTTCTGTAATATATCTTGAAAACTAGAACGCAATGTTCTCTTTGTACTTATGTGTATGTTTGCATGAGAAATATATTGAACCAGTCACATGGTGCGCCTGCTTCTCAATAATTTAACAGTGTCATAGAAATTCACTGTGCAGTAAGTCTTCAAAACTCAACATGTACGCCGGCTTACCAATAAACAACTTCTTTTGAATATATATGCTGTGTATTCTGAAGCCATTGCAGTTCATGAACTGGGACTTTATGTTGGAGTAAGTATTTTTTTCTGACAGTAGGTAAAACTTGGCCAATCACTTTGAAACAGTGCTCTGCACACAAAGGTAATGTAGCAAATTCCATAGTGCCTAGGATCTTAGTGCTTAAGTGCTAAAATGATAGAAAGAAGGGAATGAATTTTGATCAAGTCTCCACAGAAATCTTACAATTTTGGGCTGCCTGCCACTGATCCTCTTTTGGGTCCATTGTTTAAGGATTATAATGCCAGTTGAATGAATTTATAATGCACAGTGTCTCTTTTATGTATATTTACAAATATACAGACCATTCAGCCCAACAAATTCACATTATGATTTATGTTCCACACAAGGAATATAAGGGATATTGGAGTGCACAAGAGGGAAATGAGAGGGGGAACAAGAGGACATGAAATAACTTGAGGTAAGGTACAAGAGAATCTTAAGAGATTTCTTAAATATATTAAGAACAAAGAGGTAACAGAGATGGGAAAAGGGTCCCATAAGCTTTAACATGATCATCTGTATATGAAGCCACATGAATATTTCTCATATGTATTAACCATAGAGAAGATCTTGGAATGAAGAAAATCAGGGATGAGAATGATGATGTCCTGAAACGCTTTCACATTTAAAAAAAGGTCTTAAATTACATAAAAGTGGATAAGTCCTCGTGGCCTGACCATGTGTAACCTGGGACATTGTGAGACTGTAGAGAAGAAATTGCTGGGGCTCTGGCACAGGTATTTGTATCATCATTAGCCACAGGTGAGGCAGCAGAAAAAATGGAGAGTAGAAAATGTTGAGCCTTATTTAAAGAGGCCAGCAAGGACCAGCCAGGGAACTACAGGGTGGTCAGCCTAATTGTCATGGTGTGAATATTACTGGAGATTGAGAGACAGGATCTACAAACATTTAGAAAGACGAAAACTGATATGAATAGACAGTGTGGTTTTGTATTAATCATGTCTCATGAATTTAATCGAGTTTTTTTGAAAAGGTGACCAAGAACATTAATCAGGGAAGTGCAGTAGATGTTGTCTACATATAAGTCGGCAAAGCATTGGACAATGTCCTGCTGGTTCAGAAGGTCAGATCACATGGAATCCAAAGTGAACTAACCAATTGGATACACAATTGGCTAAATAATAGGAACTAGATGGTGGTAGTTGGTGGCAATTGTTTGGATTGGAGGCCTATAATCAACAGTGCTACTCGAATCAATGCTGGATCTATTGTTGTTCATCATCTATATTAACGATTAGGAAGATAATTTATTTGGCATTGTCAGAGAGTTTGTGGATGAAGCCAAAATAGGTGGTGTAGTAGACAGTGGAAAATGGGTATTTAAGGATAGAGCAGGATATGGAGCAACAAGGAAAGTGGGGCAAGGAACAGCAGATGGAACTTAATTCAAATAGAATATATAGATTAGAAGACTCTTCTTCAGACTGAAATGTCACCAATTCCTTCTATCCCACTGAGTTACTCCAGCATTTTGTGTCTATCTTTGGTATAAATCACCATAATTCGGTGTTACAATAGTACATGACGTTGGTGGGACCACACTTGTGTGTAGTTCTGGTCACCCACGCTATAGGAAGGTTGTCATTAAGCTGAAAAGAGTGCAGAAACGATTCATTAGAATCACCACCAGCACAGGAGGACTTGAGTTACAAGGAGAGAGCCGGGGCTTTTTTTCCCTGGAGCATAGGAGGATGAGTGGTGATCTCATAGATGTATTAAAAATCATGAGGGGCATAGACAGGATGAATAGTCACAGTCTCTTTCACATGATAGAGAAGACTAAAACTAGAGGGCATTGTGAGCAGGCAATACTTTAAAGGAGAACCTTTTTACACAGATGCTGCTGGGCATGCGGAACAAGCTGCCAGCAGAAGTATGAGGCAATTACAATTACAATGTTTAAAAGTCATTTAAACAGCTTGATAGGAAAGGTTGAGAGGGCTGTAGGCTAAATGCAGGGAAACGGGACTAGCTCAAGTAGGCAACTTAGTCAGCATGGATGAGTTGGGCCGAAGGGCCTGTTTACGAACTGTGTAACTCTATAATGCTAAATCTCAGCTCAACATACTTCGTTTCACTCTACCAGCATAGCCTTCCATGTCTAGCTTTCCTTTAATAGCTTGCCCTTCAGGCATTGCTTTTCCCCCTCAACTAATTGATGTGACATTACTCCCATTTTCTTGCTGCTCTTTGGATAATGAAATTCCTTCCAAATGCTTTACAGAACTCATTCGTCTTCAACTTAATCAAAAAATCAGATTGACAACTATCATAAATTTTAATTCTGGACAAATAGTCAGCAGTTGAAAGTTGGGGTGGACTCAATTCTGGCATAATTTCATGGATCACCAGCATTGCTGTTTCCACCTATTTTTACTCAAGATCACAATTGTGATTTAAATATTACATTGCCTCCCACACAAAGCAGACGGGTGCTTGTACCAGCTCATCTTCTCACAACCTTGCACATTTGGCACCAATCTAGACACCAGGTAACCGTAGCTGGGGGGGAGCTGCCATTGCTTTCAGAACTCCACAACCTTGATTCAGCAAAGCGAGGCATTGAAGACAACAGTAGAGAATGCCAACTTATGTGGCACCACACTTTAGATTTAAAGTCATAGAGTAATCCAGCACAGAAACAACCCTTTTGCCTACTCATCCTTGCTGATGACCACACGGAGAAGATGTACAAAGATATTGCTAGGAGTTGAGGGGATGAGCTATAGGCTGCGGTTGAGTAGGCTGGGACATTATTCCCTGGAGCGCAGGAGGATGAGGGATGATATTATAGAGCGGCATAAAATCGAGAGGATTTTATCGGTTGGATGCACACAGTCCCTTGCCCACAGTAAGGGAATCGAGAACCAGAGAGCATAGGTTCAAGGTGAAGGGGGAAGGATATTATTGGAATCTGAGAGGTGACTTTTTTTACACAGTGGGATGGGTGTATGGAACTAGCTGCCAGAGGAGGTAGTTGAGGCAGGGACTATTGCAACATTTAAGAAGCAATTAGACAGGTACATAGATAGGACAGGGTTAGAGGAACATGGGCCAAATACCGGCAAGTGGGACTAGTGTAGATGTGACGGGTTTGTCAGTGTGGGCTAGTTGTGCCGAAGGGCCAATTTTCATGCTGTTTGAGTCTATAACTACGTAAGCAAAGGCAATGATAATTCAAGGGCAATATGCTTCAAAATAACAAATAAGAAATGGATGTATCAACTGAGATATGGAGTATATTCTCAATTGAGAATACTCAAGTGAAAACAGAAAAAGGTATATACATTCAACTGGCAAGCAAGAAGTTGAATCAATTGGGAAATAAGGCATAACAGTATAGACAATTGGACATGGATTCACGATCAAAGGCATGGATGAACAGGGAGATCCGAGTCCTGATTTTCGTTTTCTGGCCCGTATAAATAAAAGGGCAAAGAGACTGTTCTGCCAAGTCACTACCAGTGCAATTTCTCACACTTGACTGAAACAACTAATGGAACTGGTCTCACTGCATTTGAATAGTGAAGGAGAGAAGGTGGAGAGAAGGGTAGTGAGGCTAATAGTCCTCAAAATGTCCTTTTCTTGCTGCCCTGCAAGTCACTGTCCCTAGAAAGGTAGCAGCGCTGAGCTTGGAAGGTGCTCCACAAGTGAGATCATTGAGTGGGTGAATGGCCATCCAGCAGTGCAACTCCATTATATAGCAATGGCCCAGGGTCAATCCCATCGGTTAAAAAATTGCAACTGCAGAGGTACATTGTGAACCATCTTCAACGTTCATGAGAGTCGTTTATGTTGGATTTTTCTCAGGCTTTTCCATTCTACTTGCGGTTTGAGGGGGATAGGAAATTATGAGGGCATGGAAAAGAATGGATGCAGCAAAAGCAGGCAAGACTCACTCAGCAGGAACGTGTAGGAAGGAACTGCAGATGCTGGATTAAACCAAAGATAGACACTGAAGAAGGGTCTCAACCCAAAAATTCACCCATTCCTTCTCGCCAGAGATGATGCCTGTCCCACTGAGTTACTCCAGCTTTTTGTGTCTATCTTTACTCAGCAGCAATCCAGATCTAGATCCCATGACTTTGGGGGGCCTATTTCGATTGTTCCGTCATGATGGTCCAAATTCCGAGTGGAATCTTGCTGATATGAGCCAGCAATTGTGAGCTTGAGATGGAGGCTTATTGATCAGTTCACATGATAGCTTGGCAGACTCTGATGAAACCAAGAATGCTCTTAGCCGGCTAGTTCCACATTATGGATACAGACCAGATAAGGCAGGCCATAAGATAACAGGGCAGGAGTAGGGTCATCAACCTCACTCATCTGCTGCACCATTCATGGCTGAGCCAATCTGCCCACTTATAGTTTAAACGGTTGTCAGTCTACACCTCAATTATATTCATTTATTCTCCCTCCCCAACTCTCCGAGGAAGAGAATTACAAACAATTCTTGATGAGGTGAAATTCCTCTCCACCTCTCTCTTAAATGGACAACCCCTTATAAGTTCACAAGTTCTCGGAGAAAAATTAGGCCATTCGGCCCATTGAGTCTACTCCACCATTCAATCATGGCTGATCTATCTTTCCCTCTCAACCCCATTCTCCTGCCTTCTCCCCAGACCCCTCATACTGAAATGATCATCCTAGTTCCAAGTACACACTAGGGAAAACATCGTCTCAGTCGATTCTGTCAAACCTCTAAAGAGTTCATCTCTCATTTTCCAGAAGGCCCGACCTGCTCAAACCCTTCATCCCAGGAATCTAACCACTGATCCTCTCACTGCACAGCCTCCAATACAAGTATATAATTCCTTAAATATAGCAAACAAATCTGTATCCGGTGCTCCAGGTGCAGTCTCACCAACACTTGTACTGTGGGTTGATCAAAACTCCTCTACTTTTATACCAGTAATAACAGCCGACATTCTATTACGCTTTCTAATTACTTGCCGTGCCTGCATGCTATCCTTTATGTTTCATGAGCTCGGACCCCCACGTCCTTTTACATTTGGGAGATTTGTTCCATTATAAAATAATAATCAGATATTTCATTCACCTTTCCAAAGTGCTCACCTCACATTTTCTCACTTTGAATTTAATTTGCCAACTTGTCCCCCTCACATTTAACATCTCTATGTCCCTTTGCAACCTTTTCGCATCTTCCTCCAAACTTACCAACCTGCCTATCTTTGCATCATCAGCAAATCAGTACATCCAGTTCCTTCAATAATTGTAAATAGTTCAGTCCCAGCACTGAACTCCTCCGCACAGTATTAGATATTGACTGCCAATTCAAGAATGCTGCATATATCCAGGCTGCATTCTGTCAGTTGGCCAGTCCAATACTCATGCTAATATATAACTGCCAACCTCATACATTCTTATCTTGTGCAGTAACCCTTTTACATGACAACGTATTAAATGCCTTCTAGAGATCTTAATACACTACAGGTTCCCATGTATTCACATAACAATATTTGATACATCCTCTAAGAACGCAGGCAAATGTATTAAAACCATTTTTTTTTAAACCATATACATTCCATTTGATTGACATAATTTTCTAAATGCCCTGATATTAGCTCTTTAATAATGGCTTCCAGCAATTTTCCAATGACAGAATTTAGGCTAACTTTTATTCTTTCGGATTTGGGTCTATGTTGAATTCTTACATTTATAGTTTTCCAATCCTCTGGGATCTCTGAATACTCCTAAGAGTTTTGGTAGATTATAACCAAATCACCCACTATTTCAGCATTCAGTTCCTTTAAGACACAGGCATGCAAACAGTCAGGTGCAGGGAGTTGTCCGCTTTTATTCCCATTATTTTCCTTAGTCCTTTCATGTTTTAAGTTCATTCCTTCCATAACCCCTTGATTTTCCATTAAAACATAGAACATACAACAGTACAGCACAGGAACAGGCCCTTCGGCCCACAATGTCAAGACGAACTCGGATCTGCTGGCACATAATCCATATTCCTCCATTCCCTGCATATCCACATGCCTATCCACATGTCCTTAAATGCCACATTGGTACCAGCCTCCACCTCTACCAGCCCATTCCAGGCATTCACCGCCCTCTGTGTAAAACCATGCCCCGCACATCTCCTTTAAACTTTGCCCCTTTCACCTCAAAGCTTTGCCCTCCCATACTTGATATTTCCACCCTGGTTAAAAGGTTCTGCTCGTCTATCCCTTCTATGCCCTCATCTAGACATGACTAAAACTCTCATCTTGTTATCTTCCGGTTTGCTTTGTTTATACAGTTGCGCAAAAACGGTACGCGATAGCGCTACGATTTTTCGCCACCTTACTCATTTTAAAAGTTATTAATGTTTAAAAACCTCCACTGTCATTCACCGGCCATGGCCCGCCACCCTGCCGGCACCCACCTTCCTGCCGGTGCGGCCCACCTCCCTCCCGTACTGCCCGCCTGTCTGCCTGCCTGCCAGCACGGTGCGGCAATCCTGCCGGAGATCCCGGGGCCTGAGCGCTGAGCATGGCTGATGCTCCTCCAGGGCAAGCAAGAAGGGAGAGGAGTGGCAGCCTCGAGATCCTAGGGAGGTGAGGAGGGAGAGTGGAGGGGGATCGAGGGAGAGGAGGGGGTAGGGAGACGAGAGGAGTAATGGAGAGAGGGAGTTAGGGGAAAGGAGAGGTGAGGGAGGGATTGGGGGAGGGTATGAGGAGAGGGGAAAGAGGAGGGAGAGTGGGAGATGAGGGGAATAGAGGGAGAGGAGGGGGGGGATAGAGGGAGAGGAGGGCAGTGGGGAAGGTGGGGAGGGACAGTGGGGGGAATTGGGGGAGGTGAGGAGTGGGGGATGTGGAGGTTAGAGGGATAGGATGGGGATAGGGAGGGGAGAGGAGTATTGGAGGTAGGGAGGGAGGGAAGGAGTGAATGAGGGGTAGGGTAAAGGAGATGGAGGGAGAGGTGTGGGAAGGATTGGGGGAGGGGAGGAGGCAAGGGGAAAGAAGGGAGAGAGTGAAGAGGAGGGGGATGGAGTGCTGGGGATGAGGGGGAAATGAGCCTCGGACAGTTAGGGGCTAAGGATGAGTGGTGGAATATTGCGTTGTGGGAATGGATTGCGATAGGGGACAAGGCCTCCCGTGCGACAGGGACCCAACTGGTTCCACTTAGTCTAGTAATTTTATATATCTCCATCAACCTCCGGCATTCCAGAGAAAACAATCCAAGTTTGTCCAACCTCTCTCTGTAGCTACTTGATGTATCATTCTGGTAAACCTCCTATGCACCATTTCCAAAGCCTCCACAACCATCCTGTATTGGGGCAACTGAAACTGCATGCAATACTCCAAATGCGCCCTAACCAAAGTCCTATGAATCTGCATTATAACTTCCTGACTTTTATACTTAATGAAGGCAACCATATGCCTTATTTACCATTCTATCTACTTGTGTTGCCACTTTCAGGGAGTTAAGGGGCTCAAGATCCCTCTGTACATCAATGCTAGTAAAGATCTTGCCATTAAATGTATATTTTCCTTATTATTATTGGGATAGTTTTCACATTTGCTCCTGCAAAGACCAGCTGAACATAATTATACATCATAGCAGTGTGTCTGGGATTCAGATTCCACAGAACCGAATCTGGCTCTCACTGGAAACTATGATCAAAGTGTGCCCATAGATATACCATAATTTGTTCTCCTCCTTCCATCCAATTCCTTGTCTATAATGTGAACGGCGATGACAAAGTTTAGGTTTATATTTTTAGATATTTCCAGGTTCCCTGCATGTCATGGATCATATATGTCAATGGGGAGAGCATCATTTCATCAGGGTGGTTGTTAACACACTGTTGAGCCAGACCAGTATATCTGCTTGACCAGATGGAAAAGGAATATGCGTTAAAAAATTAACCTTTGGTGCTACTGCAAGTAAGCATTTCATTATTCCGTTTTGGGACATATAACAATTAAACACTCTCGACTCTTGACTTCTGGATGAGGAGGCATAACAACATACTCTGACTATATTGAGAATGAGATAAACTATGGGAGATCCATCCACCATCTCCACCATCTACCTTTCTTTACAACTGAACTCTTAATACAGGCATACAATAAAGGAGCTATTACAAAAATGTTTAACAATGAAGGTTTTAGCACCATATTAACTTTGGACAAGTTGTGTTCTAAATTGCCACAATTTCAATTGAAATGTAGCTCTCATGTTAATAACACAAAGGAAATTAAGGTTGCACTTCAGAAATATTCATGTCAAGTGAGGGTGTTAGTTTCTTTGAAGTAGACAAAAAAAAAAAATTGGTGGCCATTTGCTAAACACTTTAACTTTCCCTCCCATTCCAATGTTGAATGGTCTCAACCCGAAACGTCACCAATTCCTTCCCTCCACAAATGCTGCCTCACCCGCTGAGTTACTCCAGCATTTTGTGTGAACCCTACTGTCCTGGGCCCTCTCCACTGTCAGAGTGAGGCACAACGTAACTTGCAGGAACAGCATCTCTTATTTTGCTTGGGCAGCTTACAACCTAGCAGTATGAATATTGACTTTTCTAACTTCAAGTAACCCTTGGTTTCTCTCTCTCTCTCTCTCCCCATCCTTCCCTTCGTGATTAGTAAGGGTGTCAGAGGGTATGGGGAGAAGGCAGGAGAATGGGGTTAGGAGGGAGAGATAGATCAGCCATGAATGAATGGAGGAGTAGACTTGATCGGCCAAATTGCCTAATTCTGCTCCTATCTCATATGATCTTAAGATTTTTAGTTTAGTTTAGAGGTACAGTGCGGAAACAAGCCCTTCAGTCCACCGACTCTGCACCGACCAGCGATCCCCGCACATTAACACTATCCTGCACACACTATGGACAATTTACACATACACCAAACCTATAAATCTGTACATCTTTGGAGTGTGTGAGAAAACTGAAGAATCTCAGAGATTATCCACACAGTTACTGGGAGAACCTTAAAACTCCGTACTGACAGCATCCATAGTCGGGATCGAACATGGGTTTATGGTGCTGCATGCACTGTAAGGCACCAACTCTACTGCTGTGCCACTGTGCCTGAACCTCTTATGATCTCCCCCATCTTAGTTCTCCAATTAGTGTCACTGTCCTGATTACATTTTACTGCTGTGCGCCTCATTGTCACCTTCCCCTCAGCTAATAATGATCCATTCTACATTTTCCTTGACCTTTGTCCCCTTTGATCTCTCGTTTTCACACCTTACACTTCCATGACTTTATGTCTCCCTCTCCCCTGACTCTCAGCCTGAAGGGTCTCGACCCAAAAACTCACCCATTCCTTCTGTCCAGAGATGCTGCCTGTCCCGCTAAGTTACTCTTCTATTTTAACTGGACTTTTTATGACATTCTTTACATAGAATGTTCTTCACACAGAATGTGTGTTTGCTATTTTCAGAATACATGGTGCTATTTTTGAGAAACAGTTACCTCTTTCTCAAGTTGTGCAGTTTTTTGCTTATCTATCAACATTTCTTATTTCTTCAGACTGCCAGCTATTGTGTTTGTATACCCATTGATGTATCTGCACTTATCTCACCTCCTGTCTTTGTGGGAGCTATTCTCCTGCAACAAAGACATTATCTTATGCAGACTGCTAAGACCAGCTCAATCTAGACCTTCAAATGCTAGCCAAAATATTTCTTGGCCATTTCTGCAACAGTTTTGCACAATTCAATTAATCCACCTCCAGAGATCCATACTGTTTAAATATTAAACAGTCAGAAAGTGCAGCGAATCTTCATGACAAGTATGAGAGATTGATTGGTCTTTTAGGCTAATTAAGTTGTGACATCTATATTACTAAAAGTCTAATCATGACCACTTCCTGTTGTTCTATATATTGATATAAGAAAAAAAACATTGCCACTTACGGCTGTGATTTTCGGCCATCTTACATAGAGTCCCCCCTCCGCTGCGCAGGACAAGAGGATTTTTCCCATCAATGAAAAATAAAAGTTATTAGTGTTTAAAGAATGTTGAGATTCTCTCTCCTGAAGGCCACACCCCTTCCGGAGGGACTATAAAACCCGGAAGTGTGGAGGTGCCTCAGTTCTCTGCAAGATGGGGGAGCGAGAGGTCGCAATTCTCAGTCTGAGCTGTGAATAACACTGAACACATGTCTAATAAACTGAGTGGTTTTACTGACCTGTCAGTGCCCTTAATGTGCACTTGAAAATGTAGTTTGAAAATGCAAAATGTGTTTTGGTTTGAAAGTGCTAAAGCTGTGTTACCTTTGGTTTTGAAAGTGCTAAAGCAAGCTGTGTTGCCTTTCGTTTTGAAAGTGTTAAAGTAAGCCGTCTTGCACTTACCCTCAATAACGTCTCGTGTGACTCCTCCCATTTCCTACAAATACAAGGCGTAGCTGTGGGCACGTGCATGGGCCCCAGCTATGACTGCATCTTTGACGGGTACTTCGAACAATCATTGTTCAAGGCGTACCAGGACCCCATCCCAGACCTCTACCTCCGCTACATCACCGACTGCTTTGGTGTCACCTCCTGCACCCAAACACAACTGACTGACTTCATCCGTTTCACCACCAACTTCCATCCGGCACTCAAATACACCTGGACCATTTCCGACATTTCCCTACCATTCCTTGACCTCACTATCTCCATCACAGGTGATAGACTCCTGACCGACATCTATTATAAACCCACTGACTCCTACGGCTATCTGGACTACTATTCCTCCCACCCTGCTTCCTGCAAGGACTCTATCCCCTATTCTAAATTCTTCCGTCTACGCCGCATCTGCTTCCAGGATGAGGCGTTCCACACCAGGGCATCACAAATGGCCCCATTCTTCAGGGAACGGGGATTCCCCTCCGTCATTATAGATGAGGCTCACACCAGGGTCTCCTCCATACCCCGTGACACTGCCCTCTCTCCCCATCCCCCCCACTCGCAACAAGGGCAGAGTCCCCCTGGTCCTCACCTTTCACCCCACCAGCCGGCACATACAACACATAGACCTCCGCCAGTTTCGCCACCTCCAACGTGACCCCACCACTCACCACATCTTCCCATCTCCCCCCCCGTCTGCCTTCCGCAAAGACCGCTCCCTCCGCAACTCCCTTGTCAATCCTTCCCTTACATCCCACTCCACCCCTTCCCCGGGCACTTTCCCTTGCAACCGCAAGAGATGCTACACTTGTCGCTTTACCTCCCCCCTCAACTCCATTCAAGGACCCAAGCAGTCTTTCCAGGTCCGACATAGGTTCACCTGCACCTCCTCCAACCACATCTATAGCATCCGCTGCTCCAGATGCCAGCAGATCTATATCGGTGAGACCAAGCGGAGGCTTGGCGATCGTTTCCTGAACACTTCCGCTTGGTCGGCAATAACCAACCCGACTGCCCGGTGGCTCAGGACTTCAACCCTCCCATTCCATATCCGACCTCTCTGTCCTGGGCCTCCTCCATTGCCAGAGTGAGCAACACTGCAAATTGGAGGAACAGCACCTCATATTCCGCTTGGAGAGTCGCATCCTCTTGGCATGAACATTGAATTCTCTCAATTCTGTTAACCCTTGCTGTCTCCTCCCCTTCCTACCTCTCCCTTAGCCCTCAGGCTCCTCCTCCTCCTTTTTCCTTTCTTCCCCCTGCCTCTCCCCATCAGTCTGAAGAAGATTTTCGGCACAAAACATTGCCTATCTCCTTTGCTTCATAGATGCTTCTGCACCCGCTGAGTTTCTCCAACATTTTGTGTACCCTGTCTTGCATTTGGTTTGAAAGTCCTAAAGCAAGCTGCCTTGCCTTTGGTTTTGAAAGTGCTAAAGCAAGCTGCCTTGCCTTTGGTTTTGAAAGTGCTAAAGTGAGCTGCCTTACCTAATTAGAGCTGCCTTGCCTTGTATATAATTAAAAGTCTAATATTTACCACTTCCTGTTTGCACTTTATATTGATTTTAGAAAAAACGCTACCACGTACAGCTGTGATTTTTGGCCATCTTACTCAGAGTCCCCCTCCGCTCATCAGGTGCCGAGAATTTTTCCCATCGATGAAAAGAGGTATTAGTGTTTAAAAAGTGTGGAGATTCCAAAATTAATGCCTCTTCACGCTCACCACTTATCATCCTGGGGGGGCGATTTCAATGTCCCGGGTGTAGATTGGTCAGATGGCATACAAGGTGAACCAAAAGGGGCTCTCCCAGAAGCCCTAGCTGACTTTACTCTGGAAAATCACCTGTCCCAAAAGGTCTCTCCCTACCAGGCGTGATGAGACAAGTGGCACCGAAAATACTTTAGATTTACTTCACTTCACACCCAGATTTAATCTCGGAAGTTTCATCGTGTGCATGAATTAGTGATCATTAAATTATCCAAGCAAAATTGCACTTATAGCTTAAAGTCCCTTCAAAACCACCGCGAAGAATTTCCCTCTGGAAAAAAGTGAACAGCGAGGAATTTAAAGGCTTAGCTAAAAAACTGGCAAAAGATTTCTTCAACCTGCAACCAGATAAAAGATCCGTAGAAGACAACTGGGTGTGGCTGAAAAACTCTTTAAATAACATTGTCACAAATCATGTTCCTCAAAAGCTAATCAAGGGCCGTATGCGTCCTCCTTGGTTTTCGGCGAAACTAAAACGTCTCTGCAGTAAGAAAGAGAAGTTTTATATCCGTGCCAAAAAAGGGGGTACAAAATTGCACTGGGACAATTTTACTAGTGTGCGGAAGCAAGTCGATCGTGCAATTAGGAGCGCTCATAGACAACATGTTTCCTCCATTCTTGGGGGAGAACAACCCAAGGCTTTTTGGAGATATGTGAAATCCAGACGAACAGACAACACTGGTGTCCAGATGCTAAAAGTGAACAACTGCCTGATCACTGACGACCAGGCGAAAGCAGAAGCTCTAGCAAACCAATTCCAACACGTTTTCACCCGGGAAGATGTGGAGCCTTCATCATTTCCAGTCCTTCCGCCCAGCCCATATGCTGATATGCCTGCTATTAAAATTGAGGTTGAAGGTATCAAGAAGTTATTGCTCAACATTAATACCACAAAAGCAATTGGACCTGATCAGATACAAAATCAAGCCCTCAGGATCGCAGCCGAAGAACTGGCTCCAGTTTTACAGTTCATTTTTCAACAATCGCTTGACTCGGGCGATGTACCGCTGGATTGGAGGAAGGCCAACATCACTCCTCTCTTTAAGAAAGGTTCAACCACCAACCCAGCGAATTATCTTCATGTTTCACTAACAAGTACTTGCTGTAAATTGCTGGAGCATATCATTGATAGTAATCTGATGCATCACGTGAGCAAACATAATATTCTTGCCGACAACCAACATGCATTTAGGAGGCATAGATCATGCGAGTCTCAGCTTATCCTGACAACAAATGACCTGGCCAAGCACCTTGACAGTAACTTCATCATGGATTTAGTTGTACTGGACTTTTCTAAAGCATTTGATGTCATCCCACAGCAGAGACTGCTTCGGAAGCTTGACTTCTACGGTATTCATTCCAACATGAAACGATGAATTTCCAGTTTCCTGACAAAACGTCTTCAGCACGTGTATGTGAACGGAAAGAGCTCCAATTGGCACCCAGTGTTGAGTGGTACACCCCAGGGCACGGTACTTGGCCCACACCTATTTTTGCTTTACATCAATGACATCCATGAAAAAGTCGCAAGTACGACCAGACTATTCGCTGATGATTGTTTGCTGTACCGTCCAGTTAAGTCAGCTGATGATGAAGATGCTCTCCAAAAGGATCTCGATACTATGGTCGAGTGGTCACAACAATGGGGCATGCAGTTCAACCCTTTCAAATGTGAAACCATGCATGTCACCAGAAAGAGGAAACCAGGCGTCACATCTTGCAACATACTTGGTGTCACCCTTGAAGAATCCAAACAAACCAAGTATCTTGGCATCAAATTACAGGATGATCTATGTTGGAATGGTCAGACTCATCATGTAACAGTGAAAGCAACAGGTGTCCTAAACTTCCTGAGGCGCAACTTCCATCATTGTTCAGCTTCTGTCAAGGAGAAGCTGTATTTCACCCTCGTTAGACCTCATCTGGACTATGCAGTTGCAGCTTGGGATCCATACACAGATAAAAACATTTCATCCATCGAACGTGTCCAAAGACAGGCCGCTCGATTTGTTACTAACACCTACGAGAGAGAAGCGAGTGTCACCAAACATCTGAATTCTCTGGGGTGGAACCCTCTCCAAGACTGACGTGAAGCTCGCCGTTTGACCTGTTTTTACAAAATGTTAAATGGTCAGCTAGACATAGATCACAAGACCTACACCAACCCCAAACCAATTAGGAGCAGACGAGGGCATTCGATCCAATTTGTGGTCCCAGCCTCAAAGACAGATGTGTACAGCAATTTGTTCTTTCCACGCACTGTTAAAGCACGGAATAATCTCCACCAAGCCACGGTTGCCCAGCCAGATGCAAGTAAATTTAAAGTGGCACTTTCTTCCCAATAACCCTCTCTGGCTAAACCCCTCCCTTCACCACCTCCAGTTTAAATTCCAGTTGGAATATTTTGGAGGACCAAATAACCAAGAACCGAGAAGAATCACACCATGAAGGCCACTCCCCTTCTGATGGGAGGGGTGAGGGACTAGAAAACCCGGAAGTGTGGGCGTGGCTCAGCCTCTCTGCAAGATGCGGGAGGGAGAGGTCACGACTCACTGTCTTTAGTGGCCTTGCACCTTGCTTGAAATGGTATGAAACTGCACTTGAATTTGGTGCCCTTGCACCCTGCTTGAAATTGAATTTCAAGGAATAGCCATGACTCAACTGCGAGCCCACCAGCCATGAGTGAGTGAGCTGCCAGCACAACAGGCTTGAGTGACTGAGCTGCCAGCCCAAGAATCCATTCGGCCCACAATGTCCATACTAGCCCTCTGGAAACCAGTCCCCATCAGCACACAACACCCATACTAGTGCTCCAGAAACCCCCCCCCCACTGGCCACCAACATTTGAATTGGTGTAAAGGAGGAATATTGCGTTGGGGGACCAGCCCTCCCGTGTGATGCTGGGATCCAACGGGTCCCACTTAGTCTAGTATCTCCCTATTTTCATTCATCTCCTGGTCTACTTTCCCCACCTTCATCGTCAATTATCTCCTTTCCTTTCTTGTTCCTGATTTAATTCTCTCTTCCCTTTAGCTGAACCATTCCCACTAATGTAAAAGCAAAAGGCTCCGACCACTCTTGCTTCAGCACACTTTTGTGAGACTTCATACCTAGATTATGCAACTATTGAGAGGAGGCCCCTAGTTTGGGGTTTTGCCATCAATTGTCTTGTCCCTAACCCTTCGTTCTGCAACACATTGGTCGTTAGGTTCAAGATTCATTTCGATTCAGTAGAAAAATAATATCTCCATCCACGAGTACTCAATCTACCCTAACTCATTTATTGCAACTTCTAATATTTACTTTTTACATTGCAAAGTGGCAGAGAAATATGTTAAGTGAAAGATTCAGAAATTCAACCTCAAAACTACTTAGATGATGACTCCAAACCTCTGCATGCATAATGAAATCGAAATTTAATTAAGTTCAATCTCATTTTTTCACTTGCAATATATATCAATAATACACACTGGCTCTGAATGTAAATAGCCTCAGTAGTTCTATGAAAAATTATCCTGTCACTTTTGATTTCATTTCAATGTTTTAATGTACAATTTCTGGCACTCAAGTTATTTGTTAAAATATATTGTAAGAAACTTAAATAACAAATGATCCGCTAAGTATATTTTAAATGTTTTTCTTGCTTGCATTAATTTATCTTTTTTCATCCACCTGAATGCCTCAGTCTCTTATTTTCTCACCAACAATTTGTTTCTATTTGTTTGTCTCTGCCTCTTCCATATATAAATACACATCGCCTGCTTTTGGTTAGTGACAGGAAATTAGTGTATTATTTTAGTGGAAGATGCTTACAGCTGAATTAGCCTGATGGTATGCAATTGCAATAACACACAAACATTTGGCTTGGTTGCTTATGCTGGTGGCAGGGGGAAACCCAGATAAGTGCCCACACATTCCCGACAGTTCCGATACACAATGAGACAATATCAAAATATGGGGATCTTAGTCATGGAAATAATTACCATTTACCCAACTAGATTCAGGATCAGCCTTGAACCTCCTTCAGACACACACGACGTCGCAATACATCATGAAAATATGGATTAGGAAAGCAGTGCAGAATACCACATGCGCACTTCAGACTGTAGAGATACATTATGGAAACAGACCCTTCACCCCACTGACGCCTCGCCGACCCACGACACCCCGTACACACACCAGGGACAATTTACAATTTACAGAAGCCAATTCATCTTTGGAGTGTGAGAGGAAACCACAGCACCCGGAGAAAACCCATGCAGTTACAGGGAGATCGTACAAACTCCGTACACAAAGCACCCGTAGTCAGGATCGAACCGGGTCTCTGGCACTGTAAGGCAGCAACCTTACCACTGCACCACCCTGTGAAGAACAATGGTAAGCTATACAGCTTCTAATGGAACACCAGGGGTTTCCTGCAACATGTCACCAGATTATGCCATATCTGGCCCCATGCATTCCACCCACTAGACTTGATGGGCCAAATAGCCTAATTCAGCTCTAATCACATGAACACTAAATGAATTGGTAGAAGGTGCCTCAGCAGAAGTATTATATTGGACGATGGTTCTCATCCTTAAAATACTCCTCAACAGAAGAAAACATAGGTGAGTTTGTTCAGACGTGGCTACAAATTGAAATTGACTTTCAATAACAATGCACTTACAAAAAGAAAAAAAAAACAACATATGAATATCAAAATATTCACATACCTAATACATACTACTTCGTGTGCACAAATGGTGCCAATGGCTGGGAACAGATAAATTCAAACTTAAATTTTCACATTTTTGACCTCTTCTTAATCCATAAAAAGATCATTAGTTGTAGTGAAATCTGCAGATGCAACAGTTATCTTCAATGTTGTCACTGAGATTTATGAGTTTTTCTTTGAAGCGAGCAAATTATTATTTGGGCTACATTGGAATCCAGCCTGCTGCAACAATAAATAGTGGTACTATTCCATTCACTGAAAATATGTGAAGACATTTCTCGGAACTGTTTCATAAGTTGGAATGCATATGGTGGATATCTTGTGGCAACACTGTCAAAACCTATAGTCAATAGGCAGCACAATGGCACAGCTGGCAGAGATATCTTGCCACAGCTCCAGTGACCTAGTTTCAGTCCAGTGCTGTCTGAGTGGAGTTTGCATGTTCTACCTCTGAACATGTGGCCTTTCTCTCGATGTCTCTGCTTCCACCTAAAAAGGCATGGATTTGTTGGTTAATTGGCCAATGTAATTTCCCCCTAGTTTGTTGATGAGAAGTAAAATGGGGGGCAAAGTGGCAGAGCGGTAGAGTTGCTGTCTCACAGCACCAGAGAAGCGGGTTTGATCCTGACTATGGGTGCTGTCCATACAGAGTTTGTACATTCTCCCTGTGACAACATGGGTTTTCTCCGGGAGCTCCAGTTTCCTCTCACATTCCAAAGATGCACAGGGTTGTAGATTAATTGCCTTCTGTAAATTGCCCCTCGTGTATAGGATGGGATAACATGGAACTTGTGTACGGGTCAGCGTGGACCCGGTGGGCTGAAGAGCTCTAATTCTAAACTAAACTATACTAAAGTCTTTGGTAGGGGGAGGGGGAGGGGGAATAAAATGAAATGAGTTTATCGTAGACAGTGTAAATAGGTGTTATATGGGTGGAGTAGATGCAGTGGGCCAAGGGGCCTGTTTATATGCTGTTTGACTCTATGAAAACCAGTGAACTATGGGAACTACAGTGAAAGTACTACCAATTTCTACTCGAGTAATAGATTATTTCTTGGCTTCTTTCTCCTGATTCACAATTCATTCATTCATTGAAATCCAAAAATTTGAATAATCCACCAAGCAGACAATTTCCTGTTTATTTTTGACAGTTTATCTAGAAATATAGGAACAGGCTACCATTCAAGTAGAACATGGTTCATCTGCACTTGAATTCAAATTGTCTGCCTTAGTTTCCTGTCCCTCATCTCTTTGGAAACTATCCATTTCAGTATTCAAAGCTCCAATTGTCATGGTAACTATTGAGTTTGATGGCACGGGTTTCCACTGCAATAGCATATTAAGAGATTAAGACCATAAAACATTGGAGAATTAGGCCATTCGACCCATTGAATCTACTGTGCCACTCAAGTATGGCTGGTCTATTTTCCCTTCTCAACCCCATTCTCCCTCCTTTCTCCCATAACCTTTGATGCCCAGATTTTGTGAAGCAATGTTCCCTGTTGCAAACTGCAACTACCCACAGAGGACTACTAATCTCAACTGGACAGTTTCCCTTTCCAACATACCCTCCTGTCAGGGGTCAATTCAAGGAGGTCCAGCAACAGTGAATCCAGCAATCTGGTTGAGGTACCAAACACATGAAATAATTCACACAATCTGCAAACATGAAATGGAGTGAAGATATCCCCAAATATTGTGGAATGCTGAAAAATAATTGCAACATGCAGTTGAGCTTGGGATATATGCTGAAATGACTTAAATAAACTTTTTAAATGGTAATTCTTATTTTGGAATGCATTGTATTTTGAAAGAGTTCCATGAGAGATTTAAAATCAGAATTAGAATTAGAGGTCTTAATAGTGAGTGTTTTCCAGTGTTTTGATTGTTGTTGTTTTATTAATTGTTTGTAAATGGCTTAACATTTATGAAAATTAAAAATCTACAGATGCTGGAAATCGGAAACAAAAACAGTTTGCTGCAAACATTCAGCAGAACAAGTGAGTCCATGTCCAAGAGTTTCATTGAAGGAACTTTAACTGAGACATTAATTCTATTTCCCTTTCCACAGATGCTGCCGGCTTTGCTGAGTGCTTCATGCATTTTCTATTTTAATTAGTAGTGATTTAGAAATTACAATTAAAACACAAAGTACCTGTGCTATAACTTCAGGATAAGAGCTCAACTAAGAAAAACAAGCCCAAAACCAAAGTATTATCTAACTAAAAACCCCAACTTACAATAAATGACTCCATATGCAAAATGAAACCGGCTACCTACACATTAATTCTCTTTTTTAAAAAAACGAATCCTGTAGATGCATGTATATCATTGGGATTATCAAGTGGGCACCTCCCCTCATTGGTGTTTCATTGAGTTAGGCCCATCACACCTCAAGACGGCTCAACAGTTAGTTCTGGCATCCTAGAACCCCCCCCCCCAACCCCCTCAGTCCAGTCAGGTGAGATATGAAGGAACATTGTGGCCTCAAGATGAAGGAACATTGTAGCCTCAAGTCACTGGACTATGAGAAAAGAAAGATCAACGTATAAAATCAATAGAGACAAAAGCTACTGCAGATGCTGGCATCTTGAGCAAAATGTAAATTGTTGAAGTACTCTAATTCAACAGGTCAGGCACGGAGGACAGGCAACAACAGGCTCTGGAGGACATGACTAGGCGACGTTTCAGGTTAGGACCCTACTTTAGATCAATAAATGATGACACTACTTAGACATACACAAAGACATGCAGAAGTTAGAGGAACCCGAGAAATGAAGATTATGTGGTGTGAAGAAAGGACATTCTTTCCCTGGAAATGCAATGTTAAACCATAACCCGGTGCTGTTTATCAATGCTAATGATCAGTCCAAATAAAATCTCTTGAGAAATGATTTGCTACTCATGCCTCATGCATTGACTAAACGCTGCCAAGCTGGTTTGATTCCCTATTGACTCCCTGGCCAGTACACTTCAAAAATATTCCGCACTGGCCTCAAATCCCAAAGGTATATATCCGCTTTCTGCCAAGAATTTATAGTGCTAACAGGACAATATCATGCATTTATTAGGTTGCTACAATCTAACATTTATTTTGCAATATATTCGAGACGCGGATGTTCTCTTTGCTGTATCTCTAAAGCACACGAATACCAACCTGACGCTGATAGTGAAGATAATCGTTGTGTGGCCATTTCACACTGAATCTGTTTTAAATCCAATGCTAGGCATACATCTTCAATATTGTTAGCAGCCAGTTATATTTTATGTAGACATTGGTGCACCTTTTTCTAAACAAACTAATAGTTTGTTTTGTTCATTGTTGATGTTTTGCCATCGATAAGAAGACTAACATTTATCGTCCACCATCACCAATCACCCTTCAGAAGGTGTTTGTGGTTTGCCTTCTTGAACTGCAGCAGTCCTTTTAGGAGTCCCATGATTTCGACCCAATGGTGATGAAGGACTAGAGATTTATTTCCAGGTGAAGATAATATGTGAGTTGGAGGGAATATAGAGGTGGTGCTGTTCCCTTCCACCTGCTGTTCTTGCCTTTCTTGGTGGTGGAGTTCAGGGCTTTTTGAGAAGTAAAGTTTGGACAAGTAACTGCAATGCATTATGTAAATGGTATAGACTGCAGGTACGGTGCAACAGTCGTGGAAGAAATGAATGCTGAAGGTAGCAGATAAGGTGCTAATTGAGTAGGTCATTTTGTGCTGGCTGCTGTCAAGTTGCTTGAAAGTTGTTGGCATTGCACTCATCTCAACAAGTGGAGAATATTCAATTACCCTCCTGATTTGAGCCTAGGAGATGGTGGAACCATCTTGGGAGGACAGGTGAGTCACTTGCCCAGGTTACCTAGCCTCTGACCTGGGGTTACACAAAAAGCTGGAGAAACTCAGCGGGTGCAGCAGCATCTAAGGAGCGAAGGAGATAGGCGACGTTTCGGGTCGAGACCCTTCTTCAGCTCACTCACCCATTGCGCCGGTACCTAGCCTCTGACCTGCTCTTGTATTATTATCTTAATGTGGCTAGTGCATTTGAGTTTCCAGCCAATTATTACCCATAGGATATTGACAATCAAAGACTCGGCATTGATGGTGTCCAGAAGAAGTGGTTAGAGTTTCAGTTGTTGGAAATGGCCAATTCTTTGCACTTTTGTTGTATTCATTCTTCATTCACTATACCAAATATTTTTTTATTCAATTTAATTTTGTGATGTGGGATCACGTGTATTTACTGCCCTTGATGAAGTGCCTTGTGTCCTTCTGGTGAAGGTACTCTCACAGTGCACTGAGGCAGTGTAAATGTTAGTTGCCTCTTCAGAGTCCATGTCTGAATGTTGAATCGGTCTTTGTGCATGCATGGCTTACTGCATGGCTGCATGGTTTATTCATTTACAAAGGAGTTGTGAATGAAATTAAGCATCGTGCAATGATGCAATCAGCAAACATCCTCACTTCGGATCTTATCGCAGATACAAGGTTATTGTTGAAGGTGATTAGCCTGGGACCCTACCATGAAGTACTGCTACAGTAACGTTTTGCCCTGGGATGAATGACATCTAACAGCCCAACCATCTGCCTCTGTGTCCCGAGAGCATTTGTCTTTTGACTTCAGTTTTACCAAGACATTTTGAAAGCACATTTGCTCCAATTCTGCCTTGATGTCAAGGTCAATAATTCTCATCTTATTTCTGGAGTACAAATCTTCGATCATTATTCGGATCAAGGCTGTGATCAAGTCTGGAGCTGAATGTTTCTTACAAATCCTAGACTGGGCACCTGTCAGGGTCAGTAAATACTGATTCATTACGCTGTTGACGACTGCTTCCAGCACTTGGAGAACTGATAATTGAATGTAGACTGACTGGGCAATAATTGGTCCGATCTGATTCATCCTGCTTTTTGTGAACAGGACATTCTTGCACAGTTTTCCACATTGCCGGATGGCTTCCAATGTTGTAGATAGACTGTTGTAGATAGACTGAAACACCTTGAACATGGATCTGGAGTGCAGGTCTACAGCTTGGATGTTTTACAGACCATGGGCTTTTGCTGTATCCAGTGCTCTTAGCCATTGAATGCATCAAGCATCATGAACACTGGCTCCAGTGATGGTGGGGATCCCGGGAGGAAGTTGAGATGGATCATCTACTTAGGATTTTTGGTGGAACTGGGTTACAAGCTCTTCAGCCTTTTCTTTAGCATTAGCATGCTTGGACACACAATTGTTGAGGATGGGTATCCTTGCAAAGGCTCTTCTTCCTGTTGGTAGATTAATTGTCTGGCATCATCCTCAACAAGATGGGGTTGGACCGCAAGGCTTTAATCTTATCGCTACATATGGAAAGCTGTCATAGTCATAGTATCTTACAGCATGAAAACAGGCCCTTCAGCCCAACTTGCCCACACTGGCCAACATGTCCCATCTACACTAATCCCACGTGCCTGCATTTGACCAATACGCCTCTAAACCTGTCCTATCCATGTACCTGCCTAACTGTTTCTTAAATGTTGCGATAGTATCGGCCTGAACTACCTCATTCCATGCGCCTACCACCCTTTGGGAGAAAAGGCTTCCCTCGGGTCTCACCAATGTCTTATACAACTGCAACATGACTTCCCAACTTCTATACTCAATGCTCTGACTTTTCTGTCTGGCATGAATGTTGTCCTGTCTTGAAAATAAAACGAGCAATATGCTGGCCATGAGTTTACAGATTTGGTGATGTACATTGCTGCTGCTGCTGCTTGATGGATGGCCATCTTGGACTGCCAGATATATTTTAGTGTATCCCATTTAGCATGTCTGTTGCACTGCACAACATGACGGAAGGTGTCCTTGTTGTGAAGATGAGACATTGTCTCCACAAGAACCGTGCCCTTGTCCATTATACCAATGATATCGTGGATAGATCTATCATCTACAGGGAGACTAGTCCCTCACATTGATTCACTCTCAACCCGTCACCATCAATCAGGCTTCTCCGTCCAGGACTCGGCTTGTTCATTTTATGACCATGCTACTCTTGTGATGGACCCTGATGTCCCCAGCAAGAGTACACTCTGTGCCCTTGTAACTTTTAGTTTGTCTTCCTATTGCTGTTCAACTGCTTCAGCAGCTGATGGAGGATAGTAGGTAGTAATGAGGTTTCTTTTGTACATGTTTGACTATTGGTAGTTCTGCACTGCTGATGAGTCGGCGGGGGGGGGGGGGGGGGGGGGAGGGGTGGGAGATTGCAACCTTCACGTGGTCCGCCCTGTTTCGACTAATGCAATCAACTCAACGTGCACAAACAGAAGATCAAATAGAACAAGTTGTCCAACAACTTTAGGCTGTGCACGCCACACGAAAGAAGAAGAAGAAGAAGATGGAATACTCTAGGATTCTGATTGATGAGGCAGAATGACGTTTGACCAGTTGGTGGGACAGTTCCTCAATTTAGACACCACTCCTCAGTCGTTCAAAAGAGGACTTGGCAAGGTAATTTGAGTTAAAAAGGACTTTGCTGTGTTGGAATTTTGTGCATCAGCCAATGTCATGGTTCTTCCATTTTGAGTCCTTTTCATTTTAAGAGTGATAGTGCCACTGAGTGACTTGCAGGAATGCAGATTGCCTCCTCTGAAGGGCATGAGTTAAGAGATTGATCTTTATGAAAAGCCAGTGGTTTTCATTGTCATTATTATTCAGATCCAGTTGGCATTTTTTATTTTTCAAATTCTAGATCATTAATCTTAATTGAAATTCCACAGATGTTGTGGTGGGATTTGAATTTGTATTTCTGGATTGTTAGTTCTATAATCTCTGGATTACAGTCCAATAACAGAAACACCATACCCCCGTCATCCCCATTTAATCCATTTTGAATGATTAGTTTCTCCAATATATTTTCATTCTGGATAGTAACTAAACCCACCATGGTTCTAAATGCAAGATATGAAATTGGAACTGCCCACAGTTTGTGAAATAGTTAAACTGTTAATTAGGATTTCTTGTAATTAAGATACTATCCAGCTGGAATATCATCAAAGTGCAAATAAAACAAACAATTTATTAACGTTATTATGACTGACCAAATTTACCTAGTCAATATAAACACTATTTTGACTGTATCTGCATTTTGCATATTGTAGTAAATCATCTACTTGGACAGATTTAACACAACCAACCAACCATTTTCAGTTGTCCTTTCATGCATGTTTGACCAAAGACAAATTAAACAAAATTAATCACATGAAGGAGCACAGGATGAATAAACACATGCTATCAGCTCCAAAAGCACTGCAGTCATTGACAAAGGTAGAGGTAAATCACTTCACACCCTGTGTGCAAAAACCTGCAGCATTAGCATCAATTGTTTCACTGAAATACTGGCCGAACTGAAGATAATAACAAAATACTGAATGAATTCCAATGTAAATATTCCAGATGTTATTAATAAAATATGCTTAGTAGGGGACCTATCAGGAAACCATTGAAAGCAGTGCCTTTTTGACACCTTACCTTATGTTCAGTATATCTGTTGAATACATTAGAGAAATTATTATTTTTCATGATCAGACTCTGGGCTTTTTACTTAAGTTTTTTTTTCTCCCAAATTAAATATGTATATAAACAATTTACTGTTTTTGACTTGCTCCCTCAGTGAAAAAAAAACTGCTTCAAATGGCTGTAAATGCAGACCTTAAATTGGTTGATGAGAGCTAATAGTAGCCTTGAGGAACTGTGTTATTCTCTCACTGGGAGTGCAGTTTGTGTATGATATGTGATGACAATTGACAATGGGAACTCTGTTGGAAACTCTCTGTAAGACACATTCTGGCTGCAAACCAGAACTGTACCATTTCATGGCACAATTGGTTGATATTTTTTGTGAAACTTGGCAACTGGGGTTCATTCTAATATTTTGTCAGAAACAGTTCAGAATAACCGTTCTATTCCCCATAAAGGATGATATACCATTGAAAGTTTCCTATCTTGCAACCTGCACAACCTGTACAGCAGGGTAAAGCCTTTGCTGCACTGCTGGAAGGTGATAACAATTCACCTGCATGACCATTGTAGTAATGTTTTAAAACACTAGCTAGATCCAGATGCATGAGGTATTTTGCCATTTAATCAAATCCTTTCGAAAATGCCAACCTTACTATCTTTCAATTATAATGAGTAATGAATGAGTCCAATTTTCTGCAATTTCACATCCATCATTGATTTTATGGTCAGCTTAGATTCTGTTTGTTTGACAAACATTTTGGTGTATGGAAAGATGCCTGGAATAAATTGTAATTAAAATTTGAGTTGGCTCGTATTTCTCCTGCACCTAGATAATAATGAAGTAAAGGTTGCACTTGCTGAGATGAATGCCTCATCTTCATGGACTGATTCCAAGGAGATGAATGTGGAATGAGTGGGTGCAATTTCAACCTCTTCACTTGGTACATCACCCCAAAATGACTGCAAACTTCCAATGAACCCATGACAAATCAGAAGGATAATTCTATGATCAATAGAGAAATCCTTACTGAAGTGCAAGAAGTTGACCTAAAGAGGTGCAAATTTGAAAGTCTGGTTTCCATCTGTTGGTTGTATAGTCTGGGATGCTAGCTAACAATCATGGCAAAGTACACATCGCATTCTCCAACACCAACATCTTCACTTTAATGAATTTACAATTTTTTTATTAATTGTTTTATGCAAATAATATGACTTTCATAGATGTGTAGAAAGGAACTGCAGATGCTGGTTTAAACTGAAGATAGACACAAAAAGTTGGAGTAACTCAGCGGGACAGGCAGCATCTCTGGAGAGAAGGAATGGGTGACGTTTCGGGTTGAGACCCTCCTTCTGAAAGGTCACCCATTCCTTCTCTCCAGAGGTCCCGCTGAGTTCCTCCAGCTTTTTGTGTCTATCTTTGACTTTCATAAATGTACAATTAGAAATGCATGAACAAAATAAATAGTTTCATATCAATCTCCTCATCCTGATTGTTTGTCCACTCTCCTGATCACTGGCAACAGCAAAAATCATAATCAATTTGGTTGTGTGTGTCATTGTCTAAGAAAGGTGGTCAGGTGGCAGATAGGGGAGAATACAGTGAAGAAATAAAACTACGTTGTCAAGTCAGGATGAAATGAAGGCTTGGAATCAACATTGGTTCTACCACAAAATACAGGTAATTTCATATTTTTCATTGGCAAAAGGTTAGTACTACAATTATATCAAGGATAATTTAAGTAGAAATTGCTCCTAAAGATGCATACAATTCTATAAGGGCTACATGCAATTTTAAAGGCCTTATTTTATATCGCCATGATGTTAGTTAACAGGGGGAAAATATACCGTTGGGATAAAAGTACGTCTCTGACATACTACATCAGTGGCATATCAACATGGTTTATATGGGCTAGAGGTATCACTATAAACCAGTTCCTCTATCGACCAGCTGGTTATGTGGGTGGTTAATGCAGTAAGGGTGCTCTGAAGCAGAAAATGTATCGACACAGCCATGCATGTAAACACACTGTGTGTTTGTTGCTAGGCCAGATTAAACTGATTGCATAGGGGGATAAACAAGGAGGCAGGTGTCATAAATTCTCAGAATGAACCTCGATCAGAACACACAAACATTCCAATACCTAAGTTACAATTTTTGACATAACAGCAATATTTTTTGTTTGTTATATCTCGATATGATATTTATTATCAATACTAACCTGTGTCACAATAGTTGTCAGATATTCTGCATAACTTTGCCAGTAATAGAGGTTATATTAAAGCACAGAAATGATGTTGGTTCAGAATTAATGACGCAAGTAACAATGTTTTTAAACTGAGAATAAGCATTTACCATTGCATATGTGCTACATTCAACATTGGTCTTGAAACTAAAATATTATATTTAAATCTATGATAATTCAGATAATACATTAATACTAGATAACCCATTGTTCCTTTTAACTATATATTTGTCAACCTGTAATCACGATTAACTCGGGAACGCCAAATATTCGGCAGGCAAATGTTCCTAAATAACTAAAACAAAACTAAAGCTAATCAAACTATCATTTGCCTCAACCTTCCTATCTACCTTTGCAACGTATACAGAAGAGCAATGTAGGTGCTGTTCAGTGAAAGTCTTATTGTTTAACTACCAAATGCCCTGAATATCCTTATTAAATCCAGACAAGATACCGTTGCTCTTTCCTGGTTTTCAATGGCATGTTTCACGCACACGGGAACAGAGGCGGAAGAATGTAACGTTTTTTTAAAAAAAAATTACACACTCCATATTGTTCAAAGAATAACCTTGGCTCTTTTAAGTCTGATCTTAACTCGGGCGTCTGAATCTGAATCCCGTCGTTTAACCCTGCATTGTGTCACTATAGCAACAGAGGAAAGTGCACTTTTACATCCAACCAGCGGAAGGCACCAACGGATCCTTCGTTTTACAGAAAAGGGTTCTCGTCTCCGCATGGAAATCTCCCCATCATCCCAATAACTCGGTAGAAGCCCTGCGAAGCATCGAGCGCGGATGCTAGTAGCTCAGTGTTAGAATCTTGTTCGACTCCCTCACTAATTAAACCCAATCAACGAATAGGGAAAACCTGAACTAGGGTCGCTTCACTGCTCTCTCAGTGGCCTCTGCTGTGTGCAAACTGCAGAGCCGGCGGCGAGTGAACACGGGGGTAGCAGCGTGAAAGCACTCGGCCACTTTCCTGGACCAACCCCGCTCTTGAGCTGGGACAGCCTGTCCCTAGGGGCGCAGGTTTCTGTTACCGCCGCCTGTTCGCACAGGAACCCAGCAGAAATGTAACATTGCTTCGTTCCCTTAAAACAAACCCCACAATCCACTTCCCTCTTGTTAGAGTTAAATGTAGCTCTGATCAACGCCATAGGAGATGAGCGCTGCCGTCTCCCTCCAGTTAGATGCACCAGTGATCTCCCAGCTGTTTAAATGGTTAATCATATCAAAGACTCGCGTTTTGTTTTAATTTGGGGAGTATTTTTGCATATATTGTAGAATAAGGTAAATATACAAAGGCGACTCAGTATTCTGCTGTTCCAAACTCATGTTATCCGGTCTCACCCTCTGACAGTGAAAGCCGAAGCGGCAGACCAAACGTAATTGAGACCGAACGCGGGGAACTGCAGCTTAGTACAGCACCAGTGTTCCCAGTAGGGCACGATTACATTGCTACCATACAAACCAGCACCAAACCAGCCGCACTCTCGCTCTGTTGCGGGTGCAGCCCTGTGAGGGAGAGGGAGGTGCAGCCGGGTTTACTGAGCTCAAGATACTTCCTCCACTGATCGGCTTCATGGTCAAATGTTCTGCATCTGCCTCTAAGTCCAGGGGGAGTCCAGAACCAGGGGCCATTGTTTAAGAATAACGGGTTAGCCATTTAGAACGGAGATGAGGAAACACTTTTCATACAGAGAGTTGCGAGTGTTGAATTATCTGCCTCAGAGGGCGGTGGAGGCTGGTTCTCTGGATGCTTTCAAGAGAGAGTTAGATAGAGCTCTTAGGGGTAGCGGAGTTAAGGGATATAGAAAGAAGGCAGGAACGGGGTACTGATTGTAGATGATTGAATGGCGGCGCTGGCTCGAAGGGCCGAATGGCCTACTCCTGCACCTATTGTCTATTGATTTTGACCTAAACTTTAACGTTCAGTCACCGACGTGCTCCGAGTCCGCTAACTGAACAAAAAGTTGGAGCAGATGAAGGGCCCCGACTCAATTTCCCTCCTCAGATACTGCTCGACCAGATTAATCCTTCCGATTGTATTTTTTTTTTAAGTTAACAAACGGGTATAAATCAAGATTGGTGGGAGCAAGGGCTCCGTGTAAGAATATAAAATATGCGCAGACATGAACATGTGGGTAGATACATCACTCATGCTGGGAGAAGTTTGTAAAAACTGGCGCTCGGTTTACACAGGGAGATTTCACTGTTTGTCGGGTGTTTGCGAGAGAGGGGATCACTTCATCATCTGTATCCATGCCACAGTGCACAGCTCCACGCTCCGTGTTTGCGTCGAGCTGCCAGACACACACACACACACGGGCACAGAGAAGTTTTGTGGAATGCTTTCTTTCGTGTGTTGGCTGCCTGCTCGCGTACTCTGAGGCGAACCGTGTATGGACTGGGGGATGAAGCCAACAGATGTAGCCAAGGGATAGAGACTCGTTACTGTTTCCCCTGACTGAAGTGGTGCCGGGTGGATGAGGGGGAGGTGTGGGGGTAAGGGAGAGGTGTGTGTGGGTGGGTGGGTGGGGGTGGGGTGGACAGCAGCTGAGCGAGCGGAACTTAAAAGCAAATGTCCGATGGGGCTCGGAGAAGCAAAAAGAGGTCGAGTTAACAAGAAAGCAACTCGAATGGCTCCCCCCTCAACCCATCTTCCAATAAGGCAGCTTTACTGCCTCAGAAGTAAAACACTGCAAATGCAGGGCTTCTGGGACGAAATATACTCGTCGAGTCGAGCAGCATCTGCGGACTCTCTGTGCACCGGGACTGGTAGGAGATCGGCCCGCAGACGCTGCCTGAGCCGGAGAGGGGAAATATAGAACATAGGAAAATAGGTGCAGGAGTAGGCCATTCGGCCCTTCGAGCCAGCACCACCATTCAATATGATCATGGCTGATCATCTAAAATCAGTACCCCGTTCCTGCTTTTTCCCCATATCACTTGATTCCGTTAGCCCCAAGAGCTAAATCTAAACCACTCTTGCAGCGGCGCTTGTGAAGCCCTTCTACCTCTGGAACTCGGTGATGCCACCAACGCATCGGCACAACAAAGTTAGATGTATTGAAATATTTACACTCAAGCCAACCGAACAGCCCATCTCTAAAGTACCACGTCACATCGGCATAACTATACACGCAAACAGATGATAACAATGTTAAAGACCATCTCACACATCGGACTGGGGTGAGCGCCTTTCACGGGGGACCTGTCGCCACTTTGTGAGGACTGAGAGGGGGCGCCGAGTCAACTACACTGGACTGAGGGAGCCCCGTCTTCTCCCGGTGCATGTACACCAACGCTGCCACCCGGCAGCTCGCCCGCACGGCCGCTCGGCCTTCCAAACGCCTGTTATGGTCGCCACATAAACCAGCCACACTTGTGTCAATGCGATTTCAGCAACACAGCGCAAGAGCCAGGGTGATACCTGAACACGGGGGGACATTTGCCCGTCACACGGCTTGGGTTTAGTTCTCCAGAGCGGGACCCAACAACAGATAACTCAGCAACATCTGACCACTGAGTCAATGAGGGTCCGCTCAATAACATGACATTACTGTTTAATACAGGGCTACTGGGCGATTAACCGACCGGAACAGTCAGATGGGAAAGTGTACTCACTGCAGTAGGCGATCAGGAGGCTGGCGATGATCATGACTGCCCAGAAAGTTGAAGACATTCCGGGCCAGCGGTCGCCATCCTTGCGGCTGCTCGGCGGAGCCATGGGGAGGGGGTTCTTTCAGTTTCGCTTCACAAACCAAATCTCCTCTCCAACGAAGCCCTTCCTCCACGTGTAAACCCTAGCAGCGACATGTCTCTCCTGTGAGATCGCCGCTCAGCATCGCTGCCGCCTCCCGCCGACCATTGCCTCTACACACACAAGGTTGACTTCTCGGCTAGAGTTACTCTCGCGTCTCCCGTCCACTCCCGCTGCCGGGCTGCTTATTGCTAATAACTGCAACACCTGCAAACCATCCCCCGGGGCACTTTATTCAAACTCCTCGACGGGTTAATAAAAAATAGACATTTATCCTCGACGAACCACAGGCTTGGTTTTCTTGCGGCTCACGGAGTTGTGCATTCGGGTCTGAACCTTATAAAACATTGGGGGCCGAAGCCCAGCTTCGCGATGATGCCAGTGACTTGTAACACCCCTTTTAAAGAGAGAGATCCGAGTCAGGACGCAGTGAAAGCGTGATGGCAGGACCGGGGGGAGCCTGGTGCCCGTGGGTGATGGCCACACACACACACACACAGACTGAGGGAGCGGCAGAGGCAGTAACGCACCGGCCGTGTACAACAATATCACAGCCGTCCACCAGCAAACGTTAAAGCCCACCGACTAGAGATGCAGCCGCAGTTTTCCGGACGTGGTGGTTGACACGAGAGAGTCTTCAGTCACTTGCCGCTTGCTCCGAGGGGCGGCGGGGATCGGAAGTTTTCAAGGGTGTTTCTGCTAGCCTCTGGTCATTAACACAGTTCCAGGTTGGAGCGGAGAATTCAAGCCTCTCGCACTGTCTGACGCAGCCCCCTCTTTAAGCGAGGAATCATGTTCAGTTCCCGAGCACGCCCACAAAACTGGCTTAGGGTAAGACTGGAAAACATCATTTTAAACCAGCGCTTTTCTTTCTAAAACAAACAAAAAAAAACGCCATTCTCACTAAGCAATTCGAATGCACCGGATATCAAAATGGGGTTTATTCTGAAATAAAATCAGAACAAATGCTGGCAGGTCTTCAGCAGCCGAGGCAGCATCTGCGGAACGTGAAGCAGGTTAACTGACAACGCTTCTGGTTGAAGAACCTGCCCGGAGAGGTGTCAGGCGGGGTCGTGTATTTTGAAGGTAAGTGCAATGTTGAGATCCAATACAAAATGTCTCAAAGGCATAACTTTACAAGTGGAACATTTTGCACGTAATCGTTCAACTACGGTGCAGAGACGAGGAACACAGCGTATGTACAAGGAGCTGAAGGAATTCAGCGGGCCGAGCGACTCGCAGAGCACTTTGTTTTTGTTCCAGATTCCAGCATCTGCAGTCTCTTGTGTCTACAGGGAGATGCGAAATGTGAAGTTGTGTGTGGTCTTGCCTCTTGCTACTGTGTGCGGGCCACGGCATTATTTTCCCTCTCGCATCTGTGTCAGACTATAATGCTGAAGCCAGGTTGACACATGCTCTGACATTTGTATAGTATTCCATCGCCGTTTGAAGCGTTTGGACACAAAATGCTGGAGTAACTCAGCTGGCCAGGCAGCATCTCTGGAGAACAAGGATAGGCAACGTTTCGGGTCAAGACCCTTCTTCAGACTCTGAGGCGTTGACTCCGCTTTAAATACACCGCCTGACACTCTGCTCCAGATTAGGCTCTTACTTTGTGTAATTTAATCAAATCCTAACCCATGCCAGGTGGTACATCGTGGCAATGGAGTATTTTGATGCCACCCGCCCCACCGCTGACCATGCCCGCTGATGGTACAATGGATACGGGTGGGTTAAGGAGATATATTCTCGTGCTTGCAAGATAAAAAGCGCACCCAAAATGCCATTAAGTACTTTCAGTACGGGGTGCATGAAGCAGCGAACCACCAGGCACATTCTATTCCTATGCTCCAGTCCTATCACATCAGAATCGCCCAGTCTCCGCTGGATCCCATTACAATACAAAATACCATCCATCATCAAGGGTGTGAATACATTGGGTGCTTCGTGTGATGTGCAGCCTATTCAATAATATGTCGGAGAAAAGAGAGCGAGTGTTACTCAATATCCCCGACCCGATCACTGCCGTGCTCAGGGGTTACCAGCGGGTCACCAGTTGATTGACAGATCACCTTGTTGACTGCCTAATGGAGCCAATAAAGGGACTAATCTCCAAGAGATTGATGTGTATGCATGTTGCCAGGGAAACATATCATCATCAGGAATTGTGCAGTTGCCTGAAGTCGAAGGTGCTCAAAAATGTGCGAGGAAATGTGCTCAACCTGTAGCTTCCATCTGAAGCAAAGTGCTGAAATTCATGACAAAATGATTTGCGTGGTTAAAAATATTGATCATTTTAAATTAGCTTGCTGTCTTTCATTGGATCTGCCTGTAGATTATAGACGGGGATGTATATTATCAGTGAGACAGGTAATTTCACAGTCCATAGAATTGCTATTTCACACATGTGAAATAACAGCTAATATTCACCAGTGGCACATGGTTGTGCTGGGATTGATTAAAAGGTGCTGGGATGGGATGGGATGTGGACATACAACTGTTTGTATCTTAAGTCGGGGAGCAGAGAAAAATAGTGGCTTGAAAGGATCAATATTTCACTGATGATCATGGTGCATAAGCACATAAAGTGATCATGGAAGCATTCACTAATGTGGCAGGTTAGCAACCTGCTGCCAATTTCCCAAGCTGTAATGACTGGAGATGGATTGGTGATGAGGTAATGCAAATGAGCAGCGGCAATGCACCTTTTCTCAGTTAAGAGGAAAGAGAAACATATAATCAAACAGTGAGTTAACTCTCTCCCAGCCAATTGCCAGTTTCTAGTTACAAACCAGCTTTGACAAGGAAACGTAAATAGCATGGTCATCTCTAAACTAGAGGGAGGGGACCTAAAATACAAAGTGAGAACATTCATAATATTTTTCAGATTCCACTTCAAGGCACAGAGCAAACAGATTGTGTCATCAGATTCTGACCAATTTGCCAATATGACAAAGCCAGAGGTAATCATGGTAAATGACCTTGCACAATCATATCAAATACAATTGCTTTAAATGCTTTGCAATGCAATACAATCTGTGCTTCAGTCTTGTGGCTGAATTAGTGGACTGGCAGGAAGAGATCAGTCATTTGGATCCAGTGGTTTGAATTTCTATCTCACCATGGATAATTTAAATTCAAATAATTAAATAAATCAGGAATTAATTCTGGCCTCATAATGGTGACCCTGAAACTATCAGATTGCCATAAAAATCCATCTGATTCACTGATGGTCTTCAAGAAAGGAAACCTGGCATTGTTATCCTGTCTAGACACTCACATGAATGAATCATAATCAGAATTATAATCATACTTTATTAGCCAAGTATGTTTTGCAACATACGAGGAATTTGATTTGCCATACAGTCATACTAATAAAAAGCAACAGAACACACAAAATACATTTTAACATAAACATCGACCACAGTGACTCCTTCACATTCCTCTGTGATGGAAGGTGGAAAAAAATGTTCAATCTCTTCCCTTCTTTGTTTTCCAGCAGTCGGGTGCCTCTAACCTTCCGTTGACGGGATGATCTTACTCCCATAGCCGGCGACGGGCCTCCTCGTCAGGGCGATCAAGCTCCTGCATCGGGGGGAAACTCAGCTCCCCCGCGCCAGCTGATCTGACTCCGGGTCGGGGCTTGTCGAACGTCATGCGGTTTTGGAGCTTCCTGACTCGGTCTCTCCCGAGACTGCGATCTCCTTCATGTTAAAGTCCACAGGCCACGGTTGGAGCGTCGATCCCAGGCAAGGAATCGGCTCTGATGGTAAGTCCACGCCCTGCGGTGGGGCTCAAAGTCAGTTCCGGCAAGGCCTCCAGCTCCGATGTTAGGCCGCAGAGCGACCGGAGATATGACCCGGAAAACAATCGCATCTCCAGCAAGGTAAGAGTTAAAAAAAGTTTCCCCACATAAAACAAACTGGAGAACATTCCACTTCAGTGATGGAATATTGCGCTGGGGGAATGGGTCGAGTTGGGGGAATGGGTGAGTGGTGGAATATTGCATTGGGGAATGGGTTGCCTTGGGGGACCAGGCTTCCCGTGTGACTTTGACCCAATGGGTCCCACTCAGTCTAGTTGATCATAACATTACAAAGTTAAAACTGGTTTTGGAGATGAACAAGACTTAACAGAGGTGTTAGGAGGAGGAATGATTTCAACACATTGACAAATCTGGTCTGGGTATCTTGGAGAAAAGTTGTCAAATGCAATAGTATAATTATAAAGGAATATATTGAGGAGATGATTTGTGTATAGTTTAGGAACAAAGAAGAAATTACAGGGAATTAGTGTCAGGGACATCAAATGGAATGGAATAGGGTAAAACAGCAAAGAGTCATATGGCAGTGAAAATATTAACTACAGAACTGAAGCAATTAATGAAATAAAAAGGGCAAATAAACTGCACAAAAATAGATTCCCAGTTAACATAAAGGAAATCTAAAAATCTTTTATAGGCACAGTGAGAGTAAAACTAAAGTTAACAATAGAGTATCCAGGTCAGCTGGGACTACAATGGAAATCTATTGGCAGAGAGAGAAGGTATGATTGAGGTTCTAAATTAATTACTTGAATCATTCTTTTACCAAATAAAAGACACCATCAAAGCTACAACAAACAAAATGGTGTAGAGATTCACATTGAGGCAAGTGTTGAAACATAGAACGGCAGATGCCAGTTTTACAATCGGGTTAGATCTAAACTGGGAAGGTTCCAACCAAAAATATCACCTATCCATGTTCTCCAGAGATGCTGCCTGATCTGTCGTGTTACTCCAGCACTTTGTATTATTACTGAGATAAAATGCATAAAGGGGAACTAGATAAAATCCATAAAGAGGAACTAAAAGCCATAAAGGAGAACAGTGCTTATAGATAAATCACCTGAGCCGGATGCATTTAAGGGTTGAGAAATAGGTGTGTAAATTGCAAGTACACAATCTTCTAATCCTAATTAAAAGGGTGTTGTCAGATGACATACTGCAAATTTAATAATCATTCTTAAAACAGGATAAGGTATATTGGACAAAAACATACCAGCGTATGAGGAAGCTTTCAGCAATAACAATCTGAGAGAAAAGTTAAAGCCAACTGGGAGAAGTATGGATCAATAAAAGAACCAGTCTTGTTAAGAGCAAATTATAGGTGACTAACTTGATTGAGATCTTTGATGAAGAGTTCAAAAAGCAGAAATTGGACAGCTCCATTGATAATCAAGAATTCCAAAAGGCAGTGGTTAATATACCATGCTAGACGTGATTGAAACTCAAGTTCAGTGCTTAAAATGTACTTTAGCAATATCAGTGCAAAATTGTCTAAGGGATAAAAGGTATAAAAGGGCTAATGGTTGTTTCTTGGGACTGGTATACAACAAATTTACTATTGTGCCATGTTAGGGCCTTTGCTGCCTTTACTCTTCATTCTATGTGTGGAGTTGTAGGGCATAATAGGGAGTTTTGAAAATTATATGAAGGTTTAAAATTTTTCACACAAAGCAAGCTAGTAATGAACCTCAAAAAGGACAGAAATGGATCGGTAGAATTGGCAGTTAAATGGCAAATCAAATTTAGTGCTGGATAGTGAGATAGGAAGAATGAGGAGAGACAATGTCTTGTAAATGTGACACATTTATGGAATCAAAAGGAATCGTCCGCTGAATTCCTCCAGCATTTTGATCTACCTACAATCCTCCGACATTTTCGCCACCTCCAACGGGATCCCACCACTGGCCACATCTTCCCAGCTCCTCCCCTGTCTGCTTTGTGCACAGACCGCTTCCTCCGTAACTCCCTGGTCAATTCGTCCCTTCCCACCCAAACCACCCCCTCTCCTGGTACTTTCCCTTGCAACTGCAGGAAATGCTACACTTGTCGCTTTACCTTCGCCCGTTGAATCCATTCAAGGACCCAAGCAGTCTTTCCAGGTGTGGCAGAGGTTCATCTGCACCTCCTCCAACCTCATCTATTGCATCTGCTGTTCTAGGTGTCAGCTGTTCTACATCAGTGAGACCAAGCATAGGCTTGGCGATCGCTTCGCCCAACACCTCCGCTCGGTTTGCAATAACCAACCTGATCTCCCGGTGGCTCAGCACTTCAACGCCCCCTCCCATTCCAAATCTGACCTTTCTGTCCTGGGCATCCTCCATGGCCAGAGTGAGGCCCACCGTAAATTGGAGGAGCAGCACCTCATATTTCTCTTGGGCAGTTTACACCCCAGCGGTATGAACATTGACTTCACTAATTTCAGTTAGTCCCGGCTTTCTCCTCCCCTTCCCAGCTCTCTCTCAGCCCACTGTCTCCGCCTCTTCCTTTCCTCTTCACTCCACCCCCTTCCCCACCCTCACATCAGTCTGAAGAAGGGTCTCGACCCAAAATAGGGTCACAGCCCTGTTTGCTTCAATCCATAGATGCTGCCTCTCCTGCTGAGTTTCTCCAGCATTTTTGTCTACCTTCGATTTTCCAGCATCTGCAGTTCCTTCTTATACAAAAATAATTTAGTGCTCTATCACTACTGTTTTGGATCCTATATACAAATTACCGCCAATGGTTTCTGATCCTTATGCCCCTGTCCCACTTAGGAAACCTGAACGGAAACCTCTGGAGACGTTGCCCCCCACCCAAGGTTTCCGTGCGGTTCCCGGAGGTTTTTATCCTCCGGCAACCACCTTCAACTAGCATCGCAACTGGCTTCGACTAAAACATTACCGATTTTTAAAACGGAAACCACTTTCGACCATTAGGGAGACTGACAAAAACCTCCGGGAACCTCTGGGAACCGCACGGAAACCTTGGGTGGGGCGCAAAGTCTCCAGAGGTTTCTGTTCAGGTTTCCTAAGTGGGACAGGGGCATTACTGTTCTTTAGCTCCAAATGATTCTCTTTCTTGATCAGAGAGAATGAGCACAAAGGCTAAATTGCTAAAAAAAAAAAACTGTTCCTTCTGAAGCAATATGTCCAATTTTGGCCACTGCATTTTAAGTGGATTGCAGAGCTGAGAGATTAAACACATCCAGCTAGACTTGAGAAGCTACAGTTATTCTCTTGAGGTCTGGGAAGGTTCTGAGAAGACTTGCCAGATTAAAATTAACCATTTTTAGGGACCAAAGAGAACAGATTTAAGGTCATTGATAGAGGAAGAAAGAACAACCTGAGGGAGAAAAAAAACAATTTTACTAAAAGTGACTAGGATTTGGAATGCACTGTGTGCTGGGGTAATAGAAATAGCTGCATTTGAGAAGAAAGGGAAAAATGGACCGTTTATTTGAGCCATGACACCAACTAGATAAATGCCGAGTTAGATATGGGAAGACTGTTATATAGAACTAGATGGTATGTTTGTGCGAATATATTGAAATATCTCCAGATAACTAATCAATGTAATTTTTTTTTAATTTGGTAAGTGAACCACACGGTCTTATTCCAATTTTTTATTTATTTACCTCTTTTGTTTCCCTATTTATTATTATTTTTTATTTTGATTGTTGTTTTTCTTATATTGGTTTTATTTATGGTGATTGTGTTGCACTGTTTTCTATATAAGTGAAAAATCAATAAAAACGCAAGTGAAAAACAAAAAAGAAATAGCTGCAACATTGTCTTGCGCCAGTGTATGTGATAAATATGTGAAGGATGCCTTTTGAAGATAAAGGGGATATGCTGCGAGTGTGACACAAAAGAATTATACATACCTGATGGGCCAAATGGACTCCTCTGGTCTGTATTGTTTTAATGTATTTCAAAGCATTGAGGGTGAAGCGTGGGATAAAAAAATTATTGCAGAGGTGGAAATGGGCAACATCATTTTAATCTGCAAAAAAACAACTAGGATTAAGCACCATGAAACAACAAAGGGAAGGATTGGAATTTTAGTGAGTTTTAAGATACAGGTAGAAAGCTTCTGAAAGCCTTCAAGGTTAGGTTTGCCATATCAGAGGCACTACAGATTACAGTGTTGAGGATGTGTGAAGTGATGAAAGGAATGAAAATAAGTCTTGTAAGAAATAGGATATGGATTTGAAACTTGGGTCAAGGTCACACACAATAATTATGGTTGTGAGTCATCTATTTTTTTATAAAGGGAGAAGCTATGGAAAGGAATGGAACTTGGGCACAGTACGGAATTTTTGGTGGGACAAAAGAAATAGTTCTAATTTGCCCACTGTTCCATTTGAACAATTCAAGCATTTAATTGAATATAATAGTGATCTCTTTACATTTCAATAGCTCAAACAATAATTATATTGTTAGAATTAGTGACGATAACTTTATTCCAAAGTTTGTTGGCTCTCAATTCCATAGTTATTTTCCATATGGCATGAACAGTATTGTTAAATGACATTTGCAATACTTGTATTTATGGGAAAATGTATCATAGCCAATTTGAAAATTGCATATTGACAGAAGATTATCAGGGAAGCTGATGGCAAATGCCATCATTTAGAATTGGAAATATTGTCATGCATTTCATTAGGTCATAAGTAATAGGAGCAGAATTAGGCCATTCAGCCCATCAAGTCTACTCTTCCATTCAATCATGGGTGATCTATCCCTCCCTCCTAATCCCATTCTTCTGCCTTCTCTCCATAACCCCTGGCACCCTTACTAATCAAGAATCTATCTATCTCTGCCTTAAAAATATCCATGATGGCCTCCACAGCCTTCTGTGGCAAATAATTTCAAAGATTCACCAGACTCTGACTGAAGAAATCCCTCCTCATCTCCTTCCATAGGAATGTGCTTTAATTTTGAGGCTGTGACTTCTGGTCCTAGATTCTCCCACCAGTGGAAACATTCTCTCCACATCTTCTCTATCCAAGCCTTTCGTTATTCGTTTCATTTCACATTTAATTTCACAATCGAAAATAAATTTATTTTTGCTGTATTTCCTTAAGATCACCAATTACTTTTCTAAAATGGAGGATGGCAACAAAGTTAATATACACAAAAAACGGTGATTACTGTAACAAAACTGCTTCTGTGAAACACATGAATATCATTGTCACACTCACTGCAACAAATGCTTGAGTGTAATTCCAAATAGAGGAGAAAGTTTCCCTATTTTAATGCAGATGAGAATGCATCAGTAGTTGATTCAATGGGTAAGCTCACTATTAATAAGATGCCAATGATGTGGCTTGCCCAGAGGCTGCATCAGTGCATTCTGTTTATTTTACATTACAAGGCCTTTTCCCAATCTCTCTGACAAATTTGTCATTCTTTGAAATGCTGCTACATCCAATCATTTAGTGCCTACAGGGAGGTAAATTGCAGTGCAGGGTCCGAGGCAGAAGTGATTTTGAACCAATGATCAAGATATAATAGAAGCACAGAATATTAAAAAATATATTGAACTTTGAATATTTTATGCTCAATGCTAATTTTGATTTTATTATAATTTTTATGGCAGTATTATGATATGTTTCAAATTAAAAAAGAAATTAACAAGTTTTATTGTCATTTCAACAATAATTTAACTAAGGCATTATGCAGCACATGTCACTCTGAGTGGGGAACAATAAGAATATTTAGCTAATAACTTCCTATATCCAAGATGCTCAAGAAGACCAGAAAAATTCACAGCTCAGAAATGTCCCCATATATCAATTTCAGTTTAGCTTGGTTGTGGTTGCGATTCATTTGATCCTTCGACATGTAACTACTGTTGGAAATGCATCTAGCAGGTTTCTGCCTTTGACCATGCTCTGGTCTGTTCTTACAAAGACAAAGAAGTCCTGAGTGCGAAACAACCTTAAAAGCCTTCAGTATAAATCTCATCAATTTCTGGGATATCCGTTCTTCCTGTGTTGTTTATTATTTTGTGAAAGTGATTGCTGAAGCAATCACAGTGTACCAGCTTTTATGAATTCTTTATCTCCCTTCACAGATGCTATCAGACATGCTGAACATTTCCAGCATATTTGTTTTTTTTATATTAAAATTATATTATTCCTGAAATATAAATGTTGACAATAACATGGCAAGTAAAAGAGTGCTTTGGGCTAACTTCATTTAATACGATACCTTACAGAGTCAATCACTTCTGATTTAATTGTCATTCAGTATTGTTTAGAATAAAATGGAGGAAGCGAGCAAGATTTCTGTATGACACGTACACCAGGCTGCTGCAATGTTCTAATCTCAATCCTTTCTCTTTGACTAGTATCTTAAAAATGTATTCAGCACGAATTAGATGATAAATGTCGTGTGGGTCCAGATTAAAAATGATTGCTTTGCCCTCTAAATCACAAGAAGTATCTAAATATATTGTGTCAGTGGTAATATAAAATTGTATCATCACATTTAAATAGCAGTTAAATATTTTCCAATATGATTACTTCTGAAGCTCCTTATTTATGTATTATAAATGGCAAAGCACTGCACAAATCAGCTTTATATATAAGGCTTCCTACAATGAGATACTATGTAAACTTACAAAATTCTTAAGGGGTTGGACAGGCTAGATGCAGGAAGATTATTCCCGATGTTGGGGAAGTCCAGAACAACGGGTCACAGTCTAAGGATAAGGGGGAAGTCTTTTAGGACCGAGATGAGAAAAACATTTTTCACACAGAGAGTGGTGAATCTCTGTAATTCTCTGCCACAGAAGGTAGTTGAGGCCAGTTCATTGGCTATATTTAAGAGGGAGTTAGATGTGGCCCTTGTGGCTAAGGGGATCAGGGGGTATGGAGAGAAGGCAGGTACGGGATACTGAGTTGGATGATCAGCAGGCTTGAAGGGCCAAATGGCCTACTCCTGCACCTATTTTCTATGTTTCTATACGCTATAGTTTACAGAGGACTAAAGGCATAGAGTCAGAATCATGCAGCATGGAAACAGGCCCTGCAATCTAACTTTCCCGTGTTGACCAAGATGACCCATCTACACTAGTCCCACGTGCCCCCGTTTGGCCCATTTCCCTCCAAACCTTTCCTATCCATGTACCTGTCAAAATGTCTTCTAGATGTTGTTACAATATATGCCTCAACTACCTCCTCTGGCAGCTCGTTCCACATACCCACTCTTTTTGTAAAATAGTTGCCCCTCAGGCACCCACTAAATCTTTCTCTCTCACCTTAAACCTAATTGATAACATTCTGGAAATTAAGTGGAGTATAAAATTATTCATATCCTCATGCACTAAATAAATTGTTCAAACAACACTGTTCAATGACAAAAATAATTCAATGATTTGACATTAAATAATGATCTAAAATATGTATCATATAAATAATCAAAGGATATAAATGTTCTGCTTGGAATGAATTTTGACATTATGCATTGCATGTACTGCCCAAGAAAGCTATTTTTCAAGTCACATTGATAAAGCAGATGGCAACCTTAAGGAGGCAATTTCCTTTTGAATTCAACAGGTTTCTAATGTAATTAAATGAATCATATTGCTGGCCTAAGCAGTTACCTGCTGAAATAGTCACAACCACTTCTGGAAACAAGAGAATAGCAATATGGATAAAAGGAGCTTGCAAGCACATTAAGCTGCAATTCTTATGCACAGTCATCATCTCCATTCAACATTGACATTGGAACTCGGTTTAAGGTAAAACATGTCAGCACAATCAGTGGAAATTAACCTCCTCTGAAGCAGTGATCCTGGTTCTACCATTTGGCTGTTTCAGGATTTAGCAAATTTAAGATCATGTTGATAGCAGAGACTCCTATGCATGGAAATGTAAAACAGGCTATATGATATACAGAAAGTACAAATTGGGAAATGTTAATAGAAACACTTACATTTATGGATTCAGGACCCAATGCGATTTACAGGCAATTACATATTCTGAAGCATCCGTCAACCTTGCGATAAAGGAAATACAGCAATTAATTTGTACACAATATCCCACAAAAGCAAGAACAGTGATGACTATAATCTACTTTTTAGTATGGTGGATTGATAGCAAAATGTTGGTCAGCAATTATGTAGCTGTTCTTGCCCAATTTCCGAGTCTCCTTTCAAAATATTTCAAGAAATATTTTAATACTCATCTATGACAAAAAAGGCTCAATATTCCACTTCATCATGAAGTTGGAACCTCCAACAGTGTGGCACCCAAGTGTCAGATTAAAAATGTTGACCTCATCTCCTTAGAGTGGAATCTGAACCTATAACCATCTGGCTCTGAGAGCATACTATACTGAGTGACAAATTACACAAATTACTGAATGTTTGATTATTTGAAATGCTGTCGATGTAGTCCACAAATAGTTGTACCATGAGGATACATGTAGGATCTAGTATGTAAATAGCTCGTTCTAAGCTTCCCCCCAGTTTAGTTTTTGTCAAAAATCACTGAGTCAAGCACTTGCGCATCCAAACTTTATTTTGACAAAACACAATTACAGTTCCACTATTATACCTAATGACCACAGGTTCGATGCTCGTAGCTGCCTGATTAAGCCCTTTCTAGCCTCGCTCAAGCAGAGACACTCCAGGAGGTCACGCAGTCCTAAGAATTCTCCCCGAAGATCGACATAGGTCCCCGAACCTTGAGGGGCCGAACCATAGGGGATGGTCTCTTTACAGTCCAATAACAGATATCGATTAACACAGTATATGATAGACATTTCCGAAACCCAATAAAACAGTGACTAATACAAAATATTCAAACGGTGCTTCTGAAAGGAAGTAAACATAGCAACATTTGCCCAGATATTCAAGAAACCAAGACAAGGCTCAATACTTAATCCAATCAACATCTAGCAAAGTAAAGTTTTGTAACATTATATACAATGTGTATGTCTGGTTTGCATTCATCCAATCCATTCCATGCTATTTGCACCTAATTGTCAGGATCTGCAGATGTTTCATTCTCTTCCAGCATCTCCTATCCAGGCTCTAGACAAACTGGCACCATTCTGCAGCTTGCCCTATTTCTGCAGAATGCACATTTAAATTGACCAAATGGCCTAGCAGCCTTTACTCAATTTTAGTGTCCTGGCCTCTCCAATTTGGCCAGAATTAACAAGTATACATGAGGATAACCCAGTAGTATGAATATGATTCTATGATTCTAGTATGAATATTGACCTCTAATTTCAAGTAACCCTTGCTTTCCCTCTCTTTCCATCCCTCCCCCATCCTAGTTCTCTGATCAGTCTGACTGTCCGCCTGATTAAATTTTACATTGCATGCCTCGTTGTCACCTTCCCAAAGCTAACTCTGAAGAAGGGTCTATCTCCTTCGCTCCTTAGATGCTGCTGCACCCGCTGAGTTTCTCCAGCCTTTTGTGTACCGATGATCTATTCTACATTTTCCTTGAAATTATCAATGATCGATTCAATGGTCACCTTTGATCTCTCATTTTTCACACCTTACCCTACCATATCTCACATTTCCCTCTCCCCTGACTCTCAGTCTGAAGAAGGGTCTCAATTTAAAATGTTACTCATTCCTATCCAGAGATGCTACCTGTCCCACTGAGTTACTTCAGTATTCTGTGTCCATCTCTGTTGTACAGTTTATGGAATTGATTTCAGTCTGGGAGGAAAATTAGTTATGTTTATCAACTTCAGGTAATAGTTGGCGGTCAAGGTGACAGGTAAAAATACCCTAGGTGTAAAGGAACACTCATCTTCTCCCTTATAGTGACCCGTGCTTACAGTGCATATGGTGAGCCGTGTTCTTTTGAATTTTGAAAAAGGATATGTTAGATGCTGATATTAAGGATTTGTTTAGTTGATTTCAGTAATTGATTACTAATGTCCAGCCTGTTTGCCCCGAACCATCGGCACTGTGCTCTTGGTGGGAAATCTGGTACGCTTTAGCTTTGTGACTAACAGCAAGAGTTTAACCAGAGAGTTAGCTTAACTAACTCTTGCATAGCTAGAGAGGAGGATGAACTAGAGAGGACATATGGGATACTCAATGAGAGAGTCATAGAATTCAACAATGTGGAAACAGGCCATTCAGCCCACCACATCCATGCTGACCAGTGGGCACCTTCTGCACTATTCCCATCTTCCAGTACTTGATGCACAACTATTTATTCCACAGCAATTCCAGTGCTCATCTCGACACTTCTTAAATACTGTTGTGACTCTTCTTCCGCCACTCTCCCAATCAGCGTATTCCAGGTACTCATCATTGTTTGGATGATAAAGGTCCCTTCAGTTCCCCTCCGAATCTCTTTTCCTTTACCTTAAATCTAAGACCTCTAATATTCTCACCTCAAAATAGTTTCCTGCAGTCTGCCCTATCTGAACTCCTCTACAAGAGTACAAAATGGTACCTAAAACTTAGTAACTCTTGTGTACTGATTCAGTGTGGGGTTCTGTCTGACACTCTTGTACTTAATATGATTTTGCCTATTGTACAGTGGAATTGTCACATCAGTGTGCAAATAAAAATAATTTCACTGTATTCAGGTACACATGACAATAAATTACCATTGAATCGATCATTGATAATTCTATACACCGCATTTATGTTTGCTAATCCCCTTTGTTCCAGTGAAAACAGACCCAGCATCTCTAATGTTTTCACACAACTGAAAATAGACAACATCCCAGTCAATTTCCTCCATATCTTCCCTTGCATTCTCATATCTTTCCAACAGTTTGCTCATCAGAACTGCACGCAACATTCTTGCAGTTCAGACCAATGTTGTTGAAGATTGCAGTGATGAAATGTTTCAACTAGAAGATGTCATAAGCTAAGTAAGTTACATAATGTGAGATAATGAACTGATTATATATATTTTTTAATTTTAGTTAAATTGCAATGATAATTTGCATAGATTGTTATGATTATTTTATCAGTATGACATTTAGTATGAGTGGTGGCTATGTGGAATGAGCCGCCACAGCAGTGCTTCTATTGTAGGCCGAATGGTGCCAGAAATGTGCATATCGTTCCTTGCTATCAGTGTCTATAATAGATCGTCATCCTATAAGCTACTTGTTGATGTAGGACTCCTTACTTAATTAATACTTTTTATTTCTTAAACTTTTTGTAATATTAAAAATTCAACTAATTTGAAAATCATGTTTTTATCTTTTTAAACACGCCCGTATGCCATACAAGTGTGCACCATCACAAAGAAAACCCCATCCCAGGGCAATTAGATGAAGCAGGTACAATAACAACACTTAAAGGGTGTTTGGTCAAGTACATGGATAGGAGGGATATGGGAAAAACATGGGCAAATGGGCCTAGCTTAGATGGGGCACGTTGGTCAGTATGGACAAGTTGAGCCAATGAGCCTGTTTCCATGCTGTATGACCAGGTGATATAAATCAAAATAATGAAACATGATAATTTATATGTATCGTTACTTCACCTGTTCATGCCTGGTCCACCTTAATAGAGATTGAAATGTATGAAAGGTAAGGAGAAATGAAAGGTAAAAATGCATAAAATCTCTTGCCCAGAGTGGGGGAATCCAGGACCAGAGGACATAGGTTCAAGGTGAAGGGGAAAAGATTGAATAGGAATCTGAGGGGTAACTTTTTCACACAAAGGGTGGTGGGTGTTTGGAACAAGCTGCCAGAGGAGGTAGTTGAGGCTGGGACTATCCCAACGTTTAAGAAACAGTTAGACAGGTACATGGATATGACAAGTTTGGAGGGATATAGACCAAACACAGGCAGATGGGATTGTGTAGCTGGGACATGTTGGCCAGTGTGGGCAAGTTGGGCCGAAGGGCCTGTTTCCACACTGAATCACTCTATGACTCTGTCCTATCTAGAACACATTGACCTGCTATTGTTATGTCCCGAGATTACTCCTTTGAAGAAGATGATTCAGAGCAGTCTAAGTCAACCACACCAAGAGGCACCAAGAGGATTGATGGATATCACCAGAAATATGATTTCCTGGATGTTTAACCATTAACTAAATTGGAGGATGAGGTGGATGTTCGGCATCTGTGGCAGGTCCAGCAAGCTATCACTTCCTACAAGGCAAAGCCGGGGGCAGCTGAAGCAACGGTGGCGCAGCACTCACAGACAAGCTCAATGCGTTCTAATGCATGCTTTGATGGAGAGAACACTGATGTGCCTTCCTGGGCCCCCATATCCCTCGATGGCATTACAATCTCAGTCACAGAGGCCAACATCAGAAGATCCTTCAGGGGCGTAATCCCTCAGAAACTGGACCTGGTGGTAAAGCGGGTCATGTTCTTAAAACCTGTGCAGACCAACTGGCTGGTGTTTTTGCAGACATCTTCAACCTTTCATTACTGAGGACAAGGGTTCTCACCTGCTTTAAAGATGCATCAATAATACCCTAGACGATTAAGAGTGAGAGTAAGATGACATGCTTCAATTACTATCAACCGGTGGTACTAACATCTGTAGTGATGAAGTGTTTTAAGATTTTGGTTATGGTGCATATCAACTCCTACCTCAACAATAACCCCGACCCACAACAATTTGCCTAACGCCATAACAGGTCAACGGTGGATGTGATCTCACTGGCTCTCTATCCTGTACTGGACCACTTGGACAATAGAACACATATGTCAGGCTTTCATTCATAGATTGCAGCTTGGCATTCAACACCATCATCCCCTCCAAGCTGGTTACCAAGCTCACAGAACTGGGTCTCTGCGCATCCTTCTGCAACTGGATCCTCGATTTCCTCATCAACAAAACCCAATCAGTATTGCGTCCTCGACAATCACAGCACAAGAGCACCTCAAGACTGCATGCTCAGACCCCTGCTCTATAATCATGACTATGTAGCTGGACACAGTTCCAACTCCATCTTCATATTTGCTTGCAACACCACTGGTCATTGGACGAATTACAGATGGCGATGATTCAGAATATAGGAGAGAGATCAATCGACTGACCAAATGGTGCCAGGACAACAACCTTCCTCTCAACATCTGTAAAACCAAGGAAGTGATTGTTGACCTCGGCAGAGGAAGGTCGAGGATTCACAAATCTGTCTTCATCAAGATTGGTGGAGCGGTGGTGGAGAGAGTAAAAAAACATTAAATTCCTGGGCATGCATGTCTCTGAAGATCTGTCCTGGACCTAGCACATTAATGCAATCATAAAAAAAGTTCATCAACGTCTCTACTTCCTTAGATGTTTGAGGAGATTTGGTATGTCATCGAATATGCTCTTGAACTTCTTACAGGTGTACGGCAGAGAGAATATTAACTGGTTGCATCATTGGTTCAGCAACTTGAACACCCAGGAATAAAGAAGATTGTGAAAAGTGGTGAACGCTGCCCAGTCCATCATGGGTACAGACCTTCCCACCATCGCAGCGATCTACAGGAGTCACTGTCTCAAAAAGGTCGCCAGCATCATCAGTGACCCTCACTACCCTGGCCACATTCTCATTTCACTCCTGTCACCAGGAAGAAGGTACAGGAGCCTGAAAAGTGTAACGTCCAAGTTCAGGAATAGCTTCTTCCCTACAACCATCAGGTTATTAAACAGTACAACCTCCAAATAAGCTTCAAACTACATAGCCTTGGGAGCTCCTATCACTTATGAACTTAGGAACCGGTCAACCCGAGGAGTAACTTCAGCAACAGACTGGTTCCACCAAGATGCAGTACAGAATGCCACAGTTCCTTATTTCCTGTGGATATCAAACTGTGCAACTCCTCCCTCTTCTGTCATGGGGTAGACTGACTCTTTCCTCCCCCCCCCCCCCCCCTCAATCTTTACACATCCCCAGTCCTTTCCACTCGTCACTTTAATTTAATGTATCTTGCGTTTTATGACTGTTGGCAGATCAATTTCCCTCCTGGGATAAATCAAGTTCTATCGTATCGTTTATGAAATGTGTCAATTAACATACTTTCCACAGTTCCGTCTGAGAGTGGTTTCTACCAGCGCTTGGTCTCAGCTAAAGAATCGAAGAAAAAAAATCTTGGCAAAGGCAGTATATTGAGACTCTTGCAAGACTACAGCTGCCTGAAACCTCAGAGCTGCCATTGAGGCATAGAAGTGATGTTCGTGAGCTGTGTAATTAATTATGTGACGTCATTTACTTTCACTGTCTTCCTTTGTTAGTGTACAGGTTCTTTCATTGAGTTTCAGTGATGTTCAAAATGGAGCCTATTTTTACTAATTTCTGAATTTAGTCTGTTCAATGGGCTTAACTTTCCCCAGCAATTATATACTTATGCTGATATTTAAAATAGAAATAAGCCTGGAAGAGTACACAGGCACTGAAAATTATTTAACAGTTTCTAATGATGTCAAATCTGAGTGCACAATGTATTCTCTACATTTTAATTGAGGCATCCAGCCTGACTAACTTCCATTTGATTTCATATTAAAGTGAGCCTTCATTTGTTTTGGCTGAAAGCTTCTTTGCCCACCAATAACAAGAATATCCACTCAGTTTTTGGCCTCTTGTCACTTTTTTTCATTCCAATGTCCATTGCAACAGGATAATTAGTCTAGCTAAAGCTCTTCCAATAATTTTTTTTAAATTATTCTCCTATTTAAAAACCATTCTCTCCAACCATTTCACTTTCTAAAACCCCAGTAGCCTCCCCACCCAGCTAGGTGAATTGCAGAGTTAACAAGTACCATAACCAATTATTTAAATCTGTTTCCTCAGTCAACTAGTTTGATTTCGTAACAAATTTAGAGAACCTTTCACAGGCAGTTCAGCTGAAGCCAGGATTATCACCTTCAGGTCTAAGTCTAAAGGAGGGTCTCGATCCGAAACATCACCCATTCCTTCTCTCCAGAGATGCTGCCTGTCCTGCTGAGTTGCTCCACCATTTTGGGTCAATAGACAATAGACAATAGACAATTGGTGCAGGAATAGGCCATTCGGCCCTTCGAGCCAGCACCGACATTTAATGTGATCATGGCTGATCATCCCCAATCAGTACCCGATTCCTGCCTTCTCCCCATATCCCCTGACTCCGCTATTTTTAAGAGCCCCATCTAGCTCTCTCTTGAAAGCATCCAGAGAACCTGCCTCCACCGCCCTCTGAGGCTGAGAATTCCACACTCACCACTCTCTGCGAGAAAAAGTTTTTCCTCGTCTCCGTTCTAAATACTCCTTATTCTTAAACTGTGGCACCTGGTTCTGGACTCCCCCAACATCGGGAACATGTTTCCTACCTCTAGCATGTCCAAACCCTTAACAATCTTATATGTTTCAATGAGATCCCCTCTCATCCTTCTAAACTCCAGAGTGTACAAGCCCAACCGCTCCATTCTCTCAGCATATGACAGTCCCGCCATCCCGGGAATTAACCTTGTAAATCTACGCTGCACCCCCTCAATAGCAAGAGTGTCCTTCCTCAAATTAGGGGACCAGAACTGCACACAGTACTCCAGGTGTGGTCTCACTAGGGCCCTGTACAACTGCCGAAGGACCTCTTTGCTCCTATACTCGACCCCTCTTGTTATAAAGGCCAACATGCCATTCGCTTTCTTCACTACCTGCTGTACCAGCATGCTTACTTTCATTGACTGATGAACAAGGACCCCCAGATCCTGTTGTACTTCTCCTTTCCCAACTTGATGCCATTTAGATAATAATCTGCCTTCCTGGTTTTGCTACCAAAGTGGATAACCTCACATTTATCCACATTAAACTTAATCTGCCATGCATCTGCCCACTCCCCCAACCTGTCCAAGTCACCCTGCATTCTCATAGCATCCCCCTCACAGTTCACACTGCCACCAAGCTTTGTGTCATCTGCAAATTTGCTAATTTTGAATCCCTTCATCCAAATCATTGATGTATATTGTAAATAGCTGCGGTCCCAGCACCAAGCCTTGCGGTACCCCACTAGTCACTGCCTGCCATTCTGAAAGGGACCCATTAATCCCTACTCTTTGTTTCCTGTCTACCAACCAATTTTCTATCCATGTCAGCACTCTACCCCCAATACCATGTGCCCTAATTTTGCCCACTAATCTCCTATGTAGGATCTTATCAAATTCTTTTTCTATCTTCTATTTAAACCAGCATCTGCAGTTCTTTCTGACACATATTATCACCTTTAGGAATGGCTAGCAGTTAAGAATAATATTTGCATTACAAACTTTACAAGTACCCCTGTGTTACAACTAAGCTCTAACTTGTGATATTGATTTGTGAGTTAATCGCCAGGGCTAGATTTCAATGTCACTAAGCCGATAGTTTCCTTTATCCATGCATAACAGATTAATGTTCCAGATCTTGCAGTTTACTGAAACAACTGGGATAAACTATTTTTTGGTGATTGATTGGTTTCCATGGTTTGCAAATGGCTTTACTGGCAATGAGTCTGGACAATTAAAAACGCACAAATGTCCTGTTTTAATATTTGTTAAACAAATAATGTTTCCCTCTCACACTTCCAATGAAGCTCAGCGCACACTCTAGGAACAGCATCTCAGCTTCCAACCTGGCATATTATAGCACTCAGGACTCAATCAAAATCGACAACTTCCGATAACCAACCCTTCCAGTGCATCACAAAACGAACTGAAGGTTCAGTTCTACTGAAATCTCATCAACCTAAAACATTAACTCTGTCTTTCTCTCTTCACAGATGTTGCCAGGTCTGATGAGAATTTCTCCTCTTGTATTTCAGACAGTTAAGTGTTTGGATAAAGAACTGACAAACAGCATTTAATATGGGAAAATGGATACTTAGGTTTTGCTCGGAATATATGATAAGAGAAACATATTACTTGAATGGTGAATGACTAGAATTCTCAGATACATGGGGATCTTTTGCCCAAGTGCATGATTCACAGAAGGCCAGAATGCAGGCACGGTTAGAAATTGGGAGTGCTTACATAATGTTTTCATTCATTATTTTGGGAAATTGAATATCAAGGTGTGCTGGTAAACTTGAGGTCAGTTGAGCAAGATATACCATGCAGAAAGGAAGATGGTTGTTTCTGGCAATCAGACATCCCAACCCAGGATATCACTACAGCTTTTCCTCAGGCAGTGTCCTTAGTCCAACCAGCATCAGTTACTTCATCAATGACCTTCCTTGCATCACAAGATCAGAGAAGGGTGTTCCCTGATGATTACACTTCAGTTGTTAGAGCCGGTGGATTAATTGCCTCACAGCTCCATTGGTTCGAACAGGTGCTGCCTATGGGGAGTTGAAACATGCTCCATCTGCCCACATGTTTAAATAGTCTATTGTAGGGTGCAAAGATGGGCTTGGACCTAGAGAGCAAATTAATATAGTATTGCTATCAAAGCTGTGAATTACCATGGAAACACAGATGCCCTCAGTTGTCATCCCATGCCAGAGGTAACAGAGAGGGAGGCAAAGTGTGGCACAGCGTCAGCAGGCCGGCTTCAATACTGAACATGGGTACAGACTATGTGGCTATTTTTTTTTTCATTAGGTGCTCTGATTTACTCCCAGATCCCTAAAACATGCAGATTGGTAGATTAAATTACTCCCAAGTGTGCGGGTGAATGACAGACTCTGGGGGGAATTTATAGGAATGTAGAGAGAGAAAAAATGAGTTCAGTCGCCCACCAACTTGATTTGGAAATGTCTCATCGGTCCCGCGTCATCACTGGATTCATGTCTGGATTGGGAGCGTTGCGGGAATACCATCACCAGTGTTCCACCACCTTTTCTGGGGCATGTAGGGATGTGCTCTTAGTGCAGGACTTGCCGTCCCAAACCTAAATAACAAGCCTCCTTAACGTCTGTCAGCATTTAAGTAAATGTAATGATTTGTAGGTCACAGTCTCAGCTTTTGTTGTCCTCTCTGCCCTGCAGTCATTCAGAGAGATCGCTTGCAATGAACATCCCTTTGCCACCCTCTCTCAGCTGGCATTGTCACCATTTGTCTCATTCATTCTCTATTGGTCTCAACGTTTCATAGGCAATCCCTTTATTCTTCCCCATCCTTTCCCCGTCTCTGCCCCTCAAAATATATCCGATCTTTAGCTTTTCTCAGTCATGGTAAAAGATCATCGAGCTGAAATGTTAACTATTTTTCACTGCATAGATGCTGTCTGACTTTTCTGTAAATCCAGCGTTCCCAATCTCTGTTCTGAATTTCAATTGATTTAAATGTGGTGAAGTGTAATAGGAATTTTAAAAAGTCCTAAATCAAATGATTGAACGATGATTCTTTAGAAAGAGATTCAATGACCGGACATTAATGTAGATGATTGTCACAGATTGTCACAGATTTATTGACTCCTGCAGCAAGGAGAACAACCCTTTGGCCCAACTCATCAATGCTGACCAGGATGCCCGTTGAAGTTAGTCTCACTTATGTGCATTTCACCCATATCCTTCTAAATGTTTCCTATCGATGTTCCTGCCCAAATAGCTTTTAAATATTGTTTTTGTATCTGTCCCAACCACTTTCTCCGGCAGCTCGTTCCTTGTACATACCACCCTTTGTGTGATAAATCTCCTACAAGTATCTTAAGGGGCATTGCACCTGGTTGGAAATGACGGTACAATTTTAACAGAAGCCAGAGTGGCATAACCTGCACAATACATCAAGTAATTGGAAAGAATATCCAAGTTTCTGAATTGGGACATGAAAGGATACATCTGTCAATAGAATTATGAGTTTCTTTACTTTCTGAATGATAGAGTATTTGACTATCGATCTGAAAGAGCTATCTTCATTATGGACAGGATACATTTGGCAGATAATAAATTCTTGGGAGATTTCAGAGGTTAAATGTTTCCTGAACTACACTTCAAATGTGGAGATTGTGTTTTTTTGCTGAATGCATGCCAGATATCTCACTCTCAGCAGAAGAGGAAAACATTCTTTACACAGAGAGTGGTGAGTCTCTGGAATTCTCTGCCACAGAAGGTAGTTGAGGCCAGTTAATTGGCTATATTTAAGAGGGCGTTAGATGTGGCACTTGTGGCTAAAGGGATCAGGGGGTATGGAGAGAAGGCAGGTTCGGGATACTCAGTTGGATGATCAGCCATGATCATATTGAATGGCGGTGCAGGCTCGAAGGGCCGAATGGCCTACTCCTGCACCTATTTTTCTATGTTTCTATGTGGAACGTAGGTTTAGGTTTCTTCAGTAAAATCCACATAAAACACATCCAAAATCACTATTGCTGCCCTTTCAGAAATATTGGTAATTTAGTAAGAAGAAATAAACTCAATACATTTTCAACAGGGTTGTTTTAAATTTTGTCATACCTAATATTATTCATGCACCCCAGCACTTTGTGCCATTTTTGAAAAAAAAGCTACTGCAGCTCCTTGATCTTTTGTTGAGTTTTTTGGAACAAGGTAGCACAGCAGAAACCCGGGTTAGATCCTGACTACGGGTGCTGTGTGTACGGAGTTTGTACGTTCTCCCCGTGACCGCTTGGGTTTTCCCCGAGATCTTCGGTTTCCTCCCACACTCCAAAGACGTACAGGTTTGTAGGTTAATTGGCTTGGTGTATGTGTAAAATTGTCCCTAATGAATGTAGGGTGGTGTAAATGTGCGGGGATCGCTGGTCGGTGTGGACTCGGTGGGCCAAAGGGCCTGTTTCTGCATTGTATCTCTAAACTAAAAAAACTAAACTAAATTAATGTGCCTAATTACAACGAGGTCAGATTGGGAGTAGGACTGGAAATGCGATGGAGAATTAGAACAACAGGAAACTGGAACCTCAGGACCATCCTTGCAGATTGAAAGGAGGTGTTCTGCAGTAATCTAATCTGTATTTGGCTTCTCCAATGTACACAAGGTCAGATTATGACATAGTAACCAGAACCCAAAATTGGAAGAGGTATAAGTGAATCACTGCTTTACAGTTAATGGGTGTTTGAGTCTCTGAATGGTGGGAAAGGAAACATAGAATCATAGAAAATAGGTGCAGGAGTAGGCCATTCGGCCCTTCGAGCATGCACCGCCATTCAATATGATCATGGCTGATCATTCAACTCAGTATCTTGTACCTGCCTTCTCTCCATACCCCCTGGTCCCTTTAGCCACAAGGGCCACATCTAACTCCCTCTTATATATAGCCAATGAACTGGCCTCAACTACCTTCCGTGGCAGAGAATTCCACAGATTCACCACTCTCTGTGTGAAAAATGATTTTCTCATCTCGGTCCTAAAAGACTTCCCCCTTATCCTTAAACTGTGACCCCTTGTTCTGGACTTCCCCAACATCGGGAACAATCTTCCTGCATCTAGCCTGTCCAACCCCTTAAGAATGTTGTAAGTCTCTATAAGATCCCCCCTCAACCTTCTAAATTCTAGCGAGAACAAGCCAAGTCTATCCTGTCTTTTTTCATATGAAAGTCCTGCCATCCCAGGAATCAGTCTGGTGAACCTTCTCTGTACTCCCTCTATGGCAAGAATGTCTTTCCTCAGATTAGGAGACCAAAACTGTACGCAATACTCCAGGTGTGGCCTCACCAAGACCCTGTACAACTGCAGTAGAACCTCCCTGTTCCTATACTCAAATCCTTTTGCTATGAATGCTAACATACCATTCGCTTTCTTCACTGCCTGCTCCATCTGCATGCCTACTTTAAATGACTGGTGTACCATGACACCCAGGTCTCATTGCATCTCGCCTTTGCATAATCGGCCACCATTCAGATAATAGTCTACTTTCCTGTTTTTGCCCCCAAAGTGGATAACCTCACATTTATCCACATTATACTGAATCTGCTGTGCATTTGCCCACTCACCCAACCTATCCAAGTCACCTTGCAGCCTCCTAGCATCCTCCTCACAGCTAACACTGCCCCCCAGCTTCGGGTCATCCACAAACTTGGAGATGTTGCATTCAATTCCCTCATCCAGATCATTAATATATATTGTAAATAGTTGGGTTCCCAGCACTGAGCCTTGCGGTACCCACTAGTCACTGCCTGCCATTCTGAAAAGGACCCGTTTACTCCTACTCTTTGCTTCCTGTCTGCCAGTTAGTTCTCTATCCCAATACTGAACCCCCAATACCGTGTGCTTTAAGTTTGTATACTAATCTCTTATGTGGGACCTTGTCGAAAGCCTTCTGAAAGTCCAAATATAACACATCCACTGGTTCTCCCTTATCCACTCTACTAGTTACATCCTCAAAAAGTTCTATAAATTTCGTCAGACATGTTTTACCTTTCATAAATCCATGCTGACTTTGTCCAATGATTTCACCACTTTCCAAATGTGCTGCAATCCCATCTTTAATAACTGACTCTAGCATTTTCCCCATTACCGATGTTAGACTAACTGGTCTGTAATTCCCTGTTTTCTCTCTCCCTCCCTTTTTAAAAAGTGGGATTACATTAGCTACCCTCCAATCCTCAGGAACTACTCCAGAATCTAAAGAGTTTTGAAAAATTATCACTAATGCGTCCATTATTTCTGTGGCTACTTCCTTGACTACTCTGGGATGCAGCCTATCTGGCCCTGGGGATTTATCGGCCTTTAATCCATTCAATTTACCTAACACCACTTCCCGACTAACCTGGATTTCACTCAGTTCCTCCATCTCATTTGACCCACAGTCCCCAGCCATTTCCAGCAGATTATTTATGTCTTCCTTAGTGAAGACAGAACCAAAGTAGTTATTCAATTGGTTTGCCATGTCCTTGTTCCCCATGATCAATTCACCAGTTTCTGACTGCAAGGGGCCTACATTTGTTTTAACTAACCTTTTTTTCTTCACATATCTATAAAAACTTTTGCAGTCAGTTTTTATGTTCCCTGCCTGTTTTCTTTCATAATCTATTTTCCCTTTCCTAATTAAGCCCTTTGTCCTCCTCTGCTGGAATTTGTCCCAGTCCTCTGGTTGGCTGCTGTTTCTGGCTAATTTGTATGCTTCATCTTTTGTTTTGATACTATCCCTTATTTTCCTTGTTATCCACGGATGCACTACCTTCCCTGATTTATTCTTTTGCCAAACTGGGGTGAACAATTGTTGTAGTTCATCCATGCAGTCTTTAAATGCCTTCCATTGCATATCTACCGTCAACCTTTTAAGAATTAAAGGGTTGCATATCCACCCTTCAACCCTTGCCAGTCTATCTTGGCCAATTCACATCTCATACCCTCAAATATACCTTTCTTTAAGTTCAGAACCATTGTTTCTGAATTAACAATGTCACTCTCCATCCTAATGAAGAACTCAACCATATTATGGTCACTCTTGCCCAAGGGGCCATGCACAACAAGACTGCTAACTAACCCTTCCTCATTACTCAATACCCAGTCTAGAATAGCCTGCTCTCTCACTGGTTCCTCTACATGTTCGTTTAGAAAACTATCCCGCATACATTCCAAGAAATCCTCTTCCTCAGCACCCCTGCCAATTTGATTCACCCAATCTATATGTAGATTGAAGTCACCCATTATAACTGTTTTACTTTTGTTGCATGCATTTCTAATTTCCTGTTTGATGCCATCCCCAACTCCACTACTACTGTTAGGTGGCCTGTACACAACTCCCACTAGCATTTTCTGCCCCTTAGTGTTTCGCAGCTCTACCCATATCGATTCCACATCCTCCAAGTTAATGTCCTTCCTTTCAATTGCGTTAATCTCCTCTCTAGCCAGTATCACTACTCCACCTCCTTTTCCTTTCTGTCTATCCTTCCTGAATATTGAATATCCCTGGATGTTCAGCTCCCAGCCTTGGTCACCCTGGAGCCATGTCGCCGTGATCCAAACTATATCATATTCATTAGTAACTATGTGCACATTCAACTCATCCACCTTATTATGAATGCTCCTTGCATTCAGACACAAAGCCTTCAGGCTTATTTTTCCAACACTCTTACCCCTTATAAAATTATGTTGAAAAGTGGCCCTTTTTGATTTTTGCCCTGGATTTTTCTGCCTGCCACTTTTACTTTTCGCCTTGCTACCTATTGCTTCTATCTTCATTTTACACCCCTCTGTCTCTCTGCTCATGCTCCCATCCCCCTGCCATGTTAGTTTAAATCCTCCCTGACAGCACCAGCAAACAGCACTAGAAGAAGTTATAGTGTTGTTATTGGGTTAGGGTTAGAATTTCCTGAAATGTGGAGTTAGTGCTTGTAGCGATTGAAGAATGAACTGAGTTGCCATGGAGGAAGTGATCATTAACTCATGGAACAGAGGCCAATGGAAAGAATTAAGGAGGCAGAAGTCAGCAACTGGCTGAATTATGACATTTGGTCCTCAGGAAAGGGGATGAATTTTGAGAAAATTGGGCTTTTGGTCATCTTATTAACGTGTGTCAAAAATAAAACAGCTTCATCATCCCCTCACCATTAAAACAGGGCAATCAGCAATGCATGTTTAGAACTTCACTGGTCATGTTTTAAGAGGGAAGTAGTTTAATGCAAAATAAATACAAATTGTATGTGCTCAAACCTGGCTGAGTGACACTAAAACAAAGCAAGTTACTGAAAATGCTGGAAATATGAAATAGAATATTTTCTTAATTTATTAACAGTTTACCTATAAATTTTGAGTATGATGCCAGCACCTCTCAGAGATACGTGCATTTGATTAACAAAGCTATATTTATTTTGCTATAATCAATAGCATGTTACTCTGAGAACATAGGAATGCACTGCACACAAATGCTTATCATGCACTTCAACTCGTCTTTTTGATTCACATGAACTAAACAACAAAAACCTATGCTTTATTGGAACCAGGCAACTCGGTTTTTACCAAGTCCTTTATAAACAAGCAAGAGCAGATGTTGGCTGCAGGGATGGCAATGCAAGATCTGTGACAAAGGCACAGCCTTCCCCAAGCCCCATTCTGCTGAAAATAGATGCTATACTCTTTAAAGTAATAGGCATCCATTAGTTGCAGCAGTGGAAGTGTGATACATTGACTGGCCCTCTAAGTACCTTGGCCAGAAAACAGAGGCACCTGCTTCAAGCAGCAGGGTGATGTTGCAGAGCACTGTGATTATATGTACTTACATGGACAGGATAGGCAGGTTAAATGAGCTCATGTATATCTTAAATCTGGCACTGCAGACTCTGGATGCTGGTGTGTTTCACAGATCACATACCATACTGTCCACCATCACCCTGTAGAATTACCTCCACGCTGGAGGAGATGACACATCATGGACCTGGAATCTCAGGGGCCAAGAACATGCCTACACCCAAGTCCTGGGTGTTCTACGAAACAGGTACTGAAGAAAAACAGTGAAAAGTTTTATAGCTGTACAAGGAAATGATCAATGTAAAATGCAGTTATTACGTTTGAAGGCACAAGGAACTGCAGATGCTATTTTTACAAAGAAAACAAAAAGTGTTGGAGTAACACAATGGGTCTTCACCTATCCATGTTCTCTAGAGATGCTGCCTATTCCAATGCGTTACTCCAGCACTTCGTGTCTTCAGTTTATTTTGCTTAGATAAAATAAATAAGTGTTAGTTTTTGCATCATTTTTTGGACCTCAAAATTCTTGGTAATTGGGTGGAAGTATTCCTTTTAACTTGTTTGATAATGAGTAGAAAGACCTTAATGAATCAGGTCAATTGGTTATTCAAGTTAATTAACCAATCTAGGGTACATGCAGACATAATCTTCCAGAACCATAAATTCTGTTTCGTCCCGCACAGATGCTGCCAACCAAGTGTAGCATTTGTAACATTCTGGGGTTGATATCTGTCATTATAACAGTTTCACCATACTTATTGGAATTGTCTATCAGAAAATCAGAGAACGGCTGCAGATGATAAGCAATGTTCCCTATCACAGCTTCCAATCATGCTTAATAGTCGATAAATATTTACAAGTCATTGCAAGCAGTGAGAACTCCAAACTGATCAAGTTTGATCCAGTACAGTGAAGTTCTGCAGCAGGAAAAACACGTCATACAGGATGTTGGGAATAAAGAGAACAATTCAGTATGCTGAAGGTAATTGATTTCTGAGATAGCTACCGCAGAAGAGCATTGAAATGGATAGAATGAATAGGCTTAAAAGACAATTCGATGAATTTGGTAAAAGATAATACAATGCACGACTAACAAAAGTGTTATCCCCAAGGCTCTCACAACATGGAGGAATGAAGTATCTGAGCTTTTTTAAAATACAACCAGGAAATTAATTTTGGTTGCTTGGTAGTTATCACCTGTCATGAAGCTTTCCCTTCCTTTTGGAGAAAACACTGTTAATTTTCTGGCTGGGAATTCCATATGTCCTGTTTTGTGGATGACAGTGATGAAATAAATGAGGTTAGAATGAAAGAGCCCAGAGCCAGATATTGCAGACGACATTTGTCTTAATTTAGCAGACAAATGCAGTAGTCAATTGCAAAACAAACAGCAAATGAACAAATGAGTATGTATCAGAAGACAGGGGGGATAACAGATGTGACACCTTCTGCAAAAAAGGAGACAGAAGTCAAGAGTTATGGTCTGATTAATCTTTCTCGAGTTAATGATCGAGTATTAGAGAGTTGAGAACAGAATGAAAATACCAAACACCCAGAGAAGTAGCCAGTTTTAACATTAATATATTTTTTAAAAGAAATGTCTTATATGATCATTATTGAGTTCAATATAGAAATTATTTAAGGGGCCTTGTTTGGATTTTCAAATGTATTAGGTGAGATTCCACAAAAGATAAATAAAGTTTATGAGCTATAAACAATAATGAATGGAGAAATTGTCAAGGAAAAGGAAGGAAATAACAGAAACATACTTCAAGGATGGAACAAAATACCATGGGCCTGTGTTAAGCATCTCTTCCTTTAATGTACATAAAAGTGGTCTATCCATTAAAAAAATTATGTCAAAGAGAAGACATTGAAAATAATGAGACTGTAAGGGGGGGATTATAGAAAGGTTAGAAAGATAGATAGAAAGGTTGCAGCTACAGTTTGTTGAAAATGGAAACGGGGGAAAGCAAACAATATATATTTCAAATGGTAAAATTGTAAATACAATTTAGGACATAGTTATGTTGATATGTTCAACAAAGATAGCAGCATAAATTGAAGATGCCAATTAAAAAACAAAACAATATCCAGAAGAATGAATACATATTTGGGAGGAAAAATGTCTGGTTGAGCGGACACAAAGTTAAGGAGAAAGTTCACGAGGAGAAATGTTCATAATGAACCGATTACACTGCTAGAAAACAAGGAGTACGCACTCATTAGGCATTTTCCAGGGTTGACATGTGAAGAGAAGCTTGAGGAATTTTATAAATGAGAGTTGATGGTAAAAGAATGACTTGATAGATGCCATTAAAATCATAAATTAATAACAGCTGTTAAGTTACAAACATTAACAAAGAGAGTAAACAAATAAGACAATTCCAAAAAGAAATAACATGGAAATTAGTAAACCCAACTCTTCACACCAGTGGTAGTATGAATATGGGGTTCAGTGAATTCTAAAAATGTATACGAGTAACTTTCTTTAGCAAAATATTGAGGTGTAAGGCCCTGAGGTGTGACACCCTTAAGTGTTAAAAGCTTGAAGTATAGTTTTGTTGAACCCATACTATCAATAATGACAGATTTGAAAGTTGTGTCTTAATTTATTAGGTGATAGACATAAAGACTTTGAATTCGGGAGGTTAACAAATAAAGGTTATTCACTGATCCTTTACTTTTCACCCAGATTAAAATCACGGGTTCAATTCTTCACCCAATTTTTGAGTGAAGAAGATTAGGGCTACCACACTGTGAGATGTGTTTGAGTATCAATGCAGACCCATGCATATAACAATTTAAATCAAAGGCTAAACTGTACAAATGTAAAATGGAAGTGTTGTATAGTTTGTCCATGGTATGCAGACGTTACTGACAAGGCTGGCAATTGTTGTTCATATCTAACTCCCTCTGAGCAGAAGTTATTTTAAATGTTAGTTAAGAGACCTTAGAGGGTCTAGAGTCTGAGGTAAGACAAACTGAGGCAGATTTCATTTCTTGAGGTATAAGAACCTTATTTGTACAGGTGTCAGGAGTAATGGGGAGAAGGCACGAGAATGGGGTTAGGAGGGAGAGGTAGATCTGCCATGATTGAATGACAGAGTAGACTTGATGGGGTGAATGGCCAAATTCTGCTCCTATTACTTATGATTTATGACCTTAAGAATAAAGCAGATGGAATTTTACAAAAATCTGGCAGTTTCCATGTCCAAGTGATTCATATCTTTTAATCCAGGTTAATGCGATTGCTTTAATTTAAATCCCCCAGCTGATGGGATAAAATAATAACATGTTTCTCAACCAATAACTTAGTCCTTGGATTAATGATCCAGTAATGTAGCCGCTATGCTCCTGTTAGGCACTTCCCCCCCTCCTCCGGTGAATGCTATGTACTTACCTTTTCTGTTTCTCTCCTGAGTGCAGGCCCCGTGGCTGGGAGTCAGGAATCAAGGGGTTAAGGGCTCCTGTACCCGATTGGCCAAGCTGCGTCAGGTGATGGATGACTCATCGGAAGCTTAAATACCAGGAGTTCCCAGAATTCTGTCTCTTTTTCGTCGACCCTGACTAGCCAACAGGCTGCTGGTGTGAGCTGCAGGAGGCCTGGCCACATGGCATAGCACTTTGTGTATTGTTTCCTATATTTGTCATTAAATGTTGTATTGGGACGGATAAGGGCTGACCTGAGGGTTTTCGTGTATTTTGTTTCAGGGTTATCTCCATTTAGGCAGGTTAGAGACTCTGGTTCAACGGTCCATTGCGAGGCTGGCTGGAGCACTGTTATATTTGGTTTGTTAGTCGATTCTTGCCCCTGACTGTGTTGTTTAAATCAGGTTCGGGTTTTTGTCTTCTCTTAACTAAATTAAAGACTATTTTCTTAAACTTGAACCTGGTTTTTGATTATGTTACGCGGCTCTGAGGTACCTGCCTTCGGGAGTCATAACAGCTCCTATGTTCTGCCAAATAATGGCTACAGGAAGAGGAAAAGGTGCTGTAGTGCAACAAGTTTCATTTATCTGTGGAATGTATTGCCAAGACAATGGATATTTGTAATTTTTTTATTTTTTAATATTTATTAGAAGTACAGTAAATTACATTAATACACGCTCCGTTTATATTATTACATCTATTGTACCCCTTCATTTTTTAAAACTATTAAGAAAAGATAGAAATTGAGAAAATAGGGAAAGTGAGAGAGAATAGTGATAGTGTAGAAGCGTGACGAAAGGAAAGAAGAAAGACCCTTTAGTTGAGGAATTAGAGAAAGGAAATTAAGAGATAGACCCTAGAGAAGAAGAAAGAGAAAAAAGAAAAAGACAGTTACTTTATTATAAACATCACGCAAAAGGGATATACCAACTTGACACCTTTCATCCCCCTTTACCAAGACCTGACACCGGGGCCTTTTTAAAGTACTATTGCACCTTATACTTGTAGTAAGTCTATAAATGAAGACCACGTCCTATAAAAGCGATCTGATTTTCCTGCCAGGCAGATTCTCATATCTTCCAAGTGTAGTGTTTCAAACATAGTTGAAATCCACATGCTTATTGTTGGTATAGGAGTGTTTTTCCAAAATTTTAAATTAAGCTTTTGTCCAGATATTAACCCATAATCAAATAGGTTCTTTTGAAACACATTTAGTTCAGGGCTACCTTCCATTGTTCCAAAGATAATTCATTCTGCTTTTGGTACCAGTTTTATTTTAAATAATTTTGTAAAGATTTCAAAGATTTCAGTCCAAAACATTTTAATTTTTATACAAAAAACAAATGAATGCGCTATAGTAGCTTCTTGAGACTGGCATTTATCACAGATAGGTGATACGTTGGGAAAACATTTACTTATTTTGGTTTTTGAATAGTATAATCTGTGTAAAATTTTAAATTGGATTAAAGTGTGTCTTACATTAATTGAACATTTGTGCACATTTATTAAATGTTCATCCCACCTCACTTTTGAAATTTTAATAGCTAAGTCTTGTTCCCAGTCTTTTCTAATGTTGGTATTTCTACATTTAAAATAATTGCTGATTTGGCCTTTGTCTTCATTGCTTCATCCAGTAAATCTAATGGCAGGTTGTAATAATCTTGTGTATATTTCTTCAGATAATCACATATTTGAAAATATTTAAAATATTGATTGTTTCCCAGATTATATTTTAGTTGTAATTGTTGGAATGATAATAATTTTCCAGTTTCATACAAATCTCGGAGCGTTTTAATTCCTATTATTTCCCATTGTATAAATGATTTGTCTATAATGGAGGGTTTAAACGAAGGGTTATTAACTATTGGAGATATGAGAGATAGATTTCTTAATTTTAAATTATGTTTTATTTGTTTCCAAGTTCTAATTGTACTTTGTATAATTGGATTTTTGTTATAGTTTGTGTTATTCAACTTCACTGGTGAGAGGGGGATCGCTCTCTATTACAATTCTCTATTCATAATAATCCAATCCACCTGCTGGGCAGAATTGTCCAGCAGTTAAATCATATTTTTAATATTTACAGACCAATAATAGTACATAAAGTTAGGGAGTGCTAATCCACCTACTGCTTTGGGTTTATTCAAATGTGTTCTTTGTATTCTGTGGGATTTATAATCCCATATAAAATTTGTAATGTCTGAATCCAATTTTTAAAAAAAACTTTTTCGGTAGGTATATAGGAATTAATTGGAATAGATAAAGAATTTGTGGTAGAAAAATAATTTTTGTAGCATTTATTCGACCTATTAAAGACATCGGAAGCATTTTCCAGAATTTAATTAAATTATTTAATTTCTTAAGTAAAGGATTATAATTTGCGTTAAACATGTCTTGATATTTTCTGGTAATTTCAATACCCAAGTATTTAAATTTTTCTGTAGCTATTTTAAAAGGGAATTTTAAGAGGTGTGTTGAATCTTTCGGTTTTATTGACATAATTTAACTTTTGTTCCAGTTTATTCTGTATCCTGGGAATGATCCAAAATCCTCAATTAAATTTAATATGTTTTGTATAGTAGTACGGGGTTTTGTGATGTGGGTGATATGTCTGGAGTGTCATTTATTTTGAAAAAGAGGTCCATTTGTTGTTTTAGATATATACTCCCTTGCGGGTCTTTTAAAATTTGAGGATTATACCTCCGAAACAATTTGTTTTTAGGCATTCCTTCCAGTTTTAAAAAGAAAGTTAGCGGGGAGTGATCAGAGATCGTGTTGGTATGGTATTTTGGGTTTGAAGTATAAGGGATTCATTTTGTATCCACCAGGAAATAATCTATATGTGAGTATGTTTTGTGTACCATTGAATAAAACAGGTATTCCCTGTCGGTCGGAATTGCGATCCTCTGTTATATTGGTAATTTTCTATGTAAGTGTTTAAAAGTTCACTAGTTTTAGATTTTGTATTACCTCTCTGTTTTTGCCTAGATTTGTCTAAGTAAGGATCTAAAACACAATTAAAGTGTCCTCCAATTATGACATTTTGGTAATTAGATTCTGCGATTGTATTCAAGATTTTATTGAAAAAATGAGGATTGTCAAAGTTGGACGCATATATATTTACCATGGTGATTGGGGTAGCGTGGATCTCACCGGTAACTATCAAATATCTCCCTTCCTTATCTGTTATAGTATTATTTGCTTTAAATTGTATACCTTTACGAATAATGATTGTCGTACCTCTGGATTTCGAAGTATATGAAATGTGAAAGATGTGATCTATGCAATTCGCCCTCAATCTAGCCTGATCTTGGGATTTGAGATGATTTCTTGTAGAAAAATGATGTCTGTGTTGTGAAATTTCAGCTGAGCTAATATCTTACTCCTTTTAATGGGTTCATTGACACTCCTTATGTTCCAACTGCAGAATGAGATTCCTCCCAGTTTCTTTTGTTTATCATCTTGCATTTTGAATGGTTTTAATACCAACAATGGATATTTTTAAAGTGGAGATTGATTAGTACGGGTATCAGGGGTTAGAGGAAAAGGCGAGATAATGGGTTTGAGAGGGAAAGATAGATCAGCCATGATTCAATGGTGGAGTAGACTTGATGGGCCAAATGGCCTAATTCTGCTCCAATAATTTATAACCTTATGGACTTATCTACCACTTTGAAACTTCCCACCCATTACTGACTCTTTGCTGAAGGCAAGTGCTTTGCTTTCTTTTTTTTTTAAATTAAAAATGCTTCATGAAATTCTATAACCCAATGTGCTTTAAAATGAAATTATTATTTATTAATATTTAATCTTACAGTAATGCAATGTTTCAAACTTTAAATATTGTAGATCATTTGGAAGCAGTGGAATAGCTCACGGCTGCTCAAGTCATCGGAAAGTCCATCAGTACGGTGGAGTCTGAAGGCTATAGGGTGGTTTTCATCACCTGTGGCCTAGTTGATGCTTGTGGAAAGCTCTGCTTTGTAAACTTGCCAAGAGCTGCACAACGCAATTGCGGGGCTCATGAGGTGAACGCAACATACTGATCAGATGCTGTGCAATCTGGCTCGATGATTAATTTATTTAAAACACAATTTAGCTCCCATCCCCCTATTCTCTGGCCTCCCTACCAAATCCCCCAGTAATCTACCGTGGTCTCAGCCTGTCTTTTGCTCATGTCTCTGAAATGGGAATGACCTCCTGTCTCAGAGATCAGTGCTACTCCCTTCAAATGTTCAATAGCCCAAAGGTCATTGGGAAGCTGTTCCTGAACCTGGACAATACAATTTTCAAACTCCTGTGCCTTCTTCCCCTTGAAGGGAGACACATCTTGAAGGGTTGGAAGATTGGCATTCACCCTGGATCGAGCCTTCTTTTTGGTTGCTTTAAACTAATTTTGTCCTACTAGAGGTGTTGAGCGAGTTCTTGAATGGTTCTTTCATTGGATTACACAAACATATGTTGCATCCATTTTAGAGGGAGAAATGGGCAGCATGAGCAGAAACAGGGGCCATCCACAAGCAAGCTGCAGCACGGTCTTATCCAGGGAAGAAGAGATTGAAATGTATCATTGCCTCCTTTGTTGCCTGGGTCAGGTAATTAAACTTCAGCCAGCACTGCACTGATGTCTGGGCCTGATGGACTTGGCATCTGCATTCCGCAGTGCCTGAGTTATCACCCTTCACCAGACTTTCATTCACTCCATCAGGACAGCCGCTGTTACATCAGTGAAACTGCTGGAGATATCTATCATGGGCAACCCTCCAAACCATGCTCTTTCGATTAAATCCTATTTCCAGTCACAGAATGGAAATTCCTAGGGGAGAAGTTACTTGCCGGCCAATGACACTAGGGTGCAATGTCAAGTACTGCAATCCCTATTTCATTTTTACCTCCTTGGTTAATTGCATGAAGTTATATTATTAAAAGGTATTGCAGTGGAATCAAAAGGAAATGACTGAACGAGACTCTGTGGGGAGTGGAGGGTTAATGTTTCAGGTCAATCGCAGTTTGTTGGAACCCAGCCTTCATACTGCTGAGCAACAGAAAGTTTCCCTCAGCTTCAGGTGAAGTGCCATTAACCCAAAATATTAACCTTACCTTCCTGAATGTTACCATATCTGCAACATGCTGACTTGGCTTTACGTTAAATTTCCTCTGGTTGCAGTATTTTGCTTTAAATGAAAGGGGTCAAGGATTCCATGGTGTATTATTCAGGGAGAAGCAAAAATGGTATCAGTTCCAGTCCACCTCTGTGCTAAACTAACCACGCTTTGCTGGGTGTGATACTAATGACTACAATGCCCTCAGTTCATGAGTAAACATTTAATCTCACCTCCTGGATAGAATGGTGAGAATGTTCATTGAAGGACAGGATTTAATTATGTGGACTTTTGGAGACCTGCTGTCTTTCCAGGGGTCCATTCACATTGCTGAGAGGGGTGAGTGGGGGTGTGGGGGGGAAGGGTAATCAAGTGAAAAATCATTTGGACATCTTGAAGGACAGAGCATGTGTGGCTTTTAACTCAGTCCCCTGCAAAAACTCAGTGTGAAGCTGTCCCAGACTAGACCAGGATATTATCCAGTGCAAGGTACCTGTGTCATGAACAGAGGTGCCTCACAGCATTGAAAGGAATGGGGAGGGATTATTCTGGACCTCTTAGTTAAGGAAGAGAGGTTGGGAGAAGCTGGACCCATTTTTTATAATTATTTTTGGAAAGTACATTCATGGAGATTTTTGGGGCTCAGCTCCTGTTTCTCTTTGGTTAGCTTGACAGAGCATCCACTCAGCAATCTCTTGTTTCCATTTCCCCAGACTTTTCAATCTGAAGAACTGTCTCAACCTGAAATGAGACCTATTCCTTTTCTCTAGCAATGCTGCCTGACCCACTGAGTTATTCCAGCTTTTTGTGTCTACATTCAGCTTCTTCTGCAGGTTTCAATTATAACAAGCCAGACAATGGCATCACAATCAGAGAAGGGCTCCCATGCTTCAAACAGGGTAGCCCATTCATTTCAAGTACGCAAGAATGGGATAAAGTTTATAGGTCTTTTAGCCGCTTGCTCTTCTCCAGCTGGGAAGACTTTAAATCAGCTCTTCACTCTCCATAACAATGCAGTCTAGGTCCAGTTCTGAAGGAGAGTTCCTGCTAGTCCTGCATATACCTAAAGAATTCAAAACAATGCCAAGAGTAAAAGAATGAAAGCGATCAGGAAGATGGAGGAAAAAGGAAGATGACATTGAATAACTTTGTTTTGTCATTTCTGACAGAATGAGTGAGCACATCAAAGATTCTCCAGCGATAGGCCTTCCCACTAACTGGTGCAAGTCAAGTTTGGTTTCAGTTTGCACTGCTGGCAGATGCAATGCCAATGAGAACAGCATCAGAAATACGTATTTTGTTAGATGATTTCAGAAGAATGTGATTTCAGAAGCTCCATTTGCAAAAGGAAAATCCATCCAATATGATTTTGTTTGTGTCAAATGCCTCCAGCAAATCTGTTTCTTTTTACCTCAACTCTCCCTCTCTCTCACTCTTTCAGCGGCGTGAACTACTGTCAGTTATGGACGCCTTTTTACAATCTGTCATCACCCAGATCTGTAAAATATTGCTGTTTCTCTGCAAGGTCATATATCAAATAAATTATCCAATGTTAAAGTGACTGCTTAAACTCTTATAAACAAATGGGGTCACTGGCGGATTATTAGCCTCTTCATATTAACCTGGATGTTGGTCTTAAATTATGAGATATTATTATTTACAAAAACATAAAATCAACAAGAATCAGAGAAAATATTACCAAACCCATTCTGAGCAATAAATACTCATAATTGAAGCTGCAGTGCTTTGGAACCCTGTGTTGTGACCAGAATACCTCAGGCCATCATTGCAAGGGAAATCTAGCAAAAAGTTTTAAAGTTGCAGAATTATATCACGTACCAAAATACCTTGCGGCACTTTTACATTCCAGAGGTGGAATCTACAAATAAAAATTAATATAATGTACAATGCATTCATTTCTGGAACTGGAGGATAAAAATGTTTTATATATAACCATATAACAATTACAGCACGGAAACATGCCCTCTCGGCCCTTCCATTCCTTGCCGAACATTTATTTTCCCCTAGTTCCATCTACCTGCACTCAGACCATACCCCTCCATTCCCTTCCCGTCCATATACCTATCCACTTTACTTTTAAATGTTAAAATCGATCCTGCCTCCACCACTTCTGCTGGAAGCTCATTCCACACAGCCACCACTCTCTGAGTAAAGAAGTCCCCCCTCATGTTACCTCTAAACTTCTGTCCCTTAATTCTCATGTCATGCCCTCTTGTTTGAATCTTCCCTACCCTCAATGGGAAAAGTTTATCCACGTCAACTCTGCTATCCCTTTCATCATTTTAAAGACCTCAATCAAGTCCCCCCTTAACCTTCTGCGCTCCAAAGAATAAAGACTTAACTTGTTCAACCTTTCTCTGTAACTTAGTTGCTGGAACCCAGGCAACACTCTAGTAAATCTCCTCTGTACTCTCTGTATTTTGTTGACATCCTTCCTATAATTAGGCGACCAAAATTGTACACCACACTCCAGAATTGGTCTCACCAATGCCTTGTACAATTTTAACATTACTTTCCTACTCCTATATTCAATGCTCTGATTTATAAAGGCCAGCACACCAAAAGCTTTCTTTACCACCCTATCTACATGCGATTCCACCTTCAGGGAACTATGCACAGTTATTCCTAGATCCCTCTGTTCCACAGCATTCCTCAATTCCCTACCATTTACCATGTACGTCCTATTTTGATTTGTCCTGCCAAGATGTAGCACCTCACACTTATCAGCATTAAACTCCATCTGCCATCTTTCAGCCCACTCTTCCAAATGGCCCAAATCTCTCTGCAGACTTTGAAAATCTACTTCATTATCCACAACACCACCTATCTTAGTATCATCTGCATACTTACTTATCCAATTTTCCACCCCATCATCCAGATCATTGATGTACATGACAAACAACAGTGGACCCAACACAGATCCCTGAGGCACCCCACTGGTCACCGGCTTCCAACCTGACAAACAGCCATCCACCATTACTCTCTGGCATCTCCCATTCAGCCACTGTTGAATCCATCTTGCTACTCCGCCATTAACACCCAAAGATTGAACTTTCTTAACCAACCTTCCGTGGGGAACCTTGTCAAAGGCCTTACTGAAATCCACATAGACAACATCCACTGCTTTACCCTCATCAATTTCCTAGTAACCTCTTCAAAAAATTCAAGAAGGTTTGTCAAACATGACCTTCCAGGCACAAATCAATGTTGACTGTTCTTGATCAGACCCTGTTTATCCAAATGCTTATATATATTATCTCTAAGTATCCTTTCCATTAATTTGCCCACCACTGATGTCAAACTAACAGGTCTATAATTGCTAGGTTTATTCTTTGAACCCTTTTTAAACAATGGAACAACATGCGCAGTACGCCAATCCTCCGGCACTATTCCTGTTTCTAATGACATTTGAAATATTTCTGTCATAGCCCCTGCTATTTCTACACTAACTTCCCTCAATGTCCTAGGGAATATCCCATCAGAACCTGGAGACTTATCCACTTCTATATTTTTAAAAAGTGTCAATACTTCCTCCTCTTTGAATCTCATAGTTTTCATAGCTACTCTACCTTTTTCCCTTACCTCTCAGAGTTCAATATCCTTCTCCTTGGTGAATACCGAAGAAAAGAAATTGTTCAATATCGCCCCCATCTCTTTTGGCTCTGCAGATAGCTGTCCATTCTGGCTCTCTAATGGTCCAATTTTATCCCTCGTTATTCTTTTACTATTAATATAGCTGTAGAAAACCTTTGGATTTATTCACCTTTCTTGCCAAAGCAACCTCATATCTTCTTTTAGCTTTTCTAATTTCTTTCTTAAAACTCTTTTTACACTCTTTATACTCCTCCAGCACCTCATTTACTCCATGCTTCCTATAATAATTGTAGATATCTCTCTTTTTTCGAACCAAGTGTCCAATTTCCCTTGAAAACCATGGCTCTTTCCAATTGTTACTATTTCCTTTCATCCGAACAGGGACATAAAGATTCTGTACTCTTACAATTTCCCCTTTAAATGTCCTCCATTTCTCTTCTACATCCTTCCCATAAAACAAAAAGTCCCAATTCACTCCTTTTAAATCCTTACGCATTCCCTCAAAGTTAGCCTTTCTCAAAAATCTCAACCCTAAGTTCAGTTCTGACTCTCTCCATAATTATATTGAAACTAATGGTATTGTGATCACTGGTCCCGAAGTGCTCACCAACGCATACCTCCATCACCTGACCTGCCTCATTTCCTAACAGGAGGTCTAGCACTGCCCCTTCTCTGGTCGATACCTCTATGTATTGCTGCAAAAAACTATCCTGCACACATTTTACAAACTCCAAACCATCCAGCCCATTTACAGAATGTGTTTCCCAGTCTATTTTTGGAAAAATGAAATCTCCCATAATCACTACCTTGTGCTTCCTACTAATATCTGCTATCTCCTTACATATTTGCTCTTCCAATTCTCGCTCCCCATTTGGCGGTCTATAATACACCCCTAAAGGTGTTGCTACACCATTCCCACTTCTCAGTTCCACCCAAATAGCCTCCCTAGAGGAGCCCTCTAATCTATCCTGCCAAAGCACTGCTGTAATATCTTCGCTGACAAGCAATGCAACACCTCCACCTCTGGTCCCTCCAATTCTATCACAGCTGAAACAACAAAATCCTGGAATATTTAGTTTCCAATCACAGCCCTCCTGCAACCATGTTTCACTGATTGCCACAACATCGTATCTGCAGGTGTCAATCCAGGCTCTAAGTTCACCCACCTTTCTTACAATGCTCCTAGCATTAAAATATACACATTTTAGAAACCCACCATCCCTTATTTTCTGTTATTCAATGTCATCTTTTTCCTCTTTCTCGCTTACATTTTGGGTCCGAGTGCTTCCCTTTTCTGCTTCTTGCCCCACACCCTGTCCCCTAGCCCCCTCTACCCGAGTCCCTCCCCCCAGCCTTTCTAGTTTAAAGTCTCCTTTGTAAATCTCCCTGCCAGGATATTGGTCCCCCTCGGGTTCAAGTGCAACCCGTACTTTTTATACAGATCATGCCTTCCCCAAAAGAGGTCCCAGTGATCAAGAAACTTGAATCCCTGCCCACTGCACCAGTCCCTCACCCACACATTTATCCTCCACCTCATTCCATTCCTACTCTCACTGTCACGTGGCACAGGCAGTAATCCTGAAATTGTTACTCTTTTGGTCCTTCTCCTTAACTTTCCCCCCAACTCCCTAAATTCTCCTTTCAGGACCTCTTCTCTTTTTCTGCCTATGTAATTTTCTGCCTATTTCCATCACTTTGCTAATCTTCATAATATTTTGTTAATATGTTTCTGTCAAGTGTCTCTAAATTTCCAGGCGTCCTCCATTCTGTGAGAGCTGCATGCGACGTAATTAAAAGCATAAAGGCAGTATGCCCCATTGTGAGACTGGTTAACTGCTTCCATGTATTTGCATGTCTAACTGCAAGATGAGTAATTGTGTGACTGTGATTGTGGATTTTGTGAATATGTGGCCATTGGACTGGTTGACTGAGCGACCGAGGGACTGATTGATAGCGTAATATGGGTCTGTATGACTGTACTGCTGTATAATTTATCACTTCATTGTGACACTGGCCTATATTTTCCCCTGTGGTGTTCACCATGACAAAAAAAGGTGCAGCCACATAAGCTGCCGAGAAAATGTGTTCATTTTATTAATTCCCTCCCAAATGTGTTATCACCTAAAAGGTGACTTCCTCCCATTTATAACATGCTAATATGCAAATTTCAAAAGGTAATGAACAGAATGTTTTAAGATCTGTTGCAATATTGCTGCAATAAATATGTTTCTACTTGTGTGTTCTATTTTTACTAGAACTTTGGTGGAGTTCCCAGCAGACCTGCAATTTCAACTGTAAAGCATGTGTTCTTCTGGCTTGATCGAGTTTCAGCCCCAGAGACAAAGGGATGGTCAATCTTTCAGGTGATGTATCAGGACTATAATGAAGAGATTGAATGCTTTGTGTCCAAGTTTACAGATGATGCTGAGATAGGTGGAGGAGCAGGCAGTGTAATGGAAGCAGGACTTGGACAGATTAGGTGTGGGCAGAAAAGTGGCAGATGAAATTCAGTATAGCAAAGTGCAGAGTCATGCATTTTGGTAATAAGAATAAAGGCGTAAATTATTTTCTAAATGGAGAGAGAATCCAGAAAACGGAGGTGCAAAGAAACTTGGGAGTGCTGGTGCAGGACTCCCAAAAGGTTAATTTGCAAGTCGAATCGGTAGTAAGGAAGGCAAATTCAATGCTAGCATTTATAGCAAGAGGACCGGAATCCAAAAAAACAGAGATGTAATGCCGAGGCACTATAAGGCGCTGGTCAGGCCGCATTTGGAGTACTGTAAGTAAATTTGGGTCCCATATCTGAGGAAGGATGTACTTGCTCTAGAGAAGGTCCAGAGGAGGTTTGCAAGAATGATTCCAGGAATGAGTGGGTTAGCATATAATGAGTGTTTGACAGCACTGTGCCTCTACACGCTGGAGTTTAGAAGGTTGAGGGGGGACCTCATTGAAACTTACATAAAAATGAAAGGCATAGATAGAGTGGATGTGGAAAGGATGTTTCCACTGGTGGGAGATTCTAGAACCAGAGGTCATAGCCTCAGAATTAAAGGGCACTCTTTTAGAAAGGAGGTGAGGAGGACATTCTTTAGTCAGAGGGCAGTCGATCTGTGCAACTCAAAGCATAAGAGTACATCCGAATATTCATGGCTATAATACTAAATATTCTAATAATAAAATATAGTTGTACGCAGATGACGTACTACAATATATCACCAATTCCCAAGTTAGTATTTCAAACATACTAAATCTCATAGAGGAATTCGGTTCCTTTTCAGGATATAGAATAAACTGGAACAAAAGTGAAATTATGTCAATAAAGCCTCAAGATTCGACACACCTTCTAAAATTTCCTTTTAGAATTGCTACAGAAAAATTTAAATATCTTGGCGTTTATGTAATTAGAAAATACACCTCTTTATTTCAAGCAAACTTTCTACCAATAATTACCAAATTAAATGCCCTTATTCAATTTTGGAAAACGTTTCCAATCTCCTTTATAGGTAGAATAAATGCAATAAAGATGATCTTCCTTCCACAAATTCTGTATCTATTTCAATCATTACTGATTTTGCTCCCTAAATTTTTTTTTTAAACTCTATTCAGTGATTACAAACTTTATTTGGGATTATAAAACACGCAGAATCCATAAACGACATTTATGTAAACCCAAAGAAATTGGCGGACTGGCTATCCCTAATTTTTTGTACTATTACTGGGCAACGAATATTAAAAATTTAATTTATTGGATGGACAACACATGCCAACAGGTAAACTGGCTAATAATGGAGAGAGAAGTTTGTTCGTCTTTTAATATAGGTGCGATTCTTCTCTCTCCAATAAATTTGAAGAAATTAGTAAATGAGCAAAATCCGATTATCCATAGTACCATACAATCTGGAAACAAGTGAAGTCAACCCTTAAATTAAGCTGTCTATTTTAGACAAGGCATTCATACCCAATGTATGAATCTTTCCCAATGAAAGATTGGGAATTAAAAAACTGGGATATCTTTATGAGATGGGGATTCTCCTCTCATTTCAAGAATTACAGTCAAAATAACATCTGAAAGGTAGCCAATACTTTAGATACCTTCATATACGAGACTATTTGAAATCACATACCCAAGACTGTCAATATATGGTTCCAGATGTACTAGACGAATGCATGAATAGAAACTCGGATTCAAATAAGTTAATATCGTACGTTTATAATACTATTTTAAATATACAAATCCCATTGTCGAAAATAATCAGGCGAGCTTGGGAAGATGAATTGGGCCTAACAATTTTAAAAGATAGATGAGAGGGAAGACTTCTATATATACACAACTGTTCTTTTAACGTTAGGCGTTCGTTAATACAATTTAAAATACTGCTTAGACTTTATTATTCAAAGTCTAAACTGAATAAGATCTTCTCAAGTGTTTCACCTATTTGTGATAAATGTCTCCTTTAGGAAGCAACCATAACTAATTCTTCTGCCTACTTTATAAAGTTACATAATTTCTGAAGGGGAATTTTTGAAATATTTTATAAAATACTTAAAATAAAGTTGGACCAAGACACATAATTTATTACTCTAGGTACGTCAGAAGCCTGTTCTGAGCTAACATTATTTCAAAGACATTTCCTTAATTATGGCCTTATAACGACGATAAAAACTAATACTTAAATTTTGGAAACATACATTAGTCCCTACTGTAAAGATGTGGATTACAAAATGTCCGAGACACTACATCTGGAAAATATTAGGCTTGTCTTGGCAGAAAAACCAGATCAATTTTTCAAGACATGGACACCCTTTACCGAATTCGTACGATAGTATGGCACAACACAAATTTGGATTTAATCGAACTATGGGTTGGGTGAGATGGGCGGGGAGCGAGGGCAGGTATATCTCCACTTTTTTTCTTTTTTCCCCCTTTTTTTTGTTTTTTTCTACTTTTTTTCTTTTCCTCTCTTATATCTGCATTCACTCTTTGGCCACACTGAGAGTCTAGGGGTTCTATTTTTCACTTTTCACTTTTTCTCTCTTCTTCTTTCTCTCTTCTTTTCCTTCATTTTCAGGTTAAAAGGTCAAAATTGAAGCTGTACAATGATTGTATAATTTTACATGCCGAATGTTTTATTCGTGTACAATTGCTTCTAATAAAAATAATAAAAAAAAAAAAAAAAAAGAAATCTGTGTAACTCATTGCCACAGAGGGCTGTGGAGACCAAGTCAATGGATATTTTTAAGGCAGAGAGAGACACATTCTTGATTCGAACGGGTGTCAAGGGTTATGGTGAAAAGGCAGGAAAATAGGATTAGGAGGCAGAGATCAGCCATGATTGAATGGTGGAGTGGACTCGATGGGCCGAATGGCCTAATTCTACGCCTATAACTTGTGAATGTGAACTTGTGACTGAGATTGTGGAAAGGAGATGGACAGTATGAAAAGTTGAGGGGGAGAGGAGAGACGGGGACCGGTGGGTGATGGGTGGAACCAGGTGAGGTGGGGGCAGTTGGACAGATGCAGTCAGGCGGGGAAGCGGGAGTTAATAGATGGAGGCTGGTGGGCCATAGGGGAAAGCAGAAAACATTGTAATGGGTAGTTTGAACTAGGTGAGAGGTGGAAGGGAAGTAGAGTATGTGATAAGTAGAACCAAATATGGGAGGGATGGTGGGCAGATGGAACCGGAAAGGGAAGGGTTCTGGAGAGTAGACCAGGGAAGAGAAATCCCAGGTGAATAGAGATGTGGGTGATGGGTGTATGGAAATGAGAAATGGGAACAAAGGGGGAGTGAACCTGGAGGAATAGGAAAGGAACACAGAGAGTGTGGATTACTTGAAATTTGCCCAATGCCTCTTTTCTTTCTTACCTGCTTCCACCTGTCAACCATCATCCTGTCTCCTAACTTCCCGTCCCCCACCTGGCTCCAACAGCTCATTGTCCGCCACCTTATCTGGTCTCACTGATCACTGAGCTGCCCCTGCCTCACTCCTCTCCCTCTCCTCTTTATCTTTGATACCTTCCCTCCACACTCTCAGCCCTGATACAGGGTCAAATGTCGATTATCCTCTTGCCTCCACAGATGCTGTTCGATGCACTGAGTTCTTCCAGCAGTCTGTTTGTGTTCTTGATTCCAGCATCTGCAGTCCCATCAGTCACCAAACGTTGAAGGGTTACCTTAAATTCCTGCTCAGATTGTTTTTCTCAATTTAAACTCCTATCTGCAGTCAAGTCCACATGTTAACTTTCAATGGGGTCAATAGTAGTTTCTCGCACTGTTATTTCCAACTTGACCTTTGCTTTAATACACTGGACATAAGGAGCCACAGCTCCTTATGTCCAGTGGGGCAAAGCTGTCATTGTGATTTAGCCGAGATATTGCTGCTGTTGGCTACTGTTATAAAAATGCTGGGAACTACAGAAAGATTAAGGTGGATTTTAAATGGTAAAGGGTGCATGGCATGGAAACAATTGAGCTGAGCTAAAGTTTATTTATATTTATTTAGTTTATTTTATTGTCACGTGTACTGAGGCACTGTGAAAAGCTTTTGTTGCCTGCTAACCAGTCAGCGGAAAGACTATGCATGATTACAATCGAGCCACCCAAAGTGTACAGATACATGATAAAGGAAAGAAGGTTTCATGCAAAATAAAGTCCAGTAAAGTACAATTAAAGATAGTCCGAGGGTCTCCAGTGAGGTGCATCATAACAGACCCGCTCACTAGTGGTTGATAGGATGATGCAGTTGCCTGATAACAGCCCAGAAGAAGCTATCCTTGATTCTTGAGTTAGAATTTGGAATGTGAAAGTTCAGGGTTTGCAAGATTACTGGACAAGTTGGGGTATCAGTGGAAATAGGCTATTACGATACCTCTGTTCAAAAAGGCTGGCATTGACAAGTGGTGAGCAATTCAGTTTGCTTTCATTTCATTTAATGCCGGGTAAAACAAGAACAGATCTATCAGCAGTAAATTTCATGAAGATCTTTCAAGAACAATTTGCCCAGCATCATCAAGTGTCAGCCAGAAATGAACTAAAGGAAGGTAGTATCACACTACTTAGAAGAAGGAAATTCTCCAGTTCAAGCTATCATCTTTTGGCCAGCACCTATGAGCAGATTAACTGGGTTATTTATCTTGTCGATAATAATATGGCAAAGTATGTGACAACCATTTGAAAATAATTTGCCTGGAGGTTTCCTGGACTTGTTGTCAGCGAGGCTCAGTTGGCTGCTGGAGGTTCACACTGATGGAGCGTCAGAACGAGAGATAGACGGGGAACACTTACGGAATTGCAGAGCCTATATATTTCCCCGCGTGGTACATGGTAAAACAGTGATTAGGTTGATGATGAGTAATCCAGAGGCCAGGAGCAACGTTCTACAGACATGTGTCCAAATCCCAGCACAGCAGCTGGAGAATTTAAATTCAATTACTTAAATAAACCTGGAATTAAAAAGCTAATATCAGTAATGACCATGAAATTGCAGGGTTGTTGTAAAGGCCCATCTGGTTCACTCATTTCTGCAAGGAAGGAAATTTTCTGTTCCTATGCAGTCTGGTGCACATATTTCACTTCAGACCCACAATAACATGGTTAACCAAATGCCTTCTGAAATGGCTCATTTAGACCAGAGGCAATTAGACATTGACAGTAAATGCTGGCCTTGATGATGATGTTCACACTAATGAATGAATAAAACGTGGAGTCAATTGTCATAAAGTATTTTATGGCTCTCCGCGATGTATGAAAGGGTTACTTTCCGTAAACCCTCACGAAAGTCAGATTTTACGCAAGTCGGACTACCAAGAGTACAATACTACTATACACGTGTAAATTGTCTGATGTAAAACCGGAGCTGTTCTGTGCCCACTTCCTCAATCCTTGAGCTATCCTAATATGTAGCATTATATGTAGCATTATAGCAAGTTTCAGGGGGCGCCGTCCAGTTGGTATGGCTGCCCAGCCTGCAGCTGTCTGTTTTTTAATTTAATATAATTTAATATAATTTAAGAATCTAAAACAAAGAGCTACAGATGCTGGTTTATACCAACGATAGACACAAAGTGCTGGAGTAACTCAGTGGGTCAGGCAGCATCTTTAGAGAAAAAGGAGGGTTGATGTTTCGGGTTGAAGGGTTCCAATCCTAAACGTCACCTATCCTTGTGCTCCAGGGATGCTGCATGGCCCACTGAGTTACTCCAGCACTTTGTATCTAACTTTGTTCTACTGCTTTGAATGGCAAATAATCTATCCTGAAGATGTGGAATGTGTCAGTTATGAGATAGACAAAGGACAAAGGACAAAGGACATTTATTGTCACATACACCAATTGGTGTAGTGAAATTTGACTTGCCATGCAGCACACAAATAAAGATAAGACACAACACTAAAGAATTAACAATGAACATAAAAACATCCCCCCACAATGGTTCCCACTGTGGGGGAAGGCACAAAGTCCAGTCCCATCCCCAAGTCCACCCATAGTCAGGCCTATTGAGGCCTCCGCAGTCGGCGCTATGGCGGCCCGATGTTTTAGGCCTTCTCGCCGGGTGTTGGTGTTCCGGCGTCGGGAGAGTCCTCACAGCGGCTTGGGACACCTGGAACGGCCGCTTCCCTACCGGAGTCCGTGGCTTCCGAAGCTGACAAGGCCGCGCTGGATGGAGCTCCACAACTGGCGATCTCGCCGAGAGATCCCAGGCTCCCGATGTAAAAGTTCAGCGCTGCCGCTCGCAGCCAGCCGCTCCACAGTCCCGCAGCTCCGCGATGTTCACCTGCGGTCTCAGCATTCTGCAGCTCCAGCGTGGCGACCCAGGCAAGGTATCGCCCGCTCCGCTCCCCGATGGTGCTCCAGCGCTGAGCCGCTGCCGAAGCCGAGGTTCTGTGCGGCCCCCTCAGGAAACGCCGCTCCAGGCCCACTGGTAGGCCGCGAGGACGGGTCGACGGTGCAGCCTGGAGAAAAGCTGCCTCTCCGACCAGGTAGGGACAGGAAAAGTAGTTTCCCCCTCCCCCCCCCCCTCCCCCCCCCCCCTCCCCCCCCCCAACCCCCCACATAAAAAAGGCTAGGGCTCCAAAAACAAACACTAAAACTCACTAAAAATAAAAGAAATAAATTATAGGCCTTTCAGAATGGTGGTTCTTAAATATTTTTCCCTATTTATTTTCACTTATAACTAAATATGAATAGCATCATTACTCTATTAGTCAATGACAACTTGGAAACTCTGTCCAGGAAGGAATATCCTTTAATAAACAACCATGGCATGATTGAACCAAGTAAAACACACACACCCTAAATTCAAAGACAACTTGAAGCTGGTAACATGGAAGAGAAAGCAATCCTCCAAAAGGTCCGAGCAAATGTTTTAGGTGTCATTCCTAACTGTCACTGTATGTAATGTTATCACTTGCGGGCAGAGCACCAAGGCAAAGTCCTTGAATGTGACTACTTGGCCAATAAACTTATTCATTCATTCATTCAAAGCTAACCCTCAATGTGGAAAATGTGGGAAATGGAATTGAGATCAACAAAATGCTGTTAACCAGCAAACAGAACCTGAGAAGGTTGGCATAGTTGCCATGACTTGAACACCCACAACGTTAGCAGGATTATATTCTGTATGATTCTTGGAGCAGCAAATGGATAAGTACATAAATTCATCAGGAAGTCTGCAGATTGTAATGCGGTCATTGATTGTTGAAGAGTAACCAATAGCATGTAATTATTTGGTCTTGTTTGTGGACATCCATTCATTACCAATGATACTGATTCTAACCATGACATAGAGAATTTAGCAACTGGAAGGAATATTTGGAAAAAGTGACAAAACTGACCTGTTGAATAATTTGAATTATTTTCTGTTTTTGTTACCGCATTCTGCTTTGACGATAAGGATGTCACTATTATTTTGTCACCAATAAAAATCCTCTGGCAAGCAGATCATGGCACCTGATCATCTGCTTTGGCCTTCACATATTGCAGGCTGTTTTGTGCCATGTTATTGCTTCTGTTCCAGAGTCTGAACATAAAATAGGCTTTGCCTGGTTGCATGATCTAACAATATCAATGAAGGTTTTGCAAAATCAAAATCAAACTTTTACCTCAATTTTACATCCATAAAATTGAAGGAGATGCCTCGCATCTCTATGTATTCAATGATACACAGATTGGTAGACAGTGCACACCCAATTATGATCCACAGGGAATTATGTTATTAATTTAAATTATTGTTTATTTCCCAATTCTCTATTCGTCATGTATTCTTTTGTGACAGGCCAAAGCATCTTCTAGTTTATTGTTTTGATTTTAATATACTGTAGCCATTGCCTACTGAAGTGCATAAATGTCAATTGATATACCTCACTGGAATATCAACACAAATGTGTATCAAAGAAGCTGGCAGCCTATGATTTATTTTCTTCTAATGCTAGTACAGAATTTACTAATGGACTATGTGAAGATATAGTTTGGTTGTTTAATTAATTATGTGATCAAGCACTCGTGCATTTGGATCAATGTTGATCATTCTCAACTGGTAAAACACACCTGTCTGCAGCAGCAAAAAATATATAATTATCCAGAATGTCATCAAAGATTGTTTCCTGCCAGAGATGGAAGGTTCCTGAATGTTCTACGAGTAGGGAGAATTTGACTTCCACAGAGGACAACAGCAGAAAATGGTCATCATGGTTGAAATTTCATTGATATTTGCATATATGGTTATGAAAGAAAAATAATCAGGCACGCATCCCAACCTCTTATTATCCCCATCCATTTATATCTCCCCATAGGGTTCTTTTCACACAATAAGGGTTAAGCAGGTGGATATGTGCGACAAGGTACTGTAGATGCTGGTTATCACTGAAGATAAACGCAAATTGCTGGAGTAACTCAGCGGGCCAGGCAGCGTCTCTGGAGAGAAGGAATGGATGATGTTTCAGGGCTGAAGAGAGGTCTCGACCCAAAACATCACCCCTTCCTTCTCTCCAGCGATGCTGCCTGTCTTGCTGAGTTACCCCAGCACTTTGTGTTGATTTTAGATATGTGCAGATGTGGATAATACCAAAAGGCATAGCTTTAAGGTAGAGAGATAAAGTTTAAAGGAGATGTGTTGGGCAAGGTTTTACACAGCGGGTGATGAGTGCCTGGAACATGCTGCTGGGGATGGTGGTAGAAGCTGATATGACAGTGGCATTTACAATAATTTTGAATAGGCATATAGATATGCAGGGAATGGAGGGATATGGGTTATGTGCATGCAGATAAGAGTTAGTCCTGGCATCATGCTTGGCACAAACAATGTGGGCAAAATGGCCTGTTCCTGTTCTGCACTGTTCTGTGTTCTGTGTGATATGCACTGAACTCTGAAATGTAACACTGAAATTGTTGGAATGTTTCCAAATTTAAATGATCCTGTTTAGTTTAGTTTAGTTTAGTAATGTAGCATGAACACAGGCCCTTTGGCTCACCGAGTCCATGCCGATCATCGATCACCCTGACATCAGTTCTTTGTTATCCCACTTTCACATCTACACACAAGGGACCACTACAGAAGCCAATGAACCTTAAAAACCTGCACATCTTTGGAATGTGGGAGGAAACTGGAGCACCAAGAGAAAACCCACTTGGTCACTGGGAGAGCATACAAACCCCACACAGACAGCACCCATAGACAGGATTGAACTCGGGTCTCTGGTGCTGTAAGGCAGCAACTCTGCCCCTGCACCAACATGCCTCATTGTACTATTGGAAGACTCTTTGCAAGATCACTTATCATTCCCTTCGCCTGAAGAAAGGGGTCAAGTGGCTTTCCTATTTGGCCCATATGATCTGAGCATGGAGGAGTGCCAGGGACTCCAGTTTGAGCAGAGACAGCCTATGGCTTGCCTCCCAACTGCTCTCTAATAAGTCCCACTTCCTCCAACATCCATCACCTTTTATGATGACTGCACCTCGATCGATGCTCCTGGAAAATTACTTGTGTAAGTCACAAGATAGACTGGCACCCAGGCACACTTTTCATATCATAAATTTTGGCTCTAAGAGCAAGTGACAGTGCTGGGGGCTCTGGTGTATTTTCCTGCTCCAGTGCATCACTGATTCCTACACCACCATCTGTAAAGAGAGCAGAATGTGCTCTTAAGAAAGTAATGATATGGAAAATGTTGTTCACTGTCAGAGCGCTGGGCTGTTAATGTTGGCTGCTGTCAAATTAGAAGAAGGTAGCTGGAATTTAGAATCTACCAGATGGTGCGTACCTCCCTCAGCAGGAGGACTTTGTGCTGTCTCAACACTGAAGCAGGTATTCATCCTTTGTTTAAGGTTTGTCAGAGACCCCATTGTGTTATTAACTTCAACGGGCCCATTTCTGTGAGACCAGCACACACACACATTATTGTCCACTCAGCAAGTTCCAAACTGTGCATTGCTTTTTCTTTGTATTACATAATGCAAATATTCCGTGACAGCTATTTATAAATAAATACATTCTTATTCCAACATCTCTGCACATACATTTGTGTCAGAATAGCATTCAGAATGAGTTTTACTGTCAACATTTGTTTTATTTTAATCTGTCAAATCAATATATATACAGTATAAACACACCAGGCACATGAATGCATAAATGACTGGATAATAAGATTTTTTTCCATCTGAATCAGAAGATTGTGGGTTCACCCAGACGTATAAGTACTAAACATTCCGGATGGGACATTTGGAATTGCCAACTTTGTCAGATCAAATATTAATCTGATGGTTCTGGCCTCTGAGGGTGGATGTAAAAGATTCCAAGGCATTGTTTAGCAGAACAGGAGATCTCGCTCAGGGGCCTGGACAATATTTAAACGACAACAAAACCATCCTCTGCAGCTTGCTGTAAATGCATGCACAGGAAACTTCAAATAAATCAAATTTCACCAATGGCATACAGTGTGCAGCAGGGAGTTTTTTTGTATGTTTAACTCAAGCTGCCAAGGACAGATTTCATTATCTAGTCATTGTATGCTGAAGTTTGTTGTGTATAAATTGATAATCCAGTTGCTATTCCACAAAATATCGAATTGGATGTAGAACACTTAGAAAGTCCTCAGGTAAACTAACTGCAAACCTCTCCATTTTTATCATTATGATCATCTTTCCTTTGTATATTCATCAATTAGATAAAGCCAGCCCAAAGAAGGATCTAGACCCAAAACGTCACCCTATCCCTTTTCTCCAAAGATGCTGCCTAACCCCTTGAATTACTCCAGCTTTTTGTGTCGATCTTTGGTTTAAACCATCATCTGTAGTTCCTTCCTACACAAAGCTATAACAGTATTCCCTATGAAATCTTGGATGAAAGCTTGGATTTAGTTGACTGGTTTATGATCCTAATATATTCATCGCAATTATAACAATGTTTTAAAGACATTTGGACATGTACATGGATAGGAAAGGTTTAGAGGGATATGGGCAGGTGAGACTAGTGTTGATAGGGCATCGTGGACAGCCTGGGCAAGTTGGGATGAAGGACCTGTTTCCATGCTGTATGACTCTATGACACTAATTACAACAAGAACCATAATGAGATCACAGACAGAAAATCTGGCAGTGGAGCAAGGACTAAATTGAAGTGGCTGGAGTATCAACCTTTCAGCTCCCTGGAAATCTAGGACAAATACGATACGATACAATTAAACTGCCAACTGTTCATTGGTCTGCCAACAGTCATAAAACACAAGATACATGATACATTAAATTAAAGTGACAAGTGTAAAGGATTGGGGATGTGCAAAAATTGGGGGGGGGGGGGGGGGGTGGGGATGGGGAGGAGGGGAATCAGTCTGATTACAGCACAGATACAGGCTCTTCGGCCCATCAAGTTTGCGTCGACCAGCGATTGCCCAGTACGCTAACATTATCCTACTCACTCGGGATAATTCACAATTTTACCAAAGCCAATTAACCTACAAACCTGAACGTCTTTGGAATGTGGGAGGAAACCGGAGCAACCGGAGAAAATCCATGCAGGTCACAGGTAGAATGTACAAACTCTCTACAGATAGCACCCATAGTCAGGATTGAACCCGGGTCTCTGGCCCTGTAAAACAGTAGCTCTACTGCTGTGCCATCGTGATGCCCCTGCTTCCAGGGACAATTTTCTATTTGCTACAATCCAGCTTCATAAACACTTTACCAAAATACTGGTGAAGAAGACACACTGCTCTTAGCATTCAAAGTGGAATAGTTGACGCCACTTACCAAAATAAAAAACTTAATAAATATGAGATAGCAGGAACTGTGGAGAAGCGAATGGTTTAAGACGTTCAGATATAGAAATCAACAAAAGCCAACGAGCCAAATGTTGCTGGCCATGGTCAGAGATTCCAATCAGAACTAATGATATGCAGCCATTCTCACGTGACAGTTTTCGGGAGTTACACGGACCTCGCCAAAGCCAGGATTTAGTCAGGGACAGATATTGCACCATCTGTCACTACTCACTGTGCCTGAACAGCACATGGAGCCCAATACCGGAATCCAGTTTAATTGCAGTTCTCCAGTTTTATGGCTGGAAAATACTTCTCCAATCCTGTTCCGGGTTGTGAAATAAGCTCTACCCCTCCTCTTCTTTCTTGCAGTTGTTTTTATTTTAATCAATTTTACTTCAGTTTAATGTTTTACAAGATTAGTAAGCAGTTCATGTATTTTAATGAATTACCTTTTTTTTAAATTAAAAATGACATACTTTTAAGTGCAAATTCAAATAGCAGAAAATATAAAACAGCACAGCAGAGGAACAGGCCCTTCGGCCCACAATGTCTGTGCCAGACATGATGCCAAGACCAAATTTTATCTGCTTGCACATAATCCATATCCCTGCATATCCAAATGCCTATCCAAAAGTCTCTTAAATGCCACTATCATATCTGCCGCAATCACTGCCCCCTGCATTGCAGTCCAGGCACTCGCCACCCTCTGTGTAAAATGAGTTGCCCCGCACATCTCCTTTAAACTTTGCCCCTTCTCACCTTATAGGTATGCTTTCTGGTATTTGATTTTTCCATCCTAGATAAAGGTTCTGACTGTCTTCCCTATCTAAGCCCCTCAGAGTTATATACTGTATACTTCTATCAGATCTTTTCCACAAACTCCAGCGCTCCAGAGAAATCATAGAAACATAGAAACATAGAAAATAGGTGCAGGAGTAGGCCATTCAGCCCTTCGAGCCTGCACCGCCATTCAATATGATCATGGCTGATCATCCAACTCAGTATCCCTTACTTGCCTTCTCTCCATACTCCCTGATCCCTTTAGCCACAAGGGCCACATCTAACTCCCTCTTAAATATAGCCAATTAATTGGCCTCAACTACCTTCTGTGGCAGAGAATTCCAGAGATTCACCACTCTCTGTGTGAAAAATGTTTTTCTCATCTCGATCCTAAAAGATTTCCCCCTTATCCTTAAAATCAGTCCAAGTCTGTCCATCCTCTCCCTGTAGCTACTGTGCCTTAATCCAAGCTTCATTCTGGTAAACCTCCTTTGAGCCCTTTCCAAAGACTTCACATCCTTCCTGTAATTGAGTGAACAGAACTGCACGCAATACTTCAAATGCGATCTCAACAAAGGTTTAATAAAGCAGCATCATGATCTCCTGACTCTTATACTCAATGCCCTAACCATTAATTGTATATTTTACCTTTACATTCGTCCTCCCAAAGTGCAACACCTCACACTTGCTTGGATTAAATTGCATCTGGCATTTCTCCACCCGTTTCTGCAAGTGATCCATATCCTGCTGTATATTTTGGCAGTGTTCCTCACAGTCTGTGACCCCAGCAAACTTGGTGTCATCTGCAAACTTACTAACCCACCGTCCAAGTCATTAATACATATCGCAAACAGCAGAAGTCCCAAACAGATCCCTGCAGAACTCCACTGGTCCCAATACACTGAGTATTGTCCATGCACCACAATTTTTGTCTTCTTTCAATAAGTCAGTTCTGATTCTGTACAACCAAGTTATTGTTAATCCCTTACTTTTTAATCTTCTGGGGACTTAATCTAATGTTTTCCTAAAATCCATGCAGACAACACCCACCACTCTCCTCTCATCAATCACCATTGGCTCATAAAAAATCTAAGTCAAGTTAGTCAGACATGACCTGCCACATACAAAGCCATGCTGGCTGTCCCTAATTAACGTATTATCTTCCAAATGGGAGTAAATCCTATCCTGAAGAATCCTCTCATCTTCTTTCGTGTAGAATGGATGGTTTGTTTATTGTGAATGATTTGACTTTAGCTTCAAGTTTTAAAAGATTGGTAAACAGTTCATATCATTTTAATGTATTACATTTTTTTAATTCAAAATGCAGCGTGCAACAGGCAGATCATGCCAATAGCTCAGATTCAACCTCTGCAGCCTTAGTATAACCAAATGTTAATGACAGACTTTGACTGAAAATGATATAAGGAGCTGAATTTCACAGTGGTGGTGAAAGTGATTGTGCTTGATTGCAGGGTAATGTGGCATCAAAAAGACGGATGAGATTACAATGGTAAACCTCTTCAATGGCCTGACCCTTTGGTGTGGGAGTGGGTGGAGGAGGGGGTGGGAAACAGGGTAGCCATCATCATTGATAAGAAACTTAACTTGTCTGTTCGGGTGCAATAGTGTGATGAGGTTTTCTCCATATGCCTTGAGAAGAACAGCTCCAACAACAGTTAACAGCTTAATGATATTGAGGATATTCAGGGAGCTTATTTGCAACCCTGTCTACTATATTATGTACTAGACTAAGTGGAACCTGTTGGGTCCCATGTTCACACAGGAGGGCTGGTCCCCCAAAGCAATATTCCACCTATCCACCAATTCTAATAGGTCAAACAGCTCATTACATTTTCATTTCATTTCCATTTCAATTGCAGTTTCAAGCACATGGCAGGCCAAACAGCTCATTGCATTTTCATTTCATTTCCAATTCCAGTGCAGTTTCAAGCACATGGCAGGCCAAACAGCTCATTGCATTTTCATTTCATTTCCAATTCCATTGCAGTTTAAAGCACAGGGCAGGCCAAACAGCTCATTCCATTTTCATTTCATTTCCATTTCCATTGCAGTTTCAAGCACAGGGCAGGCCAAACAACTCATTTCCTTTTCATTAAGTTTTAACAAATCATTTATTGCAAATACATTGCAGACTCACAGTTCAGTTGATTCACAGCTTAGAATCACATAGATTTGAAGGATAGATTTGCACTTTGGAACCAAGACTTGTTTAGATACCTCCAACTGAGAGATTATTACAATAAAAAAGTTAAAAGGGAGGCACTAGAAGAAAAGAATCCAGTGGTGGAAGTGATAGTTAATGTGTATCATCAAAAAACATCAAGGATTATTTCTAAACTTTATCATAGTTTAATGGAATGTCAAGCTAAAAGTACATTTTATGTAACATTTAAGTGGGAAAAGGAATTGAACATCACAATCTCAGAAGAAGATTGACATCATATGTGTGTAACACTACAGACATCCACTAAGTCACAAAAATTGAGAGAATTTAATTGGAAATGTTTGATTCGTTTCTTCATTATGCCTAACATAAAAAGCAAGCAAATTCTAAGGCAGCAAACATGCTGGAGGCAATGGGGCCAAACAGACGCAAATCATGCACATATCTTCTGGAGTTGCCCAAAATTAGAACCATTTTGGGGGAGAGTGAATTCAGTATTAAAGGAGGTATTAGGATATACAGTCTCCAAGAAGTGTTCCATTTTATACCTGGGTAATATAAATACAGTGGGGCTGAAGGAAGTTCATTACTTGGTTAAAATCCTACTCACAGTTGACAGAAAGGCCATTACAAGAAACTGGCTTGCAGCGGACACACCCAGACTTAGACAATGGTTAGACATAGTACAGGAAATATTTGTGATGGAGAAAATGACATATTCTCTAGGAGTGAAAGAAGATGAGTTTAACAGAAAATGGGAAAAATGGATTAGGTATAGAAATAAAGACATCAACACTGTATAATTTTATTGACAATAATGTAAGTTATTGGAAAATGTTTTAATAAGGAAATAGTTCTGTATACTGCATCATTAATTGTAAACTGAAGCCCCTGCTGCACTGTTGTACGTTTCACTGCATTGTTGTATGTTTCATTGTTATATTTGTGTTTTATTTGTGTATGCATAAAGGCAATGAAGACTAAAGTGAAAAAAAAGAATCACAGTCGTGGCCTCTCCCTCGCGATCTTCCAAAGTGACTGACTCATGTCCATGCATCCAGAGTTTATAGTCCTGCCCCCCCCCCCCAGGAAGGGGTGTTACCTTCATCATGGTGATTGTCAGGCGAGAGGACCAATCAGCCTGATCGCCAGATTTTTTAAACACTCATAACCGCTTTTTCTAAAATCATTATACGTCACAGACAGGAAGTGGTCAAGATGAGACTTTTAGATATATAGATAAACTCCCTGAATCATTTTTGCACCTTGCAATAGATTCAGATTGCATTGTAACAACACCTCACAGGTTTGTCCAACAGGACTTTTAGCACCAAGAAGGGCAAGATTAGGAGACGCATGTGGATGAAACCATTGAATTCATGCTCTACTTTAACTTATTGAATAACTGCCTATAATTATTCATCAGCTGTAAACCCTGGGTTAAAGTTCCTTGTTTGAAGTACTGCGAGAGCACTTTTATCATGGAGAATGCAGTGCTCCAAGGAAACATTAACCACGTGTCTCAGGGCAATTATACTGAATGTGAGCTTATCCTCAAATGTCACATTCTGTGATTGAATTAAAAATAATAACTTCAACATTTCAAAGTGACCTACCATCATCCCAGAATAAAAAATAATTACAGGCTCTAGTGGAATGAAAAAACAGCTTTGGTTAAATAGATGAAACAATCAGCCTGTGGAATCCTTGTTCAATATCTCATCAGTGTACGTTCTCTGGCCATGTACTACAACCTCAGAAATATACCTTAGCTCAGCAAATATATACTCGTGTTTAACTTCCAAGCACTTGGAATGATCATGAAAAGAGAAGAAAATGATCATAATCCTTTTCACAGAAATCTATGTGCACCCATTCTCTGGCCAAGTCCATATTCACAATTGTGTTTTCACAGGTATTGATCTATTGCGGACAGATGATACATTGACTAGCCAGTTGCTGTAGATCATGATGCAAACCTGGCTAGTTCATAAAACTGTATGCAATTACCTTCTCTTTCACTATTCCTGTACTTTATATATTTAGCTCTGCTAATGATTATACTTTTAGAATTACAGGTGTGACCATGCTGCATTTTAAACTGCTGTGATTGCTAAATCATTTTGTTGAAAGCCTGTAGAAGTTTTGGATTCTGACCAACTCCGAAGCAAATGTTTGCAATTGCACATTTTTTCACACATGTTGCTGCTAACTTTGCATTAAAATTCATGTAATATTTTGTGATTATTTGCCAACGTAAACTACCTTCTATGCAGGAATTGGTGGAATATCTTGACACCAAAAAGGGAGCATCCTCTTCTGTTCAGGCATAACATTGCTCATATTATTTGTATCAGGGTAAGCTATGCAAAAGCAATAGATTACGCTTGCCCATCAACCCCATGTCACAGTGATGACCCATCTCCTTCACCAGAGACATCATACAACAGCTTCAATTTAAGGAAACTGCTATATTTGATTCAAAGAGCTTCACTCCCTGTCTGTGCCACTAAAATATCATACACATTGTTGCTCTCCCCTCCATCTACAGCGCATCTTTTATCAATGAATAATAGTTAAATGGTTTAGAAATTCAGATTTGGCAACAGTACTCAAGCCCCTTCCCAAGAATGATCTCAGTTCATGGAATATAGAACATTGCAGCCCTTCAGCCCAAGATGTTTGTGCTGACCACCATATCACCATCTGACCGTCTGACCTCTTTTCTCTTCATATTCATATGCTGTCTAATGCCTCCTAAATGTCATCATCATTCTTGCATCCACCACTTTGCCTAGTAGCGCATTCCACCACTCTGCCTAGCACCCACCAGAACCTCCACTGTACATCTTCTTTAATTTTTCCCTTTCCCACCTTAATATGGACACACTGATCTGTTTTGTAGTCAATGCCTACTATGTTCTGTTGTGCTAAGCAAAGAAAGAATTTAATTGTCCTGTCAGGGACACATGACAATAAACTATTTTGACTTGACTTGAAGCTATGGCCTCTAGTATTTGTCATTTCCACCCTGGGAGAAAACTGTTACTATCTACCCATTCTATTGCCTCTCATCATTTTATACATTTTTATCAGGTCTCCCCTCTGCTTTTGACCCTTCAGAAGAAAACAACCTCTCCTTGTAGCCAATGTTAACTAATCTAGGCAACATCCTGGTGAACCTCCTCTCCAAAGCCTTCACAACATCCCAGTAATGGGGTGATCAGAACTGCACACTAGATGAAGCCTAGCTGAAGTTTATAGAGCTGCAACATGAATTCAGATCATGCTCTCAGCTTTTGGGCTCTGACAAACTATCTCATATTGTATTAAGGTCAAATTTAATTTCAGTATATTTATCTTCTAAATAATCCTGCTAGAATTTGAAGATTCATATCTCCCTTATGTGTAGCCTTTTGTTTGTAGTGACATGGAGATGTTGGAAATAACTAAACACCATAAAGTAGTGCAGTATAAGAATAGAGTCTCTAGTGCACAATGATAGTTAAGTATTGTCAACAATCCTGGTCAAGGTTAAGATGCACATATGCCTAAGAAAGATCTGGTTTGTTGACCTTCCCACCAGCTGGCTCTGTATAAGGTCTTGTGATGCTGGTTGTAGATATTGCTCGTCATCTTTAACTTGGCTCAGTGTAACCTTGCAATTGCCCTCGAGCCTTACCATTTAATTTTTCAGCAGAGTCCAATCACTTTGAGCCACCTTCACAAATACATTATTTTCCTATTTGTCCAATTCCTATTCAACTTGAAGAGGGCTAGCCCGTATTCTTCAAGCCTGATTTCATGGAAATATTAATCTTTCGATTCTTAATACCACCATATGAATCTCTGTAAAAATGTCTCCACACAGTTTTGCCATCCCGAGCTTAACACAAATTCATTTTCAGATGACAAATTCCACTGTTACCACAGCCTACGACTAAACGTTGGTACAAAATGGATGGCTGCACCAAAACACTGGCTGCTCCACCTTCTGGAGATCTGTCCTGAATACATTGTCAATTGGACTCTGCTTTCCCTTAAGATATAATGCTGAAATTCTGTAAGTAAATATATTTGCGTAAACTGCAACAGTTATACAGTTACGCCAATCTTCTTTTCTATGTGTTTGTTGTTGGTTAAAACCTGCATTTTTAAATCACGTTCCGCCTGTTTTTTATTTTGCCTGTTTGTATCATGAATAGTTCATGAACTATTTTCTTCACTCTCATCAACTTCCACGCAATCATTTTAAACCAAAGAAGAAACCAAAGACTCATGTTTGGTCTTTTCAAAGGTCTTTTATTGTCACATGTGCCAATTAAGGTACAGTGATATACAAATTACCATATAGCCATCCGAAAAAAAATGCAACAAGACACACCACTACATAAAAGTTAACATAAACATCATTAGTCAGAGGGTGGTGAATCTGAAATTAATTACCACAGAAGGCTGTGGAGGCCAAGTCAATAGATATTTTTAAGGCTGCGATTGATAGATTCTTGATTAGGATGGGTGGCAGGGTTATGGGGTGAAGGCAGAAGAATAGGGTTGAGAGGGAAAGATAGATCAGCCATGATTGAATGATGGAGTAGACGTGATGGGTCAAATGGCCTAATTCTGCTCCTATAACTTATGAACATGAAAATTGCCACCCTTGTCCTTGCAGATCTATCTATCACTCGGTCACATATATATGTAATACTGTGGTGCTGACCAAGGCCCACAAACCTAATGAGCCATTTGACTTAATTCGGATGCAATTATTGTTCATAACTTTTTGTTAGTGTCACGAGTTAATGAATCTTGGGGAAGCACCTGGATTTCCTCCTGTCAAGTCATACTTCATGAATCTGCTACTCTTGCCCTGAAAAAAAAGGTCCATTCAGCATTAACCCTGACATAACAAAATGTTTCAGGGACTGTGTCAATGATGAGGTGGCGGTATTTATTCCCCTTTAATGGTGATGCGCCTGCTTTGAAAAGGCTGCTGTCTGCTTGATCTCACTGACAGGCTTGCTGCACCAATTAGGACTGCAGTTCAGAATGGTCCAAATGGATGTACAACCTGAGAAGCAATGAAACAGTGTAACCCATTAAGCCTCTCAAGTCTGTTCTTCCATTTAATTAAATCAAGCATTATCTGTATCTTAATTCAAGGTAATGACCTTTGATTTATATTCCTTGCCAATCCTCACTGACTAAAAATACATTCTGTTATCAGTTCGGAACATCACGATTGCCCCAGTAGACACCAGGGAGAATTTCAGTTCCCAACTATCTTCTGAATAAATAATATTTCTCGATTCCAATATTAAATTGCCTGGCTCCGATTTTAAGATCGTGTTTGTTCTCCGTTCCTTCACCACTGAAAATAGCCTCCATATATCAATTTTTTATCATTTTAATCAGTCCAGTTAAATCCTCCCACAAGTGCCGGTGCTTGGTTTCTCCATTTTCATTGTAAAATTCAATGCTTTTCGCAGCAATTTGAAACGTGAATCATTTTGTTGATAGCTTCAAAAGGCATTTAGGCTAACCACATTTTTATGGATCCGGAGTCGTGGAGAGATCAGACTGGGTTTATTTCTCAAAAAAAGATGGAAGTAGTGAGCTGGATGCATTTCACACTCACTCGGCATTCAATCTTTAATCTACATTTGTTTAATTAATTAACTGAACCCCCTAGTAGGTTGTGTTTTGATTTGATCTATCTCCAGACCATCTGTCATCGGACTGAGGATTGGGGGTCCAGTAAAGCATTAACACTACTGGCATACCCCAGACAGCTCCTGCAGGATTAATCAGTCCCTATTTCTCCACATTGACAGGCGCCAGCCTCTTGTAGAAAATCTGCTGGGAATCAAGGAAAGGAATTTTCTTTTACCATGACCTTTCCCCAAAACAATTCCCCCCCCCCCCCCCCCCCAATTTAAACTGCAGCAGACATAAAATGACAATTATGCTGATTAAAAAATCTTACCAAAAAGTTGTGGCGTGAAAATAAGATACCTTACAGCTTCTGAGAAACTAGTATGAAATTCCTCATTAATAATTCCCCAAATCTCTAGACCCACTACTCCAGTGGGATTAAGCCCAGATCCTGTGCTCTTTGAACGTAATTGTTAAGTGACAGTTTGCTGCAAGGCAATAGTTCTAGGTTGAAAGAAATGATCATTTAGCTTCTTTAATTTACATAATTATTTGCCATTGATAAATTCTCCTTTAAAACAAAACTAAATCCCAAAGCACTTTGTATGTTAGTGCTCAGAAAACAATCATCCGGCAGAAGCAACAGAAGAGATGAGCGGCAGATTTGTCAAAGAGAATTCACAAGGAGAAATACTGGAGAGATAGAAAGGGAAAGGGTGGTGGGGTAGATAGTCCGAGGATGTGGTTCAGGGATCAGATTCTCATTCCAATAGCATTATGGAAGGGTCTGTTGGATGCACAAAAGACAGAAGGATGAAACTATGCTGACACGGGGTTTTAAAACATTCCTGGGAAAGGAGAATGCAAATCAGGAAAAATCATGAGTGACGAGTGTTTCAAAATAAGGGTGTTTTTTGGTAATTTTGGAAAGTGAGTGCAGATAATTGGATAACTAAAACCTGGTCAGTAGGGCAAAGAATAAGAAGGTTTTGTTCAGGGCAGAAAGGTCTGAAGGAGGGTGGAGACTGTGGGTGGAAAGTTTCTCAGTTTTACCATTTTCCCAGCAAATAAGTTTAATCAGAATTCCCTTCATCATTTGTTGGTAATTCAGTTTAAGATCTCTTTTTGCTCTTCACTGCGGAGAGCAATCACTCTGTGCTTTCTCTTTGAAACATAATTATAACGTCCAATGTAATCTTACCTGTTTCCTCCCATTGCTTTCTTGTCTGTGTGACACCACCCCTCTCCCCATTCCCTTTGAACGCCAATGATAAATACAACAGTTTCCAATTCAGGAGACATCTAATTAGAATGTTTTGTAGTCTGCACCAGTGATCTGCAAGATTTTAAATGTATTGCAATTACATTGTATAATTTGATCTTCAAAGAACACAAACATGTCACCCGATCAGTTTAAAAGTGAATTATTCTTAAGGGGTTGGACAGGCTAGATGCAGGAAGATTGTTCCCGATGTTGGGGAGGTCCAGGACAAGGGGTCACAGCTTAAGGATAAGGGGGAAATCCTTTAGGACCGAGATGAGAAGGACTTTTTTCTCACAGAGAATGGTGGGTCTCTGGAACTCTCTGCCACAGAGGGTAGTTCATTGGCTATATTTAAGAGGGAGATAGATGTGGCCCTTGTGGCTAAGGAGATCAGAGGGTATGGAGAGAAGGCAGGTACGGGATACTGAGTTGGATGATCAGCCATGATCATATTGAATGGCGGTGCAGGCTCGAAGGGCCGAATAGCCTACTCCTGCACCTAATTTCTATGTTTCTATGTTTCTAAAAGAGCATTAATGTCGCCCACAGGGCTCTTTTCAACCTCCGTACCCAATTTTATCAGCATTGCACCCTATTCTCTTCTCTCCCTATGGCCAAAAAGCCTTATTTTAAGAAAATATTTAACATTGTCAAATTCTACATTCTCATAGTAAAGAACATTGTGTGAATTCACTATCAGCTTTTTCGTGTAATTCTCATGCTAATTGCATCTTGTTTTGCACCTCCCCAAATGGAAGGCAGGAGAATGGGGTTGAGGGGAAAAATTACATCAGCCGTGATTGAATGGCGGAGTAGACTTGATGGGCTGAATGGCCTAATTCTGCTTCTATGTTTTATGGTCATATGGTCCAATTAAAAACTATCTGTTGCTAAAAAAACAAAGAATTCCATTTTTTAATTAAATTATTCTCAGCCCTTTCCTTTTTAACAAAATGAACCCAAGCCAATTTAATCCTCCTTAGTAAGTAAATAAGTAAATTTTATTTACATAGCACGTTTAAATCAACTCGCGTTGAAACCAAAGTGCTTTACATAGAAGAAATAATTAAGTTTCCGTACATCCATAGAAAAATTAAAGAAATGAAAAATGACGCAACACATTATAGAATTCAACATGAACGTCCCCCCACAACAGAATCAAGATTTTCAACTGTGGGGAAAGGCATCAGAAAGTTCAGTCCTCTTCCTCTGTGATCACCCAAGGTCGTGGCCTATATGTGGCCTCCGCAGCCAGTCCGATGTTTGCAGGCCCTCTTGCCGGGAAGATGGAACTCCGGCGTCGGGTGAACACTCCTCAGTGGCTTGGAAATGTCTGGAGCGGCTGCTTCCTCCCCGGAGACCGCGGCATCCAAAGTCCTCAGGCTGCGCCGGTTGGAGCTCCGACTCTGGCGATCTCGGATCCCAGGCTCTGCGGTGTTTTAAATCCAGCGCCGCCTGCGGCTCGACGCCCTCAGCCACAGCTCCGTGTTGTTGGGAGTCGGTGGTCACAGCACTCCGGAGCTTACCACACGGCGACCCGGTAAGGCATCGCCCGCTCCGTGTTGGTGTCCCATCGCTGTGTCGCCGCCGAAGCTGTTGTCCCGGCCGATTCTGACAAGAAATGCCACTCCAGGCCACGAGGAAGGGGCGAAGAAGCAGCTCGGAGGGAAGCCGCCTCTCCGACCAGGTAGGGACTAGGAAATAAAGTTTCCCCCTTCCCCTCCCCCCACTCACCACATAAAAGAAGACCTCCAACAAACATTTTGGTTTAACAGGACTAAAAATAAAAATAAAAAAGGGTGAAAGGACGGACTGCAGACAGAGCAGCCATACACAACGGCGCCCCACTCCTGCAGTCCACCATTACAAGATATGTTGAATGGTATAATCTCACTCTTCTGGTATCATTCTTGGTAGTGCTTCTAAATCATACTATTAATGCAGCCAAGATGGTTCTTGGTGTAGTCGAACCAATATTCAATATGATTAGCACAACTTCTCGTTTTTATCCATTTTTCCGAAAACCAAATCCAGGGTATGACATACCACTGCTAGGTCTCACAACTTGTATCACTATCAGAGCTTTGAGTTTTTATAGGATAGACTCACTTGCTCCCTCATCCATTGGGATACCTATTTTAAGTAAGACAGTTAGAAGCAGAGATACTGCAAGGAAACTGGCTCTTTGGCCCACCAAGTCCATGTGACCATCGATCACTCATCCGTGCTAGTTCTATGTTATCCCACTTTCTCATCCTCTCTCTGCAAATGAGGGGCAATTTACAGAAGGCAATTAACCTACAAACCCTGTGATGCAGGGTCTCGACCTGAATCGTCACCTTTTCCTTTTCTCCAGAGATGCTGCCTGACCTACAAATCCGCTCAGCTTTTGATGTGGGAGGAAACCGGAACATTAATTCCATGTTCTTTAATGAAATGCATCATTGCACATTTAGTGGTGTTGGAATTCATCTGACAATTGTACACTCATGCTGTAAATGTATTAATATCATCTTATTTGTTGTAATCCTTTTCAGCATCAGTGTCAACCTCAAATTTAGAATTTGTGCTTTTGTTTCATTCAAGATTCAAGATTCAAGAGAGTTTATTGTCATGTGTCCCAGATAGGACAATGAAATTCTTGCTTTGTTTTCAGCACAACAGAATATTGTAGGCACAAATAAAACAGAACAGTGTGTCTATATACCATTGAATATATATATATATACACACACATAATTAAACATATTAAGTGCAGTAGGCTAATTAAAGTTCTGGTCTCGTTTGAGTTGAGTTTAATAGTCTGATGGCTGTGGGGAAGCAGCTACAGTATCCCTGAAACTGGTTGTTGCAGATTTCCGGCTCCTGTACCTTCTGCCTGAAGGCAGCGGAGAAATGAGTGAGTGGCCAGGATGGTGTGTTTCCTTGATGATGCTGCCAGCCTTTTTGAGTCAGCAACTGTGGTAGATCCCCTCGATGGTAGGGAGGTCAGAGCCGATGATGGACTGTGCAGCATGCTCTCTACTGTGCACCTGTAGAAATTCGAGAGAGTCCTCCTCGACATACAGACTCTCCATAATCTTCTCAGGAAGAAGAGGCGCTGATGTGCTTTCTTTATGATTGCATCAGTGTTCTGGGACCAGGAGAGATCTTCGGAGATATGCACCCTCAGAAATTTGAAGCTCTTGACCCTTTCCACCATCGACCCGTTTATATAAATGGGACTGTGGGTCCCCATCCTACCACTTCCAAAGTGCACAATCAGTTCCTTGGTTTTGCTGGTGTTGAGAGCCAGGTTATTGTGCTGGTGAGTCAGTCTATTACACTATTTATACTATTAATAGTATAAATTGTATTCCTTTTGGAGCCCACCTTTTCACCGATGACATTCTTGTCTTCTATCCATTGCTTTCTTCCTTAAAATCAATTGCTAACCATCCTATTATTTCTCTCTGTGCATTGGCTTATAATGTAAGACCTTGCTGAAATCCTTTTGGATACCCAGACAATATATATTTACTGCATCACCCTGTTACCTTAAAATAAGTCAATGAAACTGTTCAAGCAAGACTTTTGCATTGCATGCTGACAAGTGTTATTATATTTCTGGATTCCAGATATTTTTTTGATTTTCTCCTTTACTAACAATTCCACTAGACTTCCTGCAACTGACGTTAAATTCATTGATCCAAGGTACTTCAACCCAGAATATTGACTGTTGTCCCTCAGCCTTCATGGCTGCCCTAGACATTAGTAGAGTGCTCTTATTTATTAAGTGTTACACATATGAAAATCAATGGTTTGTGGAGTTAAATGTCACCATTTCACAGAAATTTGTCTTGGTAGGTTTGCAGTTGTGCCATACTCTTTCCATTTTCGGATGATGGATTGAATAGTGCTCCGTGAGATGTTCAAAGCCTGGGATATGTTTTTATAACCTAACCCTGCTTTAAACTTCTCCACAACTTTATCCCTGACCTGTCTGGCGTGTTCCTTGGGCTTCATGATGCTGTTTGTTCACTAATGTTCCCTAACAAACCTCTGAGGCCTTCACAGAACAGCTGTATTTATACTGAGATTAGATTACACACAAGTGGACTCTATTTACTAATTAGGTGACTTCTGAAGACAATTGGTTGCACTGGATTTTATTTAGGGGTATCAGAGTAAAGGGGGCTGAATACTTTTGCACGCCACACTTTTCAGTTTTTTATTTGTAAAAAAATTTGAAAACCATGTATCACTTTCCTTCCACTTCACAATTATGTGCCACTTTGTGTTGGTCTATCACATAAAATCCCAATAAAATACATTTACATTTGTGGTTGTAACGTGACAAAATGTGGAAAATTTCAAGGGGTATGAATACTTTTGCAAGCTACTGTACATAGGTGGTACAGAGGGAGGATCTGAAGAAGGGTACTCGGACGTGGCACCGATGGACGAGAAGCCAAAGCAAAGAAGTGGAAGCCAAATAACCGAATGGAAACGATGCCGAAACGCCAACTAACCGAAAGGGTGGGACGCCTTAAAGCCAACTAACTAAAAGGCTGCATCGCCTAAAAGCAAACTCACCAAATGGCCGATCTGCCGAAACGCCACCTACCCGAAAGGCGGCGTCGCCTGCAAGCCAACTAACCAAATGCTGCTCAACAGAAAAGTCAAATAACAGACATGACGTTGCCGGGGAGTGGGACTTGTCAGCGATTGGTCCAGACCCTTGTGTCCAAACTCCGCCAGTGGAGACGGGAGGGTGGGGGTCATTTTACCACACAAGCCACAGGTGACTGGGCAATCTGAACCCGAGCACCAAGTTGTAAGTGGCCGAAGGTGCGCATCTCTCGGGACAGCCCCCACTCTCCCATGGCCACCCTCCACGGGCTGTGGGTCGGGTGGAGTGGAGGTTTGGGACAATGTACATCCCTTCACAGTGATGTGATCGACGCAGGGGTCTGGACCAATCACTGACAAGTCCCAGCCCCCGGCAACATGATGTCCGTTATTTGACTTTTCGGTTGAGCGGCATTCGGTTCGTTGGCGACACCGCCTTTCGGGTAGGTGGCATTTCGGCAGTGCGGCCATTCGGTGAGTTTGCTTTTAGTCGACGCAGCTTTTCGGTTAGTTGACTTTTTGGTGTCCCGCCCTTTCGGTTAGTTCGTGTTTCAGCTTAATTTCCATTTGGTTATTTAGCATTTCAGCTTTGTTTCCATTTGGTTATTTGGTTTCCAATTCTTTGCTTTGGCTTCTCGTCCATCGGAACCACGTCCGCACATGCTGACACAAAACATAACAGTGAAGAAGGGTCCTAAATTGGAACATCACCTATCGATGTTCTCCAGAGTTGCTGTCGAGTTAACCCGCCGAGTTACTCCAGCACTTTGTGTCTTTTTTTGTAGGTCAGGATCTGCAGTTCATTGAGTCTCCAGAAGATTGATTGTTGTTTATCTGTCCTGTAAAAACAGAATGATACAGTCCATGAAGAAAGGTCAGTTGGGAGTATTCGCTAGCACCTGAATTTTTATGTGGAAATCCATGACCAAAACAGTCATTTGTACACCAAAATGCACCTTTAGAGCACTAACACATTTCTGGGTTGTTTTAGTTCCTGTTTGAGTTGCTGATGTACCATTAGCTATTTGCCAATCCTATGACTCTGTATTTGATAAGGAATTATCAAACATGTGTACCCATGCTTCAGTTATCACTTAATTGAGTTCATTTCACATTGGCAGATACAATTCATCCAGACCAAAGATTTTATCCTCTCTGACTTTGATTAGTTCACTGAACATTTCTCCACTTTAAATCTTAATATAATTTTCTGTTGTGTACTTGTACTTGATATCCTCCTTGGAACTGTCATGTGCTGCAGAATAGATGGCCATTCGGGAGCGTTGCTTCGACTGGAAAAACTCAGAGACACTTGAATGTTACAGACAATGCCTCCTATGAAAAAATATAACATCCTCACTGACAAGCTGGTGGCTACAGAAAATGAAAAACGAACATTGCTGAGATTCATTTTTTATATTTTAATTGTTGATTTGTTTATTCCTTAGGCTATTTAAACTTCCTGTTTCTTGACCAACAGCTGCCAATCACCCAGTCATTTGATATTTTCCACTACTTGGTTCATGTCTAATTTGTTTTCTCTCTTTGTTCATGTATCAGTCAGCATCACCGACCTTCAACTACCCGTTTACATGAAACCTACATTAATCGAATTTATTCTCCCCGTGTTCTACACTGACAAACTAGGGACATCTACATTGGCCAATTGATCTACTAGCCAGCATATCTTTGGGATGTGGTTGGAAGCCCTTGTGGATACAGGAAGAAAGTACAAATTCTACTCAGGCAACATCCAAGGTCAGGATTTATTCAGAGTTGCTGAAACTGTGACGCAACAGTCCCATGCTGTGCCACTTTGCCTCTATCCTAGTCATCTCTGGCCTGGGAATACAACTGAGAGCATCTGCGTTTTGCACAGTAATTCTCAATGTTGAAAACAATAGTACATTATTACAACTAAATCCAGGAAATGGAGAAACTAGTAACTGCAGATGCTGGTTCATAATTTAAAACAGAGGCAACATGCTGGAGTTACTAAGTGACAGGCAGCATCCCAAGGGATATTGAATAGGCAATATTTTGGTTCGCGACCTTTCTTCAGAAGAAGGTTCTGAAGAAGGGTCCTGACCCGAAACGTCACTTATTCATGTTCTCCAAGGTGCCTGACCTGCTGAATTACTCCAGCACTTTGTTTCTTTTTTTATTATAGGGAATAATATATATTTAAGGGTTGATATTTATCCAAAAAGGTTACTAGGTTTCTAGTTAGTTATCTGACAACCCATTGGTGGATTTTCTTCTGGTGAAAGAAACTCAGAGTAAACTTAGTTTTTAGTTTAAAGATACAGCATGGAAACAGGCTCTTCAGCCCACCGAGTCCACGCCAACCAGCGATCACTGCACAGCATCAAAGTAGCGGGACACCAAAGTAGACAGTTACAGAAGAATCACCCACAAATACTATCCTACACACCCTCAGGACAATTTATAATTTTACAAAGCCAATTAACCGACAAACCTGTACATCTTTGGAGTCAGTAAAACTTCTGGTGAATCATGCACGATTGAGCCTAAGCAGGTTTGCTGTAATCCAAACAAATTCTGGCTGATGTGAAGTAATCATCCTTGAAACTCCTCCTGGAGAGGTGGGATTCTCTCCACTTGGGTTCAATGTAACCTGGGGCTAAATCAACATTCTCTGATGATGTTGAAAGCTTAAAATCCTTGGCTCATTAACCTCCAAGAATGCTACACCACAGGCAAATATGGAACCCTGTATCTAAACTAAATGAGCTAAATCTGATGTTCTATGCCATACTCTAATATCTGACCTAAAATGTATCCATGTGGAAATTTCTCATTACATTGGAGCACTCCACTCAGTACAGCTTCCCAGTCCAACCTCACTTATCCAATCTGCATGGCATCCTTTCTTTTTGCCAGCTACCTATTCAACTCGAGCTTTCCTTTGAGAATACCATATTTTGCAATCAGGTTGCAACATCAAAGATGTTTTCATAAGTCCAGGCACACCATCAAATCCTGGGGAATTACACACTCTTTGCATGGGCATTGATGAAAAATTATTAAATCCACATAAGTTATCAAAAGTAACGTCGATTGAACATTAACAACAGAAAAAGTCTCTGGAAAGAATAAAGATGTCTGCTTAAATATTCAACTGTCATTCTTATTTAAAAGTGTTAATATAAATTTATATCATTCTCATTAATTCCTGTCCTTATTTTTTATTTCAAACATTTATAGCTTTATATTTCTTTATTTTGTTCCTGTCAATGCAGGTAATAATTTTTTTAATGTATCCACTTTATACTGGTCATGTTCTAATCATCATTCAATGACTTAAAAATCTAAAGATTAAAGAACCAATTTTCATGGATGTCTCAAGGGAATTCAGTTTTTATATTTATTGTTTGTTTTAAAGGGCCCAGTGGAATTCCAAACTCAATGATCAAATGTTGTTATCCCTTAAAGCCAGAACAATTGAATATGATCATTGTGTCTGTATCAATATTTCCAGATGAACTTGTTTGCATTATAACATTGAAAAAGCCATCAGGAGTAATATCATCGCTAATGGTAGTCATCTGAATAATTTATCATACATTTGCAAGCGGTGCAGCCTCAAGAGGAATCTGATAATTCTAATGTTACCTTGCATTTTAATGGCCCTGTTTTCAACCACTGTGAAGGGCACTGTGCAATTTACCATCACTACATGAACAGCAACAGCTTGCATTTAGGTACAAAGATAGACACAAAATGCTGGAGTAACTCAGCGGGACAGACAGCATATCTGGATAGAAGGAATGGGTGACATTTCGGATCGAGACCCCTCTTCAGAAATGTCACCCATTCCTTCCCTCCAGAGATGCTGCCTGTCCCGCTGAGTTACTCCAGCAGTTTGTGTCTATCTTCGGTGTAACCAGAATCTGCAGTGCTTTCCTGTGCATTTAGGCACCACCTTCATTGTAACAAAACCCATGTCAAGGCTCCTCACTAAACCATCTTCAAACAAAACCTAACGTCAGGTTGCATAGAGAGATGTTAGATTCAGATTAGTTTAGTGTCATATACACCAGGGTGCAACAAAATTCCTTTTTCATATGAAGCTCACAGATTAAACAATATACGTGGTAATGATAAAAACAAACAAAAACAGTGAGTGTGAAACAGGAGAGTAGAACAAGATTGCTGTGCAATCTGAAGTAGTGCAAACATTATTGGAGTACGATAATGGAATAATGTAATGAGATAGAAGTCCAGCAGCATCACTGAGGGTGAGAGTGGGTATGGGAAAGGGAACAATAGGGGGAGATCTAGGGGTGGATCAGATGAAAGGAAAGAGAAAAAGAGACCGGGGAACACCTGAGGTACGGGTTACATAAAATTGGAATATGCAGTATTCATATCTTGCAGACCTCCCAGTGGACTATGAGGTGCTGTTGCTCTTGTTTGCTTTGGGCCTCAGGTAGGAGTGGGAATGGGAATGGCAATGGCATGTAACGGGAGCTTGGAATGGCCATTGCAGATAGAGCACAGGTGCTCAGCATATCTGCCACCTAGTCTATGCTTGGTATTCCCAACGTTGGAATGGCCGGGAATACCTTCACATCGGGAACACCGATAGCTGTAGACGAGGCTAGACGAGATGCCCGTGAATCCGTTCTCACCTGGAAGAGCTGTTTAGGTCTCTGGATGGTGGTGAAGGAGAAGATGCAAGAACAAGTGTGGCTTCTCCTGTAATTGCAGGGGAATGTGCCATGGATCAAGGGTCAGAGCGTGTGGAGCGATGAGTGGACCAGAAAGTCCTGGAGAGAGTGGTCCCAGTGAAAGGCAGAAAGGGGATTGGGTGGAGAAGAAGAGGCTTGCAGTGGAATCCAGCTGCATCTGGTGCAAATGATAAAGAATGATGTGCTGGATGCCATGGCTGGCAGAGTGAAAGGTGGGAACTGGCGTAAACTCTGTCATTGTTCTGTTTGGTGGGGAACAGAGAGGACGGGATGACAGCAAAAATCCAAGAAATGACGGAAATTTGAGAGATGGTTCCATAAAACAGTTAAAGGGAAGCCCTGTTTCCAGAAAAAGGAAGATTATCCAGATATCCTGGATTGGAAAGCCTTGCTTGAGAGTAAATGCAATGGAGAAACTAGGGGAAAGGGTTGACATCCTTATAAGAGACCATGTGGAAAGTGGTGTGGCCGTGGGAATTAGTGGGTTTATAGTAAGCGTAAGTGGATATTTTGTCTTATGAGATAAAGGCAGAGAGGCCCAGAAAAGGGAGAGAAGTTGCAGAAATGGTCAGAGTGAATTTGACGGTGAGCTGGAAGTTAGTCGGAAAGGTGATACAATTGACCAGTTTGCATGGGCACAGGAAGCACCAATGCAGTTGTGGATGTAATGGAGAAGGAGAGTTCGGGAGTTTTACCAGGGAAGATTTGGAACACGGACTGGTCCATGTAGCCAACAAAATGACCAGGCAGGTCTGGAGCCCTGTGAGTGTTCATGACTCTACCTTCGATTTGCAGGAAATTAGAGGAGTCAAAAAATAAGTTGTTTAGGGTGAGATCAAGTTGAGCCGGCAGATTAATATGTTGGTGGAGGGGACGTTTGTTGCAGGTTGGATCTATGTTGAGGTAAGATGCAGAGATCTTGCGACGTTCCCAATGGGGATTGTGCCAGAGACTTGGGTTTGATCTTGACCTCAGGTGCTGTCTGAGTAGACCTTGCCCTGTGACCGCATGGGTTTCTTTTGGGTGCACTGGTTTCTTCTTACAAAGACACATGGGTTTGTAGGTCAATTGACCTCTGTAAATTGCTCCAGGTGTATCGGAAGTGGAGGTGAAAATGTGATAACATAAAACTAAGTATGAACAAGTGATCGATGGTCGGCATGGACTCGATAGGCTGAAGAGCCTGTATCCATGCTGTATCTTTCAATCAACCAATCAGTCCATCTATTTATCAGTTCCCCCTTAGCTGATTGTCGCTGCCTTAAAGCACCAGAGACCTGAGTTCGTTCATGGCTACGGGTGCTGTCTGTGTGGTGTTTGTAAGCTATCGCTGTGACCACGTGGGTTTTCTCCGTGTGCTCTGGTTCCCATTTACTTTCCAAAGATGTGCAAGTTATTGTGTTAATTGCCTTCTGTAAATTGTCCCTAGTGTGTAGGATAGAACTAGTATATGGGTGATGGTTAGTCAGCATGGTCTCGGTCGGCCAAAAGGACAGTTTCTATGCTGTATTTCTAAACTATACTCTGATGCTCCAAAGAAAACAATCCAAGTTTGCCCAACCTCCCCTTGTAGCTGATACCCACCAATCAAAGCCACATTCTGGTAAATCTCTTCTGCACCTTCTCCAAAACCTTCATATCCTTCCTGTAAAGTGGTGATCAAATATGCACATAGTACTTCAAATATGGCCAAATCAATGTTTTATAAGGCTGCAGCATGAAAACCTGACATATACTCAATGCCCCAACCGATGAAAGCAAACATACCACAGGCCTTCTTTACGACTCTATCTATGTTGCTACTTTCAGGGAGCTATATATATGGATCCCAAGATCCCACTGTGTATCAATGCTGTTAAAGATCTGGCCATTAACTGAATAATTTCCCATCACATTCAGCCCTCCCAAGGTACCTCACTCTTTCTCTGATTAAATTCCATCTACATTTCTCTATCCATATCTTAGCTGCTCTATATCCCACTGCATCCTTTGACAGACTTCCTCACAGTTCGCAACTCCACCAATTTTAGTTAAGTATGCAAATCTACTAACCAACTCATCTACATTTACGTCCAAGTAAATAATATATCACAAACTACAGAGGTCCTTGAACAGATCCAAGCTGAACACCATTGGTCACAGACATCCAGCCAAAATAACATTCTTCCACCACTATCCTCTGTCTTCTGTGGATAAGACATGGATAATCCAAACTAAGGGCCTGTCCCACCAGCATGCAACTGCATGCGGCGAGCGCAACCTACCATGGTCCCTTGAGCCATACGGCCTCGCGTGGTCGGTCCCACTTCGATCGCCGGAGCGTATGGAGTTGAGCCGTGCTGGTCCCGACATTGCGCGGGGCTCCGAAAAACTGACAGTTCAAAATCCCGCACGGCAACGGCCGACAGGCCCGCAGCCGCATCGAGGCCGAACGCAACGTCTCGACGTCGTGCACAGCGTCATGATGCCGTATGCAGTGTCTGGACGCCATACGCAGCATGTGGCGTTTGTGCGATGACATCACAACCCGGCATGCCGTTGCGTGATGATGTCACTGCCCGACGCCGTGCGACGTCCAAATTCACTCGGCCCGCCTCCTGTCCAGCTGATTATTGAGTATGATGTCGGGACCAGCTCCACACAACTCCATAAGCCTTTGCGGTTCGAAGTGGGACCGGCCCCGCGAGGCCATACTGCTCAAGCGCCACGTTTGGTCGCGCTTGCCGCATGCAGTCGCATGCTAGTGGGAAAGGCCCCAAGTCACTATGGATTCCTTGCTTCTTAATCTTCAGAATTAGCCTACCATAAGCAACTTTATCAAACACCTTACTAAAAGACAACATCCACAGCTCTACCCTTATCAATCACATTCATCATCTCCTCAAAAATCTCAATCAACTTCGCAATACATGACCTGCTACAGGCAAAGCCTCACTGACTGTCTCTAATTAACCCATTATTTTCCAAATGTGAATAAACACTATCCCAAAGATTCCTCTCGATTAACTTCCCTATCACTGATGTGAGGCTCACTGTCCTATATAATTCCTGGATTATCTCCACTTGCCTTTTTAAACAAGGAACAACACTGGTTACTTTCCAGTCCTCCATTACCATGTCTGAGGCGAGAGAGGATATAAAGATCTCTGTGAAGTCCTTTGCAATCTCCTCTCTCAACAACGTGTAATAGATCCCATCAAGCCCAGAGTATTTATCTACATTAGTGCTTTTCAAAAGACCCATGCCACCTCCTTCTTGATCTAAAACTGCCATAGCATATTAGTATACCCCACAATGATCTCACTGTCCTTCATGTTCTTCTCCTTGGTGAATGTAGATGCAAAGTACCTCAGCTCCATCCACCTTCAAAGTATAAATTCCCATTTTATCCATGTTAAATTATGTGCTGAAGAGCCTGCTCCTATGCCACATTGTCCAATGTCCCTATGTTATATGTTCAATGTTATAATTTTTGTTATGGATGCTCTTGGGTTTTAATGTCAGTCTGCATGGTGTAATCATAAAATTCAGTGGAGATGATGTTTGCCGTTGGACCTCTGAATCGCTGCGCTGAGAAGGGGAACAGTGTCAGACATCTCTGTGCTGATTGATAATCACTGACTAAATTTAAACTTGGCTAAATGGTGATGAAAGAAAAATGAGTTCAACTGTGCTGCCCTTCATGGTTGGGCAAGGTATTTTGCACAAATTTGTTTAAATGAGAAAAATGGTTGCCCTGAAGCAATGGCCATCTCGAGTGGCTGGCCAGAGAAATTACAAAGATAATCTCGCAGTTTGCCCTGGCTCCCCACTGAGACTGCTTCTTTGCTCTGGGAATGGACTCAGTTCTGCAGGCAGCAAGTTCCTTGTCTGATTATAGGTAAGGAATTGCTGTTGTTAGCAAAGTACAGGAGTGGGTTTTGGCACACTTGAAACCTAGGACTTTCGCTGTGAGGTGGGGTGGAGGGATGGAAAATATGTAGATTCCCCGGTGGGCTGAAGGCAGTTCGAGACAAAAGACTATAATTGAGAATGAGAGGGTCAGAGCGGTAGCAATGTCTCTGCGAAAAGGCACAGTGCTTACGTTAAGCGATGCACTGAATGATGGATTGAATATTATTGAAACCAAAGATTACTTATTTATGCCTCACACTCCTCCAGGTCTTGTTCCACTCACGCTGAACACTGGCAGAATAGAAAATAACAAAAAATGCATTTGATAAATGAAAAATATATCAAACCATTCTCTCCATCAGCCATATGAAATTTCTTCACTCAAAAAGCTCAACATTATAAAGCACTTAACGGAGCTCGAGACCTCACTGTCTGGTTCCTCCGTGTCTCGATTCTTCCCTGTTATGAAATATTTGTTCCTAACTTTAATTTGACTGCAATTAGTCACAAAAAGCAATTCCAATATAACACCACCTCCAAACAATGCAGAGACCTCAATAGACATAATTGAAACAATTTCAGAATATCCTCCCTTAGTGCACAGCTTCACTTGTTCAGCACTCGTTTTATCTGATTGAGAAAGTACAGGGGAGGGTACAGTTGTAATTACTGATGGGTGCTTTCAGAAGGGCAAGCTCAGTGCTGTTTTTGAATGATCAGACCTAACGTTCTCACACACAATCATTTTTGCAGGGATCATTTTCTGCAGAGCTGCAAGGTATGGTCAGAAAAATAGTGTCAGACTACCTTCATCCACACAAGTTTAGGTGAAGCTCCTCATAAATCTTTCCTGGTCCGAGAACACAGATGCAATTATTAAGAAAGCTCATCAGCGCCTCTACTTCCTGAGAAGATTACGGAGAGTTGGTCTGTCAAGGAGGACTCTCTCTAACTTCTACAGGTGCACAGTAGAGAGCTTGCTGACCGGTTGCATCGTGGCTTGGTTTGGCAATTTGAGTGCCCTGGAGAGGAAAAGACTCCAAAACGTAGTAAACACTGCTCAGTCCATCATCGGCTCTGACCTTCCTTCCATCGAGGGGATTTATCGCAGTCGCTGCCTCAAAAAGGCTGGCAGCATCATCAAAGACCCACACCACCCTGGCCACACACTCACCTCCCTGCTACCTTCAGGTAGAAGGTACAGAAGCCTGAAGACTGCAACAACCCGGTTTAGGAATAGCTGCTTCCCCACAGCCATCAGGCTATTAAACTTGGCTCGGAACTCTGAACATTAATATCCCTCCATCTGTTATTTGCACTTTATTAATTTATTAATTCACGTGTGTATTTACGTATATAATTGTAGTCAATGCCTTCTATGTTCTGTTGTGCTATGCAAAGAAAGATTTTCATTGTCCTGTCAGGGACACATGACAATAAACTCTTTTGACTTGACTTTGATAAATAATTACGTAATTGAACTTGAAGAATAACCCAGTTTTACGCCAAGATCAATGAGCCAGTGTGGCTGCACATCCTAGAGCAGCAAGTACAGGCAGGTGGGCATCTTTGGCAGTGAGTCAGAGCATCAGACCTCATCCAAAATGATCAGGATTGATAAAGAAACAAGACATATCGTAGCGTCTGAAGAAGGGTCTCGACCCGAAACGTCGCCTATCTCCTTCGCTCCTTAGATGCTGCTGCACCCGCTGAGTTTCTCCAGCATTTTGTGTAACCCTCGATTCTCCAGCATCTGCAGTTCCTTCTTTAACAAGACATATCGTAAACTTATCAAAAACAGTGAGTAGCATTCACTTTGCTTGTTTTTAGTGTATCACTTCAGGGCCATAGTTTTCATTACTTAACAAAAAAAGCCAAGCTAAACTTTCCCACAAAATGAGAGACGGAATGGGTTAGCTACCATTGCAGGTCTTCAGTGGGACATTGATAAAATCTGTGTGATCAGCGAATTAGCCAAGTTGAACAGAAAACGAAGGGGTAATAAAGAAAATTACTGTAATTGTAGGCAAAAGGTGAGATAGTTCTTTTATTTTTGAAATGAGCAATGCTACAAGAGATCACAAGGTACATCCTCACAGTTTGTTCTGAGGTTGTCAACAACTATTAAAAGCATATGGCAGCCATTCTTCCCACGGCTTCTCACTCCTCTGTCACAGCTGCCTCTGTGACCCTCTCCCACAGAACGCTTCTGTTCATTTTGACTCACAATTAGGGTTTATCAACTGATATCAGGATGGGAACTGCGTTGTAACCTGTGAACTGTTTGGCAGATCTGAGGAAGGGTCACGACCAAAAACCTCACCTATTCCTTTTCTCCAGTGGTGCTGCCTGACCTGCTGAGTTACTCCAGCATTTTATGTCTACCTTTGGTAGATTTTCAATGCAGATAAGGTTGATCTAGGATGGATCTGGTACTCGGTTTATGTTATTGAAGAAAACAATCCTCTTACCTAATTATTATAACTAGACAGAAGCATTAGCCAATGCAGCAAGCCCACCCATTATGAATCTGGTCTGAAGAAGGGTCACATATTCATTTTCACCACAGCATAGCTGACCCATTGAGTTACTCCAGCTTTTTGTGTTTATCTCCCATTCTCTAATGTTCTGTCCGCTGCCTCAACTACATTCCTCAACTACGTTCCCATTGCATCTAAAATTGGAATTCACAATAGTTAATATAACTCCAGGTTCACGTATGCATTCAAAAGAACATGTTCTGAGTTAAATTTCAGGCAAATTTAGCGTTTGCATGGAATATTGTCAATGTGTTTTTTAAATCGGTAATCACTACTTTAGGAAGGAGATGAGGAGGAATTTCTTTATGCAGAGGGTAGTGAATCTGTGGAATTCATTGCCACCGAAGGCTGTGGAGGCCAAGTCATTGGGTATTTTTAAGGCAGAGATTGACAGATTCTTGATTGGTAAAGGTGTCAGGGGTTATGGGGAGAAAACAGGAGAGTGAGGTTAAGAGGGAAAGGTAGATCAGCCATAATTAAATGGCAGAGTAGACTTGATGGGCCAAATGGCCTAATTCTGCTCCTATCACCTATACATTTATGAAAATCTAAGTTAGTATAGGCTCTAATTTGAAAAACATGTGTATGAAAGGTTTGGAGTGTTGGGGCTAAGTGTGTGCTAAAGACTAACCACATCAATAAAACAGTAAGGTTTCCATTGCCCACTCTGCACGACAATCTAACGCTCCTTAATTAGTTGATTTAGTCTTTTTCAAATGCAGGAGAAAGAATTCTGTATTATATTATCTTTAAAGCACACCTACTGTAGTTATTGTAACTATTCATTCTTGAGCAAGTTTTAGAAGTATCTAAACAATGATAATGTATCCAGATTTGCTACAGTCAATTAACTTTATTGTGAATAAAGCCCTATTAATTGCATTTATAGACTCTAAATGAAGTATGTCAAAGGCAGTTAGCAGCTGATTCCCAAAACCAATTTACATTGTAATGAGTAAAATTGGTAAGATCTGAAATACATTTTGGAAATAAGATAATGCATATGCAAATGTGAATTAAAACTTTCTCGATGCACATCATTTTACAAAGTGACATTTATTTGGGAGAGAAAATTACAGATCAAGTGTTTTGCAGTTTATTATATGTTGTACCATTTATAGTGGAGTAACTCATCAAATTCTCCTGTGTATCCGAACTGAGGGGTTACAGGAAGAATATACTATCCTTTTGGTGCTTAGTAACAGATGTTGTTTGGCATTTTGTTGAAAGAAAAGAACTCAAAAAATGTAGCTGTGCCATTTTGTGGCAATTTATTACATGTTAGGGAGCAATGTAGCAGTTCTTAATCTCTGAGTAATATATCCTCAGCTGCGAATATAACCAAAATGGATTTTTTTTACCAGTTCAAACTGGGTTCTGCCTCAGGCAAAAACTTCCCATTTAGATGACAAATCTCTTAGCCCCAGGTTTCAAAATGCTACTTATTGAATCCATCATATTGTGTGAATCAACATTCACGCTGTCACATTGTGGGAAAATACTGCTCCAGAGCAAATTGTGAACCTTTCTATCTTCGCAGCTGTGGCATCAAATAAAGGGAATTATTCATAACATCTTTTTTTTGTCAGAATTATCTATGTTAGTGATACTTTCAGTTATTTCGTTCATATCGACTTACAAGGAAGAATGAAAACGTTAAGTACTGCATCATTCTTCTTCTGTGCACAGGAGGTGACCTTGTGATCCCTTAACTCTCTTTATTGGATAACTAGATAAATCGGATCATCATCAAATTTAGTGTCAGGAGGCCACATCAACAACAAATACTCTCGCAGATTGTATTGTCTCGACCACTCAATACAAAAACAGGGCAGCAATAATAGGGTTATATATGGATTTGGCTTGATCTTAGCAGAAATCGTGTTTAAAGTTTTGATCAGAAGTGAATGAAGTGGTCAAGGGAAGCCCCAGCATGAGATAAATGAAGCTAAAGGTTATCAAAAGCATTATTTTGATGGAAGTGAATGTACATCCTGGAATTTGAGGTCAGGTGCCTTAGGGACCACTCAAGGTGTCATATATTTGCATGATGTTCCTGTCTCTTAATAATCTTAAAGTACTGGGACTTGTTGCTAGAGACCAGGGTTTGATCCTCACCATAGGTGCTTGTCTGTACGGAGTTTGTACGTTTTCCCCGTGACCTGTGTGGGTTTTCTCCGGTATCTCCGTTTTCCTCCCACACTCCAAAGACGTACAGGTTTGCAGGTTAATTGGCTTGGTATAATTGTAATTGGTCCCTCGTGTTTGTTGAACTAGCGTTCGTGTGCGGAGATCGCTGTTCGGCGTGGACGAGGTGGGCAAAAGGTCCCGTTCCGTGCTGTATCTCTAAACCAAACTATTGGATTGGATCCCACAAAAATGAAAGGTCAAGGCTTCAAGCCAGGAAAAGGGCCAAGAGCATATTCTCAGATATTTGACTTGTTCTGAAAAGGTGGGTATTTTTTGAAAGAAAATTACTGAAAAGAGAATAAAAATTGATTTTTTTTTTACAATCTTGGCATTCAATGTGATATTTTGAAAATCTGGAAACATAAAAATGAATTGGCAACATAAATTTCAAAAAGGAAAGTCTTTGTAAGACCACCTTTATTGAATTCTCTGAATTATAACTAACAGTGGAAAGGTTATGCACTAGATGTAACTTATATATAGATTCTGAAGTATTTTGTAGAACTTAGGAATCTAAAAGTAATAAAATATATGCTTTAAACAATATTTTTTACCCTTAATGTTTTGCAAATAAATAAATAATAAAAAACAATTAAAAACATTAAAAGATGACTTGAATAGTGAATTAAAAAAGATACATACCATGATTTGTGGCAGCCAAAGACTCCCATTCATGTCAATAGATCTGCTTTTTGTTCTCTGTCAGACTTGTTAATGATGCTCTGGGCAGATGTCCTAGTCTCAGCTGGGAAATTAATGGAAGTTTATTTCAACCCCAACCACTGGTGCTGCATGAAGGTAGCACAGGTGGCACAGGTGCAGAGCAGAAGAAATCATTGCGTGCATTTGTAGGGAGGAACTGCAGATGCTGGTTTACACTGAAGATAGACACAAAATGCTGGAGTAACTCAGCACATCAGGCAGCATCTCTGAAGAAAAGGAATAGGTTTTGGGTTGAGACCCTTCTTCAGACAGAGAGTTAGGGGAGAGGAAAACGAGAGATATAGAAGGTACATACAACAAATGAATGAAAAATTTGACAAAAGCACCTGTAAATTGCTGCTGAAGTGTAGAGAGTGGATGTGAAAGTTGGATGAGATAGTACTAGGGTGAACGGGTGATCGAGGGTCAGGATACACAGTGGGTCGAAGAACCTTTTTCCATGCTGGATCTCTAAACTAAACTCAACTGGTGTCATCAAATTGCTTGGCTTAGTCTGCAAAGCTAACAGCAATTAATTTCAGAATTATGCATTAAAGATCAATAAAAACATTGAAATATTTATGATTAAAGTATAAAAGGCATAGTTAAAAGTACTTAAATGATTAAAATTCAATTAATTAAAAATACGAATTGTCTAATATTTAATTCTGTTTTAGTTTAGAGATACAGCGCAGAAACAGGCCCTTCGGCCCTCCGAGCCCACCCGCGATCATCGCACATTAACACTATCCTGCACATACACCTACAAATACACATACACATAAGCCAATTACCCTACATACCTATATGTCTTTGGAGTGTGGAAGGAAATCGAAGATCTCAAAGAAAACCATCGCGGTCAGGGGCAGAACGTACAAACTCCATACAGACAGCACCCATAGTCGGGATCGAACCCGTGTTTCCGGCGCTGCAAGCATTGTGAGGCAGCAACTCTACTGCTGCTCCATTGTGCTTTATCTTGGTCTCTTCTGAACGTTTCTCCATGTAGACAAGAATGGTAATATGTTCCTGCACCAAACTTGTGTGGGTTTGTTGGGTACATTCTGAATCATGAGCTGGGTAATTGCTGGGCTCCAGAAGACATCCAATGTCATAGTAAATTTAGTGAAACCTGGCAAAGACTCAGCAGCAAGTTGCATGGTGTGCACACCTGTGTTTCTGTACTTGGTGGCAACTATGCGAATAAATGCCTACTAAATCCAGACCTATTTGTTTAAAAAATATCACCAGATACCATTGAATAAAAGATGAAATCATGGGTGTAATTCGGTCCAATGGTCACAATTTCCATTAGCTTTAGGTTGCACAAATATATGAAAAGGGCAATGAAGGACGATTAGGCCCATCAAACCTGCTCTATTTAGTCAGTGATGAATGTTAACTGTACATTGTTCCATGGACTAGCATAGTCGGCAATCTACTTCTATCAGTCCACTGACTAAGCCTGAGGGAACAGACAGCAAGGATACAGGTTGAAGTGCTTTCTGTTTAAGCGTCATTTCAAATCCTGTGGATCTTGCAATTTTTCCCCAGAAGTTTTAGGAACTATCGTTAGTGGTTGTTCCTAATTATCCCACTGCAACCTTTACAGAGAGGAGTCTTTTACACTTGACTTATTTTCTTGATTGTTTCCCCAGCCCTCCCATGATCTTCATTCAAAACCAGGGACAAATCTTGCTGACAGAGCCAGGATGGCCACGTTTCAGCCATTTACATCATTGTAATACGTGTAATCCTGTGCACACGGAGCTGACCATAGAAAACCGACATCTACCCCATGACAGATGCTGCCTCCATGCAAAAAACACTCACAAACCATTCAATTAGATTTAAATAATTTCATTTAAATTAAATCAGCAAAACACTTTTTATAAAATAGATAATTACTATAATTAAAAAAATTATATAATAAAAAATGATTAAAAAAATAAAGGAAGTAAAATATAATCTCAGGCACAAATCTGCATTTTCCACAAGGCCACTACTTCCATTCAATTCAATGGGGTTGCTGACTATAAACATAACCTTCCTGGTGTAAAATTGAGGGACTGGATGTACTGTCATAAGTCCATACATTCATAAGTTCCAGGAACAGAATTAGGCCATTTGGCCCATCAAGCCTCATCCGCCATTCAATCATGGCTGATATATCTTTCCGCCTCAGCCCCATTCTACTGCCTTCTCCTCATAACACCCGTGCTAATCAAGAATCTGTCATTATCCACCCTAAAAATATCCATTTTACTATCCTCGTTAGTATAGTGGTTAGTATCCCCACCTGTCATGCGGAGACCGAGGTTCAATTTCCTGACTTTTTGCTTTTAGAAACATAGAAGCATAGAAAATAGTTGCAGGAGGAGTCCATTCAGCCCTTCGAGTCAGCACCGCCATTCATTGTGATCATGGCTGATCGTCCCCTATTAATAATCCTTGCCTGCCTTCTCCCCGTCTGATATATGTTAAGCCTTCATGGCTACTTTTTTTATGTTTATTAATAATTGCCTTGTTATATACTCGGAACAATTAGGGGCTGGTATGTACTGGCCATTTGGCTTGTTTTGCGTGTCATTAATGATTGCATGTGTCTTTAAATTTTAGACTGCCCGTTATATTGTGGGTGGGATTTATGACGTATTTTGGGTGTTTTTGGGGCTGGGTTACTTGCGCAGAAGCTTAGTTTTTAGTTTAGTTTGCGAACAGCAAGGAGAAGGTTTACCCTTCGACCATGCAAAACGTAGCGGAGACACGAGGAGTTTTCTAACCTTTAAAGCGATAAGCTGGAGTTCGATGAAGATTATAGCGTACGAGTCGGAAAAAGTTTGGAAAAAAGCTTATTGTTTTTCATCAACAATAAAGAATTTATCTGGGAATAAGCTTTGAAGGTCTCTGAGGGAGAGCTCGCATGCGGAGACATTCCCCTTAACCATGTAGTCCATTTAGCGGCTAGAGGGAGTAATGTCTTGAACGACATAAAAATCTGCTGCTACACCATTGACTTGGCCTCCACAGCTATGTGACAATGAATTCCACAGACTCACCACCCTCTGACTAAAGAAATTCCTCCTCATCTCATTTGTAAATGTTTACTTCTGCTCTTCTCCTCAATACTTCACAAATCCTTCACTGGACCCGATGGTGAGTCCGGGAGTGCATAAAGTTCAGATGCACTGCCTCCTGGCTATCCGTGCATGTCTTGAACTGTTGATAGTCAGGGATACCCTTTGGAATGAACTGCTAACAATTAACTGCATCTTGCTGGTCAATACAATAGTTTGCATAACATAGCAACAGCAATTACTCCCAGATAAAAGATGTTCTTAATTTAAAAAAGAAGCCTTAAAATCATGTCTTGTAACAGCACAAGTTTAAAAAAAAAAGCAATTTATGAAAAAGACTGTGAGAGAGACTTCTGTAATTCTCACCTTGGGATCAATCATTCCCCTGCAGTGGCATACAGAAAGATAGCAATAAGCTAGAAATTGTTGCGCTAATATACCTAAGATGTTCCAGTAAATATTGTTCATTTTACATCAATACTGGAAATCGGAACAAAAGTAATTTTAATGCAGGCAGAATTTATAAACAAATGTTTATTTGTGATAAATTATGACTTGATATTTTGTATGGGTCTGTTGCTTTATAATTCAACATTGATGAACTATTCTCTGACTACCATTAGCGTCTCATTATTGTTTCCATACAAGATTAGGAATAGAGGTTTAAGCCTTCATATGCATTGATCACACGTAAATATGCACCGAAAAAATGTATGTGCCTCTTGTACCACTTGAATTTTTTTAGCGTTCTCCGCTTTTATTTTTGAAAACTAATAAATTGTGAATTAGTACAAAAATCAATGAAAATATCTGATGCATTCAGACTCCAGAAGAACACATTCACCCCTTCCTCATCTATTTATTCTCTGAATAAAACTACAGTACATGACAAAGTCAATAACTAATACAGATTTAGTATAAATGGGATTTCATATATTGGCTTTTACATGCCTCAGAGACCTTTGTGCCTAACCACTTCATGCCATTTTTTATAATTTGCTTCTGAAGGTTTTGTATCTTTAGAGAACTTTCAGGGTACCTTGGGGAATGGGCCAGTTTAGCAAAACTTGTTATCTCTGAGCATCATTAACCTTCCCTGTGTGGGAGCTGCTACAGTAAAATGGATTGTTTAGAGGCCCAAGGAAGATCTTGCAGCCAGTACTGCTCTCATGAGGCAATAGGCCTGCTGCAATGTGTGCACTGAACCATTAGCCAACAGCATTTAGGAATATCTGCAATTATTAATTAAAAACGGTAAGAGCCGAACACATTACTGCAATATTACAGGTACATCTCCTCCCAAAGGGACAATGCAGGTTCATGCCCCACATAGAGTTGCATATTTTAATTTGAATGCACCACATGCTGTCCTCTGTTATTATGTAGATACTGCTTAATAGGTCAGACAAATTATTGCATATCATTATATCTGTTTCTGTTGAGTAAAATAAAATCCCAATGAAACAAACCTCAAAGTAACAACTGGGGTACAAAGATATTCATTTAGCATGCTGGTCTGTCACTGGGCAATGTATACGTATTGTCAAGGGCAAAATCCTGAAGAATTCAGAAGCTGCATTTGAAAATGAATCATTAGACACCTGGGAAAGTAACAACGAATTAATATAATTGCAGGTAATATAATGAAACAGCTCTTAGCTCCAAGACCAGGTAATAATTTTGCATGACTTGTGAATTTTAATATAGTACTGACTTTGATTATTTATTTCAAATTATAAAACATTTATGAAAGACACGATTGCTTTAGTGGGCTTAGGTTATATATCCTCATTGTCAATATGATTTTTGGCTGCTTTGAAGTTGTTATACATAGTGTCATAAGATTGATAAGATATATTCTCTTTAATTTTCGGAACAGGCCTAAAATAACGCATGATGTGTTAATCTGATGAAGGATACGGGGTGCAGTGATGCATGTTAGTGGCATGTGTAATGCTTTACCCAGCTTTCATTTACAGTTAAATGAGCTAATAAGAAATCATCATCAGTAATTTGTCAGGGAGTGTGGGGGCCCCAAAAACAAAGGTGACCCGGCTTGGAGGGGCCACCGAGAACAAACAGGAACCATTGGGGACTAAATGGAATACTTTGTAACTTTGTCGGTGCCCTATGTGAAGCGACTCTTTGCATACTTGTCTATGCAAAACAAAGTATCTCACTGTGACCTGTCACATGTGATAATAAAGTGTCACTCGTTCATTCATTCTGTGAAATCAAAACGAGATTTCTATAACCGTGCTAGCATTTCATATTCAATTGGTTCATTACATATCCCTCCCAAACAGCTCTTCCCATCAGTTTAAAGATTTCAGGTGGAAATATGTTGCATGCCTGACATTGAATAATTAAAAAAATGATACCTCAAGTTAAATTTAGCGGGTGCTGTCATCTAATTCTGTACGATCCTAAGAATATTGATTGGTGTGCTGAACACTAATAATACCCAGAAGCACATCCAAGAGAGGATCTGCATTCCACTCAGATGTTTGTGGTCTTAAATTCCACTACATTGGGGCAGCACAGTGGCACAGCTGGTTGAACTGCTACCTCACAGCGCCAGAGACCTAGGTTCAATCCTGACCTCGGGTGCTGTCTGTGTGGAGTTTGTACATTCTCACTGTGGCTGCCTCCTGACTTCCTCCAGGTGGCAGCCACCTGGTGAAAGCAGCCCTTTCATGAGGAGCAGAAAACTAGGCGAGTGAGTTTGGTCAAATAGGACCAAATTTATGAGTTGAAACTGCAAAAGTTGTGAATATGCTTGTATACTTAGGATGGAAGAACTTAAGGCTTCCAGGAAAACATTTAGAAAGTCAAGTTTGACATGAAAACCCTTATTTGAAGTTCCCTCTTAATAACAGCTGGCCAAACTATTTCTAATCCTTGTGCACTCAGCACTTTGAATCTACCTTTATCTGTGCCGTCCAATAAACTCTACATTAAATGGATTGCCATCAGCCACTTCTGTTGGCTGCAGGGTGGTTCCACAAATTATAGGACAAGGGACACTTCTTGTCCTCTTTCATGGTTCTCTGGAGGGACAGTTCTGTCCTTGAATCATGTCCTGATTTATTCTAACTTCATGTTGCCACTTTACAGGTCCCACGCATCCATGGCTGATGCATCACCAACACTGCACTGAGCTGCATGCATTCTTTCCAGAAAGGACAGCAGTTTCCATGCACTTCCCTCAACATAGTTAATCATCTTACTTTTGGTATCTGTAGGAGCAGAATGGAAAGGGTATGCGGAGTTGGTGTTTGAAGTAACGGGTGATTTATTAAACGGGTGCTTGTGCATCAGGAGGCCAGCCAAAGCTGAGCTGTCAAGTGCCCCTTTGGTACAGGTTTGATATTCTCAGATGACGAGGTTTTCCACAGAGACTTGATTACCAAGAGAAATGAAGTCTTATGGGCCTGTCCCACTTAGGCAACTTTTTAGGCGAGTGCAGGAGACTCTGCGCTCGACACATGGTCACCACATGGTCGCTGTTGGTCTTTGGTGAGTCTCCTTCATGGTCGCGAGGAGTTTCCACATTCTGGCCTCAGTATGGTCGCCGCAAATTTTTCAATATGTCGCCATGGTCACCATGGTCACCATGGAGAAAATCGATAATCCTGTAGTCGTAGGTGCAGTTGTAGTGGGGTTGCCATGTAGTTATGGGTAGTCGAGGTAGTCATATGTAGTTTTAGTTAATTGCCTTTGCTGACCGGTCATTTTCATTGGCTCATTGGGGAAAAAAACCGTAAGCAGGAGTTTTCAGAACCAAGGAAACCGACTGGTAATGTTAAACGTCCGCTGAACTTCACAGCTGTGTATCTCTGGCTTATTAAAAGTTGTCTGGCTTCTTAAAAGTTGTCTCCACTCCTTCTCACCACCCCCCCCCCCTCCCTCCTTACCGTACACTGTGCTAGCCGTCTTAATTACAGCGCCAACCTTCCTGTTCATCGTGGTGTGTGTCTGTATCACCTTGGCTTTGTACTGTGTGAATTTCAGACAGCGCTCCCCCTCTCGCCCTGACTCACGCACTGTGTGTGTGTGTGTGTGTGTGTGTGTGTGTGTGTGTGTGTGTGTGTGTGTGTGTGTGTGTGTGTGTGTGTGTTGCACTCTGACAGTCACCATTCCATTTCCCGGTTTTTCAGGCGACTGCCGGCAACTTGTCCGTCCTATTAGGCTTTGTCTGTGGTTTCCTGTCACCACGTTAGCACAATCCACATCCCATCAGGAAGGATTGGATGATAAAAATGAACAGCATATACAAGCTACAAATGTCTTCCTCACAATCAACTACATTACCAGATGTGGCCCAAGATTTAAGTCCAAGTTACTGATATACAGTCCTCTCATCACTACAGTTCCCATTTACTGCTACCCTTTACTTTCGTCCATTTGGCCATTCTTTCCCAGTGATTCCATGAGGTTTTATTTTCTTGGTCAATATTGTCAAATGTTTTGCTGAAATATATTCAGTGTAAATTATGAGATGCCCACATCAACTCTCTTCATGACTTAACACAAAAAAATAATTGACAGGCAGAACGGTCTGTTAACAAATTCCACGGATTATCCTGGATGAACCTATGCCTTCTTAAATGTTAATTTATGCTGTTTCTTAGAGGTTTTTCCAATAATTTGTCCACTACCAGGCACAGACTGACTGGTCCACAATTCCCCAGTCTGCCCCTGCCTCATTTTTAATCAGCGTTACCACATTTGCCATAATTCATCTCTCCAGCACCCGCAAAGAGGAACAAAAACAACAGTTTATGTACCTAAAGGTCATAGAACATAGAATAGTACAGCACAGGAACAGGCCTTTCAGTTCACAATGTTTGTGCCAAACATAATGCCAAGGTACACTAATCTCCTCTACCTGCACGTGATCCATATTCCTCCATTACCTGCATGTTAATGTTGTTTACTTGAGTTTGGTACGACCAGATGATAATATCAGATTTCCTGGACATTGTTGAACCTTATTTAAATTTACGACAATCGAGTAAACATTAGGTTTACCAGTGCTAATAATAACTTTTTGAATCTAGATCTTTTAATATTTAATTCCAAAAATGAGATCTGAATCATATTTACGCCAATAACTGCCTCAGGTTACTATTTATTACTATTAATTTGCATTTGTTACTATTAATACTTCTTCAGTTTTGTTCAGTTCTACAAATAGATTTGCAATTGCTTCGACATTTCAATTGTGCATCCAAAATATGAACATGGTTACCAATATTATATTTTGGTAGATTCTATTATATTACAGCAGGATTCAATAATATTCTCATTACCCAATATAAAATATCTACAATATTGAACCAAGCTGGTTGTTTAAGTAAGGGGACAAATAATGGCACTCTGTCCTAAACAAGTCACAATGGCAGTTTGAACCAGTTGTCTTCACTGCAAGAGAAATTCTTCAAGTTACATTAGGCATTCATACTCATTGTATTAAGAGATCTACATTAAATTAATGCTTGTTGTGTACTACCAAAGATCAGCTTAATTCAAATTTGGATAATTAAATTAGGGTCATCTTCTAATTAAATCAGGGCTCCGGGGTTAAATAAAAATTGATTAAAAAATCAACTGTTTTCATCAAGGTGATTAAAACTATTTTGCAGATTTTTTTAATTACTAAAATGTACTATCGATTAATCTGATGATTAATCAAAATGTGTCAAATTATCAGCCAATTTTGGCCTTCTGAGTTTGGAAGTATAGAATGCAGAAGTGTCCAAGTCCAAAATGGCCTCCTCCCTCACCTATTATATATGTTTCTATGTTTCTAAATAGGTCGTGAGGAGTTCCTGTATTCTGGGAACTAGTCGCGACCTCATTATGGTCGCCGTGATTTTTTCACCATGTTGAAAAATTAGTGGTGACTAGAATGAAGCCGCCATGGAGAGTGGCGAGAATTCTCGAGCCGTAGGTGAGTCGCCAGGAGGTCCTAGTGGGTTGCCAGGAGGTCGAATCTTCTCTGAGGTTCTCGTAGGTTGTAGCCATTGCTTCCTGTTCATCGCGGTGTGTGTCTATATCACCTTGGCTTTGCACCGTGTGAGTATTTTAGACAGGGTTAGCGGGGGGAGGGCTGTCTAAAAAATTCACACGGGCTGGTGAAGGAAGTGATGTGTTTGTGTGTGTTCCACTCTGCCAGACGCCGTTCCAGTTGCCGCTTTTTCAGGCGACCGCCGAAAAATCGCCTAAGTGGGACAGGCCCATAACTCTCTTTTAAATTCATCCAGTGAATTGGCCTTTACTACCTTCGTGGCAGAGAATTCCACAAATTCACAACTCTCTGGGTGAAAAGGTTTTTTATCATCTCAGTTTTAAATGGCCTCCCCTTTATTCTTAGACTGTGGCCCCTGGTTCTGGTCTCCCCTAACATTGGAAACATTTTTCTGCATATCCTCTCATCTTTCTGAATTCCAGTGAGTACAAGTCCAGTTTTTCCAATCGTTGTTCATATGGCAGTTCCGCCATCCCGGGGATTAATCTTGTGAACCTACGCTGCACTGCCTCAATAGCAAGGATATCATTCCTCAAATTAAGAGACTAAAACTGCACACAATACTCCCGATGTGGTCTCACTAGGACCCTGTACAACCGCAGAAGGACCTCTTTGGACCTATTGTCTTTACTGCTATTCTCAAATCCTCTTGTTAGCAATGTTACAACATTTTGAGATTTAAAAAATCAAGTCTGCAATTTATCCCATCAGATAAAGCATAAAAATAAGTTTAAGTTGACACCTAATTCACTTTCATATCTTCAGCATTAAAAAAGTTATGGCCATTTTCATACTCGGAAGTTAGCATCTTGTTCCCTATTGCTTTTCCATTGACTTAACACAAAAGCTGTGATTGAGGACAGTCAAAAGCCCATAAATTTCTTAACAAATTAAGAGAACTGAATGAAATTTTCAGTTATTATAGATTGACGCATTATGAAACAAATAGTAAACATCTTACTTGGATGAGCTGAAATTAAAGTCTATACTTAGTTAGTTACCTAATTGTAGCTAATTACAAAATTTACCGTTGTGACAGAAATAGTAATAAACACTCGGACTGCATTGAAAATTCAGAAATGTGATATTCTCAAGATCAGAACTTTAATATTATTGTATTATATGATGTAAGTCCATAACAGATAGGTAAATAAATTACAATTTCCAGCAATAGACCAAGTCTTTATGGAGAAGATCAGTTGCTACCTGGTACATTGGCGTATCATAATCAGTAGCATCATCATACTCCTCAGATTGTAACCAATAAGCAAATCTGTACACCTTGTTTTTCTGCAAATTTTCAATTTTGGCATTGTAAGCTACAAGTTCTTGCTCTTCAAAACCACGCATGACATGCCTTTCTGCCCACTACTTTCCTATTAAGATGGCCTGTAGATTCAATTTCTTAAGAAAATGATATATTTTTTAAATAGCCTAGGGATCCAAATCCCAAAATAATCCCATTCACACAAGAATTCACAATATAACATGATTTTTAAATCTCATTGTCATGAATTTATATGCCAGATGGCAGGAATTTAATGTTTAATTCCCATAATTTAATCTAGAAACATCCACTCAATATAATTAAAATTATTATTATTTTGCACAATACTTGGAACTAAAACTGATATTTAGTATAAAAATATTGACTATGGGTAGACAATAACACAAAATATAGATGATTTAGATGCTCTTATGACATGATTATCCAAGTTTTGTAACATCGCTATTCTTGTAATGAAAGCCAACATGCCATTAGGTTTCTTCACTGCCTGCTGTACCTGTATGTTTACTTTCATTGACTGATGTACATGGGCACTCGGGTCTCGTCGCACTTCCCTTTTTCCTAATCTGACACCATTGTGATTATTTTCTGCCTCCTTGTTCTTGCCACCAAACAGGATAAGATCACATTTATCTACATTATACTGCATCTGCCATGCATATGCCCACTCACGCAACCTGTCCAAGTCACCTTGCAACCTCGTAGCACCTTGTTTGCAGTTCACACTGCCACCCAGCTCAGTGTCATCTGTAAATTTGCTAGTGTTATTTTTAATCCCATCGTCTAAATCATTAATATATATTGTAAATAGTTGTGGCCCCAGCACCGAGCCTTGCGGCACTCCACTCGCCACTGCCTGCCATTCTGACAGCAACCCGTTTATTCCTACTCTTTGTTTCCTGTCTGCCAACCAAATCTCTATCCATGTCAATACCCTACCCCCAATACCATGTGCTCGAATTTTAGTCACCGGTCTCCTGTGTGGGACCTTATCAAAGGCTTTCTGAAAGTCCAGATACACTACATCCACTGGCTCTCCTTCATCCATTATACTCGTCACATCCTCAAAAACTTCCAGAAGATTAGTCCAGAAGATTAGTCATACAGGATGTCCCCTTCATAAATTCATGCTGACTTGGACCAATCCTTTTCCTGCTATCCAAATTCCCCATTATTACTTCTTTAATAATTTACTCAAGCATCTTCCCCACCACCGATATCAAGCTAACTGGTCTATAATTCCCTGTTTTCTCTCTCGCTCCTTTTTTGAAAGTGGGATAACATTAACTACCCTCCAATCCACAGGAACTGATCCTGAATCTAGAGAACATTGGAAAATGATCACCAATGTGTCCCCGATTTATAGAGCCATCTCCTTGAGTACCCTGGGATGCAGACCATCAGGCCCTGGGCATTTATCGGCTTTCAGTCCCATCAGTCTACCCAATGCTATTTCTTGCCTAATGCAAATTTCTTTCAGTTCCTCTGTCTCCCTCAATCCTCTGTCCTCGAGTACATCTGGGAGATTGTTTGTGTCTTCCTTAGTGAAGACAGAACCAAAGTACCTGTTCAACTCTTCTACCATTTCCTTATTCCCCATAATAATTTCACCTGTTTCTGCCTTCGAGGGACCCACATTTGTCTTTACTAATCATTTTCTCTTAACATACCTGAAGAAGCTTTTACTATCCTTCTCTATATTTTTGGCCAGCTTACCCTCGCCAGCTTACCATCTTTTCACCCCGTATTGCCCTTTTTGTTACCTTCTGTTGTCCTTTGAAAGTTTCTCAATCCTCTTGCTTCCCGCTACTCTATGCTATGTTATACACTTTTTCTTTTAGTTTTATTCCATCCCTAACTTTCCTTGTCAGCCATGGTTGCCTCTTACTCCTCTTAGAATCTATCTTCCTCTTACAAATGAAATGATCCTGCATCTTCTGGATTATGCCCAGAAATTCCAGTCATTGTTAACAGTTACGTTCAACCACTGTTTTGGGCCAACAGTCCCAAGAAAAGTGATTTATCTGCTGATGACAAAGACAAATCATATTGCATCCAGAAAGGTGAAAAATAATATTCAGGTGCAACCAGCTAGGGATACATAATTTTTGATAAATTGATACTCAGAGTTTTCACTCAATTGCCTGTAAGGTTAAAATGAAGTTTCACAGTATGCTATCTCCTTGGGGACTATCCTGTAGTTTTCAATTTCTTCAGGTGATCGAATAAGTTATGCAGAGTTCACCATGGGGCAAACGGTGCATTTCAATGGAGTTTTCATTGACCAAATCTTCCTTTGTTTTACTCGTTCCTTGTCTGCCAATGAAAACCCAGCTTAATTTACTGGAATGCATTCCAGTTATTTAAATCACCTGATTTCATGTGCCATATATTGATTTTAACTGATTGTTGTTTGCATTCTTTCCTTTCTCACCATTCTGCCATTCAGTGACAACTGTAGAACAAGGGCATTTGAAGCATCAACAGTTTATACACTGTAATGAAATGTCACAGCATAACCTTGTATGTCAATATCACATTTTATAAGATGGATGACAGAATTCAGCATAATGAATGTATTCCTGTTCTTGCAGTTACTGGGCTCTGAGCCTGTGCTTTTATTGAAGAGGATGGTGTGCTCATATATCACTGGCTCACATTGCTATTTATTCACGTTAACAAGTAAAAAAAACAAAACATATATTTGTCTCATCCACCCCTCAATAAGACCAAGATCCATCCGATCTTCTACATCAACTTCCCTTTCTCAACACCCTCATAACCCCCAATTGCATTCTTATCTGAAAATCTATCACTCAGTTACGTTCAATCAGTGCAACCCACAGCCCTTCAAGGTAGATTCACAAAGAAATGTCTTTCCACTTCAGTGTTAGATGGCTGACTCCACTACCGAGGCGATGGTGTCTTGTTCCTGAAACTTCATTTTTTGTTTTGTTTTTTTTAATTTTTTTTTTACTCTAATGATTATTATCTTATTTTTTTTTTGAAAATAAAAGTGGGTATAGAGAAATACCATTATTAATCAATAAAATTATAATTCCTTAATAATTATTTGGTATAAAAGAAAAAGAAAAAATGAAGAAAAAGAAAAAAGACATATTATGTATATATATCAATTAAAAGCCACACAATATATTATAAATGAAACAACTACAAATAATAATATCAGTAAAGACATGCATATATCCTGGTATACCAATACATTATTTTCATCAAATCCCGCAGGGTGTCAGTCGAGCCGTGATGCCAAGAACAGCTACTTCTCTAAATACTGTATATATGGAGACCATATCTGTTGAAAAGAATTATACTCGTCCAAAAGGACAAATCTGATTCTTTCCAACTGCAACGTCTCCAACATCTCTGATGCCCACATTTTAATTGTTGGGGATAATGTTCCCTTCCAAAATTTCAATATTATTTTTTTCCCCAATATCAAACAATAATCAAGGAAATTTCTTTGGTCTGGTGTAAATATCAAATTAGCCTCTGGAATTCCCAGTATTATTAGCTTTGGGTCAGGTTCTAATTTAACCTTAAGAACTTCAGAAATTACTTTAAAAATTTCTGTCCAATAATAATTCAATTTAGGACATGTAACAAAACTGTGTGTTAAATTTGCTTCTAAATTCTTACATTTATCACAAATAGAGGAGAGATTAGGAAATATACTATTTAATTTGGCTTTTGAATAATGTAATCTATATAATACTTTAAATTGTATTAATATATGTCTAGCATTTAACGAGCACCGGTGTATTCGTTGTAGACTTTCTCCCCAATTTTCTTTGGTTATAGGTGATCCAATTTCATTTTCCCATGCTTGACGATATGTTTCAGTTATTGGATTCTCATTATCCATAATGATGTTATATATATAAGCTATTAATTTTTCTGTGGTTGGATGCCAGTTAAACGATTCATCTAATAATCCTGGTTCCTTATTTTTAAAATCCTGTGTATTAGATTTAATATAATCTCTAATTTGGAAATACCTAAACAAATGCTGTGAAGACAATCCGTAGATATCTTGTAATTCCTGAAATGAAAGAAATTTTCCATTTCTATAAAGGTGCTCTACCCTTGTAATTCCTAAATTATCCCAATGTCTGAACCCTCCATCCAATGTGGAGGGCTTAAATAATGGGTTATTCATAATTGGTAATCTAAATGAAAGGTTGTCTAATTGTAAAGTCTTGACTATTTGTTTCCAAATACGTCTATTATTATAAATGATTGGATTGTCCCTATAAGTTTTTTTTTGAACTTCCTTTGGGGCAAAAATAATTGAATCTACGTTGAAAGGTAAACAATCTTCCTTTTCTATCTTTAGCCACGTTGGTTCCAGGTCTGTATTTACCCACCAAAAATTCATATTCTTAATCTGTACTGCCCAGAAGTAGTATAAAAAATTTGGAAGTGCTAATCCTCCATTTATCTTTGACTTACATAAATGTTTTTTACTTATTCTATGATTTTTATAATCCCAAATAAAACTATTAACAATATTATCAATTTTTTTAAAAAAAGGTTTTCGGAAGGAAAAAAGGGATAGCTTGAAACAGATATAATAATTGTGGTAGAAAAACCATCTTTATAGCATTTATTCTACCAATCAAAGATATAGGCAGTGTTTTCCAATATAAAATATTTTTTTAAAGTTTATCTAATAATTGAGGATAATTCGATCTTATTAATGAGTTATGTGATTTAGATACATTAATTCCTAAATATTTAATTTTGTCAGTAACTATTGATAATGGATATTGTTGTAATATGTTTAAATTTATATTAGTTATTGGCATAATATCACTTTTATTCCAATTAATCCTATATCCAGAAAATGTACTAAATTTATTTATAACATCAAACAACATTGGAATACTAATTTCAGGTTTTGTGATGTAAATCAAAACATCATCTGCATATAAGGATATTTTATTAGTTGTTCTGTCAGTATTATAACCGTATATTTCAGGTTCTGACCTAATTCTTTCCGCCAAAGGCTCTATCGCCAAGGCAAATAATAAAGGCGATAACGGACATCCTTGTCTACATCCCCTAAAGAGTTTAAATTTAACTGATAGTATTTGATTAGTTAGAATTCTTGCAGTAGGATCTGAGTATAGGATTCTTACCCATTTACAAAATTGATCCCCCAATTGAAACTTTTCCATTATATTAAATAGATATAACCATTCCACCTGGTCAAATGCTTTTTCTGCGTCTAACGATATGACTGCTAATTCCGTATCTCGTATTCTTTTAGAATATATAATATTAAACAGGCGTCTTAAATTATGAGACGAATAGCGTTTTGGAATAAAACCTGTTTGATCATAATGTATTAATTTAGAGATCACCAAACTTAGTCTCCTAGATAAAACTTTAGCTAATATTTTTTGGTCTGTATTTAGAAGGGCAATCGCTCTATATGAACCAGGATCTTCCAGATCTTTATCTACCTTAGGTATAAGTGTAATTGTGGATTCATTTAAAGAGTCTGGTAATTTTCCTTGTTCGTATGCATGTCTATACACTGTATGTAGTCTTGGAGAGATCAGATCTTGAAATTTTTTATAAAATTCTGCACTCAGGCCGTCAGGCCCCGCAGCTTTTCCATTCTTTAACGAACCAATTGATTCTGCGATATCTTTCACTGATATTTCAGCATTTAACAAATGTCTCCCTTCCTGATCTAAACTCTTAATTTGACATTCTTTTAGAAATGTTTCCATTCCATCTGTTTGTCATGTTAATTTTGATGAGTAAAGATTTTGGTAATATTGTAAAAATCTATCATTAATATCTTTTGGTATGGTCAGTATATTTCCTTGCATTGATCTGATTCCATGTATCGTTTTTTCATCGTCTAATTTTCTTAATTGTCTTGTTCCTGAAACTTCAGCTTGGCAAATCAAATCTCATCACACACTTGATCAAGATAAGAATGCTACAAGTTTTTTAATAAGAAGACATCCCACAATCTTCAAAAACACAAAGGGTATAGGTCATTCTACTCTCTGTACAGATTCTACAATACAGTTGAAGTTTAGTCAAACCCATCAGATAGTGAATTTCTCTAGCACAAGGCCCCACATGCCAGATGTCAGACAGCAAACCCCACACACATATTGAATCATTGGGGGATGGCAAAAATAAAAATTGAGTTTCAGGGTTCAAGTGTTTTTTTGTCATACTAGACCAAGTGGGACCCGTTGGGCACCGTACCCAATGCAATAATCCACCACCCACCCGTTACCCCAACACAACCCGTTTCCACCACTCACCCATTCCCCCAATGCAATAATTCATCACTCACCCATAGCCCCCACGGGAGGCCTGGTCCCCCAACACAACCCGTTCCCCAAAATAAGATTTCAGCACTCACCCATTGGGTCCCTGTCACATGCGAGGCCTGGTCCCCAAACCCGTTCCCAAACGTAAGATTCCACCACTCACCCATTCCCCCAATGCAACCCGTTCCACCAATGCAATATCCCACCGCTCACCCATAGCCCCCAACTGTGCAGGTCATTTAAAACTTTTTAAAAAAATGCAATTACACTAAGATAAAATGTGATGTAGGTGCCACCGACAAGGCTATCTTTTTTTATCCAAATCTAATCATTAACCTTTGCTGTGCTGGGTTAGGCTGGCAGATTCTTCCCCTTTGTTATCCAAATCTATCTATACATAACTAAAGCTCTGATCTTGTGCTCTTCCGGTTTGCGGGTTTTTCTATTTGCACAAAAACTGCAATAGGGGGGATAGAGGGAATAGAGGGAGGTAGGGAGGGTAGAGGAGTTATGGAGGAAGGGAGGAAGTGACTGGGGGTAGGGGAAAGGAGAGGGAGAGATGGGTGAGGGAGGGATTGGGGAGGGGAGGAGGAGAAGGGAAGGAAGAAGGGATGTGAAGAGGAGGGGAAGGGAGTGCTAGGGGGTAAGGGGAAATAAGCCGTGCCTGCGCAGTTGGGGGCGATGTGTGAGTGGTGCAATATTGCGTTGGGGGGATGGGTTGCAGTGGAGAATGGGTGAGTGGTGGAATATTGCATTGGGGAATGGGTTGCGTTGGGGAACCAGGTCTCCCGTGTGACAGGAACCCAACGGATCCCACTCAGTCTAATCTAATCATTAAATTTGCTGTGCTGGGTTAAGCTGGCAGATTCTTTCCATGAAAGACATTTGCTGTGAAGGACACAGTGTTCTGGGATAGGAACATTGTAGCTGGTAGGGCAATGTGACATCAGAACTGCCTAACTGCCAGTGCAGCTTTGAAGAAATCCAACTTTTAAATGCAACTTTAACACTTTTAAATCTCGCCAACTACGTCCCTCTCCTTACAACAGAGATCAGCCGCAGTGAGCAGCATATATAACATTTTTATGTCATTTTCCGTCTTTGGAATGTTCACTGCAGCGTGTGCTTGTTATCCCATTGTGATGTCATCTTCGGTTTTTGGAATCTTCATGGCAGCTTGTGTGAATGAGATCCCATTGTGATTGGACGACTGTGAGATGGCATTGTGACATCATCACTGGATGCTGCTAGAAAAGTCTCACTCTCACAGGCAGTTATTATTTTCAAAGTTCGCTTTTATAAAAACTTTAAATATCAATAACGTGAAATATAACATCAAATGTGAAGAAGCTTGATACTAACAACCATGGGAAAAAGCTGAGTAAGATACTTCAAAAAATTGTGCACTATTGTGTATCATTTTGGCATAGTTCCTTGATCTCACAGACAGACAGACAAACAAGATGAGGCTTTTGATAGTATACTAGACCAAGTGGGACCCATTGAGCCCCATCCCCAATGTGGGAGGGGGGCGTGGCGCTGGCACTCACCCCGGAGATAGGCACCCCACGGAGCCAATCACCCCCATCACCCCCCACAAGGAAAGTTTTTGAATTTATGGAGGCGGGGTTGGGGAGGGTGGGGGCATGGCATTGGGGGGGCGGGAAGGGAGGGTAGTGGGGGGGGCATGGGTGGGCGGAGGGGGGAAAGGTTGGCAGGTGGGGTGGGAGCATGAGGGGTGGGGTCATGGGGGGCAGGCAGTTTGGACTCAACGTGTTGGGAGGATTGCGGGCACTCTCTCTCTCAATCTCTCTGTCTCTCTCTCTCTCCCTCTCTGTCTTGCTCTCTCTCTCTGTCTGTCTCTTTCTCTCCCCCTCTCTCTCTCTCCCTCCCCCCCTCGATGGCAGCTTGCAGCATTCCCCTCCCCCTGCGGTGACCAGTGTAGATGGAAGTCCTCCAGTGTCCCCGTGGACACTGCGTGTTCCCTCTACAGGTACACACGAGCATGGACGTAGGCCTAGAAGAGAGGCAGACAGCCGACTCTGGTGTGAACATCGATCGCCCGCTGCCTGGACCCGCGAATGGGCATCTTGGCCAGGCCATTGTTCATTGTACAAGGAGTGTTCTTCATGTTCTGAAAATAAGCTCCAAGCTCTGATTCATAATGTGATGCCTGAGTGGTGCCCTCAGCATCAGAGCATCCAGGCTGCAAATCTCCTGGGAACTCATGGAAAGTCCTTCATGATGTTTAGAGTTGTTTAGAAGGTTCCTTGGCCCAATATTATACAATCAGGAAGCACAATTACCCTGCACCATTCATGTGTATATGTTGGCCTCATGGTGGCAACTCATAACATGGTATATATATATATATATGGTATTTTGGAGCAAACAACATATATTCGGTACACATTTGATCATCTTAGTGCGTATATATATACAGTGGCTTGCAAAAGTATTCATACCCCTTGAACCTTTCCACATTTTGTCACGTTACAACCACAAATGTAAATGTGTTTTATTGGGATTTTATGTGATAGACCAACACAAAGTGGTGCATAATTGTGAAGTGGAAGGAAAATGATACGTGGTTTACAATTTTTATTACAAATAAAACACTGAAAAGTGTGGCGTGCAAAAGTATTCAGCCCCCCTGAGTCAATACTTTGCAGAACCACCTTTCGCTGCAATTACAGCTGCAAGTCTTTTGGGGTATGTCTCTACCAGCTTTGCGCATCTAGAGACTGAAATTTTTGCCCATTCTTCTTTGCAAAATAGCTCAAGCTCAGTCAGATTGAATGGAGAGCATCTGTGAACAGCAATTTTCAAGTCTTGCCAGAGATTCTCAATTGGATTTAGGTCTGGACTTTGACTGGGCCATTCTAACACATGAAAATGCTTTGATCTAAACCATTCCATTGTAACTCTGGCTGTATGTTTAGGGACATTGTCCTGCTGGAAGGTGAACCTCCGCCCCAGAAATTGAATGGAAAAAAAATGTAAGTGTTGTAAATAGGAATTAAAAGAGCAATGTTGGAAATACTCAGCAGGTCAGGTTACGTAAATGCCAAGAGAAAGGGAGTTGATATTTCAGGTCAGTGAACTTCATCAGAACAACAGAGAATCCATAACCTGACAAGTTAACTGTTTTTCTTCCCATGGATTCTGCTTGACTTGCTCAGTCTTTCTAACATTTTTTATTTAAAAATAAAATGTTATGTATTGAGTCCAATGAGTACCTGATGTAATTCAATTGCCAATATTTTTTCGCTTCAGTATTGAAAATTCCTATGTATTGTGTGGCAACATCACCAATGTAGCTTTCATTCTCTGCTCTGCAGTGAAATGGAAGCTTTTGTCCTCATCCCTGTGGCTATCTCAGGGATACATCCTCATTTAGTTTCATGTTGACCGCCTTCTCAATAGTAAACTTGTACAGCCTGAAGCAGACTCTAAAGTTCCATACTTCGGATGAGATGTTCTGCTGATTCACCCATCTCCATGCACTCAGATTATCAAATGTATACCGAATACATGTTGTTTGCTCCACAATACCCTGTGATTCCTTGGATATGTGGTAGAATCTCACTTCTGCTGCCAATTTGTGGATTGCACAATCCCTGCTCCCCCGCCCCTGCACACACTGCAAGCTCCAGCTAACCATGGTCCAGCTAACCATCTAGTCAGAGGGAGGTGAATCTGTGGAATTCTTTGTCATAAAAGGTTGTGGAGGCCGTGTTAGTGGATATTTTTAAGTCAGAGATAGATAGATTCTTGATGAGTACAGGTGTCCGAGGTTATGGGGAGAAGGCAGGAGAATCGGGAGGGAGAGATAGATCAGCCATGATTGAATGGTGGTGTAGACTTGATGGGCAAATGGCCTAATTCTACTCCTATCACTTATGATATGATAACCACCACATCCTTTATTCACAACCCTGGTTCTCAGACCAACTCTTCTGACAATTTCTCAAATCAAACCCAATTACCACCCTCCGCAGCATACACACACATGGCAGGTTCTGGACCACTTAAAGCTTACGGCATAGGTTGTTGTTGACATTTGCAAATGCCCAAGACAATTAATGGCGTCCGGCACCAGGACCCTGCAGCCCACCATTCAAAGCCTGCATCAATCTCAAAGTCCTCATCTTTTGGTTTCAAACATTACAACATTTCTAACTCTTAATGCGCACAAGGTAGTGCAGTCTACTATCTTAATATGACTGTGCCTAATGTGTAGTAGCATTGTCACTGAACTGTACGCAAAAAAGAATTTCACTGTACTTAGGTACACATGATGATAAAGTAACATTAAACCATTGAACCCACCAATTTCAAATGAAAGCCACTCATGACATAAAAACATAGAACATACAACATAAAACAGTACGGCCTTTGTGCAGATAGCACTTCCGCATAACAGTCCCTCTGCTGACCCAGTAAGGATGGAAATTATTAACTTTCAGCTCTATTAAATAGCTATCATAATTTGAACGAGTGTTTCTCTTTGAGCAATTGCTAGCAAAATGGTGGTGTGTGAGGAGAATACTCCTCTGACATCTCTGCTCTGACTCGTGTTTTTGTATCACGCGAAGAGGTGTACTGAAAGAGGTTTCATTGCCCTGAACCTATTGACTTCAAAAATATTGGTGCTTTTGTGTTGTGAATTCTAACAGACAGGAACCTGTCTGTGCCCCAGTGTCCATTACATATGTGGAAGGGAGTGGAGGTGTGCTGGGGATGGTGGGCTGCAGAGATCGGAATGCGCAGGTAGATGGAAACATGCAAACTCAAGTGTGTTTCATGAAAGTAGTCGTTTGGTCAGAGAGTGGTGAATCTGTGGAATTCTTTGCCACAGAATGCTGTGGAGGCAAGTCAATGGATATTTTTACGGATGGGATTGATTGATTGATTTTTGTTTGGTATGGGTGCCGGGGTTATGGGGAGAAGACAGGAGAATGGGGTTGGGGTTAAGTGGGAACCCCTCTGAATGGGATGAGAGAGAAAGATAGATCAGCCATGATTGAATGGCAGAGAAGACTTGATGGTCCTAATGGGCTAATTCTGCTCCTACAACTTATAAACTTATGAAGTTATCAGCTTACCTACTTCTTAACTACAACCCCCCTTGTATGTCGAAACAAAGAACTGCAGATGTTGGTTAATACACAAAAGGACCTTTCTTCAGACTGATTGAAAGAAAGGTCTTGACTTGAAATGTCACCTCTCCAAATGTCTCCACAGAGGCTACCTGACCCGCTGAGGTACTCCAGCACTTTGTGTCCCCTTGCATGCAGAACAGGCTTTGTATACGGCCTGTATATGTCCATGTGTATGTCTGTGTCTGAATGTGCCTGTCTGATACTTGTCAGCTCAAAATCCGGAAGAAATGTAATATTAGATACTCAGCGGCAAGAAATTAAAATTCACCAAGACTGTGAGTTGCACTGTGGCTGCTGGAGTAACGCTGTAGGCCAACGATAATTTCAGACTTCAAAATTATATTCATTGCATCATAGCATTAACTCATAAATATTTATGACTCAGATTATTGCTTTTACTTCTCTAAATTAATCTACAATAATTTATACGGATGTAATTATAAATCAGGAAAGAAAATATAAAAATCCCACTAAAATCAATTGCACACTATGAGGAATAAGTAATATTTTCAAAATTATCCTTTATATCTCAGATGGTAAATTTGTAATCATGAGGTTGGATACCTGGTTGGATAGTCTGGAGGACTGACTTTCTATCCTCCTGCATTATCTGAGTTGCAACCATTGATTTGGGAGGGGAAGGTCAGAGAGGGATCTAGGCTTGATTGTGGTATTACAATTGGCAGAGTGGATACAGGACAAGGATGTAATTGAGCTCAGCAGTTCCTGTCACTTATCGCCAACGTTCTCATAAAAAAATAATGATTTATGTAGCGAGTAAGTGGATGCCACTCATGGACCATGGAACTAGTTTCCAACAAGGGGAAAAGAAAAGCACAAAGTGCTGGAGTAACTTAGGGGGTCAGTCAGCATCTTTGGAGAACGTTTATAGGAGACATTTCAGTTCAGGACCCTTTTCATCATGTTTGGTAGTTGGAAGTAGATTGTTGGGTTTTTTTTATTGGAACAGAATTTTGTTCTTCATATATTGACTTTGACTGCAAGGAGTAGTATTTTGAAAGGTTGGGAACTCTGGTGAAGATAGTTGTGTAGGAATGTTTTGTTCTCCCACACAACTCACTAATATTCGCTAGTGTCGACGTCTGCTCTTAAAGTTGGTTTGTGTGAGGAACTGGCACTAACCGAGGCTCCACAGAGGGCTAGTGACATGACTTGCAGCAACACAGACTGGCAGAGTAGTGGTAAGGACCTCGACAACAACAGCCCCTGCAACACTGACCCAGTGCCAACGCCAGGACAACGGGTCTTCAGGACCAAGATTAGCCTCTGCATTTTTAAGAACATGAAACCTAGAAATGTGGCGATTCTTTGCATATTGCCTGGTTGAAATCTACTATTTTCATACTACAGTGGTTGCACTTTTGTACTTATTATGATTGTGCTTATGTATAGTATGATTTTAATGAATTATATTCAAAACACAGAACTTCACTGTATTTAGTTACATGTGACCATAAAGTACCATTGAACAATGGAACCATTAAACACCACAATAACTGTATCGATCCCAAACACCTCATTTGAAACATGTTTGAACATAAATTATATATTTCTTACTTAACCCATGTGGCCTTTCGAAAAATATTCTTAACAACAGGAGGTAGCCAGATGAGCCAAATTCTTCCACAAATTACCTTCAAATAATCAACTTTAGGCTTTAGGGACACAGCACGGAAACAGACCCTTCAGCCCAAAGAGTCCTCACCCATCAGTGATCACCCCATACACTAGCACTATCTTACTCACTACAGATAATTTTCAATTTCACCGAAGCCAATTAACCTACAAACCTGCACATTTTTGGAGTGTGAGAGGAAATCCGGTGAAAACCCAGGTGGTCTCGGGGGGAAACCTACAAACGACGTACAGAGAGCACCCCTAGTCAGAATCGAACCCAGGTCTCTGGCGCTGTAAGGCAGCAACTCTAGTGCTGTGCCAGCCACCCTGTGTAAATCATGGATATTTATATGAGCTGCAGGAATTCCTTGGCCGTGCAGTACTGAACCATGCTTCGGGCATCAGAGATCAGAGACCTGAGAGGACTAGGTAGAGGGAGATCAAGCGCATGGAGCTGTAGAACGAGCAATTCTCGCAATAATAGGATTAAAAATCCTTTTCAAGGGAGCTATTCCTAACAGTAGCTTAGGACAAGGTTACACATTTATTTACTCTCTTCTCTGCTCTCTAGAGATTTAATACCCAGCTCTTTTGTGAAATCTTGTCAAATGAGAGTTCTTTTTTCCTCTGATGGATTAGACCACACAGAATCTGACTCCATGATCAGTCACCGTCTGTCATCTCCAAACTCCCCACTTGGCCATCATATCTGACCCTCCTCATTGAGTTGATGGTGTAAACATTTTTCCAAGATAATTTATAGCACTTTTGTGGCGAAGGATGTGTGGAATCAGACGGCAGCAGAATACATCAAGAGCTGCTCACAATACGCACCAGCCTGATGAAATATTGCCAGCTGCCTCACATCAAGGTCAAGGCGCTTCTTTCAAAATGCCAAGCAACAAAGAGAAATAAAAGTAGAGCTTTATACTTCCAAAAATATTAGAAAAATCAAGGTGAAAACGTCACCTACACAGCACGGGTTAGAGTCTGATCATTGTAAAGACCGTGGCCTATAAAGTGGATTATGGTGCAAGGACACTTCCCAGCTAGTGTGGAGTCAGCTTCACACACTCACTCATTAACTAAATGTTTCATCCATGCATTTTGAATTGAATTTCAGAGAGAAAGAGGGTCCCAGAGTGAGAGAATCCGGGATGGGGCGAGATGGGGAGGGAGAGAGAGGGGGAGAGAGGGGGGAAAAGGGTGGGGAGACAGGGGGGAGAGAGAGAGCAGAAGGTGTATTCACTGATCTGATGGTGTTTGAGGCAAAAATGTATGAGTCTCTGTATACGTCCCTGGGAACAATCTTCAGAGTTGGGACACTATGTCATCAATCCGTGCTAAATACAATACAATGCAATGCAATGCAATACAATACAAGACCGCAAATCACATTTGTCTTTTATTGCAGTATTATCTACTTATAATCTTTCTGAACTGCAATAATGTTATCATTAACCACCAGGGGCACCGCACAATTGGCAGCCCCGCCAACAGTGTGTCTGTTTTTCATCTTTTAGTGCATTTAAAAAGTTTGTGTAAATGTTCTCTGGTTTGTTTTATGTAGCAGGAGGGGGAGGCGGTCGGGGGAAACATTTTGTTCCAATCTCTTACCCTGCCGGAGATGCGATTGTTTTCTGGATCGTATCTCCGGTCGCTCTGCGGCCTAACATCGTGGAGCTGGAAACCTCCTCGTACTGACTTTGAGCCCCACTGCGGAGTGTGCACTTAACATCCCTTGCCTGGGATCGCTCCAACAGTGGCCTTTACATCGAGAGCTCGCAGTTTCGGGTAGAGGCCGAGTCGGAGCTCCAACGACGCACAAGTGTGGCAATCCCCGATCCTGGGTTCGATCGCCGGTGCGGGGAAGCTGACATCCCCCTGATGCGGGAGCTGCTCGCCCCAACATGGAGGGCCCAAACTCCGCCGGCTACGGGTCAAGATCATCCCGTCAACGGAAGGCTCGAGGCCCCCGACTGCAGGAGAACAAAGAAGGGAAGAAATTGAATTTTTGTCGCCTTCCATCACAGTGAGGAATGTGGAGAAGTCACTGTGATGGATGTTTATGTTAAAAATGTATTTTGTGTGTTTCGTTGCTTTTTGTATGACTGACTTGGCAAATTAAATTCCTCGTATGTTACAAATAAAGTATTATTGTATTGTATTGTATTGTGTTGTATTTTTAAATCTGGATTTTCTCCAACAGAAAAAATTGTAGCTTGCATTTGAGCAATGGGCCTGTAATGATTACAAATTGCCTCTTTTCCTTTTCATAACACCCATAAAATAATGTAAAAATAAAAGGGTTCCTCCTTTATCTAAGAATGGAGGAACCCGTCATTCAATGATAACCGTGTGCATCTAAATTCTTGATTCAAAATTTGACTTGTACCTGTTCAAGGGTGCAGATTGGTACTAAATCCACAAGAATGTGTCCCATGGTCAGATCAGACTAGCGATACATCAGCGCCATATAGTTTGTGATTTCAGGCATCCCAGGCGACGGTCAGAAACAGGTTTGGGCTCTTGAATGTGTTTAGTTTAGTTTAGTTTAGAGATACAGCACAGAAACAGGCCCTACGGCCCACCGAGTCAACACCAACCAGCGATCCCCGCACATTAATGCTGCCCGACACACACCAGGGACAATTTTCACATACACCAAGCCAATTAACCTACAAACTTGTATACCTTTGGAGTGTGGGAGGAAACTGACGATCTCGGAGAAAACCCACGCTGTCACGGGCAGCATGTACAAACTCCATATAAACAGCACCCGTAGTCGGGATGGAACCCGGATCTCCAGGGCTGCAAGCAGCACACTCAAAATTGAGCTTACGTTCATCCTGCTTCCATTGATTATCCTTGAGATGTTTCTACAACTTGATTGGAGTCCACCAGTGGTAAATTAAATTGATTGGACATGATTTGGAAAGGCACACACCTGTCTATATAAGGTCCCACAGTTGACAATGCATAAACCAAGCCATGAAGTCGAAGGGATTGTCCAAAGACCTCAAAGACAGGATTGCGTCGAGACCCAGATCTGGGGAAAGGTATAAAACTATTTCACGTCCCGAAGAGCACAATGGCCTCCGTCATTCTTAAATGGAAGAACTTTGGAACCACCAGGACTCTTCATAGAGCTGGCCGCCCGGCCAAACTTAACAATTGGATTAGAAGGACTTTGGTCAGGGAGGTGATCAAGAACCCGATGGTCACTCTGCAGAGCTCCAGAGTTCCTCTGTGGAGATGGGAGAACCTTCCAGAAGGACAACTATATCTTTGGCACTCCACCAATCAGGCCTTTATGGTAGAGTGGCCAGACTGAAGCCACTCCTCAGTAAAAGGCACATGACAGCCTGCTTGGAATTTGTCAAAAGCAGGAACAGAAATCGCTATCAAAACAGGGGGACAGGGGGGACACAATTTCTTGGTGGCCACGTGCGCATGCGCACACTCTCACACACACACGAGACTTCGGAGGCTTCAGCCGTGGGCCCTATGGACAGTAATTGGTGACGGGTGCCAGCAGTCGCCGAAAAAAATCAAGTATGAGCCACAGCCAGTGTGGAGAAGCAGCGCTAAATGCAGCTCAACTCTGTCTGTCTCGCCGGGTTAACCTACCGCCCTGCCTGGACTGACGGGACACCATTCAGCCATGGAGCTAGCGCTGCTTCTCCGCGCTGGTTGTAAACATGGGCCGTCGTTGGCAGGCAGAGTTGAGCTGGGTTTATTGCTGCTTCTCTGTGCTGGCTGTGGGCCTGGGGGCACCGCTCCCGTCTGACTCCAGACGTCTCTGGCCACCCCCGGGTGTGGGGGGGGTGGGGGATACACTCGGGTGGGGACGGGGATGGTCCAGTGGCGGTTCGGCAGTACTTGCGGCGTCGGAGACCCGGGATCGATCCTGGCTGCGGATGCGGCGCAGGCCTATGGCCAGGGCTGCTGAGAGTGTTTTACGCTTGACCTGGGCATGCAATTCAAGCTCCACTCTGATCTTTGCTCCACCAGGACGTCTCCCTCTTCCAATCACGTGCTCTATCCTCAGTCCCACCCCCCGACTTCCGCCTCTGACCAACATTTCTTTCCTCCAATCATCTCGCTAAATTATCATGGCCCCGTCCCCATTGCCTGCTGCCCGACATCTCTCTCATCCAATCAGCATCGTCGATCATCAGTCCCACCTCCACTGTCTCGCGGAAAGTGGAGATTTCACCGAGTTTTAAAATCCAGATTACAAAAAATGGGGGGTATCCTCTCAAAACATGGGGGGACGTGTGTCCCCTGGCCCCCCCAGGGATTTCCACCCCTGCGACCAAAATAGTTGTTTTCTCTGGTGCTCTGATCTGATGAAACCAAGATTGAACTCTTTGGCCTGAATGGCAAGTGTCATGTCTGGAGGAAACTAGGCACCGCTCATCATCAGACCAATGCCATTCATACGGTGAAGCTTGGTGGTGGCAGCATCATGCTGTGGGGATGTTTTTCAGCAGCAGCAACTGGGAGACTAGTCAGGATCAAGTGAAAGGTGAACTAGCAAAGTACAGAGCGATCCTTGATGCAAAGCCTGCTTCAGAGCGTTCTGGACCTCAGACTGGGACGGAGGTTCACCTTCCAACAGGACAACAACCCTAAGCACACAGACAAGACAACGCAGGAGTAGCTTCATGATAAGTCGGTAAATGTCCTTGAGACCCCTGCCCTGCCAGATGCTTGAACTCGATTGAATATCTCTGGAGGGACCTGAAAATAGCTGTGCATCGACGCTCCCCATCCAACCTGACAGAACTGAGTAAAGGATCTGAATACTTATGTAAATGTGAGATTTCAGTTATTTCTTTTTAATTACTTTGCAAAATTTCTAAACACCTGTCTTCGCTTTTTTATTATGTGGTATTGTGTGTAGATCGATGATAAAAAATGAATTGGATCCATTTAAGAATAAGGCTGTAATATAACAAAATGTGGAAAAAGTGAAGGGGCCTGAATACTTTCTGAAAGCCCTGTATAACACAATGTAATGAGACAGAAATATCTGTCTGTATTCTCCAGTCAGAGTCTAAAGGGCCTGTCCCACCAGCACGCAACTATATGCGATGAACGCGATCAAACCGGCAGCTGGGGCCACGCGGAGGTCGGGTGATCCCTTGTACAGGGCCGGTCCCACCAGCATGCGCCTGCATGCGGCAAGCGCAACTAAACCGGCAGTAGGGGCCGCGCGGAGGTTGGGTGAGTGGCGCAACGCGGCGCAAAGCAAGGCGAACTTGAAGCAAGTCCAAGGTAAGTTCGCCAGGACTTAGAGGGGCACACAGAGAGGGGCACCGAGACACACACACATACAGGGCCACGGAGCCACACACATAGAGGGTCACGGAGGCACTTACAAATAGTTTCACGGAGGCACGATGTCCAGGCGGTGTGTAAATGTCGCGGCGACTGCGAGCCGACAAACCGTTGCCGCGCGGGATTTTTGGACATTGTCGGTTTTTCGGAGCCCCGCGCGGCGTCGGGACGAACTCCGCACAATTCCGCACGGCTCCGGCGATCGAAGTGGGACCGGCCCCGCGACGCCGGACGGCTCAAGCGACCACGTTAGGTCGCGCTAATCGCATCGAGTTGCATGCTGGTGGGACAGGCCCTTTACCAGGTCTTCTCCCAATATATAATTAGGAGTGGCACAGTGGTGCAGCAGTAGAGCTGGTGCCTTGCAGTGCCAGAGACCTGGGTTTGATCCTATCTGTACTGAGTGTGTACGTTCTCCCCGTAACCTGTGTGGGTTTTCTCTGAGATCTCCGGTTCCCTCCCACATTCCAAAGATGTACAGGTTTTTAGGTGAATTGTCTTGGTATAATTATAAATTGTCCCTAGTGCGTGTGTAGGATAGTGTAAGTGTGCGGGGATCGCATGTCGGCACGAAGCTGGTGGGACGAAGGGCTTGTTTCTGTGCTATGTCTCTAAACTAAACTAACAACTAAACTGGTGCTTGGCGTGTTCACACAGCCTGCCAGTTACATGGTTGCAGCTAATCACTCTCCTGCTAAGTTCCCCGGTGATACTGAGCTGCGTGTGCAGCCGATTCAATGCATGATGCCTCACAAACTGTCACATAACTCACGCACTTGTTGAAAGCTCCAAATTCTTACCTCTTTGATCACAAGCTTCATTGAAGCAAACAATGCGATTTTCACCATTTTGTCCTCTTGCTGACCTAAGTTTCAGGTGGAACAGAAAGAAAATGAGATGTCTTTTTTCCATTAGGGTATTGCAAGCACTAAACCACTGTACTAGAAAAAGAAAGTGGCAATTCAGCAAACCACAAGATGAAAGTGTCTGTAAATTAAATCAACCACGGGAATAATTTAACTACACAAAATAAAAGGCCTCATTTCCACAGCTTTTAATAAAAAAAACAACACAAAGTATCAATGGCATGCAGGAAGAACACAGTAGAGGTGAACAAGCTGCATTTTGGATAAATTTTGAGATTGGTTCCACCTCATCTGGCTGTTAAAAGCCTCTTAAATTAAATGTTTTTAAAGACTGATTCTAACTTGAAGCACAAATTGTATTGCAGGTGGATGGGAAATGGAAATGAGAAGAGGAGATTTTTAACCATTTCAATTGGGCTGCTTTATTACATTGAAATTAGCAGCACTTCCTCGCATGCCAAATTAATTTGTTCAGTCCTGCTTAAAAAAAAGTCATGCCTCATTGTGTGTGGCTGCTTGTTTTTTATTTTAGAAAGTGGTTGCATATGCTGAGGAGTATTACTGGAAAAAAATCTATATTTGATTGTGACAGCAGCACAGTTAGCAGAGACCTGCTACCTCACCCCATTTCTCTTTTGCCTGCTCGGTGGAGGAACTCGGATCAGGAATGGAAAAACTAGTCCCTAGAGATACATCAAATGTATCCTGAGGGTCAGAATGAAGCAAACTGGGGTTGCAAAGTGAAATTCCACCGATATCATCCCTGGGACTGGAGTTCAATGCAGAAATGAGTTTCATTGTCCCCCCCCATCCTTTCTCCAGCTCCCATTAGCCCACAAGCCATCACTCCAATTACCCCTCTCATCTATCGCATTCTCCAGACTACACTCTTAACGGGATATCCTTCTAAATCCATGCTCTTCCTTGGCCTACATATCAATGTTATTCCCTACTCACATTCAAATAATGACCAAGAAGCAATCTTTCCACCATTCCTTCATATTTTATACATATACTTACATTCCCATTCCATCGTCAGCTATTTAGCACGCACACCATTTTCACATGGTTTAAGATGTGTCAAAAGTTTCACTTCTACAGATCAGTTTGCATCCTTATGTTCTGTGTTTGGCCAAACAAGACAGAGAGAGGATGTCCCAACAGTATCACCCTCACCTCTGCAGTGCTGGAGTCCTTGGAGCTCAGTGGTTCCAGCAGAATGATCAACATCAGGGAACATCATGGGGTTTGCACAATGCTATCAAGCCCAGCATTTACTGGACACCCCTAAATGCCTTGAGAACATGGTAACGAGCATCACTGGCTTTCACATGACCATCATGAGAGAGAGCTGGGAACAGATGAAGATTTCTACACATTTCAGTTACAATTGGGTGGTATTCAGATCCAATGACCCAAATCAAAATTGGCAATGGGCACAAATGCATCAATACAGAAGTGGGGTGCATCTGTCTGCTTTGTTAACTACCATCAGTCAAGTGAGCCAAAAGGGTTTTGAAGATCAACACCACAGACCACAAAACTCATGGTCCTTGGAACTGCACGAGTCCCCACCTTCCTAAAATTTCGCTAAGGCCTGGACTGCCTAAAGCAGACACTTCAATGGAAAGATACCACCATACCAGTCTGTAAAATCCTCTAAACTAATTTGAAGGACAATCACCCCAATGTCAGCATCCACTGCCAGGCCAATACTCCAAGTTACATTCACTAGGTTACGTTCGGCAGGCCAAATTGCCAAAATGATAGAGGATGAATTCAAGGATGTGCTCAGATACAACATCTAAACTGACTTTGGGAAACCTTTCTCTGCTCAAAGTGGAGAAGGGGCATCCAGGGTGATATGGAAAACCTTGCAGCCATGTATCAGGAACACACTGAAGCCCTGCATAAGTGACAAAAGGATGGACCACCTCACAAACTACGCACCAACCCAGCCAGTCAGTCGCGTCAGTGGCATTTCTGAAGTTGCCACATTGACCACATTGGCCATCTTAGAATTCACAGCACCAGAATGGAAGCAAGTCATTCTCCATCCCAAGGGGGATTATGAAGGCATGAGAGAGGAGCAGGCCAAGGTAGACTGGAAAGGGATACTAGCAGGAATGACGTTGGAACAGCAATGGCAGGAATTTCTGGGCATAATCTGGAAGACACAGGATCATTTCATTCCAAAAAGGAAGAAAGATTCTAAAGGGAGTAGGAGGCAACTGTGGCTGACAAGAGAAGTTAGGGATAGAATAAAACTAAAAGAAAAGACGTATAACACAGCAAAGAGTAGCCGGAAGCCCGAGGATATGGGAAACTTTCATAGGACAACAGAAGAAAACAAAACGGGCAATACGGGCTGAAAAGATGAAGTATGAAGGGAAACTGGCCAGGAATATAAAGAAGGACAGTAAAAGCTTCCTTAGAGATGTTAAGGGAAAAAGAGTAGCAAAGTCAAATGTGGGTCCCTTGAAGGCAGACACAGTTGAAATTATTACGGGGAACAAGGAAATGGCAGAAGAGTTTAACATGTACTTCAGATCTGTCTTCACTAAGAAAAACACAAACAATCTCCCAGAAGTACTGGAGGACAGAAGATCTAAGGGGGTCGAGGAACTGAAATAAATTTTCGTTAGGTGAGAAATAGTATTGGGTAGGCTATTGGGACTGAAGGATGATAAATCCCCGGGGCCTGATGGACTGCATCCCAGGGTCCTCAGGAACGTGGCTCCAGAAATAGTGGATGCATTGGTGATCATTTTCCAATGTTCAATAGATTCAGGATCAGTTCCCGTGGATTGGAGTATAGCTAATGTTATCCCACTTTTCAAGAAAGGAGCGAAAGAGAAAACAAAGAATTACAGACCAGTTAGCCTGACTTCGGTGGTGGGAAAGATGCTGGAGTCAATTACTAAAGAGGTAATAATGGGGCATTTGGATAGCAGTAAAAGGATTAGTCCAAGTCAGCATGGATTTTGAAAGGAAAATCATGCTTGAGTAATCTTCTGGAATTTTTTAAGGATGTGACAAGTAAAATGGATGAAGGGGAGCCAGTGCATATAGTGTGTCTAGACTTTCAGAAAGCCTTTGATGAGGTCCGGCACGGGAGATTTTGACTAAAATTATAGCGCATGGTATTGGGGGGTAGGGTGTTGACGTGGATAGAAAATTGGTTGGCAGACTGGAAGCAAAGAGCAGAAGTGAACGGGCCCTTTTCAGAATGGCAGGCAATGGCGAGTGGAGCGCTGCAAGGCTCGGTGTAAGGGCCGCAACTGTTTACCATATATATTAATGATTTGGAAGAGGGAATTAGAAGCAACACTAGCAAGTTTGCAGATGACACAAAGCTGGGTGGCATTGTGTACTGTGAAGAGGATGTTAACAGGTTGCAGGGTGACCTGGACAGGTTGAGTGAGTGGGCAGATGCGTGGTAGATGCAGTATAATATAGATAAATGAGAGGTTTTCCATTTTTGTGGCAAAAACAAAGGGGCAGATTATTATCTCAATGGGGTTAGGTTAGGTAAGGGGGAGGTTCAGCGAGACCTGGGTGTCCTTGTACACCAGTCACTGAATGTTGGCTTACAGGTACAACAGGCAGTGAAGAAAGCTAATGGAACGTTGGCCTTCACAACAAGATGATTTCAGTATAGGAGTAGAGAGGTTCTTCTGCAGTTATATAGGGCTCTGGTAAGACCATATCTGGAGTATTGTGTACAGTTTTGGTCTCCTAATTTGAGGAAGGACATCCTTGTGATTGAGGCAGTGCAGCGCAGGTTCACGAGATTAATCCCTGGGATGGCGGGACTGTCATATGAGGAAAGATTGAAAAGACTAGGCTTGTATTCACTGGAGTTTAGAAGGATGAGGGGATATCTTATAGAAACATATAAAATTATAAAAGGACTGGACAAGCTAAATGCAGAAAAAATGTTCCCAATGTTGGGTGTGTCCAGAACCAGGGGCCACAGTCTTAGAATAAAGGGAGGCCATTTAAGACTGAGGTGAGAAAAAACTTTTTCACCCAGAGAGTTGTGAATTTGTGCAATTCCCTGCCACAGAGGACAGTGGAGGCCAAATCACTGGATGAATTTAAGAGAGAGTTAGATAGAGCTCTAGGGGCAAGTGAAATCAAGGGATATGGTGAGAAGGCAGGCACGGGTTATTGATTGGAGACAATCAGCCATGATTGCAATGAATGGCAGTGCTGGCTCGAAGGGCCGAATGGACTCCTCCTGCACCTATTTTCTATTTTCTATGTATCTACCCAAGAAAAAGAAGAACATTCCCACTAGGCAACTACATTAAAATAGTAAGATTAAATGTGAACTTACCAGTTTGAAGGTTGATCTTTATTTTATGAGGAGTTACGGTGAGCGATTACGTGAAGAAGCCCCGCCAGTGCGCATGCGCGTCAATCTTCAAAGCAGCGATGTGAAATCATAGTAACTACAGTCAAAGTGATATAGCAAGACTCAGAAGACTTGAACTACCAGATGACCTTTGCAATTATGTGGGCCTGGAGCGGAGGGTAAAATAAAGATCAAACTTCAAACTGGTAAGTTCTCGTTTAATCTTACTATTTTACTTCGGAATCACGTGAGTGATTCTGTGAAGATTTCAAAGCTCTGTGATTTCATGCCATAGATCCAGTTCCATACAACACACTGCTTTGGTTGACACAGGATAAACAAATAATGTACTGAACATTGTTTAAATTATACAATGACTGGTTTTAATAATAAAAGAACAGTAATAACCCCTCTCTCCCAGGGGGAAATTACAAAGGAGCTCAAAACAGAACCCAAAACAGCATGCCCAAATCTTTCCATTGCGAGGACAGGTTTATCATAAAATCGTGAAAAGGTTCCTTCACTGGACCATCCTGTGGCCCCGAGGATTTGGTCTAAAAGCACGTCCAGTGCCTTCACTGCGGATGTTGACGCCGCCCTGGTTGAGTGAGATTTAAATACATCAGTGTCTACTCCAGCACAATCCAAAACCTGTTTCAGCCATCTAGAGATAGTTTGTACTGACACCTTTCTAAGAGGTTTTTTGTGGCTGATGAGCATCGCTGTTTCAGAGCCTCTGAGACTCTTGGTGACCTCAATATATTGACTCAGATGCGTAAGTACACATAGCCTCAGGTCAATGGGGTATGCTTTAAAGCTTATTTTGGTTGCAACTGTTCCTGGCCTGCTCTGTTTGATTAGATCATATACATAAAACGTAATATTATCTACAGAAGAATGCATGCTGTCCAGTCGTAGCTTTTGCAATGTCTGGACCCATTGTGCTGAAACTAGCGCCATGAGCATGACCACTTTGAGCGTTAGCATCTGGAATGACAGAGATTTAATTGGAGCCCATTGCCGAAGCAGTGTTAGAACTATGCTCACATCCTAGATTTCTGTATATCTAGGTCTGGGAGGGTTTTTGTTAAAAAATACCTCTCATGAATTGGGACACCAATGGATGAGATCCGACAGAGTGTTGTCCCAACCCTTGCCATAAATAGGAAGACAAAGCACTTTGAGCACTATTAATGGCACTATAGCTCAACTGCTCGTCAAAATGCAATGTAGCAAGGAACTCCAATACATCAGGTATGCCTGCAGTATGATAAGATATATTTGACTGCAAACAGAACCTCTCCCATTTCTTAATATGAGATACATATTGTTTTTTAGTGCTATCTCTCCAAGCCGCAGTAATCACATCCACGGTCCTACTCGATAGTCCGAGCCTCTGGAACGGTCTCGTCAGAATCTGCAAATCAACAGATTAATACGATCACGTAAAGGGTGACTCTCTCCTGTCACAGGGAGAACCAACAAGTTGCTGCATTTGGGGATAGTCATGAATGGCTGTTTCTTCAGTCTCTGAACCAATGGGAACCATGGTTGTGTGGGCCAGTCAGGAACTACCAAAATGCCTGAAGCGGAGTCCTACTCTATTTTGGTGAGACATTGACTGATGAGGCAGAAAGGGGGGAAAGCGTAAAAGAACGTAGCGAGAATGCATCCACCGCTACTGCCCCTGGATCGAGTTCCCATGAGACATATTTAGGTAACTGGTGATTTAACCTGGATGCAACAGACCTATGTCTGGCAATCCATACTGGGTGACAATCATTTTGAAAACTTTTGGATTCGGCATCCATTCTGTGTTGTCATTAAATTTACTTGACCTGGTGTCTGCGTCACGTTATCTCTACCTGGTAGGTAGATTGCTGAGACCCAGATGTTTCTCGTAATGCACCAGTGCCAGATGAGGTTAGCCAGATTATCACATGATAATGACCTAAATCCACCCATGTGATTGATATATGCAACAGCTGTGGTATTGTCAATCTGGAGCTGAACATGTAAATCATGCATTGTTGAACAGTATGCTTTTAGGCCGTAGAATGCACCCAGCAATTCTAAGTAGTTTATCCCATGCCACTGCAGGATTAATGCCTCTTGCACACTCCATCTGCTGCCACAGCTAGAATTGATATTAGTGGCTCCCCATCCCGAAGCACTCACATCAGTTTGTAAAATAACTGAAGGTTGTTGAGTCAGAATGTCTCTAGTACATAGCTTTGACTGGCAGCTGCATCGGTCTATCCAAATGACCTGCATGTTCTTTGAGTGCTTGTTCTTTAGCTCGTTGCACATTCTGATAGTGCAAAGACCCGAACTGCACTCCAGGGAAAGCCACTACTAATTTACCAATAACACTAGCTACTCGTCGAATGGAGGGTTGCTGTTCATCTACCAGATTGCTACAGGCCTCCATAATTTCTAAAGTTTTGGCTGTAGGCAAAGTCACTGACATGTTAGTTGAATCAATGATGAACCCCAAATAATCAATCATTCTAGATGGTACTAATTTGGATTTAGTTGGATGGATGAGGAAACCTAACCTCTCAAACAGGTGTCCGGTAACTGAAACCGATACTTCAGCTGCTTCCTGAGTTTTGCCTATGATCAGAACATCATCCAAGTATGCCAACACAATGTGATTCTGAGCGCGGAGTAGCCCTAATACTGGTTTCAACAATTTTGTAAATAACCTAGGGGCTGAGGTTCACCCATTGGGCAAAGCTTTAAATTGCCACAGCTGTCTCATCCAACTAAATTTTAAGTGCCTACGGTATTGGTGATGAATTGGTACTGAATAATATGCATCTCTCAGATCTATGCTTGCCATATAACACCCTTTGGATACCAGTTGCTTAGCAGTACTGGACATAAGAGTTAAGTCGGGTTAGGTCCAGAATGACTCGACATCCACCATCCTTCTTTCGCCTGCGGAATATATTGGACACAAATTGTTGAGGCTGATATGCCGTCCTTTCAATAACCCCTTTTTGTAATAATATTCCAATTTCATCAATCACTTGTAGAGTTTCTGGTTTTGAAAAAAACAATACCCAACTAGGTGTATTTTGTACGGGTGGATGTACTTCCGAGATAAACGAGACCCCGGATTCGAGACCCCGGATACTGTCCAGTATAAATAGATCTGATGTTATGCAGCACCATTCATCATAGAACAATTGCAACCTACCCCCGACTGGTGACTGATCTCTAGGGGATATATCCTGGACAAGTCCAGTTACTCGTACCTCTATAGTTGCTGGATTCCTCGGTCTCCTGGCCCTGTTGGGGGTGTGCATTGGTGCGTGCCAATGGTGTGTAGCTGGAATCGCCCGGCCTGGTTCTTGACCTGCACCAGCGTCTGTAGTCCATCTGAAAGGGTATGGTTTGTGAGGCGGCATCCTGCTCCCAGGATGAGTTTTGATGAGGCCGATTGTTTTTGCCTCATTGTCCAGGTCTTTCACTTGTTTCTCCAGATCCTCCCCGAATAGTAAGTTAGGCGTCTGGATATTGGAGGATCTGCACAAGGCTGCAAACCATGGGTTGAGCTTAAGCTTGATGGCTATTTTCCATAAACAATTAATTTCAAAATTGGCATTACACAGCAGGGCCAGCATATCCTGCTGTGTGTTTGATAGTGGTGCAACTTGTACCATTTGCCCAAATGCCATTATTCCTGCTCCAACCAGTTTCAGGACTTTCTGCAGCCTCAACTCATGCGCCCGTATGGATGGCCTGGTTCACTGTGGGGACTTTGAGCGATGCACAGTTAACAGGTGTCTCGTATCTTCTCGAGGTTTCCTCCATTATGGAGTCCTGGAGCTGGTGAGAGGCCATATAGTTGATATTGCTGGCCAGGTTTTTGTCCATTTCCTCACCAGTTCCAGCCGGTATGGCATATTTGCTTGCCACATCCGGCACACCTGGAGCATAGCTCATGTTCTTTGGAGTACGCTCTTCTGCACTATCACCAACTTCAGGGTCAGAGTCATACTGCCCTGGCTCTCCCGGCTCATGCCCAAGGAAGGTATCATGCAGCCCTTGACATGGTGCTGCTGGTATGGGTCCCCATGCAGACTCGTAGACTTATAGTTCTTCCTGCCGGTATAGCTCTTCGCTATACGGACCTCTGCTAGAGGTTGCTGCTGGGGAATTCTGGGGGTATAAAACCCCAACTGGAACACCTCATGAGGTGTTCCATCTTGTCCAGATGTCCCCAAACCTTTTTGTTGGAAGGAGGGGAGTCTTCCTGGCCTGACTCATTAGAGTCGACAGGCCTGGACGATTTCCTCTTGGCCTTCCTCCCGACATGAGTGGCCACAGTGGTCTGAAGCACCGGAGTTGCTGCTGCTGGCTGAACTGCCAGCGGCTCTGAAGTCGGCGTCAGTGGAGCCAGAGTCTCTGGAGCCGGTGTACGCCCACTAGGTTTTTTTACTTTTAACGGTGGCAGCCCTCGCCTTACTTTTTGTTCGTTTTTCCATTCTGAAATTGTTCCTGCAACCAGCCTTACGGATCCTAAGTAAACTGCAGTAAAGTTTTAAAGCACTTACCTGCGGGGTTTAACACGGCTGGTGGAGCTTCGCTCTCCAGCCCGTCGGTGCGCCATGCGTCCCATGCGTGGGAATCACTCATGTGACTCCGAAGTAAAATTGAGTCTTTAATGTTGACTGATGGATAGATAACTCAGCAAGGTGTAAGCAAATTCTGGTAGGCTGAATTAAACTATCAAAATTCAATTGCAAGTAGTAATCTAGGTAGACAATCACTTTCATTATACATGTGATTTCAATGCTCATGACTTCACAAACTCATTAGCATTAATGCTGAAATAAATTCTGCTGTGGACAAAAAGCCAATTAGGCAAGAATTTTGATGAAAGTTATTTAAGTTTGTATTTTTAGAAAGATTATCTTTCCATATATTTATAAATGATAAGCTGGAGTAGTTTGATTAAAACCGGTAGAAATGGGTTGCTATCTTAAACTAAACATTTTTGATCAGTGCATTGTTCATTATCTCCTTGAAACCCAATTGGAGATAATTGAAAACATATTTTTAAAAATCTATGCTCAACCATTTGCTAATTTCATTGAGGGCTCTAACTAACCCTGAGTAACTCCTACAAAATTTCTATTTTTTAAAAATATTTTCTGATTAGTGTCCTTGCCTCTCACAGATCTTAATTTGAATCTAGGAAACACCCACAAGGTTATAATTAATGGCCCCATCTTGGAATGGCTGGTTTTACAGATAGATTCAGCTTCTTGCTCATTGCTTTTTAAACCATGGCAATATCTTGCATGTCATCGAATATGCTAGACGTGATATATGTTTAAAATTATTTTGAACAATAATTTGCCTGAATTCTGACGCTAAGAAACCTTTGCACCTGAAAATAGTGCAGCTAAATCCAGACCACTGTTTTAGGTTAGTTTAGTTTTATTTTATAGATACAGCATGGAAACAGGCCCTTTGGCCCACCGAGTCTGCGCCGACTGGTGATCCTCATACACTAATACCATCCTACACACCAATGACAATTTACAATTCTTACCAAAGTCAATTAACCTACAAACCTGTACATCTTTAGAATGTGGGAAGAAACTGGAGAACCTGCAGGTCATGGGAAGAACATACAATCTCTGTACAGTCAACACCCATAGTCAGGATCAACCCCCGGTCTCTGGTGCTGTTATTGTCCATTTTATTTTTAATTGAGTTTGCTTTTCTGCTTAAAATTGAAAACTAAATGATATATACCATTGGGCAGCAGTGCGATAGAACAATTCCACAATCTAGTTTTAAAGTAGTTGTGAGGTTAGGCTACCTCAGGGTCTCAGGGAGCAGCAAGATATAGTTCAGTCTCACGAGGAAAGGCATCAATAGTGGTTGGTGCCTAAATGACAAGTGCTACGATTAAGCTCATCATAGAACAGTACAGCACAGGAACAGGCCATTCAGCCCACAACCACCAACTCAAGTGTTTAATAATTCAATTTATCTATTTGGTTGATATACCCAAGGTGTTCAGGGATTTATTTTGCATAACAAAACGTAAACAGTATATCCTGCAAATAAGTGGATGACTATGTGGAAAGCAATATCTTATGTTGTATGAAATCTTAGGTGGTATGTAACATATCTTAGGTGGTATGAAACATATATCATGCATCTTGCTGGTTGTAGCTGTATTAGTTTAGTTTAGTTTAGAGATACAGCATAGAAACAGGCTCTTTGGGCCACCAAGTCCGCGCCGACCGCGATACCCGTTCACTACCATTATCTTACACACACTAGGGACAGTTTACAATTACATCAAGCCAATTAACCTACAAACCTGTACGTCTTTGGAGTGTCGGAGAAAACCCACACAGAATACGGGGAGAAAGTATAAACTCCATTCAGATGACACCCATAGCCAGGATCCAACCCGGGTCTCTGGCGCTGAGAGGCAGCAACTCTACCACTGCGCTATTGTGCGTAAGATTACATATTATCTTTAAAAGACTACCATGTCATTAATTAAACTGGAAACTGACATTGAAACATCCATGTACAAATTGAGAACTAATCTTTCTTTAAAAAATATGCAGTGTGTTCATTAAAAGAATGAAAATATGTACAGGTCCATTCAACTATCCAATTGAAATTCAAAACTGGGAGCATTCTTCTTTTCAAATTGAGTACATGATATACTTACTGTTCTAGGCAAATGCTACAATGTTACAATAATGCAGTAATAGATATGTTGTAACTTGGCATGCTGAAAATGAGCTGTGGCAGATTTGCAATAATTGGAATATTTTTGTACAGAGAGTTAGCCCTCAAAACACTAATTTTGCATGTCTAAGCTCTATCTTCAGAAGTTCATTGACACCATTTGTCATACTCAAAATAGAGGTAAATTATGTCACTGTAGCTGTTGAATTTGTATTGAACTGCCTGTTATCTTTGTTCTTACCAGAGTTGTAGCATCATAGAGCGTACAGCACATTCAGTCCATTTGGCCCACGTTTTTAATGCCAACCCAGTGGCCATATTGGCCAGTTCCATTTGCCCTCTAAACCCTTCCTATCCATGTACCAATCCTGATTAATTTTAACACTTGAAATTGTATCTGCTTCTATAGCTTCCTCTGGCAGGTAATTCCAAATAAAGTCTATATTCTGAATGCAAAAGTTACCCCTCCAGACCCTCTTAAATCTCTCCCCCACTTGCCTTTGGCCTCTAGTTTTTGAATCCTCTACCTTAAGGGCCTGTCCCACTTTCACGACCTAATTCACGACCTTTTTTACTAGTGGATATTTTTCAACAGGCTAGAAAAACGCCCCAACCTACTTGATGTCATGAGTACCTACGACTAGCATCACGGCCTACCTACGACCTACGACCTTGTGACCACAATGCTGCGAGTATGAATCAAGGGCAAACTCGGCAGAGGTCGTGAATTAGGTCGTGAAAGTGGGACCGGCCCTTTAGGAAAAAGACTGTGGGTGTTTATCTCATTCATGCCCCTCCAGGACAGATAGTCTTCATATATAGGAACATAGATAGAAACATAGAAAATAGGTGCAGGAGTAGGCCATTCAGCCCTTCGAGCCTGCACCGCCATTCAATATGATCATGGCTGATCATCTAAAATCAGTACCCCATTCCTGCTTTCTCCCCATATCCGTTGATTCCGTAAGATGTAAGAGCTATATCTAACTCTCTCTTGAATACAATCAGGGGATGCCTTGCAAGGGTTGTGAATCACTCACATCCCAAATAAAGGCATTGAAGTTTTACCCCAAGGTCAATAACAATCACATGCTGGAACACATTGCCAAAAACATGCACGCTTTGAATGCTGCAATAAGTGAATGGAAGAGAATATTAGTTTGGAAATGAGTTCCGAAGGATATCACACACTGACTGATTAAGAAACCATCAGATATAATTGAGAATTATAGTTTTATACTCAAAAACTATGCGAAACTGTGTGGTTAAATGATTGCGCTCAAGATCTATCATAGGTGTAGTGTTTTAGGGTTTATATGCACTGAGAGACAGATTCATGCATGATCTAAGAGATGATAGAATCCAGTTGAAACTATTAGGAACACCGTGCCTTTGCGTGTAGGTTTGCAACTACTGTGTCGATACAACGACACAATGGTAGAGTTGCTGCCTTACAGCGTCAGAGACCCAAGTTCAATCCTGATTGTGGATGATAACCATATAACCATCTAACCATATAACAATTACAGCACGGAAACAGGCCTTCTCGGCCCTTCCAGTCCATGCTGACCATTTACTTTCCCCTAGTCCCATCTACCTGCACTCAGACCATACCCCCTCCATTCCCTTCCCGTCCATATACCTATCCACTTTACTTTTAAATGTTAAAATCGATCCTGCCTCCACCACTTCTGTAGGAAGATCATTCCACACAACCACCACTCTCTGAGTAAAGAAGTTCCCCTTCATGTTACCCCTAAACGTCTGTCCCTTAATTCTCATGTCATGATGTCCGCACAGATTTTATACGTATTCCCTGTGACTGCGTAGGTTTTCTCTGGGTGCTTTGTTTTCCTCCCACACTCCCAAGACATACAGGTTTGTGGGCTAATTGGCTTTGGCAAGTTTTTAATATATTTGCCCCAGTGCGTGTAGGTTGGTAAGTGTACAGGATGATGGCTGGTCGGCGTGGACTTGGTGGGTCGAGGGGCCTGTATCTCTGAAGTCTAAAGGTTAAAGCCTAAAACCATGTATACCAGGTAGCTCCAGCCCTTGCCAACCATAAGTGCAGCAATATATTAGAGTAAAAGGATAACACTGAGGGCTCTGGTCCAGAATCAAGTACTGTATCATTAATTTAGATTTACGTTTATGCTGCCCCATGTACCAAGAACAGTGAAAAGCAAAATATCCTATCAAACGGGATAATACTATAAATATAACCAACACAAGTACAATAGTTGGAAAGAAGGGGAAGATGCAGAGTGCAGATTATAGTTTTTAGCATTGTAACTCATCAGTTTCTGATACAAAGTCCAATGTCTGCACTGGGGTAGAGGTGCATAGGATAGTACCCTTGTTTATGGAAGATCCATTCAGAAGCCTGATAACGGAGGGGAAGAGGCTGTTCCTGAGTGTGGGGGCACATACTGTCACGTTTCTGCACCTTTCGCCCAAAGGGAGTGCAGAGAAGAGACAATGACTCAGGTGGGACAAGTCTGATTACGTTTGCTGCTTTTCTGAGGCAATGTGCAGTGTGGATGGAATCAATGTTAGGGAGTCTGTTGTGTGTGATGGATTGGCGAGAAAGTGTTGTCAACTATCCTCACTGATAGTTCTGGGTCAGAGAGTCGAGGATGCAGAGGCAGAAGGTAGTGCTGATTTGTAGGTCCTGGACATTGGATGGGATGATGGTGTTGAGGGTAAAGCTATAGTCGATAACTAGGAGTTTAACGATCGCAGGCCCGGACGACTGAAGACGCCGCCGTTGCCGACCTCCCCGTGACCTTTGCCGCGGACCTCATGACCTGCCCACCGAAGACGCCGAACCTCGCTGCCTCACAGGTAACTCTGATTATCGCCTCCTCACCGATAACACCGACCTTCGCTACCTCCTCAATTCCTCGGACTATCGCCGCCAAACGGCACTGCCGAACTTCGCCGCCTCACCGGGACTGCCGAACCTCGCCCGCTGACGCAGACTCCACTCCCTGTGGGCCTCCACCATTGACCCTCGCCACTCCAACGCCGTCCAGCAGGCCACGGCCGTCGTCTTACCTAAGTCCTAGGCTCAGCACTGGGCCTGAAGTGTCCCTGCTGCTGACTCTCACACCACGGTGTCTGACTGCACTGGGTCCTAGTGGTCCCCCTCCTAACACAGGGAACCTCAGTGGTCATTCCACTGGGTGTTCCTCTTCCCCCTTAAACCATGTGACCCCAGCTCCTCCCCACCCACACTATAGTCCTCATACCCCCCACCTCCATGGCCACCCACCACCCCCCTGCCAGACATTGCCTCAGCCTCAGTCCACTCACCTGCCTACATCCGGCCCCAACTCCCATCCTTGCCTTGTGTTCACCATCCCTCCTGACATCCCACTCTCTGATACTGAACGGTCTGTCCTCAGCAGAGGCCTCACCTTTGTTCCCCTCTGTCCCCATCTCAATGAGTTCTGCGTCCACCGCGATGTGGAGCTCTTCTTCCTTCACCTTCGCATCAAAGCATTTTTCCATGGGAAGGAGTCCTCACACCCTAGTGATGACCCTTCCTCCCGTCTCCAACAGATCCCTGCTTTTGACCTTTTTATTTTAAACTGCCGGTGAGAAATCAACCACCTCAACTTCTCCACTCCCCTTTCACACTCTAACCTCACCCCCATGAAAGCCCTCCACTCACTCAGCAACAACCCGACTGGCGATCAAACCTGCCGACAAAGGTGGTGCCATAGTAGTCTGCCGCGCTGCTCTCTATAAGTCTGAGGCCAAACGCCAACCCTCAGACACCTCCTCCTACTTATCCATGGACCATGACCCCACAGACGAGCACCAGGCCATTATCTCAAACACTATCACTGGCTTCATCACTTCTGACTCCCTGCCCTCCCAACCTTCCAACCTCATCATTCCCCAGCCCCGCAAGGCCCAATTTTACTTTCTCCCCAAAATCCACAAAGCTGACTGCCCTGGCAGACCCATTGTTTCTGTTTATTTGTGTCCCACCAAACTAAATTTCCACATATCTCGACTCCATCCTATCCCCCCTGGTTAAATCCCTCCCTCCCTATGTCCGAGAAACATCACATGCTCTTCATCTCCTCCATGACTTCCGTTTTCCAGGCCCCCACTCCGTCATCTTGACCATGGATGTCCAGTCACTCTATCCCCCACCAGGAGGATCTTGAAACACCCTATTCAACACACCAAGCTGAATTATTCATTTTAATTAGGGCTTGTATTATTGGAGAAGATCTAAAAATAAACATCTACATTGCTTCTCGATATGCATTTGGGATGTTGCATGATTTTGGACAATTGTGGAGAAATAGGGGATTTCTAACTTCTGCAAGAACCCAAATATCACACCAGCAATTGGTGACAAATTTATTGAAGGCCTTAATGCTACCCAGACAAATCTCTGCAATAAAATGTAGCACCCATACTAAAGGACAGACCCCAGTAGACATTGGAAATCGTAATGTTGATTAAGTAGCTAAAAGAGTATCATGGGAAAGTAAGGCGGTGGTACCTAGAATGATGAGGCAGACTAAAAGTGTAACTAACAAGTCCCCCTTGGAGAAACTAATGCCGACCATCCAATAAATCGTTTGATTACAAGAAGAAGCTAATGAAGGACATGTGGAGAGATGGAGACAACTGGGATGTGTACTGGATTGTATGACTGGGCTATGGACCACTCCAGCAGGGCAAACTTGCATGACAGACTCATTGGCCATATGGGCTATCAAGCGTATGCACTATGCAACCCATTGTGGTGCAAGGGTATATAGGGGACACTCTATTAGTTACTGGACTCTATCTTGCACTAAATGTTATTCCCTTTATCCTGTATCTGTACACTTGGACGGCTCAATTGTAATCATGTATAATCTTTCCTCTAGATAGCATGCAAAAAAGTTTTTTCACTACCTTGGTACACATGATAATAAACTAAACTATCAATACTTTCTCTATATTGTATGAAATACTGTATAATATTTTAATAAATTGTTTTGAATTGTGTAACCACTAAGAATACATTGCGTGGCCTGTATGGCCTCGATATGTGTACCAGGTGCTGTGACAATAGCGATTGGCAAATGGTACAAGAGTGGGATCCAGGAGAAAACTTTTCCTAACCTTGACAAGCCTCATTTGCTGTAACATTCTAGGATGTGAATTACTTTTTAAAAAGTAAGGGAAATGTGCTTTATTTTTCATGTGGCAGTTTGTTAACTTTGTAAACTTAGCATATATTTGAATAGATGGAGAGGGGAAGCTCCAAATTCATTCTTGCAGTTGTGCAAAAAGGTTTTTGCATCAAAGTTGACTGTGATTACCAACAAGATTGCACTGAAGTTATGCAATGTCAGATTCATGAAATAGAACTAAGAAAGTTATATGACAACTCAGTAGTTGGTGTGCAGTGAAATCGGGGAGATAATGACGTATTGAAAAAATGTCGGGAACATTTTATAAATATTCAAGGGTATTTGGTAAGCCACTGGTATAGGAAGATGCTGGATAAAGCTGAGATTGGTGTTAAAAGGTATGCAAACATAATATCGTCAAGGGAAAAATATCAAAAGATTCATGAGTAGCAAGGAAAAAAAGGTAAGAAATTGATGACAAGAATTGATTGCTCAAGATGGTAAAAATACGTTCCACATGATAAATAACTTGTTTGCACCAGAAACCGATGCCAAAACAGAATCCATAATAATCTTTAAAAGGGATGCATACAAATGCGTAAAAATGTGTAACGGTTGTGGAGTAAGGACTTGCAATGACAGACTTTTCTACAGAGATAATGAAAAACAAGCATATTGCCTGTGATTTTTGCCTTAACATGCACATCCAATATTCAACAAAACCAATATTGGGAACTTAACAACCTCAAATTGTGCGAAAAATTGTTATGCAGCATAAATGACCTAGGAGTGTGAGGGTGTGGGGCAAATCTCACAGAGGAAGCATCTAGACTAAATGATATCCATATAAAGAATGTGCATAAGAGGCGATGATTGGTTTGTGGCATACCTTAAAATATATTGAAACTTTCTCTTAAATATGCCTCAAATAATGAATGCTGGAGATCATCAATGTGCTGTTGAAATATTTAATGAACCATCATTTAACCCTCGTTTTAATTGTGCTTCTTTGTGTTCCAACAGGAAATGTATTTGTTTAAATGGCAACGTTGATCACAATCATAAGGATGGAGCCACAGTGAAGGCAGTGTTTCGAGATTTCTACGAGTAATTTTTCCCCGTGGCATCCCAGTTTGAGCTGCCAAGGGGGTACCGCAACCGGTTTCTCTATTTGCATGAGCTTCGGGAATGGCGAGTGAAGATAAGAGAGTAATACGTTTACAAGAAGGACATGTCTTGACCTGAAAAGTCGCCTACTCCTTTTCTCCAGAGATGTTGCCTGTCCTACTTAGTTACTCCAGCATTTTGTGTCTATTGTCGATTTAAAAGCATCTGCAGTTCTTTCCTATACATCTGTAGTTCATTCCTGCATAATAAGTTTACAAGGCGTTTTCAGGGGTGGAGCACCCCAACATGTGCAGGGGTGGAGCATAAACCTGATGATATTCACCAGCACAAGAATCCACCTCTGAACCTCTGCCAGGAGACCAACTCTGTTCACTTCAATCACAGGGAATGACTGAGGCACAAGGGAATGTATCAGTGCATTTAATTTATTTTTAAACTAGGCAACCAGTTAAGTGTTTTCAATAATCTCAAAGAGAAAGAAAGAAAGATTAGGGTGGAGACATGTATGTTTTCCCACCCTGAAGCTGGACAGGATATCAAACTTTGTGATCCCTGAAAAAGTGAAGAAGGGAAATACCCTCCAAACATTTAAATTGTATAGTATTTGGATGTACACTTGAAGAAACATGACTATTAGGCCGCATTTTGGATTATTGCATGCTACTCTAATTGCCCAATACAGGAAGGATGTGAAGGCTTTGGAGACCGTGCAGTGGAGGATTAACAGAATGCTGGCTGGCTTAGAGGGTATTAGGCAAAAGGAGAGGTTGAGCAGACATGGATTGTTATCTCTAGAATGCCGGTGGTTCAGGGGAGATCTCATAGAAGCATGAAAACTTATTAGAAGCATTGATAGGGTCGACAGCCAGAACTATTTGCCAGGGTGTAAATGTCAAAGACTAGATGCATAGAATTAATAGGGAGGGGCAAAGTTTAAAGGAAACGTGGGGCGTATGTTTTTTTTTAAACAAAGACTGGTGAGTGTCTGGAATGCACCACCAGTGGTAGAGGTGGAGGCAGGTACGACATTGGTGTTAAGGAAGTTTTAGATAAGCACAGGGATATGCAGGGAATGGATTGATATGTATCACGTGCAGGTGGCAAAGACTTGTTAAACTTGACATCATATTCGGCACAGGTATTGTAGGCCAAAGCATTGGGCACAGGTATTGTATTGCCACCTGGAGGGCTGGAATATAGACACAGTCGGGAAGTTATTTTGTAGTGGGCCTGGACGTGATGCCTTCCTCTTATATTGTATGTCTTCTTGGATATTCTCGACAGCAGCAGGGGTCAGTAACATAGCCGCTGGCAGCCAGTGTTAACCAGGTCAGTGAAGGACCAGTAGTGTGAATGTAGTGATGTTTCGATCTGACCATCATCGCAACTAAGCGCAATGGAACAATTCACCTCCATCGATCAGCAACAGCCTCCCTGTAACAGTCGATCCACACATGAGCTAAAGAGGAGGAAGACCTGGGGAATAATGTGATGCAGAGATGCAAAATTAAAACAGCACCAGAGAAGAATTAAAAGTTCATCTGATTTTGATCTTCTGTGATTACAAATATACACCCCCTGCGGGAAGCAGAGGCTGTGCTAATTCATGCAAAAAAACCTCTGGATCAAAAGGAAACGTTGCAGATGATGGAAATATAAAATGAAAACAGAAAACGCTGAAAATACAAAGCAGGTCAGGATGCATCTATGGGTGAAGCTTGGAGTTAACTATTCAGGTCAAAGACCTATTGTAAAAGCCCTGTCCCACGGTACGAGTTCATTCCAAGAGCTCTCCCAAGTTTGCCCTGATTCGAACTCGGAGATTTACGGTAATGGCCACTCGTCGGTACTCGGGGCTCTTGTGGACATTTTTCAACATGTTGAAAAATCTTCACGAGTCTTCCCGTGCTTACCTGCCATTAGCGAGTCTTCCCGAATACCTGCCGTTAGCGTTAAACCCCTGTCTCACGGTGCGAGTCGACCGATGAGTTTTCACTCACGGCAATCACGTACAATTAACGTAGCGGGAACGTATGAACTCGCGCGCGCAAATTAGCGACTCGTGGCGCTAACGGCAGGTACCCGTGAAACTTGTTAACTCTTGAAAAAATTCAAACATGTTTGAGGTTTTAACTTGAATTTACTGTTCAAGTTAAAAATTGAAACATTTAAACTTGTAATAACATAGTGGCCCGTGCGTTTACCTTAGTGACTCGTCAGTCTACTGTGGGCACTCTTTAACTCAGCGGGACAAGCAGCATCTCTGGAGAGAAGGAATGGGTGACAGGATGACGTTTCCAAATTTCTGCTGCGTCTTTGTGCTCCATCTCAGATGGTAAAGCTGCAACTTTAAACTGACATATGACAATCTTAACTCTTCACATTTTACAGGATTGGATGCAAAATCAGTGATATTCTCGGCCATTCTCTGTCACATATTGAGAGAGGGACGGGGAGCGGGGATCCATGGTGGATGTCTGAAGGATGTAATCCAGGGCACTGCCCCACAAACTGACCCTTGACTGAAGCCCAGGGACTCCCGTCCTCGTCCACTCTGCTGGAGCCCTTCCTCAAATCCCACCGGGAACAGTTGGGCATCCCAGTTAAAAGGTGCAGCAGTACAGAGCAGTGTCCAGGGCATTTGGTGCCATCTCCCTGACACACACACGTAGACAAGAATGTGTCAGAGGCATGGGGGTGGTGGTGATAGGCTGACACGGACTTTGGGAAAGTCCCTGTGTGGAGGCTGATCCTGTCTTGATTTAGATTGTGCTGCTTGGAATTGTCACTGTCTCTCTCTGTATTACCCTCTTGATTTCACATTTTTTGTTGCACCAAGGTTTGGAAAGCTCACAGTGTGTTCTGTGCTTCCAGTGATTGTGATTGAACTGTAACATTGCAGTTTCATCAGCTCGATAAATGAGCATCAAAACAAAAAGGATCTTGATGTGAATGACTTTGTGTGTATGTCTCCCCGTGACCTGCGTGGGTTTTCTCCGAGATCTTTGGCTTCCTCCCACACTCCAAAGATGTTCAGGTTTGCAGGTTAATTGGCTTGTAAAAGTTGTCCCTAGTGTGGGCAGGATGGTGCTGGAGTAACTCAGTGGGACCGGTAGCTTCTTCAGAAATCGTTGGGATCGTTGGTCGGCACAAACCCGGTGGGCTAAAGGGCCTGGTTCCGCTTTGTATTCTCTAAAGTATTTAAATAGACAAGGCAGGGAAAGGATAAGGACCTAATTTGAGCAATGCGATTAGTGCGGATGGGTAAAAAGGATGTGAAGGGATGTTTCTGTGCTGTTTGACTGTAATTCTATTATCAGGCAATGACCATCTCCAACAAAAGAGATTGGTAACACTTTTCAAACAACATTCACTGACAGTCCCGGGTCCAATGATATGGGCTCCACCACGGTTGGGTGTCTCTCCCTGCTGCAGCCTTCTTCCACCTTCTCAGCCGCCGGCCAAACACCATCCTCGGCCAGTTCCACTGAGGTCATCTTCTTGGGCCATGCTTTGTCAGGGACCCCCCCCTCCACCTTCCTGCCATGAGGCCAGCTTACAGGATCTAAGGCACACGCATATGTCTCCACTATAAGGAGGCGACCCTCAGAGAGGTCCCAGCCTCACAAACAACTCAACACAATAAATAATGTAAAGCAGCCTGGGGCAAGATGGTTTGCCCATGATTTAAATGTTAAACATCATCCCGTCACCCATTTTTTCACTCCAGAGATGCTGCCTGCCCGCTGAGTGACCATACTGAGGGAATCCCAACGTATATGAAGCAGAGAGAAACGTGAGTTCTACACGGCTCTGCCCGACTTTTGAGAATGAATTCGGTGGTTTGTACTCACTCCCCCTCCCTGCTCACACACCCACCCACCAAGCCAGCCAGCCGGACCCCTCCTCGTTACAGTGGCGGAAGCGACATTTCCAAGAGAATGGGGCAGAGAGCAGGGGCAGTGCTGGGATGGGAGCAGGGCAGATGGAGCGCACCAAAGGAACAAACAAGTTGATGGCTGCAAGGGGCAGGCGGCAGTGGTCTTGTGCCCCAGCGAGGTAGACCGCTCTTCCCCTTGCTAATGCACACACGGAAAGAGAGAGATGAGAGCAGAGAATGATCCCAGACTAGCTCTGGCACTGGACGGTGCGCATTTTCCCTTTGACTCAAAGCCGCAGGATGGAGTTGTCTTCTTTTTACACTGTTGCTTCGCCGCCACTTTCTTCTTGCTGCACAATGGCAGCGAGTGCGGGGCCGAAATCCTGCCTAGTTTTTTAAAGTTCTGAAATTGAATAACTTTCAATACTGAATCAGAATATACTGACTGTATGAGATGCTGTCCAGCTCCTCTATTTGATACTTAAAACAGGCTTTCATTCACGGTTGGCTCAAGAGTAACGGCAAACTTAGTCATACCCGTGGGAACTCGGTTAAACTCGTGATCATAAACTTGGGGTCACGTACACAACCACGAGCCTTTCACTCGGGGCACTCGTGGGTCAACTCGCACCGTGAGACAGGTCTATTACGAGCCGCTAAGAGACGTCCCCGAGCTCCGACATACCCGCTATGTTCATTCTCCATGCTTACTACGAGTTTGATTTTTTTTTAACTCAGGACGGCTCTTGGAATGAACTCGTACCGTGGGACAGGGCTATTACAAGAGTTTTAATACAAGTGACTCTCTGGATTGCTTTTTGATAATAGTTGCAAGGAATGTCAACTGATTCCAGCTTTTGCCTGAAGCTGAACCCTACACTTCACAACCTCAGGGATGCCAGGGGTTACGGGGGGGAAGGCAGGAGAATGGGGTTGAGAGGGAAACATAGATTACCCATGATTGAATTGTAGAGTAGACATGAAGGGCCAAATGGCTTAATCTGCCCTGATCACTTATCAACCTCATTGTCTTGTTCATTGGAGCTACCAGCCCCATCATCCTCTCCAACATCATGGCCATCGCTTTGGCACCTGGATAAAACTTCCCCTTTGCCTCAAACAATTTGCTGATTGATTTCTGATATGCTGCAGATCACAAACCAACATTTTACTTGGAAACACCAAACGGACATAAGAACTGCTGAATAAAATTGCAAATTTTGCAAGTTAAGACAATTAAATACAATTGAAAGTAAATAAAATTATTTGGCTATAATACCAGTTTATTTTGAGGTGTGTAAGAAGGAACTGCAGATGCTGGTTTAACCAAAGATAGACACAAAAAGCTGGAGTAATTCAGCGGAACAGGGAATTAAATGGGAAATAGCATTCAATTAATAATAGTCAGACAAAGATTACTCTTTCTTCATGAATTAATTCTTTGTCAATATTTTCTTGGTAGAAGTAACAATATAACAACCACATTATTAATGTACACTGTAGAAGCTATGGAATTAAATGGAGTTGATGGTAGCAATTAGGAGAATATCTTCTGAACAACATAGGAAATGATTTATGTTTAGTTATCAAACTAACCTCGTGTTTCAGTATATGATTTAATTAGATAGTTTGTATTTAATGCTACAGAGCAATATTAACTTTGAAATACATTCAAGCACGTTATGCTCTATTTGAATTAATTCATAGCAAGTAGTTTCAAAATCTCTGAAGGATTTTTGTTTCATATTTTCAGTGTTATGGTAAGTTTGGTAAAACCATGAACAAATCTAGAAACGTAATTCAAGTGTTCATTTGGTCGGTTCAATTTCAAGAGGCAATTAACTGCCTTTTGGCTGAATTTGCCAAAAATAATATTTTGGTAAAATCACTTGAAAATGAAAGTGTCCATATTAATTTTATAAGGGCCCAATGAATAAAGTTGATTCCCTTCCATATGAATAATAAGACACTTTTCAGACTAAAAATACTACATATTAAAAGCATCAGGTATAGTCAATAATTTAAATTAATGTATAAGATTTGTATTTCAGGTAACAAGTACAAGAATAAATTTTCCCTGTTTGTTTTCCTGCGCCATTACAAATTTAAGGGATTTGTGTTTTGTCATTTATTTTTAAATTTTACCCACCTTTTGAATAGTGAGGAATTTTACAAAAACTCTGGATCATAAGTTTATATCCCCTGGCAAGTTTTCAGAGTCGGTATAATTTATCTTAGTGGCATAGCGACCAGTTAACTGCAATATATTTTTGATTTAACACACAACATATAAAATATGTTTTGTTTTATCTTCCTTAATCCACAGCCCTAGAATAAACCTAGACTGCCTTAATACCACAAGTTAACTGAAAATCCTTTTTTTTATCTCTAACTCCCCCATGGGAAAGCTCAGAAAACTTTTTTTCTAAAACCTATGCTTAAGGCAGTAGCATACTCTTGGGGTTCAGATTAGTGCTGAAAGCAAATGCCTCAATATATATTGTGAAAGTGTGCAGTTAAGCCAGTAACGATTCATAAGGCAGATCGACACAATGTGCTGGAGTAACTCAATGGGGCAAGTGGCAACTCTGGAGAAAAAAGGATGGGTGATTTTCGGGTGGGAACCCTTCTTCAGACTGAAAGTAAAGGGGTCCTTGGTCATCTGTTTCCGGCCCTGATGTAGTCTGGCATTTTCCGACCTAGAGTTCCCTCCACATTACTTTCAGTACAAAGAAGAGTTCCAACCAAAACATCACCCATCCATTTTCTCCAGAGATGCTGCCTGACCCCCTGAGTTACTCCAGCATTTTGTGTCTACCTTCGGTAAGACACATACCAATATCTGCAATTCCTTTCTACATAATTAATAAGGAATTGAAGCATTTGTAACCTGAGCAACTTGGACAATAATTTCTATCACAAAACACATTATCATGGAGCGAGACACAAAAAGCTGGAGTAACTCAACAGGTCAGACAGCATCTCAGGAGAAAAGAAATAAGTGACGTTTCGGGTTGAGACCCTTCTTCAGAATTTGTGATAAGCTCAGATAGATCAGGGGAAAGGGAAACGAGAGATATAGACAATGATGTAGAGAGATATAGAACAAATGAATTAAAGATATCTTGGAGTGTGCTGAATAGATTGCTGCTGTCAATCTGGGGTCTCCGTGAATATTGTAGTTGTGCATGCAGATGCCCAGATTTTGTGATTTTCTGTGTAATATTTTTTTATTTGAAATAATCATAGTAAGCTATACATTTTGTGATTTTCGCAGATTAATCAGGTAGGTTTGCAAAGGTTGATCTTCACAATTCTTGCGATGTTAGTTTAGTATAGAGATACAGCACAGAAACAGGCCCTTCGGCCCACCGAGTCCACAATCCAGCGATCCCCGCACATTAGCACTATCATACACATACTAGGGACAATTTACACACACACCAAGCCAATTAATGTACATACCTGTACGTCTTTGGAGTGTGGGAGGAAACCAAAGATCTCGGAGAAAACCCACGCGGTCACGAGGAGAACGTACAAACTCCGTACAGACAGCACCCGTAGTTGGGATTGAACCCGGGTCTCTGGCGCTGCAAGTGCTGTAATGGTCCTGTCCCAGTTAGGCAATTTTTCAGCGGACTGCCGGCGACTGTCAAGTTGCCAGCAGTCGCCTGAAAAACCGGGAACTGGAACGGCGACTGTCAGGGCAGAACACACACAAACACATCGCAAAGGTGGGGGGCAGGGCAAATGGGGGAGCGCTGTCTAAAAAATTCCCATGGTGCAAAGCCAAGGTGATCAGACACACGCCGCAATGAACAGGCAGGTTGGGCTGTAATTAATACAGCTAAAGCACAGTGTACGGCAAGTCCTTTAATAGAGGGGGGAGAAGGGGGGAGAAGGGGGGAGAAGGGGGGAGAAGGGTGGAGAAGGGTGGAGAAGGAGGGATAAGGAGTGGAGACAACTTTTAAGAAGTCAGAGATTCACGGCTGTGAAGCTCGCCGGACATTTAACGTTACCGGTCGGTTCCTTGGTTCTGAAAACTACTGCTTACCTTTTTCTTTCCCCAATGAGCCAATTAAATTCACCGGTCAGCACTTGCTCCAACCTACGAGAACCTTTGACCTCCTGGAAACCGACTAGGACGGCCTTGCGACCCACTTACAGGTCGAAAATTCTCGCTAATCTCCATGGCGACATCATTCTAGTTGCCGCTAATTTTTCAACATGTTGAAAAATTCACGACGACCACAATGAGGCCGCGACTAGTTCCCAAAATGTGGGAACTCCTCTCGACCATGAAGGTGACTCCCCGGCAACCACCTGCAAACATGTGACGACTGCAAAGTCTCCTGCAGTTGCCTAAAAAGTCACCTAAGTGGGACAGGCTCATAATGCAGCAACTCTACCACTGTGCCACCGTGGCCATCCTTTAGTTAAAGGGAAGCTGATAAATCTGTTCCTTCACAGTGCAATTCCGTGTCAGCATCAACCTACTGTGACCCTCATTAAGATTTTAACCTCCGTTGTGGGAAGAACTGAACTGTTCTTCCATTTTGGCTTTTAATATCAGCAGCACTTCATTCCGTGGGAATCGAACTTGACTCCAGTGAATGCACCCTTCAGAGAAAAGCTAAACATGCCTGGTGCCAGCTGCCCATAGAGTCCAAAAATCAAGCCTGCTAAATACAAGAAAGAGTTTGTGAATTCAAAGCTACACCTAAACACCCTAATCTTTCTACGTAGATAAAGATGCTTATTTTTCAGTGGAAAGCTACTGAATGCTGGATCACAACAATTAACCCTGTAAACAAGTGTACGTGACTCACCTTCCTGTTATGCTATCAAAAATGGTATAAAAACACTGTATGCTTTGAATCTGCAGAAGTCTCTTGCTTGACTGTTCTCCTTGTCTGACAACGTACTGCTAATAAAGACAAAGTTAATAGTTACTCAAGTCTTGTGTGAATTATTCTGACACCATAGCCTGCAAACGGATACCCTTCTTCACTGGGGGTTTTCGTTTGAGACCCCAAAACCCCCCTGGTAGATAACGTCTCCTACAACAAAGCAAGCCCTATCCTACCTACTGATGACCTTCATCCCATCCTCACACCCTTGATATTTGAATCCTCCCAGTGAGGAAACCTCCCTTCATTCCCACAAGGTCTCTGACTGTTGGGAATCCTGCACAGCAGCTTGCAGCCTAAGATCTACAACCTACTAAATGCATCTGCTAGTTCAGCAAAGGGAGAATGAGCAAAGGATAAGTCCTTCGTGCACACAAAGCATGCAAATAATTCCAATGCAACACAACAGGGAGGCCTTTACACAAAATATGTGCTGGGCATGAAGGTCAAGAAAGTACAAATGCATGAAAAATATTTTTCAGACCTCCATATTCAGAAATAATGCCGCAGTGATGGTGACCAAAAAAAACCCAAATAGGATGTCACTAAAGAAAAGGGATAGATGCCCATGCTTTGAGTGTTACCTGTATGATGAGCATCACATCTGAAAGTATCTCCGAGGTCCTTTGGCATGAACCTGTTGCCCAACCTAATCCCATCATCCAGCACTATATTATAACCAATTAAAACAACTTTATCTTATCTGATCTGTCCTCTTATCTGTGGTTTTGTCTTCTTACACCTGTTGAGTACCTTTCTCAGTTCAAGCACATTGTTCTTGTGATGTGGTGACTAGAACTACACAGAGTATACAATGTGTGGTCTATGCTATCGATTTTGCAACTACTGAGGTTGCACATCATACTTTGGCTTGCACTATGGTGGTCTGGGGGGTGGGGGAGGGGTCAGTCTCAGTCTACCCCTTTGCAGAAGGGGGAGGAGCTGTACAGTTTGATAGCCACAGGGAAGAAGGAACTCCTGTGGCATTCTGTCCGGCATCTTGGTGGAACCAGTCTGTTGCTGAAGGTGCTCCTCAGGTTGACCAGTGTGTCGTGGGGGTGGGGGTGGTGTGAGCTGTATTGCCCTGGATGCTCTGCAGTTTGAGGAGCATCCTCCGCTCAAAGACCACCTCGCATGAATCCAACTCTGCCCCCAGGACGGAGCCAGCCTTCCTGATGCGTTTGTTGATCCTATTGGTGTCCGCGTCTTTCTCCCTGCTACTTGATTGTGGTTACAGCACTGACATTAAAATGTTGTAACATATAACCACTGCAATTATTGGCTTAAATAATTAACATTAATGTTTGCCTAATACTGTTCTGTTTATAACTTATGTGCAATACATTTCACTCACAGAAGGTAATGCAAAACTAAATCCACCAGATGGCATCATTCTAATGATATTACTTTTAATGCCGGTGACTAATTTCTATTGAAGGAAGGAACTGCAGACGCTGAATTCAGTCTGAAGAAGGGTCTCGACCAAAAACGTCACCCATTCCTTCTCTGCAGAGATGCTGCCTGTCCCACTGAGTTACTCCAGCGATTCGTGTCTAACTTCTATTGCAGATTTCACTATCTGCACACAATGCAGAATAAAACGCCAAAGAATCAAATGTTTGTAAGAAAAGAATGCTTGCATGCATTCAAAGTGCCTTTCAGGTTTAACACCTCTTTCCACATGAACTATTCAGTTTTAAGATCAAACCTTCAAACCCAGTCCTATTCGATCAATATGATCTTGTGCCTGGGCTTGCATGTGTATGTCATTGTCGACATGGCAGCCTTTCATATTCCCACAGGAGGCTTGTGATTCCTGAGGAACTGTCACTTCTTGTTAGATTTCCCAAACTGATCAGAAGCAAAAAATGTTCAGCACTCACATCTACACAAGCGGAGACTGGCGTTTCAATGAAACCATCGTCTGCAAGAAAATGCCAGCAAGATGAAGAAAGTAAGAGTCGTGTAATCGGGTGGAATCTAAATGTAAGAAAGGGGAGCAACACAAGAGTAAGCGGATATCTAACAAAATCAAAATGTGAACAAATATCAAATAGTCAAACCCAATGCCTTTACACAAAATTGCCAAACTAAAATGACATAAGTTATTACAATATTTAAATATATGAAACAAAATAATCTTTAGTTACTATTCTGTTTTTCCAACATTGATAACACAGCTTGAAAGATTCAACTATAGTATAGATTTTCCTTACATTATTGCCTTTACAATAAAAGGTGCATCAGGTAATGCAGGAAGATTAAATTATTGTTTTAGTTGCTGCACATTGGCCTCTCTGAATTCTGTTGGAAAATAGAATACTTGTGTTGTGAGGCAAATGAAACTTTAACGCTACTCATAGTTTACTTAAACTTTATTTAAGCTTTAAGCAACTCATTTCTGTAGTACATAACTTCAAAGCGTCTGGAAAATATTGTTGATCCCGCAGGCCTCGCCGGCCCGAGACCCCGCACATGCGCACACTCTGAAAAGGCCCCACACATGCGCACACTTCATTCTCCCCTCCTATTTATAAGTTGAGACGGTCAGGAGATTTAGTATGTCTTGATGACTGTCGCAACACTGGAGCACCAGGAGATAATGGTAGCTGGTGGTACATATATAGCTTGGTCATCAACCTCACTCATATTGTTATTTACATTTTCAATTTTAGAATTACTTATAGAAGTCTCTAGAGGGGATGATGGGAGTGTTGAAGGAAGTTCTTGATTATTATTATCAAGGAATGATGGAACTGATGGAGAAGGCGGAGATGGTGCAAGGTCACAAAGTGAGACAGTTGACTGACGTCCATTCTGATACTTGATAGTTGCATAAGAAGGGTTGACATCAGTCAGTTCAAATTCATCAACAAAAGGCTCATTCGTATTTGATCGGACATACAGACGAAGCAACTAGACCCAGGGCTAGTCAACCATGATGGCAGAGAAGTACCACTAGAAGAACGCCGTTTAAAGTTAAAGAACCGCTCATGTGGAGTAGTATTGGTAGCAGTTGACAGTAGAGATCTGATGGAGTGTAATGCATCTGGTAGAACACATTTCCACTGCTGATCTGGTATGTCATTTGACTTTAAAGCCAGTTTCACTGCTTTCCAAATGATTCCATTATACCTCTCAACCTGACCATTTCCAATTGGATGAGATGATGTTGTTTTACTTGTTGCAATTCCTCTATTAGAAAGGTAGTCCTTTAAATCTTTTGACATGAATGAGGTGCCCCTATCAGAATGAAGTAACTTGGAAATCCACAAAATGAAAACAGTTGATCTAAACATTTGATAACCGTAGCAGCTGACATATTTGGACAAGGAAAGGCAAATGGAAACCTTGAATATTCATCAACTATGAAGCCCCGCACATGAGCACACTTCAACTTGTATTTGGTCTTTTTTATATCACCATTCATCCTGGCTGGGATAGCTCCAAAGTACCAAATACAGCATCAACTGCATTTCCACATGCAGCATTACGCAGTGATGAGTTTTAAACTAGGTCAGGTTGGTGCTATCTTCTTCGTCCAGAGACAGGGCCAGCCACTCTAATCTTCACTCTACATGAACCGAAAGCAGAGCCGAAGCATTTCTCACTCATTTCATAGGCCACCACCAGAGACCCACCCTGTCAGCCTTATCCCACTGTTCTTCCTTACGAGATTACAGATATAGAAACAGCACAGCAACATTCTGAATAATGCTTTTGACAGAACCTGGAGCTTATTCATGGATCTAGATGATAGACGCAAGAACAAAATAAAGCAGTTTTCACATAGCCAGGATGTGTCAAAGTGTGTGAAGACTAATAGTCTGTTCAATAGTCACTTTCAATAGTCTGTTACGCAATCAAAACTAAAAATAAACCATCGGCTTGATATTAATTACAGTTTAAGGTGTTTTAATAGCTCATACAATTGGGTGTCAGGCATTGTTTTAGAATAGTAGTTTAAAGATTAAAAGTATAAAAGTGTGATTATCCTGGTATCATATTAATGGAAGGCTGGAATAATGAAAGAGTAGTCATTTCACTTTGTCAGCCCTCAAATCAACCACACCTATGAGAGGGATGCTGCCTTCATTGCGTCCATCAGTGCAGTAATTGCAGGAGGTTCAATCTTGCTGAAGACCTTAAGAAAGAAAACTGCAGATAAATTCAATTTCAACATCCCACCGTTCTTAAAGGGACGAGTGCACAGTGACTTCATCGTTGGTGCTCACAAAATATCCAGATTAGAATTGCGTTGAACTGCCAATGATGGATTGACTGATCAATGATGGGTTGATTTTACTTCGTAGTCACGTGAGTGACTACGTGAAGACCCCGCCAGCACGCATGCCCGACATATCGTCTACCGCATTGCGCATCGACAGGCTGTGGAAGCGCTGCTCCACCAGCGGTAAGTTTGAAACCTGAAGGTAAGTTTTTCAACTTAACTCCAGGTCTGTTTTTTCTCCTTGCAGGAACCTCTGAGCACAGAGTTCCTGCTGGAGATATTGCGTTCCCCTATATCGCGGGGAAATCCCGACTGCAAGAATCGGGGGGATGCTTGGCTGGAGGGGGAACCCCACCACTGACTTCGCGGGGAATCCCGTCTCCAGGGACCGCGAGGGAATCCCGGCTTTGGTAAACTGCGGAATGGATTCCGCGGGGAACCCGGGACAACAACAGAATCAAGCCGCGACATGAACCCGGCTTGGGGAAACCCGGCCGCAGGGACTGCGTGAGGGGACCGTGTGAAGACACGGCTGCGGACCGCAGAAGTGCCGATAGCCGGCGGCATTTTTCAGACTCCAGCGGCCCAGATAGGTTCAATGGAGTCTGAAAGGTCTGGGCAGGCCAGGAGGGTCCCCTCCAACATGGGTACGTCCTCGGCCGTTTACCCATGTGGAGCATGGATAGCGTCAGAGAGCGCTCATCCCACTAATGCTCCCTCCTGATATGGTCCATGTATGGCATATCAGTAGAGATATACCGCCTACGGTAAGCCCAGAGACCTGCAGTGTCCGGGCTCCGTATATACCACCGGCGGATGGGCCCGTAGACTTGGAGGGTCCGGGCTCTAAGATTCACCGCCTGCGGAGGGATTTCCCGTCGGTGTATAACCTCGGAGACTCAGCATGGGTCGGGGCTGGAAGGCCACCGCCTACGTATCCCGCATGAGGCGGAAGACTCGGAAGTATGTCCAGGGAACATACTGGAGTACAAACGTGAGGTTCCAGAAATTCTGGCGTGGCATCAAGACCTTCGCGAAACGTAGCCTGAAGGCCAGAGTTCCCTCGTGAAGGAACAGCCACCTCACGCCACATCACAGGTGCCGGCGGTGGGATACCATACACCTGCAACATTGTCCCTGAAAGGACCAGCAATGAACAGAATATATATGGGGGTACAATGTACTTCAAAATGTACTGCTTCCAGAAGAACGCCTTCGGAACTGCATTAACATAGAAACATAGAAAATAGGTGCAGGAGTAGGCCATTCGGCCCTTCGAGCCTGCACCGCCATTCAATGTGATCATGGCTGATCATCCAACTCAGTATCCCGTACCTGCCTTCTCTCCATACCCCCTGATCCCTTTAGCCACAAGTGCCACATCTAACGCCCTCTTAAATATAGCCAATGAACTGGCCTCAACTACCTTCTGTGGCAGAGAATTCCAGAGACTCACGACTCTCTGTGTAAAGAATGTTTTCCTCATTTCGGTCCTAAAGGAATTCCCCCTTATCCTTAGACTGTGACCCCTTGTTCTGGACTCCCCCAACATCGGGAACAATCTTCCAGCATCTAGCTTGTCCAACCTGTAAGTTTCTATAAGATCCCCCCTCAATCTTCTAAATTCCAGCGAGTACAAGCCGAGTCTATCCAATCTTTCCTCATATGAAAGTCCTGACATCCCAGGAATCAGTCTGGTGAATCTTCTCTGTACCCCCTCTATGGCAAGGATGTCTTTCCTCAGATTTGGAGACCAAAACTGTACGCAATACTCCAGGTGTGGCCTCACCAAAACCCTGTACAACTGCAGTAGAACCTCCCTGCTCCTATACTCAAATCCTTTCGCTATGAATGCTAACATACCATTTGCTTTCTTCACTGCCTGCTGCACCTGCATGCCTACTTTCAATGACTGGTGTACCATGACACCCAGGTCTCGTTGCATCTCCCCTAATCTGCCACCATTCAGATAATAGTCTACCCTCATGTTTTTGCCACCAAAGTGGATAACCTCACATTTATCCACATTATACTGCATCTGCCATGCATCTGCCCATTCACTCAGCCTATCCAAATCACCCTGCAGCCTCCAAGCATCCTCCAGCTTGGTATCATCTGCAAATTTGGAGATGTTGCATTGAATTCCCTCGTCCAAATCATTAATATATATTGTAAATAGCTGGGGTCCCAGCACTGAGCCTTGTGGAACCCCACTAGTCACTGCCTGCCATTCTGAAAAGGACCCATTTACTCCTACCCTTTGCCTCCTGTCTGCTAGCCAGTTCTCTATCCACATCAATACTGAACCCCCAATACCGTGTGCTTTAAGTTTGTATGCTAATCTCTTATGCGGGACCTTGTCGAAAGCCTTCTGAAAGTCTAGATATAACACATCCACTGGTTCTCCCTTATCCACTCTACTAGTTACATCCTCGAAAAATTCTATCAGATTTGTCAGACATGATTTACCTTTCGTAAATCCATGCTGATTTTGTCCAATGATTTCACCACTTTCCAAATGCGCTGCTATCCCATCTTTAATAACTGACTCTAGCAGTTTCCCCACTACCGATGTTAGACTAACTGGTCTGTAATTCCCCGCTTTCTCTCTCCCTCCTTTTTTAAAAAGTGGGGTTACATTAGCTACCCTCCAATCCTCAGGAACTACTCCAGAATCTAAGGAATTTTGAAAAATTATCACTAATGCATCCACTATTTCTGTGGCTACCTCCTTGAGTACTCTGGGATGCAGACTATCTGGCCCTGGGGATTTATCGGCCTTCAATCCGTTCAATTTCCCCAACACCACCTCCCGGCTAACCTGGATTTCACTCAGTTCCTCCATCTTATTTGACCCCCGTTCCACTGCTATTTCCGGCAGATTATTTATGTCTTCCTTAGTGAAGACAGAACCAAAGTAGTTATTCAATTGGTCTGCCATGTCCTTGTTCCCCATGATCAATTCGCCTGTTTCTGACTACAAGGGACCAACATTTGTTTTAACTAGTCTCTTTCTCTTCACATATCTATAAAAACTTTTGCAGTCAGTTTTTATGTTCCCTGCCAGTTTCCTTTCATAATCTATTTTCCCTTTCCTAATTAAGCCCTTTGTCCTCCTCTGCTGCATTCTGAATTTCTCCCAGTCCTCCGGTAGGCTGCTTTTTCTGGCCAATTTGTATGCCTCATCTTTGGATACGCAATGGAAGACATTTAAAGACTGCATGGATGAACTACAAAAATTGTTCATCCCAATTTGGCAAAAGAATAGATCAGGGAAGGTAGTGCATCCGTGGATAACAAGGGAAATCAGGGATAGTATCAAAGCAAAGGATGATGCGTACAAAGTAGCCAGAAAAAGCCGCATACCAGAGGACTGGGAGAAATTCAGAGACCAGCAGAGAAGGACAAAGGGCTTGATTAGGAAAGGAAAAATAGATTATGAAAGAAAACTGGCAGGGAACATAAAAACTGACTGCAAAAGCTTTTATAGATATGTGAAGAGAAAGAGATTAGTTAAAACAAATGTAGGTCCTTTGCAGTCAGAAACAGGTGAGTTGATCATGGGGAACAAGGATATGGCGGACCAATTGAATAACTACTTTGGTTCCGTCTTCACTAAGGAAGACATAAATAATCTGCCGGAAATAGCAGGGGACCGAAGGTCAAAGGAGTACTTGAGTGAAATCCAGGTTAGTCGGGAAGTGGTGTTGGGTAAATTAAATGGATTAAAGGCCGATAAATCCCCAGGGCCAGATAGGCTGCATCCCAGAGTACTTAAGGAAGTAGCTCCGGAAATAGTGGATGCATTAGTGATAATCTTTCAAAACTCTTTAGATTCTGGAGTAGTTCCTGAGGATTGGCGGGTAGCAAACGTAACCCCTCTTTTTAAGAAGGGGGGGAGAGAGAAAACGGGGAATTACAGACCAGTTAGTCTAACATCGGTAGTGGGGAAACTGCTAGAGTCAGTTATTAAAGATGGGATAGCAGCACATTTGGAAAGTGGTGAAATCATTGGACAAAGTCAGCATGGATTTACGAAAGGTAAATCATGTCTGACGAATCTTGTGGAATTTTTCGAGGATGTAACTAGTAGCGTGGATGGGGGAGAACCAGTGGATGTGCTGTATCTGGACTTCCAGAAGGCTTTCGACAAGGTCCCACATAAGCGATTAGTATATAAACTTAAAGCATATGGCATTGGGGGTTCAGTATTGATGTGGATAGAGAACTGGCTGGCAAACAGGAAGCAAAGAGTAGGAGTTAACGGGTCGTTTTCACAATGGCAGGTAGTGACTAGTGGGGTACCGCAAGGCTCAGTGCTGGGACCCCAGCTATTTACAATATACATAAATGATCTGGATGAGGGAATTGAAGGCAATATCTCCAAGTTTGCGGATGACACTAAGCTGGGGGGCAGTGTTAGCTGTGAGGAGGATGCTAGGAGAATGCAATGTGACTTGGATAGGCTGGGTGAGTGGGCAAATGTTTGGCAGATGCAGTATAATGTGGATAAATGTGAGGTTATCCACTTTGGTGGCAAAAATAGGAAAACCGACTACTATCTAAATGGTGGCCGATTAGGAAAAGGGGAGATGCAGCGCGACCTGGGTGTCATGGTACACCAGTCATTGAAAGTAGGCATGCAGGTACAGCAGGCAGTGAAGAAAGCCAATGGTATGTTAGCTTTCATAGCAAAAGGATTTGAGTATAGGAGCAGGGAGGTTCTACTTCAGTTGTATAGGGTCTTGGTGAGGCCACACCTGGAGTATTGCGTACAGTTCTGGTCTCCAAATCTGAGGAAGGACATTATTGCCATAGAGGGAGTGCAGCGAAGGTTCACCAGACTGATTCCTGGGATGTCAGGACTGTCTTATGAACAAAGACTGCATAGACTCGGTTTATACTCTCTAGAATTTAGGAGATTGAGAGGGGATCTTATAGAAACTTACAAGATTCTTAAGGGGTTGGACAGGCTAGATGCAGGAAGATTGTTCCCGATGTTGGGGAGGTCCAGGACAAGGGGTCACAGCTTAAGGATAAGGGGGAAATCCTTTAGGACCGAGATGAGAAGGAATTTTTTCACACAGAGAGTGGTGTGTCTCTGGAACTCTCTGCCACAGAGGGTAGTTGAGGCCAGTTCATTGGCTATATTTAAGAGGGAGTTAGATGTGGCCCTTGTGGCTAAGGGGATCAGAGGGTATGGAGAGAAGGCAGGTACGGGATACTGAGTTGGATGATCAGCCATGATCATATTGAATGGCGGTGCAGGCTCGAAGGGCCGAATGGCCTACTCCTGCACCTAATTTCTATGTTTCTATGTTTCTTTTGTTCTTATACTATCCCTGATTTCCCTTGTTATCCATGGATGCACCACCTTCCCCGATTTATTCTTTTGCCTTTAAATTTTCAAATCTGGAAGTTCAAGTGAGGCCAGCAATGTCTAGCCACCGAATCCTCTCCTCAGGAACCTGCACAAACAGGTAAGAACCGGATGAAGAATTAAAGCTGTCCGGCTTATCAAGGTACCACAGCAACACACCCCACGCCTCTATCGGCAGCAAGCTTTTCACTGAAGCTGGTGACAGCTTCAAAACTGGGCGCAGGCTTTTCAGGCCAAACCGGTCCTCAGGGAATTGGGTCCACACACCCCAGCAATCCTACTCTCCAAATCTGGGACGGAATTAGAACCCGTGCCAGGGGCCTTTGGGCTTATTACAAGACCACCAATAACCATGAAGGTAGGTGGGTCTGGTTCTTTCCGAAAAATGAGGTATGTGGACCATTTACAAGTTGGTAAATTTACACTTGTTTATGCAAGACAGAGTTGCCTTTCAAGACAGGCCGTAGTTGCAGGCCGCTCATTGTCACTATGAAAGATACCGGTTTCAACTCGCATATGCAGTCCAGACTTTTACTGTCTAACAACAGGGGAACAGTTTCCACTGGGCTCACCTAAGATATTATTTTATGGGCTATCTGGATGATCTAAAACACTGTATTTTGCCAAATCAGCGGTATCAGCCACAAACCATTCTGCAGAAATTGGATTCTCATCCATCCAGTAAATTTAAGTTGATACCAACTGAAATTATTAAATTGTCCGGGATTGGCAATATATTGGCCAGCTGTGCTATTGCACCTTCTGCACCATCAGATATACAGCGTGCAAAGGAGCAAGCTCACAGGCTATTCCCTGCTGAAACTATCAAAGTCACCATGGTGGACAAACAGTATTCAGCATTGCCCCACTAACCTTCATCAGTACTCGTCAGTTAATTACTAACTGATGCTATGCTTAAAGAAGGATAATTATTATATAACATCTTTAGTATGGAGGCGAATGGGGTTTGCATGAGTTACCAATTATTCAGTTATATGGTATCAACTACCTATTCACATAAGGTACATTCTGTGGATAAAGGTTTGTGCAAATATGTTATCAGCATGCTCAAGTCTAACTTGATACATTCTGGTGCTATTATGTGTAAATCACATGGGTGCAATCAAGTCAAAGTACCCGGTAATAGTTTACCTAACTTCATGGGCAAAATGTTGCATCCAGGCTCTAACGCCTGTTGCAAAATACGTGGCCTATCAGTGGCGATGGATGCATTCTCGCTACACTGAGGAAGCATGTTCATTGTGTCCCTCCATTTACCTTACCAGACGGGTCTTGCAAATTCAGCATTTCCCGCTTCAGGCATTTCGGAGTGCCTGACTGGCCTATGCAGCCATGATTCCCGCTGATGTTGGGAATGATGATAGAACCTTATATGGATTCCAGGCACTAAATGGCTGCTTAGCCGTGACCGGGGAACCATCCTCTGCATACTTAACTCTATACATTGACTTGCAGACTGGGAAGACCACTTCCTGCGGCATTGAATTGTCAAACCAAACTATGGACGTGCTCACTGCAATTGCAGGGGTAGCACCAAACGTACAGTGCTTCCCTCATAGGGAGGTTGACACGATTGACTGACGTCTTTAGTTCAGTTCCATATGGGGTTGACAATCATTTCAAGAGTGCCATTACTGTGCCGCACGTGCCTTCTCAACATATTGGCTGCGAGGAGCAGAATCCGCTCTGTCGGGTCACCTTCTGTCATCGAGATTATGAAGGGTATCTTCAACCCGACACCCCCCTAGGCCAGGTGCGCTGAGATATGGGATGTTAACATTAGACCATTCCTGCCCTTGGCTCAATAAACCAAGTGGTTATGCTCATGATGCTGAGTCAGCACAACGGGTCCAGTTTGCATAGCTGTGACTGGACACAATGATTACTCTGTAGGGAATTACATTTATGTTATCACTTTATCAGCAGAAATCACCAGGGACATTAGGTCTCATATAAGAATTGCATATCCCATGGACCTTCGGTTGTTTGTGGCTACACATCTACACCAGTATGTTAAGGTCACTAGAGCCTTAGGGACACTGAACTAGCAATGATTGTTAGTCACATGAAGCCTCACTAGAGAATCACTACAGACCATCGGCCGGTGGTTTATATGGGTTCTGGGATACAGGAGTGATCGCTGACATACAAGTCTCACTCCACCCAGACTGCAACTATTTCAGCAGCAGGGGATGGACATTCACGGGACCACATCCTAGCGGCTGCAGGATGGTCTAACAAATGATTCCATACATTAGAAATACCCTTGCCAGACCAGGGGTATTTGCCGACTCTTTAAGGTATGTGCACATTAATAGCATCAACATGTCTATACCTGAATGCATTATTAAAACTAGCTCTTCACTGATGCAGTGTGTGATGCATGGACTCGTCCATGGCATGAAATCACAGAGCTTTGAAATCTTCACGTAGTCACTCACGTGACTTCGAAGTAAAATAGTAAGATTAAAGAAGAACTTACCAGTTTGAAGTTTGATCCGTATTTTATGAGGAGTTATGATGAGGGATTACGTGCCCTCCACTCCCAACCCTCTATATAGGTATCAACTGGTATTTTTGTTCTCTTATCTTAATATATATTCAGTCAACTTCTGTGTTCTGTGATTTCACACCACTTCTTTGAAGAATGTTGCGCATGCGTGCTGGCGGGGTCTTCACGTAAACACTCATCATAACGCCTCATAAAATAAGGATCAAACTTCAAACTGGCAAGCACGTTTAATCTTACTATTATATGGTATAAAAATAGGTGAAAATATTATGTTATCCCCTCAGAATGCTACAGTTCTGATATTGCATCATTTGCTCCTGGATTATATGTAGGTATTTAAATTCAACCATTTTTCGAGTGATAATAGACAATAGACAATAGGTGCAGGAGTAGGCCATTTGGCCCCTCGAGCTAGCACTGCCATTTAATGTGATCATGGCTGTTCATCCATAATCAGTACCTCATTCCTGCCTTCTTCCCATATCTTTAAGAGCTCTGTCTAGCTCTCTCTTGAAAGCATCCAGAGAACCACAACTCTCTGTGTGAAAACGTTTTTTCTCATCTCCCTTCTAAATGGCTTACCCCTTATTCTTAAACTGTGGCCTCTGGTTCTGGACTCCCCCAACATCGGGAACAAGTTTCCTGCCTCTAGAGTATCCAAACCCTTAATCATTTTTATATCTATATAACGAAAAGTCTCATCTTGACCACTTCATGTCTGCGCTGCATATTGATTTTAGAAAAAATGCTACCCTATATCGCTATGATTTTTCACCATTTACTCACAGTCCTCCTCTGTTGAGGCAGCACCGAGGATTTTTCCGGTCGAGGAAAAATAAAAAAGTTCTGAGTGTTTAGAAAATCTTGAAATCAGCTGATTAGTCCTCTCACCTGTCAATCGCCACGATGAAGGTAATGCCTCTTCTGGTGGGGGGGGGGGGCAGGATTATAAAACTGCGGGTGCCTGGTCGTGAGTCAGTCACTCTGGAAGATCACGAGGGAGAGGCCACAACTCTGAGTCTGCTGTGAGTCAACTGAACTGTGAATCTCCAATGTACTTGCAATAAATGATTTGTTAGCCCTTAATTAAAATGCAATGAGTTGTTTGGCCTGCCCTGTGCTTGACACTGCAATGGAAATGGAAATTAAATGAAAATGCAATGAACTGTTTGGCCTGCCCTGTGCTTGAAACTGCAACGGAAATGGAAATGAAATGAAAATGCAATGAGCTGTTTGGCCTGCCCTGTGCTTGAAACTGCAGTGGAAATAGAAATTAAATGAAAATGTAATGAGCTGTTTGGCCTGCCCTGTGCTTGAAACTGCAGTGGAAATAGAAATTAAATGAAAATGCAATGAGCTGTTTGGCCTGCCCTGTGCTTGAAACTGCAATAGAAATGGAAATGGAAATGAAATAAAAATGCAAATAGCTGTTTGGCCTGCCCTGTGCTTGAAACTGCAATGGAAATGGAAATGAAATAAAAATGCAATGAGCTGTTTGGCCTACCCTGTACTTGAAACTGCAATGGAAATGGAAATGAAATGAAAATGCAATGAGCTGTTTGGCCTGCCCTGTGCTTGAAATTGAAATGGAAATGGAAATGGAAATGAGTTGTTTGGCTTGCCTGAAACCACTCATTTCGGCCCACAAGGCCACTATTAGCCGAAAAACCAGTCCTTTTTGCCCCAAATGCCCATATTAGCCCAGGAGGAACATTTTGGCCTAAAAGGCCCATGCCAGGCCAGGAAAAGTCCAGAAAAAGTGCCTTTCACTGAGATTTTACTCAGAATTTTTTTTTCAAAGAGCCGCTTCAGCCCACCAGACATGTACTGGCCCATGAGGATTCCCTTTGGCCCATCAGTAAATATTTCCCCTGCAAGTATTAAACCTCACCCCAGTATTTTTTTTCCTTCCCTTCCTTCATTGGCCCCCTGTGAGATCCAGGCCAGCATAGACTTTCTTCCTTCATTGCTGTGATCTGCAGAAAAATATGAAAAATGTTGAAAATTGATTCTCCACCCTCTCGCCCTTCTCTCTCATAGTCTCTCACTCAGAATTTCTGGCAATTTCTGAAGTGCCAGCCCACCAGCCCTGAGTGACTGAGCTGCCAGCCCACCAGGCCTGAATGACTGAGCTGCCAACCCACCAGGCCTGAGTGACTGAGCTGCCAGCCCACCATGCCTGAGTGACTGAGCTGCCAGACCACCAGGCCTGAGTGACTGAACTGCCAGCCCACCAGGCCCGAGTGACTGAGCTGCCAGCCCAAGAAACCATTTGGCCCACGATGTTTATACTAGCCCTCTGGAAACCAGTCCCTTTGACCCACAACACCCATACTAGCACTCCAGAAAGCCCCCCCCCCCCCCCCCCCCCACACTGGCCACCAATATTGGAATTGGTGGAGAGATGGAATATGCGTTGGGGGACATGGGACTCAACGGGTCCCACTTAGTCTAATGTTTCAATAAGATCCCCTCTCATCCTTCAAAATTCCAGAGTATACAAGCCCAGCCGCTCCATTCTATCAACATATGACAGTCCCGCCATCCCGGGAATTAAGCTGGTGAACCTACGCTGAGCTCCCTCAGTGGCAAGAAGGAAGTGCATTATTTGCAGCTACCCTCAGTGTGCCTAACAATAAACTGGGATTGGAACTGGAAGGACTATGCCTGAGCTGCTCTCTGCCCTCCACCAGCTCTCCACTACCAACCCACAAAACACACGGCTCACACTCTGGAAGCAGTTAGTAAAATAACAAAAAAAGGTAGCCATGAAGTGTTAAGCAATATTTGCTTGAACAGCTAATAAACCATAAAAATCACAGCATTGGTGAAATGAGCAAAATATAAATCTGTAGATCATTGGCATAGAGTTGAGCATCATTTCAACTAAAGCAACAACACAAAATTAAAAAAAAACTGCAGATGCTGTAAATCTGAAATAAAAGCAGAAGTGCCAAAAATACCCATTTCTGGTCTTTAGGCAGAGAATAATGTTATGGAACCCTGGGAATATTCTTCTGTTGGGGTATAAATGCAGTTATAAACAATACCAAACTGCAGAACTTATTAAATGTTAGCAGCTGAACCCAAAGTTTGCCTGAATAGAATAATTATGACGTATCAAAATGTATTCTGGTGCGTACAATATATTGTTTGTAAATGTCTTGTTTGTGTTTGCCTTGACAGTTTTATTGTGTTTCTGAATCATATTGAGAGCCAGGGATTCTGGTGAACATTGTGTCAAATAGTAGAAACAAGGAACTGCAGATGCTGGTTTACAAAAATAAAGACACAAAGTGCTGGAGTAACTCAGCGGGTCTGGCAGCATCTCTGGAGATCATGGATAAGTGGCATGTTGGGTCAGGATCCTTCTTCAGACTGACTGTAAGGTGGGGGAAGGAAAGCTAAATCTCTACTTGATCACTACAACTTGTTTTGCTTGTGACATGAAATATGCTTCACGTGATATATTTCACGTGATTCATTGTTAAAATGTGTCCACGTATTCTAATAATCAATCACGTTAAACATTGCAAACTATCGGGTGATTTGAGCTGAGGTTGTGACTGACCTTAATTTCAATGGAAACACCCAAATGGTGATGAGACATCCCAATCCTTCACGGTACCACTACTTACGTATGTATTGGCATCTCTCAATGAACAAAATGTGACCGGTTATTAGGTGAACGTATTGCCACTTACAGACTCAAGTAGGTAAGACTTCGGCCATTTACGAGGCTCTACATTCAATTGTGTTCAGAAGGAAAAATGGAACCTAAAGTAGAAACATACTTTTTTGAAACTGGGCTGTTGTGCCTGTCAGACAACTGATCGTATACAGAAAAAAATGTAATAATTTGGCCTTAAACCACACTGGTAGATACAGAAGGCTTCCTGATGATCTAGACCATTGAATCTTAAGTATTTGGCAATAAAGATTCATCTGCACTCTCCCCTGTGAGAGGAAGGGTGGAATTTGAAATGGTATTATTCAAGGATAGACTGTAAATTTGTCATCGTCTCTGTGTAGAATGTGGACATCATTGACAATCTCAGTACTAAATGTGCATTTCAAAGTTAGTTTATGTAAAAACAAAGGCTTTTCTTCCTTAAAGGTCATTGGTGGACCTAATGGGATTTTGAGACAATCCAACAGTTTTGTTGGTATTAACATACAAAGGAGACTTTTAATACGACCTTTATTTAAATTCCCCAGCTGCCTTGGTCACACTTCAAGATATCACTGGGTTATATGAGTCCAGGTAATATTATGAATTATTGCATTCCTTGATTTTCTAGCCAAACAATGACCCATCATTCTCAGTCTTTGAAAAGCGTTGATGATATCAATTACAAATTTTATTTTACCCTTTGTAAAGTTCTTCCTGAAATGTTTTTGGAAAGTCTTCCTCTAAATTTGCGATGTTGCTCTGAATCTCTCCAGCAGAGGAAATAGTTTCTCTGCATCTAGTTTGTTGGATCTTTACAATGTTTTAACATCCTCAATAGGACCACTCATTAACCGAAGGAATGCTATACCACTTTATACAATTCATCTTCAGAATTTAATTCATATTTGATATATTGTAAGCTCCCTTACTGTAGTGTAATGCATACTGATTTTCTTAAGTTTCCATGACTGAAAATGAAAATTGAAAATGATGCTTGCAAAGGTTCTGTTCACTAAAGTCGCATGCCCACTGCACAAGGTGGCACCCACTTCACAAGCAGAAACTGGTGCAAATGTATCCATTATGGTATGCACTGCAATTCTAAAATGTCATTGAGCATCACAATGATGGCACAAGCATCATTCACAGGTACCAATGCCCCAAGCTTGCACGTAAATAAGGTTCCAGTCCTTGTCATGTGTCCTCTATACTGAATGTGGATAATTTACCAGATTTGGCTTTTTGTTCAGGTATTTCTAGGGAACCAACACTCTGGATACATGTTGATTATTGGTCAAGTTTAGAAACTATTTAACCTATCTTATTTGAATTTGGGTATTCAATTCAATGAATTTTCCCGTGTGAGATTGCACCAGAAAGATGTATGATGATGGCTATTAATGTTTGGTGAAAATATTTTTATCTAATTTAAATGGAAATGGCATAATCTACTGGCAGTAAAAAAACAACAAACTAAACTACATACTCAAGAGTGAATGGCGTTTCAAAAAAGAATTGTGACTGCTGTGCGATTGCATTCATTGCTGTAACTGCCAACTGTAACCATAACAACATGCACCTCGTAGCTGCTGCCGTGCTCTCTGTACTGTCAGGTACCAGAGACAAATCACAGCACACAATTGGCACACTGTGACCATTGATCTCCTTCACCCTGCAGAGGTAGCTAGCAGCTTGCTCCAAACCATAGCACCATGATGATACTTCACATCGCCGCAACTCAGTGTAAAACATCAGCTCATCTCACACAGCCAACAATATACAACTGAGAGCTATAATCACTTTCAAACAAAAATAAAATCAACCTGGATTACATTGATTTCTAAAATAAGGTTCTTAGCAGAAAGTTGTTGAATTTGTTATTTGTTCCAATACTGATGAAACGCAATCAATCGTAGCTGAAACACCATGCTTGGATTAAAGTAGTTACTCCTTCTCCCTCAGAAGAATAAATCTAATTTTGAACTCCCTATCTATGTATATTGGATATTTAAGATTATTATTTGTCACTGTAAATGCTTCTTATAAATTACTGCTAGTTACCTGAGGACAATGTTGAACACTGAGTTTCTTGAATACACAGGTAGACAGCACAAAATCAAATCAAGGATTTGTAATTCAACAATTAAGCCTCATCTGGAGTTTTGTGCCCAAAAACAGGTTAAGGAAAGATGCCAATCACTGGGGGTGGTCAGGTGGGAAATTGACTAGAATGATAGGGGTGTGATGCTTATGCAAGTAGCGGAAAATCGTACGGTTACGCATTCATGAGTATGTAAAATCATAAAGAGTTTTGATAGAGTAATGAGAAAACTATTTCCATCAATGGGAGGGTCAAGTAATAGTAATGTAGAATAATTGACAACATTTTCACGGATGAGTGATGATTTTTATTTGGCGCAGTGTGCGGTTATGATCTGGTGTGCACTTTGAAAATGGGTGGAGAGAAATGGGTGGCCAAGGTGGCACAGTGGTAGAGTTGCTGCCTTTACAGCGCTTGCAGCGCCGGAGACCTGGGTTCAATCCCAACTACGGCTGCTGTCTGTACGGAGTTTATACGTTCTCCCCATGCCCGTAGGTGGGTTTTCTTCGAGATCTTCGGATTCCTCCCACACTCCAAAGGCGTACAGGTATGTAAGTTAATTGACTTGGTGTATGTGTAAAATGTCCCGAGTGTGTGCACGATATTCAATTCAATTCAATCTTTAATTGTCATTGTGCAGTGTACAATACAGAGACAACGAAATGCAGTTGGTATCTCCGAAGGGCGAACTTACGAATGAACAAGTAATTGCGCAGTAGTACGAGTATTGCACAGTAGTATGAGTTAATATACATCTATACATATACAGTGTCCGGGGGGGGGGGGGGGGGGAGGGGTGGAGACAGGCCGTCATTGAGGTGCACCGTTGAGATGTGTGACAGCCACAGGGAAGAAGCTGTTCTTGAGCCTGCTGGTACGGCAGCGGAGGGACCTGTAGTGTCTCGCGGATGGGAGGAGGGTAAACAGTCTATGGTTGGGGTGTGAGCTGTCCCTGGCGATGCTGTGCGCCCTGCGCAGGCATCGTTTACTATGGACAGACTCAATGGAGGGGAGTGAGGAGCCTGTGATGCGTTGGGCGATCTTCACCACCCTTTGCAGAGCCTTCCGGTCGGCGACAGAGCAGTTACCATACCATACTGTAATGCAGTTGGTAAGGATGCTCTCGATGGTACAGCGGTAGAAGTTCACCAGAATCTGGGGAGACAGGTGGACCTTCTTAAGTCTCCTCAGGAAGAAGAGACGCTGGTGAGCCTTCTTGATCAGCGAGGATGTGTTGTGGGTCCAGGAGAGGTCATTGGAGATGTTGACCCCCAGGAACCTGAAGCTGGAGACACGTTCCACCTCCGCCCGGTGATATGGATGGGGGTGTGCGTGTAGCCTCTCGATCTCCTGAAGTCCACAATGAGCTCCTTGGTCTTCTTGGAGTTGAGGGCCAGGTTATTGTTGGCACACCATGCTGTTAGGAGCTGAACCTCCTCCCTGTAGGCCGACTCATTGTTGTCGCTGATGAGGCCAATCACCGTCATGTCATCTGCATACTTGATGATGGTGTTGGTACCATGTACAGGTATGCAGTCGTAGGTGAAGAGGAAGTAGAGAAGGGGGCTCAGCATGCAACCCTGGGGTACACCAGTGTTCAGGGTGAGGGTAGAGGAGGAATGGTTATCCAACCTAACAGACTGTGGTCTGTTGGTTAGAAAGTCCAGTAACCAATTGCAGAGGGAGGGGTTGATGCCCAGGTCATGAGTTTGGCGATCTATTTAGAGGGGATAATGGTGTTGAATGCTGAGCTGTAATCGATGAACAGCATTCTCACAAAAGTGTTTCTGTTGTCGAGGTGGGAGAGGGCGGAGTGGAGTGCCGTTGAGATGGCATCCTCCGTGCTCCTGTTCTTACGGTATGCAAACTGGTAGGGGTCCAGAGTGGGAGGTAGGCAGCATTTGAGCTGTGCCATTACCAGCCTTTCAAAGCACTTGGCGATGATAGGGGTGAGTGCAATTGGGCGGAAGTCGTTGAGACTCACCGCAGTGGAGTGTTTTGGCACTGGCACGATGGAGGTAGTTTTAAGGCACGTGGGGACAACTGCCTGGGCAAGTGACAGGTTGAAGATGTCAGTCCAGACATCTGTCAGCTGTGCAGCACAGGTCCTGAGGATGCGCCTGGGGATGCCATCAGGGCCGGCAGCCTTGCGTACATTGATCCTACTCAGTGCCATGTGCACGTCGTAGGGGTTGAGTGTTAGTGTTAATGTGTGGGAATCACTGGTCGGTGCAGACTCTGTGGGCTGAAGGGCCTGTTTCCACATTGAATCGCTAAACTAAACTATTTTGAAGTGTAAGGTTCAACAGAGAATTAGGGATACGCTTGAAGAGGAAACACCTGCAGACGTAAGGGCAATGAGCAGGGGGGTGAGACTAATGGAATAAATCATAAAGAGCTGGAGAAAATACAATAGAATAAATGGCCTTCTACTATGTTCTAAGATTCAACGCTATGCAAAGCCTTGTGCTTTGAATATTTATTTATAAATACAAGATGGAATCTACATCCTTTTGGGAATTAATGAGTCCATGCCATATATTGATGCAAATTAGTAGAAATTTTGTGTTAAATATTTTTGATCTATATAGGAACAAATCACAAATCATGTCAGCACAGGTGACAGGCACTGCACTGATCAGTTCCATTCATCATAACATTCATGTTATCTAAAATTTAAAGAACAAGTAAAGATACCGCATGATGTTTGACGGCCGATCACATCTTATTAATGTTCCTATCTGCAAGTGTCCTTCCAAATTTATTACCTGACTGCACTTTACTATCAAATTTACTATCATTCAGAAATGGAATGACCAGCAGCTCAGTGTTTCGGAAGCAACGTTGAGTGGGAGGAAGGGGGGGAAAAAAAACAGAACGCAAATTCAAAAAATTGATCTATTACAGGCCTTATAGAAAAATTAGATGTCATGTAAAACAATCTCTGCTTTGAAGTGCAGGTGGGAAATGCTGGATGCAAATTATTTTGATTATGAGGGAAAAAAATCTAACAAAACACTAGGAACAAATCCCAGAAAGATAAATTTATAGTAACCTCATTTGCACTGACATTTTAAGATGTATTGCTTTACCTTATACATTCTCAAGCCACTTAAAGATTTGTTCTGCTATCAATTTGTCAACTTCCAATCAAGTATTGAAGTTCCATGATACTTCCATCAGGATGAAAGTATCACAGGACTGAAGACTCTCATCCTGAAACATCCATTTTAACTATCTATGCACTTACTATTTATGCACCATACTGTCCTTCTTGCAGGATCTATTTTAATATATTTATAAGATCAGAATACCTTGGATACTCTAATCACTATGATCACAACTGTCAAATTTGATGAAGATACATCTTGTTCAGAAACTCGGCGCCAACTACAATCTTGGTGTATTTTTGGTATGTTTATTAACCATATACCCATATAACAATTACAGCACGGAAACAGGCCATCTCGGCCCTTCAAGTCCGTGCCGAACAACTTTTTTCCCTTAGTCCCACCTGCCTGCACTCATACCATAACCCTCCATACCCTTCTCATCCATATGCCTATTTATTGTTGGATTATGTTTTTATTTCAAATCAAAAAAGCTTGAATACTATAATTGGCTGCACGTTTCCATCATCCAACATCTGCGCACAGGTAATGTGCAGATCTGTGGGTATGATTGCAACAGAAATCCGCCTTTCAATAGCACCTTTAATGCAGCAACCTAAATTCTTTGATGGATACAAGCAGACAAAAATGATTGCCGAGTCAAAGAGGGTATTGTGTTGTCTCGAAAAAGATGGTTTAATAGGTGAGATGGAAAAAGGATCTAAATGGGAAAGGAGATGTAACAAGGAGCTCACAGATAAGGACCCAAAAGTGCGGGTAATTAAAATTACCGTTGCTAACCAAGGACAAAGTCTCCAGGACATCTAATGATGTAAGAGTTGGATTTGCTTTCTTTAATGGTTTTTCATGTGGAAGTATATATCAATTAGAAAAGTTGAACTATGTTTTCAAAGGATACAAAATTAATCACAATAATAGAGCCAGCTCATTAATCACTGTACCAACAAAACAGTTTGTTAAATGCTATGATCCTGAATTAATTTAAGATAATTTCTATTTTAATTATGCATTGGATTAGGACAGGCCAATACACACAAAGGCACACAGTTTACCTTCACAATATAGAGATGGAATTAACTGACATTTTACAGACCTGAAAAATATTTACAATCTCACAAGGTTATTGAGGAAGGCATTTTTGGCATGCCTGGAACAGCTGTCCTTGGCACAAGTCCACCACAGCTTCCAGGGAAACAGATGTCACAGACAGATGAACAGCTAGATTACCTTAGAAGCAGCTGCCTCAACATGTAGTCAGTCACCAGAGCACCACAGAAATAAAGTTCCTATAACAAACATATTCTGCAAGCTATAGCGAGGATGAATGTTGGAACGAGTGACAACCAAAATTCTGCAGAAAGCAAATTAATTCAACAAAAATATGCATGAAGAAATAGCAGTAATTTTCATAATACAATTGTAAATTATTATAACCCAGTTAACCCAGCAAATACTGTACGCAATCTTGTTTCATACAGCTTCTAAATTGTTATTGTGCTCAATGTCACACACATATATATATATATATATATATATATATATAAATAATTATATACACATAATTCTCTAGATTCACATATGGTTCTCAGCCTCAGCAAAATATTTACTAAGAATGTAGCCATAATGCATGCTTGGTAACAAAACTAATTTATATTTATCCTTATTAAGTTGCATTTTTGATACCATTAATTCAAAAATAATTAGTTCCATTTCATCGAAGCTGCAGGTGGAAATGTTAGTATAAATGTATTATTTTATTTTAGAAAATTCTCAAACAGCTGTTGTGACAGACTATTGTGCCTGCTTTGAGTGAACTGAGCTGAAATGAAAGATTGGGATGGAAAGCAAAATTCATTGTTGATCATGATTTGATGAGGCGACTAAACATTATCTATACAATGTTTACGGGGAGATGTTGAGGGCTTCAAAATCAACAGGCTGCAGAAATGCACACGTAGTATGCGATTCTTCCCTTATAATAGTCAGACATTGTCCGGGAACACCACAAGCAAGGAAGAAACTTTGCTGATTCTTAAACAGCAGAGATGGATATTGTGACAAGAAGTGTGCATGATGGAACTGCAGATGCTGGTTTAAACCAAAGATAGACACAAAATGCTGCAGCATCTCTGGAGAGAATGATTGGGTGATGTTTCGGGTCGAGACCTTTCTTCAGACTGACGTCAGGTGGGAGAAGAAGAAGTAACTTCTTGTTACAAGAAGCGTCACGGTAACAACTAATCATTGGATTACTTTAGCAAGGTTCTCTTTAATCCGGAAATATTAACTCGATAAATGGTTTGGCAAATGATAAGGTTTACTTGAACCAGACTTTAACCTTAAATCATCAAGGCATCAACTGATCTGTTTTGCAATCTCACATTTGCATTAATTAAAGAATTCCAACGTGCAGCCATCACACATTGCGCCGTCTATTTCAATCCCCTACAACAGTCTGAATCCCATGTCGTGTGGTAGGTGATTAAAGCTTGACATTAAAATCTGTTGGCAGTCGTTGTGCTGCCAACAGCTTACACATGATGTAACGATTATAGGTACACACAAAACAAGCAGGAGCAGCAAGGATGTCAGGACCTCCCTGATGTATGTGACATGCAGCCTTGGTTTGCTCTGTATATCATTGAAGATTATGTTATCATATATCTGATTTTCTGCAAGTAAACCAGTGTGCAAAATGGTTGAAAATGCCATATATTTCCGGTAACATCAAACAAAGTAGCCAGGTAACTGGTGCGTAAAAATCTGGGTTAATATCATGATTAATATGATAACATTTAAAGGAATCTACTCTCATGCTTTCAATTTATCAGTGTCTCGGGTAATGTTTTTAATAAAGTAGAAAATTCATGGCTCTTTGTTGAAACGTTAAGAGATAGATCAATTTTAATTTTTAAATCTCACTATCCATTGTGCATTATTGCATATTATGCACCATATTAAGAAATTAAGTTAGAATTTAAACATTTACAGAAAAGGCAAATGATTTATAGTTTCAAAACAAGTATTTCTTTCATTAGTTTATCTACCACTAGAATAACCTTACTTAATTTGTGTTGGTGTCCAAAATTATAAAGATATCGTAAGGTAATAGCAAGAAATATGATCATTTTTATTTCATGCAATTTAAACTAAAAAACAGTGCTCATAAGGTGATAAGTGATAGGAGTAGAATTGGGCCATGCAGCCCATTAAGTCTACTCCACCATTCAATCATGGCTGATCAGGGGTAGGAGATGGCAACCTTCACGTGGTCTGCCCTGTTTCAACGAACGCAATCAACCTGGCGTGCACAATCAAATAAGACCAAATAGAACAAGTTCTCCTACAACTTTAGGCTGGGCACTCCATACGCAAGAAGACGATGGCTGATCTATTTCTCCCTCCTAACTGCATTCTCCTGCCTTCTCCCCATTACCTCTGACACCTGTACTTATCAAGAAGTGCTCTTTAAATCACAAAACAAATGTGCAAACTTCCTACATACTTTAACATGACAATGTTACTAATTAATGAGGTTGAGAATCATTGTAAAAGTCTGAGAAATACAAGATTCCACTGCTACAAAACTGAGCTTTTTTGCTTTTTGCTCTCAGTCCCCAGGTTAAGGCATTGAAATTGCTTGATGCCTTTGGAGTTCTCTCTTCCTTAATTTTCCAATTATTCTCCATGGCCTTCAATTATATCATGGGTACTTCACAGGTTTAGGGCGCCTTGAAGCATTTTTACATGCAACAAAATATATTTGGGAATTTACTCACAAGTGAAATACAAGAAACAGTGTTGACAAGTTGTACACATCTAGATCCCAATAGTGCAAATTTAAATTCACCAGATATTCAGTTTTAATGAATGTGTGTGGCTTATCTGTTGGCTCGGACACCCGCACTGCAACATAATGGTCTTCAACTCAATGCATTTACCTGATAAAACAGGCAAGAGTTTAGTTGAACATTTTATCTGGGGGTTAGCCACCAAATCGTAATTCAGGGGATGCAAATGTTTCTGCTTAATAGCATGCCAAATCTATTAAGCCATACAAATGGCAGATAGTCAGTGAATCTGTGAACCTACTTAGACTTTTAGGTTTGGTTTTAACATCAATATAATTTTCAAAATGTTATTGGATGAAAGTCATTGTACTGAACTGTTTGCCTCTCCACTGACCTTTCCTGTTCACATTTTAACCTTTAGTGATGATCTGATTAGGATGGAGCATTGCACTCTTTTAAAAGAAAAAGTACAAACTTATGTCATGGTATGAATAGAAATAAACAAGGTGAAACATACATATTATGATATTTTAAAAAAACAGAAAATTCAGGAAACACTCAGCAGGTTATGCAGCATCTGTGGAGGGAGAAACAGAGCTCGGTGATGATGGGGGGACGGGAACAGTGACAGGACCATGTGTATCAGATGCTGTGGGCTCGCCTCTTGACTAATAATCTGTGACATTTAAATAATCCAAATAAAGTTAAATAAATAAAAAGAGAACATTTTAAAGTGCTAGAAATTAATTAAAAATACAAAAAATGTGCTGAGACCTCTGGTGGATCAAGAATCATGATGGGTTGCATTGGATCGCTCCTTCTCAGAGGATCGGTTCCCTTGCTCCTCAGTCATGGGAGAGAGATCTTCCCTCTCCCAACAGGAAAGAGGTACTGAAGTTTGAAAACGCATACCTCCAAATTCATGGCCGACATAAAATGCTGGAGTAATTCAGTGAGACCGGCAGCATCTCTGGAGAGAAGGAATGCTGCCTGTCCCGCTGAGTTAAACCAGCATCTGCAGTTCCTTCCTACACACTCCACCAAACTCCTGGACAGTTTCTTCCCAGCTGTTATAGGGCAACTGAACGGTTCCCTCCTCAGCTAGTGTGCAGTCCTCACCTATCTGTTTCATTAGAGGCTGTTGGACTATTTCTAATCTGACTTTATCAGACTTCAATGATATATGTTGAACTAAATGTTGTACTGTCTATCCTTTGTCTGTGCACAGTGGACAGCGTGATCATATTCATGTATAGTCTCTTCTTTGACTGGATAGCAGGCAAACAAACGCTTTTCACTGTACACGTGACAATAATAAACTAAATAATAAAATTAATAAAATAAATAATAAACTAAACTTAACCTAACTAAAACTAAACCTGTGTTTCACCACTTTATGGTGCCTAATTTTGTTGTCATCAGGAGAAGTCTCCACAGAAGTAGTGGAGAATCCAATATAAACCACCTAGTATTTAAAAGGAAAAAGTTACTTACAATAAAGGAAATAATATGTCCAAAGATAGACACAAAAAGTTGGAGTAATTCAACGGGACAGGCAGCATCTTTGGAGAGAAGGAATGGGTGATGTTTTAGGTCGAGACCCTTCTTCAGACCCTTCTTTCTCGACCCAAAATGTAACCAGTGATCACCCTTCTCTCCAGTGATGCTGCCTGTCTCGCTGAGTTACTTCAGCTTGTTGTGTCTATCTTGAGTTTAAACTAGCATCTGAAGTTCCTTCTTACACAAATAATGTGTCCACACTGGTAGTAGCTAAAGGCACTGCAGTTCTCATCTAGATCTGCAAAGGTTTGTGAAATGTATATAATAGTGATGTTTCTGTGCTGTATGATTAGATTTGCTGATGACACTACATATTCTTTTTAGGAAGACAGACAAGGATGGCAAGATAAGAGAACCTTTGATAATGAGGAAGGTTGTAAATTTGGTCAAGAAGGAAAAAGAAACAAGAATTAAGGAAGGTGAAACCAGACAGGACCTTCTGGGAGTATAGAAAAAAGTAGAAAAGAACTCAAGCAGGGAATTAGGAGGGCCAAAAGGAACCACAAAATGTTATTTGTAAATCAGCTTCAAGAAAATTCTAAAGCATTTTATACATACATTAAAAACAGGAAAGATTAAGGAGGAAATCTATGCTTGGAGTCAGAGGATGTAAATGAACACTTTACATTGGCATTCACCAATGAGAAGGACATGGTAGGGAGTGGGATCAGTTTGGGGAACATTAATATGCTCAGCACATTCGAGATCAAGATAGAGTATTGGATCTCTTGAAGAACATTAAGGTGGATAGGTCCAGGGCCGATTTGGACCTATCCCAGGTTATTGAGAAAGTCAACCAAGGACATTGCTGGGGACTTGACAGAAATCTTTGTATCCTCTCCAGTCACAGGTGATGTCCCAGAGGATTGGCAAGTAGCCAATTTTTAAGAAAGGAAAACCAACAATCCTGGAAATGATAAAATGGTGAGCCTCACATGTGAGGTGGGGAAGTTATTTGACAGGTTGGATGTATTTGCATTTGGAAGAAAAGAAAATTGAATGATTGTGTTGTACATGGCAGGTCATAACTTACAAACATGATTGAGTTTTTTGAGGTGCCAAAAGTAACCGATAAGGATAAGGTGGGGATGTTGTCTACATGGATTTTAGGAATGTATTTTAAAAAGATCCATCATGGTAGGCTAATTCAGAAGATTAAAATGCACAAGATTCACAGTAACTTGGTCACAGGGATTCAGAGTTGGGATACTGATAAAAGACAGAGAGAAGTGGTAGAAGTGTGTTATTCTGGCTGGAGATCTGTAACCAGTTGTGTTCTACAAGGGTTAATGTTGAGACCTCTGTTGTTGATGATATATACAAATTGTATATAAATATATGAACATATAAGATTATTAAGTGTTTGGACACGCTAGAGGCAGGAAACATGTTCCCGATGTTGGGGGAGGCCAGAACCAGGAGCCACAGTTTAAGAATAAGGGATAAGCCATTTAGAATGGATATAAGGAAAAACATTTTCACACAGAGGGTTGTGAATCTGTGGAATTCTCAGAAGGCAGTGGAGGCCACATGCTCTGGATGCTTCCAAGAGAGAGCAAGATAGGGCTCTTAAAGATAGCTGACTCAGGGGATATGGGGAGAAGGCAGGAACGGGGTACTGACTGAGGATGATAAGCCATGATCACATTGAATGGTGGTGCTGGTTCGAAGGGCCGAACGGCCTACTCCTGCACCTATGGCCTATTGGCTCAATGTTTGCAGGTGGGCCATCGGCGTGGGCAAGTTGGGCTGAAGGGCCTGTTTCCATTCAGTATGACTCTAAGTAAGTTTGCAGATAACACAAAAATCAGTGGAGTTTTGAAGACCGTCAAAAGATACAATAGGACATAGATCAGCTGTAGAAATTCAAGCAGAAGGGATTAATTTAACTTAGTATCATGTTTGGCCTAGACAACATGGGCTGAAGGGCCTATTCTTTTATCGTACAGTACTATGTTCTATGGTCTTTAAGATGGCTGGTAAATATGAGAAAGGCATGGTATGCAAATGCTTTTTTGAATAGACAACTGCCTGGGTAAAATAGTGGCAGATTCGTAAATACATTTTCAATTTCACTAGAAGGAGAGCAGAACAAATCCTCCAGCATTTAATTCACAATGTAGCTGCACATAGTGTTTAGAAGAAACAGCTCCCGCTGCGTGAAACATGTTTGTTCCCAATATGCTAGAATCAGGGAAATGTCATAGCTAGTAAGGCAAGCAGTTGAAGATGAGTGAAGCAATCTGCAAGCTTGGAGATGTGCCAGTCGTGTTTCTTGATTTATCCATGTTTGGGGGAAAGAGAATATTTTAAGATCCTTCTTCGAAAGATGAAATCATTTATGACAGCTACAGACAACCAAACTATGACAAATTTTGGCAAATAAAAAAGCAATGAGACATTACAACGTCATGAAATCCTATTTTATTGCTCAAAGTCTACTCTTTTCATCAAAATTGCCATCTGCTTCCACAACAACAATCTTTTCATGTCTTGAATGTAACTACAGTATGTTTCTGAATGAGAGAGTTATTTAATAAAACTGTCAGGAATCTGAAGTATAGTTTCTACCTGGTTTTTATTTTTAACTAGAAACATAAGGTACCAATAATTTTATTGATCAGTAACAATGATTAATTATGTAAGTAATATTCTGAGTTGACTCCACAAAATCTCTCTGAATCTTGTATACGCCAACCAGTTTTCTCTGACACAACTCATTTACAAGCCGTATACACAAAATATCACCTTGTGATTTCTCCATACTTTACCCCTTAAAGATCTGTCTCTAAACTCAAGCAAATACATAAAGGGCTGGAGTAACTCAGCAGGTTCAGTCTGAAGAAGGGCCCCGACCTGAAACGTCACCTATCCATGGTCTCCAGAGATACTGCCTGACCCGTTGAGTTACTCCAGCACTTTGTGTCTTTTTTTTGTAAACCAGCATGTGCAATTCCTTCTATCTCTCTATTATTAACACGCCTTGATTTTTGAATGGATTATTTCAAAGATTAACATTCCCACCTTGATTGGCACACATTCATTACAGTCACACATTTTTCAAGAGATATCCAACAGCCGCATGAGTATGCTGGTACTGAAAATGCATATTTGATACAATTACTTGGGTCACATCTCAAACAGTTAAAACAGAGGTGATAAGAGTCCATAAAGGATTAGTAAATCATAAAACCCAACAGCTCTGTGAAGTCTCTCTCAAAAGCTCACACTAGCTCAGAGTTAACTTCAAATTGCAAGCTCTTTTGCTTAACTCCGAGCATTAAGACGTAAGTTCTAAGGCGAATGTGCATCACAAACTAAAGGATCATCATTCTACAGCAAACATTTCCATTGATCAGAGTGACGATCCAGGTGTCTTCTGCCTCCCAGCTACGTTGCCCCTAACCTCAGGTGCTGCCTGCAAGGAGTTTTCATGTTCTCCTTGTGATTGTGTGGCTCCCTTTTGATATTCTCTTTCCCCACATTCCGAAGCCATGCTGTTTACAAATCTAATTAGTGACTGTAAATTATCCTGAGTAGGCGTCTGTTAGGAGAATTGGCGAGTGTTAATGACACATGTGAGAGGATACGCTAGTTTAGTTTAGTTTATTTATTGTCATGTACCGTGAAAAGCAGGGAGAGTGAAAAGCTTTTTGTAGCATGCTATCCAGTCTGCGGAAAGCCAGTACTGTACATGATTACAACCAAACGCAGTGCACAAATAAAGGATAAAGGGAATAACGTACAGTGCAAGATAATGTTTAGTAAAATCGGATTAAACATAGTACAAGGATCTCTAATAAGGTAGATGGTAGCTCAGTACCAATCTCCAGTGGTTGATAGGATGGTTCCGTTGTCTGATAACAGCTGGGAAGAAACTGTCCCTGAATCTGGAGGCATGCATTGTCACACTTCTGTACCTCTGGCCTGATGGAAGAGGGGAGAAGAGGTAGTAACCGGGGTGTGATTCCTCCTTGATTATACTGGTGGCTTTGCCAAGGTAGAGTGAAGTGTATATGGAGTTAATGTACTCAAGAGTCAATGGACTCTTATATGTATATGGAGTCAATTGTGGTCAAGATATGGTGGTTTGTGTAATGGTCTGGGCTGCGTCCACAATTCTCTGTAATGTCTCGCAGTCTTGGATGGAGCTGTTCTTAAATCATGCTGTGATACATCCTGATAGGCTGGCAAGTGATTCTTAAAGGGTTGACAGTGGATGTGCAATGGAAGATATTTAAAGACTGCATGGAAGAACTACAACAATTGTTCATCCCAGTTTGGCAAAATAATAACTCAGGGAAGGTAGTGCATCCATGGATAACAAGGGAAATCAGGGATAGTATAAAAACAAAAGATGAAGCATACAAATTAGCCAGAAAAAGCAGCCTACCAGAGGACTGGGAGAAATTCAGAGTCCAGCAGAGGAGGACAAAGGGCTTAATTAGGAAAGGGAAAATAGATTATGAAAGAAAACTGGCAGGGAACATAAAAACTAACTGCAAAAGTGTTTATAGATGTGTGAAGAGAAAGAGATTAGTTAAAACAAATGTAGGTCCCTTGCAGTCAGAAACAGGTGAATTGATCATGGGGGACAAGGACATGGCAGACTAATTGAATAACTACTTTGGTTCTGTCTTCACTAAGAAAGATATAAATAATCTGCCAGAAATAGCAGGGGACTGGGGGTCAAATAAGATGGAGGAACTGAATAAAATCCAGGTTAGCCGGGAAGTGGTGTTGGGTAAATTGAACGGATTAAAGGCCGATAAATCCCCAGGGCCAGATAGTCTGCATCCCAGAGTACTCAAGGAAGTAGCCACAGAAATAGTGGATGCACTAGTGATAATTTTTCAAAACTCCTTAGATTCTGTAGTAGTTCCTCAGGATTGGAGGGTAGCTAATGTAACCCCACTTTTAAAAAAAGGAGGGAGAGAGAAAACAGGGAATTACAGATCAGTTAGTCTAACATCGGTAGTGGGGAAACTGCTAGAGTCAGTTATTAAAGATGGAATTTGGAACGTGGTGAAATCATTGGACAAAGTCAGCATGGATTTACGAAAGGTAAATCATGTCTGACGAATCTTATAGAATTTTTCGAAGATTAAACTAGTAGAGCGGATAAGGGAGAACCAGTGGATGTGTTATATTTAGATTTTCAGAAGGCTTTCGACAAGGTCCCACATAAGAGATTAGTATCTCATAAGGGATGACACTAAGCTGGGGGGGTAGTGTTAAGCGTGAGGAGGATGCTAGGAGGCTGCAAGGTGACGGATAGGCTGGGTGAGTGGGCAAATGCATGGCAGATGCAGTATAATGTGGATAAATGTGAGGTTATCCACTTTGGTGGCAAAAACAGGAGGGTAGACTATTATCTGAATGGTGGCAGATTAGGAAAAGGGGAGATGCAACGAGAGCTGGGTGTCATGGTACACCAATCATTGAAAACAGCAGGCAGTGAAGAAAACAAATGGTATGTTATCATTCATAGCGAAAGAATTTGAGTATAGGAGCAGGGAGGTTCTACTGCAGTTGTACAGGGTCTTGGTGAGACCACACCTGGAGTATTGCGTACAGTTTTGGTCTCCAAATCTGAGGAAAGACATTCTTGCCATAGAGGGAGTACAGAGAAGGTTCACCAGACTGATTCCTGGGATGTCAGGACTTTCATATGAGGAAAGACTGGATAGACTCGGCTTGTACTCGCTAGAATTTAGAAGACTGTGGGGGGATCTTATAGAAACTTACAAAATTCTTAAGGGGTTGGACAGGCTAGATGCAGGAAGATTGTTCCCAATGTTGGGGAGGTCCAGAACAAGGGGTCATAGTCTAAGGATAAGGGGGAGTTCCTTTAGGACCGAGATGAGGAAAACATTTTTCCTCATCAGTGGTGAGTCTCTGGAATTCTCTGCCACAGAAGGTAGTTGAGGCCAGTTCATTGGCTATATTTAAGAGGGAGTTAGATGGGGCCCTTGTGGCTAAAGGGATCGGGAGTATGGAGATAAGGCAGGTACGGGATACTGAGTTGGATGATCAGCCATGATCATATTGAATGGCGGTGCAGGGCCGAATGGCCTACTCCTGCACTATTTTCTATGTTTCTGTGATGCAGCATAAGATTGATGGAAATGCTCTGAGACTCGATAGAGAGTCAATGGGCTGAATGGCCTCCTTCAATGTAAGAAAATATAAGTCCATATACTGCTCAGTGAAGAGGAAAACTGATCTGTGGATTTTTCTCTTGCTGAAACCACATTCTCACTTTAGGGTTAAAAATTGTTTTTACACAGTCAAATATCCTTGTCTGTGATCTTCAGGAACCAGCTTTGAAAGCTGTAATGAAAAGGGTTTTTCAATTAGGTTGCTAATTGAAAGAATTTATGTTAATTTATCAGATTTTGCATCGAGCTAGAAAGGTGAGCTCTGTGCAAACTTCATCTAATGAGAAAATTGTCAGATTTGCTCTTCTGATTTGGGCAACATAGAAAATGTTTAACATCTGACTTCCACACCTCACCCCCAGAAAAAAAGCATAATTCTTTCAAAAAATTTTCATCAGCCAAAAATAGTTTGGTGAGAATGAAGTTAAATAGGTTCACATCTCTTGTATTGGCTTACTCACTACCCGTCACAGTCTAGGTCTGGTAGGTCACTCCTTCATCAGTGAGTAATGTGGCTACCAAGCCGCTCTTGGTGAGGGTCATTGAAGTCTTCCTGGCAGTGTGCAATAAAATGATACTGCCACAGTCATACAACACAGAGCAGCCCACCATCCCCATGCTGTTTGTTGCACCAGTCAGCAATAACCCTTTCAACCTCATTCGAACTGTCATGATTCATGTGTAGGAAGGAACTGCAGATGTCAGTTTAAACCAAAGATAGACACAAAATGCTGGAGTAACTCAGCGAGAGAAAGAATGCTGGAGTAACTCTGGAAAGAAGGAATGGGTGACGTTTCGGGTTGAGATCCTTCTTCAGACGATTCATGTATTTGTCTAGATACAACTTAAATGTATCTGTCTCTACATCTTCATTCAATGCATTCCAGATTCCAAACATCCAAATAAATGTTTTTTACCTCAGATCCTCACTAAATCTCCTGCGTTGTTTCACCTTCTACTTCTGTCCCCTTGACTAAGATACACCTACCATGGGAATCTTTTTTTCACTATCTACCTTGAATAACCAATCATAATGTTATCAGGTCTGTGTCTCTCAGATCGCCCCTCAGTCTTCTCTGCTCCAGGGAAAAGAAACCCTGCCAATCCTGTCTGTCCTCATAAGTGAAATGATCCAATCCAAGTGGCATCCTGGGTCATCTCTTCCACACTGTCCCAGCACAATCACGAGAAATGTTGCTATGTTTGAATCTGGTACAGCGTTCTGGTAGAGGGAGGAACAATGACTATTGACCACGCTGTTGTCAGCCTATGCATGTATGCATTAGATACGTTTAAAGTCTCCCCAAGTGCAGTGAAATTTAACTCAGCATACACACCGCTCACTAATGTGCCGATAAGTCATACCAGATTTTCATTGTAGTGTGAATTGATCTCACAGTTTTCTTACCCTGAGGCGTGAGATCAACTAACTAAGCCATGGCTGACCCTATTAAGATGACAGCCGGTTGTAGAAGTGCCTGACAATGAGGAGAAGGCTGGTCTTATGCCAAACGCACTCAAGCATGCAGCCTTCTTATTTGAAGTTGCCAAGGTGGCTGCTGCTTGGGGATGCTGATGATGGGGTTGTGAAAAGGCTGTCAACAGCAGAGGCAATGCAACCATTTAACAGCTTGCCAAATATGTTGATGCGATGACAGGTGGCAGATAAAGGGAAGGCTTCAAGATGGTGCTTTTGGGTATCCTGGAGTGTAGCACTTTGCAAGGACAGATGGGTGAAGCTAATGAAGTTGGGCCATGAGGAGGAGCATTGGGTAGTAGGGGAGAAATGGAACTTAAATGTCAGAGTCATTAATGCATTGCATGATACCAGATTGCGGCATCATTGATGGAGTTAATGTAAAGGGCAAATCAAGCGGATGACAGAGAATGGAGAAGGGAAAGTGAGAAGTAGGCGTGGGAGATACTGGGGCGATTGGATGCAAAGACATGCAAAGAATGTAGATGAGAGTCTGTGGAGGAAAGTAACAGAGGGCTTGGAAGATCAAGCAACAATGAAAACATGAGAGGAGTAAAAAAGTATTTTTAAACACATTTCATGTTTAATTAGTGAATATTAGCTCCTTAAAAACACAAACATCTCTCCAGGGGTTACTTTTTACAACCCACCAAATAATAACAATTACTAATAATTGTCTGCTTAGTTGTTTCTATTTCTTACTGAAAAATGACAGAACATACTATTTATGTTTCAACCCATACAGCTGTTTCCCATCCATCCATGTGTTACAGTAAATTGTGTACTAAACAGCAAAGATTGCATCATCAACGATTGCCCAGTAAATAAGAGAGAAATTAAACGTTAAAATCAATTCCCACAGTCACAGCCATGAGCACATCTGTAATTAATAACGGTATCTCATTGTTTTTAGATGATAATGTTTTTACGTAATACGATGTAGTATTCTGATCTGCTTGTTAATCCTATAAATCAATTCCAGTTTTTTTCTGCTTTTTGCAATCCAAATTATAAAAGTTATTTTCCTAAACTGAACACCTTTCTCTAATGTTTCTGCATTATTCACCAGTCTGTATTTAGACGTTGTCCAACTCTGGGCCTGTAATCCACTTCCTGTAATGGGTTTCCTCCCACACTCCAAAGTCGTACAGGTCTGTAGGGAAATTGGCTTGGGTTTGTATACTTGATACGGGTGAATATGGTCTGTAGTGTGTGTAGGCTCGTGTTAATGTGTGAGTATCGCTAGTCGGTGCAGACACTATTGGGCTGAAGGGCCTGTATCTGCACTCTCTAAACTAGAACTAAACTAAACTAATCTATGTTCTCCACTATTAAATGCAATGAACCAAGCTACTTTCAGAGTCCTCGGAGCACTCGACACACCTAGTATGTTTGTTCTCATTCCCACTCTTCCCGGCCACAGCAATCTTAGGGTCCCCCTTGTCCTCACCTTTCACACCACCAGCCTCCAGATTTAACGGACCAGCTGAAATGTCTTCAGCTTCAACCAGATGTAGCCACCAGCCATATTATCCTATCTCTGACACTTTCAGCATTCTGAGGAACCATTCTCTTCATGTCTCTCTAGCTAGCTTATTTCCACCAAATCCTCATCTTCTCACGGCACTTCCACAAGCAACTGCAGAGAATCAACACCTACTCATATATTGTATTTTTTCCCACCTTCTAGCGACCCAGTGCTCACAATGTGATCTTCCTGAAGAAGATTGGCGAAACCCAAGGTAGATTGGAATGAAGATTGGGGGCTGCAGGAGTGATCCTGAACTTCCAGTTGCTTACCTGTATCATTTTAATTCTCCACACCATTCCCATTCTGGCCACTCTGTCTGTGACTTCCTGCACCACTCTACGGAGTTCCAGTATAAGTTTGAGGAGCTGCATTTCTTCCTTCATCTGGGCATATTGCGGCCCTTGGGGCTCAATATCATTCAAAAACATGGGGAGCTGTTTCTGTGTGTATCACAGCTGACCAGTTCAACTGAAAGGATATCAGGTGCAAGTTTACCTGATATCCATCTACACTGACTGGTGCGCGGGGCAATTTCAGTATCATGTTATGTTACATTCAGGTTCAGCAATAGCTCTGACATGAATTTCACATGATTATGGTGCCCCCTGATTTGTTTTTCTGTCCCTTTTCAATTTCCTGATTTAAATGGGATAATATTTTTGCTAAAGCAGTAACTGGTGATGCATTCAGTCTTATTCACTATTGCAGCTTGAATGTGGAATTAGCTGGCAATTTCATACAGTTACCATTATTTAAGAACTTAAGAACAAAATAAACAAGAGCAGCAATCAACACATCTCTTTGAGCCTCCTCTATCACTGGTCTTCACTATGAGGAGGCTAAAGTGGACTCATAGCCACTTTAGCTGCCCCACAACCATTTAATTCTCTACAGTCCCATTTATTCTCATCACTGCTGCAAGCTTTGGACTCCTGGGCAGATGCAAAAATTATTTCCGCACTATTCCACTGGAATCCAACTGTTGGATTGGAACTTCGCAAATTTCAACAGCATGATGCGATGTTCTTCAATCCTGCACCATCAGACCTGGCAAATGATCTGTGGCTTTGCTCATTTGGACAATGATATTAAAGCTGATGAAAAAAGTGTATTTTTATATTTAAAATTGAATTCTAATTACTTTCAAGTTGAATTTAGGCATATTGTGATTTTATTTATGTTTTAAAAACATTTAATGAATGTTACAGATTTAAAAAATAAAAAATTAAATTGTTGAATCAATGTTCAAACAAGTTGAAAATCCTTGACTGCTTCAACAGTCATGAAATCTGGGGCCTGATCCACTTTGCAAATATGCATTTAGCATGGCAACAGTGCAACAGAAAGTGGCCTTGGTGTGAAGGTGGGAGTTGACTTCATAAGGCTGGGGTGGTGATCACAGTTTAGTTTAGTTTAGTTTAGAGATACAGCGCGAAAACAGGCCCTTTGGCACACCGAGTCCACGCTGACCCACGATCCCCTCACATTCACTCTATCCTACTAACTGAACCAGGTGCGATGCGTATTACGTATGAATCTGATGCTCAGTTGCATGGTGATGTGACATTCACTGTTACCGGCTTTGAATTCAAAACTGATTGAAAATTCCTCAGCTGATATAATGGGATGTTAATGCATCTCCAGATACTTTGTGAAAACGTTTGAATCCCAGTGCAGGAGTATGGCCACAATGCTACTATTCCCAGAATAAACTAAAGATTCAGCTCTGATATGACGATATCTATGGCAATTTTAAACAATGGATTTTGACTGTCTCCAATGAATACCTGACGTACATATTTAATCAGAATTATTTTTTCTTGAATTACTTTAATCATAAATGGTTTATTCCTAGAAATAAGGCATGCATAAATCTTCTGCTCCTGTCTGTGTTGTCAATATCAAAGTGCAATATTCAGAGGGAAAAAAAACTTGCCCAGTGCATATTTGATTCTTAAAGGAAGCAGAGCATTTAAATGAGAAGGAAGAGAAAGATTGCAACCTGCTGGATTTTTTTCTAACAATTTTCTATGTTTGCAATGAATTGTTATACATCTCCAATTGGCCTTGAATCCTCATTGTTATTGTTTCCTTCCTTACCTGATCCAAAGATCTACTGCAGCATAGAGGGCTGTTGAGGTATAAAACTAAGGCCCACCTCAACCCAGCTCAAGCATGGATAATATTTTCCATCTCCAACCTTGTCCAGTCACCATCATAAGTAGAACAACCTCATGATGCTATTGATTTGTTTGAGGGTGAAATGCCCAAATATTTATGATGAACAGAGGACATACATGGTACAACTTAGCAAATTATCCCCTCCTAGTAAAATACTCAATTGGACCGAGAAGCAAAGCCTGGCCCAACCTACACATTTCATCAAAACAAAATACAGAAAAGCCAACCTACACACAGCACATACCAGGTTCCAGCAGGATTAACACAAAATGCTGGAGTAACTCAGCGGAACAGGCAGCATCTCTGGAGAGAAGGAATAGGTGACGTTTTGGGTCGCGACTCAAGAAGGGTCTCGACCTGAAACTTCACCCATTCCTTCTCTCCAGAGATGCTGCCTGTCCTACTCAGTTACTCCAGCAGTTTGTGTCTATCTTCGGTTTAAACCAGCATCCGCAGTTTCTTCCTACACATTGCAGCAGGATTAAGACAGGTATCCAGTGTACACTTCAACACTGGTGTCGCTTTCTTCCCTTTAAAAGGGTTGCTGCAAAAACCCAACTTTCCAAAAAGGCCAGTCAACAATTCAGCACCAACTCTTGTACATGAGGCTCACCTACACTGCAGGCAATACATTTCATCAAAAAACCACACATAGTTTTGGACTGACTCAGCAGGCCAGCCAGCATCTCTGGAGAACATGGATAGGTAACATTTCAGATCGGGAACCTTCTTCAGAATGATTGCAGGGCGGAGGTCAGAAAACTAGAAGAGATGAGGTCAGAGGTTGATACAGGTGAGGGGGATTTTTTGATAGGCAGTTAGAAACATAGAAATATAGATTGTAGGTGCAGGAATAGACTATTTGGCCCTTCAAGCCACTTAATATGATCATGGCTGATCATCCAGAATCAGTACCTTGTTCCTGCTTTTTCCCTTGATTCCGTTAGCCCTTAAAGTTATTTCTACTGCATATCAGCGAGACCAAGTGCAGGCTCGACTATCGTTTCGCTGAATACCTCAGCTCAGTCCGCCTTAACCTACCTGATCTTCCAGTTACTCAACACTTTAACTCCCCCTCCCTTTCCAAATCCAAGTGACCTTTCTGTCCTGGGCCTCCTCCATTGTCAGAGTGAGGCCCAGCGCAATTTGCAGGAATAGCACCTCATATTTCACCTGGGCAGCTTCCACCCCAGTGGTATGAACATTGTCTTTTCCAAGTAACCCTTGCTTTCCCTCTTTCTCCATCATCTCCCCCTTCCCAGTTCTCCCACCAGTCTTACTGTCTCCAACTATATTCTATCTTTGTACCGCCCACTCCCCCGACATCAGTCTGAAGAAGGGTCTCGACCCAAAACGTCACTCTCCTTCTCTCCAGAGATGGTGCCTGTTCTGCTGAGTTACTTCAGCATTTTGTGTCTGCCTTCAATTTGGCCTCCACTGCCTTCTGTGAATTGGCCTCCACTGCCTTCTGTGGCAGAGAATTCCACAGATTCACAATCTCTGGGTGAAAAAGTTTTTTCTCATCTCAGTCCTAAATGGCTTAACCCTTATTCTTAAACTGTTATCCTTGGTTCTGGACTTGCCCCACATCGGAAACATTTTTCCTGCATCTAGCCTGTCCAATCCCTTAAGAATTGTATATGCTTCTACATGATCCCCTCTCATCCTTCTAAATTCCAGTGAATATAAGCACAGTTGATCCATTCTTTCATCCTGGTTGGACAAAGGCCAGAGAAGAAAAGACAGAAGGTGTGAGCAATAAGATTGATGAGTTGCAAATTGTGAGACTAGAAGAAGGGATGTAGATGAATGGGGGAGGGGAGAAATAGGTGTCAATCCAGGTCAAGCTCAGGGGAGGTGGGGGGGGGGGGGTGAAGAAGGGAGAGGGGAAAGGTTTAGTGGATACTTAAAATTGGATAATTAATCGTTCATACTGTTGGGTTGTAAACTGGCCAAGTGGAATATGAAGCGGTGTTTCTCCAGTTTGCATGTGGTCTCGCTCTGTCAACGAGGGAGGCCCAGGATAGAAAGGTGGGAATAGGAAGAGGTGTTACAATAGTTAGGAACTGGGAGATCCAGGCCTTGACAGACCCAGCAAGTGTTCGGCAAAACATTCGATGAGGCTACACTTCGTCACGCCGATGTACAGGAAGCCGCATCGGGAACGCCGGATGTAATAGATGAGGTGCATATGAACCTGTCCCACTTGAAAGGACTGCTGGGGTGCCTGGATTGAGGAGGTATGGGGCCAGGATATACTTTTTCTGTAGTTACAGAGGAAAGTTCCTGGGCAGGGGATGGTTTGGGTGGGAATGAATGAGCGAACCTAGGAGTTGCAGAAGGAGTGGTCTCTGCAAAAGGCAGAAAGGCATGGGGATGGGAAGATGTGGCTACTGGTGGGATCACATTGGTGATGGAAGGATGATGTTTTGGAAGCGGTGGCTTGTGGGGTGAAAGGTGAGGAGCAGGGGAACCCTATCACTGTTCCATCTGGGGGGGGGGATAAGGAGTGAGAGCAAACTATGGGACACAGAGGAGATGAGGGTGAGAGATCCATCTATGGAACAAGGAGGAAAACCACATTTACTAATCAACGAGGATAACTTCTCGACCGAATGCAAGGTTGTAGGCTTTTTCTCAGAACCATTAAGGATTTTGGAGCAAGTGCAGAGCCAAGGAAGAAGAGTTCCATCGGATAAAGGATGATTAGATAGGAGAACATTGGAAAATAAATTAAAATGCTTGTCGCTAACATTTCCCTACGTTAGATAGGCAATTAAATAGTTGATAGCATAAGATGTTTAATGGGATTTTGCTGAAAAGGTAACTCCACAAGGGACAAACACCAGTGTCATAGAGTTAGCTCTTAGGGCTAACGGAATCAAGGGATATGGGGAAAAAGCAGGAACGGGGTACTGATTTTGGATGGTCAGCCATGATCATATTGAATGGCGATGCTGGCTAAAAGGGCCAAATGGCCTATTCCTGCACCTATTTTCAATGTTTCTAGATCACACTCATAGCATGGGAAGAGGCCCTTTGGCCAAACTTGCCCACGGTGACAAACATACCCCATCCACACCAGTCCTACCTGCCCGAACTTGTTCCATGTTCCTCCATGTTCCTCCTATTCATGTACCTGTCCAAATGTCTCCTAAATGTTATGATAGTATCTGTCTCAACTGGCTCATTTATACATTTTTCTTTTCAGTCAGTAATCATCTGAAACTTTCTTTTAGCCATTCCATCTTCCCTTTCACCTTTTGACCCCCCTGTGACTAGAAATCAGTTTCAAAACTGTACGATTTCTCAGAGTTACTGGACTGTACGTTGAATAGTCTTGTCAATATAGAATGAAGTGTGTTCATAAATGTCTTTTAAAATTAAACCATGCAACAAAATCAATATCAATAGATATGATATTCAATCCAGTCACATACTGCTGTGTGTGTATACCTGAAATGATCCAAAGAATAAACGACTCAAGGTGGCGGTGACCTTTACCTCCATGGGTGGAGGATTCCAGGCACAAATAATTGGCTGGAGCTTTTGGCTAAGATAGACAAAAATTGTTGGAGTAACTCATTTGGTCAGGCAACATCTCTGGAGAGAAGGAATGGGTGACGTTTTGTGTCAAGACCCTTCTTCAGACTGGTTAGGGATAAGGGAAACAAGAGATCTAGCCTGCCTAACGTCATCTTATGACTCAGTCCCTTGAGATACCCTCAGAAGTCATCCCTGTACTCTTTCCATCTTTCCTTGACAAGGGTGACTAAAACTGAACACAATACTCTACAGGTAGCTTCACCAATGTACAATTATAACATAACATCCCAACTTCTACAGTAGAAACTATAGAAATGAGGAACTGCAGATGCTGGTTTATACCAAAGTTAGACACAAAGTGCTGGCGTAACTCAGTGGGTCAGGCAGCATCTCTGGAGAAAAACACAGGTGACATTTTGGGACAGCACCCTTCTTCAGACTGAAAGAAGGGGGTGTGGGGGGAGGTGAGAAAAGACTAGGACCAATCAGGGGCGGCCACAAATGACCTCAGGCAGGGCGGTGACTAGTAAACACATTGTCTGCTCGGGAAGGTGTGATTACTCCATTCGCTGTGAAAATCCAACCGTTTTAGATTGCCAAAATGCAACATCTCGCACTTTCTTAATTAAATTGCATTTGCCATTCCACAGCCCAGATGGTCAAGATCCCACTGTAATTTCTGATAGGTTTTTTCATTGTCTACAATGCCACCTACTTTAGCGTCATCTGCAAAGCTACTGAGCATGCCTTGTATATTCTCATCCAAATCATTGATATTGATGATGAACGGCAGCGGGCTCAGCATCGACCCCTGAAGCAAAACACTGGTAACAATCCTCCACTCAAAAAAAGTAACGTTTCACAGTCGGCCTCTGCTTCCTACCTTCAATCCAATTATGTATCCAATTAGCTAGCTCTCCGCAGATTCTATGCAATGTATCCTTCCATAGCAGTCCATCATGCAGAACCTTACCAAATGGATCAATTTGCCAGGACAGGAGTCAAATGCAGGATGCATAGTTAATGTTCACAGAATCACACAAGTTAATCTGTTGGTATGTATGAGGCATATCATACCCTGGTGATCATGAATTGCAATTGAATCTGCTCAGGGACAGATCTGTAGTGCAATACAAACATGTTGCGCAATCAAATATGTGTGTCATTATTTTACAGCTTCCTCGAAATATCTCGCGTAACTTTCAAACACCTGTTCAAAGTGTGTTGATCGATGGGGCAACACAGGTCAATGAGTATAAACCTTCATACACTGCTAATCTGTATCTTCACCAGAGCAAGTGGGCCACACTTTAATGACGCGGTGAAGAATTCTCCCTCCACCAGCAACCTTCAATCCTCCTTGAATTGGCTCTGCTGAGACTGGTAAATACTCTGCTCCAGGGAATCTATGTTGCCCTTCTGCAAGCAAGTTTGTCATTGTTCTGACATAAATTAGCAATGATGCCATCATATCAGTTCCATGTGATTTGGTGGCATGCTTCCTGTTAGGGGAAATAACCATGGCAAAAATGCAAGAACATTTTGTGCTGGTGAAAATTTCATTATCCTGGACTACTTTTGCAGCAAGTATATAGGTGATGTTCATCAGTTATTTATGGCTTTATTCCCCTCTGTTTCAGGTGTGGAGATCACAGTTTCATTACTCGGAATGCTGCATTCCCACAGCCATGCTCATTAATGTTAAGCACCAAGATCCCAATGGCAAGGTCATCCACAATCTCCGCATCTTCTCGCAACAATACAAGCCACAAAAAGTAGACAACTTTAACGTTCTTAGTAATATCCTTGGAAATCGTTATTGAAAGTGTTTATATTTTTCAGGTAAGACTATTAAAACTAGCATTTCTTATATCATATATTGTACATACTTTAAAAGTCGGTGGGGTCTCAAGCTGATTGTCTCAGAGGGGCAAGGGATTGTTGGAGGGATTTGTATGTATGACCTGCATCCTGAATCTGGCTTTTGCATGGGTCCCGTCCCCCTCTTAATTACAGTTCAGATCTAGACAGCACACAAACAAGATCTCATACAGCAGTGGAGAGTCTCTTGAACAAGACTGTTTGTTCAAGCAGAACAAGAAAGGATCTTATAGAAACTTGCAAAATTCTTAAGGGGTTGGACAGGCTAGATGCAGGAAGATTGTTCCCGATGTTGGGGAAGGTCCAGAACAAGGGGCCACCCTTGTCTAAGGATAAGGGGGATTTCCTTTAGGACCGAGATGAGGAAAACATTTTTCACACAGAGAGTGGTGAGTCTCTGGAATTCTCTGCCACAGAAGTAGTTGAGGCCAGTTCATTGGCTATATTTAAGAGGGAGTTAGATGTGGCCCTTGTGGCTAAAGGGATCAGGGGTATGGAGAGAAGGCAGGTACAGGATACTAAGTTGGATGATCAGCCATGATCATATTGAATTGCAGTGCAGGCTCGAAGGGCCAAATGGCCTACTCCGGCACCTATTTTCTAGGTCTCTATGTTTATCCAGGCTCTGTCATAGAATACTGGCGAAGACAGGGATCAAAGGTACTCAGTCTGATTTACAGACTGTATGTTATCTTTGCTCCAGTTAGCTATGCCTTGCAATCTAAACAATTCCCTAAATGAACTACTCAATTTTCTAGTGAAACCTTAAAGTTACATTACTATTTTGGCTTAATTTCCCATAATCCCTTTCTGGTTAGTAAAGCTATTAGGTTGATTTTGTTTTCAGATTTACTTCAAATTTCCAGAGATTTCTTCATCAGGCTCAGCTGCAGTGGGTGGTGTGATATGTTTAGACAAGGTTTGTGGAGACATTACGATGACCACTCCAGTCACATTGACAATGGTTCTCTTCAAGATTTTGCCTCTGGTTACTTCTTTGGTGTGGCAGTGGTGGATAATTCTACAAAGGACAATAGTGTGGAGATGCTTGTAAGATATGCATATTATTAGGGAAACATCTCCATACTGATAGAGTGGTAAATGATTGAAGCAGAGGGAACATAAAATACACATTGCTATTTGTTATGCACATGGCAAATGCATTGCAGCTTTCATCTGTCAGAGCACTCAGTATAACAGTCAAGAAGTCATCTTGCAGTTTTATAAAACATTGCATAGAATCTACGGCGATGCTGCACTTGGAGTGTTGTGTGCAATTCTGGTTGCCCCAATACTGAAAGGATGTGCAGACTTTGAAGAGGGTACAAGAGAGGTTTCCCAGGATACTATCTGGATTAGAGCAGACTAGCAGCAACAGGATTGGTCCGAGTCAGCATGGATTTACGAAGGGGAAATCATGCTAGACTAATCTTCTGGAATTTTTTTAGGATGGAACTAGGAAAATGGACAAGGGAGAGCCAGTGGATGTAGTGTACTTGGACTTTCAGAAAGCATTTGATAAGGTCCCACATAGGAGATTAGTGGGCAAAATTAGAGCACATGGCATTGGGGGTAGGGTACTGACATGGATAGAAAATTGGTTGGTAGACAGAGAACAAAGAACAGGGATTAACGGGTCCCTTTCAGAATGGCAGGCAGTGACTAGTGGGGTACCGCAAGGCTCGGTGCTGGGACCGCAGCTATTTACAATATACATTAATGATTTAGATGAAGGGATTAAAAGTAACTTTATCAAATTTGCACATGACACAAAGCTAGGCGGCAGTGTCAACTGTGAGGAGGATGCTATGAGGATGCAGGGTGACTTGGACAGGTTGGGTGAATGGGCTGATGCATGGCTGATGCAGTTTAATGTGGATAAATGTGGGGTTATCCACTTTGGTGGCAAAAACAGGAAGGCAGATTATTATCTGAGTTGTATCAAGCTGGGCTGATTGATGGCAGATGGAGTTTAATGCTGATAAGTGTGAGGTGCTACATCTTGGCAGGACAAATCAAAATAGGACGTACATGGTAAATGGTGGCGAATTGAGGAATGCAGTTGAACAGAGGGATCTAGGAATAACTGTGCATAGTTTCCTGAAGGTGGAATCTTATGTAGGATAGGGTGATAAAGAAAGCTTTTGGTGTACTCGCCTTTATAAATCAGAGCTTTGAGTATAAAAGTTGGGATGTAATGTTAAAATTGTACAAGGCATTAGTGAGGCCAATTCTGGAGGATGGTGTACAATTTTGTTTGCCAAATTATAGGAAAGATGTCAACAAAATAAAGAGAGTACAGAGGAGGTTTACTAGAATGTTGCCTGGGTTTCAGCACCTAAGTTATAGAGAAAGGTTGAACAAGTTAGGTCTTTATTCTTTGGAGCGCAGAAGGTTAAGGGGGGACTTGATAGAGGTCTTTAAAATGATGAGAGGGATAGACAGGGTTGATGTGGATAAGCTTTTTCCATTGAGGGTAGGGAAGATTCAAACAAGAGGACATGTTTTGAGAATTAAGGGACAGAAGTTTAGGGGTAACATGAGGCGGAACTTCTTTACTCAGAGAGTGGTAGCTGTGTGGAATGAGCTTCCAGTGGAAGTGGTGGAGGCAGGTTCAATTTTATCATTTAAAAATAAATTGGATAGTTATATGGACGGGAAGGGAATGGAGGGTTATGGTCTGATTGCAGGTAGATGGGACTAGGTGAGAGTAAGTGTTCGGCACGGACTAGAAGGGCCGAGATGGAACGTTTCCGTGCTGTAATTGTTATATGGTTATATGGGAAAAGGGGGAAGTACAACGAGATCTGTGGGTCCTTGTTCAGCGGTCACTGAAAGTAAGCATGCAGGTACAGCAGGCAGTGAAGAAAGTAAATGGCGTTCATAACCAGTGTTCATAACCAGTGTTCATAACAATTGTGTATAGGAGCAAAGAGATCCTTCTGCAGATGTACAGGGCCCTACTGAGACCATACCTGGAGTATTGTGTGCAGTTTTGGTCTCCAAATTTGAGGAAGGCCATTCTTGCTATTGAGGGAGTGCAGCATAGGTTCACAAGGTTAATTCCTGGGATGGTGGGACTGTCATATGTTGACAGAATGGAGCGGCTGGCCTTGTATACTCTGGAATTTAGAAAGATGAGAGGGGATCTTATTGAAACATATAAGGTTATTAACGGTTTGGACATGCTCGAGGCAGGAAACATGTTCCTGGTGTTGGGGGAGTCTAGAACCAGGGGCCACATTTTAAGAATAAGGGGTAAGCCTTTTTGAACAGGGATGAGGAAATACTTCTTAAATATAGCGGAGTCAGGGGATATGGGGAGAAGGCAGGAACAGGGTACTGATTGTGGATGATCAGCCATAATCACCATTATGAATGGCGGTGCTGGCCAAAGGGTCGAATGGCCTACTCCTGCACCTATTGTCTATTGTCTATAGATGTTAGGAGAGAATGGACAAATGTGTGTTGTTTCCTCTGGTGTCAGAGGCTCAGATAAGGCCTGATAGAAATTTACTAAATTCTGAGAGGTGCAGATAGAATGGACAGCCAGAACCTTGTTCCAGGGCAGTAATGTTAAAGTCTAACGGGCATAGCTTTACGCTGAAAGAAATAAACATTTTAAAGGAGATGTGTGGAGCAAGTTCTTTACACAGAATGTGGTAGGTGCTTTGAATGCTCAGCCAGGGTGGTGTTGGAAGCAGCTTCTATAGTGGTGTTTAAGGGGCTTTTAGATACGTTCATGAATTTACAGGCATTGGAGCAATATGGATCATGAGCAAGCAAAAGGCATTAATTTAATTTGACATAATGTTCAACATAGACATTGTGGGCGGAAGGATCTGTTCCCGTGCTGCACTGTTCCATGTGTATCTTTCAAAATTGTTTGACTTATACTCAGCAGATGTTAGGAGAACTTTATCTCTCAACAGTATCTCAATTCAATGGTGCTAAGTGTCGCTGGATCGAAAAGCCGCGATTGTGTCTATACATTGACTTATACAAAGAAAGAAATTGGGATAGATAAACATTATCTAAACCAGAACATCACAAAAATTACCCTGCAGACCAGTGGATATCGCGATAAATCGACAGACAAAATCCAAGGCAAAGATAAAAATCAAATCGTTTTTTTTTTCTCCACACCTCGCTGTTCGAGCAAAAGCCCTAAAAGAAAAGTCACTATTATATGGTGAACATTTGAGTAGAGGTGAATACATTTGAAGAAGGTGAAACGGATGAGAAAAAAGAGTTGGTCAGCAAAGAAATTAAGGGAATCTCATGGAGATAATTACAAAGTGACAAAGAAGCAGAGATTCAGTTGTCTATGAACACAAAAGGAAATTGAAAATGCCAGTCAAAGGTTTCTGGCTACAAATGGCCCTTAATATTGTGCTGGCTGTGCAAAGTGGATATGTTTGCTCACGTTTTCACTGATGTGCATAGTCCCAAACATTAAGATCTTCCGCAATCCTGTATAAGCAAACAGATCATCAACTACCTTTTTGTTACATCATGACGATGAATGTGGAAATGCTCTTGGTTGATTGCACAGTGATCTATTGCATTTGCAGCACTGAATCAGAGCCTGTTCACATGCAGCAGATCCTGGAGAGCATCCCCGATAGGTGATGTTTGCATCACTCCAGTTTCACAAAATTACCAAATCCAAATACATGTGCATCTATCCAAATATCCATGGCATTCAATGGCATTTCATTCAATGACTTGACATCACCATTAAGCAGAAATGTGCCTGGAGGGTTAATATAAATATTGTAGCTTAAATTTTAGATTTTAAACTATGTTACGGGATCACTTTCAGACTCACCTTCCAGCATCAGGAATGTGGCCGAATACTTAAATAATTAAAAACTGAAAATGTTGCAAATGCTGAGCAGGACCGGCAGATAAACAGTTAATACTTCATGTGGGTTCTCATGAAAGTTCATGGAAAGTGAACTCAGTATCTCTTCTCACTGTTGTTGCTGCCCGACCTGCTGAGTAATTGCATCATCTTCAATTCTTACTCCAGATTCGCAGGTTCTGCGCTTTTTAGTCTTTGATGTGGAATGGTTACCACTTGTCCTGGTTGAGTGCAGCCCCAAAACACATACAAGAATTTCAAGACCCCCCACGATAAAGTGGCCTTACTTGACTGGTAGCCATAACTTTAGTCAAAACAGTAGCCCAAACACCATGGTGGCGCAGCGGTAGAGTTGCTGCCTTACAGTAACTCCCACACCCCAAAGCCGTACAGATTTGTAGGTTAATTGGCTTGGTATAAATGTAAAAACTGTCCCTAGTGTAGGGTTGTGTTAATGTTGGGTGGTGCGGACTCGGTGGGCTGAAGGACCTGATCCCACTCCGTATCTCTAAACTAAATTCACTCTCTCGATCACAGGCACACTCTGGCTCCAGTGGTGAAATGCAGTGTAATAACTCACGAAGGATTTCTGGTTCAGGATTGCAACAGAGTTGAAGAGAGAGTTAGATTTAGCTCTTTGGGCTAAGGGAATTAAGGGATATGGGGTAAAAGCCAGAACGGGGTATTTGGTAATCAGCCATGATGATCTTGAATGGCTCGAGGGGCTGAATGGCCTATGCCTGCAGCTATTTTCTATGTTTCTATGTAACAGTATTCCTGAAAGCTAGAACCTTCAACACACAGAAGGTCAAGGGCAGCCAATTGGCATTGGGAATGTCACCAATGCAACTCACACTGATTCTGTCTAAATATATTACTATTTGTTATCACCAAGTCTACATTCTGGAACTCCTTACCCAATGGTGTTATAGGGGTGCATTGTGAACAGGGCAACAGCTGTTCAAGTGGTATCAAAATTGATTTGTCTAACTTCAAGTAACCCCGGTATTCCCTCTCTTTCTATCCCGCCCCCACCCAAAGCGCACTAGCTTCTCGTTTTCATCCAACAAACATCTAACAACGGCCTGTTCCTTTATCATTGTTACTTTTTTTGCATATCTTTCATTCATTGTTATTTATCTCTCTCCTTCATCGTCTAGGTCTCTCGTTTCCCTTTCCCATGACTCTCAGTCTGAAGAACATCACCCATTCCTTCTCTCCAGAAATGCGGCCTGTCCCGTTGATTTGCTCCAGCTTTTTGTGTCTATATTTTGTTTGAACCAGCATTTGCAGTTCCTTCCTACACAGCTGCTCAAGATGGTCCAATGAAAGGAATTAGGGAAGGAGACTTCATTCTAAGCATGTCAGAATAACAGAGGGGGATTCAAATGTGGGCGTAGAGTCAGAGAGCAGGAGGAATGACAGATGGGGGGGTTACCCGAAATGTCACCTATTCCTTTTCTCCAGAGATGCTGTATGACCTGCTGAGTTACTCCAGCATTTTGTGTCTATCTTCATTCTAAGACTGCCAGAAATCCCTAGATCATGACAATGAATAGGAAAATAACTGTTTTTTTAAATCATAGTTAGTCTGCCTCCAGTACCGTACAATCTGTGTCAATGTTTTATTTTGGTCTAATTAAAAAAAAATAAAATATGCCTAAAAATATTGTTTTACACAACTGTTAGAGTCAGAGATTCAAGAGTCGTGACGCATGCTGGTTGTCCCTTTGGTCCAACACATCCGTCGACCAACATGCCCATCTAGGTCAGTCTCATTTAACGGGCTGTGCCACTGTGGCGACCTAATCTGTGAGTTTAGAAGAGTTTGCCCTCGACTCAAACTTGCAGCATGGTCAACACGTGGTCCTAGGAGGTCCTATGAGGTCACTGGAACTCTCCTTCATGCTTGACGGAAGTTCCCGCATACCTAGCCTCAGCTAGGTCACGGAAAATATTTCAGCACGTTGAAAATGTTTCCATGAGTAAAAATTGTTCGGCATGGTTCTTTGTAACACGTGGTGCAGTGGAGTGGGGTTGCTATGTAGTTACAGGCAGTCGAGGGCAACCGTAGGCAATCTCCTTCGTTGACCAGGCATTGGCTACTGGGAGTTTTCAGGACCAAGGAAAACCGACCGGTCAGTTAAATGCCTGCTAAACTTTATTATAAGTTGTCTGGCTTCTTAAAAGTGTTTCCATTCCTTCTTCCCCCCCCTCTACTCCCTTACCTCCCCTTCGCTCTCCCCCCCCCCCCCCCCAACCCGCTCTCTAAAGGACCATACACTGTGCAGCCGTCTTTTACCTTCCTGTTCATCGCGGGTGTGAATTTCAGACAACACTCCCCCGCTTTCCCTGGCTCCCGCCTTTTGGGGGGGGGGGTCTGTCTGTGTGTGTCTGTGTGTGTCTGTGTGTGATTGGTTGATCCAGCTCGCGGTTTCATCGCTGATGGTTGATGCAGCTCGAGGTTTTCCAGGCGACTGCCCTTGAGCTTGAAGGTCGAAGACACTCTTCTGAATTTGCGGATTAAGTCGCCACAGTGGGTCAGTCCCTTTACCTGTATGTGACCTATCTCTAAAGTCTGAAGTAAAGTCCCATAACGCTCTAAACATCTCGTATCCATGTATCGAGAGTATTCTGACCAGCTGTATCTCTGTCTGGTTTGGGGACTGTGGAGCCTCCGACTGGAAGTCTGTGCAGAGAGTGGTGAGGACAGCGGAAAAAATCATCGGCACCTCTCTCCCCTCAATCGGGGATATTGCGACCAAACGTTGCATGTCTAAGGCCAGCAGTATTATAAAAGACCCCACACATCTCCATCACAGTCTGTTCACTCTGCTGCCCTCGGGAAAAAGATATTGCAGCATAAGGAGCAGAACATCAAGGTTCTGCAACAGCTTCTTCCCACGAGCCATCAGACTCCTGAATGTCATGTAATGGGCTGCCACCATTGTCTATTTATCCTTTTATCCTTTTTATCCATGCCTATCCTTCTGTTAATTTATCGTGTTGCACAGGGAGCCAAATGCAACGGAATTTCGTTTGGAACTGCATACATCAATGTATTTCTAAATAACAATAAAGTTTGTTTGACTTTTGACTTTGACTTGACTCAATCAGTATTCTGGTTCCATCAGTAATCTAGTCAGGTTTTTTGCGATATGCACAAGCACGGTGAGATACAGTTACAGTGGAAAAAGTTGCTTGCAGCAGCATTCCAGATACATAGACTTAGACAAACACACAAAAACAAATTATACATAAATTACACAAAATATGTACCAGAAAATCAAAGCAAAAAAAAACAAGACATTTATGCAAAAAACATAAATAGAAAGAAAAGTCTATGGTAGTGCAAGAGGTGGCACATAGCGTTCCACTGTTGAGCTTTGGCTTGGGTTGTAACAACCTGATATTTGGGGGGAAATAGCTGTTCCTCAGCCTGGTAGTATGCGATTCCAGGCTTCTGTACCACCTGCCAATGGTAATAGTGAGAAGAATGGTGCAGATCCTTGATGATAGATATCATCTTCCTGTGGCAGTGCCTCATGTAGATGCTTCTGATGGAGGGGAGGACCATGCCAGTGATGGACTGACTGAGTCAACCTCAATAGCCTCTTGCATTCCCTTGCATTAAAATTGTCACACCGGATCACAATGAAATCTATCAGGATGTTTTCTATTGTACATCTGTAAAGTTTGCTTTGTGAGTGGGGCTAACTTCAGACAAGGTTTTCTTTAAGCTTGTGCAGATACGACTGTGAAAATACGACTGGCACTGGATATGCATTTGAATTTACATTATGTTTCCCACTTGGCTGATATCTGAGACAGAACATGAACAGCACCTAGCAGACACATTAAAAAAAAACTATTTATTGTCAATAGTCATATATTTGGAATCTGACGCACAATAGGCATGTTGACTTCTACCACCCTCCACTCCCCCCCCCCCCCCCCCCACCCCCACCACCCCCTCTTCCACTCCCACCCTCATCCACCCTCCCAAGAAACCTACGACGGAAGATTCTCTGCTGCATATCAGAGAAATCTTGTTTTTGTGAAGCTTTTGTCTGTGAGCAGTTAGTGTATGTACTGGGTGGTCAGGTCCTACAGGGCTAATACAGATGAAAACTCGTTATCATAAGCCTTACCTTTGTTACAAATTGCTCTGCGCTGCCACTTTATTGATTTAGCATCCGCAACGCTAACCTTTGAAAGCTGTGATCATACATCAACTTTTCCTATTATTTTTGTTGATTCCACGTCTGACCTGCAGTTCAGCGTTCTTGCTTATAATTGCACCTTCCCGAGTTTCAAATTGCTTCCCCCTTCAGCATCTTGAGCTGCAAAGAGTTGCTCCCCTTATTCAAGATCTGAGGATTAATTTAAGATAGGGATCCTATAGGGAAGAGTTGTACTCAAACTTGCAATTATTAAGCAACACTGATAAAGTAAACATGGCCTAAATAGGATCTGCTGCTCATTCAGAATAAACTGAATACTGAGCCAAAAATGCAATAGGTAGAATAATGACAATTGCTTGTTTAAAGGCATTAGAGAGTGTCATAAAATAAGTGGGTGAGGAGAGTTCATGAAAACATCCAAGTGCTTATGGTCCAGAAGGCTGAACATGTGTACACCAATGATCAAGAAGGGGGAAGGCAACCAAAAGAGCCCCAAACCAGAGGTCAGGAAATGTAAGAGATAGGATGTAGGATCACAGGAAAATCAGAATAATTTTGAGATTGGAGTGAAGACAGAAAGGAGTTTGGAGGGTGGGTTAACTAAAATATCCTACAAACGATCGATCCAAGAGGTGACAAAAAACAGAGATGGGTGATGTTTCTGACAGGGAAGATGGCAATCCTTGTGATGCGCTGATTTTGCACAGCACCACAGGTTAGGGGGCAGAGGACATCAAAGTCTGACACACCCTGAAAGAGTGGCTTCGGCAGAATAATGGCGAGCACTGGCTATTTGTGCTATTGGCCAAATGAGTAAATTTTAATAATGAATTAAAATTAACTTTTTATGAAGTGCAGACACGTGAAGCCATATAACTGAGATAGCTCACCTTAAAAAAAAAACAGAACAAATATAGAACAGAAGTAACAAGCAGCTATTGTTGGCATCTGTGTTAATTACACCAAGGCATTTATCATCAATGGTTTGAAGAATGTTTTTTTGCAGCTAATTTCACCTACTGATTTCTCAAAAGCATTTAAATAAGGTTGTGGCTACTTGATGGTCCAATCTTTGCTCTTTCATCATCATTATACTTCACTTAAAAAAATTAATGAACAAGTCTGAAGAAGGGTCCCAAGACCGTAACGTCACCTATTGCATTTCCCCAGAGATACTGCCTGACCCGCTGAGTTACTCCAGTATTTTGTGTCTATCTTCGTTATAAACCAGCACCTGCACATTCTTTCCTGCAGACATTCATTTTAGTTGTTCTCTAAATTAGCGGCTAGAGTCCTGGAACTGTTCACACGGCTCTTATTATTTCAACAACCATGAACCGTGCTTTCTGGAGGACCAATTATAAGCATGGGAGATGTAACTGATAATATTACTTCAAAACTTAAAGTTGAGGGGAGATGGAAGTCAGTGCATGCTTTCCACAATGCGTCACTCATGCACTGTCCCTCAGAGCTATTTTGCTTGACTATCAAAAACAGTGCTGCCCAATTGTAACCTGCACCATCCCCTTCACCCATCATTGATGGGCTCACGGACTTTCATTGCCTCTCAGCCCCAAAGAACAGCACCAGGCTCGATTCTCATTATCAAACCACTTCCAAACATCAACATTTCCATTTCCTAATGCATCGTGATGAAGAATGTGAAGGGAACACATTCATACAAGGAAGAATGTCAGGAGATATTCCACCATTCCCCATTTTGGCGAATGACACAACACTCACTGCATTTGGTTCAAAAGATAAATGCCTCTCTTGGGCCACCTGCAATGTATCTGAGGGGAAGACTGGGCTTCAGCCTCTGCTGCAGGAATCCAGACATTCCATCCAGTTAAGTGGGTAAAATCTTTGGCTTTGAAGCAGGCTATTACAGTCATAGCATTTATAAAGGGCTTTGGCGAGAGCATACCGAGAAAGGTTGTGAGCATTTTAAGTTTCGTTACCTGGGGGAAGAACTCACTTGGCTCAGGGGGGTTGAACAAAGGTTCACAAAGCTTATTCCAACAATGAGTGTGCATCCTATGAGGGGTGATAAGACAGAATGGGCCTGAAATTCAAAGGAATGAGAGGTGATTTCAATTAAACACACAAAATTCAAGGGTTATATAGGTTAAAATGGTTGATTTGATTTTGTTCCTGGATAGAAACATAGATACATATAAAATAGGTGCAGGAGTAGGCCATTCAGCCCTTCAAGCCAGCACTGCCAATAGGATCATGGCTAATCATCTAAAATCAGTACCCTATTCCTGCTTTTTCCCCCTATCCCTTGATTCCATTAGCCCTAAGAGCTAAACCTAACTCTCTCTGGACGGAGTGTCAAAAACCAGAGTATTAGAATCTAAAACCAGGGATGAGATGAAGATATTTTATATTTTCTCTCATGCAATTGTGAACCTTCGTAATCTCCCCCAAGAGAACAAGAAATGGTCAGTTGACCCAAGACTAAGACCGATAGATTTTTAGGCACAAAGGAAAGCAGAGCGCTTTGGGAATATAGAATTAGGAGGTTAAAGCAGAAATTCAGACACTGCTTCTGCACATTTTTTTCATGAAAATAATCACCATGAAAAGTCACAAAATAGGTATTGGAGGTTGGCTAATTGCAAAGTAAGCTGGCATATTTACATGTTTAGTTCAAGATGAATTACACAAATATTTGCAAAGCAGCTCATTTTGATAACTCTTTTTACTCCATTTATCCTAGTCAAGTCTGCTGAAATTGAATAAAAAACAACCTGCCGGAGGAACTCAGTAGGTCAAGCAGCATCTGCTGAGGCAAAGGATGTTCATGACCTAGCATTCCTGCAGCAATTAGATTTATCGCTCCAATTTCCCGATAAATGGAGGCACACATTTCCATGTTGGTGTGGATATTTATAATGAACTTTTTTTCACCTATGTAGTACCGATGTTCTGTGCAACTTTCTCAATCAAAGAGAATAATGAAATGCAAATTCTCGGAATAATGAAAGGCATAGATAGGATGGATGTGGAAAGGATATTTCCACTAGTGGGAGAGTCAAGGACCAGAGGTCAATCTCAGAATTAAAGGGCGCTCTTTTAGAAAGGAGGTGAGGAGAAACTTCTTTAGTCAGAGGGTAGTTAATTTGTGGAACTAATTGCCACAGAGGGCTTTGGAAGCCAAGTCAGTGGATATTTTTAAGGTAGAGATAGGCAAATTCTTGATTAGAACGGGTACAAAGGGTTATGGGGAGAAGGTAGGAAAATGGGATTAGGAGGCAGAGATCAGCCATGATTGAATGGCGGAGTGCACTCGATGGGCCGAATAGCCTAATTATACTCCTATAACTAATGAACGTGAACGTCAATTACTGCTTAAATGGGATGGCAATTATATAAACAAATCAAAAAGTGGTGTTCAAATATCGTATTTATAAAATCATAAAATGGGGGAGGACGTCTTTTGATTGTACGAGCAGATCCATTGTGACGTGATCAGGGAACAAGCAGTTATTTCTTTCCAAGTTTCTTCAGATTTGTGAACACTTTGATTAATAACTCGAGAAATAATGCAGTGATTTTTCAGATAAGGCGATTTTTGATTTCACGGGATAAATCTCTACCGGAATATGTAAACATTTTACCATCTTCATGTAGATGTGATCACACACACACACACAGGGAACTTTTTTTTTATACACAGATAGTGATGGGGGCCTGGAACATAAGGCCAGGGGGTGGTGGTTGAGGCAGACATGATAGTAGTATTTAAGAGGCTTTTAGATAGGTATGTGGAAGCGCAGGTAATAGAGGGATCAGGATCATGTACAGGCAGATGAGATTAGTTTTACGATGCATCATGTTTACAAACATTATGGGCTGAGGGCCCATTCCTGAGCTGAACTATTCTATGTCTATGTCTATTTTACTTTATTGTTCTAGAACTTGTCCTTAGAGAAATAATATCACCTCTTAACATTATTTATAGGTGTAAGTGTGCCTTTAAGAACCAATTTTGCCAACAATAAAAGTGTTCTGTTGATAGCTCTGCTTCTATTAGTTGGTGTTGTAAGTAGGAAAACCAAGGAGGCATCAAAACCACTCCATTAACTCTTTGGGCCTCATCTACTGCTTCATTAGGCGTACAACTTCACAACCGAAGCTCTTTCAAATATGGAGTGGAAATAGATTCAAAGTGGCATAATAAAGTCTTCCATGAATTCTTCCCAGATTCTTCATGGTTGCCTGGGGAATACCCCAGGAGACACTGTGTTTTTAATGCCTCCCCTCTGCTATGCAGAGAGTTTAATTATCTTTTTTGATGATTTTCCCAATCATTAGGTAGTCGGGACATTGTCCTAAGCTCAGGGCTCTGGGTATTTTGTAAATTACCTCACAACACAAAACTTGTACGATGGCGAGGCCGATTTAAAGTGGAAAATTAAAGATGATGCCGATGATGAACTGTACAACACATGAGCCTTGCAAGAGTACGTGGGAAACAATTCAAGCACAAACATACAAATCACTTAATGCTGTAGTAACTCAGCGGGGCAGGCAGCATCTCTGGAGAGAAGGAATGGGTAACGTTTCGGGTCGAGACACTTTAGTCTGAAGAAGGATCTCGACCCGAAACGTCACCCATTCCTTCTCTCCATATATGCTGCCTGTCCCGTTGAGTTACTCCAGCATTTTGTATCTATCTTCGATTTAAACCAGCATCTGCAGTTCTCTCCTACACATACAAATCACTTTGTCACTGTTGTTAGAAATAATTGCTTTCTTCACCTTTACATTGCTGACATTAGTCACATTTATATCTCTGACTGCAATTCTATTGTAAAATCATTATTTTGTTAAATTGTGTATAATGTAATGATAGCTGATCATATTATAATAAACGAGACAACCATATAAAGGTCTTGCACCAAACTTTGGTTCCAAATAATAGACCGTAGAATAGAATTACACAGTGATAAGTTTAATTATAGTTGAAGCCTTCACATTCCTTTTCAATTGGGAATAATTAGGTAAATCAAAATACTTGGATGCAAAACTATCTGCTGGTTGAAGATAATTTGCAAAAATATGTTGTTGGATGCTGGTTAATGGCTAGATAGTGACACTATCATATGGGATAATGGCTAGATAGTGACACTATAATTATTAATCAGTTATATAGATTGATTTCCAACTGCAAGATTATGCCATCAAGTGTTATTCATAAATAACTCAGTTATTTTATTTAAATGATGGATAGAATTTGAAAATCCCAACCGGATTGTTTGATTCAATGAGTCAGGAAGAATTGGGATCACAGGGAAGATGGCCCATTCTGCACATCACTACCATGGTGGCACTTTAAAAGCACTATCCAACTCATCCTCAAACCTGTTCTTCCCAACTCTACTTTAAAAAAAAACCAATATGTATAATTTTAGCCAGAGGTAGGGTGCCAGAAGACTGGAGAGTGGCTAATGTTGAATGAAGGAAGATCGTAAGAGCCTTAAGAGAGAATGCAAAGAAAACCTGGAAACTACAGTTGTGTAGGAAGGAATGCAGATGCTGGTTTACACCGAAGATAGACACAAAATGCTGGAATAACTCAGCGGGACAGGCAGCATCTCTGGATATGGTGACCTGAAACCTCACCCATTCCTCTGAACCAGAGATGCTGCCTGTCCCGCTGAGTTACTCCAGCATTTTTGTCTATCTTCTGGAAACGATAGTAGTTAGGGATGATGGATTAAAAAGGAGATTGGGTTTTTAAATGGTCAGTGTGCACCAGGGGGCAAAAAGGTCTGTTTTCACACTGTATGATTCTGACTATCATAATGGCCATTTAATACTGCACAATAGTTGGATATATAAGTGGAAATGGCCATCACTGCCATGTCAGAAATAATTAATTATGTGCAAAGCCTTATACAAGATTTGTTCTGGACTTTGCCAAGCTCCTTGACATATCTTTCATGCAGTGTGGCAGGGCTGTCAATGCATCAGGCATTTTATTGTCACTATCCATATACCAACTAAGTCAAAGCTAGTTATGAAATTAGTTGAGCACTGACAAGTTATGTCAACAAAATTGAAGTACATGTTTGTGTGTGTTGGCTCCGATCAAATGAATACAGGTTGGTAGGTCAGTGAATAGTTGTCAGTTATGTCAAATTAAACCCCAGTTCAGTATTTGCTATTTCAGTTGATACAAAGCACAGGTGCAAGGCTTAAAGTTTGTCACAGGAGCAAAATTAGGCCATTTGGCCCATCAAGTCTATACTGCCAATCAATCATGGCCGGTTTATTTTTTCCTCTCAGCCCAATTCTCCTGCCTTCTCCCCATAACCCCTGACACCCTTACTAATTAATAAGTTGAATGTGGCTTCTCAACCTGAAATGTTGCCTATTCCTTTGCTCCATAGATGCTGCCTCACCCGCTGAGTTTCTCCAGCATTTTTGTCTACCTAAATGCTTTGTATCTAAAGTGACTTCAATGGAATTTAAACAAATTTTCACCCTGGATCTTGATGTTCCTCACTTTGGAAATAACAACTTTCCCGTTTCTAATTTTGCAGTGCAGATTTTAAAGAACTTCCAGATATCAAATTTATTCCAATTACAAAGAGAGGAATTTGAGAGAGATCTGAGGATGTGTGTACTGAGTCATTTCATACAATGCTGCAGCTTACATGCTGTCTGTGTGCATTCAAAAATTACATATTACCATTTTCAGTGCTTGGTCATAGCATGTGAGACACTATTCCATCACCTCAGAATTATATTCTTTCAACTGTCTACTTACTGAAATCTATAGATGTATATTCAACAAAACTAGTTGATTCAGAGCTCGAATTGCATGGAGGTGATTAACTTGTTAATTTACCAATAACCTTACTTTAACGTGAAGATCAGTAGGGTACCCATTATTATTTAAAAATTGAATTGTTCTTAACCAAAATGAAGTAACAAGTAAGCTAGTACTATCGTACTCTCAATGAAAAGCTGCAGTAAGTAGAAGCACAAGTTACACAATTGGAATTAGTGTTTGATATGTATTATTGATGCTGCATACCCATTGCAAATATGCCTCCGTGCAAGGAATATGAGATTACATGAATAGCTTTGTTGCAGAGGCACCAGGATCTATTGAATCCATAGGTTTTGCAAGGGAAACATTTGAAACAGTGAAGGAACTTCAAGATCTTCCTTTTTACCTACCTTCAAATCTATTTTACTTCGGAGTCACGTGAGTGACTATGTGAAGAAGACCCCGCCTGGCGCTGGAACGGCATTACGTCGTCGCTGTCGGCAACGAAAGAGCTGCAGAGCGCAGCTCCACACAGCGGTAAGGAACCGGCCCGCAGGTAAGAAAGTTTTACAAAATTTTGGGCGAGGTTTCAGAACTCCGTAGCCTGGTGGGTAAACCAGGAGGAGTTAGAGGAAAAAATAAAATGGAGAAGGCCAAGAAACAGCGGGTAAAACGTGCGTCCCGGGGTGCAGAAGAGTCGGGACAGCAGTTTAGTGCGGAGCCGGTTCCGATACCAGCGGCCGTTGAAACACCCGTTAGTGAGGCTTTGGTTGCTCCACAAATGGAAACTGTAGAGGAAATCCCAGTGCCTCAAAAAAGTAAAAGAAAAGCTGCAGGGCCTGGGTTTTCAGAGGACTCTGATTCTGAAGGTCCAGAAAAGAAGGCCTTATGGCTTAGGATGGACCAAATGGAGAAAATGCTCCAGACTATAATCAACCAAGGGTCTACGAACCCAGAATATTCCCAGGCAGCCCCTGAGGGGGTTCCATATCGTGAATATGGTGCCAATTCAAATTGGGAATTTGAAACCCCAGTGCCTGGGTATGGACTGGAGGAAGTCTCCTTTGAACAAGTTTCAGGAGTACCAGGGCTGTATGAGACAGACCCTGCAAGTGGTGTTTGTGGTCCAGAGGACACACCACAATTCAAATATATGGATCCAGGTGTGCCTGATGTGGCACAAGACTTTGCTATACCTGGAGGAAGTGGTGAGGCCATGGAAGAAAACCTGGCGGCCAATATTAATTATATGGTCTCTCACCCGCTTCAAGAGGCTGTTATGGTTGAGACAGCAGAAATATATAAAACACCGATCAATTGTGCCTCATTGAAGGTACCTACGGTGAATTCAGTTGTTTGGGCGCCTATGTCATCAATTATGCGGGCGCAGGAAATTCGATTTCAAAGAGTCCTCAAGCTGATTTCAGCTGGCATTACTGCATTTGGCAGACAAGTGGAAGGTTGTGGAATGACCAAAGTGCAGAAACATATGTTGGCCTTATTTTGCAACTCATTTTTTGAGATTAATTGCATGAGGAAGATTGCCATTCGACCTCTGTTACATCCAAGATTTGCAGGATTGTGTAAACCAAGCAATGTTCAAACTCCTGGGTTTTTGTTCGGAGAGGATTTGTCTAAACAAATTAAAGAAATGGATGAAGACGCAAAAACTTTTGGTCGTATGAGACCCTTCAACTTTGGCCAGAGATGGTCTGGCTATTCAAGGAAGAGATTTGATTTTGGAGCTGGTACAAGCCGAGGCAGGAGTATGATAAGGAGGAATTTCCAGCCAACACAGCCGAATGTACACCCATTCCTTGGGAAAAGGAGATCATCTCGTCCAGCTGGAGAGGTACATAAACATTATCCCATAAAAAAGGAATGCTGGGATGGGCCACAGATTGGCGGTAGACTCCAAATGTTTTATAAGGAATGGGACAATATTACAGTTGATCGTGTGGTATTAGACACTGTACAAGGATCTACCATTGATTTTGTGGAAGGTATGGTTCCATTGGGACAGTATGACCCTAGTCATCCTTTAAGGTTCTCCGAGTTTGAGGTTAATCAAATGGACAAAGAGATTAAGAGTTTGAGTAAAAAAGGTGTTATCGAGAGAACAGGAGAGGATCCACAACAAATTATATCAAACATTTTCCCCAGACTGAAGAAAGATGGGGGTTGTAGGATCATTTTAGATCTCACTTTTTTGAATACATTTGTCCAGTATAAACATTTTAAAATGGACACTTTCTACACTGCAATGCAGTTGGTATCAACAGGTTGTTATATGGCTACAATAGACTTGAAGGATGCATATTATTCGGTCTCAATTCGTCATGATTTTCGCAGGTATTTAAAGTTTAAATGGATGGGACAGCTGTGGCAATACAAAGCTTTGCCAAATGGATTAAGTTCAGCACCTAGATTGTTCACTAAATTGTTAAAAACCAGCACTTGCACTGTTAAGGGCACAAAAACACATCGTTATGGCTTACCTAGATGACATTCTAATTGTCAATGCTAATCAGGAATTAGCTGGGGAATCAGTCTCAGCAACTATTAGCTTGTTGGAGAAGTTGGGGTTTCTGATCCATCCAACAAAGTCTAAGTTACAGCCGTCCCAAACCATTGAATATCTGGGGTTTCTGATTAACTCAGTCACCATGTTGGTAACTTTACCAATGAATAAGGAGTTAGATTTGACAGATGTATGTCAAAAATTGATTAACAAACCTTATCCCTCCATCCGAGAGGTTGCCAAGGGTATTGGTAAATTGGTAGCAGCATTTCCAGCAGTAGAATTTGGTCGGTTACATTACCAGAATCTTCAAAGGGCAAAAACTAAAGCACTAATTCAGCGAGCAGGCCATTTTGATAGGCCAATGCAATTGCCTAAGGAAGCTTTATCGGAATTACAATGGTGGATTGAGAATGTTCCACAAGCTGCTAAAAACATTTTAGTTCATCAGCCAGTCGTGGTATTACAAACTGACGCAAGTTCTCTCGGATGGGGGGCTACGGACAATGAGACCAGCTGTGGAGGCAGATGGGCTGTCCAAGAGGATTTATTGCTCCAAACATATGGTATTAATTATTTGGAGTTACTGGGAGCATTCTATGGATTAAAAGCTTATTGCTCTTCATTAAAGGATTTACATGTCCAAGTACAAATAGATAATACCACAGCTGTGGCATATATCAATCACATGGGTGGTGTCAGATCAATTCCATGTGATCATCTGGTAAACCAGATATGGCAATGGTGTATTACAAAAAATATTTGGCTTTCAGCTATTTATCTCCCAGGAAGAAACAATGTTGTGGCAGACAAAAGATCACGGATATTTAAAGACAATACAGAATGGATGTTAAATCCACAAATTTTCAAAAATATTGTCAGTCGGTATGGAGTACCGGACATTGATCTGTTTGCATCTAGATTGAATCACCAATTGCCGAAATACGTGTCTTGGGAACACGATCCGGGGGCAGTAGCGGTGGATGCTTTCTCGCTACACTGGGGGGATACGTTCTTTTATGCTTTTCCCCCATTCTGTCTCATTGGGCAATGTCTCAAGAAAATAGCGCAAGACGCTGCCAAAGGCATTTTGGTGGTGCCAAATTGGCCCACACAGTCATGGTTCCCATTGATGCTAGAAATGATTATCGAACCATGTATGGTTATTCCCAGTTGCGACAATCTGTTGACACAACCAGTAACAAAAGAAATTCATCCATTGCATGATCATATGAATTTGTTAATCTGCAGGTTCTGACCAGACCATTGCAAGAGTTTGAACTGTCGGACAGGACCATGGATGTTATAGATGCAGCTTGGAGGACTAGCACTAAAAAACAATATATGTCGTATATAAGAAAATGGGAAGCCTTTTGTACACAGTCAAAGATATCTTATCATTCTGCTAACATTTCAAATGTATTGGAGTTCCTTGCTGGGTTGCACTTTGATGAACATTTGAGTTATAGTGCCATTAATTGTGCTCGGAGTGCATTGTCATCCTATTTAGGACAAATTTCGGATCGAGATTCAGTTGGGTCTCACCCATTAGTATCCCGATTCATGAAAGGTATTTTTAATAAAAATCCTCCCAAGCCCAGATATACAGAAATTTGGGATGTTAGCATTGTTCTCACTTTGCTTAAACAATGGACTCCAATTAATTCAATGTCTTTACAGAACTTAACATTCAAGGTGGTTATGTTAATGGCATTGGTATCAGCTCAAAGAGTACAGACTTTGCAATTGTTAAGGTTGGATTGCATGCATGTGACTTCAGATAACATTGTGTTTTATGTCTATGACTTGATCAAACAAAGCAGACCAGGGAAAACTGGAATGAAGGTAATGTTTAAAGCATATCCTATTGATGAAACGTTGTGTGTAGTTAAGCATTTAACTCAATACATGGAGGTAACCAAAAGTCTCAGAGGTTCTGAGAAAGCGTTATTAATAACACACAAAAAACCACATACAAAAGTTTCAGTTCAAACCATTTCTAGATGGTTAAAACAGGTTTTGGGTCTAGCAGGAATAGACACTGATGTGTTTAAATCTCACTCCACTAGGGCAGCAGCTACGTCCGCGGCGAAGGTACAGGACGTACCACTCGATCAAATTTTAGAGGCCGCGGGGTGGTCTAGAGAAGAAACTTTTTCAAAGTTCTACAATAAACCCGTTGTCACGGTGCCAGGATTTGGACACGCAGTACTGGGTTCCCTTTGAATGCTTGCTTTGTTTATATTATCGATTTATATTATCGATTTATGTTACCATTTACATCATTTATCAATTGTTGTAATTTTCCCCTGCAATAGAGGGGTTCTTATTTTAAAAAAGTTGTTCTTTTTTATAATTAAAGGACTTATTACATAAAATATAACAATGTGTTAAAATATTTTTACTCACTACTGTTTTGACCAAACAGAGAGTCGTATGAAATGAGTTTACGACATGGAAAACACAGGGCTTTAAAATCTTCACGTAGTCACTCACGTGACTCCGAAGTAAAATAGTGAGATTAAACGAGAACTTACCTGTTCGAAGTTTGATCTTTATTTTATGAGGAGTTACGATGAGGGATTACGTGCCCTCCACTCCCAACCCTCATAATATAAATGATCATCTGGTAGTTCTAGTCTATTTTGAGCCTTACTATTTTACTCCGGCTATTTGGTTCTGTGTTTTTCATGCCGCTGCTTTGAAGTATGCCGTTCCAGCGCCAGGCGGGGTCTTCTTCACGTAATCCCTCATCGTAACTCCTCATAAAATAAAGATCAAACTTCGAACAGGTAAGTTCTCGTTTAATCTCACTATTTATCTGTCTCTATACATCTCTGTATCTATTCTATACTCTTCATGTGAACTGGAACTGCAAATTATTTTCTCCTGTTGTGGGTGTGCACAAAATGGGTTCCTCCTTACAAAGCTACATCTTTAGTTCTGAATGAGGAATCCGAGTGAAATCACAAGCAGTGTGTCATCCAGCAGGGACATTCCCTGTGGTACTTTGACTAACGATTGAAGTAGATGGAAAACAACAGGCAAAATTGAGATTGAATGTATACGTGGATATTTTACATTTCTGCTTTATAAATTTTGAACAGAAAATTTTATAGAAGTTCCCCATGAAAGAGCGACAGTAGATAACGGGAAACAGAAAGGTGCTTAATGGTCTGAGCGGTTAGCTTCGTTCCTCAGGAGTCTGTGAATTCAGCTTTACATAGTTACAACAAATAGATTTGGAATAGCCAATAGTAATCAAGGTAATTAACCCAGAGAGAAATGCAGTAAGAGCTTTGTTTTGAAATTTAAATGAACAATTCTATTTGACAATGTTTGCCCTCAATAAAAACGAGTGCAATATTTCTTAAATCAATAATACTCAATTTGCAAAGGATAATTACCCTATGCATTTTTATGATGTTGAAGTGGAATATCAGTTGAGTTTGCGTTGACCTGCTATTTTCCATTTAATTACATTTTTGGTGTATCTAACTAGAAGGTAAAGATGCTTACTTATTAACGATTTTCCAAGTGCCTCCTACCATGCAGCTCATAAAACACAATCAAATTTTGGAAAAAATGCAGCACGTCCAATTTGTGAACCTTCTCTCCTCATCCTGAATTTCTTCTTGGTAGGTTACTGCGAGAGAGTTCAGGTTATTGATGTGTGACTACATACAATGTGCTTGTTATTAACTAATGGAGTGGAAACCTAAGCATCCTTGCAACAGATGGTGCTAAGAAGACTTTTTTTAAAGCAGCAGGGTTGTTTGCAATCTATCTATATTTCATTATAGATAACTGTGAGATGCTCTGAGACTCAATTAGTACCAATTATTTAAAAAAGTAAATGTGTGCCAAAATAGGGATAAATGTACAAAATCCTCATGCACAGCGTTGAAGATTGCATGCTGTGCAGGAGCTATTGAAATTTACAGAATTACTGCGATTTTCAGTGTGTTCACAGCATGTGAGGCTCCATTCCACAACTTTGAATGGCATTCTCCAAACCAGATCCATTTATTGCAATGGCTGCAGGACCTGTACAGTTAAACAAATTAAATTTCATTGTCAGTTTCAACATTCCCCCACCCACGAGATTACCCTAACGTGGCAATATCTCCTTTTCTTTTCAATTATTACGCCTGATTTTGCTTTCAAGGCGGTAATTGAAGCATCTCCATTTAAATGCCTTGTCCATCCCTCAATGTCCATTTTAAAAGTCAACAGGTACCTCTACTTCCTGATTCTCACTGTGAAAGATGAAGAAAGAAAACAATAAACTCTCCATGTAGCCATGTGTGCAGGAAGTTCCAGAACAAGGGGTCACAGTTTAAGGATAAGGGGGAATTCCTTTAGGACCGAGATGAGGAAAACATTCTTTACACAGAGAGTGGTGAGTCTCAGGAATTCTCTGCCACAGAAGGTAGTTGAGGCCAGTTCATTGGCTATATTTAAGAGGGCGTTAGATGTGGCACTTGTGGCTAAAGGGCTCAGGGGGTATGGAGAGAAGGCAGGTATGAAATACTGAGTTGGATGATCAGCCAATGATCACATTGAATGGCGGTGCAGGCTCGAAGGGCCAAATGGCCTACTCTTGCACCTATTTTTCTATGTTTCTATGTTTCTATGGAGTTGACTAAGAGATGGAAGATTACATTAATGAAGAAAGGAAATGTTGACAGTTGAAAGGAAGAGCACCTAGGAAGCAATTCGGAGTAGGAATAAGACTTGTGGCTTCTCAAACTTGCCCCAACATTCATTACGATCATGGCAGTTCTATGTTGGCCTCGATTCCTCCTTAGCTGATCGATGCTAGCCTCAATTCTTCCCCAATTTATCTTCATTTAAGAAACACCTTAAATGTTTCTAATGATCTAGGCATTAAAACCAGTCGGTTAAGAAGAGGGAGGGTGAAGAGGAGGGGGAGAGAGTGCTGGAAATGAGGGGAAATGAGCTGCGCCTGCGCAGTTTGGAGCTATGGGTGAGTGGTGGAATATTGCATTGGGGGAATGGGTTGCGTTGGGGGACCAGGACCCCCATGTGACAGGGACCCAATGGGTCCCACTTAGTCTAGTATTATGTGAAAAATATGATTAGAAAATTCTGACATTTAATTGACATACAAGAAAACTGTACCATCCCAATATGTTTACATATAGAACAAAATATAATATCAAATTAGCTCTAATTAACACTAATAAGCTGATGAAAAAATTCTGGTCACAAATGCATGGGTTTGTTCATGTTCAGTAAAGAAATTCACACCAGCAATTTAAGGGATACTTTGCTATTATATCAATGTCTGCATACTTTTAGAAGCTGCAAATAAATTGCTGAAGAGTGAAGAACAGCAATTCTTATTCTGAATGTACTAATGGGCTCCTTGACTCAATGTGCATTGTTGAGCTTTGTAGGTACTGATGTGCAGTGTAGATTTTGTCAAGTTCAGCTTCTGTTTGTCATGGTGATGAAATACGACAGAAAGCCAATGTTAAGGTGGCAGTAAATAGACCAAAGCTTTTTGAGTGATGTAGATAGATTATTGAAGCAGAAATGTGATCACTTCAAGTATCTTTTGATCACCTTGTCATATTTTATGTGATCCTATTTCAAATGACAAAACAATTTACTACAGAGCGCTGAGAAGGATAGCGAGTTGTCTCTCCACTTTGAACTGTACATCCTAGGATGTGGATCCCTAGCATTACGTACAGCACAATTAATTTCCAAATGAGAATTAGCAAGCACTGCAGAAAAATGTATTTGCCAACTTGAAAGATAATTTTAAGCAAAAATCACAACAGATCTTTGCAGTTGCCGAGGAGAATTGATTGGAGAAGATGAATTAATTCCTATGACGATCTTCACCCATCACTCCGAATCAATGGTTTGCCAGCAGTACAGTAGAACATTTCCAAGGAGCTCATTCTCTTTTCATCAGGCATCTGATTACATATTGCCAAGAGACTGTCCGAGAGCAGGCTGCTTCACTATAAGGATCCGGATAGGATCATAGCCAAACATCTGGACATTCACTTTGAGGTGACATTAACCCAGGATTACAACAACTTCCCCATTTGCAAATTCATTTTGATCCACTGCATCCAGGAGAAACATTCCCTCTTCCTGGCCTGTAGCTTCACTCCAGTTCTGAACTGTTGTGACTCCCAAGTCAACAAAACCTGCAGTTCTCAACATGAGGTGATTATACGTACGGAACATCTCAAGGCTTTGCATCATGCAAGAATCTCAGGATAAATCATCTCTCTAGTATGCATTCACTTTTTAATTGAAAGGTAAATTAGATGGGTGCATAGCAAACTGCTAAATCAGTCAGTTTCCACACTCTCGCTAAATGGAATTGAAAATCACCCCTCTGTACAAGTTTTCATTTGGATTGAGCCAGAAACGCAGGAAATTAGAGATAGCAATTTACAAAACACAAATCGGATTCATTAAATCCAAGTAAAATGCCTCACTGATAAAATTGAGATCTGTCCGGTGCTGTTTTGTTTGACTCAAACTTTACGAAAGTAGTTGAACGAGTGAAAAATGCTGCAATTATCAACTGATCTGTAATGAGGTTTAAATAAATTGCTGTTCAGGAAAATATTCCATTACAGCCAAGGCCCAGCATAGCATCCACAATTACAAATCCTAGAGAAATTCCAAAGCAACACTGCCTGCCACTGGAAGAGGGGATAGTTCCATCATCCAGCCACATTTAACGCAGTGATGATACCATTTAGCTAACAAATGACCTGAAACAAAGGCAGGACAATATCCTCAGCAGGGCTTAAAGTAAGCAGAAGTCGGAAGAAGGGACACAACCAAGAATGTCACGTATCCATATTCTCCACAGATGCTGGCTGACCCGCTGTTCAACTGCAGCACTTTATGTCCTTACAGTAAGCAGAGTCTACTGAACACACAGAGTCAATTTGCTCAACACGCCAAATCTATTTGAACTGGGTTTCTACACATTGAATGGTAATAACAGGAAATGAGAATGAAATGGACAAAATATTAGCAATTACTTTGGTTCTACATTTCCTCAGTAAACCATGATTGCAAAACTAATCTGCACCACAAACAAAAGTCAAAGCATTCATGAGTATCTAATAATTAAAAAGTGATCAAATAATTAAAAATGTGGAGTTTCTTGGCTGGGTAAGAAAATGTAATTTTATAATTTTAGAGACTCATGCCCCAAGATGGAAATTAGAGATAGCAACTTACAAAAGAAACAAATTAAATGCATTTGTTTCATTTTTTTCACTTTTTACTTTTTTTACCAGTCTTCTTTAATTCAAATTGCATTATCATGCGATAGGAACGGAATTAGGCTATTCAGCCTATCAAATTTATCAAGTTAGACTATTATCTGAATGGTGGCTGATTAGGAAAAGGGGAGATGCAACGAGACCTGGGTGTCATGGTACACAAGTCATTGAAAGTAGGCATGCAGGTGCAGCAGGCAGTGAAGAAAGCAAATGGCAAGTTGGCATTCTTAGCAAAAGGATTAGAGTACAAGCGCAGGGAGGTTCTACTGCAGTTGTACAGGGTCTTGGTGAGGCCACACCTGGAGTTTTGCGTACAGTTTTGGTCTCCTAATCTGAGGAAAGACATTCTTGCCATAGAGGGAGTATAGAGAAGGTTTGCCAGACTGATTCCTGGGATGGCAGGACTTCCATATGAAGAAAGACTGGATTGACTCGGCTTGTACACGCTGGAATTTAGAAGATTGAAGGGGGATCTTATAGAGACTTACAAAATTCTTAAGGGGTTGGACAGGCTAGATGCAGGAAGATTGTTCCCGATGTTGGGGAAGTTCAGAACAAGGGGTCACAGTTTAAGGATAAGGGGGAAGTATTTTAGGACCGAGATGAGAAAAACATTTTTCACACAGAGAGTGGTGAATCTATGGAATTCTCTGCCACATAAGGTAGTTGAGGCCGGTTCATTGGCTATATTTAAGAGGGAGTTAGATATGGCTAGAGGGATCAGGTGGTATAGACAGAAGGCAGGTACAGGATACTGTTGGATGATTAGCCATGGTCATATTGAATGGCAGTGCAGGCTCGAAGGGCCGAATGGCCTACTCCTGCACTTATTTTCTATGTTTCTATGTTTCCTCCACCATTGATTGATCTATCTCTCCTTCCTACCCACCTTCTCCTGCCTGCTCTCAAAATATGATTAATTATTAAATTAATTTTAATCCCCATTAAATTTTCATCCTCTTCATTGTATTTAATGTCTGCACATTGGACTGGTTCACATTAAACTTAGCCCCACTTCATGGTGCCTCCTATACTAGCCCTGCGACCAATCTAATGTTTACAATAGCACATCTTCCAAGGTCCCACTGGCATTGCTGTAGCAGCCCCTCTACAAGGATGGTGCACCACAAGCAGCAAATAGACCACAGGCGTTGACAAGTAAGGCCCATTCACTCACCCCACCCTGTGAAAAGGACTTGTTGGTGTTCATCCTGAATGTCTCTGATCATCGTACTCATTTGGAAGCACTTTAAAAAGATTAAAGATTTAGAAATGATCAAAACCATGAAAATGGTAATGTACATGAAAGTGCTATTGATTAGTTAAAACATAAAAATGCATTGCAATAAAGCAAAGCAAGCGAAACATCATGCCGTAACCTTTTAAATGGAGTGGATAACTTCCTGGTGTGACTGAGGATGGAAAGGGAGCGGTGGTGCATGTCAAACTGACCTCTGTTCTGGAGCACAGACAGGGAGGTTCCAAACCTACAGTCAAGCGTTTTGCAACAAGTCAATGCAATAGCTGGATCATCATTCCCGTCTTCCAAAATCCAGTTCCACTGCATTCGCTGAAGCAAAGTTGGAAAGTAAAATACATTACAAGAACGGGTGTTAGATGCAAAGATGATTTTCAGTCTGTGTATTTCTAAGATGCGTGAACTACGTACATGTCATTAGTCTCCTGCGGAAGGCTGGGAAAAGGCCACTTTAGAAGAAATGTGTGCCGAGGATCCCACAGCAACTGGAACTTGTCAGAGAAGCAAACGGCAGTACAATTCCTTGCACGCTGCTTTTGTGTGAAACCCAACGCTTGGGGCAGTGCCATTTCCAGGCAGAGATAACAGATGAATTACCCAATGTTAATTCAGGCTGAGATCTACTAGGTCACTGTGCACAAACTTTCAAATCATCCAAATGTCCCCACGATGTAAAATTAGCCAAAATTGTGGAGGTATTCCATTTAGACAATCCTGTCCATCAGGAGATTCACTGTGGTTCTATGGAGTCAGTTTAGTTCATTGTCATGTGACGCCTTTGTTGTGTGCTAACCAGTCATTATGTGCAGCTCAGAATTCTGAGACAAATTCAGACAATATTGCATTCACATTTTTTAGAAATTACATAAAATGTAATCCTTTTGTCTTTATATTGTAAGTTAACAAGGCCTTACTAAAAGTGGTGAATTTCAAGGTGCTTTTGGCGGACATTATTCATTGGACATTAATGAAAGTGAAGCCATTCACAAAGAAAGTTAGCAGACAATCTGATGAGAGAGACAGACCCAGCCAGCCAGGTCCCTGAAAAATTACTATTCATATACTCATCGCTTACAGTTGCATCCCTGTTGCCTGCTAAACTTGTACGGGTGTTGAAGATAGAATCATTGTAGAATTCAGGCTTGCTTCCCAGTTGCTTCACTTAAAAGGAGAAATAATACATCACAGTGAGTCGGAAGCTTCATCATAAACAAACAAAGCTGGCCATGGGAACAAAGGCAGGTAGTTAATTCTGGCACATGACAAAGCCAAGATTCTTGACAGTATCCATCTCTCACAAAACAATTCATATTTCCATCTTTTATTGTTATCGTATTAAAGCCAAGTCATTTTGAATGGAAAGAATATTAAAGATTGGAAGATATAATCTTAAAATCTCCTGGGCAAGACGAGTAGGCCAAACTTTCTCTCCGTAATTTGGCAAATAAATGTAGGCTGTCTGCAGCCATTGTGTGTGTGTAATGTTGGTAGACTTGTTGCTTAAATAACAAGGTTAGTTTGGCAGGTTTTGATGGAGTCCGCCCGAGCCTAACGGCAGCCGCAGTTGTCAATGACTTCAGTCAGAAGCTCAGCAGCTCCACAACCTCTGTCTTTAATTGCAATTTCGCACCATTTTCACCAATGCTCTCCAGTAGATGATACATACAATCCCACACTCTGTAGGCTGCGGTATTGCTTATTTGTTATCTCGTTAATGAAAGATGAAGCGCCTGGCTGGGTAATGACCATATCACACGTTTGCACTCACTGCAATTAAATGCTGGAAATGACCTTCTCACTACTACCTGTACAATATCTCACCAGAGTGGGCATTAATCACAACGCTGTATACTCTTTGAAGCTCAGTCCAAGGACAGCATACTTGTTCACAGCATCCTTCATAGAGCATTCGCCTCTTCAAGTGATGGCACCATGCCATCAGCAACCTGAAAACTAGGGCAATTTAATATCAATGCATCAGAAACTTTTAATGGAATTCAATGGAGAGAAATGCTAATATTCACTACAAAACCAAAGCCTTAACAGAGGGTGGAAATTTTAAGCTTGGCAGAGGCACAGTAGAGTGAGATCAGATTTATTTGCATTCATTCATAAAATGGAGGCGTCACAGGCAAGGCCGATATTTATTACCTGCCCTCCAATGCCCTTGAGAATGTGCTGAGAGGCGGCTCTTGGAAACATGACAGCTCCACATGTCACTGATTCTCACACGGCAACAGCTCTGCAAATAGTTCTGTTTAGTTTATTGTCACTTGTACCGAGGTACAGTGAAAAGGTTTTGTTACATGCTAACCAGAAAGACAATACATCAAGTCAAGTCAAACCAAGTCAAATAAACTTTATTGTCATTTAGAAATACATTGATATATGCAGTTCCAAACGAAATTATGTTGCATTTGGCTCCCTGTGCAACACGATAAAGTAACAGAAGGGTAGGCATGGATAAAAAGGATAAAAGGATAAATAGACAATGGTGGCAGCCCATTACATGGCATTCAAGAGTCTGATGGCTCGTGGGAAGAAGCTGTTGCAGAACATGATTACATGATTACAATTGAGCCATTCACAGTGTACAGATACATGATAAGGGAATAACATTTAGTGCAAGGTAAAGCCAGTAAAGTCCAATCAAAGATAGTCCGCGGATCCCCGATGTGGTAGATAGTAGTTCAGGACTGGTCTCTGTAGCAATGCTACAAAATTTTGAGATTTAAAAAATCAAGTCTGCAATTGATCCCATCAGATAAAGCATAAAAAGAAGTTTAATTTGACACCTAATTCACTTTCACATCTTCAGTATTAAAAAAGTTATGGCCATTCCCATACTCAGAAATTAGCATCTTGTTTCCTATTGCTTTTCCATTGACTTAACACAGTGATCAAGGACAGTCAAAAGCCCATAACTTTCTTAAAAATTAAGAGAACTGAATGAAATTTTCAGTTATTATAGATTGAAGCATTCTGAAACAAATATGAAACAATCTTACTTGGATGACGTGAAATTAAAGCATATAATTAGTTAGTTACCTAATTGTAGCTAATTACAAAATTCAAATACTAGATCTAAACATCTATCCATTTCTTAAGAAAAGTTTAACATTTTTAAAAAGCCTAAGTGTCCAAATAACATTCACACAAGAATTCAAAATAATAACATGATTTTTAAATCTCATTGTCATGAATTTATAGGCCAAATGGAAGGAATTTAGTGTTTAATTCCTGTAAATTAATGGCCATTTAAATAATCTTGAAAGTGGGATTTTGTGGAACATGATCGATTGGACCGTTGCGGTTGCGGTGAATTTAAACCCCACATCGGCAGGAAAAATACTGTTCGTATGGGTCCTAAGTCACCTTTTCGCAACATGAAATTTTGATTAAAGGCACCCTAAGAAGCAAGTTGATATGAAAAAATAAACAGTGTACATTGCCTTGTCCCCTTCGTGAGATCCGTCCCCTTGTAGGTGTTGTCGTCATTAGTAGATTATTTTAATTTTACTCCTGCTATTAAATTATCCAGCGCTAATTTTAATAAATTTAATAAAACGGCAGTCAAAGCATTTGAATAGTCTGAAGAAAAATCACATTTTAAACCCGCCCACCCTCTCAAAGGTGCCAAAGTCGCACACACGGCCAGTGACAGAACTGCAGCGCCGCTGAATGTAAATTTTGTAACATACCTATTCTCTGGTTGTGGTGGGTTTGGGTCAGTCACCTGGAAACAGCTGGGAAGAAACTGTCATTGAATCTGGAGGGATACGTTTTCACACTTCTATACATTTTGCCCAATGGGACAGGGACATCTGTGGGTTGTTTGTAGTTTGTTTGGTTGTTTGTTTTTTTGCTCAAAGTCCGCGAGCATTGCCGCTGTTCATTTCACTGCACATCTCATATGTGTATGTGACGAATAAACTTGACTTGAGTAGGTAGGCTGAGGCTCAGCTAGAGTGCAGCGTCATACTGAGGCCAAACCAAGCAAGGCCGACAGCCTTCCTTCCCTCAAGGAGACTAGTAAACTAAATGGGGCTTTGAAGCAATTAGCTTTAAAGCTTTAGTGTTCCTGTCTCTTTAATTAAATTTCTGGGTGCTGTAGGGAGTTTAAATTACATTTCCAGATCATTATTCCAAGTTTTTAAATACTAATACAATAACACACCTATTATGTTCACAAGCCTCCAATGCAAACATGGCCCAAATCTTCCAATGAAAGTCATACAAGGTGCATGACAGGACAGCAATCCATAATGCCCCAGTCCACCCAGTGGTTAAAAGCCACCAGCCTTTCAGTTTAAATTTTAGAAGTGTTTTTGATACAACCTACCTGATGCAAAGTACTTGCAAAACAAGTTTAAAAAATATATTACCATAATTTACCAAAGACCAAAGGAAGAATCTTTGTCAGGGGAATTCTGCCAATTACATCGCCCATATTTCCTAAAACAATTGACAGTTAGTAATTACCAACAGTGCACCCTTACGAACAGCAAATTCTGTATTCATGATCAGTGAGTGATGCAGAAATAGCTTAGAAAATTATACTTTTCGTGAGGAAATGTTGGTGGGCTGTTTTTGTGTCCAAAAAACAGGGCTTAACTAATACTTAGCTTTGAATGATTTGCATGTTGGCTTACAAACGACCAGTTTTTGTTGATGTTTTATAGCAGATACTTAGCCATGTATCTAAAAGTGTAAAATAAAATGCAGTGTTAAGAATGCAGTCACCATTTGCAATTTCACCCCATCTTTCCTTGGTGTATTGGGCTCTGGATCGTCACACTACGGCACAGAGTTCTAAAGTGTTCCATGCACCCAATGCCGATCAGAGTTTCATTCCAACTTGGAAGTCCCTAAAATGGCTTTAACTTTAACTTCCTGATGAGCTGGGGACAGAGTCAACTACAAATTCTCTGCAGACATTTGTGAGGGCCACTTTAATAAACCTTCTGTATTAATACAGTGGCCTAGATTTTGCTGGGGTAATTATGGCAAAAAGCACAAGTTCATTTTACTTAGTAACTGGTGATAACTCCAGTTTTCACATGTGTAGTGCAAGGGGAACATTACAAGGACAGGCTCACCAATTGATTGTGCCTTCAGCAGTATTTTGTAGACAACTCCAGAGTTTTCAGACTGGAATCACTTGAACAGATACAAATTCAGACCAGTTATAAACAAGTGCCTGAAATACTATGTTTAATTATATGAACTCTAACCGAGTTTTTAAATAGTATACACAAAAAAATATTACTTTTAAAATTCTACCCATGCAGTAACACTTTCACCCAAATCCCATTGACATTTTGTTTTCAAATCTCCACGAATCATCTTTAAATGATCTCCCTCATACTCGACCTTAACTAATATTCTTCAGCCATCTATTCAATGAAAGCATTCCGTCGCAACCATATGTCTCCTGTTTCCCTCCACAAGGACAGATGCACAAGACACCAAGAAGATGTAAAGAACTGGAGATGCCTCAACAACTATCAGCCTACCAGTATCAGCAGAGGTGGCTGTCCAAGAGCTTACTCATCTGCAGGCTGCAGGAACAGATGCCTGTGTGACAGCATTCCACACATATTGTCTGGACTCAAAGGAGGTACCAAGTGAATTATGATCAGAAACAAAAGATAACCTTAGACAGGGTTACCCAAAATGTTCTAATTTATACTTCTGCGCCGATACTTGCACCTCCTCCAACCACATCGATTGTATCCGCTGTTCCAGGTGTGGACTTCTGTATATCAACGAGACCAAACGCAGGCACGCCCGATCGTTTCGCTGAACGCTTCCGCTCAGACCGCCTAAATCTACCTGATCTCTGGGTTGCTAAACACTTTAACGTCCCCTCCCATTCCCACATTGACCTTTCTGTCCTGGGCCTCCTCCATTGTCCGAGAAAGATCCAGCGCAAATTGGAGGAACAGCATCTCATATTTTGCTTGGGCAGCCTACACTCCAGCGGTATGAACATTGGCTTCTCAAACTTCAAGTAACCCTCGCTTTCCCTCTCTCTCTCCATCCCCTCCCCATTCCCAGTTATCCGACTGTCTCTGACTAGATTTGACCTCTGTTGGTGTTGTTCTCACCTTCTCCCAATTAACTATGATCTATTCTACATTTTCCTTGATCTCCGTTCCCTTTGTCCTGTTTTCAAACCATACACTTCCTTATCTATACACTTCCTTATCTATGCAACACCTACTCCCCTGGCATCAGTCTGAAGAAGGGTCTCAACCCCAATTGTCACCCATTCCTTCTCTCCAGAGATGTTGCCTGCCCTGCTGAGTTACTCCAGCATTTTGTGTCGATCTTCGATTTGAACCAGCATCTGCAGTTCCGTCCTACACATTTTGTCCTGCACATCCCCTTGATGTGGATCTCCCACAAGACTCCCTGGCACCATGACCCCAACTCACTCTCCAGCAGCGGGTTATAACCCCGTCACAATGTCCCCCACCAGTAGCTCTGACACAAATCCTCGTTCCCTTTATCCCGACTCCCACAACCCACACGTTACTCAAGTTCATCACAAGATATTACTGGCCGAATGAGCAAATAGCCTGGAAACACCTTTGTATATTCAAAGCATGCAATTATATTTTTAATTTCACGAGACTCAATAGACCTTTGTGCAATTAAATTTGGCATTGGAACCACTTATAAAACACGTTGGACTCTCAGTTTTATGCACCTCTCCAAGTGCAGTACGATTGCCTGCTCCTCCACTCCGATTGGTGTCAATAATTGGGAGGAATGAGCAGAATGAGATTGGCAACAATGAGATTCTCCAGGAGGTCTCCACAAGTAACCAGACAGCTTGGTTACATACGCAGAAGTCAATGGGATGGCATCTGGTACAGTTTGGCTACAGTTAAACACCCACCCACATCCAAACCCACCTGCTTCTGGGATTTATAATTCCCAGCAAAGAGCCTGCAAACCTATTTTGTGCAAAGCTCATTAAGGCCCGATTAATATGCAAATTGAGGCATGTTCTCACAAGCCAGAACATTTGAACACAATGCCAGGCACTCATCTGGCAGGGACGCTCCTTCCAGTTCAGTCATTGTCTTCTACAGGAATATTGCTCCCTTTCCAAACTTCTGAGCCACTGTTCATCAATTACTGTCTCTGTTCCATCATATTGTTAAGGGAAAAAAGAGCATTGTTGAAACTTCTTGCAGCCATACTGACAGCTTCTTTAATCATCCATAATCTGTTGCATGCTTTGCTAGATAATGGTTGTTGTGTGCTCTGTATGAGCATCTCTCTCTCCCCTTGTAAGCTCTGGAGGGAGAAGAATGATTACTGGAGGCAATGCCAGGCAGGTACATTTGCACCTCAGTGCAATGTGATGATGCTCCTCTACAGTCCATTTAGCATTGTAGACCAGATTTCAATTGCAGGGCACATATCCACAAATTACGGGATATAAGGAGTAGGGAATAAACTTGGAGATTTCACATAATAGGGCTGAAAGATTGGAGACTGAGACAATAATTAGCAAAGTAAATTAGCAGAAGCAAGGAAGTGCAGGTGCTGATTTACAAAAAAAGACTCAAAGTGCTGGAATAACACATGCAGTCAGACAATATCCCTCAAGAACATAAAAGGTGATGTTTTGGGTTGGAACCCTTCTTCAGACTGGAAAACCAAAATAAGCATACTGTTTGGGTCTGAAGAAGGGTCCCGAACCAAATCATCTCCTCCCCATGTTTTCCAAGGATGCTCCCGACCTGTTGATTTACTCCAGCACTTTGTGGGTTTTTTTTACAGCTAATTAGTATTGAGAAAATTAAACGTTAACAAGTAGGGAAGTTGAATTTATTGAAGGAAGCTAATATTTAACTAATCTGATTATGTTATTTGATAAAGTAATGAGAGAATGGGACTGGGGCTGAGTATCTTGTGCGAAATGGAGAGATTTAAGAATCAGGGATCGTCCCTCAAGACAGAGACTGATAAAGGGGGGGTGGGGGAGGTGTGAAGGGGATGCTTGAAATCAGGAATTATTTCCATTATGTAAAGAACAGACAAATTCTAATGGGCAATGTTTCAATAAACAAAGGATGATGATTTAATATAATGATTAAAAACCAGATGAATTGTGAGGAAACATCTTATATTAACTTCTTATAATCGACAACAGTCCAACTGGCGTCTTTCAATGCTGCATCATTTGAACATTCCATGGGACTGTAGTATGTAAGACCAACTATTTGCATCTGTGCAATGAGATGATTCTTCAATGGTAAACTTTATTCACTGCTGTAGCTGCATTTTAATAGCTGATCACACAAACAATGGTCACACCTAAGACCACGGAAGTCACATGGGCAGTTATTTCCAAGTAATGCAATGAGTAAATGTTAAACAACTCAACCTGCATTTTATTTGTATCTTGCATATATTCCCAATGCCAATGTTAGGTATATAATCTACGATACCAGGGAGATGAGTATTATTGCCATTTGACAAAATTGCTGTATCCTGCATAAATTCACTCTATGTCATTGCCTTTTTCTTCGAGGCAGGTGCATGAGGTTGAAGATGACTTGCTCCCTCTGCAGTTCCAAGAGTTCGAGGTGGCTGATGATGCCAATGTGGGTCCGGCAGACTTTAACGTGGGTCATTCACAAGATACTTGGCATCTGTGGAGGGAATTAGGCAGGCGAGGTTTTGTGTAGCGACTCTTCATCAGATGCGTCAGAAGGTAGATCAGATCTATGTGCAACTGTCCGTGAGCTGCTTATTGCCTCCACTTTGATGTATAGTGATTTATTAGAATAACAAGACATAGCAAGAATGAATGGATAGACAGGAAGAAAAGAGTAGGAGTAAACGGGTCATTTTCAGAATGGCAGGCAATGAGTAGTGGGGTACCGCAAGGCTCAGTGCTGGGACCCCAGCTATTTACAATATATATTAATGATCTGGATGAGGGAATTGAATGCAACATCTCCAAGTTTGTTGATGACACAAAGCTGGGGGGCAGTGTTAACTGTGAGGAGGATGATAGGAGGCTGCAAGGTTACTTGGATAGGTTGGGTGAGTAGGCAAATGCATGGCAGATGCAGTATAATGTGGATAAATGTGAGGTTATCCACTTTGGTGGCAAAAACAGGATAGTAGACTATTATCTGAATGGTGGCTGATTAGGAAAAGGGGAGATGCAACGAGACCTGGGTGTCATGGTACACCAGTCATTGAAAGAAGGCATGCAGGTGCAGCAGGCAGTGAAGAAGGCGAATGGTATGTTAGCATTCATAGCAAAAGGATTTGAGTACAAGAGCAGGGAGGTTCTACTGCAGTTGTACAGGGACTTGGTGAGGCCACACCTGGAGTATTGCATACAGTTTTGGTCTCCTAATCTGAGGAAAGGCATTCTTGGAGGGAGTACAGAGAAGGTTCACCAGACTGATTCCTGGGATGGCAGGACTTTCATATGAAGAAAGACTGGATAGACTCGGCTTGTACTCGCTGGAATTTAGAAGATTGAAGGGGGATCTTATAGAGACTTACAACATTCTTAAGGGGTTGGACAGGCTAGATGCAGGAAGATTGTTCCAAATGTTGGGGAAGTCCAGAACAAGGGGTCACAGTTTAAGGATAAGGGGGAAGACTTTTAGGACTGAGATGAGAAAATAATTTTTCACACAGAGAGTGGTGAATCTGTAGAATTCTCTGCCACAGAAGGTAGTTGAGGCCAGTTCATTGGCTATATTTAAGAGGGAGTTAGATGTGGCCCTTGTGGCTAAAAGGATCAGAGGGTATGGAGAGAAGGCAGGTACGGGATACTGAGTTGGATGATCAGCCATGATCATATTGAATGGCGGTGCAGGCTCGAAGGGCCGAATGGCCTACTCCTGCACCTATTTTCTATGTATCTATGTTTCTTTGATATTTGCACGTCCATCAAAGCTATCCAGGAGGTTATGGCAGAATATTACTATTTTTTCATCGAAAAGAATTGGAAAAGAGTTGCATTCACCTGTTGAATTTTGAAAACAAGACTTGATAAAACAAAAAATTTTTGGGGAAAATGCAGCAGAAATGCTTGATTGCAGTACTAGGAGGTATAGGTAGTCTCATGTGCTTTTACATATGATATTGCAACAACATGCTGCCTCTGATGCGGAGGCTGCCTGGGCTTGATCATTAGCTGGACACAAAATGCTGGAGGAACTCAGCGTGTCAGCATCTCTGGGGAAAAGGAATAGATGATCGTCCGGGACGAGACCCTTGGTCAGACTTGATCATTAGCTAAAGGATCTTTGCTCATTTGACAGTGGTAACCATATCATGGCCTGGGGGTGATGCTGACATAACATGTCCTTGGGACAACAAGCAGATGAATGAGTTTATCAGGTCAATGGCCGTGTTTCTGCTCCGCACAAGCTTCTTCCAACCTTCTACATCTGACCCTCATCATCTTTGCAACTCGCCTGACAGGGAGTTTACAGATCGGAGTGACACCAATGAGACAGCTGAAGTGCTGCATTGTGATGCTCCAGCGTCGGCAGTTCAAAGTGATGAGCTGCTGTCGATGGGGGCAGGCAACAGTGGAAGCCCTGGTCACGCCATTGGAGACTGAAGTTCAGCCCGATCATAGGAGTGTGCTGGAGGGGGGACAATCACAGCAGGATGCTGCACACTGACTTGTGGATCAGCAGGTGTCTGATCTTCACCACATTGTTGCTGACTCTGAACTCTCCATGCACAGCCACAAAGCGAACAGATTATTTGGCACACTTTGAGATGACTGCATTAACTGCGAGCGTGGAATTGCCAATTGATATTTATAGGCACACCTAGGGTGCTGCAAATCAGTGAGCTCAGCAGCTGCCTGCGGCTCTGGGCAGCTTCTCACAGCCAAACAGTTAAGGTTTCTCCAATTCCACTTGCACTTTTCTCCTCTTCACTCACGTTCCAGCTCAGCAGCAAATAATCCCCGTCTGGAAATCAGATGACGATTCTTCCTCATCAGCCACTGTTGAGTGGGTCACATGGCTGCTGGATCTTTGGCACCTACACAGATATCTCTCTGAAATGTACCGGGACAGAAAGGGAATGTTTTAAAATGCCTGCAGTTGGGCAGCTCTTGAAACCATGCAATCAGTGCCATGTTACCCAGCAGTACAGGAAAGGGTTGCAAAAGTGAGTGAAGGATCGTGGATGGAACGGGTTTGCGATGATATCTACCACATGCTTGAGGAAAACCTCCAATCTTATCATAAGCCCAAAAATCAGAAAATCCAAGTAGCATTCAACAGGTCAGGGCAACCAAACGGTCCCTTCGGCTACAGTGCGATCCCGACCTCCCATCTCATTGGAGACCATTGAACTATATTTAATCATACTTTGTTCCTTGCTCTAAAGGTGTACCTTTTATTTTTTATCTGTGTACTGTGGGTGGCTTGATTGTATTCATGTATAGTCTATTCTTTGTCTGGATAGCGCGCAAACAAAAGCTTTTCACAGTACCTCGGTACAAGTAGCAATAATAAACAAAACTAAATTAAACTTCTGTGGAAATAGAAGTAGTTAAATTTTAAAGTCCAGAAACCTAGTGACAAAGGGTCTTTGACCTGAAAATTTAACTCCCTTTCTCATTCCTCATGTGCTGTTTGAGTGTTTCCAGCATATTCTGTTTATATTTCATTTTTCCAGCCTCTGCAAATATATATTTTTCTTTTAACTTCATTCACTTCTACTATTGTTGTGGTGGCAATCCCGTGAACACTCGTCAAGAAAAGTCAAAAGTCACATGACTTAATTGAGTTCCTTCTTGCCCGCAGTATGGTACTACCTAGGTACAGCCTAAAAGAAAATCAGAGATTTGCAATACCTAAAGTGGTTATTCTGTCCTTCACATATGTGCTGGTTGGAAAATAACTGACCTGCAACAGCTCCTGAGCAATTCAGGTTAAATACACATCCATGCCCATTTTAAATGATTCTGCCTCAAGCACTGCATTCAACACTCATCTTCACCTCCCCTCTCATCCTAACAAGAAATTTAAATCTATGACCCATTGTTCGGCTAAGGCCCATATATTTTTCCCATCTATCCTAGCCAGTCATAATTGTATACACCTCATTTAGATCTCCCCTCCGTTTCCTCCCTTCGATAGAAAATGTTCCGGTCCTGGCAACAACCCTCGTAAATTTCCCCTGCATTTGCATCAGGGGCAAAACATGGTTCAAGTAATGTTTGTGCATAAAATATATTCTTATATTCTATGTAGACACAAAAAGCTGGAATAACGCAGTGGGACAGGCAGCATCTCTGAAGGGAAGGAATGGGTGATGTTTTGTGTTGAGACCCTTCTTCAGACTCCTTACTCCTTCTGAAGAAGGGTCTTAACCTGAAACATCACCCATTCCTTCAACAATAGCTCATGGAGCGTTGTGGAGTATATATGTTATGCTGCATCCAAAATACGCAAGTTTCCATGATACAATGGCAGTGTTCACTTTTCTTTAAATGAGTAAGCAGATTTATCCCAGAAATAAATCAGCCACTGCTCCCCACCCCAACTTTTATCTCCATCCCTCCTTGGTTAGGATAGCAGGTGAGTATCAAACCTGAGGAGAGTATCATCAGGTTTATCACAGAGACACTTTCTGCAACCATTTTAGAACCAATAGAGACACTTTTTTGCAACCATTTTAGAACCAAGACACTTTTTGCAACCATTTTAGAACCAAGACACTTTTTTCAACCATTTTAGAACCAAGACACTTTTTGCAACCATTTTAGAACCAAGACACTTTTTGCAACCATTTGAGAACCAAGACACTTTTTGCAACCATTTGAGAACCAAGACACTTTTTGCAACCATTTTAGAACCAAGACACGTTTTGCAACCATTTTAGAACCAAGACACCTTTTGCAACCATTTTAGAACCAAGACACTTTTTGCAACCATTTTAGAACCAATAGACACCTTTTGCAACCATTTTAGAACCAAGACGCATTTTGAAACAATTTAAGAACCAAGAGACACTTTTTGCAAGCAATTTAGAACCAATAGAGACACTTTTTGCAATTTAGAACCAATAGAGACACTTTTTGCAAGCATTTTAGAACCAATAGAGACACTTTCTGCAAGCATTTTTGAACCAATAGAGACACTTTTTGGAACCATTTTAGAACCAATAGAGACACTTTTTGCAAGCATTTTAGAACCAATAGACACTTTTTGCAAGCATTTTAGAACCGATGGAGACACTTTTTGCAAGCATTTTAGAACCAATAGACACTTTTTGCAAGCATTTTAGAACCAATAGAGACACTTTTTGCAAGCATTTTAGAACCAATAGACACTTTTTGCAACCATTTTAGAACCAATTGACATTTTTTCCAACCTTTTTAGAACCATATTAAGGGCTCTCACAGTTGAGTAGACATTTGTTCAGTGCTATTCGGAGCTGGGAGAGACTGACTGAGGTACACCACTGGCTTCCTCCATCTTGCAGAGACTGAGTGAGGCACAGAACTTCCTGGTTTTATAGTCCCTCCCCCTCCCTCCAGCAAGGGTAGCAGAGAGAATGGGGAATATGTTAAAAACAGTAATATCTCTCTGATTTTTCATCGATGGGAAAAATCCTCTGGTCCTGGAAGGCGGAAGAGGGCTCTGAGCGAGGTGGCCAAAAATGACGGCCGTAGGTGGCGCCGTTCTCTCTGAAATCACAGCACAGCGAGCCAAAAGCGATCAAGATCAGACTTTTAGTAATATAGATATAATATCGGGGGGGGGGGGGTTAGTGTGTGTGATGCCACAAGCTGCCCCCTCCCCCCAACCCACCACGTTGAGTGGAAGGGACCCAATGGGTCCCACTTGGTCTAGTAACAAATAAAGTTACTACCTGCCAGAGATATGTCCATGGAATTAAGAGAACTATGAACACATGTCCTAATATCAACATCAATAACAACATTCTTTAGATTAGATTCCTTCCTTTCTGTTACAGAGATCTAGGCAGGCCTGAAGTATGGTTTTTCAATGTGAATAATTCTTAAAATGGGTTTACTTACATTGGTTTCTATACATGCAGACATGTATAGAATTTCTTTATGTAGAAATTTGGTAATCTAGAGAAATTATTCTGTCACAAACGTGCTTGAGCTATTAAGATACTTTTGGTGATTCATTGCCAATTAAATAGTGTTTCTTTAAAATTCGAGACTATGTGTCAACTGAAAAATAACATCTCTCATTACACAATTACCTTTAATTAACAATATATGCATTGTTATAAAGACATTCAGATTAATGACATTATATTAACCATTATTAATAAGAAAGCAGTCACCCTTCCTCATATTTTACCATCTCTTCTGTAATTTTCATGTTCTCTTATTTACTGGTTACAGTTATTTTCCTATTAATATGGATGATTAAACATAGACTTTATTTATTCCAGGAAGTCACGCAATAAAGATTTATAGATATTTTAAAGTACTTCAAATATTAACCTCGTTATCATTTCCATTTGCTGACATTAATATGATAAGAGCATATTCTCATTTTCATTGAAATGATCATTCCCTTTCTTCCATGAACACTTTTATTAAGAATATATATTTAAAATAAAACTTCAATTCTCAAGCTGATTTATGAGGATGGTGAGTGGAGATCTTTTTATTGATTCTCGTAACTTTGAAACCTTACTGTGACCACAATTTTGCCACATTGCAATTACAGTAGTTTTCTGGAGCATCAGGATATGCACAACTGTGGTTTAACATTCTCATGCATGCGGTGAATATGATTTTTGATATATTAAAGATATGAATTACATGTTAAAAATGAAAGCAATATCAAATAAACATTTTCAATGTGCTTTCTGGAAGTAGAAAGCTAGAGAACATGTTATTGATAGTGTCTTCATAAAAAAATTATATTATTACCTTTAAAAGTTAGTAGTCACTTTCCATTTAATACCTGCTCACTCTGTTGAGATATCTCAAAGTATGCTACACATGGGCGGCACAGTGGCGTAGCTGATAGAGCTGCTGCCTCACAGCACCAGAGACCCATGTTCGATCTTGACTTTGTGTGCTGTCTGCGTGGAGTTTGCATGTTCTCCCTGTGACCGTGTGTTTTTCTTCCGGGTGCTCCAGTTTTCTTCCACTTCCCAAAAACATTTGGGTTTGTAGGTTAATTGACCTTTTGCAAATTGTCTCCTGTGTGTAGCGAATGGATAAAATAGAACTGGTATGAATGGGTGATCGATGGTCAGTGTGGACTTGGTGGGCTATAGGGCCTGATTCTGTGCTGTATCTCTAAACTAAACTAAATTAAACATTGAATTACCTCGGTGAGTAATTTGTGGAGTGCAATGGCAGTTGCTACAAAGCCAGGCGCACACCCATTCAACAGCAACATTTCCTCACATATATCAGCCAAAAATGAACTGTATTTATGTTTCTAATGGAACTGATTGTAAAGGAGTATTGGCCAAGACATAAGAGAAATCAAAGAATTCCTCTTTGAGCCATATTCATTAAATCCATCCAAGGACCCAAACAGTTTTGCCAGGTGAGGCAGAGGTTCACTTGCACCTCCTCCAACCTCATCTACTGTATCCGCTGTTCCACGAGGCTAAGCGCAGGCTCAGCGATCATTTTGTTGAGCATCTTAACCTACCTGATCTCCCGGTGGCTCAGCACTTCAACTCCCCCTCCCATTCCCAATCTGACCTTTCTATCCTGGGCCTCCTCCATTGTCAGAATGAATGGAGGAACAGCACCTCATATTTTGCTTGAGTAGCTTACACCCCAGCAGTATGAACATTGACTTCTCTAACTTCAGATAGCCCTTGCTTTCTCTCTCCATTCCCTCCCCCTTCCCAGTCCTCCCACTAGTCTTCCTGTCTCCAACTACATTTTATCTTTGTCCAGCCCCCTCCCCTGACATCAGTCTGAAGGTCTCGACTGCTTCTATATTCGTGTGTGTGTGTGTGTGTGTGTGTGTGTGTGTGTGTGTGTGTGTTTCTTTCAATACTGCCAAGATTACATAAACAAACTGATGAGTTCATCATTAAATACATTCTTTGAAGAACAAGAAATATTCACGAGGAACTGCAGATGCTGGTTTACAAAAACACACAGAGTACAGAAGTAATTCAGCGGGTTGAGACACTTCTTCAGTGAAGAAGGGACCTGACTTGAAACATCGGCTATTTTTAAAATGTTTTCAATAATGGACACGTGATACATTTACATAAAAACATAGAAAACTACAACACAGAAATGGCCCCACGATATCTGTGCTGAACCTACTGATCTAACTAATCCCTTCTATCTACACAAGGTCTACATCTCTCCATTTAGGTTCGATCCAGATTCCTCTTAAAAGGTCCTATTGTATTTGCTTCCACCTTCTCTGGTAAGAGGTTCTTAGTATCTATGTATACCTTTTGTAAAAAACCTGCTAAATAAATCTCCTTTGTACTTTTCTATTGTCCATACTCCTCCCACCTTAATGCTATGCACCTGAATTCGACATTTCCATCCTGAGAAAATGTCCCTGACTGTCTACACTCCCTATGACTTTCATAATTCGAAAAAAAACGTTTTACTGTGCGTCGGTATATGTGACAATAAACTAAACTTAATTTTTTTAATTTCTATCAGGTCGTCCCTCAGCCTCCGACACTCCAGAGAAAATATCCAAGTGTGTCCAACCTCTCGTTATAGCTAACACCATGTAATGCAAGGCGGCATCCTGGCAAACATCTTCTGTACCTCCTCCAAAGTCTCCACCCTGTTCATGTAATGCAGCAACCAGAACTACACAAAATACTCCAAATGTGACCTAACCCAAGTTTTATATAGCTGACTTGCTGGCTTTTATACTGAACATCCCTACTATGAAGGCCAGGATGCCATATGCCTTCTCTACCATACTATCTACTAGGTTTTCTACTTTCAGGGAGCAGTGGACTAGGATCCCAAAATCCCTCTGTACATTAATTCTCCTAAGGGTCCTACATTTATTGTATACTTTCCTCTTACATTTGAACTCCCAAATGGCATCTCCCATTTATCCAGATTCTGCCATTTGGTAGAGTAACTGCATTTCTCTACCAAATTTCCAGGTAATCTGTATCTTGCTGAATGACATCCTTCCTCACTATCCACCACTCTGCCAGTTCTCATGTCATCTGCAAACTTACTCATCAGCCCAACTCCATTTTCATCCAAATGATTTATATATATTTTAACCAACAATGATCCCAAGATTGAGGAATTGTGGAATTTCATTGGTTACAAACCTCCAGTCAGAATAACTGCCACCACCCTCTGTCTTCTCTGGCCAAGCCAATCTACCAAGTCTCCATGAATCCCACGTGCCTTCATCGTCTGGTTTAGCATTCTATAAGGGGCCGTGTCAAAAGCTTTACTAACTCCATGCCTAGAACATCCAGAACCTTAAGGGCCTGTCCTACAAGCATGCAACTCCATGCGATGAGCGCGATCTAACGTGGTCGCTCGAGCCATCCGGCGTCGCGGGGCCGGTCGATCGCCGGAGCCGTGCGGAATTGTGCGGAGTTCGTTCTGACATCGCGTGGGGCTCCGAAAAACTGACTATGTTCAAAAACTCCGCGCGGCAACGGCTTGTCAGCTCGCAGTCGCCTCGACGCATGACACACCGCCTCGACATCGTGCCTCCGTGAACCTATCCGTAGGTGCCTCTGTGACCCTATATGTGTGTGGCACCGTGGCCCACTGTGTGTGTGTGTGTGCCTCTGTGCCCCTCTCCGTGTGCCCCTCTCTGTCCTGGCGAACTTACCTTAAGACTTCGCTCCAAGTTCGCCTCACTTTGCGCCGCGTTGTGCCACTCACCCGACCTCCGTGTGGCCCCCGCTGCCGGTTTGGTCACGCTTGCCGCATGCAGGCGGGAAGGGCCCTATACAGGGGATCACCCGACCTCCATGCGGCCTCCGCTTCTAGTTTGATCGTGCTCATCGCATGGAGTCGGATGCTGGTAGGACAGGCCCTTTACTCTCATCAATCATCTTTGTCACCAATTTGTAAAACAGGATCTCTTAATGCTTTCCCAGATGCAGGTAGATCCTATCCCTAAGAATTTTCTCCAATAATTTCCTTATCGCTGATGTAAGGGTCATTGGTCTGTAATTTCTTTGTTTATCTCTATAGCCCTCCTGAAAAAGATCTTCCCCAGAAGATCAACTTATCCCATTTCAATTTCTCTATCCTCTACTTTCTTCTCCTTGTTGAATGATGATGTGAATCGTGCAGCTGATGCTGTATCATACTACACACACACACACACCGTTGTGAGCATCAACAGGCAAATTCAAGATGATCTGGAGTCAGAGATGGGCAGTGGAAAGCTGTGGCTGGGCTTGCACACCAGCTGCACCAACAAGGCAAAACCGGGTAGCACACATGGCGACAGGGCATCATTCCCAGAAGAGTTAAACCACCATGCACACTTGGAAAAGCAGAAAACAACTCACCTATGCAAGCCCCATAAAGCCTACAACCTCAGTCTCAGGGCATTCTTCAAATGGATGAATCCACAAAAGGTGGTCAACCCAGATGGCCTCCATGGCTGAGTAATAAAGACCTGTTCATGGCAACTGGTTGACATATTCAAGGACATCTTCAACCTCTCACTCTGACCTGCTGGAAAAGGTCATCTATCGCGATGTCAAAGAAGAGCACTGTGAGCTGCCTCAATGACAGCTGTCCAAGCGAACTTATCTCAACCATAAAGAAGTGCCTTGAGAAGCTGGTTATGTTGTGAATTAATTCCTGCCTCAGAAATAAGCTGGATCCATTTCAATTTGCTTATTGTCAACAACAGGTCAACGGCAGATGCAATCTCACTGACTCTCCACTCTGCCCGTGACCATCTGGTTAACAAAAACACAGAGTGCTGATGATTGACTACAACTTGGCATTCAATGCTATCATCCCCTCCAGGTTCATCACCAAACATCATCTCTATGTCCCTATGAACTGGATCCTCAACTTATACCCACATTGCCTCATTGAATGAACCCTTCTGGATGTCCTAAGTGCCCCTGCGACATTCTCCCTGAGAAGTAATGCAATCTCCCCCCCCCCCCCACTTCATTGCACCCCTCTCTGGCGTGCTTGATTTTGTTGCATTGGTATAATAATGATTGTAATACAAACTATTTCATAAGTGTTCATTGAAATAATAGGCAGTGTTTGCAATCCGTCATGGAAATTGTGAGAGGGGAGAGGGGGAGAGGGGGAGTGAAATTGTCAGAGTGGGATGTCCTCTTTAGTAAGGCTTCCCAGTCTAGGCCATTTGAGATGTCCTATTTCTTTCTTTAATTTCCCCTTGCTGTTATAGATGGATCCCTCTCCCATGTCCTGTAGTACTGCTATTGCTCCCCCTTTCCTCAGATGGAACAAGGATTGAGTTCCCCTGGTCCTCACCTTTAATTCCACCAGCCTCCACATTCAACATGTCATCCTCCAGCATTTCTGTCACTTACAATGTGACCCTCAACTAGTCACATTTTCCTAATCCCACCCCTTTCTACCATCTACAGAGTCTGCACCCACCATCATTCCTCAGTTCAATCATCCCTTCCCAACGAAAGCAAACCCTCCCCAGGTACTTTCCCCAGCAACTGCAAGAGATGTAACACCTGTCCCTATACCTCCTCCCTTACCTCCTTTCAGAGACCCAGCAGTCCTTTCAGGCGAGACAAGCACCTTCTTTAATCTCATCTACTGCATCTGATGTTCCCGATGGGGCTTCCTGTACATCGACAAGACCAAATGTAGACTCGGTGACCATTTCGCCGAACACTAGCACTCGGTCCACCAAGGCCAACTGATGTTTCTGTTCTGGGACTCCCCCATTACCGGAGTGAGGCCACATGCAAAACGGAAGAACAGCACTCTTGTATATTCCTCTTGTATAGCTTCCACCCTAACAGTATCAACATTGAATTCTCTAATAGCAGGGAACTGCAAACCCCTGCCCTTTCCTTCCCTCGTTCCCCTGTGCCCTACATGGACTTCCACCTATTTCTCCGCCACCTTCTCTTCCACCTACATTCCTTCCTCCAACTTCACAATATTTCACTATACGCTCCACCCCAATCAGTCTGAAGAATGTTCCAAAACATAAAACATCACCTATCCATGTCGTCCAGAGATACTGCTTGACCTGCTGAGTTACTCCGATGTTTTGCGTATTTTTTTGTGAACCTGGATCTGCGGTTCCTTGTTTCCAAGAGAAAAGGAGTGATGTCTTTTACTTTGCCAACTGGAAAAGAAAAAGGTATCGCTCTTAATGATCTTGGCTGAGAAGATTAGCTATGAATTATGAATGAAGATACAAGGGACGAAAACGCAGTGGTAGAAGTAATTTATAACTCCCCGGAGAGTAATTATACTTTATACAAAGAGTATTGATAAAGAAATAAGAGAGGTTTGGAATGCAATAGTTATGGTATACTTTAATCATTAGATAGACTGAGAAATATTACACTGGTTCATGTTGTGGGAGGACAAATGAATGGAATGTGTTAAAGATAATTTGCTGCAGCAATATGTTGGTGAAGCATTGTGGGAAAGTGTCGCTTTAGACCATATTGAGTAACCAGTCAGGATTAATTAGTAATCACAAGGTAAAGGAATGCATATGACAACATTTTACAGTGAGTTTGGGGGTGGGTCCTATACATAAATAAATCCAATTTTATGGAAAATTAGATTAAAATGATATGCCTGAGGACGCAGTGGTAAACATTTCAAAGAAAATTCATAATTTATACCCAATATACCTGGAGATTTTATAGTAAAAAAAAATGAATATATCCATAATTCAGGAATTAAAAGTCGAATGAAGATAAACAATTAACATTAGTAAAGAAGAGGTAATAAACATATTAACATTAAAATAAAATAACTGATTGTTTGATACCCCACATTGTGCAATTGTGAAAGAAATGAAGATACAAAGGAACTGTAGATGCCAGTTTACAAAGAAAAAGTGCTGGAGCAAATGAATGGGCCAGGCAGCATCTGTGGAAGACATGGACAGGCGACAATTTTGGTCAGGATGTTTGTAAAACATCTGAAGAGGAGCCCTGACCCGAAACGTTGCCGAACCATGTGGAGTTACTCCTGCACTTTATGGGATTTTTGGTTCTGATAGAAGTGCTGTGAATATGTGAACGGATGAGCATTCCTCCTTCAAGATCTTGAGCTTCTAGAACATTAACAGTGCATTGAAAATTGGTAAATATACAACATTGTTATTCATGAAAGATTACCAAGCGAATAATGCAAACTATAGATGTATAAACTTGACTTGACTTGTATAAGCAGACATCCATTGTTGAGAAAATATTTGAATCTATTACAAATACTAAAATACTGATAACAGGATACTGAAATAATTATTAAATTGTTGGCCCAGTGAGCATAGTCATATCAAAAATAAACTGTGTTTGATCGATCCAACAGGCCAGCAAGCCAGATAAAGGGGAAGTAATGAGTGTGGCATGTCTATATTGTCAAAAAAAAAAACAATTCTGCAAGGTACCAGGCAAAAGATTGCTACACAAATCAAGAATTCCTGGGATTGATCTCAAGTAGAAGATTGAAGGACCAAAAAATTAAACAGAAATAAATAAATCACATCCAGGGTGGCCAGTTTCTAGAGTGGTGCCACAAGGTAAAATATTATCTATCAGCTCTTGCAGACCAGATCTCATTGAAACAGGCAGGGTAGATGTAGAATTGATATTTACCCTTACTGGACCATAGAGAAGCAAGGGTTCGCACACCCTAAATAAGGGGTCAACCATCAAGACTGGAATGACAAGTAACCAGGTGACGGGGAATTTTAGGAAATTTCTACTCAAGAAGGTTGCGGAAACTTAGCCTCTGAGTATATTCAAAGTCGCGATTGAAAGATATTTAAGGATTAAAGATTTAAAAAAATATATATTTAAAAATCAAGACATATGTGGCAAGTTCAGGAAAATGGATTTGGGGTAAAATATCACCACAATGTAATCGGTTGACAGAATGAGGGTATGAATGGCAGGCTCCTACATGGAATTCATATGACCAGATCATCTGGGCTGACAGTCCAAGTTCAACGACCATAGACACACCCATTTTCTCCTATTACTGAGCGCTAGACAGTCAGAACCCTGCGCCCGAGAACGAACCCCTGTGTCATTCCTCCTGCGACAATGTGGATTTCCTCTGGGTGCTCCAGTTTCCTCAGACATTGCATAAACATGCTGTTTAATAGATTAATTGGGCTTTATAAATGACTGTCAGTGTATTTTCTAGGGGTAGTGGAGAGGATAACAAAAATTGAATTAGTGTGCGTGCCTGCTGATAGTTGGCACGGATATGATGGGCTGAAGGGCCTGTCTTCATGCTGTACAATGATGAATGCTAATTTGCCTCATTCTACGAGCATGGACACCCAATATGGAGCTGCAGGCAGGTAAAAGCCAGGCTGGTTGATATAGGTATGTTACAAAACTTACCTTGAGCAGCGTTGCAGTTCTGCCGCTCCCCGTGTGCGCGACTTTGGCGCCTTTCAGAGGGGGGCGGGCTTAAAGTGCCGTTTTTCCTCGCAGGAAAAATCGATCCATGTCGGGCGATTTCGTTGTGGAAGAAAAATCGCTCCAACTTTTCATGAATTAAGGTATTTTTAAATTACTCTAAATTATTTATTAACGAGAGTAATTTAAAAATCACCTTCAAAAGCCGTGAGCACCGACAACCGGAAGGATTTTGCGTAGGGGAGAAGAAAAGGTAAATAGTTTATTTTTATATTAAAAGTTGGTTTTTCGGGAGGCTTTAATAATATTTTTAGGTTGCGAAATGGGGTCCAAAAAAAATGTATGAACAAACAGTATTTTTCCTCCCGACTTCACCGCTAACCGCAACGTTCCAATCCACCGCATTCCACTAAAACCCACTCGCTAGTTGATTTAAATGGCCATTAATTTACAGGAATCAAACACTAAATTCCTTCCATTTGGGCCAGAAATTCATGAAAATGAGATTTAAAAATTATGTTATATTGTGGATTATTGTCTGAATGTTATTTGGACACTCAGGCAATTTTTAAAAAGTTTATCTTTTCTTAAGAAATGGATAGATGTTGAGATCTACTCATTGAATATTGTAATTAGCTACAATTAGATAACTAACTAATTATATGCTTTAATTTCAGGTCATCCAAGTAAGATTGTTTCATGTTTGTTTCAGAATGCTTCAATCTATAATAACTGAAAATTTCATTGAGTTCTCTTAATTTTCAAGAAAGTTATGGGCTTTTAACTGTTCCAGATCACAGCTTTTGAGTTAAGTCAATTGAAAGGCAATGGGGAACAAGATCCTAATTTCCGAGTATGAAAATGGCCATAACTTTCTTAATACTGAAGATATGAAAGTAAATTTGGGTGTCAAATTAAACTTCTTTTTATGCTTTATTTGATGGGATAAATTGCCGTCTTGATTTTTTAAAACTCAAAATTTTGTAACATTGCTAGTTGATAGGAAGATGGCAAATGGTTGCCAGAATAATATTTAAACAAATTTATGCTTTATTTTGATACCAACAGAAAATTAAAATATTTTTAGTGGCAAGAAAATATTCTGTTTAGATCCAATAAATGTTGATAGACTTCTACATGGCCTTAAAGTATTAACGTGGACACCAAGCAAATAGTAAGACTGTTGCTGTGATTGTAATATGGTCAGAGTACAAAGATCAAGTTGTCCTTCTACAATTGTAAAGGACATTCACACCTGGGGAAATAAAGGATAGTTTTTGTATCTATTCCTAGAGTCATTAGGAAAAGGCTCAAAATAATTTAAATAGACACAAAAAACTAGAATAACTCAGCGGGGCAGGCAGCATCTCTGGAGAGAAGGAATTGATGACATTCCAGGTCGAGACCCTTCTTCAAACCTGTGTATCCTGATTGTTCAACAAGTAGAGACAGACACAAAAAAGCTGGAGTAACTCAGTGGATCGAGCAGCAGTCAGATGCTGCCTGACCCGCTGGTTACACCAGCCTTTTGTGTCTATCTTTGATTTAAACTAGCATCTACAGTTCCTTCCTACAGAGATAGAATCGGATAGGCCTATTATTGGAATTTATAAAATATAATCATCATAAGTGTCATACATAAGCTCAAAAGGGATTGGTATAATAGATGGTCAGAGGTGGTTTCCTCCAGTTGGAGTATCTAAAAGTAGAGGAAAGTGTCGGAATAAAGAGGATAGGCCATCAAGGCGACTACGACTCCCTGTCCTAGAGATCCTATCTAGTCAGTTGTGTAGGAATGAACTGCAGATGCTGGTTTAAACCAAAGATAGACACAAAATGGTGGAGTAAAGCAGCGGGACCGGCAGCATCTCTGGAGAGAAGCAATGGGTGATGTTTTGGGTCGTGATCCTTCTTCAGACTGTGCCTATCTAGTCAGTTGTTGAGAGTATTTGGGGCTCAACAGTAAGAATGACAGTGGGTATGTAGATCTGGTGGGAATTTGGGCTTGGAAAATAGGATCAGCCATGATCTCACTGAACTCCAGGCTGGCTCAAGAAATCATATGATCTTCTCTTGTTCTCCGTTGTTCATCACTCTTCAAATATATTTTCTACAATTGGTCCAAGAGTTCACATGAGTCACAATGTTAGAAAGTTGCTGTTCATTCTCTTTGTAAAAATGAAATCTGTACGTTTGATCACCCCATCTATTATTGTCTGTAAAAATGACTGATACATTTACAATAAAAATACACGTGAGAACAATAGCTCATTCCACGCATCTTAAAAGTGAACAGTGATAATTGGACATTTCCTAATGTTTAATGTCCAATGAGTGGAATAAGTCCAAAGTGGATTTATTCACTTTTATGCTGCAAAAGTCGAAGCTCCAATTAAAAAAAAAAAGGTGGAGTTTTCCCAGTAGCCTCCCTGAAACATGGCACTGATGGCTGAACTCCGAAACTGAGGAAAATTGAAACAGCGGGATGAATGTTAACCACAAGCCAGAGTGCTACATTCTGCTGCCAGATCCTGACGAGTTACCAGCGTCATAGTGAAGATTGGACTTCCTTACCGTGCCAGCGGTAGGTTGCAGATGCCAAACCATTTCTGCATTGCAGCTCGCCAGATCTGGTTCAGTGCTACACCAAGCACACCAGGGACCAAACTGGCAAGAAGCTTTGGCCAGGAAAATGGCAGGGCATAGGAGGAGTAGCAGCATTGGCCGGCATTATTGATGCGGCAGACCATGCTCTAATTGGCCCAACAAAGATAACTGCAAACTTATCCTCTCATATAGCACCAGTTCGAACTCAGTGGAGGATCATAAACTGCCCAGAGCACAATGGACCTTTGAGGATGGTCAGTAAAATGCCAGCTTAAAGGAGTTATGACCCATTTTTGGCCCGCCACCACCATATTATACCTCCAGTTCTTGTTAAAATTCACCTCAGAGGAGACAATAAAACAAAGCCAAAATACTGTACATGGTACAAATCCGCAGTAAATTTGGCACTGTTGATGGAGAGAGAGCCAAGTTAAAATTTCTGGTTTGCAGACTTTCCAGAATAGAAAAGGGCAATAAGGCAGACTTTACTTTTCAATGATGGGATTTTGAAAATGGGAGGGAGCAAGTCAACCATCCATTCTATATCCACGCCACATTTTTGCATGCCTGACATGAGCATTTGGAAATGAACTCCGAGTTCTATTGTAGATGGAAGTTACCAGGAAGACAGGTTTTAAGGGTTTGCTCAAAGCTTCTCTGAAGAAATGCAGCTCTTGCCGGTAAACCACTCAAGATGGAGAAGGCGCATTTGGAATGGAGTCGAGAACCACAGCTCCATGAGTTGGGAGCACACACAATCCATGAGTGAGTGGCTGAAGGGATGGAGCACCACACAAGTTCCCTACCCTCCCAACCACTCCCTCTGCCATTCCGAGGCCCAATTGCACACCTTGACCTCATCTGCCACCTCAGAACCTCAGAGTGGAAGCAAGTCATCCGCAATCCCAAAGGACTGCTGAAGAAGAAGATGATGAAGTAAATACAGCTCGATATTCCCTGCCACTGAAGTCCAGCATTCACACCCACTCCTTTTAGAGAATTGGTCGATTTTTTTCCACTAGCACTGTGGCACTAATGTTTTAATTTACCCTTGAGAGAAGTGGAGCTTGCATTTAAGGCATGAAATTTAATTGGCCTATTTTGGCTCAGTGCCAATTGTTATTGGCCTGCTCTTTAAATAAATCATCGTTTGAAACAGACATATTTGTTTGTCTTCAGCATTAGTCACATCTGAAGCACTTCCATTGCAGGCTTGGGTTGCAGAATCTACATTCTGCACTCCAGCAGTGACATTTAACAGTGATGGGTTTTTTTCTGCTTTGTTTATTTGTTATCAGAAAGTTAGAAAGTCCTGTCTTTCACATATTCACTGACAAAACCGCTGGAAAGGGGAACAGGTGACCTGTAAGCAAACCTCCTGGTGATGCCAGCGATTTAAACAACCAGAGTGTTGTGTGTAAATGTGTGACGTGTAAGTACGATGTATGTTTAGATGTATAGGGTAGATATGCAGGGAGGAGTAAACACAATGTTCACCTTTCAGCAGTGTCCTGTGCTTCATTAGTGTTCTTGTATGTAGACTTTCCAGAATAGATAATACTAGTAGCGGTAATAGTAATAGAGTAGTAAATAGTAGTAAAGGATAGTATAATGCACAGTTGGAACAAATAACTGGAAAAAAACCCTTTTTCACACAAAGGGAGGTGGGTGTATGGAACAAGCTGCCAGAGGAGGTAGTTGAGGCTGGGACTATCCCAACATTTAAGAAACAGTTAGACAGGTACATGGATAGGACAAGCTTGGAGGGATATGGACCAAGCATAGGCAGGTGGGACTACTGTAGCTGGGACATGTTGGCAGGTATGGGCAAGTTGGATCGAAGGGCCTGTTTCAACACTGTGTCACTCTATGGCTCTAACCCAAACATAATTTATATATTGTGGACAAGTGTAAAGAATAGACACCACGTGAAGTAAAAGTAATGGGCATAATCGAGCAAGGAGACTTACCAGTGAGCCAGTAGCACAGGGTACTATGGCAGTCAGAGGCACTGGCTGCATTGCTATTCATATTGAGAGCTAATTGAGTGAGTACCACAAGTATGAGCACAGCTGAGGACAACAAACAAATTTCTGCAGGACAAGGAGCACAGCGCAGCTTGAGAGGGTCCTGGTGCAAACCTTGATGGAAAGCAGCACTGATCTTAGAGTAAAGACTGAGGCTATGCTCACATGGTACAATCAGTCGAATGACTTGAGGTGCTGTGGGATAAGAATGGCCCCAGCAAACAGGCTGTTAATAAATAAGTTAGATGATACAGCTCTCTGATCTAAAGAAGTAAGAAATGTATAGATGTGTGGGATGGAACTGCCGATGCTGGTTTACACCAAATGTATAGATGTGTGGGATGGAACTGCCGATGCTGGTTTATTATAGATACAAAATGCTATATATAACGAGTCCACTTAGTCGTGCGTGTGCGTGTGTGTGTGTGTGTGTGTGTGTGTGTGTGTGTGTGTGTGTGTGTGTGTGTGTGTGTGTGTGTGTGTGTGTGTGTGTGTGTGTGTGTGTGTGTATTGCTGGCCAGTGGGGGGGCTTTCTGGAGTGCTAGTATGTGTGTTGTGGGTCAAAGGGACTGGTTTCCAGAGGGCTAGTATGGACATTGTGGGTCGAATGGATTCTTGGGCTGGCAGCTAAGTCACTCTGGCCAGGCAGCATTTTAGAACCAATAGAGGAACTTTTTGCAAGCATTTTAGAACCAATAGAGACACTTTTTGCAAGCATTTTAGTACCAGTATGTGTGTTGTGGGTCAAAGGGACTGGTTTCCAGAGGGCTAGTATGGACATTGTGGGCCTAATGGATTCTTGGGCTGGCAGCTAAGTCACTCTGGCCAGGCAGCTCAGTTATTCTGGCCAGGCAGCATTTTAGAACCAATAGAGACACTTTTTGCAAGCATTTTAGAACCAATAGAGACACTTTTTGCAAACATTTTAGAACCAATAGACACACTTTCTGCAAGCATTTTAGAAACATAGAAATTAGGTGCAGGAGTAGGCCATTCGGCCCTTCGAGCCTGCACCGCCATTCAATATGATCATGGCTGATCATCCAACTCAGTATCCCGTACCTGCCTTCTCTCCATACCCTCTGATCCCCTTAGCCACAAGGGCCACATCTAACTCCCTCTTAAATATAGCCAATGAACTGGCCTCAACTACCCTCTGTGGCAGAGAGTTCCAGAGACCCACCACTCTGTGTGTGAAAAAAGTCCTTCTCATCTCGGTCCTAAAGGATTTCCCCCTTATCCTTAAGCTGTGACCCCTTGTCCTGGACCTCCCCAACATCGGGAACAATCTTCCTGCATCTAGCCTATCCAACCCCTTAAGAATTTTTTAAGTTTCTATAAGATCGCCTCTCAATCTCCTAAATTCTAGAGAGTATAAACCGAGTCTATGCAGTCTTTGTTCATAAGACAGTCCTGACATCCCAGGAATCAGTCTGGTGAACCTTCTCTGCACTCTCTCTATGGCAATAATGTCCTTCTTCAGATTTGGAGACCAGAACTGTATGCAATACTCCAGGTGTGGTCTCACCAAGACCCTATACAACTGAAGTAGAACCTCCTTGCTCCTATACTCAAATCCTTTTGCTATGAAAGCTAACATACCATTCGCTTTCTTCACTGCCTGCTGCACCTGCATGCCTACTTTCAATGACTGGTGTACCATGACACCCAGGTCGCGCTGCATCTCCCCTTTTCCTAATCCGCCTCCATCTGTTTTCCTATTTCTGCCACCAAAGTGGACAACCTCACATTTATCCACATTATACTGCATCTGCCAAACATTTGCCCACTCACCCAGCCTATCGAAGTCACCTTGCAGTCTCCTAGCATCCTCCTCACAGCTAACACTGCCCCCCAGCTTAGTGTCATCCGCAAACTTGGAGATATTGCCTTCAATTCCCTCATCCAGATCATTAATGTATATTGTAAATAGCTGGGGTCCCAGCACTGAGCCTTGCGGTACCCCACTAGTCACTGCCTGCCATTGTGAAAACGACCCGTTTACTCCTACTCTTTGCTCCCCGTTTAGAACCAGTAGACACTTTCTGCAAGCATTTTAGAACCAATAGACACTTTCTGCAAGCATTTTAGAACGAATAGACACGTTCTGCAAGCATTTTAGAACCAATAGACACCTTCTGCAAGCATTTTAGAACCGATAGACACCTTCTGCAAGCATTTTAGACCCAATAGAGACACACTTTGTGCAACCATTTAGACCCAATAGAGACACACTTTGTACAACCATTTAGACACAAGACACTTTTTGCAACCATTTAGACACAATAGACACTTTTTTGGAAGCATTTAGACACAATAGACACTTTTTGCAACCATTCTAGAACCAATAGACACTTTTTGCAACCATTCTAGAACCAATAGACACTTTTTGCAACCATTTTAGAACCAATAGACATTTTTTGCAACCTTTTTAGAACCACATTAAGGGCACTTACAGTTGAGTAGACATGTGTTCAGTGCTATTCAGAGCTGAAAGAGACCAAGTGAGGCACACCACTGGCTTCCTCCATCTTGCAGAGACTGAGTGAGGCACACCACTTCCTCATTTTATAGTCCCTCCCCCTCCCTCCAGCAGGGGCAGCAGAGAGAATGGGAAATAGGTGGCTAGGTGGCCAAAAATGGTGGCTGTAGGTGGCGGCGTTCTCTCGGAAATCACAGCACAGCGAGCCAAAACTGGTCAAGATCAGACTTTTAGTAATATAGATATGTATAAACACATATATTTAGTCATTTGCAATGGTAAAAATGAACCACAGTGCATCCTCAAGAAAGATTCTTGCCAAGGATCAGCAGAAGAAGCAATCATGGGTAACGATCTTCAGTTTCTTCATCACTATCCAAGCATTTCTATGAAAAAATGGAATTAAGCATGCACATTTCATCATACTACTCAGAATCAAATGGGTAGATTCAGATATGGGAGAATTCACAAATAAACACTGAAGAAATAAGTACTATTGGGTCTTGAGTATCAATAAGACATTGATTTGCAATTGTTTTGCTCAACTGCTGAACAATGTCATTTTCCACAAAAGGTCAGACTCCTGCTGAGTTAGTGAACGTGTAGAAGAGTCGGTACACAATTAAAATTAGTTCAGCCGAATGTCAGTGAGAGAGCAGAAGACAGGTAGTTGATGCAGAAACAAAATTATGTCTCCAGTCATGGGGAGATGTAATTTGAAGAATACAATGCAGTCGGTGTATTAATGCCATCTCATAATTTGTACATTGAAAATTAAATATTACCGGGATATCTGAAGATCACAGAAAAGTTGTTTCTCTCGGAAACAGAAGACTGTTAGATGTGCGCACATAAATCATTTAGTTCAGCAACGGATATTTAAAAGAATATCGAAGGATTATACAATTATGACTGTGTATGAGAATTTGATGCAGTAGAGATTGTAGAAGAAATATGCACGGTTCATTTTAAATTGTCAAGAACTGGATACCTGGATCAAGTCGGGGAAACAATGCAACGCCAACAATGTTCCTTTGAGAAGATCAAAGAGATCCCAAAATTGTGCAGCGAGAATAAATGTAAATAATATGAGTATGTGAATCAGTTCCCATGAATTTTGTTTTTGCCTGTCATATATTGGGCCCTGATGCTTGCCTATATTATACTTTCTTTCATATTTTGCAGAGAAAAAAACAATGAGTATAGAACAAGGGTTGAGACTACGGGATTGGCGATGGGCAGAGAGGCTGGTGGTTGATAGCCCTATTTGACTTTGAGAGGTTGTGAGCTGGGGAAAGAGGTGACTAAAGGCCAAAGCCTAGCATGTCAGGATATTTGGTGTAAGATCTTTCTCAGTGAAGTATCATCAGCAAGCCTTGTGACAGAATTTGCAATCCAATGACAGCAGGCAACTGGAAAGTTAAAAATAAATTAAAGGTAACTTCCTTGGTATGATGTCCAGGACTGGGTAGGCACCAATTTGACATGGATCCCTTTAACTAGAGCTGCTGCCTCTAATGCTGCACAGATTATGTGGCATTAACTATAAGCAGAGTGCTGCCTGCATTAGAGGATTAGAGAGTATTAGCTTCAGTACAAATTGGATAAACTTGGATTGGTTTCTCTGGAACGCCAAAGGTTGAGAACATATATACCCGATAGAAGTTTATAAAATTATGAGAAGGATAGGTAGGGTAGATAGTCAAAACCACTTTCCCAGGGTGGAAATGTTAAAGACTAGAGGGATGCCTTTAAGGTGAGAGGGCAAAGTTTAAGGGAGGTGTGCAGTGCAAGGTTTTTACACAGAGAGTGGTGGGTGCCTGGAACAAGCTGTCAGGAGTGGTGGTGGAAGCAGATACAATAGTGGTGTTTAAAAGGCGTTTAGATGGCAGCATGAATATGCAGGGAATGCGGAGATATGGATGATTTGCAGGCAGATGAAATTAGTTTATCTTGACATCATGTCCAGCACAGACCATTAGGGGCCAAAGGGCCTCTTCCTGTGCTGTACTTATCTATGTTCTATGCTCTACAGCAGTATTATTACCAGGAAGGGACGGTCACCAAAAGCAATTGGTAGGATTTCTGAATAATCATTGTTCTATCCAGTAAATGGTCACATTTACATCCCACCCTGAAAATAGGCAACCTTCTAATGTTAAAAACAAGTTTGACATCCTGGCCTATGGAACCTGAGGGAAAACGTTCAAGAGATAATAATTCAAAAAGGCAGTTCCTTCGCACCTTCTCAGGAGTAGCTAGGGATGCACAATAAATGTTGTCTTGTCATATCCGATTGCCAAAATATATGGCAAATATAGAAGTACTGAGTGTATTAATTGAACTCAAGGGTATGACAAATTCAAATCAGCTTTAGATCCAGGCACTGTTTACAACTGAAAGATACACGAACGAGCAAAGAGCAACCAAAGGTCAGATATTGGATTTAGACAAGATCTGGAAATGATGTGGCAGAGGAGATTAAGCATAGATATCGATAAGACTTCTGCTGTGTCTGTGCTTTATCTGACATCTTGTTTAGAGATAGAGACTGTTAGTTCGCATTCAATAGATCATAAATGATAGGAGTAGAATTAGGCCATTCGGCCCATCAAGTCTACTCTGCCATTCAATTATGGCTGATCTATCTCTCCCGCCCAACCCCATTCTCCTGCCTTTACCCCATAACCTCTGATCATTAAACTCAAATGTAAATATGGATTTAGGATAATTTTATTACTGTCACCACCCACCCCCGCAAAATTACAAAATTAACAACAGTACAAACTATCCTACATATTTCCGTGAAAACTTGATTCAGATTTACACTGGAGTTGATTTGCATCATTTTCACTGGAGTTGTCACAAATCTCGCCTGCTTCAGCAGTTTGTGCAACATGTAAAGTGAGACAGAGGAGCGTGGGCAATCTGTTTATGTGCCCTCTTCCATTCCATGTTGCCATATTTCAGTTAAACAGAAATAAATCAACTTAAGGAAATCTAAATAATGTTGACTTATAAATAGGCTGTGATGCATTTGTTGGACACTGTTCCACACACTTGAGATGAAAGGTTCTGCATCTCCTTGAGAAATGTGTGTTTGATTCTGCCCAGCCACATAAGCAGAACGCATGTGCTTCTTGAAGTGTATATAATGGAAACTGTAACTTCAAGAACTGAGTACTAGAATGGTATGATATGTGATATATGTGTGATCATGTGATATATTCAATATCTTGTCAGTCTCGGGAATATGTGTGGGTATGCGCAGTGTACTCTTGCAAAATAAAGAAGATCCACACTGGCAACAGTATGTACTGAAAACCTGTGCTTGTTTCTACCTACATGCTGAGGCCAATGGTGATGAGGATTGGATAGAGTTTGTGAACTCAACCTTTAAATACAGTGAAGGAGTGTTTTGCAATATGCAATATTGTTTAACATTTTAAACAGCAAATACGAAGCTGTGTTGCAGTTGTTTACGAACTGGACACGGTAGGCCGCAGATCCTTCCGTGCATGGGACTGTGGTTTAAAACAGCAGCTGTACAAATCGTCTAGAGTTTGTCAGGCTACATGTGTGTTGTGTCTACGTGGTAAGATGGCTCCCTTGGGATACATAGGCCGACTAGGGACTTTCGACAAGAACCGTGTAATCTTTACTCCGTACTGTGAGCGAATGGAAATGTTTTTTATTGCAAATTACATTATTGAAGCTGAAGAAACAGAGGATGATGATCAAGTGCAGGTAAGACCACAAAACAAGGCCATCCAGGTACGAAAGAAAGTTGTGAGACTGTGGGTGAGGACATTATCTCATTGAAGAAGTTATCTCAACACTGCAATTTTGCAACATTTCTGGATCAAGCTTTGCGTGATAGATTTGTATGTGGGATGCTGTGTGAGCGAATCCAATCAAAATTACTGGACACACCAGCCCTTACCTTTGATTTGGCATGCAAAACTGCTTTTGCCATGGAGATGGCATGTCAAAGTGCACATAGGTTTCGACCAACACATGCTGGAACAGTCAACAGTCAAAAGGCAGTTCCAAAACACAAGCATGACAAGACAGGGAAAAGGCCTTCGCAGCAAAGTTCTGGGAAAAGCGCAGATCTGTGCTATCGATGCAATGGTCAACACAAAGCAAATAAGTGCCAGTTCAAGGACTCTAAGTGCTACAGCTGTCAAAGGGAAGACCATATTGCATCAGCTTGTAGAGCATCATCACAGGATAAAGCAAACCAAAAGGCTCGACAAAACCAAATGCGTAGGATTCACAACCTCAAAGAACACTCAGAGTAATTAACTTGGACGGCATCTATACTACAAACGGTGGGTTTGGAAAGGAAGACTTTCAGACAAAGGTCAAAGTGAACAATCAATGCATTGTTCAACCTGAAACATCACCTACTTTTCTCCATAGATGTTGCCTCACCCGCTGAGTTTCTCCAGCATATTTTGTCTACTTTTGATTTTTCCAGTATCTGCAGTTCCTTCTTCAACAATCCATTATTATGGGTATTGATACCGCTGCTGATTGCACAATTATAAACAAAGCCACCTATGAATCCAAGTTTAGCAAAATCCCTATCACAGAAACAAACACTCAGTGGAAAACGTACTCTGCAGGCGTATTGGAGACATGTGGAGAGATTGCTTGCGATATACAACACCAAAGTTGCAAGACTGAAGTTGCCAATAGTTGTCACGAGTTTTGTCAATAGAACAATGTTGATGGGCAAAAATTGGCTCCGCTTACTGGACTGGAAATCTGTATTCCAAGTCGAAACGCAAACACAACTGGATCAGTTGTTATAGTTTTTACATGGCTGTCATTGTTCAATGACAGCTATGCTGGCATAAAGGGTGAGGAAGCACACATCAGGATTCGACCCAATGTGGAACCTGTCTACTGTAGACCGCGACCAGTGCCATATTCGCTGAAAAGTAAAGTGGAAGCTGATATCAAAAAGTTGGAACAAAACAGTGTACTGGTTAAAACAGATTGCAGTGATTGGGCTACTCCAATCGTAGTGGTTCTGAAAGTGGATAACTTCATGAAATTTTGCAGAGACTACAAAGTGATCATCAACCAGGCCGTAAATGATGAACGGTGTCCAATACCAACCTCACAAGATTTATACGCTGAACTTGCTGGTTCCAAGGTATTCTCTAAGCTTGATGCATCACATGCATATGCCCAGCTAAATGTTGATCATAAGAGCCAGCAGTACCTCACGATAAACACACACATGGGGCTGTATTCCTAACCAAAACTACCCTATGGTGTGAAGTCAGCACCAAAAATCTTCCAAGCTACAATGGACAATATTCTGCAAGGAACATCACATTGTTTGTGCAATCAAGATGACTTGCTGATTGTGACTGTTACTGAGGAGGAGAATCTGGAGAGACTCAGTGAAGTGTTGAAACAGCTTGATGATCACAATATAAAGTTGAAAAGAAGCAAATGTGCATTCTTATGGGCCTGTCCCACTTGTGCGACATTTGCGCATCATTTACGCGACAGGCCGATAGTGACTGATGCGCAACCGTCGCGCAAAAATCGTCTAGCAGTACGACAATCACGTGCCAAGTGCCCCTGAGGGCCCTGCCCCCTTTGGGAGCCATTTGCGATGTCATTTGTACCTAGTCCAATATCCGTGGCAAGGACTTTCCCAGTGAAAATCAAATATACTATGGTGAAAATTTTTCTAAACTACTTGGGCTTTATACCCGGGTGATCACGTGGTGCAGCGCTCAAATTACATGCAAATGGCGCGCTGACGGCGTATGGGCGGCGCATGGTTACGGACGTTGACGCATGGTGATGCATAATGAATTAGCATAGGCAACGTTCATGCATCACCATGCGTAATCATGCGTCACCACGCGCTACACGTATGCCGCCAGTACGTCAGCGTACGCCATCAGTACGTCAGCATGCGCAAGGGTTATACGTGACGCAGGTGGTGCGTGAGGATTTTGAGCCTCACAAAATCCTGGGGCACCGCACGTTACCGCGCGTCACTGCATAGGCCACCACACGCCTTGCGTGCGTCACAACGCGCCAACCAATTTTTAGCATGTTGCGCAAATGACGCCCAAGTGGGACAGGTCCTTTACAGACTGAAGTAGTGTATCTTGGTTTGAAAATGGATCAACATGAACTACAACCAGTGAAGGAAAATATTGAAGCTATAGCAAACGCACCAACACCACAGAATGTGTCTCATCTCCTCTCCTTCCTGTGTATGGTAAAGTATTACTCATGGTTCTTACCTGAGTTAGCAACTGTAGTAACCATTTAGCTTAACTCAGTAAATTATAATTATATTCAGCTACCTTTAATTTTATCTACCTGTAATTATGTGGGTGGGATTTATACGTAACCTGGGGCGGGTTCGTAGCTAGGATTCTGGCACTGATGCCCAGATGGTTTAGTTTAGTTTGGTGAAAACTATGTGGAACATATAGTTTTTGACCATGACCATGAGTATGATTGAAACGTATATATGCTGGAAGACGATGTACTTATACTGGAAGAAGTTTTCAGAGTGATTTTACTGTTTTGTACTACTATAACAAAGAAACTATTAATGAAGGGTTTCGGCCCAAAACGTTGCCTATCTCCTTCGCTCCTTAGATGCTGCTGCACCCGCTGAGTTTCTCCAGCCTTTTGTGTATCCTATTAATCAAGAGACTGTTTCTGGAATATTTATCTTTCGATGGCTTTGAATGTCTCATGGAGAGCTCATGGAATGCGTAAGATAACCTTCTGAACCATAGTCAGCATATTAGCGACTATCGTGGCCTAATACCTTGAGACATTGTAAAGACAGTCACTACAGCAACAAAGCTAGCTCCTCTTCACAAGTTGATGAAAAAGGATTAAAAAAATGGGAATGGTCCAAAGAGCAACAAAATGCATATGACGCATATAAGAAGAGCTTGACCAGTGATTCATTATTTCTTTACTATGATACAAATCGCGAGTTAAAGTTAGCTTGTGATGCGTCTAGTTGTGGAGTAGGAGCTGTGATTTCACATGTAATGGAACATGAACACTTGCATCATGCACACTTACCAAGGCATTTGCATCATGCACACTTACCAAGGCATTTGCATCATGCATACTTACCAAGAGTGAGCGTAATTATGCACAAATCGAGAAAGAAGCCCTTGGTATCATCTTTGGGATCAAGAAATTCCATCAGCATCTGTTGGGTAGGAAATTTACCCTGGTTACGGATCATAAGCCACTTCTCGCTATTCTTGGTCCTCGGTCAGCAATACCTACAATGGCAGCCTTGAGGATGCAGCGTTGGGCAGTTCTCACAGCATTGAGTACCGCAGCTCAAAAGAAAATGCTATCACTGATGCATTCTCGCGTTTGCCTCATGAAGAATCAGATGTGGGCACTGAAGGTGCTATCTACGTCACAGAAGCAGTGGACAATGACTTTCCAGTCACATTAGCTGAAATTGCTGCTGAAACTCAAAAGGACACAGTGCTAAAACATGTATGCGAACAAACTTTGTGTGGATGGTCAGAAATAAAACCATGTACTAATGAACTAAAATCTTATCACAAAAGACGACATGAACTGTCATGTGAGCAAGGGTGTATTAAATGGAGTCACAGAGTAGTAGTACCCAATTGTTTAAGACAAAGCTTACTTATAGAACCACATAGTGAACACAGGTATTGTAGGAATTAAGTCTACAGCCAGAAGTTGCATGTATCGGCCAGGATTGAGCAATGACAGAAGCAATGGCAAGCAAATGTAGCATCTGTCAGAGTTGTAGAAGTCTGCCTGCCCAAACCCCTTTGCAAACATGCTCTTGGCCTACTAGACCATTTCAGAGGGTTTACGTGGATTTTTGTGAACATGGGAATAATAATTTTCTTGTTTTGGTAGATAGCCACTCAAAGTGGATTGAGATGTTACAGACAGGTACAAACACAATAACAGGAAGAACAATAGACGCATTGCGGTCTGTCTTTGCGTGTCATGGATTACCTGAAGAGCTTGCCCCTGACAACGGCCACCAGTTTTGTGCTGTACTGTTCCAAACTTTCATGAAGCTAACTGGTAACAAGCATACTTTAATGTCAACTTACCATCCGGCAACTAACGGCGCAACCGAAAATTCAGTCAGTCAGGAGAGTCAAAGGAGCTTTCAAGAAACAAGTTCTTGAAAGCAATTCAAAACTCAGTATATCACAGCGGCTAGCTAGCTTCTTACGGAAATATTGTACCATGCCACAATCTACCACAGGGTATATGCCAGCTGAACATCTCATGAAAAGAAGGCTCAGAACTAGACTGAGTTTGGTTCTACCTAACCGATCTCCTGAGATTGAACGCAAACAATCTGATCAGAAACGTCATTATGGTGGAAATCAAAAAGATCGTAGGTTCAATACACATGATCAGGTTTGTGTTCTCAGCCCCCCTTACAAAGCATCAAATGGGAGGTGGGAACAGTAGTTGAAGTGTGTGGTACCAGGAGGTACTTGGAAGAAATTGGAGGGCTTGGTAGACGTGTGCACATAAACAATATGATCCCAGCAAGGGATGAACCGGTACAAGAGCTTAGCATAGACGAAGAAGCAGATCTGTCAGACTTTGGTATTATTCCAAGTTCAGATATAAGAGCAGAATCTCTAAAGAAAGTAGAGACAAAGGTAAATGATCCTGAACTTGGCTCTGATTTAGAACCACAACCTGACACTCCCCCTAAACCACTCAGGAGATCAGAAAGAGTGCATAAACCAGTCTTCAGATTAAATTTATAAAATTATTCTTGTTTGTCTAATTTACAAGTTAGTTTACTTTCTTAGGCGAGAACAGTGTAGTGTATATAATGGTAACTGGAACTTTAAGAACTGAGTAGCAGAATAGTATATGTGTCATGTGATTTATTCAATATCATATGTTTAAGAAAGAACTGCAGATGCTGGAAAAATCGAAGGTAGATAGAAATGCTGGAGAAACTCAGCGGGTGAGGCAGGATCTTTGGAGCGAAGGAATAGGTGACGTTTCGGGTCGAGACCTATTCCTTTGCTCCATAGATCCTATTCAATATCTTATCAGTCTCATGAATATGTGTAGGTATGCACAATGTACTTTTCAAAAATAAAGAAGAACCACACTGGCAACAGCGTGCACTGAAACCCTGTGCTCGTTTCTATCTACATGCTGAAGCCGTAATATCTTACACTTCCCTTGTGTAATTTTTTCTGTTTAAGGTCAGACTGTAGGTCAGGGCCAACAAGAACACCTTGTCATGGACCTCAGTATGGCTGCTGAATTGCAATCTATACTTTGGCCTTATTTCTCTGCACTGCCACGGAGGTTCAGGCTGCAACTAAATGTTTTGAAAACTACTTGACTTGTGGTAATTAGACAGCACCACATGTGAATCCCCACAGAATTTCCGCAGAGACCATTTCTGTAAACTCATGTGTTTTTTCAGAGTCCAAATCCAGCCAGCTGCTGCCTACACTGAATGCGTTTCTGCCCTGTGTACATGTAATACTTTGTCACAGAACTGCAACAAAAATGGCAATTAAAAATTAAAACTGGGAAATAATTAACTATGAAGATTTCAATTATGCTGAAAACTGAACAGTTTAATTCTCAGAAAGTAAAATGAGTCAGATGAAGACTATTGTAACTGAGACGTGCTTGGAAATGCTAATAGAAGAAAGTTATATAAAAGGTCACAACTCTATTCATAATTAGTGAGATATGCTGACGGAGAGTCCTAATTAGTTACATTTTCATACAAGGCCCTGCCCTGCATCTTGTTGACGCTTAAAATTAAAAGAACAGTAGACATAAAGGAAAGCTAAACTTTCTGTAGTCCGGCTGTCATTTCAATGAAGATGGATTATAGAGCTGAAACAGAGACTATATTTTATATTCTGCTAACTGATAGCAGGAATCACAAGAACCAGATATACAGTCTGGTAATTCAATCACAATGTGCATATATTTTATGCATGGCACGGAATGTGCAATAGATTATTAAACAAGATCAGTGCTCCTGAGGAGGCAAGCATACAATGGGAAATTGAACTGCTAACTTCCAAACACAGGAGGACCCAGCCACTGTGGCCACTAAATGTGCAGCAGTCACATCAATCAGTGTATAAAGCAAGGAGACACAAGGAACTGCAGTTACTGGAATCTTTAGCAAAACTCAAAGTGTTGGACTAACTCAGTGGTTCAGGCAACATCTGTGGAGGGAATGGGTAGATGATGCTTCCATTCAGGACTCTTCTTCAGACGGATTAGGAGTACTGATCGGCCGTCTTAGGAAAGGTCTCGATCCAAAACGTCGCCTATCCATTCCCTCCATAGATGCTGTCTGAACCGTTGAGTTACTCAAACACTTGGTGGATAAAGCCTGTTTGAAGTTGCTCGTGCAACACTGAAGTGGCCATTATGTGGGAAAGTTAATGTGCTATGCCCAGGAAAGTAAGATTTAATGGGAGTTTAATGGGTTCTCCCACTGCGGCGACTGAATCTGCGAGTTTAGAAGAGTTTGCCCTTGACTCAAACTCACAGCATGGTCGACACATGCTCCTAGGAGGTCCTATGAGGTCACTGGAACTCTCCTTCATGCTCGAGCAAAGTTCCCGAATACTTGCGGCCTCAGCTAGGTCGCGGAAAAATTTTCAGCATGTTGAAACATTTTCCGCAAGTAAAAATTGGTCAGCATGGTTCTTTTGAACTCGTAGTGCAGTGGAGTGAGGTCATTATGCAGTTACAGGCAGGTTTTTCAGGCCCTCGAGCTTGAAGGTCAAAGACAGTCGCTGAAAGGTCGCCACAGTGGGACAGTCCCTCAAGGCAGCCACTCACAGCATTACTTAAAGGAGCAGTGTATCATGGAAAACTGTGAATGATTCTCTTCACTGTTTTTTCAGGAGGGGCTTCCACCTTCTTCTGGCGATGATACACCTGACCATTCCAATCTTTGTTTTGCCAGCCACTTCCCACCATCATGTCCAATTGTGCCAAAGTTGAAGAAGTTAGGTGGCCAGCCCCCTACATTTGCCACCACTTGCAGTGAAATGTCATCCAACCCACTCCCTCCAGTTCCTATTGACCACCACAACCTTAGAACCTTCTCATGGCAGAAAATACTGCATTCACTATGCTTAAGTTTGCTTAAGACGAGGGAAACTTCTTTGCATGTTATACATGACAGAATATCCCTCTCCTTTATATATTTTTTAACTACTGATGTGATCCAATGCACATCTTGTGGAGGTATATCATTCACCTGAATGATAACTCAGTTTCTCCCATAATAGATGCTGCCTGAAGGAATTAGTATTTCCACCACTTAACGCAGTAATCTTATATTTCCATCATTTTCAATACTTCGTTTTTTCCTCTGAGGAGCTCTCCTGTAGCTTTGTTACAATGATAAACTTTCCAGAGTTACCATCATTGTGCATGCATTCAAAGAGGTTAAAAATTGATCATTTTTACCCAACAGCCTCATGTTGCTTCAAGGTAAAATAATGATATTTCTCAGGAGCAACTTGAGAATTAGTTCAATTAAATGCCAACTTGGAACGATTTAAAAAAACGAGTATTCCAACTAACCAAGAAGCCTGATGTTTTGTTTTTCAGGTGAGATCTGGGAAGTAAAATTTAGCAAGAATAAAAAACAGTTGAGGATTTACTTCTCAGGACATTCGCTCTTGTTAGTGTCCTAAAGATCATAATCAGCAGGATCTACTGCTCCTAATTCATTTAAACTATTTTCTAAATGCATTCTGCCACATGACTTTGATAGTCGGCTCAGGGAAGTATCCCATCCGGGAACTATCACTATCTTCTGCAGGTGCTGCAGAGCATTCTGCACTTACGGCTTGCGTCTGAAGATGATTTTCAGCAGGATCATTTCTATGAAGGACAGGTAGTTTTGGCAAAGTCCAACAGTATAGAACATTGCTGTACAATGAGGCCAGATCCATCCTTCACAACACTGGGGCAGCTGCCTCAGGATCCATAGCCTAGGCTGGGTTGAGACTGGCCTTTATACCCTTTGCCAAATCAGGGCTCAATTCCCAGTTATAGATACCGGTGCTATTCTCAGGCTGCAAACATTTGGATTTAGGTCACATTCGGACAATATGAAGAAGTGTACATTTAAATCATCCACGCACGTGATATGCAAAGACACAGGTGACACAGGCGCAAGCATTTTCTGTATGATATGAATATATGTGATGCATACCGTTTGATATCATTGTTCATGCCTGGTTTCACCTATGTCTTTGCACATCATGTGTGTGGATAATTTAAATGTAAACTCAGAAAGGTGACTCACTGATATAAGCAAGGATAGAATATCTATTTTTATTGGTTATTCTATTGAATTGCATACTTTGTGAGCCTTATGGGCCTATCTCACTTAGGCGATTTTTCAGGCGACTTCCGGTTACTGTCAAGTTACCAGCAATTGCCTGAAAAACCGGCAACTGGAACGGCGACTGCCAGAGTGAAACACACAAACACACCGCTTCCTTCACCAGCCCATTATGCAGGCGGGGGACAGGACTTTTCATTCAGCGCTGTCTGAGTGAAATTCACATGGTGCAAAGCCAATGTGATACAGACACACAACGCGATGAAGAGGACAGATGGCGCTGTAATTAAGAAGCTATGAAGCACAATGTAAGGTAAGTCCTTTAAAAGAGGGGGAGAGAGGGGAGAGAGGGGGTAGAGGGGGGAGAAGGAGTGGAGACAACTTTTAAGAAGCCAGAGATACACGGCTATGAAGCTCAGCGGACATTAATATTACCGCTCGGTTATCCTTGGTTCTGAAAACTACTGCTTACGTTTTTCTTTCCCCAGTGAGGCCATGAAATTCACCGGTCACCACCGGCTACAACCTATGAGAAGCTAAGAGAACCTTCGACCTCCTGGCAACCCACTAGGACCTCCTGGCGACCCATCTACGGCACAAGAATTCTCGCTACTCTCCATAGAAACATAGAAACATAGAAATTAGGTGCAGGAGTAGGCCATTCGGCCCTTCGAGCCTGCACCGCCATTCAATATGATCATGGTTGATCATCCAACTCAGTATCCCGTACCTGCCTTCTCTCCATACCCTCTGATCCCCTTAGCCACATCTAACTCCCTCTTAAATATAGCCAATGAACTGGCCTCAACTACCCTCTGTGGCAGAGAGTTCCAGAGACCCACCACTCTCTGTGTGAAAAAATCCCTTCTCATCTCGGTCCTAAAGGATTTCCCCCTTATCCTTAAGCTGTGACCCCTTGTCCTGGAACTCCCCAACATCGGGAACAATCTTCCTGCATCTAGCCTGTCCAACCCCTTAAGAATCTTGTAAGTTTCTATAAGATCCCCTCTCAATCTCCTAAATTCTAGAGAGTATAAACCGAGTCTATGCAGTCTTTGTTCATAAGACAGTCCTGACATCCCAGGAATCAGTCTGGTGAACCTTCGCTGCACTCCCTCTATGGCAATAATGTCCTTCCTCAGATTTGGGCACATGTTATATGTGTTTATATGAGTGAATTTTATCTAAAGTCCATTTGGCACATGAGAGATGGGCTGGGTGGATGTTGTCTCCTCCATGGCGGCTTCATTCTTGTCACCGCTAATTTTTCAACATGTTGAAAAATTTGTGATGTCCATAATGAGGCCGCGACTAGTTCCCAGAATGTGGGAACTCCTCAAGACCATGAAGGCGACTACGCAGCAACTACCCGCGAGCATGTGGCGACCATGTAGCAACTGCATAGTCTCCTGCAGTCGCCTAAAAAATCATCTAAGTGGGACAGCCCCATTACTCGTTTGTCCCCCGCCTGGATAAGGTTCAGGGATGACTGCATTAGCATGGAGACAACATCCACCCAGCCCATCTCTCATGTGCCAAATGGACTTTAGATAAAATTCACTCATATAAACACATAAAACACGTGTCCATAACTGTTGGTTCATACAAACCAACAGTTATGGACACTTCCTCAAATTGTCGGAATGTGACCTAAATCCAAAGTGTTGCCAGGAAGTTTTAAAATGGCGGAGAAACTAAACTTTGCGATTTCTGCCTACAATATACATAATAATGAACATGTTATCTTTCTCCGGCCATCAGTAAATGCCTCAGTAATGTAATGATTGCATGTCTCTGTTCCTTTTGGCAGTAAGCACATTGCACTATATTAAAACATCGAGGCAGAGGCATAGAAAATCAGGAAGTTCCGCATGGGCTATAAACTGTGAAGGGAAGCAGTCAAGAGATGCAGAAGTCAGAACATTGGAGACTTACTTAGTTTAAGTGAAATGGGACAATTCATTGAAGTGGGGAAATCTGCAAGACTGATGCTCTGTATGTGCACGTAATGCAAAATGAAGCCGCATAATGAGTTACCTCCCAAACTTAAGATAGACACAAAAAGCTGGAGTAACTCAGTGGGGCAGGCAGCATCTGGAGAGACGGAATGGGTGATGTTTCAGTTCCAAACAATAGACAATAGACAATAGGTGCAGGAGTAGGCCATTCGGTCCTTCGAGCCAGCAACGTCATTCACTGTGATCATGGCTGATCATCCACATTCAGTACCCCTTCCTGCCTTCTCATCATATCCCCTGATACCACTATCTTTAAGAGCTCTATCTAACTATCTCTTGAAAACATCCAGCGAATTGGCCTCCACTGCCTTCTGAGGCAGAGAATTCCACAGATTCACAACTCTCTGGGTGAAAAAGTTTTTCCTCATCTCCATTCTAAATGGCCTACCCCTTATTCTTAAACTGTGGCCCTGCTTCTGGAAGCCACCAACATTGGGAACATGTTTCCTGCCTCTAGTGTATCCAATCCCTTCATAATCTTATATGTTTCAATAAGATACCCTCTCATCCTTCTAAATTCCAGTGTATACAAGCCCAATCGCTCCATTCTATTAACATATGACAGTCCCGCCATCCCGGGAATTAACCTCGTGAACCTACGCTGCACTCTCTCAATAGCAAGAATGTCCTTCCTCAAATTTGGAGACCAAAACTGCACGCAATACTCCAGGTGTGGTCTCACTAGGGCCCTGTACAACTGCAGAAGGGCCTCTTTACTCCTATCCTCAACTCCTCTTGTTATGAAGGCCATCATGCCATTAGTTTTCTTCACTGCCTACTGTACCTGCATGCTTGCTTTCAGTGACTGATGAACAAGAATCCCCAGATCTCGTTGCACTTCCCCTTTTCCCAACTGACATCATTCAGATAATAACCTGCCTTCCAGTTTTTGACACCAAAGTGGATAACCACATTTATCCACATTCAACTGCATCTGCCATGTATCTGCCCATTCACCAAACCTGTCCAAGTCAACCTGCATCCCTATAGCATTCTCCTCACAGTTCACACTGCCACCAAGCTTTGTGTCATCTGCAAATTTGATAATGTTACTTTTAATTCCTTCATCTAAATCATTAATGTATATTGTAAATAGCTGCGGTCCCAGCACCAAGCCTTGCAGCACCCCACTAGTCACTGCCTGCCATTCTGAAAGGGACCCGTTAATCCCTACTCTTTGTTTCCTGTCTGCCAACCAATTTTCTATCCATGTCAGTACCCTACACCCAATACCATGTGCTCTGATTTTGCCCACTAATCTCCTATATGGGACCTTATCAAAGGCTTTCTGAAGGTCCAGGTACACTACATCCATTGGCTCTCCCTTGTCCATTTTCCTAGTTCAATCCTCAATTTAGATTAGATTAGTCAAGCATGATATCCCCTTCATAAATCCATGCTGATTCGGACCGATCCTGTTACTGCCGTTATTTCATCTTTTATAATTGACTCCAGCATCTTCCCCACCACTGATGTCAGGCTAACTGGTCTATAATTCCCTGTTTTCTCTCTCCCGCCTTCCTTAAAAAGTGGGATATCATTAGCCACTCTCCAATCCACAGGAACTGATACTGAATCTATAGAACATTGGAAAATGATCACCAAAGCGTCCACGATTTCTGGAGCCACTTCCTTAAGTACCCTGGGATGCAGACCATCAGGCCCTGGGGAATTATCAGCCTTCAGTCCTATCAGTCTACCCAACACCATTTCCTGTCTAATGTAAATTTTCTTCAGTTCCTCCATCACCCTTGTTCCTCTGGCCACGAGTACATCTGGGAGATTGTTTGTGACTTCCTTAGTGAAGACAGATCCAAAGTGCATGTTCAACTTGTCTGTCATTTCCTTGTTCCCCATAATAAATTCACCTGTTTCTGTCTTCAAGGGTTCAACTTTGGTCTTACTAATTTTTTCCTCTTCACATATTTCACATAAAAAATAATATAAGCTTTTACTATCCTCCTATATATTGTTGGCTATATGACCTTCGTACCTCATCTTTTCTCCCCGTATTGCCTTTTTAGTTATTTTCTTCCCGCTCATCTTTGCTATGTTATACTTCTCTTTTATTTTTATACTGTCCTTGACTTCCATTGTCAGCCACAGTCACCCCTTACTCCCATTAGAATCTTTCTTCCTCTTTGAATGAACTGTTCCTGCACCTTCTGTATTATTCCCAGAATTACCTGCCATTGTCGTTCCACTGTCATCCCTGGTAGGGTAATTTTCCATAAATATGTTGAAAATATTACTGTATGCAACTAGTTCAAACAAAGTGAAGATACACACAAAAAGCTAGAGTAATGCTGGAGGGCGAACAGTGGCTCAGTGGTCCAGCTACTGCCTTACAGCCCGGGTTCGATCCTGACTACGGGTGCTTGCCTGTACGGAGTTGGTACGTTCTCCCCGAGATCTTCAATTTCATCCCACATTCCAAAGACAAAGTGGTTTGCTGAGCTATCATAAGACAGATCATCTTTGCTTAATGCAACCGGGCGCACTTCACTCAAAGCATGCCCAGAGCAAACTGAACAATGTACATCATTAGTCCAGATTCAGCTGGTTTCTTGTTGCATGCAGTTAGGCAAACTATTTGAGCCAACTATTATTTCTATTACTGTTGCAATGACATCTAAAGTTAGTGCTCGGCATCGTACTCCTAACAGAAGCTACACATCACTGAGCTTGGCATCATCACTCTTGCACTTCAAAATTTAGTTCCAGGCCTCAAACCATCTCATTTTCCAACAGTGGATTTTGGATGAGTGGAAATAAAACAGATCAACCCAAAATCCCGAGGGGAGAGATGATGGATCAATTCAATCACTTGCTTAATTATACTAATCAATTTACCCATGAAAATTATCAATGAAGTCCGCACCATGTAGTTAGAACCTCTGCAATATTTCCTTTCACCCCATGTCACTCCACCCCTATAACAACAGAGGAAAGAGAAGTTATATACCCAATAATATGCCACTAAGCTGGAAAGTGTGCAGAGAGGATTTATGAGGATATTTTGCAAGGCTCAAGTCCATGAACTACAGGGAAAGGTGAATAAGCTAGGACCGTTATTCCATGGAGCGCAGGAGGCTGAGGGGTGATTTTATAAAGGGCATCAGGGGAGTAGCCAGGGTGAATGCACAGTCTTTTACCAAGTGTTGGGGAATCAAGAACTAAATGGGCTGGGTTCAAGGTGAGAGGGGAAAGATTTAATAGGAATATGAGGGGCATTTTTTTCACACTGGGTATGGTGGGTATATGGAACAAGCTGCTAGAGGAAGTGGTTGAGGCTGGCACAATAACATTATTTAAGAGGCATTTGGACAGGTACATGGAAAGGAAAGATTTAGAGCTTAGATGGGCATGGTGGTTGGCATGGATGAGGTGGACTGAAGGGCCTGTTTTTGTGGTGTGCCACTCTGTGACTTTAATAGTTTAATTTTACTTCGGAGTCACGTGAGTGACTACGTGAAGACCCCGCCAGCACGCATGCGCGGCATATCGTCGTTCGCATGCGGAAGCGACAGTCGGGAGAAGCGGGGCTCCTCCAGCGTAACTTACGAACGGTAAGACTCACCGGAGTGGTGAGCGCGGCGAGAGTAGCGGCAAGAGCTGCTGCTATAGAGAGCAGCCAGCAGCGTGCCGTTTTTTCTCCGAGCTGCAGGTGCTACCTGCAGGTGCTACCTGCAGGTGCTACCTGCAGCTCCCGAATTCCGCCCGAGAGGGCTGCTGGTTCGCCACGGTCAGGCGGTAAATCCACCCGTTTTTTTCTCCGAGCTGCAGGTGCGACCTGCAGCTCCCGACTTCCGCCCGGGAGGGCCGCTGGTTCGCCACGGACAGGCGGTAAATCCACCCGGAAGCCGATCGGGACTGCCGACTCAGCTGGGTCCAGTCCCGAGGACACCCCGTTCGCTGTTAGCGACGGAGGTCGTCTTACCCGCATGGAGCGGATGGTGGAGCAATTGCTCCAGCGTGACCTGCTTTTGCAGGGGCAGGGTCACGGTGGGCCTCTTCGCAGGCCCACGGCAGGATCCTATTATGGACTGCCTAAATGTCACCCTCTTCGCAGGGGAGCATTGGGGGTCAGAACTGGGCTGACCCTGAAGAGGGGGAGTTGGCTGAACAAACCAACAGTGTCAGGGGTGCAGTGAAGAGTTTCTGGATATGGTAAGTAACATGCAGTTCCTTCTAAAAAAAAGGTTACCTATCCACCCTAAGCTGGCAGCTAGTTCAATTATATGACTACAAACCAGCTTCAGGAGCAAGCCATCAATGCTACAGCTGATAAGTATCTTGCTCCTGATAATTGTAACTCGCTGATTGTTCCCGCGGTGAATACCCTATTTGGGGGATCATGAGCCCTACGATTAGAGGGCAGGAGTCAAACTTCAGAGGATCCTGAAGCTTTTGACCGCCGGAATTTCGGCAGTGCCAGTACTGCGGTGGGTATAGAACTACCGGTAGAAACAGGATGCTCTGGCCTTACTGTGTAACACAGTTTGAGATAATAACTACAGGAAGAGAAACTCAACCCCAAATTGCGGGGTTATGCAAACCAGGTACGCTCAACCACCAAATCTGCTGTGCGGAGCTCCCCAAATAGGTGAAAGACCTGGACAAAGAGCTACCAACAGCAACAGCACCCCTACACACCCACCGGACAGAGATATCACTACAGATCGTCCGGTGGTGAAAGCTCGAAGGCCGGCCCACCTGCACAACAGCCTTTTTTAGGCCATGGCCCAGCCCGGCTTTCTTGGAAAATGCGCCACCCCTACAACGCAGCAACTCAACAGAAGAAATAACGGTGGTATTGGACCGCAACACCGGCAATACCTTGGAGGTAGGTGGGTCTGCCTCCCCCAGGAACATCATATGTCTAAAATTCATCTTGTGGGGGAGGCCGGTTGCACTTGTTTTATAAAGTATGGCGCACTTTTACCTCTGATCCTTACATACTCGGAAGTATTCAGGGCTATAAAATTGAATTCATTTACGAACTCCCTACCCCGGTCCAGCATACGCCTAGCTGAAAGTTTATACTTTCACAAAGAAAGAACGGCGGGCCATGCTGAACTATTAAGACTAATTAGCAAAGGGGTAATTGAGAGAATCACAGGAGTTCGTATCTAGTATATTTACCAAAAATAAAAAGATGGCGGATGCCGCATAATCATAGACCTGACCGAACTGAATACTTCTGTTCAGTATGTTCATTTCAAAATGGACACTTTCGACACAGCAGATAGCTATAGCTATGGGTACTACATGGCATGCATTGACCTCAAAGATGCATACTATTCAGTACCAATACACAAGGATCATAGGAAATACCTTAAATTTATCTGGATGGGACAATTATGGCAATATATAGCCTTACCCAATGGGTTATCATCAGCACCCAGGCTGTTCACCAAATTATTGGAACCAGCTTTGGCCTATTTAAGGAAACAAAATCATACTGTTATGGCCTATCTTGATGATATCCTCATTGTTGGGGAGAATTTGGAAACGGCTACATTGGCAGTTCTAGCCAAAAAACATCTCTTTCAAAAGCTGGGGTTCATCATACATCCAGATAAATCAAAGTTGGAACCCTCTACTACCATGGATTACTTGGGGTTCACCATTGACTCGGTGCAAATGTCTACCACCTTACCACCGAACAAGGTGGTGGACTTGATAGAAGCTTGCAGAAGCCTTACTGGCATCAGGGATCCATCCATACGGTAGGTGGCCATGGTAATTGGGAAGATAGTGGCTGCGTTTCCCGCAGCGCAATTCGGACCACTACATTATCAAAACCTACAAAGAGCTAAAATTATAGCTCTCAAAAGTCATACCATTTCGACAGGCCTATGAAGTTATTAGAAAAGGCAAGAGTTGAATTAAATTGGTGGATGGGAAATGCTCAATTCTGTTCCAAATCCATCACTATCATAAATCCCTCGGTTACATTACAGACTGATGCCAGTGTTAAAGGTGGGGAGCAGCTAATACCACCACTGTTTGTGGTGGCAGATGGAATGCACAAGATTTAACCCTGTTGGGAGCACTAGGGTTTAATTATCTAGAAATACTGGAAGCATTCATGGACCCCGGGACCTACTGCTTAGATATGCACCAGTTGCATGTATGGTTACAAATTATAATACCACAGTGGTGGCCTATATTAATCTTTTGTGTGGAATAAAATCGATATCATGTGATGAATTGCCTTTTTACAACTGGCACTGGTGTCTGGATAGAGAGATTTGGATCTCAGCCCCTTACCTTTCAGGTAAACTAAATACGGTGGCGAACACCAGGTCACGCAATTCAACGACAACATTAAATGGATGTTGGATCGGGACCGGGGCCAGCAGCGATGGATGTTTCTCGCTGCATTGGGGGGATTGTTTGCTATGCATTTCCCCCCTTCTGCCTCATCAGTCGGGTCTTACAAAAATTTAATAGACTCCGCAACGGGTATTTCGGGTTTCCCGACTGGCCTACCCAACCATGGTCCCCAGCAGTACAAAGATGGCCGCAGAACACTGCTTTCGGATCCTCAAACGGCCGGGCCTGTTGGCACACCCTGTGACGGGTAAGTCATCCGGGCCATGATCGCATTAACCTATTGATGCTGTTTCTGAACAGGCCATTTCTGGACTTCGGATACTCCGACAGGACGATCAATGTCATCACTTCGTCGTGCAGGGAATCCACCAGGGACAGCACTGACATATGTCAGCAGATGGGAGTGTTTTCTTCTTCAGAACAAACACTTCATATGACTCGGCCACCATCACTGGATTGCAGGAGTTCTGGCCACCCTTCATTCCATGAAGGTTTGAGCTGCAGTGCCATTAAATTTGCAGGAGTTCCCTACCTACCAACCTGGACCGAGGGGGTGATCACCAGCGTATAGGATCACACCCTCTGGTATCAATCTGATGAGGGGTATTAATTCTTTTTCCCCTAGGCCAGATACACCCATACATGGGACTTAGGCATAGAATTACTATGCTTCGAGGATGGACACCAATATCGGGGCTCTCTCTGGATAACTACATATAATATGGTTATGTTTATGGCACTTGTAACAGCACAACGGGTCCAGTCTTATAAAGCTAAGGCTGCATCCACGTCAGCGGCTAGGATGATGGGAGTTCCTATGGACCACATCCTTGCTACAGCGGGTTGGAGCAGTGAACGGACTTTTCAGCACTTCTTTTATAAACCCGTGGCCGCTCCTGAGACGTTTGCAGGGGAATATGTTAAGTTTCTGTTACATGATTTACCCAATATGGGGCATATCATTTTAGGTATGATTAAATACCTTCTTTGTTTTTCAGCCAGTGTTATGTCTGAATTACGTTCATCCTCTTATCCCAGCATAGCGGTGTGTGAGCATGGAGCTTCCAGGGCATGAAATCACAGAGCTTTGAAATCTTCACGTAGTCACTCACGTGACTCCGAAGTAAAATAGTAAGATTAAACGAGAACTTACCAGTTTGAAGTTTGATCGTTATTTTATGAGGAGTTACGATGAGGGATTACGTGCCCTCCGCTCCCAACCCTCCACTATAAAGATCACCTGGTATGAAAGTTCTCTCTTATCTTACTATATTAGTCATTGTGACTGTCTGTGATTTCACACCACTGCTTTGAAGAATGTCGCGCATGCGTGCTGGTGGGGTCTTCACGTAATCCCTCATCGTAACTCCTCATAAAATAAAGATCAAACTTCAAACTGGTAAGTTCTCGTTTAATCTTACTATTAAATAGAACTGCAATATTCCAGACATTCCCAAATATTTAACATTTAAGCCATTGGCGTCATTAGGAAAGCTTCTTTCCCCATAGCCGTTGATCTACCATGTTGAAATAGTTAAATCTTGAAATATACTTTTTATTTCCACTATTTCAAACAGAAGGAACAGACCGAGTAGGATGGACACGCAAGGCAGTAACATGACCACTGGGAGCTGCATTGCCAAGATAGCATATATTTAAAATGAGTTTCCTATGACTACATAGAGAGATAGAGAGAGAGAAAGATGCATTAAAATAAATTGCATTGTGTGTGGAAATGCACAATAGAATGGCACAGTTCAGGAGATTGGTGTCATGCTAGACAAATGATTCTCTTATGCACAGAGGGTAGAAAAGTCATGCATGTAGATGGCATTATTTCCATACCAATAAGGCGCACAGTGCAACCACATTTAATTTCAGGAGTTTTGTGAAAAACATAAACCTCAATGTGCCATTTCCCGCAGCAGCTGGAGCCTTCAAAAGCAGTGGTTGTGGGGATGATACGAAATGCCAGAATTTCATATGTGTGGAAAGGAACTGCAGATGTTGGGTTAAACAGAAGATAGACACAAAATGCTGGAGTAACTTAGCTTGTCAGGCAGTATCTCTGGAGAGAAGGAATGGGAGACATTTCGGGTCGAGACCCTTCTTCAGTGAGTGGGTAATGTTGTGGCAGAGGTGGACACTTGGAAGTAGCATCAGCATGGTTCCTCTCTGTCCCTTCTCCAATAGCAAAAAAGCAGCCAAGCCATGAGCAATATAATTCCCAGCAGTGGCCTTAGGAAGTACAAGCCCAATAACATGCTTCACCAGGTCTTTAGAAACGCACTGAAGCTTGGTGCAGCTATGGCTCATACTCTGTGGGGGAGGACCACAGTCCAGGGTCCTTCCGCTGCTGGACATTGGGAGGTAGGGTGTGGTGAAGAAAGGCCTCAAAATAGCGAAGGGATATCAGCCCAGAAAGCCACATGAGAGGCAAGGGCGCTGGGTATAAAGATATTTCTGTAAACACTACCAAATACGACACTAACTAATATATGTAGAGTCGGAAGTATTTTTGCACTTTTTTTTAATATATATTTTTTAATTCTGAATAAGGTTTATTTTGATAAAAAAATATATCTTCCCTTTAGGGCCAGCTGTTATAGTTATGCCCCTCCAGTTTCTTCATAAATTAAAGTCAATGTTCATGCGCTAGTTCTGTGCATTGCTTGTCTTTGTGTTGGTGCATTGTACATATGGTCATGCAAATTATTACTCTGCACGTTTGGGAGTGAGATTCATGCTTCACAAATGATTTTGTGCAACAATCAGAGAGTATCAAAAATACACTTTACACAAGCAAAATTGTAGGCCACAGATACATGTTTGGTCCCATGGAAATTGTTGCGTTTAAATATCTTGGGCTGCATACAAAGGAAGTTTGTGTAATAAGAACATAAGAATACTGGAGCAGGTGGAGGCCACTCAGCCCGTCAAGCCTGCTTTATGATTTAATTTGATCATGGCTGATCTGCCCTTGGCCTCATCTCCTCTTCGCCATAGCTCTCAATGTCCTATTCTTTCAAAAAGACAAAAAGCTCTTCTTTACATAACTCCATTGATCGAAGCATAATCCCCTAGGTAGAGAATTCCAGGGATTCACACCCTGCCGCAAGAACAAGTTCCTACACACGTTGTTTTTAAATGACTGCCCTTAAATGGTTACCTCAGGGACAATTATCCGTAAAGTAAGCTTGAATTGAACGTTGAACTACAGCTAGAGGAGATAATTCAGCATTAAAGATAAAATAATCTTCAGTCTGAAAAAAACAGACATGACAAAAGTGTTAAACTAAAAGTACAATAAGACTCAGCAGAATGAATTAAGCAGTACAATCAGCAGTCATCAATTACCAAATGGCAGATGGCTTCTCAGCTCTACTACATTATAGGCTTTCATCACTTCCACATACACAGAAAATAAGTACATTTGGTTCCTATAGAAACCAACCTAACCTATTAGAAATAGTATTCACCTGTGACAGACTTTACTTAATAATAGTAATTATGTTGTGGACTTTGACTGATTATGCACTAAACTCTAATCTTCCCAGATGCACACATTAGAGGGAGAATATAATGAATAAATAAAGATTGAGCTTCCCAGAGTGCACTACGAGGAAGCCACCATAAAGGACGTTTAATGGCGCATAGAGAAAAAGTTCTAACACATCTCTTCTGATTATTTAGCTGTATGTTTACACATTACCAATCAATCATCTTTCAGTTGCATGTTCCAACTCCAGTTGGTTCTGTCCCTTATGTTCACTGCCTTGATTTGGATGGGTAGAAGGTCACCCTTTATTGGACTGTAGGGAAGCCAACACGTGCTTGAGAACCAGTCAAAGGTTCAAACGTTCTACCTCAATCTTGCAACTGTTGGCTGGAGGCAGCTCACACAGATCTTTGACTTTGCTGACACAAATTTCCATGTTTTAGGATTTCAATCAAATTTTGTCATTGTAACTACTTCCAAACACTGCATTTTTTCCCTGTAATCTAGATGCCTAATCCTGGTAATAATGAAGCCTTATGTGCCCTTACCTCTCAGATCTCAAAGAATGCACCTTTCAACTGGTTTTCATTGTATTTATTGATAGTTTTCACCTTGCACTAGAGATGCAAAGCTTATGTTCTGTGCAGCATAACTGTGCCATTTTCTTTTGCAAGAGGCTAGACTTCAGAGTTATAATACTTTGCAATTATAGTTGTCAAATTCTCCTGACAAATCTGTTTCATTAACCACCATCTAATTTACTTCTCTGTACTCTGATGTGCAAAAAACAATCTTTAATCTAATAAACCGAAAGCCACAAAATCCATTCATGTTCATTTTGACTTAATCAGTTGAATTGTTATCTATAATTAAAGCAAAGAACTCTTGAGAGCTGTCAGTGTATCTGGGTGTTGAAGTTATGGAACTCTAGGATATAGAAGCAGCAAAATGGTTATTACAGCTGCTACTAAGTATGTCAAAGTATGTCAAATGACTTTAACTTGGAGCTGATGAAGGCCAAAAGTTGAGCAATTCTCTGCGACACCAACATTTATCAAATGTTAAATGATGCTATACTTGAATTATTTTTGTATTTTACTCCAAGACTCGATGCTTCTTTGTGTCACGCATGGATCCAAGGGTAAGATTGAAGCATTTGCTTTTACGTATGACATTTGGAGTGATATGTCTATATTTTGCTATCCAATTGGGTGGGGGGGGGGGGGGGGGGGGCAATATATCAATTATTATTGTTCAGGAGGTGACAATTGATATAAAAAGAGTTGACTGCTTTGACATCTCTGCTGAAAAATAGGTTTGCCTTCTCCAATGTTAAAGCATGATAAGCCTTCTTAGTCCTTCATGGATCAAACAAAGTGGGATAAAGTCTCAGAATTTATTGATCACTAGACAAATGTTCGGAATAACGGCAAATAGACTATTATTCTACAAAACAGTTATATTCCAAAAATAAATGATTTCCTGTAATCCAAAAATATATTGTCTAAAGACAATGAAACAATTACCATTGCATTTCTGTGAGAAGACAGTGCAAGGTTAAATCTTAAATTTGAACATTAAAAGGTAGAGGCTAGAATCTTACTTTGGAATTCCCAACACTTTGATACATGTGCATCATTAACATGGAAGTGCCCAATTTGCTGACAGATTCCTAAAGCACAGGAGTATAAAATGTGCTGTGGAAGAGGGGGAATTTGGAGGAGCGAGTGTGAGGGAGTGAGGGGAGAAACAGCACCTTGCAGGGGAGAGATGTTGAAGATCTATTGTCCAGTTGCCTGATGGAGCCCACACTGCAACTGGTCTCAACTTGTTCTGAGGGATAGGATCAATGTGGAGCATGTTGCCAACTTTCAGTGATGCTGGTGAAGAATTGACTGTGGCAGTCAGGTATCAACATCCCAGCAGTCTCACTACTTTGTGCTGGGATGCGGACTTGCTGTGAGATTATCTCCTTATTGGACCGTGAGATAAAGATGAAAATGAAAACGCCATGAACTTAAATTCAAATTCCATCATTGCAGCACAAATCAGGCCTGTGTGCATTGAAGATGCCATAATGTGCACAAAGAATACTGGAAAAACATTAGCAGCACTGAGGTGCTTTGCTACCATAAGTATCTGGTCTAATTTCCCCATGGGTAGGAAATGGGCACAAAAAACATTAAAATGTGCACAAAGCTGAATTTATGCATGATTTGCATTCTAATCACTAGACAAGATGTTTCTTAATGAAAATGCAAACTGTTGAGCTAATGATAAACTTCTATTTTACAAAACTGGATTGTAGAAATTGCTATTCTGAAATTTAAAAAAAACACAGGAAACTGGTCAGTTTACAAAATGGAAATTTGATTATTCCTGCTTCTGCAGTACTAATTGGGTGCTGTGTTTAGCTCTTTTTTATTTCAAAAGTATTCTTTATTCATACTGCAGCATACATACAGCAAATATAACCGGGGCACCCATTGCTCCACATTCATTGTACCAGCAATCCTATACCGTTTGCAGATTTAGACACAAAATGCTGGAGTAACTCTGCGGGACAGGCTAGGAATAGGTGACGTTTCAGCTTGAGACCCTTCTTTATCTCGACCCGAAATGTCGCCCATTCCTTCTATCCAGAGATGCTACCAGTCCTGCAGAGTTACTCCAGCATTTTGTGTCTATGTTCGGTGTAAAACCAACATCTGCAGTTCCTTCACACACCTTTTCCAGATTTTTTTGGCATCATGTAGAGAGCAGGGAAATGCCAGCTGTTTGCCTTGAAATTTCTGACATTTCCTAGCAAGCCACTGTCTACTAATTATGTTTCTTCACTCCTCAAATGTTGCCTGATCTGCTGAATATTCCTAGCATTTTCTGTTTTAATTCGGGGGTTAGAGTAATTTTGCTCTTCTTTTCTGCCTTTGCCAAATCCATTCTGAACAAGAATTTAGAACTAAATTAAAATCAACAATTTGGCCCGTCAGCGAGGTGGAATTGGGGTTGAAAGCTTGACTCATAACAAACTGACCGCTGCACAGTGCACAAAGTCAATGTACTCAATTTGCTTGAAATAGAAGATAAAGAGCAGAGGAAACAAGAACAAGAGCAACACTTACCAATAAAAATGGACATTTTCCCCAAAGTGGGGAGACTATTAAATAGAAGTTATGTGCTTTAATCAATCACAGTCCATTAGAGCAGTGTGGTTGCTTGGCTTAATTGATGAGCAATTAGACAATCTTCATTCTGGCAGGCTGGAGTATTGTCACTGAAAACAGCCTTTATTTTTATTCTTCCTTTTCCTGCAACCAAACTGTTTGTACGGTTGAGAATGACCCTTCATGAAGGGTTTTGTAGTAATTACGAGACTCTCTAAAAGCGATGATTTTTCACCACAGGTATTCTTTTTATAAATCTTAAACTCGTGGCAAAAATATAATTAGCTGAAGTCCTTCACCTCTCCTTTTCTTTCATTTAGTCACTTCTACCTGACAATTAACAAGTAGATTTAAATATGTTACTAAATCATCATAATGAACCAATTATCAGACAATTGCATTATTTAAGATGCAGATATATTTTTAGTGTAATTTATTTTATCAAATATTTTATTGTGTAACTGACCTTCAACTGGACACGGAAGAATAGTCGATGATAGATACAAAAAGCTGGAGTAACTCAGCGGGTCAGACAGCATCTCTGGAGAAAAGGAATAGGTGACATTTTCGTTTGAGACCCTTGTTCAGGCTAAGAGTCAGGGGAAAGGGGAACTAGAGATATAGATGGTGATGTAGAGATAAACTACAAATTAATGAAAGATATGCAAAAAAGTAACGATGATAAAAGAAACAGGCCATTGTTAGCTGTTTGTTGGGTGAATACGAGTACAGACAATGAGACTCAACAAAACAATTTTTAAGCTAGTCGACTTGGGTGGGGAAGGGACGGAGAGAGAGGATTGCAAGGGTTACTTGAAGTTAGAGAAATTAATATTCATGCCACTGGGTCGTAAGCTGCCCAAGCGAAATATAAGATGCTGTTCATCCAATTTGCATTTGGCCTCACTCTGACAATGGAGGAGGCTAAAGGCCCTGTCCCACTTACGTGTCCTTGGCACGCAAATTACACGACCTCAAGGTCGCGTTGAGCCGCGACGGTCGGGCGCGACTTCATTCGACGGCACAGCCGTCTGGAGCACGTGACGTCATTTGAAGATGGACACAAAGCTGGAGTAACTCAGCGGGACCGGCAGCATCTCTGGAGAGAAGGAATGGGTGACGTTTTGTGTCGAGACTCTTCTTCAGTCTGAAAAGAAGGGGTTTGACCTGAAACGTCACCCATTGCTTCTCCATAGAGAGGCTGCCAGTCCTGCTGAGATACTCCTGCATTTTGTGTCTATCTTCAATTTTCTTGGCCCCACTCTGGGAGTAGAAGTGGGGGCGGATCTGGACCGCAACGGCCGTGAGCCCCAGGCCGAGTTCAGCGATTGTTTGCTTGCTTCAGCTGCTGTTGCAGGTGAGACGTTGCGTCGCGCCAGGGTCTTGGGCCTGTCCCACTTTGGCTGTCAGTTACGCGACAGGCCATTGGCACGCAAAGATTTTGTTCGCTACAAACATTTCGGAGTCCCGCACGATATCGCGCACAACTACATACCCCTACGCGTTTCTCAGTGGGACCGGACCCGCGAGGTCATACGATGCCCGTGCGCGTCAACGTGACCATGAGGTTGCGTAATTTGCGTGCCAAGGACACGTAAGTGGGACAGGCCCTATAGGACAGAAAGGTCAGTGTGGGAATGGGATGAGGAATTAAAGTGTTTGGCAACTGGGAGATCAGGTAGCAGGGCTGCCAACAGTGGGTGACAGTTGGGAGTGAGAAATTGCGAGACCAAGCCCAAGGGAGCGTTGCGAACAAAGGGGGGAGGAGGGTGTGGGTGTTACGGAGCTTTTGCATTTTTCAGCTTGAAATTGTGCAATCTGGTGCATACTGTAGCAAATCTTTTAACTTACACTTGAATGCAATATTTATGTTTTAAATTGGATTAGCTATGAATAAGGTTAGTCTAAATTACATTCCTAATTACATTCCACAGTAGAGCCAGGCTCTGATCAACAGGTGCAGCACATAAATGATCTTAGTATATTCAAGTATGGAAATCAGATTATAATCAAACACTTGGCCCATGTTGACCAACCTAGGTCTCACGTCACACCTGGTACTACTCCTGATCCGGACTCCAATTGCATCTCATTCCTGACCCCAAGTCCAGCATTACACCTGGCCTCCTATTCTACCCTGATCATAGTTGCTTACCTGCTTAGGTTCCCAGTGCTGAACACTCCCATTGTCCCAGCTTTGACTGCACACCTAGTACTATTCCAGACCTTGACTCAGGATGCACACTTGGCCTTGCTCCTAGCCCCTCTGCACTGACAATATATCTGGCCCACACATAAAGCCCCATATCGGACCCCTGGACTTAACCTATTACGTTCAAGTCCACAGGTACTTATCCAATGCGGTAATCTTTTATGGGGCACTTCACTGACCAAATTTTGTATAATAAAATTTGCTACATTCATTGGCTTCCTTGTTATCTAACATGCTAGTTGACTTTGTCAAAGAAGTCATCAATTGGTTGAACACAATTTCTCATCCATAAAATTATACTCAGCTGTATAAGTATTCTGTTACCATATCTTTCAATTTCCAAACAAACTGTCCTGGAGTCATTTTCACCCCCAATATTTTCAGTATTTTGCTGTCTTCCTCTCAGCTGGAACTTTTCCGAAATGCGAAGTTTAATAACTATATTGATCAGCCATGATCACCTTGAATGGCGGTGCTGGCTCGAAGGGCCAAATGGCCTACTCTTGCTCGTATTGTCTATATAGTTACGCAATGTTATTCTATTAAATGTGATCTTGAGAGTACATAATATTTTCTGTGGTATTCATAACATAACAATGATTAAAAAAGATATTTGTTTTGATTGCACCTACCAACATGCATATTAGAGTTAATATGTACCGAGAGCAAATTTTTGTTCCAATGTTCCTCATTCCCAATTACTTTTACATTGAAGTGATTGAAATCCAAGTGAAGTTTAAATGGCATCAGTAAAATAAAACCTCCGGAATGGATGATATTCATTACCTGGTTGGTTGGAGTCAGTATCAGCACAATTACTATATTAAACTTTTATTCTTCAGATGTCCTGGTTCAAGCTAAAACTAAAGACAGATAATAACCTCCTCACACATTCCCCTGCAGGTATCTCTGTCACTCCTTTAAAATATGCCCCTTCTTTGAACAAGCACTTAAATATCGCATCTGAATTAGTTTCCATCTGATTACACTCCTTGAGGATGTTCATCTACGTGTTCAGTTAAAAAAAACAATGAGATTGGGGATTTCTATTCAACCTGTCAAAAGAATTTTGGGGGGGGGGGGAGGTGAGAAATAGTCAGTGAGGTAAACAAACATAATAGTTGAATGGCAAATGACAATAGTGCCACCTTCCCAATATTTAATTGAAGGAAATAATGGGTTATCGGGGCTGTATGTTGCGACACACAGCCTGACAGCTTGCATGTCATTTTAATATTACACTTATCCCATCCCCCTAGATATTCTGGATTAATAAATTAAGGTTTTGTCAACTAATTACAAATCAATAATATTAGCCAACTCCGAAACAGGAAGCACTGAGCATTGGGATCCAGACATCACGGACAACTGGCCTCAGTTCCCCGCTCACATCTGGCAATGCTCTCTGTCTCAACCAGGGGCCACGGAGCGTTTTTGGAAGTGGGGAGGCTTAGCGATCACTGATCACTGGCCTTGGGGGTACCCGATGAGGGAGAGGAGCAACCGAGTGGGGGGAGGGGGGTGTCACCCCTCCCACGGTAGGGACTTTTTGAAATTTGATGTATTAAAATCATGTTTTAGTGCATTGTAGAAGTATGATTTCAATGTTTTTTGTTTGGTATTTTCAACAGGTAACTTTTTAAGGGGTAACTTTTTCCATACAAAGGACGGTGGGTGTATGGAACAAGCTGCCAGAAGAGGTAGTTGAGGCAGGGACTATCACAACATTTAAGAAACAGTTAGACTGATACATGGATTGGACAGGGTTAGAGGGATATGGACCAAAAGCAGGTAGTGTAGCTGGGACATGTTGGCGGGTAGGGGCAAGTTGCGCCAAAGGGCCTGTTATTACACTGTTTCATTCTATGGCTCTGAACTCCCCCAACATCGGGATCATTTTTCCTGCAGTTACAGTAAGTGAAAACCTAGCAGGCAAGCAAGATGCTTTCTCCAACCACCGCCATTTGAAGGTCACTATCTTCCACCGTTTCTACCCAGTGCTTGATGCTAACTTCCAGCAGTCACTGGTTGTCCTCCAGGATACACCGAGCCACAGTCTGATCCATGCCGGTCACCTGGGCAAATTTGGCACAGAGGCTCTCATGGCAGCGGCGCAATGCTTCCGACGCCTCCAACGACCCGGGACTTACACTGAGGCTGCTCCATGGCTGGAGCTGCAGCGAGCGACATGCCAGCCCGGCAAACACTCGCCGTCCCGGCTCCCAGTCCGCATCTGTTCCCGCCGCTGCTTCTGCTTCCATCCCTCCCTCAGCCCCGGTTCTCCAACACCCACGGCCCATGCAGTTGATATGAGTTTTGAAATTTTCGTTGATCACAGAATTTCTCATGCCACAGTGTGAGAAAGTTGTGATCAGTGTGAGAGTGTGAGAATTTGGCGAAACATGTGATTCTCACGCTCAATGCGCGAGAGTTGGCAGCTCTGAGGTAGGTCCAGGTGGACGAAGTGCTCTGATCAGCATCTGTGACCAATTTAAGCTGGCATTGGGGCCCAGAGACAATTGCAGAAGGGCAACACCATATTTCACTTTTGTAACTGGCCTGACCCTCTGTTCCCTATGCAATTGGATTAGATTACATAAGCTTGCGGACAAATGTGGTTCAGAGGAGCCACAGCATGTGGTGAGGAACTACTTGGAACAGATAGCCAAGGTGAAACAGTAGTTGAATAATACAGGAAAGGCATTCCCTCTTGATGGCGATCAAAAACCAAGTGAGGATCCATCTGTGTTGGTGTCCATGATGCAGGCAGTCACTGAGCTACCTTCACTCCATCTACAGGTCAGAATGAATCATCTGCTGGGTCAAGATATACAAGTCTCCAGAAAAAGAGGGGAAGAACATTTAGACCAACAACTCGGCTCCTGTTGTTCTGAATTGTCTAAATCAATGCCATCTACAGATGCAACGAACTGCAGATACTGTTTTTCTTTACAAAAAACAATAACCAATGTGCTGGGGTAACACAGCGGGTCAGGTAACATCTCTGGAGAAAATGGATGGGCAACATTTCAGTCCAGGACCCTTCTTCAGACTTTATAGAAAAAGTGAGAAGAGTCAAAATCAAAGTTGTTGAGGGTGAGGGCATTGTGCCAGGGGTGGAGGAGAGTGTTAGCGGAGGTGGAATTGAGTGGGTCTCTGTTCAAGGAGGAACCGAAGGACCTTGAGACCCTCCTGGTGAGGGATGGAGGTGTAAAGGGACTGGACATCCATGGTAATGATGAGGCAATGGTGGGCTTAGAAACTGACAATAATTGAAGAGTTGAAGGTGAAGTGTGTGGTGGATGTAGATTGGAAGGGACTTGGACAAGAGGGGATAAAATGGAATCAAGGTGTTTGAAGGCGAGTTTTGTGGGGCAGGAACAGGCAGAAACAACGGGTCTACCAGGGTAGTCCTGTACATGTTATTTGGAGAAGGGATGGAAGAAGGCAGTGCAAGGCTGGGGAACGATAAGGTTGGAGGCTATGGAGGGAAAATGGCCAGAAGCGATGAAATTGGAAATAGTCTGGGAGATGGTGGCCTGGTGATCATTTATAGGATCATGGTCATGGGGTAGGTATGAGGAGGTGTCAGAGAGCTGGCACCTGGCCTCATCACAGTAATGGTCAGCCTGCCAGACCACAACATCACCTCACTTCTCGGTGGGTTTAATAACAATGTTCGGATTGTTGCTGAGTGAGTGGAGGGCTGTCCATCCAGAAGCAGTGAGACTGGAGTGGGGTAAGAGGAGTGGAGGTCAAGACAGTTGATGTCAGGCCGACAATTGTAACACATACTTTTCAATGAAACATTCATCTTGATAAATGATAAATGGAAAGTGATAAATATTTGAATTATTTCTTCTTGTGAGAGCTGAATTCAGATTGATGGTCAGAATATCAGATTTCAAAAGGCATACATCATTACATTTATTTTAGTGGTTATTTACAGAAGCATATTAGCTTGGCTTCAGATAGTAAAGACTAGGGTCATACAGCATGGAAACAGGCCCTTCAGCCCAATTTGCCCACGCAGACCAACATGCCCCATCCACACTTGTCCCGCCTGCCTGCCTTCAGTCCATAACCTTTCTAAACCAGCATTGGGCCCAGCACTGTTCCCAGAGGCTCATCACTATTCACAGGCTTCCAGTCCGATGAACAACCTACCACCATCATCCTCTGCTTCCTTCCATAAAGCCAATTCCCTATCCAGTCAGGTAGCTCTCACTGGATCCCATGGGATCTAACCTTCTGGAGCAACCTACCATACGTAACCTTATCAAATGCCTTGCTGATGTCCAAATCTTTGTCTATAGCATTGCCCTCTTCAACCTTTTTAGTTACGTCCTTTAGAAACTCAACCAGATTCGTGAGATATGATCTCCCACATATAAAACCATGCTCACACGCCCTAATCAGCTATGGACTATCAAAATGCAGATATATCTTATCCCACAGAATACTCTCCACTAACCTGCCAACGACAGATAATAGGCTCACTGGTCCATAGTTCTCAGGCCTTTCTGTGCAACCCTTAAATAGAGGCATAACATTCGCCACCCTCCAGTCATTCGGCACTACACCCATACCTAATGATGATTCATATATCTCAGCCAGAGCACCAACAACCTCTTCTCCATCTTCTGTGGTGTCGGAGATAACACTGGGAATACCAATGACCACGCTGGTACTCGTCATATTTTTAACTGAGAGTGGTAGAGGTCACTGCTTGAAAATGAAGAGGCAAAATATCATGTCTCATTTAAATAATTAGACAAGGACTTGAAGAGCCACATCCTAACAGACCACTGTCCAAATACTGGAAAGTAGTATTAGCTTGGGTATCTTCTTTGACCACAATCAACACTATGCGATGTATATTTTGGATGATCTAAGATTTTGATGATCAAGAATGAGGACCTATTTCCCTCCTGGGATAAATAAAGTTATATCATATTGCTTCGTATCGTATCGTATCAGGTCTGCCCATCGATCATTCTGCTTCTTCCAGTATGGCCCAGGGAGCAACCTTCCACCAGGACCCCAGCTCCCCGCACATTGTTAAAGTCAAGGACACTGGGCCTCTCAGATAAAGCCGCTCCAACAGCCAGAGCCAGACAAATACAGCTCGGTAATCACTCAAAATACGCAAAAAGTCAACCATTGCTGTGTTTAAGTTAAAAGACTAAATACAGACACACACATTCACGTGCATGCACACACACGTGTGAAAGCATGCACACATGCTGTAGATGCATGTGCGCACACTCATGCATGCATGTCCACACACAAGGGCAAACACACAGGTGGAGACACACCTGCTGACACAAAGGGCACACACATAAGAGCACACACACGCACACACACATGCACACACGCACTTATAATATTTAAATCATTTAAACAAATGCAGCTAAACCCCCCCCCAAAAGCTCTGCTTCCCGTTTATTCCAAGTGCTGCTGTGCTGGGTGCTCAATCTAGTGCAGGCTGAAATTATCTCAGTTGTGGAGCTGGGAAACTATGGAGGTTTGTGCTGTCCAGTGAGCCCCAGTGGATTCTGCAGGCTCTCAAAACCAGCACTAGCGGAAGACTGTGCTACAACCCCCACTCAGCAAAAGCCCAATTACAGGCTTATACTCTGACAGAACCAGGCAGACACCAGTGGAAGATCTGTCAGTGTCTTTCAGCGATACCTTGAAATAGTTTAAATGTAGTCAGCAGTTGTCCACTTCCCAGGACAGGAACATTTTCTCTTCACAGTATGGGTTGCTGTATTTGGTGAATAAAGAATTTTAGCCTTTTATTCAAATCCAAGCAATGCCCGAACTGTGATTCAAAGCGTAGAATCACAGTTTTTCGATGAACAAAGCTGCCTGTCTGGCAGTCTCCTGCCTCAGTGGCAATCACAGCCCACAATGTCTGTGTTTCCGCTCATTGTTTGCATTCAGAGAAGGAAACCAAGGTAGGGCTGCCAATTTTCTCACTCCCTAATAAGGGACAAAAGCTCAAAATAAGGGACAAATTCCCGACAATTTGTTGACTGTCTCGGCCGTGTCTGGTCTTTGTGTGCAGCCCAGGTGCTGGACTGCACACAAAGCCCAGTCGACAGGCCAGCTGAGGAGTTTTGGCCCAGGTGATGTCGTGCGCAAAGTCCGGCACTCCAACTCATGAACCGATGATCAGCCGTGAGAAGGAGGGGTGGTGGTGCCGGCAGTAAGCAATGGTCCGAAGGTCGAACAGCTGGCCGGGCTGCCTACCAACGGCGCCACAAGCGAGCCGCGGCTGCTGCACTCCATAGGCTGTACTACGTCGGGGTGGGTGAGGCGGGACCGGACACGGCGCTCCAACCCGACCGTCCCCTCGACCCGAGTAGCAGCAGTCAAATATGGGACACGAGCCGTCCCGTATGGGACAAAGCAATTTAGCTCAATATACAGGGTGTCCCGGCTAATATGGGACAGTTGACAACCCTAAGCCAGGGAGACATGAGGAACTGCAGACCAGGCACGTGCCGTGAGTGGTTACTCAGGGTAGGCACTCAGTCGGCTTAAAAAAAATTAAACCGCGCATGCGCAGATTGTTCTCTCCGTTAAAAATAAATAAAAATAAAAACAGTGACAATTCAATTTGCCCAAGGTTTCCTAGTCTCCTTTATTCTGAATCACTGAATGTGGGGGGCGGGGGGGGTGGGAATGGTGATGGCGGATGGAGAGATGGAGAGATGGTGGGAAAAACGGGAGCACAGGGAATAGTTGAATCAGTTGTCATCTTATTGAATGACAACACTTGTTCAAGGGACCAATTGGGGGAACAGTTCCTTTCACAGCATGTGGAGAGTCTGTGCCAGGGGTAAAGTTGTGGGGAGGGCACAAGTGTTGAGAAGGAGGGTGTCAGGGATACTGCCAGTAACTCACTCACTCACCGCTGCCGCAGCTCTCCAGGCACGAAGCCACGCACTGTAACTGGGGATAGATGCAGCTCAGGTAGCTGCGAGTGGCCACCGGGACCCGACAGCAGATCTGGCCGCCACTTCAGCGCCTTCTGCCGGCCCGCTCACCTTTGGCAGTGCTCTCCGTCGGAACACCTGTCACCTGCCGTTCACCGACTTCGATCATGTCAGCGGCTTCCTGCAAATCCTTAAATTCCCACAGCCGAGTAACCACAATCACACTGTCAGAATTTAAGGACATGAGTGAGGCCAGCGAGCGGCAGGAGAGAGGTTTTTAGATGGAGAGCTGCCAGAGGTGAGCGGGGACCGGCAGAAGGAGCTAAGGTGGCAGCCGGTTCCGCTGTCCGGCCCAGCGGCCGCTCAACCACCCGAGAAGCTACTTCTCTCCCCTCCCCCCCCCCCCCCCCGGCCTCAATGCGGTGGCATTCCACGCCTCCGTCCAAGGAGCGTCGCAAGTGGCATTATCCCAATCCCCTCCTTCATAACATTCGTGCTTTCCCCGCAACATTACCCCAGGCCAGACTCACCAAATGCTTGGAAAGGAGCTCTCCCCCCACCCCGGGAAATACGGTATTTAAAAACATCACCAAGATATGTACTTACCACATCATTGGTACACGACAATCCATATTTGAAAACCCCGCCAAGAAACTGGCGCTGCGCACGCGCAGTTGACTGATGCGCATGCGCAGGGCTGCAAAGACAGAATTTCTGCTGCCTTCAGCCCCGCTTGAAACTGACGGCTTCAGGCAGCACTGATGGCATGTGGGCTGCACAGATCTTCCCGTGTTACAAACGCTGCGGTTGAAAGGCACGGAGAATTCTGCCTACCTAAGAGATCGGTCTCTTACATAGGCATAATTCTCCCATGCCTTTACTATTTATATTTAGACATTACTATGTTATAATTTTAGTCAGGGTAGGCAGTGCCTATCTTGCCTACCCTGACAGCACGTGCCTGCTGCAGACACTGGAGAAAGATGCCCGACAGCCTCTTGCTGAGCACCCAGGATCCACGATTCTCAAACACAATGGGTGTTGTGTACTTATTAAAGTATCAAGAGAAGTTAACAAACAGCTCATTAGACCCATCCGTGGAAGATTAAGTAAAGCTGGATTCTTAGCACCTTTAACTTTGCACCGTCACAGAGCTTCAACTTGAATATGAAGGAAGTCCATTTTACAAAACACAACGCTAAGAGATAATTATCTCTTCCACTCCATCACCTCACATCTGACTTTCTATGGGGAAAAAAATGACAAAAGGTCCAGAATTGTGACCCAAAATCCATATAAAGCATTCTCAAGCTGTCAGTAGCCTTTCATTCTTGTATGTTGGCAGAGTTCCAGAAAATAATAAAGAAGTTCTTGAAAGCAAAAAGCAATTAATTAATATAAACAGTAAAACTCAGCCTTGAACCGATGTTTTTTTGTTGCGTTTTGACATGCCAAATTGCAGTACGTATCCCTGGTATGAACCAGAAAAAATGAAACAACCATAATCAGGCTTCAATTTTACAGATTTCTCCATGTATGCAGAAGCAGTATGGGAGTTCGTACTTTTGAACCACTGAAGGCAGATCTTTTGTGTCATTATGATAAATAGTGCGAATCTCAAACTACTTAATACAAGCCCATAAACCTACTGAAATAGTTATGGTAACACTCATCTAATAACAGAGCTTTGGTCATTAAAGGACTCTAGACACCCATAAGATGATAAATGGTCTCACTATCAAATGGTACTTTAATTTAATGCCAGTGGTAAATTATCAGATACAAAAATTAGTTCAACTTTCAAATCCACGATGTCTACTAATTTCAAGATGAGCCACAAGATATAATGGAAAATGGAACATTAAGCACACAAACAGAGTATGTTTTTGCACTTTCTCCACATAAACCACCTGATTTAATCCCAAAGTCCTTCAGCAACCATCTTGAAGAAGCTGTGGACACTAACTCAAGAAGCCAGAAATGTCTTATAATCGCACTGAGTTGCCAATGTGGTTCTTCTGCTAAACACTGTTTGAACTCACAAGATCTTTGACAATCAAAAGGAAGTGATAGTGAAGATAGACACAAAAAGCTGCAGTAACTCCGCAGATCAGGCAGTGTCTCTGAAGAAAAGAAACAGGTGACATTTTGGGTCGAGACCCTACTTCAGCCTGAGAGTCAGGGGAGAGCAAAACGAGAGATATGGAAAGGTACATAGAACAAATGAATGAAAGATATGCAAACGGACAAATCAAAGCCAGCAAGGTTGATCAAGGAAAGGTGGAGCCTACAATGGTTCATTGTTGGCTGTGGAGAAGGTGATAATGAGTGATGCAAGCAATAAAACTCAGCAGAACAATGATGAAACTAGTGTGACAACTAAGGTGGGGGAGGGATTGAGATAGAGGGGATGCAGGGGTTACTTGAAGTTAGAGAAATCAATTTTCATACCGCTGGGCTGTAAGGTTCAGTGCATTTAGGTTGAATCTGACGTACGTGATAAAATCTCCATCCAGCTGGAGCACAATCTTTCTCTGCTTGCAAACACATGCCGTTGTCGTGTTTTTGGCAGGAATAAACTGCCTGTTGGCCTGGGGAGATGTGCTCTGCCTTGGGCTGGAATCTCTGCACTCTTACGACATCCCAAATGACTACATAGCAAATGAAATATTTTTGAAATTTATGGATTGCTGTAAAGGTAAAACCAAATGCTAGCCAGTTGAACAAAGCAATCTATCACACAAAAAACCAGATATTCTGTAGCTCCAACTTCCCCTGGTCCAGTTTCTTATGTAAAAATGTAATAGATGCAAAAATTAGGATGTTCAATGAATATCTGAGGAAAGATGTGCTGGCGCTGGAGAGGGTCCAGAGGAGGTTTAAGGGAATGATCCCATGAATGAGTGGGTTAACATGTGATGAGCGTTTGACGGCACTGGGCCTCTACTCGCTGGAATTTGGAAGGATGAGGGGAAAACATCATTTAAACTTACCGTATAGTGAACAGCTTGGATAGGGTGGATGTGGAGGGGATGTTTCCACTGGTGGGAGAGTCTAGGACCAGAGGTCGTAGCACCAGAATTAAAGGATGCTCCTTTAGGAAGGAAATAAGGAGGACTTTATTTTGTCAGAGGATGGAGAATTTGAATCTGAAGGCAGATTCAATGGAAGGCAGAAAGGCAGAAATAGATAGATTCTTGATTAGTATGGCGCCAGAGGTTATGAGAAGAAGGCAGGAGAATGGGGTTAGGAGGAAAAGAAAGATCAGCCATGATTGAATGGGGGAGTAGATTTAATGGGCCAAATGGCCTAATTCTGCTTATATCACTTATGGATGTGAACTTATGAATAAGCAGAAAGACAGTCAACCGAAAGTTAATATTAAATATTTCACCTCCATTGTCACCACCTTGCTATGAGGCTCATCTCAAAGGAAGTCAAGGGTGTGCTTCCACACCATGCCACAAACCTTTGTGAAAGAGCTCAATGTGCAACAGAACTCAATGTGCATCTGACGATTTCTTTCATTTCTAGTCGATGCGAGAAGCATTAACAGTATCACATAGTACAAACTAGCACCAACGGCAGCAGAAATATTCAAAAAAATTTGATGACTCATACACACAATTTTTAGCCAGTATAACCTTCAATATTTGCTAAATACAAGTATATTGATGCCGATCTTCCTATCAAAGTATTCAGTTCAGTCTGAACCCCCTCGTCTGATTGAATGGCATTGCCTCCTGCAACTGTATCTGCTCAGGGGCAGTCCGCCTGCCTTCCTACAGGAAGATGTGCATGGCTCTGCTTACTGAAATGTCTTCAGAATTAATTTCTGCTAGTCAGAAATGTGACAATGGTTAGCAGAATCTACAACTTTTTGTATTCACCACAGAGTTCTGAATTCACTTTTTAACATATTCTTCAGGGAGAGAACTGTCATTATACCTGGGAATAGATGCTAAACTTTCCATGTCACTGTCATCCAGCTATGGCCTACATCTGTCTGGAAGTTATAAATTTCAACTTCATTTCAGCTGACCTAATTATTACAATGAGTTATAGTTGGGTGTTGCTGCTGTGGGCACGGGTATCTCCATTGTTTATAATAGAGAGAGAGATGTGAAATAAAAAGAGAAGGATTTTAATTTAGATGGATAACCGTTTTCTGTGCAGACATAAAAAGCTCCTTCCATACTTTATCATATTTGCCAATTCAGTGGAAACAATCTAAAAGTAAAACTTAACAATTTGAAGTAATGAATACTTAAATGCATAAAATGGCAAACACAACATAAAACATTAAAAGATAAACCAGTCGAGTAGGAAGGATCTGCAGATGCTGGTTTTAACCAAAGATAGACACAAAATGCTGGAGTAACTCAGTGGGACAGTCAGTATTTCTGGAGAGAAGGAATGGGTGACGTTTCAGTTCGAGAAGGGTCTCGACCCAAAACGCACCCATTCCTTCTCTCCAGGGATGGTGCCTGTCTGCTGAGTTACTCCAGCATTTTGTGTCTATCTAAAAGATAAAGCAGGTTGTTTCCCCATAATAAAAATGCAGATGGCTCCATCTAATTGTTTGCAATTCTGAAGACTCTGCCTTCCAAGAGGAGTTAATGCATCAGATGATGTCCAAAGACACAGGAAAATGTTAACAATTGTAAGGATAGTAATTGTTTTATAACAAACATTCTATCTGAATATTGAACTTGACAACGTAACAGTATACAATACATACGTTCTCCATCATTATTTTGTGAATCTCTTTCCTTGCTCAACATTGGCAAGAATGTCATATTAAAACTACGAAGGTGAATGGTAGGTGACTTGATAGCTCAATGATGGAACAATTTATAGTATTTTTGCATTCAAGGCCTTTGCTCGTCTGTCAAGTAGGCTCATGTACCTGGCAAAGAGATTTTCTTTAGCTTTTGGCTCACTCAAGCAATCCTAAGAGCCTCCTGGGACAAAAATTCATACAGCACCTGGAACCCATGAAGGGAAGGAAACTTTATCACTGACAGCCAACCGACAGAGAGAACACAGAGACACAAGGAACTGCAGTTGCTGGAGGATCTCGGACTATCTTTACCTTGGATATACCTTCGGACTATCTTTGATTGGACCTTACTGGCTTTACCTAGCATGAAACATAATTCCCTCATCGTGTATCTATACACTACAAATGGCTCGATTGTAAGCATGTATTGTCTTTCCGCAGGCTGGTTTAGCACGCAACAAAGACTTTTCACTGTTCCTTGGCACACGTGACAATACACTAAACTGAACTGAACGAAACTAAACACAACGAATGCTGCCTGTAGGAACCATCTCCTATCCATGTTCTCCAGAAATGCTGCCTGACCTGCTGAGTTATTCCAGCACTCTTGATATTGGGAACAACCTCTAATTATTGCGAGTCACAAATATAAAGATATGAACATTAACATTACAGCAAAAAGAAAATGGTCTAAACATCAGTTTACATTCAGGTCACTGTAAAGGTCATTTAAGACTGAGCTGAGAAAAAACTTTTTTACCCAGAGAGTTGTGAATTTATAGAATTCCCTGCCACAGAAGGCAGTGGAGTCCAAATCACTGGATGGATTTAAGAGAGAGTTGGATAGAGCTCTAGGGTCTGGTGGAGTCAAGGGATATGGGGAGAAGGCAGGCACGGGTTATTGATAGCGAACGATCAGCCATGGTCACAATGAATGGCGGTGTTGGCTCAAAGGGCCGAATGGCCTCCTCCTGAACCTATTTTCTATGTTTCTATGTTTCTAAATCAAGTGAACTCACATCCACAACATTAAAATATTTATCATGTAATTTTAACAATTCTGTTTGCCCAGTGTGAGCAATAACCATCATTAAACTACATCAATATATCACATCAATGTCAAGATTCTGTCTGCCATTCCACTGCCATTCAGTCCTAAACTTCCACCTTATTTTAAACCTAATTATTAAAAAGCCTATCTTCAAAATTATTGACAATTTTTTTTGTTCTTCTTGACTTTAACGTTTTTTTGGAGATGGAAACAAAGTGGATTTTGACTTTGAACAAAAATAGGAAGAAATATAATTTGTTCAGTGGCATCAGTTTAATGTCTGCTTATTAAACAGGTTTGCTGACTTACAGCGCCAGAGACCTAGGTTCGATCCTTACTGCAGATGCCATCTGTATGGAACAACGTACAGGTTTGTAGGTTAATTGACTTCTGTAAATTGTAAATTGTCCCGAGTGTGTAGGATAGTGCTACTGTACGGAGTGATCGCTGGTCGGTGCAGACTCGGTGGGTTGAAGGGCCTGTTTCTGCGATATATCTCTAAAGTCACTATTTATTGTATTGTCCATCAAAAACAAAGACCCGGAGTATTAAGGTGGCCTCACACAAAGGATTTATTTCTACATGACTATACATAGAAATGACTAGCAATAATAGGCCCCTTATCCCCACTCCACCATGCAGTCAGGTCATGGCTGTCCCATCTAACCAAAGTAACCTGTCAACCCTTGCTTATCAAGAAGCAATCCCTGCCTTAATATTGAAAGGATCTAATTCCACTATCTCTTGGTTAAGAGTTTGAAAGATTCACGAGCCTCTGACCCTAGTTCTAGATACTCCCTCAAGAAAAAACATCCTATCAGATCCATCCTGTCAAGATGGCCCAGGATCTTATATTCAATCAAGTCACCTCTCTCGGCTAAACTCCAGTCTAGTCTGTCCAACCTTTCCTCATAAGACAATCTTCAGATACTAACTAATAAATCTTCTCTTAACTGCTTCTTCCACAATTACATTTATCGTTAAAATGACAATGACATACTGCATAGAAACAGGTCCTACAGTCCAACTCATCTAGGCTGACCACACTGTTTAGTTGAGCTAATCCCATTGCCTGCATTTAGCCCATATCCCTCTGAACCTGTCCAAATGTTATTTAAACACTAGAATCATAGAATCATAGAAAATAGGTGCAGGACTAGGCCATTTGGCCCTTCGAGCCTGCACTGCCATTCAATATGATCATGGCTGATCATCCAACTCAGTATCCGTACCTGCCTTCTCTCCATACCCCCGATCCCTTTAGCCATAAGGGCCACATCTTACTCCCTCTTAAATATAGTGAATGAACTGGCCTCAACTACCTTCTGTGCCAGAGAATTCCACAGACTCACCACTCTCTGTGTGAAAAATGATCTTCTCATCTCAGTCCTAAAAGACTTCCCCCTTATCCTTAAACTGTGACCCCTTGTTCTGGAGTTCCCCAGCATCAGGAACAATCTTCCTGCGTCTAGCCTGTCCAACCCCTTAAGAATTTTGTAAGTCTCTATAAGATCCCCCCACAATCTCCTAAATTCAAGCGAGTACAAGCCGAGTCTATCCAGTCTTTCTTCATATGGAAGTCCTGCCATCCCAGGACTATAATCGTACCCGCTGCTACAGCTTCCACTGGCAGCTCATTCCATGTCCAACCATCCTCTGTGTGAAAATGTTGTCCCTCAGGTGCATTTTTCATCTTTCCCTTCCCACATAATTGGATTATAAATCAAATTTATAGATTAGATTAGAGATACAGCAGGGAAACAACGCCTTTGGCCCACTGTCCAAATCGACCATCGCTCACCTAAACACCACTAGTTCCATGTTACCCCACTTTCTAATGCATTCCATACACACTTGGTGCAATTTACAGAGGCCAATTGACCTACAAACCTGCATGTATTTTGGGTGTGGGAGGAAACCGGATCACCTGGAGTAAACCGACACAATCACAGGGAGAGCGTGTGAACTTCACACAGACAGGACCATCCAGAGGTCAGAATCGAACCTGGGTCTCAGGCGCTGTGAGGCAGCAATTTTACCACTGCACCATTGTGCCATAAAAGTTGCTTATGTCACAAATTTTGTAAGCGAGCACTTACATATTACTTGTGGAATTCATGAGAAATCCCACCTCATCTTCGTAAACAGACAATTCCTTATATTAAAACTATCCCCTCTAATTTTGGCCACCTTCACAAGCTCACATCAGGGAACTTATTGGCTTTAGCCACACTGGTTTGGCTCGTCCCATTCCCTCAAACAATATTCTACATTTTCGGTGTCTTCAATAATAGAGCGACTCAAAATAATTATTTAAAATAGTCAGATTCTCTGCCACTTACCATTCTTTCCTCATAGTCTCATCCTGTAAGGCAACACAGTTTACTTCACCTACTTTGAAGCCAAGACAGAAAATGCTTGAAACACTCAGCAGTTCAGGCAGCAGCTGTAGGGAGAGAAACAGCACTAACATATTGGGGCAACAGAGATTGAGGAACTCAACAGGTTGAGCAGCATTTGCGTGGAGAAAGAGTTGTCAGCGTTTGGGTTAAAACCAAAATGTATTCGTAGTTCCAGGGCTCCTAAGAATGTCCAATGACAAAGACACTTCTGAACAGTTGTCCTCAGAGTGGAAACGCTCACAAAGAACTTTGGCGAAAGGGTTGAGGGTATGATATCTTAAATTATATATTTTAAGATTACTAGTTGAAGATAGCCTCTTGTAAAGACACGTCCTAGTAACACAGCTTTCAGATGCGAGATAGGTGCAAGTGACCATTATAACTGGGAAGCTGTTGGTAAGAGATGTTGAAGTCAGGAAGCTCAAGTAGTAGTGCTTAAATATATATTTTTAAAGTGCGGCTGGTGAAGTGGAGCATGATTTATACACAGCAGGCCTCAGGAAGCAAACTTTGATGAGTGAGGGGTCTTTGGTGAAATGGGGTAAGAGCAAGTGAACAACTGACCTAGGGATCAGGATCTTTCTTCGTCCAGAACTTTAAGAAATCCAACTATAAACATTTACCAGGCACTCACCAATTTAGACCCTCAACCCCTCCCCAATGTATCAACATCACCACTCATTGCAAGCCTGCAACAGCCTGGGGCTTACCTGGAGCTTACCTGGGTAGGGGGAGCTCCAGTACTTCCCACAGGTGGACCGAACGTTGGACTTTTCCGTTGTCGTTGTAAATGGCGTCAAAATATGGTGACTATGCATTTGTGGGATGTGTAAAAGAATTTCACTGTGCAGTGCATAATGAGTATGGCAATAAAGAACCACTGAATCAATGAACCATTGACTGTGAACATCATGGTTTACAAATTCTGCTGCTGCCATCTCACCGCGTCCCCTGGGTCAGTTGTTCACTTGCACTTACCCCAAAGCCCGCATCCTGGGACCTGTTGTACATATACCATACTGCGCTTTATGAGCCCTATTTAAAAAAAGATGTAAGCACTACGAACTGAGCTTCTTGACCAACTGATTTCTATTGACTGATATCACTTAGCAACAGCTTCTCAGTTGCAATGGGAAGCCGTCTCAAGGTTACTTGCACTCACCTCAGACTCACAGCTGAAAGCTATGTTACTAGGACGTGTCTTTACAAGAGGCTATATACAACTAATAATCTTAAAAAACATAATTTAAGATATCATTCACTCAACCCTTTCGCCAAGGTTCTTTGCAAATCTTTGCATTCTGATGACCACTGAGTCATAGAGTCAGGGAGTGATACAGCATGGAAACAGGCCCTTTGGCCCAACTTGCCCACACAGGCCAACATGTCCCAACTACACTAGTTCCACCTACCAGCATTTGCTCCATATTCCTCCAAGTCTGTCCTACCCATGTACCTGTCTATCTGTTTTTTAAATGCTGGGGTTGTCCCTGCCTCGACTTCCTCCTCTGGCATCAGTCTGCCCAACACCATTTCCTGTTTACTGTGGATTTCCTTCAGTTTCTCCGTCACCCCAGATCCTCTGGCCCTTGCAAATGGTTATAATCCTAATCCCCAGTTGACTTTATTCCTTTTCTCCAGAGATGCTATCTGACTTTTTGTGTCTATCCCCAGCTGATACCCATTGTCTAACCCCTTCATCCCACCGACCAAAAGCCGGCACACACCTGTGCCTCAATCACATGCCTCAGTCCCCCTTCAGCTCATTCAATAGCTCTCCCGCCAACCACTGTTTGCATTGCCCTGATGCTCTGAGCCTCAATGCTGCTCACTGATAACAGACTCCTACCTCACTGCTCCCCCATTGCCAACTGCTTACTGTAGGGTCTCAACCCGCCACTGACAATCATCAGAATCTCATCTGCCCCCATTCTCACCCCTGACCCCACGACCTTTAAGACCACAGCAAGACAATCAAGTCATGTACCAGGAGAGCTTCATTTATCACAAAGCAAACTGGCCATAGCCCATTTTATTGTCTCAGCTGTTATATCGTTTTAAGCGTTGCATTGAGATGGTACAAAAGAGTAAGCTCAGACTACACAGCCAGTCCTTATGGGACTTAAACCCACTATCTTCCACCTCCAAGGCAGGAATGCTTCACTAAAAATTTGACATCTGAGCGACAGAGAAAAAATGGCATCCCAAGTGACTGGCATAATGGATTTTACTGCTATCTTCACGTAAAGTAATCAACTCAGGATAGAAAATAATAGCTGACATCTCACCAGGGATGCAGCTCACAATATCCAAGTAAATGTATAAAATGGAACAACACAGAGGTTCATCTTTGTGACACTCTAGCTTAAAAAAAAAATCTGCTTGCTTGGAATAATTCAGCGTGGAAACAGGCCCTTCGTCCCACTGAGTCTGCACTGACCATCACTTGGCCCATTTTATTCTTTCCACACTCTCATTAACTTATTTATTAATGTCAATATCTTTAATTATTTTTTATAAACATAATTTAAACCTTTAAGCACAGTAAAGAATCTGTTCAAAATTATTTAGGTCAACACTAAAGTTCCAAACCCCCCCCCCCGCTACCATGAATATAATGTTCTTTAAAATACGCATGTTCAATTTTAACAGTTGGAAGATAAAACAAATATGTGATGAAAATATTCCATTAAATTTTCTGAAATATTATTGAAATAAGAATTTCATAATTATTGCACAGCAATGTTTAGCATTCACCAAGCAAACCATTCCACTAAGGTTGCCAGAGAAAGGGTTCAGGACATTGGTGAATGGACACAAGATGACAAGAAAGAAACAACAAATGTCCTTAACTGATGAAACAATAAAAGAGGAAGGCTGAAATCTTAATTGTGGCGTGAATGAAAAGCTCCAAGTTGAGATAATTCCACAAGTTATGCCCTTGTGAATTATCAGTGGATATTTTTAAGGATATTATATAAATGTGGACTGTTGCAGTTTATTCTAAAGCTAGTGAAAGACGTTTTTCTGCAAATCACTGGATCAAGGTTAGAATGTAAAGAAAAAGGAAATTTTTAAGAGATCTGAACTACTTCTTAATTGATAGGTGAAGGTCTATGTTATACCTCAGTGAGATTATTTAAAGCTTTCTTTGGAAATTGATATTTGATGTGATATGTAGATTTGCCTATTTTGATATTACAGTCAGCAATCTGTAGGCATTGATAATGGCCATTCCATATTCCAGTTGTAGTACAGTAATATCAGACATTTCATACATTCTTTAGTCTCTTTCGATCAATATCATGTTATTTTTGTATTACTGGAATATGTTATTTCAGGAAATGTCATTGTACTATCTTGGACCTTTGTGAGTCTCTGATCAAGATTCAAACGGTTACATTGCCCGCAATCCTTAATTGCATTCCTGGGAGTTTTGAATTAATCCTGCTCTTGGCAGGTAAATTTATTTGATTTGTCTCACAGGACACTTAATTTAATTCCAAAGTTAATGCCCTGAAGAGCTAGAGAAAACTAAAAATAAAGAGATTTCCTCTGCACTTGTAAGATAAATTTTACATTCCTTTCTGATAGGTTTGTTTGTGATTGCGATAAATAAATGACCACTGGGATTCTGAGCTTGCGTCTTCAAAGTAACAGGAGAGTGGAATGAAAATAAGTACTTCTTCATTGCTGTGTAATTGAAGACTTAATTCAGTACTGACACAGCACCATTCTCATCTCCCTCACGTCCTATTAGAATGACTTTGGATGCGAGTTGAAATAAATAAGTGAGAGGTTCAATAAACTTTGTCCAGCAAATAAATCGTAATCTGTTGTAATTTAGGGCTTTTGAGGCAATTGCCTGTTTCATCTGCAGAATTGGAATTTTGGAAATAAATTTGCAACAGTTACTGGATATTTCTATCCAATTATGCACCTTGCAGCATGTTAAGATATATTTCTGATCAACACATGCTAATAGCACAAAGTAGGCTACAGGGAATGAGTAATCAGGCTGAGAATACACTCACGTAAAGTAATCAGAGGAAACTTTCATCAAAAAACAAGCGAGAGCTTCATTGCAGCATTAAATCCGTCTTTGCAGAGATGCAAAACAACCAAGTGTACTATGGGAGAGGGATAACTTTTTTAAACCCCTGAGCATTACATCAACAGGAAGTTAGTCTATATAAAGTCATGTGGATTTCTTGAATGAGGCAGTTTTGAAATTAGAATTTAAATAGGGATTTGTAATACAGAATATCGTCACCCTATCTATTGTTGTCCAATTACTTATCTGGGTGTTGCGACAGGAATCTTAGCAGAATTCCTATGCTGTGCCATTTATAATTTACAACTCTGTCACTCTACTGGGAATCCCATTTTGTTGTGTGTGATTTGAGGAAGAAAAAGGACTAGGAAAGGAAAGAAGCCTGCCAGATGAGTTTGCATCAACCATTAAGCGCAGGCCCAAGTCTACAAATAGGGCATGTCTGAAGGAAATAGTTTTTGTGGCTGTGCTCTACTTGACTGGCATTGATGGAGTTATTTCATCTCCAGACAAAACAGTTATCCTCCAACATGGGGGAAGTAGGATGTACAGTCTGAAAGTTTTCTTTGGTTCGCTCCAAACTTCCACAGGAGACACCAGCAGCATCAGTCAATCAGCAGCTCACTGATGTATTGAGCCGGTGATTGATGCATTGTTTGCCAGGGCAAACTATTTCATCAGTCTCTTTCTGGATTGCCTGCAGGAGAATAGGAGTGTACTGCCGTTCTATTTTCCTTTCATGGCCTAATTCCCTATAAACCATTATCCCCACAAGCTTCGATGAATTTTCATGCATTCACGGAACATAAGGGTTGGCGTTCAAACAATTTGTAGACAGTCTGTGATCATGAAAATAAAATTAAGGGAGTAAGTGTATAGTTCCCAGGTAGCAATTAAAGCACTTTCATTTTAAGGTAGTCAATAATGAGATCATTAGTCGAACCGCAAAGCAGAACAAGACAGCTCTTTGGAAATTAATATTACCTTATGTCTTATTAACGATATTGCGCATATAACCATGAACCTCAGCATTGTGCATGTACAATAATGTCCAGATGTGGTTCCTAAATGACTCCCTATTAATAATTAGGCCTCAGATGGCACACTCAAGTGGCTTTAAGAATGATGATTGTACTGGCCTTTTAAATGCAAGTGTGATTGAAGACTGCCTTTTTTGTACTCGGAGTTCTTTTAAGAACAAGAATAGGAATCGGTGTATGGCAAGCCACTCTCCAAGTCCTGTTCTGCTGTTCAATAAGATCATGGATGATCTGTCCCAGACAAGTTATGTTCCTGTATGTTTCCTAGAATGCTCAAATCTGTCTAACTCATACTTAGAAATACTCAGGACTCTGCCTCTATAGTTATCAGGGGGGGGGGGGGGAAGAGGATTCTAAAGTTTCATGACCCTCTGCAAGAAGAAACTCTGCTTCATCTCTCTTAAACAAGTGACCTATTATTCAGAAACTATGACTCTTCTTTGAACTTCCTATAGAAGGGGAAACATCTTCTCTACATCGAGACACAAGTCACAGTGGCACAGAGATGCTGCCTTACAGAGCTTGCAGCACCGACGACCCGGGTTCGATCCCGACTACGGGTGCGCTCTGTACAGAGTTTGTACGTTCTTCACGTGACCGCGTGGATTTTCCCCGAGATCTTCAGTTTCCTCCCACGCTCCAAGGACGTACAGGTTTGTAGGTTAATTGGCTTGGTGTATGTGTAAATGTGTAAATAATAGTGTGTAGGATAGTGTTAATGTGCGGGGATCGCTGGTCGGCGTGGGCTCGGTGGGTCGAAGGGCCTGTTTCCGCGCTGTATCTCTAAACTAAACTAAATTAAACAGTAGATGTTGGAATCTTGGGCAAGAATCAAACTGCTGGAGGAACTTAACAGGTCAGGCAGCATATGTGAAGGAAATGGACAGGCAACGTTTCAGGTCAGGACCCTTCTTCAGACAGAATGTAGCAGGGGGGAGAAAGTTGGAGAAGGGATGTGGGGGTGGGGCATAGTCTGGCAAGTAATAGGTGGATACAAGTGAGGAAGGGGGATGGGGTTATTGGCAGCTGGATGGAGTGACAAAGGCTAGAGGTGGAAAGACGACAAAATAATGTTAAATAATAAGAGTGAAGGTGTAAATCTGGTAGGAGGGATATGGATGGAATAGGACAGAGGGGGAGAGAGAAAACAGGGGGAGATTAAAAAGGAAATAAGGGGTGAAATGTAAAACAATATCACTCCCGCTTACATTTAGCATTTCTTCATTCCTTATCTGACACTCCCTTTTCGCCTTTTCATCTTAGCCTTTGTCACTTTGTCACTTATTCCATCCATCTGCCAATCACTTCCCCTAACCTATATCTGAAGAAGGATCCCGAACCGAAACTTGGCCTGCCCAGATGCACTGAGATACTCCAGCACTTGGTATTTTGCTCCACCTACCATAAAAAGCTTTTTGCTTTTCTCTATATCTATCCCGTCAAACCCACCTCAGAATCTTAAACTTTGATTAGATTAAATTTCACTCAATGGATCCAAGGTGTTCAATCTTTCTGGATAAGACAAACTCTTCAAAGAATAAATGAAGACTCCATTTGGTCTAGACTGGATAAGGAGGTAGACTTCCTTCTTTGAAGTGAATTAATTATTTTATTTTACATACCATTCCCAACTTTTTATTCCAGATGTATTTAATTTAATTTAAATATCCCCGATGTGACGTTGGAACTGAATTCACATCTCCAGATTACTGCTCTATCAATTTGAATGTTTGTCCAGTAACCTAACTTCCGTGCAACCATGACTCAAGCCAAATTCATGCGAGTAATTTAGAAATACAATTATAAATCCAGTTTGACTTTAATTAACAGACCCAAACCTCTTAATGATATGAGATTTATTTGAGGATTGTACAGAGGACAGAGAAGTGCATAACGCGATCAGAGTTGTCACAGTCACACTCTGAGGAATACTTCATACTTCAGTTATGCCTTCATATCCGATGACGTTAATGGAAGCTGAGGAGTAATGATACAATTACTTCTGAGAAGCAGCCAAGCCACAATGGATACTCAACTAATCTTATTTATCTGATAATTGTTGCTGCATGCATCTGCAATTAGTAATCAAATTAAAAACATGATGCCGAGCTTCCTATAGCTCATATCCTTAATCCTCTCTTGTTTAGTATGTCCAGTGTGAGGTGTTTGATCTTTAGATGAGCTGTGTTGTCAACAGTAATGAGGAGATTTTGACGGTGTAGAGCAATGAAAGGTTGTTGAATTTAGATAGGGTATACAAACAACGGAGAAAGAAAGGGTAAGCTGAAGACATGCAGATCCGCTGTGCATTGAGTTTCCTCTGCAAATGGACAAGTGACAACATCTTGTTGAGAGATCTTGTTGCATCTCACAACAAGAGAAGATACAAAGTATTGTAGTAGCTCAGCAGGTCAGGCAGGTTCTTTGGAGAACATGGATAGGCAACATTTTGAGTCGGGACCCTTCTTCAGAATGACTTGTTTTGTATTCAACGAGGTGGATATTGACTTTCAAGTTACATTACCAAAAGAGCCATTTACATGAATCTTCCAGTTAAACTGAAAGAAATTATGATTTAGAACAAATTTGTCCAAAGGTTGGAAAGAAAGACAGAAAATTCTGGAACTGCTCAGCAGGTCAGGACTCATACACGGGAAGAGAGACAGAGTCAATGTTTCAGGCTGGAGACCCTTTCTCATGATGTTTAGTTTTATGATGGAAAGGGCTTTGTGAGTTGTGCAACAGCGACTGTGATGCCCCAGGATTGAATGTGGGCACTATAAGATTCCTAATTTATATCAATGACCTGCAGTCTCAAAGCAGACAACATAATCAAAGAAAGACACCGAGTGCTGCAGTCTCAGCAGGTTTGGCAGTTCCTCCAACCTCATCTACTGTAAATCTCCTCCAACCTCATCTACTGTATCCACTGTTCCAGGTGTGGACTGCTATATATCAGTGAGATCAAGCGCTGGCTCGGCGATCGTTTCGCTGAATACCTCCACTCAGTCCACCTAGGCCTACGTGATCTCCCGGTTGCCAAATATTTTAACTCCCCCTCCCATTCCCACACTGACCTTTCCGTCCTGGGCCTCCTCCATTGTCAGAGTGAGACCAAACGCAAATTGGAGGAACAGCAACTCATATTTCCCTTGGGCAGCTTACAACCCAGCAGTATGAATAATGATTTTTCTAATTTAAAGTAAACCTTGCATCCCCTCTCTCTGTCCCTCCCCCACCCTAGATGCTGTAATAGTTTCACAGTTGTCCTGGTGAGTTTCATTGTCTGTAACTAATTTTCACCTGGCCCACAGCTAAAAATGGCTGTTCCCTTTATAATTGTTACAATGTTGCATATCATTCATTTGTTCCATATCGCTCAAAATCACCTTCTATATCTCTCATTTCCATTTCCCCTGACTCTCAGTCTGAAGAAGGGTCTCAAACCGACTTCTCTAACTTCAAGTAACGCTTTCTTTCCCTCTCTGTCCATCCATCCCCCATCCTAGTTCTGTGACTAGTTTCACTGTCCCCTTGATTAATGTTACTGACTGTACGCCTTGTTGTCACCTTCCCCTCGGCTATCAATGATCCATTCTACATTTTCCTTAAACTTCATCACCTTTCTCATTTTCACACCTTACCCTTCCATATCACTGTCTCTCTCTCTCTCCCTCTCCCCCAAGACTCTCAGCCTGAAGAAGGGTCTCGACCCAAAACATCACCCGTTCTCTCTCTCTCCAGAGATGCTGCCTGTCTCCCCGAGTTACACCAGTCTCCACAACTGAAGATGTGTCTGATTGTTAGCAAAATTCACCTGGTGGTCATACCCAAGAGTGCCAATTGTAGTGAAATCTTAGGGCTTGTAACATCCAGTCCTAATAATCAATCAGCATTTTGTGTCTATCTTCAGTGTAAACCAGCATCTGCAGTTCCTTTCCAAACAGGTCAGGCAACATGCCTGGAAAACATGGCTAGGTGACATTTCGGGTTCAAGAGTCAATAGTGTTTTATTATCATACGTCCTAGATAGAACAATGAAATTCTTTCTTGCTGCAGCACCACAGAATGTGTAAACATAATACACTGTAAACAATATGATAAACGTATGATTTCTTCAGACTAATTTTGGGGTGTATGAAGGGATGGTGGGGGGAGGGGGGGGTGAAGAGAAAGTGTGAAGACAGGAGGGGCAGGACAAAGCCTGGCAAGTGATAGGTGGATAATGGCAAGTGTTTTGGTTTACCAGGGAAGATGTGATTCAGGCAGACAGGGTGCAGACAAAGAATCACAAGCGTGGTGCATGGAATGAAGAGTTTGAGTTATTAAGAGAGATTCATAAGGTCATAAGGTCTTATGTAATAGGAGCAGAATTAGGCCATTCGGCCCATCAAATGTACTCCGCCATTCAATCATGGCTGATCTATCTCTCCCGCCTACTCCCATTCTCCTACTTTCTCCCCATAACATCTGACACCCATACCATTGGATGGGCCAGATGTGTTTTTAGCAAGAGTGTAAACAGAGACAAAATAGGTTTAAGGTGTGGGGGAAGTAGTTTAAAGGAGAACTGTGTGTTAAAACTTTCAAACAGGGTAGTTGGTATCTGGGATAAGCTGACAGAAGAGGCAGGAAGAGTAACAACATTTAAGAGGCATCTGGACAGATACTTGAATGAGCAAGGCCAGGACCGACATGGAATTAATGCAAGCAAATGGGATTAATAGGGACAGGAATAATGCCGGACATGGACATGTTTTGAAGGTCCTGTTTCTCTGCTGTACAACTCTTTGTCTCTAAAATGTGCACAATCCCTGATAATAAATACAATGCTAATTGTTCATGGTTACCCTGGTGATTTGGCATCCCCCACAGAGCTCAGTCTGTTTATAACAACTTCTCTGTTGTGAGTGGAAATTAAAGATTTGGAAAAGAGCCTGATTGCCATGATTATTATCCATCTTCGATTTAATTGAACAGCACATCCTTTTACTTCATACAAAGACTGCTTCAGGGTGCACACTGGCTAACATGTTCATATAGATGTTCCTTATTTTCATCTTTAATGCAATCATCTTCACTAGCTGCAAATTACATTACATCATGTTAAACGTCACACTAGGAGACCTGCACCATCAATTACTGAACTTCCAGAAGAAGTTGCACACCTCAATGATAATTTTACAAAAGGGATATTGAAAACAAACTCATTGATAAAATCCTGTCATTAAATGTTTAAATTCCTACGGCTACTTATCACTATTCTTAATCGTATCCGCATGATGGTAATTATTTATTATTTGGTATGTCTTATTAAATATCTTTTGGAATTTTGGATTTTGAATTTTTGGGACGTTTTGTAGAAATAGGAAATATTTAAAGTGAACCTGAGCAGAAGTTTCTTTCGCATAGAGTTTGGTGGTATATGAAAAAAACATTCAAAGGAGGTAGAAGAGGCAGGTCAAATTACAATGTTTCCAGACACTGGGATAGGTATATGGATAAATGGGATAGGTATATGAATAAAAAGGATTTAATCATGGGTCAAATGTAGGCAAATGGGACTAGCTCAGATCGGCAAATTTGTTGCAAGGACAAATTGTGACAAAGGTCCTGTTTCCATGTTCTATAGTTCAATGACCCAATGAGTTTAGAAATAATCCTGTATTGGCTCGGCGATCATTTTGCCGAACACCTCCGTTCAGTCCGTCTAGGCCTAATGCAAGAATATTGTCAGAAATAATACAAACATGAATCAATTAAACTGATAGGATAGGAAAAGTACTTGTTGATAAAATACTCAATGAAAAGAAAAAAAAGTTTTTAAAAAGTAGCATGAGGCTTATGTATTTATTTAAAGAAAAGTGCCGGCATCTGCTTTAAAAAAAAACATTTTATTTAAGCGTTGAGGTGTTCAATAAAAGTTTAAGAAAAAGGAGGTAATGATATTTTCTATGAGTACTTAAAAATTCTATGAGTAGAATAAAGCTCTTGGGAGGTAATGTCTCGAAATCCAACTCGAATATTTGAATATTTTGGATTGATTCATCTGTGATCGCTGTATGATGATTCTTTAAATTGACTGACAATACCACGATTGTTGGATGAAAAACAGGTAACAATGAACCAGTGCACAGGAGGGAGATTGATAATCTGATTGAATGGTGCCAGAATAGCAATCTTGCTGTCAACGGCCGCAAGATCAAGGAGGTGATGGTTGACTTCAGGAGGGGAAATCTCAGATTCCACTAACCTGTCTTCATCTGTGGAGAGAGTGAACAGCTTCAAGCTCCTGGGCGTGCAGATCCCTGAGGATCTGTCCTGGACTCAACACATCAATGCAATCACAGAGAAAGTTTATCAAAGCCTCTACTTCCTTAGAAGATTGAAGAGATTTGATATGTCACCAAAGGCCATGCTCTCATCTCATGCTACTATCATCGGGAATAAAATACAGGTGACTGAAAACCGTGACCTCCAGGTTCAAGTCTGAAGAAGGGTCTCGACCCGAAACGTCACCCATTCCTTCTCTCCTGGGATCCTGCCTGTCCTGCTGAGTTACTCCAGCATTTTGTGTCTACCTCCAGGTTCAAGCCAGGTTCTTCCCCACAGCTGTCAGGCTCTTGAACACTGCACAACACAAAATATTACCTCACAACTACAATACATTCTACTATGGACTGTGTTTTGATCGCAATGCAGACTTTGGTTTTGTCTTATATTACCGATAATTAACTTATTGATTATTGCATTTGCATGAATGGCCTGTAATAGTACACCAAGTAAGAACCTCATTGTTGCAAGTACATACGGAAATTAAACACTCTTGACTTTAGACTCTCTTGACGGTCTTTGTACTTGAGAATTGACGATTCCTAATGCACATTTGCCCAACTGCTCCATTAAATATCTTCCTTCTTTTTCCATCTGCTTCTGGTTGTTGGCAGTCCTTTAATCTTTCCTGTCAGTTGCTGAATGATGTAGAAAAGCAGGGAATGCTGCAGACTATACTAGCGCTGAGGGTTCCAATATTTCTCATTCCTCGTATTTAATGATTAACGCTTGGGTATTAATTAGTCATAAATTTCTCAAGCACTCCATTGCCACCTCTTTGTCTAATCACACACTTAACACTCATCATCCTTCTTGCCTTCTAGTTATTCACCTTTCCATCATGCAGGCCTCTCTCTACCACCTCATGTTCCAGCTATACATTTCAGTCCTGCATCTTCTCTTCACACTGCAACCGTTCACTGATCATCCAACTGTATCTAATTCCCCAATCTCACTATTACTAGTATTATCTCACTAGTATTGTTCCCAAATGTGTGAGATTGCCGGTCCTGGCTCGTAGGGCTGAATGGCCTACTCCTGCACCTATTGTCTATTGCCAAATGGCAAAAAGTCAGATGTAACCTCACATCCAGAGATTTCCCAACCTATCCATCCCATATACCCTCTACTCTTCAAAACACGGCCTTCAAAATGTTACAGTATTTCAAAATGAATTATTTTTACAAAGAAAGCAATTGACTGCGAGCTTATGTCTCTGTGTATGTTAGGTGCTGGAGATTGGATTCTGTCCCATGGGAACAGACAATTAGAAATGACCTGTTCTGTTAACACGACACATAAGTGCAGATAATTATCTGGCTCCAACTGTTTAAAATGAAGGTATCATTAAATGATAGAAAGCCTCTCACATATGTTCGAGTTTATGGAGCAAAAAGCAAGCCAACAGCAATTTATGCCTGCATGTATTCCAGCAGCTCAATTTAAATTCAACTCACAAAACAAGGCAACAATAATAAGCCTCAGACAAAGCTTTTGGTAGAGGTCGAAGTCTCCAAAGAAATTTAGTGGGTGAATGCAATAAGAGCACTCACAAAAAGAACCATTCAGCACATATAACTATTTTGAAAGATATCAATTTCAAATTGTGCTCTGGTTTAGATTATTATTTTGACACTAAACATTTTGGTCATGAGGAGAAAAGTGTGAACACATTCTGATCAATTTGTGGGAATTCAGTGTCCTAGTTGCACAATATATCAAAGGGTGTTGTATCCTCGCTGTATAATAGCTGTCACGGCACGGCACACAATGTGACACAGTTGATATTGAAGAGGAGAATCAAAGACCAGGTTCAATCCTGTAGCATTCTAGCACTGGACATAATTGAATTCCAATGTGCAAACTTATCTCACTATTAAAGTTAAATTTTTATTTACTCAGCATATCTGCCAAGGCTTCAGAATTTCACTGAATCACAAAAAAAGCATATTCAAAGAGAATGTTAAAAATGGTTTTATTGCGCCAAGCTCAATTATTTGCAATTATATAATGAAGAGCATCTTACATTCTATAAATAAATTTACTGAAAACTTTTGCTTGCAAATATTATAACCATGTTTATGTGTCCTTGTATACATTCACAGAATTTTAATTCACTCCTCAATATCTCTTGGTCGACTCAGATTTACTGAAAACAATTGCTGATTTTAACACTGCTCCACTCTACATCTGTCATTTGTGGCCCAATTAAGTTAATTTTAGGACTGTGGATATAAATATTTCATATTTTCCTTCTTCCCAGTGGCTGGAGATTCATTTTGCCGCAAATGTCGAGGTGAATTTGTAGATTTTTCAGTGGGTTAGTTTCAATTTGTTTCATATTCAGTGCATCTCATCTTTTTTTGAAGAGGGAATGAGAGAAGCAGTTGGAAATAAATAATTATCCGCCCAGAAATTGAATAACCACTTTGATTCTGTAGACTTTCCCGTTTCAATTTATGAACAAAGCAATTGAATTAAATTCTGGATCACAATGACATATTTTAAACATAAAATCAAACTTTAATCACAAAAGAAAATCTGTAAGATGCATCCCAAAATTTTTAATCAAAATTAATCTCCAGCTATCGGGATTAAGCGAGATATGAAATATTTATATCCACCATACTAAAATTAACTTAATTGGGCCACAAATGACAAGTCGAAGAGTTGAACTAAATTAAAGCAAGCAATTGTGTTCAGTAAGTCTGAAGAAGGGCCAAAGGGCCTGTTTCCACACTGTATCACTCTATGACTTCATGACTCTATCACACACACAGAAAACAATATTACTTTTAACTACTGAAACCACATAAATATAGACAAGAATGGCAAGCTGCAGCAACAAAACATAGAAGTGAATGTAAATCCACTTCTGACCAATTTAAAACTAAGCATTAAAGATTAGTCATAAACATTTCCGCAAAACCAACAGTAACTCTTTGCAGTACAACAAAGTGATATGATCTAGATAAGTACAAGGAGCCTCTACAGTATGAGACACCAGACTGGATGGACCACTGACTGAAACACTACAACAAACTTTAATTATCTATAACTTCATTGCAATACCATTGCAGTATTACCATGCAGTATAACTGCCTATTATATATATATATATATATATATATATATATATATAATAGGCAGTTATATGTAATTACACAATGTTTATATGTATTTGCACAATGTTTATGTATAAAATAATGTTTGCAGTCACTAATTTGATATATTATAATCATGTTAAAATAAGGCTAAAAAAAACCACTACACAGTTGTGTGTGTGAATTAAAAATGTAACTGCCACACAAGGGATGGGAGGTAGCATTGCTTAAAATCTACACTTTCTCTGCTGAAATTAGGTTAATTGCAACGCACCATTTTTTACACACTTGCCATGCCTTTAACAAACAATAATACACTCCTTCTGTGCCACGATTGAAAGATGTCTACATCTTTGCAGGGCAAAATAATTAATTCTCTGGACCTTCTCTCCAGGTACATGAGCCTCAGTCTGCAAAACAGAGCAGCAATTACTGCAGTTGTATGCTCTGTTTTCTAATACATATTGTCCAATCCATTGCCAGTGTACACCACACTCTCCCTGCCTGGGGTGACCTTGGCGACTATAACAAACACTTTAAACTCTTTTTAAGGAGCATATAAACCACGAAGGCAGATGCAATGTGACAAATTGAACTGATTTTGGAGAATATTTTAGTTTTTTCTAAGGAAATGCTCTCAGTTTCTTTGGTAACTGCGACAAGCTGGTGGTAATCTCAGAACTGTGCAAATCACCAGAGAGGTCAGCCTTGGACAATAAGACTTGCAGCAGGTGCAAAGGTTTCTCAAAAGGACATTAGATGATTGTCTGGGTGGTTGTCTCTGGCAAGTGCTGATTTCCAGTATCATGTACACAATTGCTTCTGCGATTGAAACATTCAAAAAGGTCACTGTGCTAATAGTTTTGGAATCTGACCAGTTGACATGTAAGCTGAAGAGATGGATCAGTGAGAGATGACTGATTCTGGGAGCCAACTGATCAGAGTGTACATTTTACACTCATATTCCATACAAAACAATTAGTTGTCAATGTACGAGTGAATGGTGTTCTTATTCATAGAATTAGTTTTAGAGACTATTTTGTGGAAGTACTTGAAGTCTCTTCCCCTTGGAGACTGATGCATATGGGTTATGGGTGTCAGGGGTTATGGGGAGAAGGCAGGAGAATGGGGTTGAGAGAGAAAGATAGGTCAGCCATGATTGAATGGCAGAATGGACTTGTTGGGCCAAATGGCCTAAATTTACTCCCAGAACATAAACGTATAATCAAGAACATATAATCATCCTACTACAAACAGAGAGCAGTGCTGAACTACTATCCACCTCTTTGGTGACCCATAGACTATCCTTGATCGAACTTTGCTGACTTGACCTTGCACTAAACATTATTCCCTTATCATGCATCTTTATGCTGTAAGTGGCTTGATTGTAATCATGTATTGTCTTTCTGCTGACTGGTTAACACACAACAAAAGCTTTTCCCTGTACCTCTGTACACATGACTATAAACTGAACTGAACTGAGAGAATGCCACCTTGTATCACTAAATATTCCTGCTACTTTGGATTCTTGTCATCATGGTAACTGCAGCCAGGGTGCAGTCCATACAGGAATGAGTATTGCAATGTACAATGACAATCTAACCAGATGTAAATAAAATCTACTAGTCCTAAATTTAGTATTTTTTCAACTTAATAATATTAATTTATAAAATTGCAAACCACACAGGCAGGTCTCTTGAAAAGTAATAGTTCACTTTCATAATAAGGGTATGGTAAGTGGCACAAATGGGCCAAACTGTTGTGAGGACAGAGCTAAGAGTGACAGTGATGGCAGGTGAGAATGGGTAACATTTAGACACTGTGACTGGTGAAAATAGCCTCCAGTACGTTTCACCTCAGCACTTTTCTTATTTTTAAATGGTGGTGGTGATGATGATATAATTTGGATAATTATGCTATTAGAATAGGTTTAAAGACATTATCAATTTCCTCCCTTTTACAACAATGGCTTTTGAGTGAAATTTATACTGTCTGAAATCACACTTGTTTAAAAAAAAATCACACAACAAATAAGGGTCTCGACCGAAAACGTCACCCATTCCTTCTCTCCAGAGATGCTGCCTGTCCCGCTGTTACTCCAGCTTCTTGTATCCATCTTCGGTTTAAACCAGCATCTGCAGTTCCTTCCCACACACTCCAGGATAAAAAACCTTCATGCTTTTCTTGTAACTTGTTTGGTCATACTGCCTTTTAAAGTCTCCATATTAAAGCCAAATGACCAGTCCATGCCCATACTTCATCTCTTATCTCTTCCCCTTCCTCCCAGAATAATGAGGATCCCAGAATTGAAACATTAATTGTTTCCTTTCTCATGGACACAGCCAGCCCTTTCACCATCTGGCCTTCTTTGTGTGTGGCACCCTCACACGTCACACGTAGCCCTCCGCCGTTGCCCCTCTTGGTGCTATACATTAGATAGGCTTCAGGGATCCTCTATAATCAGGCATGACTGTGACGATTTAATGAATGGTGCAGGTGTTACAAGGATGTGCTGACTGCCCATCCAGAAATGTGGACCACATCCCATAATGTCCAATCACTTGCCTGTAGATTTGTAATCCTACACTTACTGCATGTCGTGTCTGTGGCACAGGATTTATGCCCCTCAATAAAATGGTGCTGTGCTGTTCTGACCCAATACTGAACCCCAGACTTGATACTGAGAGCAAGATAAGTGACAGACCACAGATATGAACCTATGCCTCCAATTGCCTGTCACTTTAACTCTGTGTCCCATTCCCATTCTGACATCCGTCTTCAGTCCACTAAACTGTTCCACCCGTTGTCTCTTCCAGTGTCCTGCTGTTCCAAAAGCTCTTATCTCTGCTGTTCCCTTTGATTACATTCAGGGCTTTCATGACATTGTGATACATCTGTGATAATAGTTCAATGGGTTTTATATCTAACTCAGAATTGTAATAAATCAGTCTGACAGAACCTTATCTCAAATCCAACCAAAGTGCTATCCCTACTAAACCTACAATCATACAACATCCGCGTTGCATTATTTTTTTAAATTTTATTCTGTTTTTCTTAAATGCATTCATCCTGTGACCACAAAAATAGACACAAACCTGGAGTAATGCAGTGGGACAGGCAGCAGCTCTAGAGAGAAGGAATGGGTGACGTTTCGGGTCGAGACCCTTCTTCTGTATGCCTGTCCCGCTGAGTTACTCCAGCTTTTTGTGTCTATCTTCGGTTTAAACCAGCATCTGCAGTTCCTTCCTGAAAATATTTCCTTTAGCTTAGGTATATCACTTATTTCTTCTTGGTACGTTACTAAAGAATTTCTGACCATGAACACAATGAAATTCATACATTGATAAAAAAAGCTTGAAATCACGCAATTTAAAAAGAGCAGGAATGTAATGAAAAACAAATGTATCGAACTTACACATTGATGCTTTTGGTTGTTAAAAAATCCAGACACTCAACATTTTTGTCCTTCCAATCCTGTCAATTAGTCACTGAAATGTTTAATCCCAAAGCAACTAAGATGGAAAGTAAAAATGTCATTCCAGTCCATATGACAATTAAACATTCTTGACTCTTGAATATTATCGTTACAAACATCGGTATTGGTATTGAATTTAATATTGTCACGCGTAGCGAGATACAGTGAAAAACGTTGTTTTGTTAGCTATCCATTCAAATCATACTGTACACTAGTGCAATCAGGCCATACATAAAATACAACAGATAGTGCAAAGAGAAAAATAATCAGAGTGCAGAATAAAGTGCAAAGACATTACAGTATAACACCTACAGAGAAGGTGCAGATTCAAAAAGAAAAAGTGCAATGGTGACAAGGTGGTAGGCTGGGAAATTGGGACATTCTTAGCTTATGAGACATCTATACAGTCATCTAATAACAGCAGGGAAGATAAATAAAAATCTGGTGGTACATGTTTTCAAGCTTTTCTATCATCTGGATGACAAAAGAGGGGAGAAGTGGCTTGTAAGTGATCCTTAATTATGTTGGCTACTGTTCCAGGGCAGCATGAAGTGGAAATTGAGTCTATGGGGGGGGGGGGGGGGGGGATTGGTTCGTATGATGGATGGGCAGCATCCACAATTTCTCTACAATTTCTTGTGATCTTGGGCAGAGCAGTTGCCAAAAAAAGATGTGATACATTCCGATAGGATGCATTCTACTTAGCATTTATAGAAATTGGCAAGAGTCATTGGAGACCACCGGGTGGCACCAACAATAGCTGCCTCGCCAACAGTCTGTCTGTCCCTTCCTTCTTTTGTTCTTTGTTTGTATGTGTTGAATGTATGTTGTTAGTGTTCTTTAGCTTATCTTATGTGGGGGGTGCGGGGCGGAAACTTTTTCTCATCTCTTACCTCGACGGAGATGCTATTTTTTTTCCATATCGTATCTCCGTCTGCACTGCGGCCTAACTTCGAGGAGTTGCCGTCCTTTGCTGGAGGCCGACTTCGAGAGCTCCACCACGGGTGCCTGTGGACTTACCATCATGGAACCCGCGATCCCTCTTCCAGGGATTGACCACTGAGCTCTACCCCGGGAGCCTGCGGACTTTAGCATCGCAGAGGTTTGGAACTCCAAGCCACAGGAGCTTCGACCGCCCCGAAGCGGGAGCTTCGATCGCCCCGACACTGGGGTTTCGACCGCCGACTGCGGGAGTTCAGATCGCCCTGACTGCGGATGGTTCAACTGCCCCGACCGTGAGAGAATAAAGAGGTAGAAGATTAGACTTTATTGCCTTCTATCACAGTGAGGAACGTGGGGAACCCACTGTGGTGGATGTTTATGTTAACTTTTATGTAGTTGTGTGTCTTGGTGCTTTTTTTTTTAAAGTATGGCTATATGGTAATTTGAATTTCACTGTACCTTAATTGGTGCATGTGACAATAAACTGACTTTGACCGTGAAACCTTGAAGACATGCTGAGTCTTCAAAAGAAGTCGAGGGATTTTGCTTTCTTGTCTATAGCATCAGTTATTATTGGTGATATCTACACCCAGGTGCTTTACACCCAATAGCACGCACAGTAGTGCAGCAGTAGAGCTGCTGCCTCACTATTCAGAGACCCAGGTTTGATCCTGACATTGGTGCCATCTGCGCAGAGTTAGTACGCCTTGCTTGTGACTGCGAGGGTTTTTTTCCGGTTTCCTCCCACATTCCAAAGACATGTACAAACATAGGTTTGCACATGTTTGTAGTTTAGTTTAGTTTAGAGATACAACTTGGAAACACGCCTTTCAGCCCACCAAGTCTGATGTGCTTCTAGTTGCACTGAAGCCGTTTCTTCAAGACCAAAGGTTGCAACTTTGAGCTCTATCGTGCCAGGAAGGGCAGAAATACAGTAGATGATGCATGAATAGCGGCTTCAATCTGAGGTGCGGAAAAGGTCAAATCTGTTTGTGAGGACTTGGCATGGATGCTCCCAGTCTACTTTCTTGATGGTCACAAATTTGCCTGGAAATAATTGTGTTTTAAATGGAGGAACTTATTGATTCAGTTTCTTGGATTTACTGTTTAAAATAGGGGAAAAACCCAGGAGGAAAGCCTATTGGAGACAGGTGCAGCCTTGCTATAAAATGTCTCCAGCTCCAGTATAATTCCACTCAACACTGCTTTGCAGAATCATTTTCATTCAGAAGGCAGACCTGCTGCAGCAAGATTAAATGTAAACTGATACCAGTGTTGTGTATTCTGTTTATTACTCATTGCAGGCATCTTAGCTGTGACGATAGTGAGGAACAAACATACAAAATACTAGTTAGATTAATTTCAAATATTAAATGTTTTTCCATAATATACTGGTGGTGACTGTCCTTGATAAAAGTTTCTCGGGACCTTTCCTGACCCAGTTAGAATCCATCCAGATAATCTCTTTTCCTCCCAATACCTTGACACTGTAGAGCAGTAGGGCCCAAGATTCAATAAAACTGAAAAACAGGCTATTATCACCATTCAGATCTGCAGAAAATCATTGGAATCAATGCTGGCTGTCAACATTTATGGACTACAGGCTGATTATTAGTCAAACATTCTGGGGCAAGTCATGTTATTAATTAGGTACTTAATTTAGATGCTAATCATCCAATATAAATGAGGAACTTGCCCGAGGGCTGAAATTTGATGGCATTGCATTACTGACCAGCATTTCTACAATGTTTGGTGAAAAAAATCTTTATAAAACAGTGAAAATTGTTCAAGCATTGGTTTTGGCTGATGAAAAAAGTGAAGGTACCAAAAACTTGTTTTTAGACATCACATTAAATGTATTATACCCGACTACCCCCTTCCCATCAAAAAATATTGGGGGAGTCCAGAACCAAGGGCCACAGTTTAAGAATAAGGGGTAGGCCATTTCGAACTAAGATGAGGAAAAAGTTTTTCACCCAGAGAGTTGTGAATTTGTGGAATTCTCTGCCTCAGAAGGCAGTGGAGGCCAATTCACTGGATGCATTCAAAATAGAGTTAGATAGAGCTCTTAGGGTTAGCGGAATCAAGGGATATGGGGAGAAGGCAAGAATGGGGTACTGATTGGGAATGATCAGCCATGATCACATTGAAAGGCGGTGCTGGCTCGAAGGGCTGAATGGCCTACTCCTGCACCTATTGTATATGTTTCTATGATGCTCAAGATAACCAACACAATGCAGGACGTAGCAGCGGCCTGACATGCACCCCATCCACAACCACGATGCACTTCAGCAGTGACGCACAGCAGCAACTCACCGAGACTCCTTAAACTGAACCTTCTGAGACCATGACCTCTGCTAGCTAGAAGGATAAGGGCATCTAAATCACGGGAACCACCCTCTGGAATTTGCCCAAAAAGGCACACACCATCCTGATTTGGGAATACATCACCATTCCTTCACTATCGTTGAGTCAAAATCCTGGAACTCTCTAACTAATAACATTGTAGAGACACCTCAAGGACAACAGCTCACCCCCACCTTCTTAAGGGCAATTATGGATGGGCAATGAAAGGTTGGCTCGGCCTACACATCCTTTGAATGAATTATTTAAAAAAAAATCTCTGGTGGCATCTCTTAATATGTGTAAATGGGATTGATGTAAATAGGTATGATGGGCTAAATGGCCTGGATCTGAACTGTACAACATGAGTTCTGATTAACATTAAACAAATGTCATTTGGGATTTGGGTTGCATGCTTTGGATCTCCTTTGGCTTTTAAACCATGACAATGTGAAGTGAGACTACGAAGTACCTCTACTCTCACTTGGAGGACTGAGACACTACCCATGAGAGTGACATTGCCTCGAAAGGAGAACCATGTGCTGTCCTCACTGAGGCAGCATTGCTCTCGTCCCAAAGGAAATTCAAATTGTTATCCCTGGAAGGAAAGGTAACCCATACAACCGATCAAAACCAAAAGAGTGTAGGGAGGAACTGCAGATGCTGGTTAAAACCGAAGATAGACACAAAAGGCTGGAGTAAGTCAGTGGGTCAGGCAGTATCTCTGGCGAAAAGGAATAGGTGATGGTTCGGATCAAGACCCTTTTCCAGACTCGTCTCAACCCGAAACGTCTTCAGACTGAAGAAGGGTCTCAACACAAAACGTCACCTATTCCTTTTCTCCAGAGATGCTGCCCGACCAAAAGATTACCAGCTAGCTTTAAGAACCGAGCTAGATCTTTGCTGAATGCAGCCAGTTTCAGGGCTGTGATGGCAATAATTATGGGAGCAATGAATTTAAACATCAGTTAACTTTGGAAAAAAAAGATCGACATGGATCCTTGGTTAGGTTTGAGATTCATATTTAATAATTTGACACAGCTCCTACAACTTTTGGACAGATGCCAATAATGAATAAAATCCCCGTGTAGCAATGTAACAAGTAGGCAAATCCAAGAAGGATTATGGGCGGGAGATTCCAATCCAGAATTAGTTCCCCCTCCATCAATTTTAAAGCCAAAGTAAAGTTGAAACCGAATTCTTCACCTAAATGCATATATTGATCAGAGGTCTACCAGAGTAGCAGTTGAAGTACTGTTTGCTGAAACATTAAAAGATCATTTGGCTCAGTGAGTTTGTCCATTTTCAATGCGTGATGTACATTGTACAGTGCAGATTCTTTAAAATCTATTTATTCTTCCTGCAGGAAGCGAATAATGACAGCTAAAACTTCCAAAAGGATAAAACTCTGTGAAACTTCTCCATGACCTCTGAAGGTAATCATGCAAAAACTCCAGTTCATCGGTCTAACATGACAATGTACATTAGTCAACCTTGACTGCTTGAATTCCAGAGATGACATTTCCATGGTCCCAGCAGGACTGAAAGCCAAGTGTTCATAGAATGTTTGATTGTCACAGTCTGTACTTATCCTTGTAACCTTCAATCCTGCCCTTAACTGATGCTGCGACCACAGAAATGTCATCTATGGAAAGCAACTGACCAGGCCTGAATAATGGCAATGCACGAGTAGATGGATGCCGTGGAGGTCTGCCTGACTACCCCTGAGATTCGGGGAGAAATCTCACCGAACCTTCCATCAGGAAACTCTGTGGACGGAAGCAGAATTATATAAATGATAATATGGATATGTAGGTAGCAAACTAGTCATTTTTCACAAATAAAATTGTTTAGGTAAAGGGCATTCATCTATGTCTAGTTCAGATGGTAAACAATCCAGGGCATATTGCTTCTGATACCATTCAATTGCAGGCTTACGTGGGTGATTTCTGGATAGGAGTTGGAATAGCTTATACTTTTTTTGTGGGATAATTAGAATGAGGAAGGGATGAAAATCATCTGTTTCACCGTTTCACTGTTTCCATCAGACGACTAAAGGGGTTTGATTCCTAGAAATGGTTTCTTTCAAATAGAGTGCTGATATTTTGTAGCAGAGTGCAACAGATTTGAGTCTTTTGGTTCTTAACACTTCAAAAGTGAATTTAACTCTTTCGGTATTGATTCTGAAAGGCATTTTGCTCTTGTGTAGCTGCATAGGCCATTTATTTTAGAATACTTGGAAATGGATAATTTAGTAATATGTTGCCCAAGTGTTTGCCGTTATTTTTCTCGACAATCTAAACATAGGGATTGGGTGCCAGATTAACTATTGTGGCAACCACAAGGGAAACACAGAAAAATGGGCAGCTGTTCCACAAAACCATGGCAAATCCATTAACCATTAACACGTACTAAACAATTTTACAGTAAAGGTTAATTGCTGCAGCATCCAACATCAATTCTCTGTATTTCATGAACAAGCACATTTGGAAATCTCTGTCCTGCTGCATGTATTAGTGCCCCACCTTTAAAAAATACGGAACTAGAAAGAGACTAGCAGCAATAAAGGTGCAAAAAAATACAAGACACATGAAGTGGATGGGAAAACACAGAGACATGGAAAATAGGAGAAGGATTCGGCCATTCGGCTCTTTAACCTGATCAGTGCCACCCTTGAGTATACTCGGGATATGGCCAGCAGTGAAAAGGAACTTGACAGTGACTAGGTTAAGCCTATTCCATTATTCAACACGATTGTTGCTGTTCAACCTCTTCAATGCCCTAATCCAACTTGCTCATTATATCCTTCATCTCTTCAATATGGTCTACCTCTACCTTGAAAAAATATTTAATATCTGAGGAAGGATGTGTGGGCTCTGGAGAGGGTCTAGAGGAGGTTTACAAGAATGATCCCTGGAATGAGTAGCTTTTCGGCACCGGGGCTGTACTTACTGAAGTTTTGAAGAATGGGAGGGGACCGCATTGAAACATACAGAATAGTGAAAGGATTGGATAGAGTGGATGTGGCGAGGATGTTTCTACTAGGACTGGAGGTCATAGCCTCAGAATTAAAGGACGTTATTTTAGGAAGGAGAAATGTTTTTAGTCAGAGGGTGGTGAATCTATGGAATTGTTTGTCACAGAAGGCTGTGGAGACCATCAGAAGATATTTTTAAGGCAGAGATAGATAGATTCTTGATTAGTACAGCTGTCAGAGATTTATGGGGAGAAGACAGGCGAAAGGGGTTAGGAGGGAGAGATCAATCAGCCATGATTGAATGGCAGAATAGATTTGATGGGCCAAATTCTGCTCCTATCACTTAATACCTGTCATCTCCTGCTCTGTGCAGTGGTAAATTCCACTGGTCCATCACCTCCAGCTGAAGTTATTTCTCCTGATTCTGGTTTGGAATGGTACATTCTGAGGCAGTGATCTCCAGTTCTGGACTCTACATGAACATCTGTCTGGTCCTGTTAGAAGTTTATGTTTCCATAAATTCTCTCACAATCTTCTGAACTTGAATGAATATAGTGCACACCAACCCAATCTCTCCACCTCTATCAGTCCATCATTTCGGCAATCAGTCCAGAAAATCTTTGTTGCACTCCCTCCGGGATAAGAACATCCTTCCTCACATAAGGAGACCAAAACTGCAGACACAACACAAGAGGGCCTCTAAGTAAGACACTGTACAGATGCAACAAGTTGTTTATTGCTGTGCTCAAATCATCTTACAGTAAAATACTCATACAATGTGCCTTATATAAAACAAAAACGCTGGAAACACTTAGCAAGTCAGGTAACAACCATGACAAAGAAATAGAGTTAACATTTCAGGTCAAAGGTTCTGCTTCTTATTCCATGAATGCTGCCTGAGCTACTAAATGTTTCTCGCATTTAGCAATTTTATTTCAGATATCCACCATTTGCAGTTTGGTTTTGATTTTCAAATACCTTCATCTTAGGCCCTCTTCGGTCATGGCTGACCATGGGTGTCTCCAGGGTGCTATTTCCTATATGGAGGATGCCTGTGCGTGACTTTGTTTAACGTGGGGAGACTGGTGCACAGACAGCCACCCCACGGTCCTTGACAGATCTGGGTCGGGATCCAGTGGCTTGGAGTCCAAGACGACAGGAGACCCTTTTCTGCTGCAGCCTTCATCCGCCTTCCCAGCCGTTGTGACACTCCACTAAGGTCAGCCATCATCCTCCACCTATTCCACCGTTGACGTCTTGGTTGGATTGCTCTTTGTCAGAGTCCTCCCCCCTCGACCTTACCGCCATGAGTGGCCCTACCAAGAGCACAGCTCCAGACCGCATCGCTCTCAGCATCGCACAAGCTTCTCCCCCACGACAAGGTGACAATCCACGGATAAGGAATACCATTGTTACCAAAGTACATGCTGCACAGTTGCTGTCAATGACTGGTGTACAAAAAACATAGGGGGAAAAAAGGTGCAGCATAGGACCAGGCCCTTTGGCCCACAATGTCTGTGCCTGCATGCACATGTCTGTTGATATGTCTAAATTCCTCTTAAGCGTTATGATCATATATGATTTTACCACCCTACCACCCACCAGCGTGTTGCAGGCACCTACCACTATTTTAAAACCATGCCTCACAATTCTCCTTTAAACTTTCCCCCTTCAGCTTAAACGCATGCCCTCCAGTATTTGATATTTCCACCCCAGAAAAGCAACTCTTACTATCTATCCTTGCTCTGCCTCTTAACTTTGTATGTTACTTTCAAGTTGCCACCTCAACCTCAAATGCTCCAAAGAAAACAGTCCAACCTCCTGTAATGTGGTGACCAGAACCTCACACAATACTCCAGAAGGGGCCTAACCAAAGTTTTATAAAGCCATAACATGCCTTGCCAACTTTTATATGCAATGCCACGACTATTCAAAGCAAAGCATTCCTGATACCTTCTTTACCACCTGAAAAACTTGTGTTGTTACTGGCATCAAGTTTCCTCTGTATATCAATGGTCCCAAGGGACTTAACATTTAATATATTCCCTCTTGTATTTGACCTCTCAAAATGCAGCTCCATATACTTCCCTGGATTTCTGTATATTTTACCTGTTATTTCCCTGCCCAAATTTCCAGCTGATCATTTGACAACCTTCCTCAATGTCCACAACTCTACCAATTTTCAATGCCAATGCGCTGATCAGATCGCTTACATTTTCATTCAAATCATCAATAAGCATCAGTATACATTACAACCAAAATAGGTGTATGAAGGAACTGCAGATGCTGGTTTATACCAAATATATACACTCAATGCTGGAGTAACTCAGCAGGACAGGCAGCACTTCTGGAGAGAAGGAATGGGTGATGTTTAAGGGCGAGACCCTTCTACAGACCAACATAGGTCCCAGTAGCAATCCTTACGAAATATCACAGGTTACACACCAGTCAGAAAACCCTCCCTTTAACACCACCCTCTATCTTATATGACCAAGCCAATTTTGGGTCCAATTTGCCATAAGGGACTCTGTCAAATGTTTTACTAAATTCCATATAGATAACATCCATAAGTATGTCTCCTTGAATTTTTTTTTATTTTTGGATAATATCACATGTGACAATGATATGATGCATCTGCCATGCTTTTACCCGTTCACCCAATGTGCCTAAATCACATTGGAGCCGGGGTGGGAGATTGCAACCTTCACGTGGTCCACCCTGTTTCGACGAATGCAATCAACCCGAGGTGCACAAACAAAAGATCAAATAGAACAAGTTGACCTACAACTTTAGGCTGTGCACGCCATATGCAAGAAGAAGACATTGGAGCCTTCTTTCAAAGACCTGCCACTGAGGCTTCTTGAACAAAGGAATTGTGCCTTACTGGTCAAGCCTTACCCATAGAATGGCCTTTGCTTCATATGTTATGCCATTGTGGTGTGCCTGTAGAATACCAAGGTAAGTGCATCCCCAGGTGGGAAAGAAATTAGGTCACGAGGTAGAGAAGCCAAAGAATGAGATGGGGAGAAGGTGGGTTGGTTTTATGGCTCACAAAGGAAGGTCGGTGGTGAGGATGAGGTCAGCAGATGGTTTCGGTGCGTGAAGTGTCAGGCAGGAATTGGAAGTTGAAGTCGGGTTGGGGTTTTTTTTTATGGTCAGGAGTTGGGATGTAACTCTAACACTGATGTCAGGGGTTATGGGGTGAAGCCAGGTGAATGGGGTTGAGAGGGAAAGATAGATGATGGAGTAGACTTGATGGGCTAAATGGCCTAATTCTGCTCCTACCACTTATGAACTTATGAATACATAAATATATGTTTAGAAGGGCAGGAAAACAGAAATATTCAGAATCTGGATTTCATAAAGCCATGATTTTTTTTGTGCTGAACAATCAAATTTAAATGAAAAATAATTGTAATTGAATCCCAGGGATCTTCATGCGAAAACCTCCAGTAAATGTTCCACAGTCTGACTCCCCTACAGCTCATGCTGGATCAGGTCTCTCGAGCGCTGTTAGAGTCACCTTCTGCAGGAGTGGATCATGCAATCCTCACGCCACACCTGAAGTCCCCAGCAGACAAATCAAACAGCATACATCACATGCCACTTCACATTTGTAGGAAGGAACTGCACTTACTGGTCTACACCGAAGATAGACACAAAATGCTGGAGTAACTTTACAGGCCAGGCAGCATCTCTGGATAGCAGGAATGGGTATGTTTCGGGTCAAGTCCCTTTTGCAGAATATGGTTCTGGTCCCAAAACGTTACCCATTCCTTCTTTCCAGAAATGTCATCTGTCCCGCTGAGTTACTCTGGCATTCTGTGTCTATCTTCAGTGCCACTTCACATGACTGGAATAGATAAAAAGCACAGAAAACTGAAGCAAGATTTGCAGTTATTCCATTATTATGATTATGTTTCATTGAACCTGAATTGCATAGCACACAAAATCATCACACTATGAATTCCAGATACTGCTCACATCCTTCCAGACTGCGGTATATGTTAGTGTGAATTTTACTATAGCATTGCTGGGATCATTATTAGCTCAAGACCCTTTTCATGTAACTAACCATTGCACATTTGTAGAGCTGTGAGAATCAACTGCTGCAATTAGCAAATATCATCACACACTGCTCCACCAGAGTAAAGAACCTGATGTTCTCCTCGTCATATTTCATTTGAGAATCTCTACAAAATCACAAATGGGATTAAGTTTCCCCTTTTCCACAATTCAATAAATTGTGTTCAAAATAAATATGAGATTTTGTTGGGTAATTTTTGTAATTACCATTATTACATGTATACAACCTTCCATGAGCCAGCAACATTTGGCATTTATTAGAGTTCAGTCTTATCTTTTCACTCGAGTGCTGCAACTGTTTGCTTGCTGGCCCCAATGGATCCACTTACAACTACTACAATCATTGTATCATTTTAAAACTCAATTCTAAAGACGTCAGAATTAATGTTTTAATCTGTGCTTTCTCTGCAGTTATAACACTGTATTCTGCATTGTGTTCTCTCCTGCACTATCCATTTATGGTAAGATTTGCCCCAATAGTACCAAATGTTTTGCCCTGTATCTCAGTCCATATGGCAATAATAAACCAAAATCAATATTCTTTTAATTAAAGCTAATTTAAGTTATGGTAACTTGATAAAAATTTGCAGGTGAGGCTATGGCTAAAACATTCAACAGGGCCTTGCTACAACACTACCTAGCAAAGATACGCTTTTGGGCACCTTTGAATTCTAGAATTTAACTCAATATTTATCAGTTGAGATCATTCCAAAATCGCGAAAAGAAGTTTACATCTACAGAACATTATTTTAGGTTTTATGGAGAGATTATTCATTATTTCAGAGATATTCAGACATCATTGGTCAAATACACTAAATCTCAACATTCCAACACATTGCTGAATTATCCAGAGCCAGTTAATGGTGAATAACATTAACATGATTCCACCAGTTTACGTGAAAGACAAGGAAGAAGTTTATACAGAGCCCTTCATGACCTCAGGAGACCCCAAGAATGGACTCTCTGGTGATTTTACTCTGAAGTGTGATTACTGCTGAATGTAAGAGACGAAGCAACCAATTGCTCACAGCAAGCTCCAACAAAAGCAACATGATAATGAACAAGCAATTTTAATCATTCATAAAAGTTAGTTGGGAACAAATGGTGGCAAGACAACCAGCAAATCGTTCCTATTTCCATTGGGAGTATCTGCAACATAGCAGCAGCAGCAAAATGATTGCTGTTATTTCACAAACATAATATTCATTCTACTTTTAGTGTTAGATTAGTCCTGTCCCATACCTTAAACATCAAGGATGCAATCAATGCAAGTAACATTCACCAGGGCTCTTCACTCATCAGCTGAACTGAAACACTTATCTTTAATTACTAATTATCACTCTCACACACAAATTAACTCATTATCAACTATTTACACATACACATGCATCACAGCAGACTTCAATCTTGCAATATTTTATCTGCCAACTGTGTGAATAAGGAAATTGCTAACTCAGAGCGAGATGCAGCTTTTCATCAAATATGGGCAGACAGTATCGGATCATTGGAAATGTTGGCCGCAGAGGTAGAAAAGCACAAAGAAATTCAATGCAACGGTGGAAAACTCTGATGGAAAACAGCCTTGTGCAACTTTTCATTTAGATTTAATGGCCACAGAGAATTCTCTCATGCATTTTCCACAAGCACTTGAATTGAAACTCGTGCAATTTCTCATTGTTTATGGCAGCATTCAGCAGGCACTCTGCGTAAAGAGAAGCAGTCAGCCTAAATTGAAGCTTCAAACCTGAAGGATCTATTGAAGGCGCAGAACTAATATCACCATCACATTTTAAATTCAATTATTTGAATTTGTTTTCTTTAAAATATTAAAGCTTTTTCTATTTTTTCCACTCTTATGCTTGATATCTTTCATCTTTTGGCCAACCAAATAAGAATATAATTTTGTGGAGAGAAATACAATCACATACAAATGCGGAAAGAATACAATATGTTGTTGTGTGGAAAATCATGTTTCACAAGTTTGATTGAATTTTTTGAAGATGTGACAGAGGATTATCGAGAGCAGAACAGTAGATATTGTCTACACGGTGTTTAGGAATGCCTTTGAGAAAGTCCCACAAATTAGGCTTATGTGCAAGGTTAAAACCCATGAGATCTAGCGTGAACTAGTCACTCACATACAAAGTTGGTGGTGGGAGATGGATGGTGATGGTGGAGGGTTGTTTTCCAGTCTGGAGGCCTGTGACCATTGATGTGCCACAGGGATCAGTGCTAGGCCAACTAAGGTTGTCATGTGACGTACCGAGAGGTCTTGGGGCACAGTCCATAGCTCTTTGAAAGTGGTAATGTAAATAAATAGGATGGCAAAGAAGGTGTGCAGCATTCTTGGCTTCGTCGATTGAGGTGTTGAGTATAAAAGCCAGAATGTTATGTTGCAGCTTTACTAAACTTTGTTTAGGCCACAGCAGGAGTATTGTGTGTAGTTCTTGTCCCAGAATGACAGGGTGGAAATGGAAGCCCTGGAGAGAGTGCGGAAGAGGTTCATCCAGGTGTTGTCTGGATTAGAGAATATTAGTTTTGGGGAGAGGGTGGACAAATTTAGGATTGTTTTTTGTCAGTGTTTGAGGTTGAGGGGGTGACCTGGACTGTAATCATCTACTGTAAATCTCCTCCAACCTCATCTACTGTATCCACTGTTCCAGATGTGAACTCCTATATATCGTCAATACCAAGCGCAGGTTCGGCAATCATTTCGCTGAACACCTCTACTCAGTCTACTTAGACGTACCCAATCTCCCGGTTGTTAAACACTGACTCCCCCTCACATTCCCACACTGATCTTTCTGTCCTCCATTGTCAGAGTGAGGCCCAGCACAAATTGGAGGAACAACACCTCATATTTCGCTTGGGCAGCTTATAACCCAGCAGTATGAAAATGGACTTATCTAACTTCAAGTAACCCTTGCTTTCTCTTTCTCTCCATCCCTCCCCCATCCTAGTTCTCCAACTAGTTTCACTTTCCTCCTGATTAAAATTTACTGTTTGTATGCCTCGTTGTCACCTTCCCTTCAACTCGCAATGATTCATTCTACATTTTCCTTGATGGTTGGCCCCTTTGACATCTCATTTTCACACCTTACCCACCCATATCATAGTGTTATTGAAGAAACAAGAAGGTGCAGGTACATTGTTCCCTGAAAGTGACATCATGAATAGACAAGATTACGTAGACACATATGGCAAGCTCACCTTTATCAATCAAGACATTGAATAGAAGAATTGTGATGTTATATTACAGTTTGGCATATCATTGGAAGGTTGCACTTGGAACATTACGTATGGTTCTGGCTGCCACACTATAGGAAAATGTTGATGAAGCTAGGAAGAGTGCAGAGCTTCAGTTATAAGAGATTGGATAGTTAGGGTCTATTTTCCTTGGAGCAAAGGAGCCTGAGAAGGTGATGTAATAGGACCATAAAAAAAAATCATGAGAGGCATAGCTAGTTAGATAGCCAGTCTTTTTCTCATGCAAGGGAGTCTAAAACAGACAGCCATATGTTTAAGGTTTGATGGACAAGATGGATCCAAGGGGTAAATCTTTCACAGGAAGAATAGTTGTTGTAAGAATAAGATGTTAGATCTGGTCATTCACTGGCACTTGGGACAAGAATCTTTCCTCCACTATCAGCTCATTGAAATGTTTTTCCAAATCTTGACATATGCAAGTAAGAGATTGTTCATTATTAAAAAAGTTGCAAACCAAATTGAACGCTATGAAGGCACATTCCCACTTCCAGCTTTACGATTGTTATTGAATGAAGTCAAGTTGCTCTGGCATCTGTTTCTTATAAAAATTGCTTTATTCAGTTACGAGTGGTTAAAATGAAACATGTTTCACTCAGTGGCCCACGGAAATGATGTTCATCGTTTGGCTGGACACAATTCAAAAATGTTGAACATTGTTGACCTACCATTTACTAATCTGTGAGTTTTTGACAGAGATATACTTGGAAGCGATTTTCATGGCTATTCCCCCCCCCCCCCCCACCCACCCACCCAATAACTCAATCACAAAAGATTGTTTCACAAGTAAAAGATATGACTATGGCTGGGCAAACAGATATTCATCTGAATGATTGTATGTTTTTGTCGTCACTAATGGAGCGGAAATATTTGCAGTTCAAGATGGCCTGGGACTGTACGCAAGGATTCCACATGTCATCAATAATGCCTTAACCTACAGAGGATTCCAGTGCGGGGTAAGAAAAATGACAACTCACTCTTATTCTTCTGCAAGTTTCCAATGGAGAAGATGATGAAGCAATTTATCCTGACTCATGACACATCATACTTGAAGTATCTGTGAAGTCTAGCTTGATTGATATTAATAATGTCTCCTGTGGTCACCTGGAACAAGCCTGGGGTACAAGAATGGTTAACTTAAATGCCACCGGCAATGCTTTCCCTGCAATGGAGGCTGCCTGCAGCGCAGCTTGAAGAGTGTCAGAGATTCACTACCTGATCAGACTTCATAAGAGAGAATCAGCGGTGCTCAGATATTTCCAGGTGCCTGGCTTTGTAAAAAAAACATCAGCAGGAGAGGAGACAAATGTGAAAACTGCTTTGCAGTTCATCCAAGAACATGAGAGCATGAATTTAGATCTCAGCAATTACAAATTCAGCAGTAAAGCTTCTAAACCCATTTCCTGCCGACTGACATTCTACAGACAGCCTCATCATAACTTCTCCCTCCCTGAGCTCAGTGAGAAAAAGGGACACTGCATCATTTTAATACAAGTTCTATAATTATACTATTGTAAGAAATAACGCAGGCTAACTTGACATTTTTTTGCTTTCTCAATTCTTCATGTGGATCAATTATGTAAATTGAATTATTAACTTAAAAGTATATAAATTAAGGTAACTCAATTCAGCTAAGTACTTCATTTTACTCTAAAAGAAAAAGAGGTAATATCTTCAGTCCAGACTGTTTCACATGGAGTGTTAATAGTCAAGGCCACGTGTTACAGTAGGTTAGTCTGGAAGCAACAATCATACGGGTAGTGTGGAACCTGACAGGAATGAGGAAGAGAACCCCCGTATTCCACTTCTTGAGTGTAATGACTGGGAACTCAATGGGATTTATGTGCAAGAAATGGGGGAAGAAGTGATATCTCTACCTTTTTTTTAAATATTTTTTTATTAGAAGTAATGTACAATAGTATAAACCAAAAATAACAAAATACATTTCATGTACCACCTCGTGTTTTAAACTTTAATAATAGAAAAGTAACAGAAGCAAGAAAAAGAAAAATAGAGAAAGTTAGATAAGATAGTGATATTAATAGTACGTGAAAAAGTGGAAAGAGAGAGCCCATAAAGATGTAAAGCACGAGAAAGAGTAAAAGAAAGAAAAATAAAAATTAAAAAAGGGAAAATATAAAGAAAATAAGATAAAAAGGATGTACCTGCTTCATATCTTTACATACCCCTCACCAGGTCCTGAAACAGTTTATTTCCAAAGTTATGTTGCACCTTATGCTTGTAATAAGTCGATAAATGGAGACCAAATCTTTAAGAATTGGTCTGATTTGCCTGCTAGGACGAATCATATGTCTTTGAGGTGTAACATTTCAGACATATTTGAAATATGTGGGAGCATTTTCCAAAATTTAAGCATACGTTTTTTTGCCGTTGTTAAGCCATAATTAAGGAAACTCTTTTGGAACGAAGTCAGCTCAAAGCCGACTTCCATTGTTCCAAAAATAATCAGTTCTGTGTTAGGTTTCAATTTTATTTTAAATAGTTTTGTAAAAATTTCAAAAATTTAATTCAAAAAAATTTGGATTTTTATGCAAAAAACAAAGGAATGTGCTTCTTGAGATAAACATTTATCACAAATAGGGGAAACATTTGGAAAGATTTTATTTAGTTTAGTTTTCAAATAATATAATCTATGTACAATTTTGAATTGGATTAAGATATGTCTTACATTGATCGAGCATTTATGCACATATAGCAAGTATTTATCGTAACTCTCTTTCGAGATTTTTATAGATAGTTCTTGTTACCAATCTCTTCTAATTGTATCAGATGATGTTATTTCTATATTGTGATCTCTCTACTTTAACAACAAAATGAATCGGAAACTAATTTGCAAAATGATTGATATAAGGGTTCATTGGTTCCTGAAATAAAGTATTTGAGCAGAGGTGGTTAAAAGTTGGCAACATGTTGAAAATTTTCAGCGACCTGCAACGACCTATGACGGGTGCCGGCAGTCGCCGAAAAAGTCGCGCAAGTGGGACAGGCCCATGATTCCAAAATGGATTAAATTATTTTTTTTAATCATCAATCTACACACAATACCCCATAATATAAAAGTGAAAACAGGTGTTTAGAAATTTTTGGAAAGTAATTAAAAAGAAATAACTGAAATATCACATTTACATAAGCATTCAGACCCTTTACTCAGCACTTTGTTGAGGCACCTTTGGAAGCAATTACAGCCTCAATTACATACCCTTCCTGGGTATGACGCTACAAGCTTGGCACACCTGTATTTGGGTAATTTCTCCCATTCTTCTCTGCAGATCCTCTCAAGCTCTGAAAGGTTGCATGGGGAGCATCAATGCACAGCTATTTTCAGGTCCCTCCAGAGATGTTCGATCGGGTTTATGTCCGGGCTCTGGCTGGGCCACTTAAGGACATTCACAGACTTGTCACGAAGCCACTCCTGCGTTATCTTGGCTGTGTGCTTAGGGTCGTTGCCCTGTTAGAAGGTGAACCACCGCCCCAGTCTGAGGTCCAGAACGCTCTGGAGCAGGTTTTCATCAAAGATCTCTCTGTACTTTGCTCTGTTCATCTTTCCCTTGATCCTGACTAGTCTCCCAGTTCCTGCTGCTGAAAAACATCCCCACAGCATGATGCTGCCACCACCATGCTTTATCGTAAGTATGGTATTGGCCAGGTGATGAGTGGTGGCTGGTTTCCTCCAGACGTGACGCTTGGCATTCAGGCCAAAGAGTTCAATCTTGGTTTCATCAGACCAGAGAATCTTGTTTCTTATGCCTTTTGGCAAACTCCAAGTGGGCTGTCATGTGCCTTACACTGAGGGGTGGCTTCTGCCTGACCACTCTATCATAAAGGCCTGATTGGTGGAGTGCTGCAGATATAGTGGTCCTTCTGGAAAGTTCTCCCATCTCCACAGAGGAACTTTGGAGCTCTGTCAGAGTGACCATCGGGTTCTTGGTCACCTCTCTGACCAAGGCCCTTCTCCCCTGATTGCTCAGTTTGGCCGAGCTGCCAGCTCTATGAAGAGTCCTGGTGGTTCCAAAATTCTTCCATTTAGGAATGATGGACGACACTGCACTCTTTGGATCCTGCAATACTGCAGAAATTGTTTTATACCCTTCCCCAGATCTGGGTCTCAACACAACCCTGTCTAGGAGATCTTCATGGCTTGGTTTTTGCTCTGACATGCACTGTCAACTGTGGGACCTTAAATAGACAGGTGTGTGCCTTTCCAAATCATGTCCAATCAATTTAATTTACAACTGGTAGACTCCAATCAAGTTGTAGAAACATCTCAAGGATAATCAATGGAAACAGGATGAACCTAAGCTCAATTTTGAGTGGCATAGCAAAGGGTCAGAATAAATGTCAAGTTAAGTCTATTAGTCACATACACATACGGGATGTGCAGTGAAATGAAAAGTGGCAGTGCCTGCGGACTTTCTGCAAAAAATCAAACAAACAACCAACCAACAAACTACAAACAGAATCACATGTTCTTTTCCATATTAAATGTGAAATGTGATATTTCAGTTATTTATTTTTAATTACTTTGCAAAATTTTCTAAACACCTGTTTTCACTTCTTCATTCTGGGGTATTGTGTGTAGATTGATGATAAAAAAAAGACTTTAATCAATTTTAAAATAAGGCTGTAATGTAACAAAATGTGGAAAAAGTGAAGGGGTCTGAATACTTTCTGAATGCACTGTATCTGCAGTTCCTCCCTACACTGTTGATATCTGTCACCTTTGTTTGATTGCCTGCATTGCTTGAAACCACCATTTAAAAGCCCATTCGCCAATCTGTATATTTCAAATGATTTCTGCAGTTTCCACTGAAACAAGAAGATCAATATATCTTTCCGTTTTATTTTTGGTGAACAAGGGGCTGCCGCTGCACACCACCCCTCCAACCCTCCACCCCCCCCCCCCCCCCCCCCCCCCCCTCCTCCCCCCACGGTTTTCGCAAGGCTCTGACTATTTTCCACAAAGGAACAGGAGCTGTCCTAAATTCCTTTCCCAGGCCTGAGTGCTGCACTGTGAATTACCACTGGCGACAGCGTGAGCAGTAATTGCATGAACTAAAACAACTGCTACAGTAGAGCACATGAAAGATGAATGCTAAAAACAGCAGCCTTGTGTCAAAGCCTCATCCTGGGCATTACTCTCTCTGCTTCTCGAGTTCACTACTTCATCATTAAATTGGTGGCTTCCAGCAACTTCTTGTACTGAGGGCTGTGAGCTAACACTTAGTCCACTGTTTACAGGATTCGTAGACCAGTTCTTATGCTTCTGAGAGGGGCGATGGGAAATGAAAAAAGGGAAAAGCAAAACAAGTGATTCAGTGCAAAGAGATTGTAATGAAGGCATCTTGTTTATTTACTTTACTCTGGATCTCAGCCCCCACCTCCTTTCTACATCCACTCACTGAAGAAAGCCCAATGGTAGTCCGCTGTTAAGAATACAAAGGGAAATTAACTCTAGTATCCTCAGTGTCCTGTATCCTCACAAGGGTTTAAAGACTTACAATATCTGCCAACTCCTGCTCACCGCCTTCTAGCAGTCAAAGCCCTGCATCAACCTGCCCACATAGTCACGCACTGTCTCATTGTAGGTCAGTGGTGAATAAGGAGAGGCTGGTGGCAGGTGGGCACAACAGGGGGAGGGGGAGGAGTGACCAGCAGCAGGGAGAGAAGAGGATCTAATGATGGGGAATGTAAAACTCCCCCCCACGCACTCCTCCGTGGTACTACTCCTTCTTATTCAGTTCCACTCTTCACCTTCCTTTCCAATCTGATTCCAGAATCAGCAGCCTTTGTTTCTACACTTATCACTTCCCAACTTCCAGTGTTATCTATACCCTGCCTTCCCCCACCCCTTCAGCCTTCCCTCATCTGCCAATTAATCCATTCTCGCCTACATCCTCCTATTGCTTGTCCCCTCCCCACCTCTTTATACTGGCTACTTCCCCTCTATTATTTTAGTCTAGATGAAGTATCTCAACCCAAAACATCGCCTGTCCATTTTGATCCACAGATGCTGCCTGGCCCCCTGAGTTCCTCACAAAATCTGTAAAACATTCAGATGTTAATCACTGGTATGCATCCAGTAAGAGTCTGAAGAAGGGCCTCGACCTGAAATGCCACCTATTCCTTTTCTCCAGAGATGCTGCCTGTCCGTTGAGTTACTCCTGCTTTTTAAACCAGCATCTGCAGTCCCTCCCAAGACACAATTACTATTCGGAATGCACAGAATAATTACAATAACAAGGTAGACAAAAGTGCTTGAGAAACTCAACGGGTGAGGCAGCATCTATGGAGCGAAAGAAATAGGCAACGTTTCGGGCCGAAACCCTTCTTCAGTGGGGGGGGGGGGGAGAAGAAAGAAGAGAGGAAGAGGAGGAGCCAGAGGGCTGAGGGAGAGATGAGAAGGGGAGAAGACAGGAAGAGCTACCAGAAATTGGAGGTCAATGTTCTTGCGCTAGGGTGCAAACTGCCCTAGCGGAATATGAGGTGCTGCTCCTCCAATTTCCGGTGGTGCTCACTCTGGCCATGGAGGAGGCCCAGGAAAGAAAGGTTGAAGTGCTGAGCCACAGGGAGATCAGGTTGGTTAATGCGGACCGAGCGGAGGTGTTCGTCGAAACGATCGCCAAGCCTACGCTTGGTCTCACCGATGTAGATCAGCTGACATCTAGAGCAGCGGATGCAATAGATGAGGTTGGAGGAGATGCAGGTGAACATCTGTCGCACCTGGAACGACTGCTTGGGTCCTTGAGTGGAGTCAAGGGGAGAGGTAAAGTGACAATATTACAAAATCGAGCAAGGGTGTTGTCTGTACGGAGTTTGTACGGTCTCCCTGTGACCGCTTGGGTTTTCTCCGAGATCTTCAGTTTCCTCCCACATTCTAAAAACGTACAGGTTTGTAGGTTAATTGGCTTGGTGTGCGTGTACGATAGTGCTAGTGTGTGGGGATCGCTGGTCGGTGTGGGCTCGGTGGGCCGAAGGGCCTGTTTCTGCGCTGTATCTCTAAAATTAAAACTAAATCAGCCAACACAATTGAAGATTTCTACCCACTTACATTGAGCAGAGTTTACCAAAGTTTGGAAGTGAGCACCACCAGACTCAGGAACAGCTTCTTCCCCTCTGTTATCGGGCTTCTGAATGGTCCTTTCATAAGGTAATGTACTGTCCCATTTTGCTCTACCCCTTACAGATATTGGACTTTGTCTCTGGAACTGATGTGCTACAATGCTGAGAACTATATTCTGCAGGCTATATCTTTCCCTTTGCTCTACCAATTGTACTTGAGTTCGGATTGACGGTATTAAAAGCTAAAACCTAGAAGCTGCAATCATTTCAGTCAAGATCTGATTGCCAAGTAGAACTGGTTCAGGGACCTATATGGTCTCCTCCTTTTATTTTTATAATCTTCTTATGTGCATCTTGGGACAATGCTTCATGCCAAGAACCCCTCTGGACTTACAAGCAGTACTTTTGCTTGATGGAAAGAAAGCCATAGAAGCTACAACAAGCAATTTGCCCGCAGTTGTATTATTGTTCTATTATTATAAATATGAACAAAAGTAACACAATTAATCTTAATAGTAAAGTATTTAGGTCTTTAAACCCCTGTCTCACGGTGCGAGTTGTCCCACGAGGTACCCCGAGTTTTCACTCGCGGTAATCCCGTACAATCAACGTAGCGGAAACGTCGGAATTTGCGCGAGCAACTTAGCGACTCGTGGTGCTAACGGTAGGTACCCGTGAAACTTGTGAACTCGTGAAAAAAATCAAACATGTTTGATATTTTCCACGAGTCAAATGTAATGTTCAAGTTAAAAATTGAAACATTTAAACTCGTTGTCATAACGTAGTGGCCCGTGCGTTTACCTTATTGATTCGTGAGTCTACCGTGGCACCGTCAATGGAAACGAAACTTTTCATTCCCCAGGTGGGAATGGAGTTACCCGAGGCCAGACTCCAATAGTAGCAGCATTGAAAGTGACAGCAGAAGGCGGGAGCAGGAACCTTCATTTGAATTTACACTGAGGTTAAATGGATTGTCATCCATGATCATAAAAAGTCGCATATTGGATGTAGTGGGTTTATTTACGGGTGACTGTGGCTACCGATGACTGTGACTGTGATCCAGGAGGAGGGGGGGGGGGGGGGGGGGCACACTATTCACTTTCCCACAAGCATTTACCAAGATTGTCTAATATTTTGTTGACCTCATGTACATGCTTTCAATATTCACTTTACACCACGTATTGTGACTTTGTCAAGACCCTTCTGGAAGTCCGTATTCAGGTTGTTAATGTTTGCCCTCAGCATTCATTGCTTTCAGAAAGATGCTTGCTACCGACAAACTCACCACGACAATGCACAACTACCCGATACAAACAACATTAGGTTTAGATTTATTACTTTCATGTGTAAAGTTATGTTTTGCATGCTATCCAGTCAAATCAGATAATACTATACATAAATAGAAATAAACTAAATTCAAGTACATAGATCGGGACAGAAACAAAATGCAGATCTTGTCGTTCTCAATATTTTAGCGCTGAATTCCAGAGACAAAGACCAATGGCCACAATGGGGTAGAGGAGAATCGAACGGTCCCCCAACTTATGGAAGGACCATTCAAAAGCCTGATAACAGAGGGAAAGAATGCATTCCTGATTCTACTGATGCGCGCTTTTAAGCTTCTGTTTCTTCTTCCGATGGGAGCGGGGAGAGGAAGGAATGGCCCTGGTAGGAAAGGTCTTTAGTTCAGATGGCTGCTTTCCCGAAGCAGCATGAAATCGACTTGTAGTCAATGGTGGGGAGTTTGATCTGTATGATGAGACGCAGAGATGTAGAGTGGGGGTAGAGTTGGGGAAGTACCACTAGTTCCCCACACATACAGCGTCTGCTCCTGTCCCTCTGCCCCTGTTCTGCCTGTGCTTCCTACACACCCTGGCTCTTCTGTACTGTTTTGTTTTCATTATTGCTTCATACTGCACAGAAACGGGCCCTTCAGGTTGGGAACTACAGTTAGTTTGGAAATTAGCAAGCAGACAAAAATGCTTCCATGTAGCCTTCCAGCAGTGACGAGGCACCATGATCTCATGATCAACCCAATCACCGGAGCCCAACTATGGGTTTAACTACCATAGAAATTGACAAACAATCGCTTCCTTTGATATTTGAACAACGAAACTCTATTAAACAATGTAACACACAACCTTTGTATTTTAGCTTGCAGTAACATAAATAAACTTAGTTATTCAAAACACCACAGGAAAATAACTTGATTACTGCAAGGGTGAAACACCTTTTCCCCATTGCTATGATTTTCTATTAAAAAAAACTACGTTACTTCGCAAAGCAACAATCATGTTACAGCAGAATTACTGTCCTTGTTGAATGTGAGTGTCTCTGTCTCCATCTTCTCTTCAAGCCTTTAACCTATTCCTGTTGGGACCCAATACCCGTGCTCGTTCTTTCAGGCTGGGTTCGGCTTCCCAAACACTTTTCCACTCGCTGTGTGCGGCTCCCACGCTCCCGTCAAACTCACCTGCTTCTGATTCCCGCACTCCCTCCTTGAATTGGTTCCCGCACTTCCTAACCACCCCATCTAGCTGTGCTAAGTAGAAACATATAACTGCAGATGCTGGTTTATACCAAAGATAGACACAAAGTGCCCGAGTAACTCCATAGATCAGGCAGTATTTCTGGAGAAATGTTTTGGATCCGGACCCGTCTAACGAAACGACACCCACCCTTTTTCTCCACAGATGCTGCCTGACCCACGGAGTTACTCCGGCACGTTGTGTCTATCTTTTATCCAGTTGTGATGTTGCCTTCAAGTAATTTGTTTTCACTTGTACAACAACGTTCCTTGTTGATACGATATTCCCAATGTTGCTACCACTCATTGCACATGTCCGAATTTTTCAGCGCTCCTAAAGTGCAACACCTCAGACCTATCATCATTATATTTCACTTGCCCCTCCAAATATAACAAACCTTCGCCAGCTGGTCTTCTAACTACGTGATGTGCGTTTCTAACAAATCATAAGTATAACTGCTCTGGCACTGGAGGGTGCGCATTTTCCCTTTTATAGGTTATATAAATAGATGCAGCCGCGCTGAATTCTATCTTTAACTCAAAGCCGCAGGATGGAGATGTTTTCTTTAACATTGTTGCTTTATTAAAACATACCTTCATTCACGGTTGGCTCAAGTGTAACGGGAGGGGAACTTGGTAACTCTGGAGACAAACTCGGAACATCGCAGATTACCATACCCGTGGGAACTCGCCTCAAACACTTGCACATCAACTTGGAATATCGTACACAACCACGAGTCTGTCACTCTGGGTCACTCGTGTGTCAACTCGCACCGTGAGACAGGGCCTTTACTTTGTTCTGCAAAAAAAATACCTGCATTATTTTCCTGCCAATAATAAATGATGGAGAACGTTAGATGGAGAACGTTAAATCGGAAGTGGCAGTGATGCAGTTGAACAAAGGGGACTATGAAGGCATGAGAGGGGAGCTGGCCAAAGTGGACTGGAAAGGGATCCTAGCAGGAATGACGGTGGAACAGCAATGGCAGGAATTTCTGGGCATAATCCGGAAGACGCAGGATCAATTCATTCCAAAAAGGAAGAAACATTCTAAGGGGAGTAGGAGGCAACCGTGGCTGACAAGAGAAGATAGGGATAGAATAAAACTAGAAGAAAAGATGTATAACACAGCAAAGAGTAGCCGGAAGCCAGAGGATTGGGAAACTTTCATAGGACAACAGAAGGAAACAAAACGGGCCATATGGGCTGAAAAGATGAAGTACGAGGGGAAGCTGGCCAAAAATATAAAGAAGGACAGTAAAAGCTTCTTTAGATATGTTGAGGGAAAAAGTGTAGCAAAGTCAAATGTGGGTCCCTTGAAGGCAAACACAGGTGAAATTATTATAGGCAACAAGGAAATGGCAGAAGATTTGAATAGATACTTTGTATCTGTCTTCATTAAGGAGGACACAAACAATCTCCCAGATGTACTGGAGGACAGAGGATCTAAGGGGGTAGAGGAACTGAAAGAAATTTTCATTAGGCGAGAAATAGTATTGGGTAGGCTAATGGGACTGAAGGATGTTAAATCCCCTTGGCCTGATGGTCTGCATCCCAGGGTCCTCAGGGAGGTGGCTCTAGAAATAGTGGACGCGTTGGTGATCATTTTCCAATGTTCAATAGATTCAGGATCAGTTCCTGTGGATTGGAGGATAGCTAACGTTATCCCACTTTTCAAGAAAGGAGCGAGAGAGAAAACGGGGAATTACAGACCAGTTAGCCTGACTTTGGTGGTGGGAAAGGTGCTGGAGTCAATTATTAAAGAGGTAATAATGGGGCATTTGGATAGCAGTAAAAGGATTAGACCAAGTCAACATGGATGTATGAAAGAGAAATCATGCTTGACTAATCTTCTGGAATTTTTTGAGGGTGTGACAAGTAAAATGGATGAAGGGGTGCCAGTGGATGTAGTGTATCGAGACTTTCAGAAAGCCTTTGAAAAGGTCCCGCACGGGAGACTGGTAACTAAAATTAGAGCACATGGTATTGGGGGTAGGATGTTGACATGGATAGAAAATTGGTTGGCAGACCGGGAGCAAAGAGTAGGAGTGAACGGGTCCTTTTCAGAATGGCAGGCAGTGGCAAGTGGAATGCTGCAAGGCTCGGTGTTGGGGCCACAACTGTTTACCATATATATTAATGATTTGGAAGAGGAAATTAGAGGCAACACTAGCAAGTTTGCGGATGACACAAAGCTGGGTGGCAGTGTGAACTGTGAAGAGGATGTTAGGAGGTTGCAGGGTGACCTGGACAGGTTGAATGAGTGGTCAGATGCGTAGCAGATGCAGTATAATATAGATAAATTTGAGGTTATCCACTTTGGCGGCAAAAACAAGGGGGCAGATTATTATCTCAATGGGGTTAGGTTAGGTTAGGGGGAGGTACAGCGAGACCTGGGTGTCCTTGTACACTGATCACTGAAAGTTGGCGTGCAGGTACAGCAGGCAGTGAAGAAAGTTAATGGAATGTTGGCCTTCATAACAAGAGGATTTCAGTATAGGAGTAAAGAGGTTCTTCTGCAGTTGCATAGGGCTCTGGTGAGACCACATCTGGAGTATTGTGTACAGTTTTGGTCTCCTAATTTGAGGAAGGACATCCTTGTGATTGAGGCAGTGCAGCATAGGTTCATGAGATTGATCCCTGGATGGCAGGACTGTCATATGAGGAAAGATAGAAAAGACTAGGCTTGTATTCACTGGAGTTTAGAAGAATGAGGGGCAATCTTATAGAACCATATACAATTATAAAAGGACTGGACAAGCTAGATGCAGGAAAAATGTTCCCAATGTTGGGCGAGTCTAGAACCAGGGGCCACAGTCTTTGAATAAAGGGGAAGTCATTTAAGACTGAGGTGAGAACAAACTTTTTCACCCAGAGAGTTGTGAATTTATGGAATTCCCTGCCATAGAGGGCAGTGGAGGCCAAATCACTGGATGGATTTAAGAGAGAGTTGGATAGAGCTCCAGGAGCTAGTGGAGTCAAGGGATATGGGGAGAAGGCAGGCACGGGTTATTGATAACGGACGATCAGCCATGATCACATTGAATGGCAGTGCTGGCTCAAAGGGCCGAATGGCCTCCTCTTGCACCTATTTTCTATGTTTCTATGTTTCTAAATAAAAAATAAATCAAGGGCATAGTCTCAGAATTGAAGGACGTTCTTTTAGGAAAGAGATGTGGAGTAATTTCTTTAATCAGAGGGTGGTGAATCTGTGGAATTCCTTGCCACGGAAGGCTGTGCAGGCAAAGTCAGTGAATATATTTAAGGCAGAGATGGATAGATTCTTGATTAGTATGGGTGTCAGAGGTTACCTTGAGAAGGCTGGAGAATGGGGTTAGGAGGGAGAGATAGATCAGCCATGATTGAATGGCAGAGTAGACTTGATGCACTAAATGGCCTAATTCTACTCCTATCTCTTATAATCTTATGAACATTTACCATGTAAAGCTCTGCACATTCTCGCAGTGTTCTGTGGGATTCAGCATTGAGACATGATGGAAACATGCTTACATTTCAGCGGCAGAGAAATCCTTTGTCCCTCAAAAGGATCAGATAGTGGACAATGCACTGGATCTAAGAAACTAGACAAAAAATACATAAAGTACTGGAGTAGCTCGGGTCAGGCGGCATCTCGGATGAAAATGGATGGGTTACGTTTCGGGTCGGGATCCTTCTTCACACTCTGAAGAAGGGTCCCAACCCATAATGTCAACTATCCATGTTCTCCAGAGATACTGCCTGATCTACTGAATTACTCCATCACTTTGTCTCTTTTTTATAAAGCTGCAGCTACAGTTCCTTGTTTTTATAAGAAACTAGACACACTTTTGCTTCCAGTTGTTGAAAATAATTGAATTTATTTCTCAGTTATTGCAATAACTTATAGCAACAATATGGGGACAGATACTGTATCACAGAAGGATAAGGGAATTAGCTAATGATTAAGTCCAAGTTGTACAATAAATAACAATGCAGGACCTACTTATCCAGGGTCTAGAGTTGGGAAATAGATTCTGGAGATGCTTCACGGGATTTGGAATTTCACAGTGATGTTAGTTTGTGGAGCATATTTATTTTACATTGAAGCCCCTCAACCAAGAATGATGACAATTCTTGATCCTCTTCGCTGCATGACTTAACGGCATGTCCCACTTGGGCGACCTAATCCGCGAGTTCTGGCAAGTTTGCGCTCGACTCATACTCGCAGTATGGTCGACACGAGGTCGTAGGAGGCGTTCGTAACTCTCCTTCATGCACGAGAGTGGTCTCCGCGTACTCGAGGCCTCAGCTAGGTCGCGGCGTTTTTTTCAATATGTCAAAAAATGCCCGCGAGTAAAAAAAGGTCGCCATGGAAAAAAATCGATACTTTTTTTACTCGTAGGTTTAGTCATAGAAGGTCATAGTAGGTCGGCATGTTAGTCGTAGGTAATCAAGGGTAGTCAAAGGTAGTCGTAGATAGTCTTCATCATAGTCAAAGGGAGGTCGAAGGGAGGTCAAAGGAGATCGAAGGAGGTTGTTTTCACTCTCCACTATTCACTGTCCAATTTTCCCGACGTTAAGGGCCTGCCCCACTTTCACGACCTAATTTACGACCCTTTTTACTCGTGGACATTTTTCATCAGGCTAGAAAAACGCCCCAACCTACTTGATGCCACGAGCACCTACGATTAGCATTACGGCCTGCTATGACCTACGTACGACGTCCTTCGACCATGCTGCGAGTATGAGTCAAGGGCAAACTCGGCAGAGGTCGTGAATTCGGACGTGAAAGTGGAGCAGGCCCTTTAGTTGTAGCTAATCGTAGCTAGTCGAAGCTGGTCTTCAACATAGTCGAAGGAGGTTGAAGGAGGTCTTCAACATAGTCGAAGGTGGTCTTTAACATGTCATTTTCCCAAACTCTACTAAACTCGCCAATTAGGTCGCCCAAGTGGGACAGCCCCTTAAGCGAGGGTGACTGTAAATAAGGCAACAAAAAAGTTGTTCTACTGCCGTGTGATAACAAGTGACTTATTATGTTATTATTTTCATTTCTTCTGGCATTTCCAGATATTTTGAAAGCTTTCCTTTTTTTTTAACTTTTGGGCAACGTAGTAATTCACAGCGAGAAGCCATTTGGGATTGGTTTCTGCACTGCAGACTGACCTCCTGTGGTGTGTGTACACATTTAGTGTTGTGGAGGGATGCAGCACCACAAATTGAATAGATTTCAATAGTCTCTTAAGTGGTCATTCTCAATTTTCTTCACATAAATCCTTTTCTTACTATATAAAGGATTAATGTAAATGTAGTTATAATCCTCTTTACAGCATAAATGTCCCCCTCAGGACATTAATTCAGCTGGTACTGCAAGAACTGATTCGACGCCACAGGGTTCCTAACAGGCAGGAGCGTGGATGGTGGAGGTGTATACAGTAGATTCCACTTTTAGAATCACCGATGTAGTGGCCTGGCACTGCCACTCCTCCATCACAGTTTGCTGCTCAAATGTAGCAATTCAGCACTTTCACTCTTTTCCCACAGCAACTCCTTACGTCCAACACTGTTCCAGGACATTCTACCACTTTATTTATGTCCCATGCCTTCTCTTATCAGTTGTGCGTGTGTGTGCTTGTCTGGGCACTTACACTATGCTATACACACTAGGGACAATTTACAATTTTACTTCGGAGTCACGTGAGTGACCATGTGAAGAAACCCCGCCAGGCACATGCGTGTCATTACATCTGCGCATGTCACACTCAACGGGCTGGAGAGCGCAGCTCACCAGCGGTAAGTAGGAACATCACAGGTAAGTGAGTTTTAAACTTGTTCCTGGAAGTATTTAAACTCCGTAAATCTGGCTCGTGGAGTCAGTAGGAGTCGGTGGCAATGGAGCATCCAGGTAGGAGAGTTCGGACCAAGCGTGGATCCAGCGGAGATGTGGATTCACAAATCAGATCGGGTCGGGAGATTAGAAAGGTAACGCCGGTTCCGATACCGGCTGCCGGTATACCGACAACTGAACAATCCACACCAGCTCCAGTGACTCTGGAGACTGAGGCCACTGCAACTCATAGGAAAGCTAAACGCAAGAAGAAGGAGACTCCCCTTCGGATAGAAAAAGAATGTGGGGGAGACTTCAAAATATGGAACAAATGCTCCAAACTCTGATAAGCCAAGGGTCAAAGGCCCCATTGATTCCCCAGGCAACTTCACGAATAGGCCCATATGAAGAAGAATATGGTGCTTATCAGCAAGGGGATTTCCTTCCAGCGCCTTGTATAGGACTGGAGGATGCCTCCCTGGAGTATGACTTAGGAGAAGCAGGGCAGGAGGAAACTGACCCTGATTCTGGTGTCCCTGTTCATGTGCATACACCAGAGCACAAGAGCCATGCTCCGGGTGTCCCGGATATAGCAAGGAGTTTTGCTATTCCGGAAGGGACTGGTGAGGCAATGGACGAATATCTCGCCACCAATGTGAACTATTTGGTGTCTCACCAGCTGCAACAAACCGTGATGCAAGAAACCACGGCAAAATACAAAACACCTGTCAATTGTGCATTACTCAGGGTGCCCACTGTAAACCCGGCAATCTGGGCACCCATGAGTGCATCTATGAGAAGACAAGAAGTTTGCTTTCAGGGCGTCCTCCAACTGGTGGCGGCAGGAATAACTGAATTCGGCAAAACGGTCAAAGGGACGCCGATGACACCAACCCAGAAAGACATGCTGGCCCTTTTCTGTAATGCATTCTTCAAACTAAACTGCATTAGGAAGATCGACACCTGGCCGACATTAAATCAGAAATTTGCGGCCTTATGCAGGTCTACAAATGTACAACCACTGGACTATCTATTTGGAGCAGACCTCATTAAACAGATTTGAGATATAGATGATGAGGCAAAAACAATCGGGTTGATGAAACCAACCATCTCAAGACCACCATTACGAAAGCCTGGTCTGGTGTACAGAAGGTCGGATCCAGGTGCTGGGCCCTGCAGCTGGAGGCCACTGGGGCAACGATTTTACCCACTAGGACAGACCAGCAACAACCCTGGTATGGGCAGAAAGCAACCTTACAGGCCGACTGTGGAGGTACAGGGAATTTTTGTTAAGGATAAGGTTTCTGGTGGACAACCTCCTGTTGGAGGTAGATTACAATTGTTTTATAATGAATGGTGCTGCATAACATTTGATCGGTTTATATTAAATACTGTGTCAGGTTCTACAATTGAGTTTATCTCAGGAATAGACCCACCTGAACAGCACAAGCCTAATAGAATGTTGGTGTTTTCTGCTCCAGAGACTCAGCAGGTAAAAGAAGAGATTAAGAATTTATGCCAAATAGGGGTAATTGAGAGGACCGTTAACCATCCTCAACAATTTGCGTCTAATATATTCCCCAGACCTAAAAAAGATGGGGGGTTGTAGAGTAATTCTGGATCTCACTCACTTAAATTCTTATGTTCTATATAGGCATTTTAAAATGGACACCTTTGTTACTGCTAAACAGCAGTTATCACAGGGCTGTTATATGGCAACTATAGATCTACAAGATGCATATTATTCAGTACCAATTCATGCTCATTATCGCAGATACTTGAAATTTAATTGGATGGGACATCTGTGGCAATACAAAGCATTGCCTAGTGGATTAAGTTCAGCCCCTAGGCTGTTTACAAAATTGTTGAAACCAGTGCTGGGGCTATTGAGGGCCCATAATCACATTGGAATGGCTTATTTAGATGATATCTTAATTATCAGCAACACTAAAGAGTCAGCAGAAGAGTCAGTTTCAGCAACCAAGAATGTGTTTGAAAGATTGGGGTTTTTGGTCCATCCAACTAAGTCCAAGTTACAGCCAGCCCAAAAAATTGAGTATTTGGGATTTCTCATTGTTTCAGTTGATATGACAGTAACATTACCAACAACCAAGGCTGTGGATATTACGAATGTCTGTACTTGTCTCGTGCATAAACTTTATCCCTCCATCTGAGAATAGCTAAGGTGATTGGGAAATTGGTAGCAGCTTTTCCTGCAGTAGAGTTCGGACCTTTGCATTATCAAAATCTGCAAAGAGCCAGAGAACAAGCACTAAAAGAGCATGCAGGCCATTTTGATCAGTTTATGCAGTTACCAATCATAGCTCTAGCTGAATTGCAATGGTGGATTATTAATGTTAGTCAAACTACCAAAAATATTTTGGTGCAGGAACCTTCAGTGGACTTCCAGACCGATGTGAGTGCTCTCGGATGGGGAGCTATGGACAGCGAGTCTAGCTGTGGGGGTAGATGGAATGTACAAGAAGATTTGAGTCTCCATGGACACTGGATAAATTATTTGGAGTTATTGGAGGCATTTTATGGATTAAAAGCATATTGTTCCACAATGAATGATTTACGTTCAACTCCGGATCGATAACACCACAGCCGTGGCATATATTAATCACATGGGAGGAGTCAGATCAGTATCATGTGATAAATTGGCTAACTTCATGTTGGTGTATTTCAAGGAGCATCTGGGTTTCAGCCATCTATCTACCAGGTAGAGACAATGTGGTGGCAGACAAAAGGTCACGAAAGTTCAATGACCATATAGAATGGATGTTAAATCCCGAAATTTTTCAAACAATTGTCACTCGATTTGGGTTGCCAGATATTGATGTGTTTGCATCCAGATTGAATCACCAATTGCCTAAATATGTTTCATGGGAGCCGGATCCAGGAGCAGTAGCGGTGGATGCGTTCTCGCTACATTGGGGGCATTCATTCGTTTATGCATTTCCTCCATTTTGTCTGATCAGGCAATGCCTCACCAAAATAGAGCGTGACTCTGCCACACGGACAATTTACAATTATACCAAGGCAATTAACCTACAAACCTGCACGTCTTTTGGAGTGTGGGAAGAAGCCTGGAGTAAACCCACGCAGGTCATGGGGATAACGTACCAACTCCGTACAGACACGACCCGTAGTCAGGATCGAATCCGGGCCTCTGGTGCTGTAAGGCAGTAACTCTACCACTGCACCACCATGTGTGTGTATGCGTGCGTATGTACATGTACATGTAGATATATATAGCACCCTTGCATTCAATGTTTGTGTGTGGATAGGAGAAATATCTCAGCACACAGAGATTGCAACTTCTGGGTTTGGCTATTCCAAAACTGTACTCAAAATACTAGCACAATAATCTTAGGTAGACAAAAGTGTTGGAGAAACGCAGCGGGAAACAATGCATTTTTGTCTGCCCGCTGAGTTTCTCCAGTATTTTTGTCTTCCTTCGATTTTCCAGCATCTGCAGTTCCTTCTTAAGCACAATAATCTTAATGCTTACACAACAATTTTGAAAATTTTCCAATTTGCTTAGTATTTACAATAATGAGCAGAATACAGATTAATTGAAACTGTCCCTGTTTGTGAAGAACATTTCTCTGGTCTAAACTGGCTTGCATGATCAGGCCAACAGCTCTGACCTCAACATCCCTCCCTGAGAAATAGTTGGACAAAAACGGCATACAGGCTTCTCACTTTTTATCCTTATCATTTCTTAGTAAGACCTGCTGGAACTATAGATTTTCACACTCAAGTAAAAGTACAATCAGGCTGTGATACCTTTAAAGTTTCAACAGCCTTCCATCTCTCCCGAAGGTTAATCATCTGGACAAAAATATTTGGATGAGATTATGATATAAAAAATGTTTCACAGAAGTCAATCAATGCCTTCAGCACTATAGAGAAGCAAATAATTAAGTGTGTGTGAGTACACATGCGCACTTAATCCTCCGACATTTTCGACACCTCCAATAAGGTCCCACCACTGGTAACATCTTCCCATCTCCACCCATTTCCATCTTCCACAGAGAACGTTCCATCCGCCACTCCCTGGTTAACTCATCCCTTCCCACCCAAACCACCACATCCCCATCCCCATCCCCATCCCCATCCCCAGGTACCTTCCCCTACGACCACAGGAGATGCAACACCTGTCCCCATACCTCCTCCCTCAACTCTGTCCAGGGACCTCGACAGTCCTTTCAGGTTTGGCAGAGGTTCACTTGCACCTCCTCCAACCGCTTCTACTTGATCCGTCGTTCCAGGTGTGGACTCTTATAGATCGGCGAGTCTAAACGTAGACTGCGGTTTCGCTGAACACCTTCGCTCACTCCACTGGGGCCTATGTGATCTCCCGGTTGCCAAACACTTTAATTCACCATCCCATTCCCACACTGAACTTCCTGTCCAGGGACTCCTCCATTGCCAGAGTGAGGCCAAACACAAATTGGAGGATAATTCTCTTGAGCAGCATAATTCTCTTGAGCAGCATAATTCTCTTGAGCAGCTTAAACCTAGCAATATGAATTGATTTTTCTAACTTCAAGTAAACCTTGCATCCCCTCTCTCTCTCTGTCCCTCCCCCACCCTAGATTTTGTAATAGTTTCACAGTTGTCCTGGTGAGTTTCATTGTCTGTAACTCATTTTCACCTGGCCCACAATGGCCGTTTCCTTTATAATTGTTACAATGTTGCCTATCATTCATTTGTTCCATATCTTTCAAAATCACTGTCTACATCTCTCATTTCCATTTCCCCTGACTCTCAGTCTGAAGAAGGGTCTCGAACCGAAACATCACCTATTCCTTTTCTCCAGAGATGCTGCATGACTCGCTGAGTTACTCAAGCTTTTTGTGTCTATCTTTGGTTTAAACCAGCATTTGCAGTTCCCTCCGATACACTAATACAGATATGTAATTATATAAATTGTTTTAGTCTTAATTTCAAAGAGGACATGGTGTGTGATATTTATCAGGAATTAGCAAATGGACAGGCAAAAACATTGCAAAAAAAATTACATTTAATAAAACATTTTCTTGCAAATTTACCTTCCTATTCCCAGTAGTTTTGTAGAAGCAATGTATGAAGATTTAATAAATATTAAAATCCGTGTCTACTCTAAAAGTTCCAATTCAAATGAAGAGTCATTGACCAGAAACATCAAGTCCATTTCTCTCCTGCGCTTTTGAATTCTTTCATCACTTGCTATTTTCATTTCAGATTTCCAGCACCTGCAATTTGTTTTTCAATGATAGACAATGCATAATGCTGATTAGGCTGTATATTGCTGCTTCAAGGGTTTGGGAGGGACAAATAATTTTCAATTCGAGAAGGTGTGTTACATTGTGAAATATGCCTTACAAATAAATAACTTCAGAAAAATCACTAAAGAAGGCCGTGAGAGAAAAATAGGCTGAGGCTGAGATCACGAAAGGTTTAACGGTAATTCTGTGAAGAGATAACTGGGGAAATAGGTGGATTTACTGGACAATTGAAAGTCATCGCCAGTTGCCAGTGCTTAACATGCTAAATAGTTGCGGCAATGTGTCATATTCTGTCCATGAAATTACATTCCACTAGCTTCAATGGAAATGATTTCCTAAGGTGGAGTACCAAGAATATGGACCAGTTTATATCATTGGCACTACACTGAGTGGATAATCTAGCAACTACAAAAAAAGCCACTGAGAGAACTCAGCAGGGCAAACAGCAGCTGTAAATGAAAATAAATTGTCTATTTACCCATCACACATGCTGCTCAACCCACTGAGTTCCTCCAAGCAGTTTGCTTCTTGTTTCTCCAGATTTCCCAGTGGAGTTGCTGGGAAACTGCAGGAGGTTTAGCGCACCCCCTGGACTACAATATTGGAGTTAGAGCAAAAATCAATTCTGAGGACGTTTGAGACTTTCACATTCGCAGTATTGTTGGGCGATATTTCTTCCGGCCATTGTTTATTTTCATCATTGCAAGAAACAGGTAGTTCTGCTATAATACGTTAGTTGCACTCCTAAAAAAAACTTGTATTATAAAATACTGTGTTATAAAGACAACTGTGTCAATGGGGGAACGAGGGGCTAGATGGTTTCAGACGCAATAAAGTTATTTTTCCCATAGGATTCTCAAAAAATGAACTTTTCAATAGCAGTTTTTGTTACTGCACGTCAAAAGTACAAAAGGCTCTAAGTTACATTATTTAATAGAGCATAAGAGAAAGAGATGGAGGATCTCTGCAGGGCAGTCAATATCTGTGGAGAACATGAATAGGTGAATCAGACCCTCGCTCTCCTGTCCATTCCCTCCACAGATTCTACCTGACCTGTTGAATTCCTCCAACAATTTTTTTCCTCAGGATTCCAACATTTGAAGTTTCTTGTGCCCGTATTGCTACACAGAATATCATTGCACAAGTAAATAGTGAGTCATAGAATCATATAGCATGGAAACAGGCCCTTCAGCCCTGTTGACCCACGATACCCCATCTAAGCTCGTCTAATTTTCATGCAATTGGTCCATACCCCTCTAACCCATTCCTATCCATGTACGTCCGAGTGTCTTTTAAATGTTGTGTTTGTGCCTGCCTCAACTACCTCCTCTGGCAACTCATTCCATACACCCACCACCCTCTGAATAAAAAATGCTGCACCTTAGGTTCCTATAAAATCTTTCCCCTCTCACCTCAAGTAAAAGACAGTGCATTCACCCTATTAATGTCCCTCATGATTTTCAACACCTCTATAAGATCATCTATTAGCCTCCTGCACTCCAATGAATAAAGTCCTAGCATACCCAATCTCTCCATGGATAGCTCAAGCCCTCAAGTCCTGGCAACATCTTTGTAAATCTTCCCTGCATTATTTCCAGCATAATGGCATCCTTTCTATCGCAGGGTGACCAAAACTGAGCACAATACTCCAAATGCAGTCTCAGTATCATCTTGTGGAACTATAACATAATGTCCCAAATTCTATAATACCCTGACCGATGAACCAAAAGCCTTCTTGGATGAAAACGTACAGGACACGATTAGTAACTTTGTTCATGACAGTAAAGTGGGTGGTATTGCAGATAGCAAAGGGTACACAAAAAACTGGAGAAACTCAGCGGGTGCAGCAGCATCTAAGGAGCGAAGAAGATAGGCAACGTTTCAGGCCGAAACCCTTCTTCAGACTGATGGGAGGTGGGGGGGGGGGGGGGGGGGGGGGGGAGGCGGGGAGAAGAAAGGAAAAAGGAGGCGGTGGAGCACGAGGGCTGAGGGAGAGGTGGGAAGGGGAGGAGACAGCAAGGGTTAACAGAATTCAGAAAATTCAATGTTTAAGCCCAGAGGATGCAGACTCCCCAAGCGGAATATGAGCTGCTGTTCCTCCAATTTGCGGTGTTGCTCACTCTGGCCATGGAGGAGGCCCAGGACAGAGAGGTCGGATACGGAATGGGAGGGGGAGTTGAAGTGCTGAGCCACCGGGAGGTCAGGTTTGTTATTGCGGACCGAGCGGAGGTGTTCGGCGAAACGATCGCCAAGCCTCCGCTTGGTCTCCCCGATATAGATCAGCTGGCATCTGGAGCAGCGGATGCAGTAGATGAGGTTGGAGGAGGTGCAGGTGAACCTCTGTCGGCCCTGGAAGGACTGCTTGGGTCCCTGAAAGGAATGGAGGGGGGAAGTAAAGGGACAAGTGTAGCATCTCTTGCGGTTGCAAGGGAAAGTGCCTGGGGAAGGGGTGGAGCGGGAGGGAAGGGAAGAATTGACAACGGAGTTGCGGAGGGAGCGGTCTTTGCGGAAGGCAGACAGGGGGGGAGATGGGAAGATGTGGCGAGTGGTGGGGTCACGTTGGAGGTGGCAAAACTGGCGGAGGACTATGTGTTGTATGTGCCGGCTGGTGGAGTGAAAGGTGAGGACCATGGGGACACTGCCTTTGTTGCGAGTGGGGGAATGGGGAGAGAGGGCAGTGTTGCGGGGTATGGAGGAGACCCTGGTGCAAGCCTCATCTATAGTGGGGGAGGGGAAACCCCGTTCTCTGAAGAATGCGGACATTTGTGATGACCAGGTGTGGAACACCTCATCCTGGGAGCAGATGCGGCTAGACGGAGGAATTAGGAATAGGGGATGGAGTCCTTACAGGAAGCAGGGTGGGAGGAAGAGTAGTCCAGGTAGCCATGGGAGTCAGTGGGTTTGTAGTGGATGTCGATCATGAGTGTATCCCCTGCGATGGAGATGGTGAGGTCAAGGAATGGTAGGGAGGTCTCGGAAATGGTCCAGGTGTATTTGAGTGCCGGATGGAAGTTGGTGGTGAAACGGATGAAGTCAGTCAGTTGTGTTTGGGTGCAGGAGGTAGCACCAAAGCAGTCCTCGATGTAACGGAGGTAGAGGTCGGGGATGGGGCCCTGGTACGCCTCGAACAAGGATTGTTCGACGTACCCGAGGCAAGCGTAGAGGCAAGCGTAGCTAGGGCCCATGTGTGTGCCCATAGCTACGCCTTGTGTTTGGAGGAAATGGGAGGAGTCAAAAGAGAAGTTATTGAGGGTAAGGACCAACTCCGCTAGGCGGAGGAGGGTGTCAGTGGATGGGTATGTGTTGCTTCTCTTGTTGAGGAAGAACCGGAGGGCTTTGAGACCATCCTGGTGGGGGATGGAGGTGTATAGTGACTGGACGTCCATGGTGAAGATGAGGGGATGGGGGCCTGGAGAATGGAATGCGAGGAGCTGACGGAGAGTGTCTGAGGTGTCTTGTACATAGATGGGGAGGGATTTAACCAAGGGGGATAGGATGGAGTCAAGGTATGTGGAAATGTGTTCGATGGGGCACGAATAGGCAGAGACAGTGGGTCTACCGGGGCAGTCGGGTTTGTGGATTTTGGGGAGAAGGTAAAATTGGGCCATGCGGGGCTGGGAAACAATGAGGTTGGAGGCTCGGGGGGGTAGGGAACCGGAGTTGAAGTCGGTTATGGTGCGCGAGATGGTGGCCTGGTGCTCGTCAGTGGGGTCATGGTCCAGGGGTAAGTAGGAGGAGGTGTCCGAAAGTTGGCGCGTGGCCTCCACTTTGTAGAGATCGAGGCGCCAGACTACCACGGCACCTCCCTTGTCGGCAGGTTTGATAACCCAGTCTGGGTTGTTACGGAGTGAGTCGTTGGCAGTACGTTCAGGGGGGGAGAGATTGGAGTGAGACAGGGGAGTGGAGAAGTCGAGGCGGTTGATGTCCCGATGGCAGTTCTGTATAACGGGTTCTAAAGCCGGAGGGCCACGAGGGGGGGTCCACGTGGAGGGGTTTCGTTGGAGACAGGAAAAGGGATCATCAGTGGGGGGCGAGGACTTATTCCCATGGAAGAACGCTGTGAGGCGGAGGCGACGGTAGAAGAGCTCCAAGTTGTGATGGGCACGGAACTCATTGAGGTGGGGACGTAGGGGGACATAGGTAAGACCTCTGCTGAGGACCGACAGTTCGGTGTCGGAGAGAAGGAGGTCCGGGGGATGGTGAACACGCGGCAAGGATGGGGGTTGTGGCCGGAGGAAGGCAGGTGAGTGGACTGAGGATGAAGTGTTGTGTGGTGGGGGGGGGGGGGGGACGGTGGTCAGGGGGTGGGCAGATAGCAAAGATGGTTATCAAAAATCTCAACAGAATCTTGATCGGTTGGGCAGGTGGGCTGAGGAATAGTGAATAGGGTTTATTATAGATAAGTGTGAGATATTGCATTTTGGGAATTATTTTACACAGAGGTTGATAGGTATATGGAACGTAGCTGCCAGAGGAGGTAGTTGAGGCAGGTACCATCACAATGTTTAAAAAACATTTGTTCAGTTACATGAGGTTAAGAAGGATAGGGGCCAACCACAGGCAGGTGGGACTTGTATAGGTGGGGCATGTTGGTTGGCGTGGGAAAGTTGGGGTAAAGGGCCTGTTTCCATGCTGTATGACTCTCTCACCACCCTATTTACCAGTCACACAACTTCCATGGAACGTACACCTGTATTCCTAGATTCCCCCTGCTCTACAAGACCCAGCCATTTACTGTGAAGGTCCTGTCCTGGTTTGATTTCCCAAAATGCAATGCCTCACACTTATACAAGATACAAGATACATTTATTTGTCACATTTATCAATTGGTACAGTGAAATGTGTGGTCGCCATACAGCCATACGAATAATAAAGTGCACATCTACAAATGTGTACATCTACCTATCAACACGATAGTCTTAACACAGACATCCTCATACAACGGGATCATAAGTTTCCTACTGTGAGGGAAGGCTCCAAAATTTAGTCATCCTCCTCTGCATTGAACTCAGCCCAGCTAATCAAAATCCTGCTGAGAATGTTCACCACCCCCTTCACTGTCTTCGATAGCACCCACTTCAGTGTAATCTGCAAACATACTAATCATGCTTTGCACATTCTCATTTAAAACGGTAATATAAACCATAAACAGCTATTTCAATGGCTACTGTTGGTTAAAGTAACAGCTGTGTTCTTGGGAATGGTGTCAGAGTACTGCAGGGAAACTTTCCTGTCCCCTACATGGTTTAAATTCAAGGCAGTACTTTTTCTGCTTGTCAATTTTCGAAGTAACTTTTAAGTGGTTCTCTACTTCCAGACCCAAATCACATTACGTATAAACAATTCAGCCCACATAATGCAAACTATGTTTCTGAATTCATCACCAGCATTATATCCAATTTGTCATTTTGGAAACATGTGCTAAAGCAGAAAAAACTGGTATTGGTAAAATAGCTGTTTTCTTTTATTCAGATAATAATCGGGTTTAGTTTACATTTAATTAAAATATGGAAAATCGTTATTGTTGAATGAAAGACACCAAAGAACTGTACCTGAGATCAAAAATGTTTAAAGTATAATCACATTCCTTTCAAGACGGAGCCCCTTACACTACAGATAAAATATGAGTATTTCCTCCAGATTTCTACAAAGCAATAAAGATCCATATTCAATGCAACACTGATTGTACTCCATGACACAGTTCTAATCAGACTGTTAATGCAGTAATTATAGGATTAACACTTCCTAATAGTTGTTTCTTTCACACCCATAAACAAAATATAGAATCAATTAGTTCATATGTATTACTTTAATTGCCAACAGTTATAGCGTCACAGTGGCTAACAGCTCACCACATAAACAAACTAATTAATATCAGTCAATATTCTTTCACAGGATATTCAGTTACCTGCTGATCACAAATAGCATTAACAAATCAACTGACTATTCAAGGTCAGTATTTAGAATCCGCTACACAATTTGCATTGTGTCTATTTCTTCAGCAGATAATATGTTTCTGGATAAAAAAGTATAGCAATTCTTGAGAGATACTAAGAACTGCAGAGGCTGGTTCACACAAAAGGATACAGAGTGGTTAAGCACCTCAGTGGGGCTCCTTCTTGCATTTGAGACCTCAGTTGGTCAGGCAGCATCTCTGGAAAAACATGGATAGGTGATGTTTCAGGTTAGCCCCTTCCTCAGACTGGGTGGGGGGGAGGGTGGAAACGCTGGAAGAGAGTATAGGCTTGCCAGACCTTATCCTGCCCCAACCTCTCTTCCAGCTCCCCTTCCCCCCCCCCCCCCCCCCCCCCCACACCACCCCTCTTCTCACCTCTACCACCACAACCAGTCTGAAGAAGGGTCCCGATCTGAAACATCACCTTTCGATGTTCTCCAAAGATGCTGCTTGACCCCCTGAGCTACTCTAGCACTTTATATCAATTCTTGATATTGTTTTTCAGGTGTATATTGCTAACTTACAATTAACACTGCAGCGTGTGTAAAATGTGTTCAGTACAATCAAGCAGAATGGTGTCATGATTTTTGTTGCAAATATTTGAGTTGGACCAGAGAATGATGGGGGTTGATATCCATATTTGAAGAGTGATGTTTCAAATAGAACAAAGAACATAGAATAAAACAACACTGGAACAGTCCATTGAGCCCACAATGCCTGTGCCAAACATGATGCCAAATTAAAGTAATTTCTCTGCCTGCGCAGAATCCATACCCTTCAATTCCCTGCATATTCACGTGGTTATGCAAAAAACTTTTAAACACCACAGTCATAACTGATCGCACCACAAAAGCTTTTCACTATACCTCGGTACACATGCCAATAAACTATACTCAACCCTAGCAAACTGTTCCAGGCATCCACCACACTCTGAGTAAAAAAAACATGCTTCACACATCTCCTATAAACTTTTCTGTGCTCACCTTAAAACAATGCCCTCTAGTATTTGACATTTCCATCCTGGGAAACGGAATCAGTCTATCTACTCCATCCATGCCTCTCAAAAACTTTATAAACTATCAGGTCTCTCCTCAGTCAGCATTAGTGGAGATAAATGGACAGAGGGCATTTTGGGTCAGGTCAAGAAGGCCCGATCCAAAAGGCCGACAGTCCATCTCCCTCCCTAGATGCTGCCTGACCTACTGAGTTCCAACAGCAGTTTATTTTTTGCTCAAGATTCCAGCATCTGCACTCTCTGGTGTCTTCAAACAAATATTCATCCCTTGTCATTTTTGTCCCACGATCTTAATGAGCTACAGCGATATGTTCTGGACAACCTACTCTTAACTATCACAGGAAGTGAGCCTCCCTGAAAATTCTGCAATGTGGTGACAATGGTTGTTCAACTATCCTGATGCTCATTAAGATTGCTAAATTTATCAAAACTAGTCCCTTCTATCTGTACGAGCCTGTGGAGGTGGGAACAGGTCACACTTCAGTCCTCATTAAGGAATGTGTATCTCCTCCCTCAGTGGACTCTTCGCTGCTCCAAGGAACTGTGGTTGCAGAAAATGAAAGCTCTTCTACGTTTGTTCAGGCATCTGGGGAAGGCAGTGAAAATGCTGGGCTGTGCACTGTCTTCCCCCCCCCATTATAAATCATCGAGCAAGTGTCACCATATCACATCGCAGCACTAGCACTATGCCTGAACCTATCATTGATGCAAACGAGCGTTGCAAACAATTGATTCCATGTTAACTCACTGATACAACGAACACGATTAAATGCAAACATAAATGTGACTTTATGTAGGAAGGAACTGCAGATGCTATGCTCGTTCAAACTGAAGATAGACACAAAATGCTGGAGTAACTCAATGGGACAGACAGCATCTCTGGAGAGAAGGAATGGGTGACGTTTTGGGTCGGGTCCCTGTAAACTGAAGTCTGAAGAAGGGTCTCGATCCAAAATATCACCCTTTCCTTCTCTCCAGAGATCTGCCTGTCCTGCTGAGTTACTCCAGCATTCTGTGTCTATCTTAAATCAATGTTTTATTGTTCTTGCTGACCCTATTGGAGCAGAGTTATAATATATGAACACAAAGTGAGTAAACCAGATATTGCAATGATTTATAATGTTTAAATCTATCTCAAAACAACACTGTGAGTTTCAAGATTCACAGTAGAACTTGCCGACTGCAAAGAAGCTTTCAGATATTATAACTTGACAGAACACCAGATTTCCACACCATTAACAGAAAAATGATTTATACCACAAATAGTTGTCCCTGACACATTGAGAAACGAACATTTTTACTGGCCGTGAAATGTTTCAGTTTTCCAGTTGTAAGTTTATTTATGTGAGTTCAGCAGAGAAATCTGTGAGTCTTGTTAGACACATTAAACTGGATGGCATCAGATGCAGTAACCTCAAACGTGACCTCTAATGCTTTCTGTGTGTGAGGTTTACACTTACTCCCTGAGCTTGCGTGGGTTTTCTTCAGAATCTAAAGGGATTTAAGGGGAAGGTGGGAAAAATAATATGGGGGTAAATGGGTGTGTGATGGTCATTGTGGGCTTGGTGGGCCTGTTTCTCTTCCACTTTCTGTGTATTCCAATCAAACATCAATTGGGAAATTATTAGTTTTTGCAATTTCCCCTCCATCAAAAACCTACTAAATTAAGGATGGAGATTCTCATTTGGCCAGCAACAAGAGACTCTTGCATGTCTTCAGCATGTTCTTCAACATTGTTTTGTGCATTCCAATGCTCATTTCCACAGTTCCGGGTAGCTCAGTGACGTTGAGAAAAAAATTCTTGGCTGTATAATTGAATTACTTTCATTAAATTCCCCATCCTCAACTATACTACTTTCTGATGTTGCAGAACTGCCCTAATTAAACAAAACAGCACATGTTCATCTTATGCATATAAACACAAATATGGAATGAAAATGTGCAACAATTTCAAACCAATCAGTAGTGAAGTTCTGACTCTCGGTGTCCCTTATTCCTGCATGGGGTGCACCTTTACCCTGGTCCGGTAAACAGTACATGCAAAAGCAGGCACTAAGTGCTGGAGTAACTCAGCTGGTCAGGCAGCATGACAGGTGACCTTTCAGGTCATGACCAATCTTGAGACTCCGGTTTCAGTTCCTTGTGTCCACCTGCAAAAATATCTCAAACATACTGTAAAGCAGTCAAGGCAAAACCATAAACCTAAGAGTAATGGCAAGTGGCTTCACTGAAATCTCCTAGAAAGCTCAGCTGACTATATATTTCTTGATATCCAACAGTTAAAATTAGAATTCATCATTAGAATTAGAGTGCTTCTATGTAACCAAGCAATATTTAGCTAAATGTAGATGAGACTGGCCTTAAATATTTAGGGCAATAATTTAAATATGCCATATTATATAGTTTTTTTAAAATTTTTGTAATTACGTAGGACCAGCAGAGTGATTTCCTCTGCAGACAATTTTAATTCCTAATTACATCCATGTGAAGAATGCATATTTCTGGAAATAAAGATCAATAGCCATTGAATGCCATCACTGGATTGTCGAGGTTCTGCGGAAAGACATCACGGTGGCGCAGCGGTAGAGCTGCCTCCCTACAGCGCTTGCAGCACCGGAGACCCGGGTTCGATCCCGGCTATGGGTGCTCTCTGTATGGTGTTTATACTTTCTCTCCATGACCTGCATGGTTTTATTTGAGATCTTCAGTTTCCTCCCACACTCCAAAGACGTACAAGTATGTAGGTTAATTGGCTTGGTGTATGTGTAAATTGTCCCTAGTTTGTGTAGGTCAGTGTTAATGTGCGGGGATCACTGGTTGGTACAGACTCGGTGGGCCTGAAGAGCCTGTGTCCGCGCTGTTTCTCTAAACTAAACTAAACTAAATCACATTTACCATATAACCCATTCTACAATGGGGAGTATCATGGACCACAATCCATCCCAGTTTCACCATAGTGTTGCTGACTTAATGCCATCTTGACCATGATTTCCTATAAACCCACCCCTCTTTGTGAGATGAATCTCTTCATGACCCCTTTAAGAATGTTCAGGCTGGATGCAGGGTGTAATTTTTTTTTAAAAGATGGAATCATTGAAGAAATTTGCAGCCATTTGTCATGTTTGTTTTTACTCACTAGGTTTCAGAAAGTCACAAGAAGATCATGAATCTGGATGTGATGTCCAATGTCACACACAAGCCCAGTAACAACATGTATGTTTAGAAATTGTATATCACCCTCTTTAAATGTGATAAGTTGTGCTGCAAACAGTGCTATTGCCCAGTTAAATCCCCGTCAAAAAGCTGATATACCGCAATGTGAGAATTACTAAGCAGCATTCCCCTTTGATAGCTGCACAAGGAGCTTGCAGTAGGTGCGTCACAGGTGCAAGTTGTGTTTTCTGGTGGGACATGAGTCCAAATACGCTCAAGTGAGCATAGAGGATCCAATAAAAGGACAGCACAATGGCCCCATTGTACAGCTGTTGGGTTCCATCCTGACCTCCGGTGATGTCTGCGTTGAGTTTGCTCAAGCTGAGCCCAGGAGAAGGTCCAGACCTTTCAGTGTTTCAGTGCCGCACGGTGGCCACAGAACACTAGATACAAGTCAGGTAAATTGTGCACAGAAATGTCCAAGACCATTTCAGTCCAGACTCGATTTCATCTGGAAAGTGACCATTTGCATTGTCTAACTCAGGTAAAATGACCTCTGTGCACTATTTGCGGATGAAAAATGATGACTAATTTATTGAATTTCCAGGTGTGGATTCCATCAGCTTTATCTGCGGCAGACTGACATGGAAGTCTTCTGAGGCAAACTATTTATCATGACCTTACCACTCTACAAAGGGGTGCAAGGCACCCACCTGAAATCTTCTCGCAGTCAGCTACCTAATATATGGAAATTCTGACTAGATTTTTTCCTATTGAGTAGTAAAGGGCCAGACCTTTTACTAAAAATCTGGAGGTTTATTTTATGTTTGTTACAGTGTTTAACTCCTCATTACTGGAGAATACCTTGCTGACTAACTGGAGTGTAGATGCTACTCATTGGAAACATTACTACCTAAATTAACGATAATTGTAAGCAATTATGCATAAACAATGGCATTTAAAACTTTATCAGGTGCGAGGTTGAAATTTCTCCTCATCATTTATTAATTTAGTGAGCCTTATCATGGTTCAAGTCACTGTCCACCAAATTGAGCAGAAAACCCAATCAGTCGCTGTATGACAGTACTTAGGGAGTTGTGTTTTCTGCTGGGACATGACTCCAAATTCTCTCAAGTGAGCGTAGAAGATCCAATAAAAGGGCAGCACAGTGGTGCCACTGTAGAGCTCCTGCCTCACAGCACCAGAGACCTGGGTTTCATCCTGACCTCAGGTGATGTCTGTGTTGAGTTTGCACATTCTCCCTGTGGATTTCCTCCGGATAGGTTTCCTCTGGATAGGTTTCCACTGGATAACTTTCCACTGGCTAGGTTTCCTCTGGATGCTCCACTTTCGCACATTCCAAAGACCTGCGGATTTGTAGGTAAATTGGCATCTGTAAATGGTGTAGGGAGTGAATGTGAAGGTGGGATGACATGGAATGGTTTGAATGTATTATCGATGGTCAGCATGGACTCAGTGGACCGAAGGGCCTGTTTCCATGCTGTATCTCTAAAATAAAACTAAACAGCCCAAAGAGTGCAGAGGAATTATCGGCAATGTTCCAGCCAATATCAGTCCCTCAATAAACATTTCTGAGACTGTTTATTTGGTAATTCTCACATTACTGTTGCTAAAATCTTGCAGTGTGGAATTTAATTCCTGCACAACAGCATTGACCATAATTCTGAAGTACTTAGTTGGCTGCAAGGCCCTCTGGATGTGCAGAAAAGGACATAAAAGGCACTATATAAATGACAGTTCATTCCTCTTTTCCCTTATGGTGCAACTGATTGCCATAAATCATCTAAAACATTGTTTACAATAATCTTTTTAAATGCAAATTGAGTTTCCACATCCTTTATCAAAGTAGATATATTTGCATTAACACCCATTCAACAGTTGACCAGTGCATTTTATGGCATCATGTATTAAAGTTAAAAATGCTTTGCTTTCACTGACACCTCTTAAGCAAAAGTCAATAATGCATTTTCCACACAAAGAATGTAATTAACAGGAAGTGCAGTTTTCTGTGCCATTATCCATCTGGCCAGCATATGTCCAGGGGTAAATCAGAGCATGTGGGCTAAATTCTGACTACCATATGTCGTTCTACTGCTCTCTCAATGTTAACAATATCAGTATGCATCCATCACGTCTGGGCAGGAAGTGGTCAAGGTGTACAGGTGAGGATTAGTTTTAGTATCTATTCCACCCATTATAATGTGTAGGAAGGAACTGCAGATGCTGATTTATACTAAAGGGAGACACAAAATGCTGGAGTAACTCAGCGGGACAAGCAGCATCTCTGGATCCTCCAGCAATTTGTGTCCACCCTTAATACTGTTACATATTTGATTGAATCACTAAAGTGGGCAAACAAAATTGTCAAGCTGGTTCTGTTAATGAAATAAAGTTCTATGTTTGATCTTAGGATCTATCTATCTGGCTATCTATCTATCTATCTATCTATCTATCTATCTATCTATCTATCTATCTATCTATCTATCTATCTATCTATCTATCTATCTATCTATCTATCTATCTATCCATCTATGTGTTAAAGAAGGAACTGCAGATGCTGGAGAATCGAGGGTTACACAAAAAGCTGGAGAAACTCAGCGGGTGCAGCAGCATCTAAGGAGCGAAGGATTTTTCTGGTGTGGACCCTCATCCTGGGAGCAGATGCGGCGTAGACGGAGGAATTGGGAATAGGGGATGGAGTCCTTACAGGAAGCAGGGTGGGAGAAAGAGTAGTCCAGGTAGCTGTGGGAGTCAGTTGGTTTGTAGTGGATGTCAGTCAGGAGTGTATCACCTGCAATAGAGATGGTGAGGTCAAGGAATGGTAGGGAAATGTCGGAAATGGTCCAAGTGTATTTGAGTGCCAGATGGAAGTTGGTGGTGAAATGGATGAAGTCAGTCAGTTGTGCGTGGGTGCAGGAGAAGAAGAAGGGTCTCGACCCAAAACGTCGCCTATCTCCTTCGCTCCTTAGATGCTGCTGCACCCGCTGAGTTTCTCCAGCTTTTTGTGTAACTCTATCTATCTATCTATCTATCTATCTATCTATCTATCTATCTATCTATCTATCTATCTATCTATCTATCTATCTATCTATCTATCTATCTATCTCTAAAACTCTGATCTTGTTATCTTCCGGTTTGTGTGGTCTTTCTATTTGCGCAAAAACGGTTCACGAAAGCGCTACGATTTTTCGCCTGTTCGCTCACCATTCTCCTGTGCTGCGAATACACTAAGTTTCGTTCAGATCAGTTGAATGTCGTAAAAGTTAGTGAGGTTTAAAAAATCTTAAAAACCGCGCATGCGCAGATCGATTTCTTCTCCTGCTGTTCAGCACCACACGGATTAGTCTCTTCCCCAGTCACTCACCGGAACAGTCTGCACCTTCCTGCGCCATCGCGTCTTTACTGAGAGCTGATGATAGTCGACGGAGGTTTCCAACCGGACACAATTTTCGGAGGGACCCCAGGCAGCCCAGCCTCAAGCAGCCCAGCACCAAGCAGCCCAGCGTTGGAGACCCAGCCCAACGTCGGAGACCCTACCCAACCCAGAGTCCGAGACCCAGCCCAGCTCAGCCCAGCCCAGCTCAGCCTAGCCCAGCCCAGGGTCGGGTCGGGGACCCAGCCCAGCCCAGGGTCGGGGACCCAGCCCAGCCTGGAGTTGGAGATGTCACCGATGTTGCCAAATGGAAAGCGGAGACTCTGATTCCAGCGGCAGAAAATGACCAGCAACCAGCGCCCGCTGTGAGTCCCCATCACACCGCCAATTCCAGCCACTACCCATCTGGTCCCCCCCCCCCGTGATCCTCCTGTCCCCCATCTTTACTCCATCCTGCACCATCGCCGTCTTTACTCCAAGCTCACTCACCCCCACGCACACACTCCTCCTTCCCCACAACTCCCCCCCGCCCACACCCCCCTTCCCCCACAACTCCCCCGGCCCACACCCCCCCGCCCCCACAACCCACCCACCCCACACATCCCTCCCACCTACATACACACCTCCTCCCTCCCCCCCACACTACCCTCTCAACATGCAGATTGGTCTCTTCTCCTGTCACTCCGCAGGACAATTCGCCCCTTCCTGCACCATTGCATCTTTACTGGAGTTGAGGATGGCCGGCGGAGGTCTCCAACCGGACACTAAATTGTTGATTTATGGTTCACAATCCTATTAACTTTCTGTATAATGTCTTCTGTTTGCAAAGTTCTTTCACTCAACATTGTACAGTTTGTTCTCCCCGATCCCTTGGCATTCTGAACACATTCTCCATGGTCTATAAAATGTCCTTCTTAAGTTATGTTTCCTGTCACCATCCCCAATTGCTGCCTTGTGATGGTGGAAAAAAACATAAAATGTGGCAAAGAACAAGAGACATCATTTAGCCTGTAAGTTCCATTTTACCTAGCCTTCCACCTAACTGCCTCAGAACATGTACACTTGAGTTAATGAGAGGTTAACTTATCCTTTAACAAAAAGCCTCTGTGGCATCAATAGGAAAATATCAAGTACATGTGCAAGAATCTTTAAGTAAAGTTGTTACCACATGGAATGCACAGGTCCAACACTATTAGCTCAAGGGAACTTTCACAACCATGGGACATTCCAGTACACATGACAACTTACAAAATGATTTTCAAGTCTGTCGCCACTCTAATGGGAGAAACTCCTCAACCAAATTCTAACCACAAATGGTGATGTGCAAATGGCCTGATCATTTAGTTTAGTACTAATTAAAAGGTAAATACTGTTCAGGATACTCATCTGCTTGCCTTCAGCAGAGTGCATGGGGTCTTTTCTGATGATTGGAGAGAGCAGATAGTTCCTTCATTAATAGACCAGTGGACTTTTACTTCTTTTTTTGCAGTAGGGAGAGATGTAAACAATATTTACTCTCACTTCAGCAAAATTTGGAGCTAGTCTTAACAGCAGTTTAAAGTGATGTGGACAAGATCATGATCATGTGATAGGAGCCGAATTAGGCCATTCGGCCCATCAAGTGTACTCCGTCATTCAATCATGGCTAATCTCTCTCTTCCTCCTAACCCCATTCTCCTGCCTTCTCCCCATAACTTCTTACACCTGTACTAATCAAGAATCTACCTATTTCTGCCTTAAATATATCCACTGACTTGGCCTCCACCACCTTCTGTGGCAAAAAGTTCCACACATTCACCACCCTCTAACAAAATAAATTCCTCCTCATCTCCTTCCTAAAAGAATGTGCTTTAATTCTGAGGCTATAACCAGTCTAGACTCTCCCACTAGTGGAAACATCCTCTCCACATCCACTCTATCCGAGCCTTTCACTATTCTGTACATTTCAATGAGATCCCCCCCTCATTCTTCTAAACGTCAGCGAGTACAGGCCCAGTGCCGTCAAACGCTCGTGATGCTCTGGTATTAAATTAGCTTCACCAGTTAGTGTACATACAGGACAAGCAGTCTACCCTCAGTTCAGTTTCTCATCTGTCAGCCAGCACTCTGGTCGTGCAACACTCATCAGTCCAGCATTGATTTCTGTGCTCAAGTCTCTGGAATGCGACCTAAACTCCCAGCATGGTAAATTACATCTGCTAATTATCAATAATTAATTGCAGCAGATTAATGAAGCACAGAGGTTGCCAACCGAGCTTCGCCTTAGGCAACTGGCAATCGTGTAGGGAATGTTTACATCCAGTGGAGAATTACACGCTCTCCACTTGGCATTGGTTTACGTAGCGTACTTCAAATTGGAGGTTTACTGAACAAACTTGGAGTTATTGACCCATATCTCACCACCTCCTGGTACACATTGGCTCACTAGCAAAAGATTGCAAAAGGTTCGTTAAAAATAGTGAGTTCATGACTTTGCCCAAAAGGAAACAAGTGAAATTCCAAAGTGTCTCCAAACTTCCACCATTGATAAGAGCCATTTCAAATGTTCTTACATCCACATAGGTACAGATTGTATAACATTCTGCTCTCCTTATGTCCCTCCTCATTTTCACCTCTTTAATCACATTTGCTCTCACAGTCCCTAGTTCCTGTCTTGGGTTGCTTGATAAGAACATAAGAGGCAAAGGCAGGCATAGACTGTAAAGCCCTCATTATTCAATGTGATGGGAGCTGGCATTCTGATAGATTAATCCATTGTAATGCTTGTGTCACTTTGTTAAAGGTCTCCGGAAACTCACATATCTGCGGCCTTCCACATTGTTACAATGAGCCCAACGCTAGCTTGAGGAATCGTATCTCATCTTCTGTCTGGTCTCATTCTTGAATCCTACATCTTCAGGTGGTTTCTGCTATAAGTCATCCGTCTATAATATAGACCTAGCTTTTCACTTAACATAAGCTCAGCTTGGCTTGCTGGGTATGTCAGACAGCCCCACATTTTGCAACATGTGTATAAACTCAATCTTTAACTACCCTCTGTAACATTTCAACCAGTTGACCCCCACAATGTATTTCCACAGACACCTGGGCTCAGAATATTCCCTTTGGCTGATCCACACCCTTTACTTTCTGCAAGTTAAAACTAACTTGTTTTTCTTTCCTAGTTCTAACAAAGGTCTTCAGCCTGAAACATTTCTGCTTTGCTTCCCATAGATCCAGCCTGATCTCTGGAGTGTTACCAGCATTTTTTTTTTCTTTTTTCAGTAACTTATGTGAACTAATTATTAGCAATTAATTGCAGGATCTTATATACTTTCCCATGTAATTTTTGAGTATGTACGCTGACTAAAGCAGCAAATTGGTAATGAACCAAGTATTTCATTACACTGAGAAAATGTTGCAGCAACGCTGAAACAAGCAGCTGTTGATGCAGAGATCAGTTAACGAATAAACTTTAATAATGCAGCAATTCATATCGGAGCATGTGAGATCATTTCCAAGGAAAATCAGGTCAACCCATAAATTATCTGGTCTCGAATCACCCTTTTGAACTGAAGCATCTTCCATGTTCTTGGGATTTCTCAGTTCAATACACCACATAAATCATTCCCCAAATGATGTGGAGAAAAACAAGGAAATTATCAGGATGTAGTTAGATGTCGGATATAAACAGCAGGCTTCAAAGTCTCCAAATATCAGACACTTCACGGGTTACACATGTGTAACCCTCGATTCTCCAGCATCTGCAGTTCCTTCTTTAACACTTCTTTAACACATCAGACACTTCACCATTTTCCCCTAGTGACCTGCTGCATCTGAGGGAATATGAGATCATATGTTGGAAGGAACTGCAGATGCTGGTCTACACCAAAGATGGACACAAAATTCTGGAGTAACTCAGCGGGTCAGGCAGCATCTCTGGAGAAAAGGAATCGGTGATATTTCAGGTCGAGACCTTTCTCCAGTCTGAAGAAGGCTCTCGACCCAAAACGTCACCTATTCCTTCTCTCCAGAGATGCTGCCTGACCCCCTGAGTTACTCCAGGATTTTGTGCCTATCTTCGGAATATGAGATCACTTAGATGTCAAGGACAAAAATGACTTAAATCAATAGGAAGCTGGATGTACACAAATGAATTTAGAATAAATCACTAAAACTTAATATTGGTGTGGCTGCATAGATCAACAATACATCAACAGCATAGGACATGTTAATGTCTGTAATCTTCATAGAAATAAATCTCTGGAAACAAAATTATATTCTCCTGTAACTGAAGGACGGGTACAAAACTAAAATACATTCTCACTGAATGTGGAAAGCTACATAACAACTTACATATGAAAAAAGGAAAATAGAACATTAGGCGTTTGCAATGGCAAGTAGCTTGGAATACAAAAAAATATATTTTAATGAAGCCAACAATAAGCCAAATAAATATAAACTGTAAACACCCTAAATGGTTTTGAGTCCAAATTGTTAAAAGTCATGCTTAACAATTTCATGACCCTATTATAAAGAAGGGCACAGCAGCAAACACCTTGACTTGGTAATTCTCAATGACCCAGATATACACAGGAAATGGAAATCATTACATGCTCGGGGAATCATGACCCTGGAGTGGCAAATTTTCATGTGGTCTGGCATTCAGAAATATTAAACCACTGTTAAAGAAAGAACACATGGTGTATTATTGTAGGTTTGCTGAAAATTAATCTAAATTACGTTGACTATTAATTGCAGCAGATTAGTGAAATAATCTATTATTTCTAAATTCACAACGCACATTAATCGTGCACAATGAAATTATTTTATTTTCTCCCCATGATAGATTTTGTTGAATGGTCTACAACCCTAAGACCATGTATTTGAGAATATTATATGGGAATCACTCACATTGAAAACAATATTAACCAAATAAATCATCAAGGAGCTGTAATAAAGAATATGTGAGTATCAAGTTAGGAACACAGTCCTGCACATGGATAGCTACAAGCAAAGGCAAAAATAAAAAATATATGTTTGTGAAACCTGCGATATATGCAAATTGCTTTCAGGATTCTTTATTTAATCCTGGCAAGCACACTTTAGAAGTAATACATCAATAGTAAATTAATTGAGGGCATCCAGTAGCAGTAAAGCTGTTATTTAACTGTAAGGTATTGAGAGGATTTCCCCATGGAGAAATGACAGATAAATACAAATTTTGCCATAATGTTGCATTGTACAACTTCAGCGTGGTTATGTTAGTTTAGAGACTGGGATGCAAGGCATTAATATTTTTGATTGCAGATTTGTAGAATGTCGCCAACATAGATAAAAAATTAAATTAAAATTAGATTATACATCCAACAAACATCAAAAAATTAACAGATATATATTAACTGAGATGGAAGGAACTGCAGATGATGGTTTACACCGAAGATAGACACAAAATGTGAAGGGTCTCGACCCAAAACTTTACCTATTCCTTCTATTCAGAGATGCCGCCTGTCCCGCAGAGTTACTCCAGAATTTTGTCTCTATCTATATATATTAAGACATTGCACTTACATAGTTAACTATTCAATTTATTTCCCTTTTTTTTGCGTACGTACACTAAATAGGAAAGCGGCTGTGATTTAACCTGATATCACTTAATACTGAGAAATTGTTCATGTTCATAAGTTACAGGAGCAGAATTAGGCCATTTGCCCCATCAACTCCACCATTCAATCAAGGCTGATATATCTTTCCCTCTCAACCCTATTTTGCTGCCTTCTCCCCATAACCCCTGACATGAGGAGTCCTGAGTAAAACACAAAGTGTTGGAGTGAACATTTATTTCAAGGGGACTTGTATACAAAAACAGGGATGTAATGTTGAGGCTCTATAAAGTGCCGGTAAAGCCACATTTGGAATAGTGTGTGCAATTTTGGGCACCATATCTGAGGAAGGATGTGTGGCTCTGGAGAGGGCCCAGAGGAGGTTTACAAGAATGATCCCTGGAATGAGTAGGTTAACCTATAATGAGCGTTTGCCGGCACAGGGCCTTTACTCGCTGGAGTTTAGAAGAATCAGGGGGGACCTCATTGAAACATACAGAATAGTAAAAGGCTTGGATAGAGTGAATGTGGAGAAGATGTTTCCACTAGCGGGAGAGTCTAGGACTAGAGGTCATAGCCTCAGAATTAAAGGACATTGTTTTAGGAAAGAGTGGATATTTTTAAGGGAGAAATAGATAGATAATTTATTACAGGTGTCAGAGGTTATGGGGAGAAGGCAGGAGAATGGGGTTAGGAGGGAGAGATAGATCTGCCATGAGTGAGTGGCAGACTAGACTTGTTGGGCTAAATGATTAGATTAGATTAGATTAGATTCTTTATTTGTCATTCAGACCTTTCAGTCTGAACGAAATTTTGTTCCCCTGCAGTCATACATAAAATTAAAAAATAAAAATAAAAATGACAGAACACACATTTAACATCCACCACAGTGAGTTCACCAGACACCTCCTCACTGTGATGGAAGGCAAAGTCTTAAAGTCTCTGTCTTTTCCCTCTTTGTTTCCATCTGCGCCGAGGCGATCCAGGCCTCAGATGTTGTGACCCCACCGGGTGATGGTGAGTAAGTCAGTCCCGCGGTGCAACCGAGCTCCGCGAACGAGCCGGTTCAACTCCGCGGCCCGGGGTGGTCGAAGCTGCCGCCCTCCAGACCAACGGACGAAGCTGTTGCGGGAGCTCTTAAAACAGGTCACCAACCTGTAAGCTGCGAGCTCCCGACGATGTCGTCCACTGGAACCGCTGCTGGAACCGCTCCGGGACTGAGTCGGGTCGCCGCTGCTGCTGCCGCCGCTGCTGGAACCACTCCAGGACCGAGTCGGGCCGCCGCCGCCATTGCTGCTGCTGGAACTGCTCCAGGACCGAGTCGGATTGCTGCCGCTGCTGCAGCTGCCGCCGCCGCCGCTGCTGGAACCGCTCCGGGACTGAGTCAGGTCGCTGCTGCCGCTGCTGCTGCCGCCGCTGCTGGAACCGCTCCTGGACCGAGTCGGGCCGCCGCCGCCATTGCTGCTGCTGGAACTGCTCCGGGACCGAGTCGGATCGCTGCCGTTGCTGCTGCTGCCGCCGCCGCTGCTGGAACCGCTCTGGAACAGAGTCGGGTCGCCGCCGCCGCTGGAACAGCCCCAGGGCCCGAGGCCGCCAACTCCGCCATTAGGCCTCAGCGCAGACGGAGACGGGGAATACGACAGAAAAGTCGCACCCCCCCACCAGAAGGAAGAGACCCAGACATGTTACTCCCCCCACCCCCCCACCCACATACACACACAATGTAATAAAACGAACGAAACTAACTAAAAACAGGACAGAAAAATAAAATGACAGACGGACTGCAGGCGGGCCGCAGCAGTTAAGCCAGCGCCGCCATCTTGTTGGCGTTCATAACAAATGGCCTAATTCTTCTCCTATCCCTTATGAAACTCATGCGGGTCAGGCGGCATCTGTGGAGGGAATGGATAAACAACATTTTGGGCCAGATCTGAAGGGTCGCTTATCCATTCAGTTGCTGCCTGACCCACTGAGTTACTCCAGCACTTTATGTTTTGATCACTGAGATGGGGTTGTTGAGAAGCTCTTCCATCAGGCAATGGGAGAAGACATCCCAAAATGACACAACCACAAGGATTTTGCTACTTAAAGTACTCACTTGCTCCTTCTCTTCCCCCAGTTCTTATAGTCCAAAGAATACAACAAGCCAGTGCAACAGTACTATTAGCACAGTAACATTTCCATGAAAGATGTACATCTGCTTATGCTCTGATAATGCAATATTTTCTGCTTGCTGTTGCTATTCTTATATTTGTTTCTCCTTTCTTAAAATAACTTTCAAAATTCCAGCCACCATCTTTGATTATATAACCTTAGGATTGTAGTTGTTCATTGTCTGCAGTAACATATTCTTAGAACCTTTCAATTGCATGTCAGCTATGTACTTTGCTCCATGTAATAACAATTCTGAAGTAAATAATAGAGAACAAAAGTCTAAATGATTAGAAGTGTAAGCAAAACGTTTTAATTCCACTCACACCCACACGCACGAAAAAAATTATACTTTTCAAATACAAAACTGACTTACAAGTTCAATTGTACGTCTCTTCAGCTCACAGCAATTAGATCCGTCCTAGAGAGAATGGGTTTTGCAGACAATATCTCCAAAGCACACAGCTCTCAAGTTTTATTCATTGATCTTCATCAGAGTTGATGTTCTCTTGTTGACTTTTCTACAGAGATAACCTGACTTTCCTACTAAGGGCTTTTCAACTGTTTCATCAAAGGATTTAGTTGATCTTGTTTTGTAAATTTCTGCCTAATGCCCCTGTCCCACTTAGGAAACCTGAACGGAAACCTCTGGAGACTTTGCGCCCCACCCAAGGTTTCCGTGCGGTTCCCGGAGGTTTCCGGAGGTTTTTGTCCTCCGGCAACCACCTTCAACTAGCATCGCAACCGGCTTCGACTAAAAAATTACTGATTTTTAAAATGGAAACCACTTTCGACCATTAGGGAGACTGACAAAAACCCCCGGGAACCTCCGGGAACCGCACAGAAACCTTGGGTGGGGCGCAAAGTCTCCAGAGGTTTCCGTTCAGGTTTCCTAAGTGGGACAGGGGCATTAAACACTCTCATCACAAACACAGCTTTTAACAGTTTTTTTAATGTGAAGAATCAAATTACCCAAAAGGAATTCTTTGTTTAAACACAAATTCTGGCTGTGACCCTCTACCTGTCATGTGACCTGCATGGAGATGGCCTCAGTGGTGATGAAGGTTCAGCCCTGGTCCTGTCATGGAATTCTATGGCACTCCAGAGAAGGTGTCACTACATCCTGTGGATGTTTTGATATATCCTTTCCAGACTAACATCATAAGCAATAAGATATCAATGTTGGGCGGCATGGTGGCGCAGCAGTAGAGTTGCTGCCTTACAGCGCCAGAGACCTGGATTCGATCCTGCCTACGGGTGCTGTGTGTACAGAGTTTGTACGTTCTCTCCCCGTGACCTGTGTGGGTTTTCTCCGGGATCTCTGTTTTCCTCCCACATTTCAAAGCCATACTGGTTTATAGGTTAATTGGCATGCTATAAATATAAATTGTCCCTAGTGTGTGTGGGATAGTGTAATGCCCCTGTCCCATTTAGGAAACCTGAACGGAAAGCTCTGGAGACTTTGCTCCCCACCCAAGGTTTCCGTGTGGCTCCCGGAGGTTCCAGGAGGTTTTTGTCAGTCTCCCTAATGGACGAAAGTGGTCGAAAAATTGAAAAAAAACTCCGGGAACTTCCGTCAACCTGACAAAAACCTCCGGGGCGCAAAGTCTCCAGAGGTTTCCGTTCAGGTTTCCTAAGTGGTACAGGGGCATAAGTGTGCGGGGATCGCTGATCGGTGTGGACTCGGTGGGTCTAAGGGCCCGTTTCCACGCTGTAGCTCTAAACATACGCAACCAGCGGCAGAGGTGAACCACATTTTTCACATGCCTGCCAACAGTCTCCTGAAACATGGAATGGCAGGAAAATCCTTCAAGGTTCATCTTCCATGGAAAAAAAAGAAAAAATCTCACTGACTGCTCAGAATTTCAGCCTATGACCTCTCCAGATAGTTTTAGTTTTTTTAGTTTTAGAGATACAGTGTGGAAACACGTCATTCAGCCCAACAAGTCCACACCGACCATCGATCACCCCTACACAAATTCTATGTTATCCCAGTTTCGCATCCTGCACACTAGGGGCAATTTACAAAAGCCAATTAAACTACAAACTTGCATGTCTTGGAATGTGAGAGGAAACCGGAGCTCCTGGACAAAACCCACACGGTCACCAGGAGAAGGTACAAACTCTGTACAGACAGCACCCGTAATCAGGATCGAACCCAGCTCTCTTGCAGAATCGAACCCAGGTCTCATGACGACATCCTTCTATTGTGTACAATGTCAACCTATGATGAGCGTTTGTTGGCACAGTGCCTTTACTCACTGGACTTTAAAAGAATGAGGGGGGACCTCATTGAAACTTAACAGAATAGCAAAAGGCCTGGATAGAGTGGATGTGGAGAGGATGTTTCCACTAGTGGGAGAGTCTAGGACCAGAGGTCACAGCCTCAGAATTAAAGGATGCTCCTTTAGGAAGGCGATGAGATGGAATTTCTTTAGCCAGAAGGTGGTGAATCTATGGGATTCATTGCCACAGACGGCTGCGGAGGCCTAGTCAGTGGATATATTTAAGGCAGAAATAGATAGATTCTTGATTAGTGCGGATGTCAGGGGTTATGGGGAGAAGGCAGGAGAATGGGGTTAGGAGGGAGAGATAGATCAGCCGTGGTTGAATGGCGGAGTGCACTCGATGGGCCGAATGGCCTAATTCTGATCCTATCACTTACGATCCTCAATCTCAAAAATGTTCAAATTTCTAATCCAATCCAATATATTTACCTATTCAGATGTTGGTGTACAAGTGCCCTTGGAAAGAAGGCGGCAAGCAGAATATTTTAAGGTGAAGGTGTTCACAAGTGCTGCTCAGGAGTGAAATCCTCCGATTTAAGCCCAGCAATGCTGAAGGAACAATGATTTATTACCAAGTGACTAGAAGTTGTTGTCCAGTTATATATTACCAAGATATTATATACCTACTTCCTCAACTCCTTCCAAGGATCCTGATAGTCTTTTCAGGTGAGGCAGAGGTTCACTTGCACCTCCTCCAACCTCATCTACTGTATCTGCTGTTCCAGGAGTGGACTCCTATATATCAGCGATCATTTCGCTGAACACCTCGGCTCAGTCCGCCTAAACCTACCTTATCTCCCGGTTGCTAAACACTTTAACCCCCACTCCCATTCTCATAGTGACCTTTCCATCCTGGGCCTCCTCCATTGTCAGAGTGAGGCCCAGCACAAATTGGAGGAACAGCACCTCATATTTCGGGGCAGCTTTCACCCCAGCGGTATGAACATTGACTTCTTGAACTTCAAGTAACCCTTGCTTTCCCTCTCTCTCCATCCCTTCCCTTCCCAGTTCTCCGACCTGTCTGACTATCCCTGATTACTTTTTTCCTTCTCTTTTTATAGATATGTATATAGCACTGCAGAAACTGTGCACCTTATCCCCCCCCGTTTTTTGTTTTGTTTTGCACTGAGTAGGAGCAGCTTTTAATCTCATTGTACATGTGTATAGTGACAATAAAAGGCATTCTGATTCTGATTATCTCTTTTTGCTTTGTTGTTACCATCTCCTAGCTAACAATGATCTATTCTCCATTTACCTTGATCTCCACACGCTTTGATGTCCCATTCTCACACCTCACACTTCCTTCTCTCTGTATCTCCCCCACCCCTGACTCTTAGTCTGAAGAAGGGTCTCGACCCGAAACATCACCCATTCCTTCTCTCCAGAGATGCTGCCTGTCCCGCAGAGTTACTCCAGCATTTTGTTTCTCTCTTCGGTTTAAACCAGCATCTGCAGTTCCTTCCTACACCAGATTTTATATTAGCAGGTCAGGTAGTGCGTTAGTTGGAGGGAGACACGTATTTCGTGGTGTTCCTGTGAACCTACTGCCATTGTTCACCTCTATGATAGAAGTTGCACAGGTGCTTTTTACTGTCAAAGCAATTTAGGTGACTTACTACATTGCAAGTTGTAGGTGGCGCACACTCAAATACAGCCATTGTGTACAGTGGTTACAGTGGTTAGCTTCCTAAGAAACAATTGCACCGTCTGAAGGGATGTTTCAGACCGGCCTCAGGGTCAATTTAATGGACTGAGCCAATGATGAAAAAGAAGAAATTTGAAAAGACTGAAAGATGGATGAGCCACGATTGAATGGCAGAGTAGACTTGATGGGCCGAATGGCCGAATTCTGTTCCTAAAATAACTTGTGAAAAACATAAATTTGGAAGAGCATGGGGAGGAAGCAAGGGGATGGGACTTCCTGATAACATACACAGGCACGAAGGACCAAATAGCCGTGGAGTGAAATGATCCTCTGAACTGGCGGCAGTTAAACATTAGCTGTCATTTCTCATGCATTTTTTTAAAATTCAGTCCTAAAGCTGAGTTTGAAATTAATCATTCAAATGCAATAATGCTAATGGAAAGAGGTTAACTGAGAACTATATCTGCTTAATATGAGTTGAGGGAAGCCAATTAAGACCAATGGCTATTTATGTTCAAATGCTCTCGCTTGGTTTGCATATTTCATATATATTTCTTTCTGTAAGACTTTATTGCAGGTCTAAAGCTAATGCTTTAAATAAGGCAGATGAAATATGATCAGGTTCAGTGATATGGAAACAAGATTGCGAGTGGCTAAATTAAGAGAATCATTGCACATTGTCCCCATTCTGGCACAGTTCTATTTAATTACATTATGCATAATGAAAGTGGTCGTAGATATGACAGCGAAGGCCCTCACATTGCAGACTAAATTAGATGTTGATGTGATTCATTCCATATTTGTTGAAATATGCTAATAGATTTTTGATATAATTTTTCACGTCAAAATGCATTCAGCCTGAAAATAATGACTTTAAAGCTCTGACTCATATGTCATTGCTGTGAGTGTGTTGATGCCTGTATCAAGGGTATCTACTGCACAGTTCAGGTCCTGCTGAACACTACCTTCATTAAAACAAATTGAATAGGTCTAACACCTGCTGGTTACAATTGATTATAAGAAATCCGCAAGGAAATTGTGACTTTGGGTTTTTGAACTTTCGTGTCTTCTTGCATATTCTTATCGGAATTTACTTTCCACTCAATCCTCAACCTAAATAAAGATCTGTCCTGTGATTTCAGTCACGCAGTGTAGAATATCAAAGAATTATGCTGCAATAGAGGAAAAGCCTTCCAGGAAGGCAAAATGATCTGGAAAATATCTCCTTGATGGTTTTAAAAACCAATACAAAATAAGTAATCAAACATGTGAAAGTCACATTTCATACTTTTTTCAGCATGTGGGTAGAATAGAAAGACCCAACCGATATATAACTTGTTTCTTGTATCAATGGGAATTTGTATCTTGACCCAAAGCGTCACTGATCCATGTTCTCCAGAGATGCTGCCTGACCCATGAGTTACTCCAGCACTTTGTGTCATCTTGTATCATTTATTAATTTGACCCACCAATCTAAGTGTCACTGACCACAAAACCTTTATGCCTTCACATTCAGTCACAAGTAAAAGTACTGAACGTAGAATACAGTAGAGTCCATTCACTTCACTGCAATACATTTATTTTATGCCTGAAATACATTGGCACAGCTATAAACCACATTTAGCTCTATTGATTGGGATGAACTTTTCGCTATTAATTTATACTCAGTTAATAAAAACAAGAAACAAACCATTAAAAAACAAAAGGGAAGATTTATCAAGCAGAAAATATCATCCCACCCACGCCCCCCAAAAAAATAATTAAAATTTCGCTAAATAATCTAAAGTTATACATAATTTTTTTATCAGGGAGTGCTGCCAGAAAGTAAAATTGTCATCTAAGGCATAATTAATGGCAGTTGTGTAGCATTATGCAATTAGCATTAAGGGAGGGGATGAAGCTACATCATTAGGGGCAAGAAAAAGTAGTTTCAGCACTCTAATCTTCCTTTACCTGAACTACTATTTAACTCATCAGGGACCCTCGGACTATCTCTCAAAACGTTATTCCCTTATCGGGTAACTGTCTTTCCGCTGACCGGTTAGCACGCAACAATAGCTTTTCACTGCACCTTGATACACGTGACAATAAATTAAACTGAACTGAGTACCATCTCTTTAACATCCCCAATCATATGTAGAATTTTTGTTATTCACTGTTAGGTGGAACAAACGAGACAGTCTCCATAACAAGAGGATTTCATTCCTAACAAGAGGATTTCAGTACAGGAGTAAAGAGGTTCTTCTGCAGTTGTATAGGGCTCCGGTGAGACCACATCTGGAGTATTGTATACAGTTTTGGTCTCCTAATTTGAGGAAGGACATCCTTGTGATTGAGGCAGTGCAGCGTAGGTTCACGAGATTGATCCCTGGGATGGCGGGACTATCATATGAGGAAAGATTGAAAAGACTAGGCTTGTATTCACTGGAGTTTAGAAGGATGAGGGGATATCTTATAGAAACATATAAAATTATAAAAGGACTGGACAAGTTAGATGCAGGAAAAATGTTCCCAATGTTGGGTGAGTCCAGAACCAGGGGCCACAGTCTTAGAATAAAGGGGAAGTCATTTAAGACTGAGGTGAGAAAAAACATTTTTACCCAGAGAGTTGTGAATTTATGGAATTCCCTGCCACAGAAGGCAGTGGAAGCCAAATCACTGGATGGATTTAAGAGAGAGTTGGATAGAGCTCTAGAGGCTAGTGGAGTCAAGGGATATGGGGAGAAGGCAGGAACGGGTTATTGATAGCGGATGATCAGCCATGATCACAATGAATGGCGGTGCTGGCTCAAAGGGCCGAATGGCCTCCTCCTGCACCTATTTTCTATGTTTCTATGTTTCCTTAAAAAAGACAAAATTAAACAAATTTAGCGTTGAAGGCTCTTCATCCCTTTGAGTCTGTGCTGACTCTCAGAGAAATCCCTGTAATCCTATTCCCCATTGATTTCCCCGAAACCTATTTTCTCTCAAATGCCCCTCAGTTACAGTCTAGATTTTCTGTAACCCACCTTTACCAGATGACAACTTAGAGTAACCAATTACCCACTAAGAGTGACCACGGGTGACAAACAAAGGAGGAAGATGACTAAACCTTATTGCCTTCTTCACAGTGATGAATGTGGATTCCGCTGTGGTGGATGTTTATGGTAAATTTCATTTTATGTGGCTGAATTATGTATTGTTGTTCTTCTCACTTAGTATGGCCGTATGGCAACTCAAATTTCACGGTACCTTAATTGGTACATGTGACAATTAAATTGAATCCTGAAACCTAACACTGAACAGTCAAAATATCTTGGGAATGATCGTGAAGATTGAAGCACCCAGGGAGAAGGAAAATGTGCAAACTCCACACAGATATCACTGTTAAGTCAGGGGTTGCGGGAACTGTGAGCTGCTTCACTGTCATGCCCTGTACATAAATCACGCAGGAGGACAAACTAACACAAGAAGTAAAGGACAGGATTTTAAATCCAATTCTGAATGAGATTAGTAATATATTTCATTCCGCTGAGTAATGAATATATGGACGAGAACTGTGTAAATATAAACATTTAAAAGTGATCTTGGTGCATACCGGATTTGCAATGGGACTGTTGTTTAAGAGATAGGTGCATACTGAAGAGATCAAATACTCTGTGGAAGGCAATGGTTTGTGTTCTGAGGGGACTGAGGATAATACTGAATAAGAGCCTGATTGGGATGGTTGAACATTATGGAGCTTTGCCTGATTTATCTTCTAGACTGAGGGAGATTTTATGCGGGGACGTCTCTCAAATGATTAAACATGCAGGATGGAGTTTGTGATGTATCTGTGCACGGCCTGAGGACTGAATTCTTATTCTCAGTCCATCTTTTATATATTCAAAGCTGGCTTCGGGGAATGAAAACGAAATACTAAAATGGTTAGGAAAGCATGCATATTTTTCTGTGGCTCTGTACTGGACAAGTCATGGAAAGCAAATCCTTATTGTTTAAAAATAAATACCTCAGAAGTATTGTTCCTAAGGCAACATAAAGGAAAGAATTTTAAATTATTCATCAGTTATTTATCTCTCACAAAAGAAAAGTTTGATTGTTGCTAATCTGACTCATTAAATTACAAATGTGAAACACCATTGTGTCCAGAGATAATCAGCAGACAAACACAGATCGAACAACAGAAAATCCACCTAAACTTTGGAGTCCAGTTATAATTATGATATGGATGCAAGGAAATGCAGATGCAGGCTTACATTAAAAAGACACAATGTGCTGGAATAACACAGCGGGTCAGTCAGCATCTCTGAAGAGCATGGATAGGTGATGTTTCTTCAAATTGCAGAAGGGTCCTGACCAGAAACGTCACCTTTCCATGTTCTCCAGAGATGCTGCCTGACTCACTGAATTATTCCCGCACTTTGTGTCATAACATTATGATAGTGTATTAAGGACAATAACAAATCCTGAAAACCAAGGAACCTCTAGGCAGCACAGTGCCGCATCAGTAGACTTGCTGCCTTACAGCGCTAGAGTCCCGGTTTTGATCCTGTACTGTTCGTCTGTACAGATTTTGTACGTTCCCCCGTGACCTGCATGGGTTTGCTCTGGGATCTCCAGTTTCCTCCCACACTCCAAAGACATACAGGTTTGTAGGCTAATTGACTTGGTATAATTGTAAATTGTTCTTAGTGTGTGTAAGATAGTGTTACTGTGCGGGGATCGCTGGTCGGCGCGGACTCGGTGGGCCGAAGGGCCTGTTTCTGAGCCGTATCTTTAAACTAAAACTAAATTAAACTAAACTCATTACAACTATGAGCTATATGAGCGCCTCTTTTTGGAGAAGTGACTCATTATATTATCTTACAGGGCATTTGGAAACCTGATTCAAGTGGGAAAACTAATGGTAAAAGGTCAGCAGCTATAACTTGCAGATAACTGCATTAATAAATGGCCTGTGTGGGCCTGGAGGATGCAATGTTTCTCATGTTATCCCTGGACTCTGATGGAAGACAACAGCAATAGACAATAGGTGCAGGAGTAGGTCAGTTGGCCCTTCGAGCCAGCACCGCCATTCAACCCAATAGGACCTCCTGGCGACCCATCTACGGCACGGGAATTCTCGCTCCTCTCCATGGCGGCTTCATTCTAGTCACCACTAATTTTTCCAATATGTTGAAAAATTTGCGACAACCATAATGAGGCTGCGACTAGTTCCCACCATGTGGTAACTCCTCACCATGAAGGCGACTCCCCGGCAACCACTTGCGAACATGTGGCGACTGCATAGTCTCCTGCAGTCACCAAAAAAGTCGCCTAAGTGGGACAGGCCCAGAGAGCAGAGTTTTCTGCAAATTCACCTTATACTTTTTTTTCTGAGTATCTTTGATATTTATATTTCTCTGCGCTGTGGCATCTAACCTGGAAGGCACGGACCCCAATAACGTCCTAAGGAAATTAAAGACTCCAGACATTTTGCCATTACAATTTATAGATTTTATAATGAGCCTTATATTAGTAATTTAAATTCCATGTAAAAGCATAGAATCGTGGAATAGATATGAAGCAAAAGGAGGTTATTTAGCACATCAAATTTGTATGGTAACTTAAAATATTACAAAACTGTTACTGCTGTATAGTTTCACAATCAGATTCTCATAATTGACAATGTTTAAAATTGCTTGGAAAGAAAAACTGTTCTCAAATCGATAAAATGTTCAGCACTGGGGCGGCATGGTGTCGCAGCAGTAGAGTTGCTGCCTTACAGTACCGGAGACCCGGGTTCGATCTCGACTACGAGTGCTGTCTGTATGGAGTTTGTACGTTCTCCCCATGACCATGTGGGTTATCTCTGCGATCTTCAGTTTCCTCCCATACTCCAAAGATGTGAAGGTATGTAGGTAAATTGGCTTGGTAAATGTAAAAATTGTCCCTACTGTGAGTCGGATAGTGTTAATGTACGAGAATCGCTGGTTGGCGGGGACTCAGTGGGCCGAAGGGCCTGTTTCCGTGCTATATCTCTAAACCAGTGTTTCTCAACCTTTTTACCCTTGCGGAACCCTTGAAATAAGTTTCATGTCTCAGGAAACCCGACAAAAATTATTGTATATCTTTATTAATCTCTTTACTCTCTTTCATAAACTTCATAATGGCATTCTCTCTCTCTTTCATAAACTTACATAAAGGCAAACATAATACATTTTTCTGATAACTGGTTTTAGCAACAAATAACTTACGTTTTTCTCAAGTTTATTGACAATGCAAAAAAAAACTGAATTCAAGCTGTTTGTTCAAAACTGAAGGAAATAAAGGCACACAGAAGAACTATCCTTGGAGGAGAGAGAGAGAGAGAGAGAGAGAGAGAGAGAGAGAGAGAGAGAGAGAGAGTGAGAGTGAGAGAGAGAAAACAACACACATAAACTAACAAAAATGTACATAAACTTTCATAAACTAACAAAAATTAACATAAGCATACTTAAATTTTTAAAATTCATATAACCTCCCTAAATGATGGGTAAAAATTACTACATAACGTGGGTGAATGAGGGACTGTACCTGCACGCTTGGAAGCACAGACATGACTGACGGAGACCGTACATGTATCTGTACTTGAGTGAGTCACTTGATGATATACAAATCTGTCAAGTACAGCTCCTGTCCACTGACCACTAAAGGCTGTTTCACACTGGCGCCGTATAGACGTCGTTAAATATGCTAAATAGACGTCGCTAAATAGACGTCGCTAAATATGCCGTACTTGTATAATAAAATTACAAATATGAAATTAAACACAAAAATTCCTCAAAAATACATTTACATATGATTAGCCTATTTATCACTATTTCTCGCGGAACCCCTAGCGACCTCTCGCAGAACCCTGGTTGAGAAACGGTGTCCTAAACTAAACATTAAAAAAGCTAACATTCCTACTTTAGAATTTAAAGTAAATGAACATGCATTTGGTACCTGCTGAAAGACACAGAACAGATTAACTGATCAATTTGACCAAAAATATTACTGCCAAGATGGTGACAATCAGTTGTTAAAATCCAACGAATAACTATTTTTGTCACTCAGGTAGATACTTATTATGTATGGAGATTCTTGGGAATTTAATAAGGAATTCTTTTGTTGAAAATTCAGTTGTGGTATAAGTAAAGTTGTTCATAATGAACAAGGGAATTCAAACTGCAAAGCCTATTTTACTGACGTTGCATTGTGAGATCTTGTTAACAGAGAGATGGAGTACTGAGTTAGCCTCCAGAGGGGAAATTGGAACAATCATAGGTTGTAAGGGGCTAGAGGAGAGAGATGATGAGTACAATTTTGCTTGTTATGCTACACCAGGACTGAAATAAGGATGCATGACCCAAAGCAACGGTAAATACAAGCAAGTGAATGTCGAGAAGGAATCACCAATAGATACGACGGAAAGTTCTAGATGGCAGAAATATCTGCCTCAGTTGTAAGAAAAATAAACGTGGCTGATGTACTCTTGCATGTGATAAACTAAAGCGCAGGAAAGCAACATGAAGGAAATGAGGAGTTTGTCTTTGAGCATGCTGCAAAATTGAAAGTGACGGGGTTACAAGGCTCAATGGCAGAAGTCGCTGCAATAAGTGTCATTAATAATTCAGTGAGTGACATTGCACTAGCACAGACAGCGGCAACCTGATGGAAATGGTACAGGACCATATCTGATGGCAGTGAGGGCAGACTGGCTCTGTAGTCATTCAATGTACTCAGACTCAGAAAATAAAAGTTAACATCTTAGAGCCCCAGGCATATTCAAAGAGGAAGTTATAAACATCAAAGGAAGAGACAAGATTTAGTGAAGCTGCAGGATGATGTAGGGCCGTTGATTTAAACAATCCTGATGCACTGCCAAGAATATTTACATTCATTTGGAGATAGACAGTACTGAGAACCACCACACTGGAGATGTTGTGATGCCTTTGGCTGGCAGTCTGCAAGCACCTCCAATTGACTATTATTCCTCTTTATTACAAAGGTATAAAATAAATATTCAGACTTAGCTGCTTAATTTAAGTTGCTGGAACGTTCTTGATTTAAACAATTGTCAGTCTTGGTGAACAGCAAAATTTGCATGATGCATATCCTCTTGAATTGTTTTAGGGACGTATATGCACAAATTTACATGCAGCTGATTAAAGCCATTTTGTGCATTGAGTAAATTAGAAGCAGTGGAGAAAATCGAAGTTGGTTATGCTAACGGTGTTGGGGAGAGAAGCGCAGTGGAGGAGAATGGAAAAGGTGACATACCATTTCATTTCAGAAGAGTTGCACATAATTTGATCAAGAACCCAGAGTAAAGCTTGATAAGATGAATAGCTACTTAAAACAGGAACTGCAAGAGAGGCCGATTCCTCTCAGACGGTTCCCTGTTGTTAAAAGTACATTAACCTAGAACTGCTGTTAGGTGGCACGATGCTTAATCCGCTAAGCGATACCATTTTGTGAAGCAAGTTCTGGGACTCAATGCGCAGTCCACAAAATCAATAATTTTCCTATCTGACCTTCCATACTCTAGAGAGCATAGCAGAGTCCAGAGGCACATATACCACACACGCAAACATCAGATACAAGCAACTGTAGGAGCTAATTTACAAAAAAAAAACATAATGTGCTTGGGTTACACAAAAAGCTGGAGAAACTCAGCGGGTGCAGCAGCATCTAAGGAGCGAATTAGCACTATCTCTATTGCAGGTGATACACTCCTGACCGACATCCACTACAAACCAACTGAATCCCACAGCTACCTGAACTACTCTTCCTCCCACCCTGCTTCCTGGAAGGACTCCATCCCCTATTCCCAATTCCTCCATCTACGCCGCATCTGCTCCCAGGATGAGGTGTTCCACACCAGGTCATCACAAATGTCCTCGTTCTTCAGAGAACGGGGTTTCCCCTCCCCCACTATAAATGAGGCTCGCACCAGGGTCTCCTCCATACCCCGCAACACTGCCCTCTCTCCCCATTCCCCCACCCACAACAAGGGCAGAGTCCCCCTGGTCCTCACCTTTCACCCCACTAGCCAGCGCATACAACAGATAGTCCTCCGCCAATTTCGCCACCTCCAATGTGACCCCTCCACTCGCCACATCTTCCCATCTCCCCCCCGTCTGCCTTCCGCAAAGACCGCTCCCTCCCCAATTCCCTTGTCAATTCTTCCCTTCCCCGGGCACTTTCTCTTGCAACCGCAAGAGATGCTACACTTGTCCCTTCACCTCCCCCATCCACTCCTTTCAGGGACCCAAGCAGTCCTTCCAAGTCTGACAGAGGTTCACCTGCACCTCCTCCAACCTCATCGACTGCATCCGTTGCTCCAGATGGCAGCTGATCTACATCGGTGAGACCAAGTGGAGGCTGGGCAATCGTTTCGCCGAACACCTCCGCTCGGTCCGCAATAACCAACCCGACCTCCCGGTAGCTCAGCACTTCAACTCCCCCTCCCATTCCGTATCTGACCTCTCGGTCCTGGGCCTCCTCCATGGCCAGAGTGAGCAACACCGCAAGTTGGAGGAACAGCACCTCATATTCCGCTTGGGGAGTCTGCATCCTCTGGGCTTAAACATTGAATTTTCTCAATTCTGTTAACCCAGACTGCCCCCTCCCCCTCCCCACCTCTCCCTCAGCTCTCGGGCCCTGACATTCCTTCTCCATCTCCCCCCCCCCACCCAAGTCGCACTAGCTTCTCATTTTCACACTACAAACAGCATACAATGGCTTGTTTCCTTTATCATCAATACTTTTTTGCATATCTTTCATTCATTGTTCTTTATCTCTCCACATCACTGTCTATATCTCTCGTTTCCCTGATCCCTGACCAGTCTGAAGAAGGGTCTCGACCTGAAACGTCGCCTATCTCCTTCGCTCCTTAGATGCTGCTGCACCCGCTGATTTTCTCCAGCTTTTTGTGTAACCCTCGATTCTCCAGCATCTGCAGTTCCTTCTTTAATACATAATGTGCTTGAGTAACTTAACGGGTTAAGCAGCATCTCTAGGGAACATGGATAGGTGACGTTGGGACCCTTCTTCAGACTGATTGAAGTGGGGGTGGGGGGGGGGGGGGGAGGAGAAAGCTGGAAGAGAGGTCAGGGATGGACAAAGCACAGCAAGTGATGCAGTTGAGGGGGGAGGAGGAGGTGAGGGGGGGTTGATTAACTGATGGCTGGATAAAGATCAGAGATGAAAAGACAAAAATTGTTGTCTTGACATGTTGTGAGATAAGGGTAGAAGAGGCATGAAATATGAAGCCAGAGGAAGGAATATAATAAAGAAAGGCATAACGTGCTGGAGTGACTCAGCCAGTCAGGCAGCATCTCGGAGGACATGGACAGTTGGCTTTTCAGGTTGGGACCTTTCTTCAGACTGACCGTGGAGGGGGTGGAAGCTGGAAGAGAACTGGTGGCAGGACAGTGTCTGACAAGTGATAGAGGGACGCAGGTCTGATAGGCAGATGGTTGGGCAAAGGCTAGAGGTGAACTGACAAAATGCGGGAAGAGGATAGAAGTTCCAATTGTGAGACCATAGGAATCATGGAATCATGGAAACTTTATTGTCATTCAGACCCTTCGGTCTGAACGAAATTTTGTTGCCTTGCAGTCATACATATAATAACAAAACACACAATATACACAAATTTAATATCCACCACAGTGAGTTCACCAGACACCTCCTCACTGTGATGGAAGGCAAAAATCTTAAGTCTTTGTCTCTTCCCTCCTTGCTCTCCCTCTGCGCTGAAGCGATCCAGGCCTCCAATGTTGTGACTCCACCGGGTGGTGGTTAGTAAGTCCCGCTGCTGAACCGTGCTCCGCGAACGGGCCGTTTCAACTCCGCGGCTCGGGGTGGTCGAAGCTGCCGCCCTCAAGTTCAGCGGACGAAGCTGTTGCCGCGGGAGCTCCGGAAAAACAGGCCACCAACCTGTGACCTGCGAGCTCCCGACGATGTCTTCCACTGGGCCCGCGGCCGAAACTCCGAAGTCGCTGCCGCCGCCACCGGAAAGCCGCCACAGCTCCGAGTCGGGATGCCTGAACGCGCCACAGCCCCGAAGTCGGCCAGCCTCGCGCTGGTAAGTCCTGGCTGGCTCTGCCTCCAGAGCCTCGAGGTCGTTCGCAGTTGGAGGCCGCCAGCTACGCCATTAGGCCTCAGCGCAGACGGAGACGGAGACGGGGGATACGCCAAGAAAAGTCGCGTCCCCCCGAAGGAAGAGGCTAAAACACGTTTCTCCAACCCCCCCACACACACACACACACACACACACACACACACACAACCAAATAAACTCAAATTAGCACGCTAAAACAGGACAAGAAAACAACAAAAAAAGAAAAACAGTCGAACTGCAGGCGAGCCGCAGCTGCCAAGGCAGCGCCGCCACTCCATAGAAAGAAATATATGTGGAAGGGATAAATTAATCCAGATTGGGCACAAGGAAGAAGGGCACGGAGAAGGGGGTGGGGGGGGGGGTGTGGGAGGAGGAGAAGTGTGCGGGTTGGGGGGGGGATTGTTTGCAGGATGATTACCTAAACTTGGAGAATTCAATGTTCCTATTATTAATTTGTAAGCTACCCAAGTGGAATATAAGGTGCTATTTCTCCAGGAATAAAGACATGAGGGGACAGGGGGAATGGGAGAGTGAGAAATGGGTGCATATCCAGTTGGGGCACAGGGAAGAGAGGGGTAAAGGGGTGGGGGAGGGTGGGGGAGGGTGGCTTACAGCACCTCATATTCCACAGGTAGCTTACCACCCAATGGTATGAACATTCATAGTAGAAACAACAAACTGCAGGTGCTGGTTTATAGCAAATATAGACACAAAGTGCTGGAGTAACTCAGCAGGTCAGTAGCATCTCTGGAGAAAAAGGATGGGTGATGTTTTGGGTCAGTCCTGAAGAAGGGCCCCGACCCAAAACATCACCCATCCTTTTTCTCCAGAGATGCTGCCTGACCCGCTGAGTTACTCCAGCATTTTGCGTCTATCATTGATATGAACATTCAATTCCTTCCTTTCCCCATCCCCCCCCATCCACTTCCATTGGTCCCAAATTTGACTCTTCTTCTCTCCTTTTCACCACCTTTCATACAAAAGCCCATTTGCCTGTACCCACCTATCACTTGTCAGGCTTTGACCTGGTCCCACCTCTCCTTCTAGCTTTCTTCCCCCCCCCGCCGCCCCCCTTCTACAATCAGTCTGCGCAAGGGTCCCGACACGAAACATTGCCTATCCATGTTCTCCGCAGTGTTACTCCAGCACTTCATACATCAAAACATCATTCTGCTAGTTTCATATCTATCAGGGTCATTCATGTGGAGGCAGGCCTTTACTGAACACTGGACGGCTTTGTGATAAGGAGGTTTGCAAACAGAGAAAAATATTTTGAATGTGTTAACTAGATAAGAATTGGCTGCAGCATTCACGGCTTGAGTCATTTACAGTGGAATTTTACAACTGCAGATCTTGAGGATTGGGGATTCATCACGGCCGTCCATCCCATTCAATCTCCCTTCTCTTCTCACTTTATCCAGTTCTGATGAAGTTCTTTGACCCAATATACTGACTGTCTCTCCCATCACTCTCGTGGTTTGACCTGCTGGCTGCTGCTATCATTTTCTGTTTTTGTTTCATTTGTCCACATGTTGGTTCAAATTGGTGTAGAAATAAATCCTGTTAACTCCACTGAGAATAATAAAACGGGGTCAAATCATTGAACGATGAAGAAATTGGCTCATTTAGTCACAGTGTAGCTGTTTTATTGCTAAAATGATGCAATGGCAAAAGAAATTCATTTTTCTATAAGACAAACAACCTTTTTTCTTAAATGTTTAATGCAAACAATGCAACGTGTAGTCCTTCAAGGCCTGTTCAGAAATGACACCACTCAATCTTACGTTACCTGGTTGCAGTTCTGCCGGCTCATGTCATCCATTTGCACAACAGTGCATTGAATTCAACCATGTCTAAACAATACAATGCCAGGAAATAGGCACTGGGGACCATATCTTTATAAAAAGAACATTTAGTGCAGCCATTAGAAGAAAATTTACTGCTTAATTGTGGAATGCTCTTTGAGCATTAAAGATTATACACAATAAAAGGAACAATGCAACAGACATCAATAAAACAAATGACCTCCATTCAATAGGCAGTGACAGAAATATTCCAAGGTCATGGTTAGTTTAGCTATGGTTCTGGAGTCACCCACCTCTTTAAATTTTAAGAAATTGACCCCCATCACATTAATTATTCCTATCCTTTATTCACTCACCCACACACCATAAACTAATTGTCACAATACGGTCAATACAGTAATTAAACCTCAACCATTTTATAAAGAAGAAGTAGATGGTTTCAATGCTTGAGTATTTTATCCCTATTTTAATACGGCAAAACTCATGATTTACTCATATTTCAACTTCTCCTGAACGTGTTCATTACAGTGGCCGAAGAATAGTGTATTTTAACTCGAGTGCCAGAATCAGGCAACGTCTCCAGAGAACATGGGCAGGTGACGTTTCAGGTCAGAAAGCTAATGACACTTATCCATGTCCTCCAGAGATGCTGGCTGACCACTGTTACACCAGCACTTTGGTTGTTTTTGTAAATCAGCATCTGCACTTCCTTGTGTCTCTTCTCAAGAGAAAAAGAGGCTGTAAAATAGTGTCTGGAATAGCCTTGCATCATCATGCTAGTTTTCTTCCTTCTCCCCCCATATTAAGAAGAGCTAAATAATCATTTTTGCATTTGCTTGTGGAATTTTCTTTTTCATTTAATTCCATCACATATTTCGCACATCATCTCTCATACACCAACTCACGCAACAATACTTTACTCTAATTGTAATCTTCCTTCAATACCAAGGTGAAATAGTGGATCACGATTGAATATGAGAATTGCTGAAACAATGTTACCTGAGCAAGCGGCAGCCATTCGGAAGAAGCTCCTGCTTGACTAATCCACCTGACTTTTCAGATCCAAGATAACATGTATTATGATGACACTTCTTCAACATCTGAGAAACATTGACCAAGATGCTATGAGTTTATTTCAGAGGAGGAAGAATTAAATAAGGAAGTAGCTAAATGGAAGAAAGTACTAATCACTTTTCAGGTGAATGACGTTGACATCTAAATGCTGATTTAGATACACTGGGGAATTATTTGGAACAAATAACGTCAGATACTCAGGCAAAAGTTGCTCAGATTTGGTTTATTATTGTCACTGTGAAAATATAGAGAGATACAATGAAGAAACATTTTTTTGCGTGCTATCTAGAGAAATCATACTATACATGAGTATGGTCTACATGAGTATAGTATATATTTTACATGAGCACAACGAATAATGCAAAAAGAGAAAGGAACCGGTGTGCAGAATGTAGTGTTACAGACAGAGAAAGTGCAGATAAAAACCAATCCAAGAACCATAACAATGTAGAATGGGAGATTGGGAATACATCGTTAGCACATCGTTAGCTCTTGACCATCTCCATTTGAGCACCATCGATGCAGACTGGGGCAGGTGGGAACTCCACGCTGCTTCCTGAGGTTGATTACCAGCTCCTTCATTCTGCGAAAACATTGAGGGAGAGTTCGTGTTCTTGACACCATGTGACTAAACACGCTGCCTCCTTACACCATGCAACTAAACTCTGAAGGGTCTCGACCCGAAACGTCGCCTATCTCCTTCGCTCCTTAGATGCTGCTGCACCCGCTGAGTTTCTCCAGCTTTTTGTGTAACCCTCGATTCTCCAGCATCTGCAGTTCCTTCTTTAACAACTAAACTCTATCTCCTTCCTGTACTCTGCCTTGTCAATGCTTGAGATGCAGCCGTGCATGGTGGTGTCACCTGCACACTTGTACATGGAATTAGAACAAAATTTGTCCACCCCTTCGTGAATGTACAGGGTATATAGTAGAGTTGCAGAGCGTTGGTGTTGACAATGATTGTGGAGGATATATTGTCACCCATCCTTATTGATTGTGGTCTAGGGGTCAGAAAGTCAAGGATCCAGTTGCAGAGGGATGTGCTGACAAATTTGGTTGGAATTGTGGTGCTGAGAGTGGAGGTGTAGTCAATGAATACAAGTCTGGCGTAAGTGCAATTATGTGTAGGAAGGAACTGCAGATGCCGGTTTAAATCAAAGATGACACAAAGTGCTGGAGTAACTCAGCGGGATAGGCAGCATCTCTGGAGAGAAGGAATGGCCGACATTTCGGGTCGAGACCCTTCTTCAGACAGTAAGTGCAATTGCTATCTAGATGTTCTAGGGACGAGTGTTGGGCCAGGGAGAGAGGATTTGTTGAAGACCTGTCATGGCCATGATTGAATGGCGCAGTAGACTAGATGGGCCGAATGGCCTAATGCTACTCCTATAACTTGTGAAGGCGGGAGACAAATTGCAACGGAGTTGATGTGCGCTATGACCAGCCTCTCGGATACTCACACCAGCCCTTGTGCAGAGGTCCTGAGAACACAGCCGGGGCCTGCATCTGGGCCAGTCACGTACCATCGGTTCACTAAGGCAGCCAATCTGATGTCCATGATAATGATTGCGGATACGGTGCACTCCAGGCTATGATGTTATTCCACTGACTTTCTGTTTGAAATGAGCAGAGAATGCATTGAGTTTGTCACAAAGGCTGCAGCATTGGCAGCAACATCACCGACTTTCGCTTTGAGCTTTGCAGCTGAAATTAAGCTGAGAGGAACAAATCATCCTGATGAGAAAACTCTGCAACAACAAAATAAGTCGGAGTAAATATTGATTTGGACAGAAAAATGGGCAATTAATTTTAGCTTGGACAACTTGAAATAACTGCATGGAGCAAATTAATTCCTCTTGACTTAAGTGTGCCACAAATACTGTCGGATCCATATGCGACAAAGTTGAAAGCAATATAGAAATCGTCCGTTCTGAAAATAATCGCTTTAAATCAGCAAGATGCAGCACAAAGTCATTAGATCAAACAACAGTGGGTGTCAGAGGAAGTCAGAAACAATCACTAAGGCTAGCAGAAACTAACAGTGAGTTGTGTAGGAAGGAACTCCAGATGCTGGTTTAAACCAAACATAGATGCAAAAAGCTGGAATAACTCAGCGGGTCAGACAGCATCTCTGGAGTTATGGAATAGGTGACGTTTTGGGTCAAGACCCAAACAAGGGTCTGAAGAAGGGTCTCGACCCGAAACATCACCTATTCCTTTTCTCCAGAGATGCTGTCTGACCCGCTGAGTTATTCCAGCTTTTTGCGTTTATCTCCCAGTGAGATAGTGTACCACACATCCAGGCAGCACAACTTCCCTCACCCCCACACCGCTGTGATTCTCACTTCCTGCTGCTTCCCACTGGCACAGCTCCTGGCATATCTGGCCCGGGGACCTTTGCAGAATCTTAAGTGTATGCTGATGTCAGTATAGAATCAGGAACGTGGTTTTATCGAGTTTATGGAATATGCACAAGTATAGCGAGGCACAGGTACAATGACAAATCTTGCTTGCAGAAGCCTCACAGGCACATAGACACACACACAAAAAACAAATGACGTATAAATTATACATAAAGTACACAGTTGAAGAAAGACTGCAAAAAACAAGTCATTGATGCATAAACGTAATTGGGGGGGAAAACAAGTCAGTAGAAATGAAAAAGGTGGCTTTTAGTGTTCCGTTGCTGAGGTAGGATTAGGGTTGTGTAGGTTGGTTCAATAACCTGATAATAGTTCCTAAACCTGGTGGGGTAGGAATACAGGCTTCTGTCCTTCCAGACTGATACCAGCAGTGAGAAGTGGGCATTGTTCAGATGGTTGGGATACGATCTTAGATGCTGCCTTTCTGCGGCATCACCTCATGTAGATTCTGATGGTCAATGAGAAAGAAATCTGCACTGATTGGGGTCTGCTGGTGAAAAAGTCACGATCCAGTTGCAAAAGGAGATACAGAGGTCTAGATGATAGGTTTAGCGGGCATGATGGTGTGATATGCTGAGCTGTAGTTGATGAACAGCAAGTAACATATGTGTTCCTGATGGATCAGAGCACAGTGGAGAGCCAGTGAAATAGCATCTGCTATTGACCTGTTGTAACCTCCGTCTTTAATACATTCTGTAGCTGAGCATCCACAGTCCTGGTGGGTAGCAAAGTCCAAATATTCACAATCATCAATTGAAAACATTTCTTCTCACCTTTATTTAATTTCTCCTCACAAGTCAACACCATCCTTTCCAGGAATCAGCCCAGTCAATCTTCATTGCATCCCACTATTGCACATCCACCATTGCTTAGGTGGGAAGACCTGTTAAAATTGCAGTGGACTGTTACTGTTGTCGTTAAATCCTCTTCACAATGGGCCATTTGTCTTCCTGACACATGTGTTCCTGATGGTCCAGAGCACAGTGGAGAGCCAGTGAGATAGCATCTGCTATTGACCTATTGTGGAGTTAGCCAGACTGAAGGGGATCACAGTCATTTCTGTGGCAGGAGTTGATTTCCTTGTAACCAACTTCTCGAAGCACTTCATTATAGAGCATGTAAGTGCTACCTGACTGTAGTCATTGAGGCAGGACACTGTGCTCTTCTTGGGCACTAATTTGAGGAAGGATATTCGTGCTATTGAGGGAGTGCATTGTAGGTTTACAAGGTTAATTCCCGGGATGGCGGGACTGTCCTATGCTGAGAGAATGGAGCAGCAGGGGTTGTACACTCTGGCATTTAGAGGGATGAGAGGGTATCTCATTGAAACATATAAGATTGTTAAGGGTTTGGACACAATGCACACTAGAGGCAGGAAACATGTTCCCGATGTTGGGGGAGTCCAGAACCAAAGGCCATGGTTTAAGAATAAGGAGTAAGCCATTTAGAACGGAGACGAGGAAACACTTTTTGTCACAGAGGCTGGTGTCTGTGGAATTCTCTGCCTCAGAGGGCGGTGGAGGCAGGTTCTCTGGATACTTTCAAGAGAAAGCTAGATAGGGCTCTTAAAAATAGCGGAGTCGGGGGAAATGGGGAGAAGGCAGTAACGGGGGTACCGATTGGGGATGATCAACCATGATCACATTGAATGGCGGTGCTGGCTCGAAGGGCCAACTCCTGCACCTATTGTCTATTGAAAGAGCTCCAGAAAATCCTGCACCCACCCAAACCATTCCCCCCCCTCCCTCCGACACGGAACAATCGCCGGCCACCTTTTTTTTGTAAAAACATCCATTTCCTTCAGGGGGGTGTGGGTGTGGGTGTGTGTGTGTGTGTGTGTGTGCCGACACCAAGAGCGAGCTAACGTGTGGACAGACGGACGAAAGCAACGATCATAGAGCGGAATAGGTGACATTTCGGGTCGAGGCCCTTCTTCAGACCGACAGTCAAGGGAAAGGGAAACGGGAGATATAGGCGTATCTTCCATTCATTTGTCCTTAGTACCATATATATCTCTTGTTCCTCTTTCCCCTGACTCAGTCTGAGAAGGGTCTTGACCCGAAATGTCACCTATTCCGCTCTATGATCGTTGCGTTCGTCCGTCTGTCTGCTCGTTCACTCGCCCTTGGATTAAAGCTGCGAATTCACGCACAGGATGTGTTTGCGAGAGAGAGAGAGAGAAAGAGAGATCCCGACACTTGCACATCTCCGTTTATTCCCCCTTCACAGGAATGTTGCATTAATTTTGTAGGCCAAACACAGTTTTCTAAAAACAAAGTGTCTGAAGAAGGGTCTCGGCCCGAAACGCCGCCAATTCCTTCTCTCTGGAGATGCTGCCTGTCCCGTTGAGTTACTCCAGCATTTTGTGTCTACCTTCTTTCCAAAAACAAATCCTGGTCCCGCAATGTTTTAAAACACACACAAAAAAAGATGACGTTTGGTTGGGGGCAGATATATGCAGAGTGATATTTACACCCACACTTCAAGAAAAAATTATTATTGCAAACCAGTGGGATGGGTTTTTTTAAACAAGAGAAAATACCCCGTTAACAGGAGTGACACTCAACCTTTGCTGGGTTTGCAACTTTCCAGAGTTAGGGAGGGGGCGGAAGGAGAGAAATTATAAAAACCAGGCAACAAAAAATGTTTACAGCGAGCAAAGACAGTCAGGCAGCTTGTTGTTTACTTACACTTCATGTCATGCGAAGATGGCTGTCGATGAACACAAAAGTTTTTTTTTTGCAGCATTCGGGCCCTCCCCTCCACCCGTCCGCGGAAATGAAAGTGTTTATTTTTTTGCAATAAAAGAGGGAGGAGGGTGAAATCGCTCAGGAACTCAGCGGATCAGGCAGCATCTCTGGAGAGAAGGAATAGGTGACATTTCGGGTCGACATTTTCGATAGCTGTAACGGGTCATGGTGGCTAACGAAAAAGTCGACACGAAATATCACCTATTCCTTCTCTCCAGAGATGCTGCCTGATCCACTGCATTATTCCAATCTTTTGTGTCTGTCTTCGGTTTAAACCAGCATCTGCAGTTCCTCCCTGTACAAGGTATGTGCTGTTTTAACTGAAAGCATAACTGAAGTCGGATCGGGTCAAAGATAGGGTCGGGTTACTGAAATGGCGGAAGTTACACTACGTTGCGTACTACACGTCAGTCCATTGGATTTTGCAGGAGTGGTCTATTTTACTCCGCTCTAGGATCTTTGGTATCAACAGAAATGCGTGATATCTTTACACCGACTCATTGGATAAACTGGAACACTAGTCAAACTGCTGCCAGAGTTAGATTTCCGGTACAAACATGAGAAAGCATGCAGCAAGTACCCAGATGCCGCTGGAGATCCATGGCTGATGATCACCACTGTTACCAATTCATTTTATGGTTAATCTTGAACTTGTAATATTTGTAGAAATTGCACCTGCTTGTCAAAGTACACAAATGTAACAGCAGTGGATGTTGGAACACACAGATTGTGATGTACTGGATACACTTCAGATTTAGCAAAGGTCCACCTGGCCCAGGTTGTCTGGCGGGTGTTGCAGTGGAAGTGAGGTTCACAGTGGTGAGGTGGAGGGGGGGGGGGGGGGGGGGGGGGGATAGGAGTGTAATCTGGATGTATGGTGCAAACAACCTCACTTTAAAGCCCATTCACGGACTCAGTTTTGGATTCAATGTTCTATGTAAACAATTTATTCACCATTTATGCAAGTCTAAATCACTACAAGAAGCACAAGACAATCTGATACTGAAGGGACCACCAGTCTCAGTTGTAGGCAGCAGATAGCACCGGATTCCCCTCTCACCTGAACATCGGTGGATGTACAGTTCTCTCTCCCCGGCCACGAGCAGGTTTCTGGCTCAGGGTGGGAATGGACAGGTGGGATTCAGCAGGTATGACAGGGAAGTAAATAGAGCAGTGTTACAGTCAGTGTTCCCGGGAAGAGAAAAACATTGAATTGTTGCCTGAAAGAGTTAGCCACCACATCTGATACACTCGTGCTTTATCTTCGAAAGCTGGGAATATCTGCAGCAAATATCTGAAGCCGTGCATCTGGGATGTTCATCCTTCCAGGATCCCAGGCAATACAATGGCACTATAATGGAGATGTCTGATGATATTAGTCTGGTACATTACCTTTATTGGGGCCACTTTCATGAAGATTGCAGCTCCTGCAGTCACTTGTGCATCTAAAGGTTAGGGAGACCATGTAATAATAACAGTTAATTTCTCAGACAAATGATGTCTCATCAGTTTGCCAGCAATATGTCAAAGTCAAAGTCAAAAAGTCAAAAGAGTTTATTGTCATGTGTCCCTGACAGAACAATGAAATTCTTTATTTGCTCTGCACAACAGATCATAGTAGGCATTGACTACAAAACAGATCAGTGTGTCCGTATACCATTATATACGTAAATACACACATGAATAAAAGAATTGATAAAGTGCAAATAACCGATAAAGGAGTATTAATGTTCAGAGTTTTGACCGAACCAAGTTTAATAGCCTGATGGCTGTGGGGAAGTAGCTATTCCTGAACCTGGTCGTTGCAATCCTCAGGGTCCTGCACCTTCTACCTGAAGGTAGCAGGAAGATGAGTGTGTGGACAGGATGGTGTGGGTCTTTGATGATGCTGCCAGCCTTTTTGACTGCGATAGATCCCCTCGATGGAAGGGAGGTCAGAGCTCCCTTCCACCGATGATGGACTGGGCAGTGTTTACTACTTGTTGTAGTCTTTTCCTCTCCAGGGCGCTCAAGTTGCCGAACCAAGCCACGATGCAACCGGTCAGCAAGCTCTCTACTGTGCACCTGTAGAAGTTAGAGAAAGTCCTCCTTGACAGAACGACTCTCCGTAATCTTCTCAGGAAGTAGAGGTGCTGATGAGCTTTCTTAATAATTGCATCTGTGTTCTCGATCAGCAAATATCTTCAGAGATGTGCACGCCCAGGAATTTGAAGCTCTTGACCCTTTCAACCATAGAGCTGTTGATATAAACAGGACTGTGGGTCCCCATCCTATTCCTTCCAAAGTCCACAATCAGTTCCTTGGTTTTGCTGGTGTTGAAGGCCAGATTATTGTGCTGGCACCATATGGACAGTCACTAGATCTCTCTTTTATACTTTGACTCATCCCCATCAATGATACATTCCACAACAGTGGTGTCGTCACCGAACTTAAGATAGAGTTCGCACTATGACCGGCTATGCAGTCATGAGTATAGAGTGAGTACAGCAGGGGACTGAGCATGCAGCCTTGAGGTGCTCCCGTGCTGATTGTTATCGAGTCTGACACATTACCACCAATACGAACAGACTGTGGTCTGTGAATGAGGAAGTGGAGGATCCAATTGCAGAGGGATGCGCAGAGACCTAGTTCTGCGCGTTTGGTAACCAGCTTGGAAGGGATGATTGTGTTAAATGCCAAGCTGTAATCGATGAATAACAGCCTGACAGTTTTTGTTGTCCAAGTGAGGAGCAGCGAGATCGCATCCACCATTGATCTGTTGTGGCGGGAAGCGAACTGCAGTGGGTCCAGGTTTTTGTCGAGGTAGGAGTTGATGTGTGCCATGATCAACATCTCAAAGCATTTCATCACCACAGGCGTTAGTGCCACAGGTCGATAGTCATTGAGGCACGTCACCTTGCTCTTCTTGGGCACCGGCATTATTGATACCCTTTTGAAGCAGACCTCAGAAATGACAGGTTGAAAATGTCCGTAAAAACTCCAGCCAGTTGGTCCGCACAGGTTTTTAAAACACGACCATGTATACCATCAGGTCCAGGCGCTTTTCGGGGGTTCACCCCTCTGAAGGATTTCCTGACGTCGGCCTCTGTGACTGACTGAAGTACCATCACAGCGAATGGGGGCTCGGAACATTGCACCAAATTGCACCGAACGTGAGTAAATTTGAATGTAAATGTCATCCAACAGTGAATAGATGAGTTGAGGTCATTGCAGCAGAATATTCTTCCCCTTTCTTTGCTTCACAATACGTCTTCCCCCACACACTCAACGTGATAGTTTGTCCTCTCTTATTCACTCCTTGTAATCTCCATTACTTACTCAAAGCCTCAAATCGAAGCTAAATCCTGCTTTGATATTATTTCCAAATGTGTCTACTTTCTCCGATTCTTAGCACCTACTGTATCTCTAACACAGAACTACGATCTAACATCCCACAAAATGGTGATACTATTCAACTCAAAATTATCTAAAAGGACGGCAGAATAATTGCAATCCACACGAAAGCACAACCCGCCTTTTGTCCCATGCAGCAGCTTCGGTATTCTACAAAGTAAATTTTGTTATGCTTAATATAGAAAACCAAAGATTAATGTGAGCCCCTTGCAGACTAGACAGGAGAATTCATACTGAGGAATGAGAAGATGGCAGAGAAATTAACCAAATATCCTGCCTGTTTTCATGGAGGAAATCAGAGATATAAATAATGCCAAACAACAGATGTAGAGTGAATGAGGAGCTGAAAGAAAATAGGTTTACTAATAAAAAGCATTCAAGCAACTAATGGGACTGAAAACAAAGAAATCCCCAGGAGTTAATAAATCCCAGCACCTGTCAACCTGTATCCCAGGATGCTGACGGAGATGGCTATGGAGATAGTGAATACAATTTCCAAACTTCCATACGGGAACAATCCCCATTGATTGGAAGATAGCAAACATAACCATGCTGGAACCTTGAGCATAAAATGCAAACTGCTGAAGGAACTCATCGTGTGCCTGGTATTGTGGGTACAATATAGGTGATGACTGAACAGTTGTTAAGCAGTAGAAAACATAGAGTAGAAATAAAGTCATTTTTGTGTTGTAAATCCATGAGTAACGCAGTGCGACAGAGGATGGTACTGGGACCCCAGCTGCACCCAATCTGTATCAATAATTTGGATGAGGGGACCTAGTGACATATCTCCAGGCTGTTGATGAAACTAAGCTGGGTGGCAGTGTGGCTGTGAGGAGAATGCAAAGGCTTCATGAGCGTAAAGATAAACCACGTGATTGGGCTAGGACATGGACGTCAGTCCTTGGAGTGGAAACATTTTCTGTGGTCCACTTTGGTGGTAGAAGAAAGGCAGAGTTTTTGTTTAAAGAGAGATTGAAAACGATTACAGAGGGACCTGGGTTCCATTTTATACAGATCACAGGTAATCAATTAGGGAGACAAATGGCCCATTGTCAAGAGGATTTAACCGCAACAGTAAAGACAGTCCATTGCAATTTCAACAGGTCTGGTCTTCCTACCAATGGAATGATTGATGTGCAATAGTGGGATGCAATGAAGATTGACTTGGCTGATTCCTGGGAAGGATGGTGTTGACCTGTGAGGAGAAATTAAATGAAGGTGAGAAGAAATGTTTTCAATTGATGATTGTGCATATTTGGACTTTGCTACCTAACAAGACTGTGGATGCTCAGCTACAGAATGTATTCAAGACAGAGATCATTACAAGAATGATCCCAGGAATGAGTAGGTTAACCTATGATGAGCGTTTGTCAGCACTGGGCCTGTACTCGCTGGAGTTTAGAAGAATGACACATTGAAACACACAGAATAGTGAAAGGCTTGGATTGAGTGGGTGTGGAGAGGATGTTTCCATTAGCGGGAGAGTCTAGGACTAGAGGTCATAGCCTCAGAATTAAAGGATGTTCTTTTAGGAAGGAAATGAGGAGAAACGTCTTTAGTCAGAGGGTGGCGAATCTGTGGAATTCTTTGCCACAGAAGGCTGTGGAGGCCGTCAATGGATATTTTTAAGGGAAAGATAGAGAGATTCTTGATTATTATCTTGTCAGAGGTTATGGGGAGAAGGCAGGAGAATGGGGTTAGGAGGGAGAAATAGATCAGCCATGATTGAATGGCAGAGTAGACTTTATGGGCCAAATGGCCTAATTCTACTCCTATCACTTATGACCTTATGACCTTATGATCAATAGATGTTTGTATCTTGAGGGAACCACATACAGTATCTGTAATGAGCACAGGAAAATTGGGGTTGGATTAAAAATAAACTGTGATTTTATTAAATTGCAAAGTAGCAAGACTAGTTGAATGGTCCACTTTTTGTACTCCTTATGTTCCTCTGTAGCTTGTAGTTGGAAGGTCGGCCTCTCTCACTTGCCCAGTAAATGTGTGCAGATGCCCTGCATGAAGCTTTACACGATGACCAACCCAGTGGAACTCAGAAGTGTCATCAAACCAAATCTTGTTAGATCAAAGACATTCTCAGCATCCTCCAACCTTCACCATCCTTCAGTGCACTTGGCAAATATCAGACACATATTTACAGAAGACTTATCTTTGTTATTGTCATCTCTTTTCACCCCTGATGGGCTTTGATGTCAACTAAACAGTATTGTTTATGTTCTAACCTGGTGAATAGACTATGTGACTATGTGACTATGTGAGTGCAAATGTGAATCTGCACGTAGAGTGGTGTGGTGTGGGTCTGGTCACTGGGCAGGTAATTGAGGTTAAGGGGGTGTGATTGGGCAAGTGATGGTCAGGGTCAGAATTGGGAGGGGAGCCCTGAGGGAGAGCTAGAGGGACAGGTACGTTTTTAATATCAGAGGTATCTTGTGTATAGGAAAGAATTTCAGTTGCTGGAGTCGACACTTCAGTGGATTCAGTAGACAGAAAATGCTGGAGTAAATCAGCGGGGCAGGCAGCATCTCTGGAGAGAAGGAATGGTTGGCTTTTCGGGTCGAGGCCCTTCTTCAGACAGTCTGTCTATCTTCGGTATCTTGTGCATCCAGTTCTCACAATTGAGAATCTCCAGGCAGGTTCTCCTTCCATGCACTGAACCAGGTCTCGCGTGTGCCTGGAGCGCAGCTTCTGTTTGACCGGCACACTGCATGTAACAAAGTGAGTCTGGATGGGTGTTGTGTACACCATTGAATGACACTGCACATATCCAAATGTTTCTGTGCATTAGCATTTCATGTGCCTGAAAGACCTCAAGGCAAATAGTGGTCCAAGATTAAAATGGCAGGTCCCACGTTGTGTTCATCTAGTAAATTTTGCTGTGACATATTATTCTGCAGCACACATACTGTAGATGTTACAAGCCCAATTTACAGGCAACATGGAAGTACAGCACACAGTTAATATTTTCCATTTCCCACGCCAACAATTATAATGACTACTGTACCTAAAATTACATATTTAATGTAATTTTGTGTTGCATTTAGTTTCCTCTGTGCTGTGGCGCATAGCTGCTGCAAATAGATGGAGAACCCCCTATTCTTAATATCTAGAATCCTGAGAAGCAGCAGGAAAATAGGTTTCACTACATCCATAAACATTCAAATTGATTCCTTTGAGATTAAAGGATAATGGATGCCATTATCCCTGTCCATTATCCTCTGAATGGCACCTTAGCTCTCGGGACCTCTTTCCAGAAATAAAAACAGTATTACTGCCAGAGAGACTACTCCAAATAGATTATTAGCATTGAATGCAAGTGGTAAAGCCATGCGAGCTATTTCTTCAGCTCCTGATGTGGTTTTAAATGAAACTCGTTCCTTTATACCGAGGGTTTCAAATAGCATTTTGACGCTTCTAGAAATGAATGGAGTGAGTTATAGGCCGTGGGGAATGCTCACTGACCCTACAGTGCCATTTCCTCTCTGCCTTTCTAGTCTGAAGAGCTATCTCGTCTCCTTGCTGTTGCATCTAGGAGTACAATGATGTCAGTTAATACGAAAAAAAGAGGCAGATTAGCATTAACTGCTTGAATATGAAATCACTTCACACCCGATCCTCTTCATAGCTTGTCTACTGAATATATAATGCATCACTCCATGAGTCTTTCTGCCGTATTCCGAATCCACATTGTTGTGTGTTGAGATAGCTGTGTGATATCCCAGGCCAGGACAAAGCAGACAATTCCTCTTATTTAAAAAACATATTATTTTAATAATTGCAAATTATGGCTACATTATGAAAATAAGTCTTGACTAAAAATTCTGTAAATAGCCATCTGTTCAAATATTCTGGTGTCACGAAATAAAAGTTTGAGGGAAGACTGCCAAGGGCAATGGATGTAATAAATCCCACAGCCAGGCTTCGCATGCCATCTCTGAATAAATTGTCTGACGATCTTTGGCCCTATTCTCATTAAGTGTTTTGGAGAAACCTAATGTATCTCCATGGACTCATCCCAGGGCTTTGCAGTGCATTGATTTCATGTCATAACATGGTGATGAAGACATCCTATGCGTGAGTGGCTTCAGCAGATAACGGTCAGAACTCATGCAATGGCTCCATTCACGAGGAGGAGAATGTATTTATCACTTCACAATCAAATCAATTCTCGATGCTCAATTTCCATGTCACTAGAAGAATGGGGCAGGTAAGTTATCAATTGTTGAATGCCAAAGTAAAATACAGTTTGATTGCAATTCTCTATATTTTACAGAAAGGAAAAAGGGAAATATTTCTCATCTACTGACTGAATATAGAACATAGAACATAGTACAGTACAGTACAAAAAATGGGCCCTTTGGTCCATAATGTTTGTGCCAAACAAGTTGGCAAGTTAAACTGATCTCATCAGCCTGTACATGATCCAAATCATTCTATTTCACACAGAGAGTGGTGGATCTCTGGAACTCTCTGCCACAGAGGGTAGTTGAGGCCAGTTCATTGGCTATATTTAAGAGGGAGTTAGATGTGGCCCTTGTGGCTAAGGGGATCAGAGGGTATGGAGAGAAGGCAGGTACGGGATACTGAGTTGGATGATCAGCCATGATCATATTGAATGGCGTTGCAGGCTCGAGGGGCCGAATGGCCTACTCCTGCACCTAATTTCTATGTTTCTATGTTTCTATTTCCTGCACTTCCATGTGTCTATCTGAAAGCCTCTTAAACGGTACTATCATATCTGCTTCACCCCCCCCCCCCCCCCCCCCCTCACTTTCCCCACTGGCGATGCATTCTAGGTCCCCACTATTCCGTGTAAAAAAACTTGCCCCTCGCATCTCCCTTCCCCCCTCTCACTTTGTGGGACATTTCCGCCCTGAGAAAAAGGATCTGACTGCCCACCCATAATTTTATATACTTCTATTAAGTTTCCCTTCAACCTCTGAGGTTCCAGACCAAACAATCAAAATCTCAACGTCTCCATGCAGCTGGATCCCTCTAATCCAGGCAACATAGTGGTAAACCTCCTCTGCACCCTCTCCAAAGTCTCCACACCCTTCCTATAATGGGGTGACCAGACTGCACACAACATACCAAAATTGGCTTAACCAGAATACTATAGAGCTGCATAATATGACAAGAAAGAGTATAAAACGCAAGGGAAGCTTTTAAATTGATCCTTTCAATCATATCTTAAAAAGTGGAGCCACTGTACAGGTAAAGTCTGAAACGCCTTCCTGGAAATTTAGAAGATGTGTAAAGATGTGACACAAGAGGACATCAAACTCACGCGGTCTGCAGGTTAAGCTTAAGAAGCACAGACACCTATTTAAAAATCTAATCATACTGTGCTCTCAGAGTTGGAGATACAGGGCCTCCCAATGTTGAGAAAGAATGTTAATTTTACTTCGGAGTCACATAAGTGACTACGTGAAGAAGCCCCGCCAGGCGCATGCGCGCCATTACGTCCGACGGGCTGGAGAGCTCAGCTCCGGGAAGTAGCCAGTTTTATTGGTAAATTGGTGGCAGCTTTCCCTGCAGTGCAGTTTGTACAACTGCACTATCAAAGTCTACAACGAGCTAGAGAACCAGCACTTAAAGAACATGCAGGTCATTTTGATAGACCTATGCAGTTACCAACCAGAGCCATAGCTCAATTACAATGGTGGATTATCAATATTGTATAAACTACCAAAAACATTTTTGTTCAGCAACCTTCAGTGCTTTTACAGACAGATGTGAGTGCTGCCGGATGGGGAGCTATGGACAGCGAGTCTAGCTGTGGTGGTAGATAGAGTGTGCAAGAGGATTTAATCCTGCACAGGCATGGTATAAATTACTTAGAATTGCAGGGCGTATTCTATGGATTAAAAGCTTATTGTTCAACAATGAATAATTTACATGTTCAACTCCAGATTGATAATACCACGGCTGTGCCATATATCAATCACATGGGAGGAATAAGGTCAGTATCATGTGATAATCTGGCTAACCTCGTGTGGCACTGGTGTGTTTCCAGAAACATCTGGGTCTCAGCTATCTACCTACCAGGTAGAGATAATGTGGTGGCAGACAACAGGTCATGAAAATTTAATGACAACATAAGAATGGATGTTAAATCCTGATGTTTTTAAAAGGATTGTCAGCTGCTATGGTTTGCCAGATAGTGATCTGTTGCATCCAGGCTCAATCACCAGTTGCCTAAATATATTTCATGGGAACCAGATCCAGGAGCAGTAGCGGTGGATGCATTCTCGCTACATTGGGGACATACATTCTTTTATGTTTCCCCATTCTGCCTGATTATGCAATGTCTCACCAAATTAGAGCAGGACTCCGCCTTAGGCATTTTGGTGGTTCCGGACTGGCCTACACAGCCATGGTACCCATTGGTGCTCAGAATGATGACTCAGCCATTCATGACTGTCCCCAACTGCAGTAATTGTTGGTGCATCCAGTACCAGGAGAAAGTCATCCGTTACATGATCATATTAATTTGTTAATCTGCAGGTTCTGACCAGACCAGTGGAAGGCCTTGGACTGGCAAATAGGACCATGGATGTGATGACTGCAGCTTGGACTGATAGCACTAAGAGACAATATGTGTCTCATATTAAGAAATGGGAGATGTTGTTTACAGTCAGATATATCTTATCATACTGCAAGCATATCGGATGTATTGGAGTTCCTTGCTACACTGCATTTTGATGAACACTTGAGTTATAGTGTCATTAATAGTGCTCGGAGTGCTTTGTCCTCCTATTTAGGGCAGTTTCAGAACAACAACCTATCGGGTCATCCATTAGTGCCCCGATTCGTGAGAGGAATCTTTAACAAAAATCCTCCTAAACATAGATATACAGAAATCTGGGATGTCAGTATAGTTCTCACACTGCTTCGGCAATGGGCTCCAATTACGTCATTGTCTTTTCAGAAGTTAACACGGAAAGTGGTTAAGCTCATGGCACTAGTATCAGCGCAACGAGTGTAAACATTGCAAAAGTTACGACTAGATAGCATGTGTTCTTCTGCAGATAACATTACATTTTATGTGTATGATTTAATCAAACAAAGCAGATCAGGAATGGCCGGAACCAAAGTAAGTTTTAAAGCATACCCTGTTGACCAAATGTTATGAGTAGTTAAGCACCTGAGTCAATATATCGAGGTAACTAAGAGTCTCAGAGGCTCTGAGACAGCAATGCTCATCAGTCACAAAAAAACTCATAATAGGTGTCAGTATTAACTATTTCTTGATGGTAAAACAGGTTTTGGATTCTGCTGGAGTAGACATGTGTTTAAATCTCACTCCACCAGGGCGGCATCAACATCCACAGTGAGGCCGCAGGATGGTCTAAGGAATCAACTTTTCTAAAATTATGATAAATCTGTCCTGACAGTGCCAGGGTTTGGCCATGCTGTTTTGGGTTCCGTTTGATTTGATTTGATTTATCTTTATAAATTTCATTTGTAATTTCCCCTGGGATAGAGGGTGTATTACTGTATTGTTATTTAAAAAATGATTATTGGATAATTCGAAGCAATGTTCAATACATTATTTATTCACTACTGTGACAACTGAAGCAGTGTGTCATATGGAATGGATCTACGGCATGAAATCACAGAGCTTTGAAATCTTCACGTAGCCACTCACGTGGCTCCGAAGTAAAATAGTAAGATTAAATGAGAACTTACCAGTTTGAAGTTTGATCTTTATTTTATGAGGAGTTACGATGATGGATTACGTGCCCTCCGCTCCCAGCCCTCATAATCGCAAAGATCATCTGGTAGTTCTAGTCTTCTGAGTCTTACTATATCACTTCGGCTATAGTTTCTGTGTTTTCACGCCGCTGCTTTGAAGTATGACGCGCATGCGCCTGACAGGGCTTCTTCACGTAATCCCTCATTCACGTAATCCCCCAAACTGGTAAATTCTCATTTAATCTTATTATTACGTTTCATAGGCTGAAATTAAACCAAGCATCCAATTAACGATGAATTCTACAAGCTGCTCAAGGAGTCGCAATAAATATGGGCCACCACCAACAAACAACACGAGAAAAGTGTGCAATTACCCTACCCCAGACACTGTGTGAAGTAATGGTGTAAACCCTCCCCACCCCAGACTCTGTGTGCTGTAACCCCACACTCTCCCCACCCCAGACACTGCATACAGTAACCCTGCACTATCCTCTCCACTAGACACTGGTGCAGTAACGTCACACCGTTTCCACCCCAGACACTGTGTTGATAACCCCACGCCGTCATCACTCCAGACACTGTGTGTCTAACCCTGCACTGTCCCCACCATGTGCAATAATCACTGCCCTCCACTCCACTGCGTGCAATAGTCATTGCTGTGATGGAACAGTTATACTTCCCTACCATCTATAAAGCCAGCTCTTCGACCCAGGTGAGTACCACATCAGGGCATGGGAGGTTTAGTAATTAGGCTGCTATATGGATGTGGCAAGTTTTGTAACCACCCTAATGAATTGTTAAGCCGTGATTACCTGCTGTCAATTAAAATCTCAGTGAATCTATAAAAATACTTAAATATCCATTGAAAGTATTTGTACATGTTTTAGAGAATAATGGTTTCCATTGACATTGCACTTTAGTTTCTTTACTTGGTGGGTTTTGTATATAGCAATAAATATCTCCGCACTCCCTTCAAACTGAGTTTTGTAATTTATTGTTTTCATCATGCAAATTGTCAAAAATTAGTATACACGCCATTATCCATCCACTTCTTTAAATAATTGCAGCATTACATTACTGTTGATTAACTGCTATTTAGCTTGTCATCTATCGCTTCTGCAGCAGCAGCTTCTGAGATGTTGCTACCCTGGCCTCTGGCACGTTTCCCTTAAAAATTATGCAAATTATGCACATTTGATATCTTATTTATAGAGTTCGGTTAGCCAATCAATACAGCAGATGAAAAACTGTGTGAACTCGGGGAAACATAATGAGGAACATTACACGGAATTCAAATTTGCATTAACTATTGACCTGACAGCACATGGCGCCATGTTAACTCTTCCATCAGGCTGTTGGATAGTGCTGCAACTTGTCTCTTAAAACTCGCATCAGATGGCAAAGACATAAAAGTTTTGCATAAATTGTTTTCAAAGATCTGGAATGGCTGCCCGGCACGTCATGCATCATTAACTGTATCACTTCCACTGCCTGGTGAGGAGCTGGAAGGAATCGATCTTTATTAACACAGTGCAAGAGGTATATCACATTATCCCGCATTGCATGCAGTAAAGTATTCAAAGGAATTTATCCATCATTACTGCATTTCAGTTGAAGAGTTCAGACTCATTTAGTAATTCTATATAGCATTTCACAGTTATTAAAATTAATTCAGACTTACATATCAAGGGTCGCTGTGAGGTTACTGCTAAGACAATACAGGGACATGGAAAGATAGCAATAGGGCTTGCTGCAAAATGTTTTATAATTTTTCCTTATTCTATTTTCTATATTTCTGCAGATTAATTTAATATATATCAAAATGCATAATTAACATACAATGCATGTTTTAGTGACAATGAAGTTTGAATACTTACACTGTTTGGACTTTTGCTTGGATGATAACTAGAAATTGTTAGTTTAGTTTGGAGATATACAGAGGCCAATTAACCTACAAACATGCAAGTCTTTGGAATGCGGGAGGAAACCGGAGCACCCAGAGAAACCCCATGTGGTTACAGGGAGAACATACAAACTCCACACAGGCAGGACCAGTAATCAGGATCAAACCCAGGTCTCTGGCGCTGTAAGGTAGCAACTCTACTGCTGCACCATTTAGTCTAGTTGAGGAAGCGAGTGAAGGGGCTGGAAAAGGATTAAAAAATGTAAAAGTTGTAAAAGTTAAAATAAATAGCTGCATTTGGGAGCTAAGTTCAGCTTAATTCAATTGAACCTGTCAAGAGACAAATTTTCCTGAGTTTAACAATTTTTTAAACCCCAAAATATGCAACCGCTTATATGCATGCACAGATACTGCAGTTCACAATTAACTACATCCAGCCAATTATCACTGCTCACCCCCTCCTCTTAGACATCACTCACCACCTCCTGTTACTGTTCAGCCAAAACTGACCAGGGAAACAATGTGCCTTCAAATCCATGATGTTAAACTTCCACAAACAATTCTTATCGTATCCTGATCATTGCTTTAGTTGACTCTTCAAAAAGTAGTTAAATTTGTCAGGCATGGCTTATCCTTTGCTATTGCATGTCATCAAGCTTTCCCATCCACTGGAAATTCCCATGGCAATCCATCATTCCAAATCTCAGTTCAGTTTTGTTTATTGTCACATATACTGAGGTACAATGAAAAGCTTTTGTTGCGTGCTAACCAGTCGGCAGAAAGACAATACATGATCACAATCGATCCATTTACAGTGTATACATGATGAGGGGATAACGTTTACCGCAAGGTAAAGCCAGCAAAGTCCGATACTTCATCGGGTGTCGCCGCGAGTGGCAGCCTCGCCTGTAGCGTGTTTGTCCTTTCTACTTTTTTTGTTCTTTAGTATGTCTAAATGTATGTTTTAGTGTGGAGGGTGTTGGTGGGGAAAAAGGGGGAAACCGTTTTCAGTCACTTACCTCGATGGAGATGCGACTTCTCTCTTTATTTTATCATCACCCCCCCCTCGTGGCCTAACAACTGGCTTGGTGCGGCCTTTCTCGGGGACCGGCCCAGAGCTTCAGCAGCAGGCACAGTGGGACTTTAATCTCGTGGAGCGGGACGATCCCTTGCCAGGGATCGCCAGAAGAAGTGCTCCGACCGTTGGCCTGCGGACTATAACATCGTGAATCCGTGGTCTCTGGTAAGAAAGTGGCCGATTCGGGAACTCCAAGCCACAGAGTGTTTGTTCCGCTCCGTCCCGATGTCGGAGTTTCGATCATCCCAACGAGAAGGCTTGAACATCAGGCCGTCCATAGCGGCGATTACAGAGGGTTCATGGCCCCGGCCACTGTGAACAAAGGAGGAAGAGTGACTGAACGTTATTGCCTTACATCACAGTGAAGAATGTTGATTCCACTGTAGTGGATGTTTATGTTAAATTCTATTATGTATTGTTTTCCTTTTGATTGGATGGTTGCATGGCAACTTAAATATAACTGTACCTCAATTGGTGCATATGACAATTAAATGTGAACTTGAACTTGGATGATCCAAGGGTCACCAACGAGGTAGATGGTATTTCAGCACTGCTCTCTGGTTGTGGTAGAATGATTCAGTTGCCTGATAACTGGCCATTCTTGCAACCTCTCAACAACAAGTGCTTTTATGTAACCAACAACATGCAAAATGTTCTAAGCTTAATGTTTGGATGGTTGTAGTGTGAACATGTGCAGTGTTCTCACATACTTGCTGAAAGTCTGAGATGAGAGGAATAGATCGGATAGATGCACAGTCTCTTGCCCAGAGTAGGGAAATCGAGGACCAGAGGACATAGGTTCAAGGTGAAGGGGAAAAGATTTAATAGGAATCTGAGGGGCAACCTTGTCACACAAAGGGTGGTGGTTGTATGGAAAAAGCTTCCAAATGTGGTAGTTGAGGCAGGGACTATCCCAACATTAAAGAAACAGTTAGACAGGTACATGGATAGGACAGGTTTGGGGGAATATGGACCAAGCACAGTCAGGTGGGACTAGTGCAGCTGGGACATTTGGCCAGAGGCTAAGTTGGGCTGAAGGGCCTGTTTCCACACTATGAAGAGCATTTGGTGCCAAGGTTTCTCGCTCCTTCTTGCATTCTTTATTTTCTTTATTTCTGTTTAAACTTGTTGAGTCTCTGTATTTGACTTACCATTAGTTTCCTTGTGATATATTTTGCAAATACAAATTCCAAGGAATTATTTCATGTATTTCCTTATTTTTGTATCAGATATTGAGAGATCTACATTGATCATGATCACCCACTTTTTCCTCGTATAATAGATATTTTTTTGTTGGTATCTCTTGCAAGTTTCTTTTCATACTTTTGACCTTTTGAGTTCTATGGCAACATTCTTACAGAAGAAAATACCAAACGTTAAATTAACAAATGACTTATTGCTTCATGAATTGTTTTGACTTTGCATACAAACATAAACCAGCATCAATGGAAAAAAAAGGCTCGGAGAGCTCACGATATCTTTAGTAAGCACCAGGATAATTAATGCATTTAGTTTCACATAAAGTAGCAATTGGCTGATATGATCTCTTTCTCTTTGAAGATGCTTGAAAGGTTGTCATGCTATAATCAAAAAACAGAGATAGGCAAAGCAGTGAACTGTGGTACAGATAAACTTTTACAGGAATGAAGAACACATTCTAAATGCCAACCTCCAAAGCCCATCAAGTGAAGCTTTTAAATGAATGGAGCGGTAAATTGACTATTTAATGCCAGGATAAAACATAAGATGTATCAACCTCTGCTCTCCTTATTTCAAGCATGAATGTTGTGGTGAACATCTCCTCACCATTTGTGGTTGGAATGCTCCATGTGGAGTATCTGATATGATATTGACATCAGAGCAAAGTGATTCAGATTCTGATTAGCTTGTTGTCATGGACACAAGGGTACAAAGACATTCCTTGTTCACCTGAAGCTCACAGTGTACATGGTAATGATGAATACAACAATAATACAACAACAGTCTAAAACAACAGAATGGTACATGGATTGCAGTGTAATCTGACAAGGAGTCACAAAGTCAGACTGCACGGAAAACGGGCCCTACTTAGCCGTGCCAACCAAGTTGCCCCATCTCGCTAGTTCCACATGCCCTTGTCCCTCTAATCCTTTCCTATCCATGTACCTGTTCAAATGCCTTTTAAATGTTGTTGTAGTTTCTGCCTCAACTACCTCCTCTGGCAGTTCGATGGAGGTACCCACCACCCTCTGTGTGAATAAGTTGTCCTTTGTCTCCTATTAAATCTTTCTTCTCTGGTTCTTGATAACCCACACTCGGTGCATTCAGCCTATCTAATCCCCTCATGATTTTCTACACCTCTATATGATCACCCTGTTGAGATGCACCCATGTTGAGGGTGAGGGTGAGGGTGGAGGAAAAGTTATGACCAATTCTAATCAAGAGGATGTCCATAAGCCAATTAAAAATGGAAGTCACACTGCCAAGGTCCAGAAGTTCAGAGATAAACTCAATTAATTTTTCATTGTGTTTTTCCCTGGAGCTCCTAGGAGAAACAACTGGGCTAGAAATTCCAAATGTGCCTTAAACTGGCGCTGTGTCATTTCCGGGCCTTGGAGGGTGGGGCTGAACTAATGCGCAAGGAGTCTACCACAAGCAGCATGATCTCTGGAACTTCTGTGCAGAAACAAAAAATACCACATGTAATTTCAGGAAGTATCTCCCACCAAGGCAGAAACATTTAAAGTAGCAGCTCACATAGGCCTTGGCTACACATGGTGGGCTTGGATTAGATGCCTATCACTGAGCATGCAAAGCAGTCCTGGGCGCAAGCATCAAATGTGTGATGAGATGGCAAAGGTGGGAAACTGAGCCTGGGGTTGGAATGATTGCTCTTCTGTTCACACCAAGAAAATTAGAGAGCCTTAACCCCAATATGTGGAGACAGCTGGCTAATTGGAGAGGAATCCAAAGTTGGCCTCCATGGCAGGTTCATCAATATCGTCTGAGGCAAGGACTGTGCTGGAATTTACCATTCATCTTAAAATGAAGGAAGGATGGAAACAAACGTTGTTTCTTTAACATAATCTCACACTTCATTGCTATAGCAGCAAATCAAACAGGCTCTGCATGCTGATCGATATCAGTGCCCTCAACATGTAGGAACGTCACCTGCATGCAAGCTATCCACTGAATGTTATGTGTGTCCTGTCAGCACTAGGAAGTGCTAATCATCCTGTAATTAATTTTGCAATTACACTCAAGACTGCAACAGATTAAAACTAGGGAGTTGTGTAATTGAATTTCTTGGCCCCAGTCTCATGTTCTTATCTCAATCAACATTACCTCCACTGAAGCTTCCAATCACAACTAATTCTGGGTTAACTTCTGCCAATCTTCCATGCCAATACTCAACAACCTTATGAATTGAACAGAATTGAATATAACCACCATTGACAACTTCAGTTCAACATTTTCCATCAATTCCAGTTGACTGGGGGCAGTTGGTCTCACGGTTTCAGGGACCAGGTTGCATAGTTTGTTATTGTATTGTCTTCTTTGCACACAAAATACAATCTGTTCTCATAACTTGAATTTAAGGTAAGTCATAGAGATAATTTGTAACTAATTTTATTTCAAAGCATTTGATTGCTCGGGAGTAATACGTATAGTAGGCCCCCTTCAGTCATGACTGACCATGGGTGATGCATCCTGGTCGGATGCAAGCTTGGGCGATGTCATATAGAGGACATCTGTTGCCCATGCAGCACGTTCCCCCTCTCCACGTCGATCCAAAGGAACAGCAGGGCTGTAACAGTTTGGCACCAGTGCCATCGCAGGAGCTTCCAGAGCGAGGTTGTTAGGGGCTCCGACTCCGGATTTTCTTGAGATTTGCTCCTGGAGCCTTTTCCATAGCTGGAAATGGCCACAAGGCAGTGGAGGTTTTAAATCAGAGTTTTCCCTCTCCTAGATGGACTGCCTTCCCAGGCTGATGAGCCCCTATACTGCTACGTATACCTGGCAGTAATATTATTCACCTTCTCATCCAACACTCAAATTCAGCAGATTATTTAGGTTTAAGTTTATTATTCTCACATGCACAGAAGTACAGTAAAATGCTTTGTTCTGCATGCTATCTAAACAAATCTGAAGTATTACACATAGATACAATCATGCTATCCAAACATATCAGATATACCAAACATAGATACAGTCAGTTGCAACTCAAGTACAATACATGGAGCGAATGGAAAGATATAGAGCGCAGCATATAGTTCTCAGCTTTATAGTTTTTTGTGGTGCAACAGCTCCACAGACAAAGTCCAATGTCCTCAATGGGCTAGAGGTGAATCAAAGAGGTATCCTAGCTCAGGGAAGGACCGTTCAGAAGCCTGAAAACAGAAGGGAAGAAGCTGTTCCTGAGTGGTGTTGCACACTTTCAAGCTTCTGTGCCTTCTGCCGGATGGGAGCAGGAAGAAGAATCACTGACCTGGGTGGGACAAGTCTTGGATTATGTTGGTTGCTTTTCCATGATGGAGTCAATGGTGGGAAGTCTGGTCTGTGTGATAGACTGGGCTACATTTACAATTGTCTGCAATTTATTGCTGTCTTGGGCAGAGCTGTTCCTAAAACAAACTCAAAGGTATGGTTTCTGTGGGAGTTTGTAAAAGTCACTGGAGGCATGCCGTATTTTCCCAGTCTCATCAGGAAGTTCAGATTTGCTTTTTTGGCCGTCACATCCATGTGGTTGGTCCATCACTGGAATTATTACCGCCATGGAATTTGAAGCTGTCAACTATTTCCACTTATGCACCATTGATGCTGATTGGGCATCCCCACCCCACCCTGCTTCCTGAAGTTGTTATTTTGCTCCTTCGTCTTACTGACATTAAGGAAGAGGTTAATTGGCTTGACACATCATCAGGGGTTTAACACAGGTTATATCTGATTTATGTGCCATGCCAGAGGTTTCCTAAACTGTGATCCTTACCTACAGAACCTTTGTGTGACTGCACTTTGGCTTTGGCTCATCCCTGACATGTAGTCCTAAACTTTGGCTGCACTTGGTTGGGGACAACACCTTGCTGAAACACCAAGCATACAACCGGCATTGTGCTCTTCATTATAACTTGCGGGCAGCAGTCAATGCTTGTTGTAATGTGTGACCATGGGAACATCCACAACAGCACTCTGTCCCGGATTGTGCAGCATTTCCCGACAAATATCACTGCATCTCCTCACAGATCTTCCTGGCAAAGGTGCCTTCTATAAGGGGATAGAAACATAGAAACATAGAAAATAGGTGCAGGAATAGGCCATTCGACCCTTCGAGCCTGCACCACCATTCAATATGATCATGGCTGATCATCCAACTCAGTATCCTGCACCTGCCTTCTCTCCATACCCCTGATCCCTTTAGCCACAAGGGCCACATCTAGCTCCCTCTTAAATATAGCCAATGAACTGGCCTCAACTACCTTCTGTGGCAGAGAATTCCAGAGACTCAACACTCTCTGTGTGAAAAATGTTTTCCTCATCTCGGTCCTAAAGGAATTCCCCCTTATCCTTAGACTGTGACCCCTTGTTCTGGACCTCCCCAATATTGGGAACAATCTTCCTACATCTAGCCTATCCAACCCCTTAAGAATTGTGTAAGTTGTATAAAATCCACCCTCAGTCTTCTAAATTCTAGCGAGTAATATCCAAGCCTATCCAGTCTTTCCTCATATGAAAGTCCTGATATCCCAGGAATCAGTTTGGTGAACCTTCTCTGTACCCCCTATATGGTAAGAATGTATTTTCTCAGATTTGGAGACCAAAACTGTACCCAATACTCCAGGTGTGGTCTCACCAAAACCCTGTACAACTGCAGTAGGACCTCCCTGCTCCTATACTCAAAATCCTTCCGCTATGAATGCTAACATACCATTTGCTTTCTTCACTGCCTGCTGCACCTGCATGCATACTTTCAATGATTGGTGTACCATGACACCCAGGTCTCGTTGCACCTCCCCTGTCCTAATTTACCACCATTAAGATAATAGTCTACCCTCCTGCTTTTGCCACCAAAGTGGATGAACTCACATTTATCCACATTATACTGCATCTGCCATGCATTTGCCCACTCACCCAACCTATCCAAGTCACCTTGCAGCCTCCTAGCATCCTCCTCACAGCTAACACTACCCCCCAGCTTAGTGTCATCCGCAAACTTGGAGATGTTGCATCCAATTCCCTCGTCCAAATCATTAATATATATTGTAAATAGCTGGGCCCCAGCACTGAGCCTTGCGTAAATACCTGGGGTCCCAGGATGAGCAACAGTAATTTACAGTGTGTCCATAACAAGAGTAGAAAAAAGCTTCACAAAAAAGATCTATTGGTCGGGTCATTCTCACCACCAATGAAGCAGTTTTTGTCAGTTGTAATCTCATATTCACAGAGAAAACATTTAGTAACACGTCATCTACAATCCCATGATAAGAGATCTGCATAACTGTCACACTGCCATGTTAAAATTATTTGCAGTCCTCCAAGAGAACATTTATATGCATGATACTACAATAATTAACGGTTGCTTTCAATGTACAATATAATAATATCATGTATTGTATTACTTGATGTTTTAGGTGGTAATTAAGTGATGTGATTTCTATTCAAGCTATTTTAGTTATATTTATGGAGAGTAGATCATAATTTAAATTTAAATCACATAAATGCAACCTGCAAGTCCCAATGAATTGCGTGCCTCTTCACAAGTATTTCCATAGCAACCACAGATGAATGAGCGCTGGTACATGGGCAGCCAATATTTGAGAAAATAATTAATATTTGACTTTCTTCCGAATTTTGGGATCAGTATGTCCTTTAAAAACATAACAAAACAGGTTAACCTAGCAGTTTTGTAAACACACAAATATGTACAGATGGAAATACTTTCACCAGAAGAACCGAAAAGTTGAAGAAGCTGCTCCATATCTTCTCACAAGTCGTTACAGTGGTGAAGAGGGTATATGGTACGCTTGCCATCAAAAGTCAGGATCGCATCCTCCAAAATTCTATAATGCACATAATGAACAGTTTGGAAGATACCAAACATAACCATACTGGAACCTTGAACAAAAGTAGACAGTCAGAACCTTTTTCTCTGCATGGTGGAAATGTCAAACACCTGAGGGCATAGCTTTAAGGTGAGAGGGGCAACGTTTAAAGGAGATGTGTGGGACATATTTTCTACACAGAGGCTGGTGGCTATGTTGGGTGCCTGGAACACATTGCCATGGGTGGTGGTGGAGGCAGATACAATAGTGGCATTTAACAGGCTTCTAGAAAGGCACATGGATCTACAGGGAATGGAAGGATTAGATCACATGCAGGCAGAGGAGATTAGTTCCATGGCATATGTTCAGCACGGACATTATGGGGTGAAGAACCTGTTCAAGTGCTGTACAGTTGTATGTTCTATGTTGGCAAGGACAATTTTGGAAGGGAAAAAGAAACTGGCATTGCCAATAATACCAAACACTTGAGAATAGAAGTTACCACAAAACTCAGACTGCATTAGCCCATGACATTGGCAAGATCTGCAAGGACTACTAGAAGGAATCGCTTATACCTTTAAAGACAAGCTGCTCCCTTTCAAACAAAGCAACTTTCTGCATCTGCACGTGGTTGGGTTTGGAACTGCAAGCCAGAAAAAGATGAGATCCAAAAAAACTCTGAAGGGAACCTGCTGATCCTGAAGGAAAAACAGCTTGAATGTTTTTGTTTATAGAAGAGAGCAAGAACTGGAAGCCGTGCATGCAGAAGAGTTATGCCAGAGATCCAGGATCAGCAATAGTGTTTTGGAGCTGTTAACTAGAGAAGTCAGTGATACAGTGTGGAAACAGGACCATCAGCCCAACCTGCCCACGCTCGCCAACATGTCAGACCTACACTAGTCCCACCTGCCCCCGTTTGGTCCTTATCCCAACAAACTTGTTCTATCCATGTACCTGTCTAACAGTTTCTTAAATGTTGGGATAGTTCCAGCCTCATCTACCTCCTCTGGCAGCTTGTTCCATACACTCACCACCCTTTGTGTGAAAAGGTTACACCTCAGATTCCTATTAAATCATTTCCCCTTCAAGATGCCACATAATTTTAGCTGAAGGTGGCACATTTGCCCCGTCTATATCAGCAAGCGATACTGGGCTTGCATCAGTCTTTGAATCCACAATAGCGGTCAAGTCAAGTTGAGTTTATTGTAATGAGCATAAGTACGGTTAGGTACCGGTGCAATGAAAATCTCGCCCTACAGCAGCATCACAGACACCAATTTGGACAACATACAAAAACATAAATGATACATAAATGATATAAAACAGGGAAAAGATAAAGATAATGCTAAAATGATATTAGCACAAAACAGAATTAGAAAAAAAGTGTCCATGGTAGTGTAAGACGTGGTCCCTAGTGTTCCTTTGTTGAGGTAGGATTAGGGTGAGCAGGGTGTTTTTAAGAACGTGATAGTTGTGTAACTTCAAGCTTCTATACTTCCTGTGCGATGGTTGCAGTGAAAAGGCCTGGTCTGGATGGTGGGAATCTTTGATGATAGATGCCACTTGTTTGAGGAATCGCTTTGTGTAGATGCTTTCCGTGGTGGGGGGGTGGTATCCGTGATGGACCTGGCCGAGTCCTCCACTCTCTTCAGCCTCTTCCGTTGCTATGCGTTAGATTTTCCAGATTAGCCCATGATATTGCCAGTCAGGATACATTCTACGGTGCCTCTGCTTAAGTTCCGTGACTTGCCAAATCACCTTGAACTTCCAAGAAGGTAGAGAGGCGTTAGCGCATCTTCTTCAAGATTACATCAAGTGCTGGGCCCAGCAATGGTCCAAACTCATGGATCAGTCAACAAAGGCAGCAGACAACGCAAGCAGGATTGTCATGGCTGCCTGTATAGAGCCCTGAAAGAATGTCAGCATGGAAATAGAACAACATCCCTTTTGAATGCTGTCATTAGTATTATTGAGCCATTGGGCATGCAATTATAAGAATTTGCCTATGTCTATCTCACAGATTAAAAGTCAACTCCTGTACGGAGTTCTGTCATCAGGTCAAAGGAACATGGGGGGCCCAAAGAAACAGTTCAAAGACTGCATCAAGGACCTCATCCAGCATGCAGGCCTCGTCCCTCTGGAAACCCGTGTCAATGACAGGACTGGCTGGCACACGAACTAGGAAGGCGGTCAGCAGATTCGAAGACAATCGTCAAAGCCGCCTCTTTAGTGCCAGAAACAGAAGGAAGGCTGCAGCCCTAAACTCCCCCCCACCCCCACCCCCACAATTGCGGCCTCCATGTGCTCCCACTACTCCCGTGTATGTGGCTCACGACATCGGACTTGTGAGCTACAGTCGCCCACGAGACATGAGACTGCACAACCATGCTATTGTCATCCACGACGAGCCACCACCACCAAGGCACGTGAATAAAAGGCTGTTGGCATCTCCAGTGTGTGGCTACCTCAGAGACTGAGGCCATTTAGTGGCAATGTTACAAAATTTTGAGATTTTAAAAATCAAGTCTGCAATTTATCCCATCAGATAAAGCATAAAAAGAAGTTTAATTTGACACATAATTCACTTTCATATCTTCAGTATTAAGAAAGTTATGGCCATTTTCATACTCGGAAATTAGCATCTTGGTCCCCATTGCCTTTCAATTGACTTAACTCAAAAGCTGTGATCTGGAAAAGTTAAAAGCCCATAACTTTCTTAAAAATTAAGAGATCTCAATGAAATTTTCAGTTATTATAGATTGAAGCATTCTGAAACAAATATGAAAACATCTTACTTGGATGACCTGAAATTAAAGCATATAATTAGTTATCTAATTGTAGCTAATTACAAAATTCAATGAGTAGATCTAAACATCTATCAATTTCTTAAGAAAAGATAAACTTTATTTAAATTGCCTAAGTGTCCAAATAACATTCACACAATAATCCACAATATAACATAATTTTAAAATCCCATTTTCATGAATTTCTGGGCCAAATGGAAGGAATTTAGTGTTTGATTCCTGTAAATTAATGGCCATTTAAATCAACTAGCGAGTGGGTTTTAGTGGAATGCGGTGGATTGGAACGCTGCGGTTAGCGGTGAAGTCGGGAGGAAAAATACTGTTGGTTCATACATTTTTTTGGACCCCATTTCGCAACATGAAAATGTTATTAAAGCCTCCCGAAAAACCAACTTTTAATATAAAAATAAACTATTTACCTTTTTTTCTCCCCTACGCAAAATCCTTCCGGTTGTCGGCGCTCACGGCTTTTGAAGGTGATTTTTAAATTACTCTAGGTAATAAATAATTTAGAGTAATTTAAAAATTCCTTCATTCATGAAATGTCGGAGCGATTTTTCTTCCGCAACGAAATTGCCCGACATGGATCGATTGTCCCTGCCTGTGGAAAAACGGCACTTTAAGCCCGCCCCCCTCTGAAAGGCGCCAATGTCGCACACACGGGGAGCGGCAGAACTGCAGCGCTGCTCAAGGTAAGCTTTGTAACATACCTACATTTAGTCTGCTGTCCATCCAGGTTAAAAGGACAGTTACTGGAGGTAAGAAAAAAATCTAATAACAAAGCTCATTCCTGAGGGAGACATGAAGCTTATGATCAGCGTGTTTGTCATAAAAGACAAACGCTTTGATGTGTCTCTGAAGGTTCATTGCCATGTCCACTGAATATGGATCTTACTGGGAAATCTGCACCTGGCACAAATATTGCTCTTACCACTGAGAATGCTCTGACTTTATGATTAAAATGAGGAGAAACAGACTTCATAAAGTCACTGTGGGGAAGCACGATGAGGAGTTTGCAACACAATAGTAAACTAAATAACAATGCACTTGTTAGTGCTTTGCACTGACAATGTGTGTGAGATCAAACAGTCCTGTTTGATAATAAGATAGTAAGTACTAGAAGGCGATTGTCAAATTGGGTTGAGCGGAGACGTTTTCGGGGAATATAAGCAACATTTGAGTAGAAAGTACATTGGCAATCATGCAGATTAGAATATGTTTTTGTTTTGCCTTCTCCCATGTTTAGTGCTTCTTTTGCTCTCAATTGGAGGTACCGCTATCATCTGCAGGATCTCCTGCAGCAAGATGATCACCACCTCATTCCAAGCACATAGAAGGATGAACACTGATGAAGCAGCTGAAGATGGTTGGGTCCAGGGCAGTGTTGTGTGAACTCTCGCAGTAATGGCCAAGTACGATTAACTTCAACAGCCACAATACAGGGATAATGGTGGTAAAATCTGTTCTGTTGTTTACGAGGTATAATAGCACAAACATGTTTCTAGGGTTGTTGCTTCATACAAATGAATGGGACAGTTCTCTCACTTTAGGCACCAAGTCCCATTCACTTTGTAAGGTTAACTGAGCAGTTTCTAAATTTAGTGCCTCAGTCAAGCCCAGGTTGTCTTGTTTCATGTATGGCTATAATATAACCGAGTAGCCATTACAGGGCTTGGCAATTTCAGAGGCAAGTAAGAGACAACACAATTAATGTGGGTCTGACAATACATACAGGCCCAAATGGGAAAGTAGATACCTTCTCCTGAAGAACATGAGTAAACAAGATAGGTGATGTACTGTTAAAGAAGGAACTGCAGATGCTGGAGAATCGAGGGTACACAAAAGGCTGGAGAAACTCAGCGGGTGCAGCAGCATCTAAGGAGCGAAGGAGATAGGTGACATTTCGGGTCGAGACCCTTCTTCGGAAAGATGCTTAGATGCTGCTGCACCCGCTGAGTTTCTCCAGCCTTTTGTGTACCCTCGATTCTCCAGCATCTGCAGTTCCTTCTTTAACACTTTGTCTACTCCACTGCGATATCTCCTCAAGGTATGTCTACTTTGAAGAAGTTCTCCTCCTCCCTACGAAGACAGTTTCACAACCTCCTAACTGCTCCTCCTCTGTGATACCCCCTTCCCTCCAACTCTACGACCACATCCTCACCCAGACTCGATACCACAGCCACATCGGCTTCCTCGGGGCCTGCCTGCGCCTCCATCTCATACCTCGTGGATTCCAGCTTCAATTCCCTGCCTCCCAGTTCGGATCTCAGCCGGACTATTGGTACCGACTGGCTATCCGCCACCACACTGTACAATTCTCCAACCGGGCACTAAAATCCACCCTGGTTGTGATGCGCCGGCACCAGCAGGACCTCGCATTGTCTCTCCCGAATCTTCGGGCCTCACTCACCTGCAACCGACCCCAAATACACTACATCCTCCGGAAGATCCACCGAAAAATTAAAGAAGGGTCTCGACCCGAAACGTCGCCTATCTCCTTCGCTCCTTAGATGCTGCTGCACCCGCTGAGTTTCTCCAGCCTTTTGTGTACCCTAGGTGATTTACTGGCTGCTTTTAAATGAAATGTTATTTAATTCATAGAATTTGCATTTCACAGATTCTGGATCTCAGCATTGCTAGTCTGGGTCTTTGGATCACCAGTGCAGTGGCAGAACCACAGCTGTACCTGCTGCATTGAGAGGGTTGTTCTGTAGAATGCTCTTGTAGCAGCTGCAAGCAGCCAAAGAGGTAACCTGCCATTTAATGTTGCAGATTATGAGTGCCATGAATACATTTGATCAGCCTGACCTTGTGACGACTGCACTGTGCATTGCAGGTGTACAGAGAGCCCAGGAAGCAGCGACAATGTCACCAAAATCACATGATCAACCCCAAAGGCTTGGAATTTCTTCAAAGCTGGTCCCGTTCTGTCAGTTTAACTTAATCAAAACTCTGACAGCACCAAAAGGAAGTTTTGCTTTAGGGATCACAGGCTCAAAACATGAAGAGATTTATGTTCCCTAACATTACTCCAGAATGAAAATTAAAGTACATCCTAGTCAATAAATAATTCCAAATGGGTGTCACTAATAAAGATGACAAAGATATTTTATCTTCTCAGCTTGGCATGAAACATAGAAATAGGTGCAGGAGTAGGCCATTCGGCCCTTCGAGCCTGCACCGCCATTCAATATGATCATGGCTGATCATCCATCTCAGTATCCTGTACCTGTCTTCTCTCCATACCCCTTGATCCCTTTAGCCACAAGGGCCACATCTAATTCCCTCTTAAATATAGCCAATGAACTGGCCTCAACTACCTTCTGTGGCAGAGAATTCCAGAGACTCACCAGTCTCTGTGTGAGAAATGTTTTCCTCATCTCGGTCCTAAAGGAATTCCCCCTTATCCTTAGACTCTGACCCCTTGTACTGGACCTCCCCAACATCGGGAACAATCTTCCTGCATCTAGCCTATCCAAGCCCTTAAGAATTTTGTAAGTTTCTATAAGATCCCCCCTCAGTCTTTTAAATTCTCGTGAGTACAAGCCAAGTCTATCCAGTCATTCCTCATATGAAAGTCCTGACATCCCAGGAATCAATCTGGTGAACCTTCTCTGTACCCCCTCTATGGCAAGAATGTATTTTCTCAGATTTGGAGACCAAAACTGTACGCAATACTCCAGGTGTGGTGTCATCAAAACCCTGTACAACTGCAGTAGAACCTCCCTGCTCCAATACTCAAATCCTTTCGCTATGAATGCTAAAATACCATTTGCTTTCTTCACTGCCTGCTGCACATGCATGCCTACTTTCAATGATTGGTGTACCATGACACCCAGGTCTCGTTGCATCTCCCCTTTTCCTAATTTGCCACCATTAAGATAATAGTCTACCCTCCTGTTTTTGCCACCAAAGTGGATAACCTCACATTTATCCACATTATACTGCATCTGCCATGCATTTGTCCACTCACCCAACCTATCCAAGTCACCTTGCAGCCTCCTAGCATCCGCCTCACAGCTAACACTACCCCCCAGCTTAGTGTGATCCGCAAACTTGGAGATGTTGCATTCAATTCCCTCGTCCAAATCATTAATATATATTGTAAATAGCTGGGATACCAGCACTGAGCCTTGCGGTACCCCACTAGTCACTGCCTGCCATTCTGAAAAGGACCCGTTTACTCCTACCCTTTGCTTCCTGTCTGCCAGCAAGTTCTCTATCCACATCAATACTGAACCCCCAATACCGTGTGCTTTAAGTTTGTATACTAATCTCTTATGTAGGACCTTGTCGAAAGCCTTCTGAAAGTCTAGATATAACACATCCACTGGTTCTCCCTTATCTGCTCTGCTAGTTACATCCTCGAAAAATTCTATAAGATTCGTCAGACATGATTTACCTTTCGTAAATCCATGCTGACTTTGTCTAATGATTTCACCACTTTCCAAATGTACTGCTATCCCATCTTTAATAACTGACTCTAGCAGTTTCCCCACTACCGATGTTAGACTAACTGGTCTGTAATTCCCCGTTTTCTCTCTCCCTCCTTTTTTTAAAAAGTGGGGTTACATTAGCTACCCTCCAATCCTCAGGAACTACTCCAGAATCTAAGGAGTTTTGAAAAATTATCACTAATGCATCCACTATTTCTGTGGCTTCTTCCTTGAATACTCTGGGATGCAGACTATCTGGCCCTGGGGATTTATCGGCCTTTAATCCATTCAATTTACCTAACACCACTTCCCGGCTAACCTGGATTTCACTCAGTTCCTCCACCTTATTTGACCCCCGATCCCCTGCTATTTCTGGCAGATTGTTTATGTCTTCCTTAGTGAAGACAGAACCAAAGTAGTTATTCAATTGGTCTGCCATGTCCTTGTACCCCATGATCAATTCACCTGTTTCTGACTGCAAGGGACCTACATTTGTTTCAACTAATCTCTTTCTCTTCACGTATCTATTAAAAACTTTTGCAGTCAGTTTTTATGTTCCCTGACAGTTTTCTTTCATAATCTATTTTCCCTTTCCTAATTAAGCCCTTTGTCCTCCTTTGCTGGACTCCCAGTCCTCTGGTTGGCTGCTTTTTCTGGCTAATTTGTATGCTTCATCTTTTGTTTTTATACTATCCCTGATTTCCCTTGTTATCCATGGATGCCAACAGCACTCAAACAGGAGTACTATTTCCTTGGAGTACTTATTTCCAAGGCTTCATTTCCATGAAGCAAACATTTGAGTGTTAATTTTCTGACTTAAGGAAAGCTCTGCATTTGATTTTATGACCATTATTTTAAATGGTTGGGAGACGGGGTTAAGGTAGCAGGCACTGGATTCTGACACAGACTGTGTTAGCTAATCCAGACATCGCAATATCTCAGAGAACTGCAAATGCGCCTGATCTTTCAGTTTAAATAAATGAGTAGATTTTCAATAATGTTGTACAAAAATGTGTTAATTTATAGCACAGTACATTGCAGTTCCATTAAATTGTGAAAATTAAATTTCCAAAATGTACTAAATTCTTTTCATTGAAAAATCTTGACATTCGTGTTACATAGTATAACTTTCTAAAATCTAAGATCAATTTGAAATTAGAAAATATCTCCTGAAAACATCCCAAGCTTAATTATTTAATAACACTTCTTTAGTAAAGAATTGTCATCAAAATTACTTGAGCACAAGGATATTTGAGTTCATTTTCACATTAATTGATGGCTGCTATTCTCCATCTATAGTTTATGAGAGAATTGTTTAATTTGTAGTCATTTGCTATTCATTATTTCATTTAAATGGTTTCAGATGGTAGATGCAAATAGTGCTAGAAAGTCATAATCTCTTAAAGCATTTGTTAAATTAGCACAGTAGTGAGTTCCTATACTAGTTTTGCAGAATCTTTATACACCCACTTTGTGCAAACAAATTGAAGCACCGATTGCAATATTTTCTCAATCACCGCAGATCACGGAGAGGTACATTCAAGACACCCACATACTAGGTGAAGCTAACCTATGCTAGTATATGCCATGAATAGACTTCTTAAAAGGAAGGCAATCACTTACTCCAGCCACCAGGCATCAACTTAAGAAGTCTCACAGGCTGAGGACCATTTGCTTTACTTCTGTACTATTCAGTTCAGAATATCTTTGCACAGCTGCTAATCGTGGGTGGTATGGTGATACCGTCCCGGACTGCTTGTAAGAAATTAATTTCACTGTGCATTTGCACTTTGCACACGTGACGATAAACCACCAACGAAACCAAAGCAGACCTCAGATCCCTGGCGGACAAAGTGGATACCTGCAGGAAGGTCTGGTACCCTACATCACCGAGGACCTTGAGCACCAAGGGAAGATTGCAGCAGTATCCATGATTAGTTATACAGAGTAGGAAGGAACTGCAGATGCTGGTTAAAACTGAAGATAGACACAAAACGCTGGAGTGACTCAGCGGGACAGGCAGCATCTCTGGACCCAAAACGTCACCTATTCCTTCTCTCCAGGACATTACCACCTTTTCCATGTTAATTTAACGATACTTACTGATATTCTGAATCTTTGTATCACTTTGTTCCAAGCCTTTCACACACATGTGAGGTTTCTGCTTGTGGATATCGCATAGTGATTTTTAAGTGCCTGTTCATTATACATGAATTACATGTAAAAGTCTGCAAGACTGTGAAAAGATAAGAGAATGCAAAAAAAAAGACATTAGTGCAAAATTCAATTAGAGAAAAAAAACAAGTCCATGGTGCAACAGGTGCTCCATAGTGTTCCGTTGTTGAGATAGGATATAGGTTGCGCAGATTGGTTCATGAGACTGATAGTATAGAAATGTAGATGCTCACTAACTTAGTGTTGTGTGGCTCAGCTTCAGACATCTGTACGTCCTACTCGTTGGTAGACATGGGCAATTCACGTAAATCTATTCCACCACTCGTGAAAGGACAGTGAGGTATATTTTAATCATAATAGGTGACAATCTACCTGAAGCCATGATCATAAGTGATTGGAGAAGAATTAAGCCATTCGGCCCATCAAGTCAACTCCGTCATTCAATCATGGCTGATCTATCTCTCCCCCTCAACCCCATTCTCCTGCCTTCTCCTCATAACCCTTGACGTCCATCATCACTGTTTCTCTATCCACACTGTTAATTATAATCCAAACATGGCAAAGATTCAGCTTTGTGGTAACAGCTCCCGTGACAATTTCTACAAAGGAAATCCAACCCACTTGATGATAATTGCAATCAAATCATATCAAGGGTGGAGGTCGGCACTAACATTGAGCTGCGGCCCTTCCACAGAACTCCAACATTTCAAAAGTGTTCATAAAACATACAGTAGGAGCATAATTAGGCCATTCGGCCCATCGCTCTGCCATTTGGTCACGGCTGATCTATTTTTCCCACTCAATCTCATTCTTCTGCCTTCTCTTTATAACCTTTGATGCATTTACTAATCAAGAACCTATCAATCTCCGATTTAAAAATACCCAAAGACGTCCTCCACAGCCGTCTGTGGCAATGAATTCCACATATTCGCTATTTGGATTGATATTTACAGGTGGACATTGCGGTACATTAGGCATTTGTTCATTTTTATGATCAAGTAGACCAGGGGTCAGCAACCTTTTCTACCAAGGGGCCAGGACATTTGTCTGTGAGCAGATAGCGGGCCACATCTATCACGTGTAAACATGTATCCCGCCCCCATCCCGTCCCGGATGGCAGGCATCAGATCACGTGTTCACATAGATCCTGCCCCTTCAAGGACGCCACCCAGAGCACTGAGCTCAAATATCATACTCACTCATCCCCGGCCAACTGACAACCCTGATCCCGACAGTGAAGCCCAGACACAGGTGTGTGGCCATGCTGGCGGCTTTGCGCAGGATGTGGTCCAGCCAAATCACCTTCCAGGTACCGGAGGTAGAAAGAAAAGGCTGGAGAAACTCACTCAATCATTTTTTCCAACCTTCGAATTTTCCAGCACCTGCAGTTCTTTCTTAAACATTCCAGGTACTGGAGATGACGGAAGTCTGCATGCCGGATGATTGAGGAAAACAAAATATGCCTGCGGGCCGGATGATTTCGGGTTACGGGCCGGATTTGGCCCAGGGGCCGGAGGTTGCCGACCCCTGAAATAGACCATCTTTTTGTGGAAATGTTTCCTTTTTCCTTTTCCTTTCAAGATTCCATGATAGCCTTCATAGGTAATCTTCCTTTAGTAACTGCAGGGTGAGCTCGTAGCATTAGAACTGAAATAAGTTCATCCTAAACTCCTTGTATAACTTCATGTCTCCACGACATGTTTCCATATTGCGATTGAATTGCTGTGATACAGCACCGTCTCAATGGACAATAGACAACAGGTGCAGGAGTAGGTCATTCGGCCCTTTGATCTAGCACCGCCATTCAATGTGATCATGGCTGATCATCCCCAATCAGTACCCCGTTCCTGCCTTCTCCCCATATCCCCTGACTCAGCTATCTTTAAGAGCCCTATCTAACTCCCTCTTGAAAGCATCCAGAGAACCTGCCTCCACCGCCCTTTGAGGCAGAGAATTCCACAGGCTCACCACTCTCTGTGAGAAAAAGTGTTTCCTCATCTCTGTTCCAAATGGCTTACTCCTTATTCTTAAACAGTGGCCCCTGGTTCTGGACTCCCGCAACATCGGGAACATGTTTCCTGCATCTAGCATGTCCAAACCCTTAACAATCTTATATGTTTCAATGAGATCCCCTCTCATTCTTCTAAACTCCAGAGTGTACAAGCCCAGCCGCTCCATTCTCTCAGCATATGACAGTCCCGCCATCCCGGAAATTAACCGTGTAAAACTACGCTGCACTCCCTCAATAGCAAAAATTAGGGGACCAAAACAGCACACAATACTCCAGATTGGTTTGGCAGTTAAAATGAAGAATAAGCCAAACAAGAGGATAACTAAAGAGAGAATGGGGCCCCTCAGGATCAAAAGCAGCCATATATACGAGGAGCTGCAGGAAATGGGCACAGTCTTCAATGAGCATTATCCTCTGCTTTTACTGTGCGAGCTTAGATGGAGCATCTTGTTCGGCATGAACAGGTTTGGCTGAAGGACCTGTTTCTGTGCTATATGTCTCAAAGATTCTATGCCTCTAAATATGTTGTCTTCCCATCGCCTACCTTAAATTTAGAAACATATCCAACCTATTATATAGTGCATGTTGTGGAACACCTCTTTTTAAGCAAAAGATCTTATTCCCAGTTCAATTTGATTTGTGCAAGCCAATTTCACCTCCGTTTTGCAGATCTGTTTCCCTTCACCGTCATAAGGAGCAGGATCCCTCCATTGCCCCAGTATTTTGCTAGAAGTTCAATCTCCCACAGCAGGAATTCAATCTCCTGTTCACAACTAGTGGTGAAGCTACATTCTGCCTGGAGTGCTGACAAGGTTCACATCATAAGCCTCTGCCTGCCAAGTGACACAGATTTCCCCTGGAATCCAGCTGCCAGGTCCATCTGGAATAAACTCCATCTCAAGTTGTGTAGCACGTTAATCAACTAAAATAGCTCTTTCTCTGGTTGAGTCTCATTGTTGGTGCAATCACAGACTGCATGAGCAGTACATTTTCCACTTTTACGCATTGTCTGCAAGTGACCTATTTTCCCTAATTGTAGTATTTTTCCTAATAATATCTACAGGAAATGTGATGAAAATTTCCACCACAACAAAAGCACTCTTGCTTGCGAGGCGAGGCCATGGCTTGAGGACTTTGCTTTGGACACCCTGTGTTTGCTTAGGAAATGGGGGATGCTGCATTGACATTTTAAACAGCACCTTATATTGGGTCGGAATGATGCACCAACTCCTTGCAGGTATGTTTCAAATACTATGCTATATAAATTTTCTTAGAGATCACAGACTAACTGATCTGAGAGATTGTGATCTAAGAATACACAAAACATCAGCAGCTTGCTGGAAACTTCAATGCGATGATGCAGTCAGCAAGAGCTTCTTCATAAGTTCTTGGAGCAGAATTAGGACATTTGGCCCATCAAGTCTACTCCATCATTCAATCATGGGTGATCTATCTTTCCCTCTCAACCCCATTCTCCTGCCTTCTCCCCATAATCCCTGACACCCTTACTAATACACAAATCTGTTAATATCCACCTTAAAAATATCCATTGCCTTGGCCATGGATATTGATATTTTGCTTCTTGGTGCTGGGGATGAAATGTTTGGGGGAAGAAGTTTTCTAGCAGCTCACTCTGATGATATCCAACATTCTGATTTCACAAAACAGTTGGAACAAATGGTGTTACATGGCATTCACATCTGATCGCATGATTTGGTGAGTAGAGGTACATATCCGAACACGCACAAATCTGGTTTTGACTTTCTGGCATCTTGACAACTTGTCTCAGTGAAACCCATGGAGATGGCTCTTTGCCAACTATTTCAAAGATGTCAAGACCAAGCAGGCGTTCAAGTTCTCTCTGTTTGATTACAAGCACGAAAGGAAATCCAGCAGCACAGTTGTGTGACTAGATGTGTACTAAATATCTACACGCAACCTGCAGTTGATACCTTTCACCTGTTCAATGCCAGAAAAATAATCAGAGGAGCTGGTGAGAGCAGACACTGCAAGAGAAAGCTGTTGCTGCGCTGAAGCTCAGAAGAATACCACAGCCATCTGAGCTTACAAAAGTAGCACAATGGCACTCTTGGATTATAATGTCATCTGCTCCAAAAATAAGTATAAGAGCATTGGAAGGAAAAATTCTGACATTACCTTGCTACGTTAGAATAGAACGACTGTGAAGATTGTTGGTTTGTCCACCCACCACGATGACAAATGCATCTCTATCAACCAGTACGTTGCTCGAGAGGTGCACACTTTTGCTCATGACAATGACAGCGCACAGCACAATACGTACTAATCATCAGCAGAATTGTGGCCTCCAACCTCCACACTGGTTTTGACGCACTGGGTTTAATGAACATCAAGCATTCACAGAAAGGTTGAGCTTTCTACAACGATTCTGAGAAAGTGGAATACCCTGTCTTCCTTGGCAAGGCATTCTGCATTGTACGAGAGAGAGAGGTTACCACAATTTCGGCTGATTTTGCTGATTGTCGCCTCTTAACTATTTCAAATGAAAACCATTCCACTGATTTTGTCCATAGCCACATATTGTGGTCTTTCTACAGCAACTGCTCCGTTCCCTAACAGCGACAATAATCTTGCTAACTTAAGGGCCTGTCCCACCAGCATGCAACTCTACGCAATGTGGTCGCTTGAGCCGTCCGGCGTCGCGGGGCCGGTCCCACTTCGATCGCCGGAGCCGTGCGGAATTGTGCGGAGTTCGTCCCGACATCGCACGGGGCTCCGAAAAACTGACTATGTTCAAAAATTCCGCGCGGCAACGGCTTGTCGGCTCGCAGTCGCCTCGATGCATTACACACCGTCTCGACATCGTGCCTCCGTGACCCTCTCTGTAGGTGCCTCCGTGACCCTCTATGTGTGTGGCTCCGTGGCCCTCTGTGTGTGTGCCTCTGTGCCCCTCCCTGTCCTGGTGAACTTACCTTTAAGACTTCGCTCCAAGTTCGCCTCACTTTGCGCCGCGTTGCGCCACTCGCCCGACCTCCACGCGGCCCTCGCTGCCGGTTTGGTCGCACTTGCCGCATGCAGGCGCATGCTGGTGGGAGCGGCCCTGTACAGGGATCACCCGACCTCCGCGCGGCCCCTGCTTCTAGTTTGATCGCGCTCATCGCATGGAGTCGGATGCTGGTAGGACAGGCCCTTTATACAACTCAGACAGTCTGATATCCACTTCAAGGCTTTCCATCAAAGTTACTTTCATTTGCATCTTGAATAATCTGTATTTTCAAGTCTAGCTCAAGATCAGACACCTCACATTTGCAGCAAATTGTTCCAGGTTTGTAAGACATTCATCATCTCACTTGCAAAATAATTTTTCACGTCTGCCAAGCGATAAAATATCCAATAAGTGCAGCTTTTGCTTCTATGGCTTATTAATGGTAAGTGATAATGTTTCACAAAATATATTGTAACTACCACCATGCTGAAACAGGAGTACTTTTATTCTTATGTCATCTATGATGCCAAATCTTAGCATTTCAAATCTACAAAGCCAGTTTTAAGAGTTTGTATTCAAGGACACTGTGTTTTGCTGATAAAATGGGGGAAGCCCACTTCACACTGACAAAAAAAGGACACAAAGTGCTGGAGTAACACAGCAGGTCAGGGATCATCTCAGGAGAACATGGTGATGTTTTCTTTCAGGACCCTTCTTCAGCCCGCCTGGAAAATGTGGATAGATGACCTTTTGGGTTGGGAACCTTCACTTTAGATCTTTTCCCCCTCTTCCTTCCCCCCCCTCCCCCAACCCTTCCTTTTCCACCCCTGTGCCCCACCTAAACTCACATTTACTTCTCCCCTCCCTTTATGCTTCCACCTACATTGTTTCCTCTAGCTTTACAATTTGCAACTCTTCAATCCTTTTGTCTGACACCTCTGTCCTTTCATCTCTTACCTTTGTCCATAATCTGCCTATCAAATCCTCCAATCCCCAACAATCAGCCTGAAGAAGACTGCCAACCTGAAATGTCACCTAACCCTGTTCTGTAGAGTTACTGGCTGACCTGTTGAGTTACTCAAGCACTTTGGTCTTCTTTTGTAAATCAACATCTGTAGTTCCTTGTTTCCACTTCTCACATGTTGGCATTTGTATTGCCTCCTGGTGGCATGCAAACAATTTGAAAAGTACCTCTGGTTGGTCAGAATACACACCAAATTATATGAGGTTAGACATAGTAGCAGTCATTTTAATTTTAGTTTTAGTTTAGTGTAGAGATACAGCGCAGAAAAAGGCCCTTCGGCTCACCCAGACCGCACCGAATAGGGATCTACGCACCTTAACACTGCCCTACACACACTAGGGACAAGTTTACATTTACACCTAGCCAATTAACCTACAAACCTATACGTCTTTAGAGTGTAGGAGGAAACCGAAGATCTCCGAGTAAACCCACGCAGGTCACGGGGAGAACGTATAAACTCTGTACAGACAGCATCCATAGTCAGGATCAAACCCGGGTCTCTGGTGCTGTAAGGCAGCAACCCTACTATTGCGCCACCGTGCCGTCCAGATAGTATGCAAAGACATTCCAGTTATGCTGAATTTATCAAGTGCTGCTATATATTTAAAAATAAAGTTTGCCAGCTTGGCATGCATTGATTTGGTTTAATTACATTAGAAATGCATATTTATTGACTCTTTGGATGCTGTAAGGTTAACTGGAAGACTGACATTGTTGCAAGAAATTCTGCAAACTGGATCAAAAATAAGCAGTAAAGGTTTATTTTTGGTAATACTCACAAACAGAAAATGTTCAAATTTGCAGCAACTGCATTTCTAGATCATTACCAGTCATTGTCATTACCAGTCAAAACAGTTAAACCCTAAATCTATAATCAATTATGCAGTTACAACTGAGAAGGATGTAAACAATGGGCTCTTTCAGCACTATCTGAACTATATACAGTCATAAAGAGCAAATTACACAGTATTCCTGATAAATAGCATAACAATAACATACCAACATAACCTGAGGTGGCCATAAGGATTTTCTGTTGATCACACAGCATCAGCAGGTTTACCAGATAATACAATTGTGATTCATAAAATGCTTTGGCTCCATTTGGGACAACTCAAGCACCACAAGAGCACAGCTGAACATTCCCCAACCTTCAGGAGACTCAGTCCTGACAAAACAAGGTGCCCACGACACCCAAGTGACAATGACCTTGTGCAAGGTAAAGGATATGAATTGCTTTCTCTTTGAGTTGTGAGTACCTGTAACCGCTGTTCTCTGCGGTGAATTGCAAACTGTGAAATGGGCCACATGTCCACTGCCACCAGAAACTATATGAAGGCTATTAATTTCAGGGGAATAGTGGAAGGTGGAAGTAGAAATGACACTCCCTGTGCACCCTGGAGGATCAATACTCCTTGTCCACGTGCTTGGTTCCGTTCTCCTTCAGGCTTCTCCACCAAGGTGTCTTTGTCTTCTGCATCTTTCCTGCATCCCTGCTCCTGCTGGACACATTTAAGGACCATTAACAAGATTAATAATTATAAGTCGCAATTAAAAGCAAACCTGAACTTGGACTCACCACAACTAATCATACAATTGCAGACCTTTTGCACATGTCATAAAATAGCCTCAGCTCCAGACCTGTGTTAAATAGCAGGTACGGAACATGTCCCTGCCCCAACAAACCTGCTTTACTGTGCTTATCTCACACGGCTTGCTAATTACATTTCTATGATTCACTTCCACAGGGGAGCCTACAAATAGGTATAATTGATGTTATTTATTTGTTCTCTTCATATGCTATATGTCGGCAGGTCACTAGTAGGGAGCAATCCAGTCAAAAATCCAAGCACGAAAGACTCTAGGCTTTGTTTTGTTTTTGAACTATATTGTATTTTTTTATTTATTGAACATCTTTTTTTTGTTTGTTCACTATATTAACCATTGGGTACAGTGTTTACAAACCTGTTATGCTGGTGCAAGAATTTTGAGACATTTGACAATAAAACACTCTTGACTTGACTCCTGAAATTGAATTATCTACAATGACAGTACTGGCAGTGGCAGAATTTATTGTCCCTTCCTAAATGTGTTTCATTTCAGAAGCCAGTTTGAATATGCATCTGGAAGAGTGAGTGAGTGAGTGAGTGAGTGAGTGAGTGAGTGAGTGAGTGAGTGAGTGAGTGAGTGAGTGTGAGTGTGAGTGTGAGTGTGAGTGTGAGTGTGTGTGTGTGTGTGTGTTTGTTTGTCTTGCATAAGTATTCATACCCCTTGAACTTTTCCACATTTTGTCACGTTAAACCACAAACGTAAATGTGTTTTATTGGGATTTTATGTGATAGACCAACACAAAGTGGTGCATAATTGTGAAGTGGAAGGAAAATGATACATGGTTTTCAAATTTTATTAAAATAAAAAACTGAAAAGTGTGGCATGCAAAAGGATTCAGCCCCCCCCCTGAGTCAATACTTTGTAGAACCACCTTTCGCTGCAATTAAAGCTGCAAGTATTTTGGGGTATGTCTCTACCAGCTTTGCACATCTAGAGACTCAAATTTTTGCCCATTCTTCTTTGCAAAATAGCTCAAGCTCAGTCAGATTGGATGGAGAGCGTCTGTGAACAGCAATTTTCAAGTCTTGCCAGAAATTCTCAATTGGATTTAGGTCTGGACTTTGACTGGGCCATTCTAACACATGAATATGCTTTGATCTAAACCGTTCTATTGTAGCTTTGGCTGCATGTTTGGGGTCGTATGTATGTCCGGCCTGTCAGTTTAGGTGGACGGCCATGTCTTGGTAGGTTTACAGTTGTGCCATACTCTTTCCATTTTCGGATGATGGATTGAACAGTGCTCAGTGAGATGTTAAAAGCTTGGGCTAATTTTCTATAGCCTAACCCTGCTTTAAACGTCTCCACAACATTATCCCTGAACTGTCTGGTGTCTTCCTTGGGCTTCATGATGCTGTTTGTTCACTAATGTTCTCTAACAAACCTCTGAGGCCTTCACAGAACAGCAGTATTTATACTGAGATTAGATTACACAGAAGTGGACTCTATTTTCTAATTAGGTGAGTTCTGAAGGCAATTGGTTGCACTGGATTTTATTTAGCGGTATCAGAGTAAAGGGGGCTGAATACTTTTGCACGCCACACTTTTCAGTTTTTTACTTGTAAAAAAATTTGAAAGCCATGTATCATTTTCCTTCCACTTCACAATTATGTGCCACTTTGTGTTGGTCTATCACATAACATCCCAATAAAATACATTTACGTTTGTGGTTGTAAAGTGACAAAATGTGGAAAAGTTCAAGGGGTATGAATACTTTTGCAAGCCACTGTATATGTATGTATGCAGGTGTGTATGTGTGCATGTATGTGCATGCATACGTATATAAATATATATCAGGCAGAGAAAAGTTGACAAATTTCCTTCCCCATAGGACCAGATGGACTTTTTCAGAGAATCCAGTAGTTTCACAATGATTGCACCGAGATTAGCTGTAAGTACAGATTTATTTAATTACTTGCATTGAAATTCAACAGCTGCTGTGGTGGAATTCAAAGTCACATAACTACATAAGTGGCTGCTAGTCCACCGATCTAGCCCCTGTATTATTATATTTCTAATGTATGGATGCTTTTGCCTTCCTTGGAACCTAGAATGACAGGCAAATAGATTATCTGGACAGTAGGATCCCACCTCCAATTGAATTGGGCAGCCCATTTTCCACAGTGAAAGTATGTTAGCTAATGGCCCTATCGCCAGTCCACAGGATAGCCACGCTAAAATCAAACTTTCGTTTTTGTTGCCTTCAAGACTTGGTATTCCCCTGCTGAAGTCACGTATTGACAATAACAGGGAACAAGCAAACCAACAGCTGACCAAGGAAGTTACAAATTCCAGCACATTGTGTCAAAAATATCAAGTTTTTTAACCACAAATCAAAATCTATCGGAGGTAGACACAAAATACTGGAGTAATTCAGCAGGACAGGCAGCATCTCCTTAGAGAAGGAATGGGTGACGTTTCGGGTCGAGACCCTTCTTCAGACTAATCCTAATCAAAGTCTATGTAGGTTAATTGACCCTGCTATGTATGATAGACCCAATGTATGGATCGTCATTGGTCGGCATGGATTCGGCGGGCCAAATGGCCTGCTTCCATGCACTATCTCTAATATAATCTAGGATAAATTAAAATGTAGCCTCTTTTCAGGAATTAAATACATTTGCATTTAAATTCCAGTCAGTAGTTGGATTTTCTTCATTCAAAATGCTATCCAACCTCTTTGAGTTTTTGAAGGGAAATGTATTACTTACCATACTTACATGAGACCATTTAAAATTTACATTCTGGCATGGTATTTTTTCCTTGAGAAATCTTATTAAAATTATAATGCAAAAGAAGGTCCTTTGAGATATTTATGAAATAGTTTTCAATTTAGGATTGGAAAGGGCATTTGCGCGGAATATAATGCACCTTATTACAGTGTGATGCATGTTTGCAATAACCAGTCATATGAGTATTCAATCTCAAAGTGCCATCATCTATGAGGCTGAGAGCCGCCCACTCAAATTCAGCTCCTGCTTACAGAACGTCACTGGTAAACATGCAGGATCCGATTTTCTGCCCCATACCTGTGGCCAAAACTGATGCTCGAAGATCAGAAAAACAACAAATATCTGTACATAAATTAGTTTGAAATAATTTGCAGAAAGCCAATTTGTTGTTAGTTTTTATTTCTAACATGAACTGCATTTCAACTAGCAGCAGATTTCAATTCAACCAAATCATCTCCCATGCATTTTTAAACACAGTTAACTAATAAGAGGTTTTAAGCGTGGCACAGATTGGCATTAATTTTCATCCCTTCTTCCTTACAAAGAGCGTCAATGACCCAGCACCGGTACAGTTCATTCACCATTTGTAAGCCCATCATTTTTATGAATGCTTTTACATTCTGAAAAAGATCATCAGGCTGAAGCTTTTTTTTCCTAGCAGAGATGCTGCCTAACTTTGGTTTTATCACAAAAGGCCACAAAGGCAGCATCTCTGGAGAACATGGATAGGAGATGTTTCAGGTCGATACCCTTCTTCAGATTTTTCAGCTTTTATCCCCATTGCTTTCTCAGAATTATCAGGCAACTGAACCATCCTCTCACCAGCTAGAGAGCAATCCTTGTAAATTGCTCCTTTCTAAGCTTCCCCCAGTCTAGTTTCAGAAAAAACACTGAATCAAGCACTTGAAACAACTAATCTTTATTTTAACAAAAGCAAATTACAGTTCAACTACTGTACCTATCCCACCGTGGGTTCGATCCTCGTATCTGCCTGATCAAACCCTCTAGGCCTCGCTCAAACAGAGACACTCCAGAATGTCATGCAGTCCCAAGCGCTCTCCCAGAAGATCGACGCTGGACCTCGTGGTAGTGGACTTTTATATGCCCCGGGACCTCGAGGAGCAGAACCACATGGGGGTGGTCTCTTAATAATCCAATTACATATATCAATTAACCCATACATAACAGACATTTCCCTAACCCAATAATACAACAGCTTAATACATTGTATTCAACCCGAACGTCTCAAGGAAGTCAACTTAGAAACATTTACCCTGATCTGCAAGAAACCGAGACACGGCTCAATACCTCAACCAATCAACACTCGGCAAAGTTGAACTCTGCAACATTATTTACAATTATTTACAAGGTGTATGTCTGGTTTGCAGCCATCCAATCCATTCTATGCATTTTGCACCTAATTCACAGGGTCTGCAGATGTTCTTATTCTTTTCTTGTGAATTGTATCTAGGCTCTAGACACACTGGCAACATTCCGCAGCTTGTCCCAGCTCTGCAGAGAGCAATTCTATATTGACCAAATCTGCCAGCAGCCCTGAAGCTTTTACCCCATTTTGAAGTCCCAGCCTCTCCAATTTAGCCAGGATTAACACCCTGACCTCCCACCTACCTTAATGGAGACCTTTGAACTGTCTTTAATCGGACTTTATCTCACACTAAATAATATATCCTTTATCCTGTATCTGTACACTGTGGACAGCCTAATTGTAATCATGTGTGGTCTTTTTGTTGACTGCATTGCACGCATTAAAAACACTTTTCATTGTACCTTTGATACACGTGACAATAATAAACTAAACTAAACTAAAAATAACAAGATGGAAGACTAATTACCATGAGTAGGTAGCCTCTGCATAATGATTTGCAACATGACAATGTGTTTTTGAATATTAACATACTCTTTCAATATTTATTCATTCATCCACAACGAGATGAGAAGATCGTAAGTTGAATGGCATTTTGTTGATCCAACCCTTTCATGATCTTCTACACAGTAAATACAAGTAAACACAGTAATTCATTCAGGGCCTCACCCATCCCCCTTGGCTCCACAAATAGTTACCCACATTGATTCCAGAACCAGGGGCCACAGACTTAAAATAAAGGGGAGGTCATTTGAGACTGAGGTGAGAAAAACATTTTCACCCAGAGAGTTGTGAATTTATGGAATTCCCTGCCACAGGGGGCAGTGGAGGCCAAATCACTGGATGGATTTAAGAGAGAGTTAGATAGAGCTCTAGGGGCTAGTGGAGTCAAGGGATATGGGGAGAAGGCAGGCACGGGTTATTGATAGGGGATGATCATCCATGGTCGCAATGAATGGCGGTGCTGGCTCGAAGGGCCGAATGGCCTCCTCCTGCACCTATTTTCTATGTTTCTATGATTCTCAATAAGATCTATTTTCTCCCAAGTTATACCTTCACTCTTAATACACTTAGAGAATCTTTGAGGACTCTCCTTTATCTTATCTTGTCCCATTTTGCCCTCCTGACTTCCTTTGTATCTATACACCTACATCTCTTGCCAAATCCTAATCCTGCCAACCTAGTTCTTCATTCTAACAGGACCATGTAAGACATGTAGTCTCCCTTTCTCACTCTTAAAAGTCTCGCACTTGGCAGATGCCCCTTTACTTGTTGCCAATCAACCTTTCCACGTTCCAATTAGAGTCATAGTAAGGAGAAGGGGGAGCCCTTTCCCTGCTCTATTTGGGAGAAAAGAAGATGAGAGCAGAGGGACAGGCCCTTTGGCCCAACTTGAATATGTTGACCAAGTTGAAATTCAGGACTCAGCCTCATTTGCCTAGAGTTGATCCATATCGTTCTAAATCCTTCCCATCCACATATCCAGTGCTTTTATCGTCACTCTACATGCCAGTTCAGCTTACAAGCATCTCTATAAAGTTAAAAATATTACAAAAAAATACTAAAGTTTACAAAATCAAACACATTAACTAAATTAGGCTCTTAAACAGCTTAGAGGATGATGATCCACCATAGACATCATTAGCAAGGAAAGATATACATACCACCACCTCTTTAACCTTAGAAAAGCAATGCATTTATCGGTCCAAATGTATTTTAAAAGATATAACTCTATCCATTTATATGTCTTTTTCTGGCAGCTCATTCCAGATACGGACTACTCTCTGAGTGCAAATGTTGCCAGTGAGATCCCTCTTAAATCTCTCCCCTCTCATCAAGCCTCTGCCCTCTAGTTTTAGAAGCCTCTACTCTTTGAAAAAGTATGAGCTATGCACAGTTGGGTCCTTTTGAAGTTAAAGGCTGTGGAAGAAAGATCTCCTGAGGAAATGGCGTCAGTGAGTGTGGACAGCGGCCACATGTAAGCTGCATCAACATGACGAATGGCTTTCTTTGTGCCATTCGTCGTTGAATGATTCACTCTGGCAAATCAGATAATCTGCCTGTTACTGCTTTTCTTACCAACTGCCTTATCCCAAGATGCACTCACTATCCATCGGCACCAATTATTCATCTGTCTATTCCCAGTCATATGTAGCATGACACATCCATGCCAGACATGTGACGAAAGAGGACGGTAGCGAGATCTTAAACATCTGCCCTTACCATTCAAGGACATTAGTAGTGCTAAGTCTAAAACAGCACCATTCTTAGGATTACTACTCATTGAATTGTAAACTGGACCAGCAACATAAATAGAATAGGACAAAGGGACTATCCCGAGGCAGATGCTCTGCAGCCTGATTTAGGCCAACCTCAATCTCACCAGCAAGGCACACATTATAGGTAATTTAGTCTATTCTCCACAGGCTCCGATGGGTGCAGTCAACACAAAGCTCAGGGAGCATTAAGGTCAAAGCGCTCCACTACTTTGGCCACCCATCCACTGGCTATGCAAACCTGTGCGCTAACGCTGCCCTAAAGCACCTGTATAAGATGCTTTGCAACAACTCAACCTGATTTCCTTGGCGCTTCCAAAACACATGCCCACTACATCCACACATTCACACCCTCGAAGGACACACGAAGTACGTGTGAGGATACAACACCAACTGTATTACACACCTTTAAGACCAGCGCAGTGGTAGAGTTGCTGCCCCACAGTGCCAGAGGCCAAGGGTTCAATCCTGACTACAGGTGCTGTCTGTGTGGAATTTGCACGTTCTCCCTGTGACCGTGTGGGTTTACGGGTGCTCCGATTCCTCCCACATTTCAAACCGGAGCACCCAGGGGAAACCCACGCGGACACAGGGAGAACGTGCAAACTCCACACTGACAGCACCCGAGGTCAGAATCGGATCCAGGTCTCTGGCACTGCCAGATAGCAGTTGTACCAGCTGCGCCACTGTGCTGCCCAATAAGTACGTAAAGTGATGGGGAATTTGGACATAGAGAATAGACGGAGGTTGCAGATGTGGATGAAGCAGTTTCCATTATGGCCTTGGAAAAGGAACTGGATGAATATACAGTGAGGAAACATTTGCAGGGCTACCAAGAAAGGACCAGCTGGTAGAAGTGTTGATTTTCCCCAGCACAGTGCCAGTGCTAACCAATGGTTGGACTGACCTCCTTCTGCACTGTAACTGTTCCACGACTCTCTGTCTGTTTTCTGCCACATGCATGTTTGAGAATATATGGATTTTCCACATATCATGGAGGGGGGAGTGAATTCTTGGATTCAGTGTATACTACTTTTCTGGTTTAAAACTACCCCTTGCTGCAGAAGGACTGACTCATCTTCCTGGAGCATCAGTGACTCAATACTTTATCTTACACCACACTTTAAGCATTCTTACCTTAAAGTGTTCAATAGAACTGGGTGAAGGGAAGGCAAATTGTGTCTGTGCACAAAAACATGGTGAAAGTACCGCGCAAAGAGGAGATAAATGATCCCAGCAGAAAGTAAGCACACTGCTTGGCATCACTTTTCTACTGGATCACATAATGGGATACAGTAAAGCACAACAGACCAAGCCACATAAACTGAACATTACATTTCAAAGTTGCACTGTGTCTTTCAGGACCATTTTAGCCTTCATAAAAGAATTACTGAGGAAACCAGACAGGCAGAGAAACAGTCAGGGAATATGTGATGGCATTGATTTATAAAATAGAAATAAAATCTTATTGCAACAACTAAGACTGTAACAGCAGCCCAGAGAGTTATTTCAGCCTCTAATTAGATAGGTGAAAAGAAAGAGTGGCTGAAATCCCCCAATGTACAAACAACAATTGTTTCCTTGCCGAATCTGACAAGCTGCACTTTCCTCTCTGGTTCAAATGTGCACTAAATATGACTCCATCTAGTAATAATTCCCACAATGTGAATTATAAACCAACAATCATGTTGAGTTTTTGGATCCTTCCAAGCTCCAGGGGTTCAAATAACACCCTTTATACTGTAGCTGTTGCCAAACTGAACACCATTACAAAAAGAAAAGATTTGTAAGCAAATAAACGGTACCCACTGGAAATGCACTGAAATATTTAGAGAGCAGTGTCCTAAACATGATAAATGGAAACACTTTCTATCTTTGCCTGCAGAAGTAAAAGAAGAGGTTTTGGTGACAACACTTGGACATTTGCTTTAGCCGTTTGTAACTAAGAATTTCAACATCAGCAGAAAGAAGCATAAGTAGAAATAAGATAAATATCTGGAATTACTGAGTAGATCAGGCAAAATCTGTGGAGAGAATGCAGAGTTTTCCCCATAACTGAATCCTTGATCACCCATTGCTCCATCAGTCATATAATGGAGGTATTTCTAAGGAGGAAATTTATACTTGAAGTCAGAGCATGTTGGATGATAAACTAAATGAGTATTTTGCATTGATATTCACCAAGGAGATGGACATGGAAGTTATTGATCACTGTGGGTCTACTAAAATACTAAGGAATTTTGAGATCAAGAAGGAGGTATTGTTGGGTTTCTTGAAGAGCATTAAGGTAGATAAGTCCCCAAGGCCTGATGGGATCTATCCCAGGATATTGAGAGACGCCAGTGATGAAATTGGGCCTTGACAGAGATCCTTGTACCCCCTATTGACAAGGGCAAGGTCTCGGAGTACTGGAGATTAGCCAATGTTGTTCCTTAGTTTAAGAAGTGTAATAGGGATAATCTAGGAAATTATAGACAGGAGAACTATGGTGATCATCAGTGGTAAGGAAGTTATTGAGAAGATTCTCAGGGGTAGGATTTGCTCAGTCTGGAAGAAAATCTGGCTCAATAGGAACAGTCAGCATAACTTTATCTGGAGCAGGTCATGCCTTACAAACTTGACTGAATTTTTTGAGCAGTGACAAAGTTGATTGTTGAGGATAGGGTAGTGGATATTATCTATCTGGACTTTGGTAAGGCATTTTACTATGTCCCTCTTGGTAAGCTGATCAAGAAGATTAAGATGTATGGGATCCAGGGTGATTTGGTAGTTTAGATTCAGAACTAGCTTATCCATAGATGACAAAGGGTGGAATGATGGCCTTTGACATATATACTGTATACTAGGATATAGATTGGTTACAGATATGGGCAAAGAAATCGCAGATAGAGTTTATTATTATTTTTTTTTAATAATATTTTTATTAGAAGTAAACATTTCACAATGATAAAACAAATTTACAAATACCAAGTTAATTCGGTAATTGTACAAATATCACATTGATTATTATTATCTTCTGTTTTTTAGAAATAGAGAGAAAAAGAAAAAAGAATAGGTTTTAAATCAACAAAGGTTGTGATTAAATAATAATTTTGATTATATATAAAAAAGAGAAAGAAAAACAAAGGAAAAAAAAACACTAATTAATATATATCTATTTAATATATATATTTTTTTCTTTTTTTAAACAGTAAAAGGTATTATATATATACTTAAAAGAGAAACAACAAAATATATTGTAAATAAAACTATTACAAATGATAATATCATCGTATTGTAGAGACATGTATACAAATCCCAGTTTGAAAATGAGTTATTTTCATCAAATCCTGTCGAGTGCCCATTGAGTTGTGATGCCAAGAACAACTATCCCTTCAAATATTGTATATATGGAGACCATATTTGTTCAAAGATTTCATATTTGTCCATTAGGACAAATCTGATTCTTTCCAAATACAATGTCTCCGACATCTCTGCTGTCCACATTTCAATTGTGGGGGATAATGATCCCTTCCAAAATTTCAATATTATTTTTTTCCCTATTATCAAACAGTAATCAAAGAAATTTATTTGATTTACTGTTAATACCAATTCTGAGTCCGGAATTGCTAATATTATTAACTTTGGATCTGGATCCAGTTTAACTCTAAGAACTTCAGAAATAACTCTAAAGATTTCTGTCCAATAATAACTAAGTTTTGAACACGTTACAAAACTATGTGTTAAATTGGCTTCCAAATTCTGACACTTATCACAAATAGGAGAAACGTTAGGAAAAATTCTATTTAATTTGGTTTTCGAATAATGTAATCTATATAATACTTTAAATTGTATCAATGTATGCCTAGCATTTAACGAACAACGATGTATACGTTGTAAACTTTCTTCCCAAGTTTCTTTCGTTATAGATAAACCTTTTTCATTTTCCCATGCTTGTCGATATATTTCTGTTGTTGGATTCTCCCTATCCAAAATAATATTATATATATAAGCTATTAATTTTTCTGTGTTTGGGTGTTTATTAAACAATTCATCTAATAATCCTGGTTCTTTATTTTTATAATCTTGTGTGTTTGACTTAATATAATCTCTAATTTGTAAATACCTAAACAAATTATGTGATGGCAATCCATAAATATCTTGTAACTGCTGAAATGAAAGAAATGTTCCCTTTCTGTAAAGGTGTTCTATCCTTTTAATTCCTAAATCATCCCAATGTCTAAACCCCCTATCTAATATAGAGGGTTTAAATAAAGGATTATTCATAATTGGTAGGTTAAGTGACAAATTATCTAAATGTAAAGTCTTAACTATTTGTTTCCAAATACGTCTATTGCTATGAATTATAGGGTTGTCCCTATAAATTTTTTTTTTGTACTTCTCTTGGCGCAAAAAGAATCGAACCTACATTAAAAGGTAAACAATCTTCCTTTTCCATCTTTAACCACATTGGTTCATGATCCAAATTTACCCACCAAAAATTCATATTCTTAATCTGAACTGCCCAGAAATAGTAGAAAAAATTTGGAAGTGCTAATCCTCCATTTATCTTGGATTTACATAAATGTTGTTTACTTATTCTATGATTTTTATAGTCCCAGATAAAACTATTAACAATGTTATCAATTTTTTTTTTTTAAGTTTTCGGGAGATAAAAGGGAATAGCTTGAAACAAATATAACAGTTGTGGTAAAAAAATCATTTTTATAGCATTTATTCTACCAATCATAGATATAGGAAGTGTTTTCCAATATAAAATATTTTTTCTAAGTTAATCTAATAATTGAGGATAATTGGATTTAATTAATGAGTTATAAGATTTAGATACATTAATACCTAAATATTTAAATTTGTCCGCAACTATTTTTAGTGGGTATTGTAATATATTTGATCTTATTCCAGTTATAGGCATAATATCACTTTTATTCCAATTAATTCTATATCCAGAAAATGAACTAAATTTAGTTATAACATTAAATAACTTAGGAATACTAATCTCTGGTTTTGTAATATAAATTAAGACATCATCTGCATATAGAGATATTTTATTAGTTGTAGTATCAGTATTATATCCATATATTTCTGGTTCAGATCTAATCCTTTCAGCTAAAGGCTCTATCACCAGAGCGAATAACAAAGGCGATAGCGGACATCCTTGTCTACAACCCCTATAAAGCTTAAATTTAGCTGATAATATTTGGTTAGTTAATATTCTTGCAGTAGGATTCGAATATAGAATTCTTACCCATTTACAAAATCTATCCCCCAATTGGAATTTATCCATTATTTTAAATAAATATGGCCATTCAACCTGATCGAATGCTTTTTCTGCATCTAAGGATATAACAGCTAATTCCGTATCACATACTCTTTTTGAGTATATAATATTGAATAATCGTCTCAAATTATGGGATGAATAGCGTTTTGGAATAAAACCTGTTTGATCATGATCTATTATTTTAGTGATCACCAAACTTAATCTCCGAGATAAAACTTTAGCTAATATTTTTTGATCTGTGTTTAAAAGAGCAATTGCTCTGTATGATCCTGGGTCTTCCAAATCCTTGTCAACCTTAGGAATAAGTGTAATTGTAGATTCATTTAAAGATTCCGGCAATTTTCCTTGTTCATATGTATATTTATACACTGTATGTAATCTTGGGGAGATCAGATCTTGAAATTTCTTATAAAATTCTGCACTCAGGCCATCAGGGCCCGCAGCTTTTCCATTATTTAATGATCCGATTGATTCGTCAATATCTTTTATTGATATATCAGCGTTTAACAAGTCTCTACCTTCCTGATCTAAGCTGTTAATATTACATTTTTGTAGGAATGTATCCATTCCATCTGTTTGTCCTGTTATTTTAGATGAATAAAGACTTTGATAATATTGTAAAAATATATCATTGATATCTTTTGGTAAGGTCGATATATTTCCATGCTCAGATCTAATTCTATGTATCATTTTTTCATCATCTCATTTTCTGAGTTGTCGCGCCAACAGTTTTTGCGGTTTATCTCCGAATTCAAAATGCACTTGTTTAGTTTGTTGAAAAAGTTTAATTACTTGATTAGAGTATATTTTATTTAGTTTATATTTTAATATTACAATTTTATTACTTAACACTTTAGAAGGATATTTTGTATTCTCAATATCTAATTGTTTTATCTCCTTTTCCAACTTTTGTTCCGTCTTTCGATTTTCTTTGTTAAAATATGCTTGTGCTGATATTATTGCACCGCGCATAAATGCTTTAAATGTATCCCAAAGAAGTGATGGTGAAATTTCAGGTTTGTCATTAGTTTCAAAGAATAATTTAATCTGTTTTACCAGGTAATCATAACAAGCCTTGCCCTTTAATATTTCAGGATTAAGCCTCCAGTTAGGAGTTTTATTAATTATATCTTTTAATTTTATCTTGAATGTTAGTGGAGCGTGATCCGAAATAATAATATTATGATATTTTGCATCATACGTAAATGGAAGTAATTTTGAATCTATTAAAAAATAATCTATCCTTGAATAAGTTCCGAATACAGGCGAGAAAAAAGAATATTCTCGTCCCAATGGGTTATCTATTCTCCAGTTATCCTTAACATTTGCTGTACTAATAAAATAATTTATAAGTTTACTTGACTTAGAGATAGCTTTCCTTTTCGTTGAAGATCTATCTAAATAGTTATCTAAAGTACAATTGAAATCACCCCCAATTATTAAGTTATATTGAGCAGATATAGGGATATTATTAAATATTTTCTTAAAAAATAATGGGTTATCAAAGTTAGGGGCATATATATTCATTAGGATTACTTTTTTAGAGTATAATTCCCCTGTAATTATTACATATCTACCCTCTGTATCCTCTATTATAGAACTTAGTTTAAAAGGTATACCTTTACGAATAATTATTGCTACCCCTCTAGACTTATGTATAAATGAAGAGTGATACACTTTCAAAATCCATTTAGCTGTTAATCTGTGTCGAGCATCTTTTTTGAGGTGGGTCTCTTGAAGAAAAGTAACATCTGATTTCAATCTGTTTAATTGAGCTAACACCTTACCTCTTTTAATTGGTTCATTAATTCCCTTAACATTCCAACTACAGAAGGTGATTCCATTACCCCCAGTCTTCCCATTAATGTCTTGCATTATACTGTTAGGGTGGTTTATATTGGAGTAGCCGTCTTGGCCCATCCAACTCAACATTATACCCAAACATTGGATCGATGAAAATTAATATATGTCTTACTATTCCATATACACGTCTCCTTAAACTAATTATATAATACCCATCGTAAATATATTCATATACTATATAATATAAAATCAAATATCTAATATACAAAAAATAATAAAAAATGTGAGTGAAAGTGGATTGAAGGATGTTAATAAAGTGCCCAGAAAAAAAAGTAACTACACCTATATATGGTGTAGTGTGTGTTAGTGTAAGCCACACTAGCGTGGCTACTAATCTAAGGACTTTCGTTTGTTTTTTTTTAAAAGATGTTAATAGTTCCAGCTCCAATCTTGAATGCTGCATATATTGGGGTGGGGTGCTAAATTTATATACTTAGTGATAATTCATATTACTAGTATCTATTATAATTAATATTATGATAAGTGATACTATGTTAGGGGGGTAAAAGATACTATGATAGGGGAATAATTGACATTTTTAAAGGATAGATAATATAAAACTATAACTATTATATACTAATTTATTTATTAATAATCTATCCATCTCTCCTTAAACCAAAATTAAAGTCCGTGTCCATTATTCCTCCTCCTTCTCCATGGATAAGTTCAGTCGTCATCTTCTTGTTCTTGTACCTCTTGTTCTTCTTCCTCTTCTGTTTTCTTCTGTATGTTTCGAGCGAATTCCAGTGCTTCTGTATGTTTAATGAAACGGTACTCCTTATCGTTGTAGGTTACTCTTAATATTGCTGGGTACATCAGGCCATATCTCAGATCCTGTGTATCCTTTATATTCCTCAGAATACCTCTTGTTTCTGTGAATAAAGATCTTCTCTTGGCCACTTCCGCAGGATAATCTCTGAAGATACTAATATTATCCCCTTCGTAATTAAGATTTTTCTTACGTATTATTATCTTCATCATATCTTCAAAAACATGATCGTAAGCCACCTTTACAATCATTTGTCTTGGTGGTGCGTCTCTCCTAGGAGCCCGTCTTAATGCCCTGGGGTTCTGATCCAGATTCAAAATGTCCTTTAGTAGTTTTGCAAACAAATTTTCGAGGGTCTTGATTTCCCTCGCGACCCTCGCTCAATCCAACTATACGCAAATTCTTACGCCGTTGACGTCCCTCCAAATCGATACATTTCTCATTTATTTTGCGTAATAATTCTGATAGACATTTGTTCTCGGAGCGGAGCTTCTCTCTCTCCTTAGTATTTAATGCAGCAAGCTCAGTTAGCTCTTTAATTACATCATTTTGTTGGTCGAGCGAGATTAAAATAGGATCTATCTTGTCATCCAGCATTCTTTCCATCCCAGAAGCTTTGTCCCTTATCTCCACCATTTGGTTTTGTAACTCAGCATCAGCCTTTTCTTTCCACTCGTTCATCATAATCTTTACCGTCTCTATAACTTCATTTTTTAAATCTTCTTTAATTTTCTCATGAAACACCAGAATATCAGCTCTTAAAGTTTTTATATCATCTTTATAATCCTTCTTCATATCTTTAAGCATTTTCTTAATCTCAACTAGGATAGTGTTTTTAAGTTCCTCCATTTCAGATTTCCTCTGTGAGATCTCCTCTTGGGAAGCAGCCAGACTCGAGCTCAGGGCTCCAACTGGGCCTATTTCTCTTCTTGTAAGTTTTTTTCCAGTACCAGCGGGGGGGGAGCGTTGCATCTTGTTTTCTTATTAGAGTCGCGCGCCTGATGACGTCACGCTCCTTTTAAACGCTACCGGAGCCGTTCCCAGTCGTTCTCCTGTGGTAAGCACATTTAGCTGACCCCTATACCCCCGTTTTTTCTTCAATTTTTAGCGGAGCTGTAATGGCGCGATTCCACTTACTCCATGGCGCCAACCGGAAGTCTCGCAGATAGAGTTTAATCTGGGCAAGTGCACTTGGGGAGGTCAAATGTAAAGGGCAAGTATACAGTTAATGGCAGGATCCTAAACCAGCACCAGTGCCCAAGTTCACAGCTCCCTGAAAGTAGCACACAAGTAGATACATGGTGAACAAGACAGACAGAATGCTTGCCTTCATCGGTCAGAGAGTAGAAGAGTCAGGAATGAATTTTGCAGCTTTATAAAATGTGGGTTCGGCCACATTTGGAGCATTCTGTGCAGTTCTGATCACCCCAATACAAGAAGGGTGTGGAAGAAGGGGGTGCAAGAGAGGCTGACCAGGGTGCTGTCTGAATTAGGTAATAGAGGTTGGTCAAACCTGAATTATTTTATCTGGAACATCAAAGGCTGAGAGGAGACCTAACAGGTCCATACAATTATGAGTGGCATAGATAAGGTAGACTATCAGAATTATTTTTTCTCAAAAGGTGTAAATATCAAATACTGGAGGTGGTAGTGGAAGCTGATACAATAATGGTGTTTAAGATAGTTTTAGATAGACACACAAATATGCATGGAATGGAAATTGTGGATCACATGCAGCTGGAAGACATTGGTTTAATTTAGTATAATGTTCGGCAGAGACACCATGTCCTGAAGGGCATGTCCCTGTGCTCCTGTCCTATGCTCTATCTTCTAGTGCCTCCTGAATTCTTCCCTCTTACAAGCTTCCTTTTTTGTTCTTTTCTCTCCTCCCTTTTACATTGCATTCTAAAATATATTTCTTTAACTTTTCGTATTTCTGATTGAATTGGTCTAAATGTGACGATGTTTCTTTCTCTGTAAATGTAATGTCACCTGGTGAGTATTTTCGGTTTTTATCTCAGGATTCCAGTATCAGCAATATTTTTCTTTCATATTCCAGTTTATGTGAAAAAACATTTACCTGTCAATATCTAGTAATACAGCTAGCTTGATATTTAAGTTGAAAATGTAAATTGGATTGCAAGCAACAAATAGATTGTGCCTATAAGAGTTACTAATCTGGTATCAGTGGCTACGGCATCTGTTTTGGTCAGTTTTATTTATGTTCAGCTCTGACCTAACTGAATCAAATTTGTATATTCAGAACCAAAAAGTCAGTGTATTTTGGACGTGTAATATCACAACAAAAGCATTCATTTACTTAAAGCAATTAAAGCTTTGTGCAGCGAGCTTACAAAATATTTTATTAATCATGGAGCTATGTACATGCAATGTGAAGATTGTTTTTCCAAGTCTAGAACCAAACAGCAGTAAACAGGATAAATAGTGAAGTGAAAATGCTTATGTTGGCCCATGGAGGTGACAAGTCCATATGTGTTATTGCACTGACCTCCCGGTCTTTCCGAAGATTCACTAGCTTCACTCATTGCAATGGAGCCAAACTAGCTTTAAGGGCCTGCCCCACTAACACGACTTGTCAGCGACTGTCTCTGACTTTCAAGCTCGAGCTGGATCGACCGTCAACGATGAAACCGCGAGCAGGATCGACCGTCTGCACACATACAACACACACACACAAACTCATCGCAAAGGCGGCGGCCAGGGAAAGTGGGGGAGCGCTGCCTGAAATTCACACCCGCGATGAACAGGAAGATAAAAGACGGCTGGCACAGTTACGTAAGTCCTCTAGAGAGCACGGGGGGGGGGGGGGGGGGGGGGTGGGGGGAGAGAAGGGGAGAGAAGGGGGGGAGAGAGGGGGATAAGGGGGGAGAATGGGGGGAGAAGGAATGGAGACACTTTTAAGAAGCCAGACAACTTTCAATAAAGTTTAACGGGCATTTAACATTACCGGTCGGTTTCCTTACCTTTTTATTCTCAACGAGCTTTACATTCGACTACCCTCGATTACCTTTGATTGCCTTCGATTACCTACGAATAGCATTACAATCTACATTGACTAAACCTATGAGTAAAAAAAATAGATTTTTTTTCCATGGCGACCTTTTTTTACTCGTGGGCATTTTTCAGCATGTTGAATAAAACGCAGCGACCTAGCTGAGGCCTCGTGTACGCGGGGACTACTCTCGAGCATGAAGGAGAGTTACAAAGACCTCCTAGAACCTCGTGTCAACCATGCTGCGAGTATGAGTCGAGGGCAAATTTTTCTAAACTCGCGAATTAGGTCGCCGCAATGGGACAGGCCTTTTAAGGTGAGTGGGGGAAAGTTTATAGGAGATATGTGGGGCAGGTTTATTACAGACGGCGGTTGGTCCTGGAATGTGCTGCCAGGGCTGATGGGGGAGGTGAATATGATTGAGGCGTTTAAGTATTTTGTGGCCTTAGTGGCTTTGAAATAGGCACTTGGATAAGCAGGGAATAGATGGATCATGTGCAGGCAGAGGACATTAGTTTATAGTAAGTGGTTTGGATTTCGCCCTTTACTTTAATTTATCTTAAATAATTGGCCTAAATATGCTTCTTTAGTAATTTACCGAACAATAGAACATAGAACATTACAACAAGGAACAGGCCCTTTGGCCCATAATGTCTGTGTCTAATTACTGGCCCAGTTAAACTTATCTCCTCTGCCTGCATGTGATTCATATTCCGTCATTTCCTGCATATCCAAATGCCATCTAAAAGTCTCTTAAACACCACTATCGATCTGCCTCCACCACCCTCTGTTTAAAAAAACTTGTTCTGCACATCTCCTTAAACTTTGCCCTTCATACTTTAGAGCTATGCCCTCTAGTCTTTGATATTTCTACTTTGGGCAAAAGGTTCTATCTACCTGACCTATCTATGGCTGCATTATATCAGTTGATCTAAATGGTATCTATACTATATCAGTTTTTTAATTTTTAGATTCTTTAATTGTATCACAACATACATTTAGAGTTGAAAAAGCTTTGACAGCCTTGTGTACTAATTGTCACCCATTATAATTATCCGCATACTAAACTGAATGTCATTTTTGCTGCAATCATTATTTTTTCCAAAATGCAAAGCACTAATGATATTGCGTTCTGAAATCAATTGATGAAAATACAATGGAAAAAAGTATGTGATGCACTCTTCCCCCTTCACAAGTATGTTTTTTAATGGCAGAACCATCAATCGCCTGAGCAGAGTCCAGAACTGAATGGTGAATCTGGAACCTTATCTTTATCTCTTGTCAGTTTTGGTAAATAGGGTTATTTCTGTTAAGTCGCAAAACAAAACTTAAAAAAACTTAAAAGAACATTAACCTGCAGCAAACTCAAGCTTCAAAGTCCTTAATTGTTTTGTTTAGAGAAACATTATTGCATCCAAATAAATAATCAATCATCAATGAAACAAATTACTTTGCTTTCATGAGCAAAAGACAAAGGACTCATCAATTATAAATTCAACAAAACTTAATTTATCGCTCAATCAAGAAACAGTCTGAACTTTCAAATGAGAAAATCCAAAGAGTTTGAAACAATTGCCTTCAGCCACGTGATTATACATTAGTTATCTGAGAAGGAAGATTAAAGATGATTAGAAAGGCTTTCAGGGTATCTCTAGCTGTTTCGGGGAAGACAATTTCATGAGGGATTGTCCAACAGTGCACTTACAGCTGATTTATCATAAATGCTTCTTCACATTCATATCATGCCAAGGCATGTTGAATTTACTGGGCACATTGTTGTTCATGTGCGAATTGCAGGAATATGTTACAATAACATTTTGCAATCTTCCAACATCAAAGTAATTTTCTTCAAATTACCCACATATTGCATCGTAAATTGCATTCAAATTCTCCCAAGCAGATTTATTTCTTATTTTGACACAGCAAAATGTCCCAAGAAGCTCCATGGACAAATTATAAAAACAAACTTTGACACAGAGCCATGTTTTAGAACATTCGCACATATCACAGTAGGAATAGCAGTGGGCCATTTACACCTTATAATCCCATTCAGCCTTTCTATGAGATTACAACTGAACCGTGACAATGCAAAAACAGCTTTGTCGAAGAACCCTTAAAACCTAAGGTTAACAGATATTTATCATGAGCAATATTAAAATTAACAACTGACCTGAATTTAAGCATTACTTGCAGCAGGAAATTCCAAACTTCATAAATTCATAAGTTCTAGGGCCTGAATTAGACCATTCAGCCCATCAAGTCTACTCTGCCATTCAATCAGGGCTGATCTATCTCTCCTTCCTAACCCCATTCTCCTGCCTTCTCCCCATAACCCCTGGTACCCGTACTAATCAATAATCTATCAATCACTCACTTAAACATATGCATTGACTTAGCCTCCACAGACAATAGACAATAGGTGCAGGAGTAGGCCATTCGTCCCTTCGAGTCCACTCCGTCATTCAACCATGGCTGATCTATCTCTCCCTCCTTACCCCATTCTCCTGCCTTCTCCCCATAACCCCTGGTACCCGTACTAATCAATAATCTATCAATCACTCACTTAAACATATCCATTGACTTAGCCTCCACAGACAATAGACAATAGGTGCAGGAGTAAGCCATTCGGCCCTTCGAGCCAGCACCACCATTCAATGTGATCATGGCTGATCACCCCAAGTCAGTACCCCATTCCTGCCTTCTCCCCATATCCCCTGACTCCGCTATTTTTAAGAACATCTTATTTTTAAGCAGTTATCTGTGGCAATGAATTCCACAGATTCACCACCTTTTTACTAAAGAAATTTATTCTCAGCAACTTTCTAAATGTATGTCCTTTTCTTCTGAGGCTATGGCTTCTGGTCCTAGACTCTCCCACAAGTGGAAACAGCTTCTCCACATCCACTCTATCCATGCCTTTGACTATTCAGTAAGTTTCAATGAGGTCCCCTATCATCCATCTATGGAAATATCTTCTGAACTTCTAGCGCCATTTGCACATAAATGTGCTTCCAAATTCACTTGTGAAAGCTCCAACTACAAACTTTAACTTTTATCCTGGAGGTCTCGATTCCCCAAACAGCATTCTTTAAACTTATCAATTCCATAAAATATCTTAAACTTTGATCAAGTCTTCACTCAAACCTCCAAATTCTTTGGAGTCCAACTTTAGTTTGTGCAATTTGTCCTCAGAATGTATCCCTTGCATCTCTGCAATCTCTACAAGTAAGAAGTTCATTGTTCTATCTTGGACATCTATCTATATAATGAAAAGTTTCATCTTGACCACTTCCTGTCTGCGCAGTATATTGATTTTGGAAAAAACACTACCATATATCGCTATGATTTTAGGCCATCTTACTCACAGTCCTCCTCTGTTGAGCAGGTCCCGAGGATTTTTACCATTGATGAAAAATAAAAAAGTTATTAAAAGTGTTTAAAAAAGCCTTGAAATCCTCTCGCCTGTCATTCACCGCAATAAAGGTAACTCCCATTCCCGGGGGGGGGGGGGGGGGTCATGACTATAAAATCCCAGAAGCATGGACATGACTTAGTCACTCGGCAAGATTATGAGGGAGAGGCCACGACTCTCATTCTAAGCTGTGAATCAACTGATCTGTGTGTCTGTAATGTACTTGCAATAAATGATTTGTTAGCCCTTAATGACAATTAAATGAGTTGTTTGGGCTGCCCAGTGCTTGAAACTGCAATGGCAATGGAAATGAATGAAAATGCAATGAGCTGTTTGGCCTGCCCTGTGCTTGCAACTGCAATGGCAATGGAAATAAAATGAAAATGCAATCAGCTGTTTGGCCTGCCCTGTGCTTGAAACTGCAATGGCAATGGAAATGAAATGAAAATTCAACCAGCTGTTTGGCCTGCCCTGTGCTTGAAACTGCAATGGCAATTGAAGTGAAATGAAAATGCAATCACCTGTTTGGCCTGCCCTGTGCTAGAAACTGCAATGGCAATTGAAGTGAAATGAAAATGCAATCAGCTGTTTGGCCTGCTCTGTGCTTGAAACTGCAATGGCGATGGAAGTGAAATGAAAATGTAATCAGCTCTTTGGCCTGCCCTGTGCTTGAAACTGCAATGGCAATGGAAGTGAAATGAAAATGCAATCAGCTGTTCGGCCTGCCCTGTGCCTGAAACTTCAATGGCAATGGAAGTGAAATGAAAATGCAATCAATCAATCAATCAATCAATCAAAGACTTTATTGTCATTCAAAAATACACCAATAAACGCAAGTCTGAACGAAATTACGCTGCATCTGGCTCACCATGCAACATAAAAGAAGAAAAGGATAAAATAGATAAAAAGATAAAATAGATAAAAAGATAAAAAAGATAATAGTGGCGGCACATTACATGGAATTCAAGAGTCTGATGGCTCGGGGAAGTAGCTGTTGCAAAACCTGGCCGTTCTGCTCCTTATACTATGATACCTTTTGCCCGAGGGCAACAGAGTGAACAGTCAATCAGCTGTTCGACCTGCCCTGTGCTTGAAACTGCAATGGCAATGGAAGTTAAATGAAAATGCAATCAGCTGTTCGGCCTGCCCTGTGCTTGAAACTACGATGGCAATGAAAGTGAAATGAAAATTCAATGAGCTGTTCGGCCTGCCCTGTGTTTGAAACTGCAATGGCAATGGAAGTGAAATGAAAATGCAATGCATTGTTCGGCCTGCCCTGTGCTTGAAACTGCAATGGCAATGAAAGTGATATGAAAATGCTCCCCAATACAGAACTGATTAACTTTGGATCAATGGAAGAGGGAAGTAAACTAACTATATTCCAAGAAGCTTTTCTTATTTACAGTCTAATAACAGCAAAAAAACTTATACTCAAATTTTGGAAAAATGCAATCACGCCAACATTCAAAATGTGGATTTCAAATATGTCTGAAACGCTTCATCTTGAAGAAATGAGATTTCTCCTACTAGGCAAAGTAGACCAATTCTCAAAGACTTGGTCTCCTTTTATCAACTTTTTGCAAGCATATGGTGCAACATAACATAACCTCAGAAATTAAATGGTTTAGAACCGGGTAACGGATGGGCAAAAATACGAAATAGGTAGATCCCTCCTAATCTCTCTTTTCTTTACTTCCTCCTTCTATTTCAATCTTTTCAGCTTCTCTTCTATGCCCTTTATTTATTTTGCTATCTGTTTCTACTCGCTTGTCTATCTATTCCGACACTCTTTATTTATTTTTTCTTCCACTGTTCTTTTATTATTACATCAAAAGTATGAAGTTGAACAAGAATGGAAATATGTATGTATGTATTAGGTACTCAAGTACCACACTATTGTACTTACTTCTAACAAAAATAAACAAAAAAAAAACAAAAAAAAGAAAATGCCATGAGCTGTTTGGCCTGCCCTGTGCTTGAAATTGAAATGGAAATGAAATGAAATGAGTTGTTTGGCCTGTCTGAAACCACAAATTTCAGTCCACAAGACCTAGAAACCCATCCCTTTTGCCCAAAATGCCCGTATTAGCCCAGGAGGAGCATTTTGGCCTAAATGGCCCGTGCCGGGCCAGGAAAAGTCTGGAAAAAGTGCCCTTCACTGATATTTCACTCAGTTTTTTTTAAAGAACCCCTCAGTCCATCAGGCCTGCACTAGCCCAGGAGGAGTTCCTTTGGCCCATCAGTAAGTGTTCCCCCTGCAAGTATTAAACCCACCCCAATATTTTTCTCCATCCCTTCATTGGCTCCCTGTGATTTCCTGGCCAGGATAGACTTTCCTCTTTCATTGCTGTGATCTGCAGAAAAAGATGAAAAATGCCTAAAATTGATTCTCCACCTTCTCCCCCTTCTCTCTTACAGAGTCTCTCACCTGTTTTGAGCAGAATTTCTGGCAGTTTCTGAGCTGCCAGCCCACCAGGCTTGAGTGACTGAGCTTCCGGCCCATCAGGCGTGAGTGACTGAGCTGCCAGCCCACCAGACCCGAGTGACTGAGCTGCCAGCCCAGCAGGCCTGAGTGACTGAGCTGCCAGCCCAGCAGGCCTGAGCGACTGAGCTGCCAGCCCAAGAATCCATTCGGCCCACAATGTCCATACTAGCCCTCTGAAAACCAGTCCCTTCAGCCCACAACACCCATACTAGCGTTCCAGACCCCCCCCCCACTGGCCACCAATATTGGAATTGGTGGAGGTGGAATATTGCGTTGGGGGAACGGCACTCCCATGTGAACACTTAGTCTAGTAGGACAATAAAACACTTTTGACTCTTGATTCTCTTGACCCTATCCTTATTGGTCGCACCAATAAATGACAAATAGTGAACTTATACATTAACCTACCCATTGACCATTCTTTTTTTTTTAGTTTGCAGGAATATGTGTACATTTCCAATCTGATTACCAGTCCCTGAATTAAGAAAACTCTTTAAGATCATGAACAGGGTGGCTGTTACATTCTCAGTTTCTTCTTTTAAAAATTCTGGAAATCAAGTTCTGTGGTTTTTGATTGTTGTCTCGTTAATCCCATTATTTTCTTTGTTGCTGTTATTTTATATTAATTATGATGAGTCTCCATACATCGTTTCCTAAAGGTATCTAGCAAGGTAAATGGTATCTGTCTTTATATAGAGTGAAAATTGATGCAAACTAATTATTTACCAGTCTGTCATTTCCTATTTTCACTTGTATTTCACATTGTTCTTCACTGCACTCTCTGTCCAACTATTTGCGGTCGCTTGTTGATATTTCTGTAATGTATGTGTATGTTTTTATTCTAACAGCATGTAATACCAGGTATAGAATGACTCGCAAAGAGTGAAAGAGAACTGTTTATGAACATGGGCACCCTGCTCATTCTACTTCCTCCAACAACAGCACACAAACACATGCATCATACATATACATTTAACATTTATATGCAGTGTCATTTCATGCATGATTCTTTTAATTCTCCCTTTACATAGCTCTATTTGCATTGCTACTCTTTGCTGTCCTTTATATCCCTCCTGTTCAGCGAGGATATGCTATTTTCACAATCTTGCCTGAATTTTACATTAGTTTCTTGGAGGCTGATGTCCCTCTATTTGTCCCTTTAGCAGTTTCTTTGTTTTGGCAAATAGAACTGTTAGGCTTATAGATTTATTCTGTAAATCGTGTTAAATCCTTTTCTAAATACCTCCCAATCATTCTCTGCTGATTTCCCTATTAGTAGATTACCAGTTGGCTGCAAACATTTTCAGTCTAATTCTGTTGACAGCAGCCTTTCCTAAATTTAGAATCTTGGTAGCTATTTCATTTTCGGCCCCATTCAAGCAAAACGCAGAACGCAATCGTGTTGGGCACGATCATGCTGGAGTCTGCCTGCTTCCCTATTCTTAATCCTCAAAGCTACTTTTCTGTACCATTTATAACCTGGCATCATGTTTCTCATTCACATGATCTCATTGTCATGACTCAGTAATGGTGACTGTGTTATAACATCCAAGTGGAATTCTTATTTGAACTTCATTTAGCCAATTCCTTGGGCTCCTACACATTGTATGCTAAATACTTTATCTCATTTTTTTCCCCCCCTGACCTAATTATTTCACGTTTCTTTCATTTTCCACTCAGCAGTAGTCTGAGCCTGAAGGGTTGGTTGGAGGTGGTATTAATGGGTTTTGTGAGAGAACATGCTTAGGTGGGATAAGCAGGGGAATGGGATTCATGGGACGGCTCCAAGAGTTGGCTTAGTCACAGCTCGGTTTTATGCCTGAATGACAATAGATAAACATCACAGTGAGGAATGTGGAGGAGTCACTGTGGTGGATATTTATGTTAAAATGTGTTGTTGTGTTCCGTTGCTTTTTATTTGTATGACTGACTTGGCAAATGAGATTCCTCGTATGTTGCAAAACATAATTGGCTAATAAAGTACTATTGCCATTGTGATGGTGATGATATGGAAATATTATACAGTATTCCAGACTCTTTTCTTTTCTGCTAAAACATTGGTCACATACGAGTGCAAAACACTTGAAATCTTTCAGTGGTCACATCATGGTATTTAATTCTCATTTTGGTCCTGAATGAAGTGACAGAAATAATTCATTTTGCCCTTACCTTGGATGCAGTTAGAAAATAGAAAGTCTGAAAAAAGAGTTATAAAACAGAATTATTTTCAACCATGTGAGGAAGGCCCTTCCTAAATTGCTCCAAAAACTACAAAGACACAATCACCAAAAAATAATATTCACTTTTATCAATTGCAGTAATTAGCAAAAGCCAGTAGGCATATTTGTTTCTGGGGAAGGCAGCGAGAACTCCTTAAACATCTATTAAACATTAAATCAATTCTGTATTTTTTATTTATTTTAGTAACTATTGTTCGGTTTACAATTTTTAATCCAAAGTGCAGGTCATTGCTGGAGTCTAGGGTAGTGATTGGTTTGGTTCATGGGATTAGCTGGAGAAGCAGGAGAGTCCAGGGTTAGGTAGGAAGAAGTGAGCTGCGGAGTTACATCGAGAAACATAGAGAAATGTGCAGGAGTAGGCCATTCGGCTCAGCACTGCCATTCAATATGATCATGGCTCATCTTCTAAAATCATCTGCTTTATCCCCATATCCCTTGGTTCCATTAGCCCTAAGAGCTATACCTAACTCTCTGAATTGGCCTCCATTGCCTTCTGTGGCACAGAATTCCACAGATTCACAACTCTCTGGGTGAAAAAGCTTTTCCTCATCTCAGTCCGAAATGGCCTACCCCTTATTCTTAAACTGTGATCCCTCGTTTAGGACACCCCCAACATCGGAAACATTTTTCCTGCATTTAGTCTGTCCAATCCCTTAATAATTTTATATGTTTCTACGAGATCCAGTAGCCAGGAGAGAGGTCGGAACGTCTGGGGATGCTGAGGAAGACGACCAAGGATTGAGTAACTGGCCAAGATTGGACAACCCAGCCCTTACCTATAAAAATACAATATCGCAGAATCTACAATGTCTGCTAATTTGCAATTTAGGTAGAAACTTCAAATCTGAAAATAGAGAGGGACTTTTGGATGAGTAAAGGTTTTATATAGTAGTTCTACTTCCAGTAAACTCCAACGGAAGATTTGTAGCAAAGGCAAACAGTTAAATGTGAAAGCTCACTAGGCTTGGTATCGGCAGTCAATTTTCACACCTAACGTTTTTTTAATGAAGTGCTGGTCCCATTTTCTATGCACAAATGTTAGACATCTCAGTTGCTTGAACCAACATTGAACAGTGTGTTCCGGGCATTGAGGATACACAGCCTTGTGATGTCTGGATCCTGATTAGTTCTTTCATGGCTGTGAACAATTATGCAGTAATCATTCAGCAAAGTATTTCGTGCGAGACAACTTTGCTTTTGTCAATTTGTTGTCATGCTTGCCTGAATTTATAGGCTTGAACTATTTCTCGGGAGAAATTAATTGCTAGTTAACGTTGGTTGACGATGGCTCAGAAACACGGTGTTTATGCACCTCTAGAATACATTGACAGGACACTTTCCAAAATCACACCCCAACGCTTGGCCTGGGAATAGAAACTTGCTTAACTGTTTTCTCTTACAGCGGCAGAACGGTGGGCCTCAAAGGTCAGGAAGGAAAACAAAAAAGAGGTGGAAGGCATGAAATTTCATGAGTTTCCTTATCTCCCAGCTGGACAGTACACTCATGGAGAAGTGAAATGGAATGAAACAGGTTGTTAAAACAAGAGAGAAGACTTGCATGTTTGCTTTTCTTGTTGCTTCTCAGAAGATGCGGCAAGTTTCTTGCTGATGTTGAATAAGACCAGAAACAAAGCTACAGAATTTCATGAGCACCATCCAACTCATTGAATTTTACTTCGTCCTCCACCTATACTTTTAAAGCAGCTATTTATTTTAAGACCTGCTGATGAAGAAAGCAAACTGTCAGGATGAGATACAGTGGAATTGATTGTAGACATTAGGAGAGCTCCCCCTCCCCTCACCCCACTCACCATCAACAACACCACAGTTACATCTGTGGAGTCTTTTAAGTTCCTGGGAACCATCATCTCCAAGGACCTTAAGTGGGGGGCTACCATCGACTCCACAGTCAAAAGGCGCAACAGAGGATGTACTTCCTACAGCAGCCGGGGAAGCACAATCTGCCACAGGCAATGATGGTCCAATTCTACACGGCCATCGTAGAGTCTGTTCTCACCTTCTCCATCATGGTCTGGTTTGGCTCAGCCACCAAGCACGACACCAGGAGGCTGCAGCAAATCATCCGATCAGTTGAGAAGGTTATTGGCCGCAATCTTCCCTCCATTGATGAACTGTACACTGCAAGGGCCAGGAAGTGAGCGGGCAAGATCATCTCTGACCCCCCTCACCCTGGCCACAAACTCTTTGAATCACTTCCCTCTGGAAGGCGACTCCGGACTATCAAAGCTGCCACAGCCAGACATAAATACAGTTTTTATCCACGAGTAGTTGCTCTACTCAACAGCCAAAAATCTGTAGCCTCCCTTTGATCTGGTATTTTGTTGGTTCACATGGTTGATCAATGGTGTTTCATCATTAATGTTTTACTATTATTAATGTTTAGTGTTTTCTGAGTCATTCGTAACTGTCACTGTATGTCATGTTGTTACTTGTGGGCCGAGCACCAAGGCAAATTCCTTGTATGTGAATATTTGGCCAATAAACTTACTTACTTCTCGCTGCTTTCCTCAAGCTAATTTGAAGGAGATCTTTCTAAACATACGTTTAAATAATCCTGTGGTTTACATATATAACATCTGACTATTACGATATGATAGAACTTTATGTATTCCAGGAGGGAAATTGGTCTGCCAACAGTCATAAAATCACAACAAGATGCACGAAACAAGAAATTAAAGTAACAAGTGGGAAGTCCAGGATTGGGGATGTGCAAAGATTGGGGAGGAGGGGAGGGGAGGGGAGGGGAGTCAGTCTACCCCACGACAGAAGGGGGAGGAGTTGTACAGTTTGATATCCACAGGGTGCTGTGCATGACTTTAAAGAAAGGAATTATGGCTCATGGGTTCTCATGTACATCAAGTGGTGTAACTTGGCCTTGTTGTAGGGCATCAACATGTGCTTTCATCATTGAACACCCACCCTCCTCATCCTGGTGCAAACGTCCCAAGGTCAAGACCAAAGTCTCAGGCACATTTAATCGGATCAAAAGTGCGCTGTGTCTGCGCCTTGCTGATCAGAGCTGGGGGCTGTTGAGGCCCAGTCCTGTTCGAGGAGGGATTGGGGTTCTGTGTCTTATCCAAGGAGCATCATTGAGGCCTCAGCAGGAGAATCACACCGAGGTTGAGGTCTCCATTAGAAACAAATTCATATGTCAGCCAGTGAGGGTTGGGCACATATTTATTTCACTGCAGATGATCAGGTGAAGCTGATACTGCTTTATGATGGCAGCAAAATACTAAGGCAGAGGTTATCCATTATAGTACCACTGGTGAAAATCAGGACAACATTGAGAAACACATCTGCAAAGAAAGTAACTGGCAGGCCAGGGTAGTAGAGAAGGGTGAGATCTCCCAGAGCAGTGGATAGTTCATTATGGGACAGGCACAGTTAAATGAGACAAGTTTGGATGTGAAAATCTGGTCGGCATGGACAAGTTGGGCCGAAGGGCCTGTTCCCATGATGTGTGTCTCTATGACTGTCTCCGAATAGGAAGGAACTGCAAATGCTTGTTTTACCAAAGATAGACACAAAATGCTATTGTAACTCAGCGGGTCAGGCAGCATCTGGAGAAAAATAGGTGACGTTTCGGGATGAGACCCTTCTTCAGACTCATTACGACCTGTCTGGTCTCAGAGCCATGTCGACAGTGGTCCAATATTTGCAGAACAATGGGAATATTTGGCATCAACAACAGTGGGCTGTTACAAGGAAGAGTCCATGATCTATTTGGACTATGAAATAGAACTTAATTTAGTTTAGTTTAGAGATACCGCGTGGAAAATGGCCTTTTGGCCCATCGGGTCTGGGCCAACCAGCAATCCCCGCATACTAACACTATCCTACACACTTTAAGGGAAATGTACAGTTTTACCAATGCCAATTAACCTACAAACTTGTACATCTTTGGAGTGTGGTTGGAGAAAAGCCCACGCAGGTTACAGGGAGAATGTTCAAACTCCATATGGACAGCATCCATGGTCAGGATCGAACCCGGGAATCTGGCACTACCACTGCGCCACCGTGCCGTCTATTCACTGAATTTCAGGACCACAACACAGGGTGATGTAGCAAGGTCATCAATGTTGAACCAATGCAAAACATAAGATTCTGGGAGTTGTAGGAAAGAGCTCCATATCAACAAGGCTTTTGTGTTTCCCAGAATTGCTGAATGACTGAATCAAGTGTAGATAGAGGTAAAAGGTTTAAGGGATAACTGCATTGTAATGTAGAAACTATTCAAAATTTCAGAAGATCCTCGGAGGGATTCAACAATCAGCATGGACTTATTAATGTCAATTTAATAGAGTGTAGCCCGGAATGCAACAAGGGAGGCTGCAAGCAGTCAAAGAATTAAAGACCCTTGGAGACAAATCAGAGAGGAAGAGTCAGAGGAGAAGATGTGTGACTTAAAAAGGGCAACAGGAAAGCGGGGAGGGCAGGTATCCACAGGAGTCAGGAAATGGAGAGCCTTAGGAAGCAATCAAAGTAGAAAATCTTATGATTGCTCATCATCGAGGGCATCCAGTAATATGCGAAATATAAAGTATAAATATTAGATCTGAAATAGATGAGAAGAATTATTAGCTTTGCTTTAAGTCTTACAATTATGTTGTGGTCATTATTGTAAAATAGGATGTGAGATTGTATGTGTATTTTACTTCGGAGTCACGTGAGTGACTTCGTGAAGACCCCGCCAGGCACGCATGCGCGACATATCGTCGACCGCATGCGAGCGACAGGCAGGGAGGAGCGTTGCTCCTCTACTGCTGGGACCTGCAGGTAAGTAAAACACTAACCTGCGGTCTTTTTCTTCTAGGTGGCCCTGTCGCAGGGTCTCGCAGCCGCCTCGGATCTGACTGCTGCGGCAGTCAGCGGCGGCTCCAATAGTTGGAGTCGGGAAGCCCGTTGACCCAGGAGGGTCCGGGCTCATACACTCGCCGGCGGAGGACGGCAGAGGCAGCCCGACTCCACACCGCAGCCCGCAGGGGACGCCGCGGGCGAAAAGGAATGGGGCTTGCCGGCTCGCTGTCAAAAGTTCGCGACGGCAGCGCGGCAGCCCCGACTCTACACCTCAGCCCGCGGGGAACACCGCGGGTTGGCGGTGTACATGTAGGCGTGGGGCTTGCAGGCTCGCCGTTCAAAGTAGGAACGGTAGAGCGGCAGCCCCGACTCTACACTGCAGCCGCGGGGGATACTGCGGGCTGGCGGTGTGCATGCAGGAGTCGGGCTTGCAGGCTCGCCGTCAGAAGTTTCAACGGCGGAGCGGCAGCCCCGACTCTACACCACAGCCCGCGGGGGTGATACTGCGGGCTGGCGGTGTGCATGTGGTGTAGGGCTTGCTGTGCTTGCCATGGGCAGCAGCCCGACTCTACACCGCAGCCTGCAGGGGTTCTGCGGGTTGCTGGCATTCAGGGAGAAGCAGGCTTGCAAGCAAAGGCAGCCTGACTCCACACTGCAACTGCAGGGATTCTGTGGCCTGGCTACATTAAAGTGCCCTGCTACTCTAGGGTATGCATTGTCTTCAAGAAGTTCCGACTGCCAACATATAAAAGTTATTAAAGCATGAGAGGCTGGTCACCATACTTCTTAAAGACCCTCAGGTAAGATACTAACTTTGAATAGCTAAGCGTCTGTATTCGAGTTTGCTTACAGAGGGATGGAGACCAGAATGAAGGCAGCGAAGCAGGTCTCCAAGGGCCGTGCGACTTCAGATGGGAGTCAGCGGCCACCATTCCAGAAGAACGCGGAGGTCGGGTTTAGCCCTGCGCAGCCAGGACCCGTCTCTCCACCACGGCTGACCATGGGGCCGCAAAATGGTGGAGCACCGCGTGGGAGCAGGATGGGCAAGACCTGGACTCCCTACCACTCTCACCTATGCATAGTGACTGTGGGGCAAAGGTGCGTAAACATGTGACCCGCTCGGCGGCTCGTTTTGTCTCTCCTACTATGCAGGTATCAGAGATGGGGAGAGCTGCGCACAGGTCATGCCCCGCTGCAGTGGGAGGCATCGACATACCGCCGGGGGTAACCTGCTAGACTGCAGGCCGGTGATGGACCTGCTGGAAATCGGGGAGCCCTGCAGGAGCAGGAGGTACCGGTGTCCACCGGAACAGGCTGCCGGAGCGCAGACCGGTGGCAGCAGTTTACGGCTAGGCAACCCTATTGCTACGGGTAACGCCGGCTATGCGCCCTCATGGACCCGTGTGGTTAAGGGTGACGGCAAGCCTGCACGGACAGCGGAGCCGGTATTGGGGACCGGTACCGATCCTTCCCTCTGCCTTCCCACCAGGCAGAGGTGCCGCTTAGGTCCAAACGACGGCGGACTAGCGGTATGTCCGTGCAGGAGTCGTACAGCCTGCGGGAGCAGGAGGTACCGGCACTGTACCGGAACAGGCTGCCGGAGCGCAGACCGGTGGCCGCAGAATACGGTTAGGCAATCCCGTTGCTGCGGGTAAAGCCAGCCAAGCGCCGTCACAGACCCCTGGGGGTGAGGGTGACGGTGTGCCTGCACGGACCACGGACCGGTATTGGGGACCGGTTCCGACTCCTTTCCTCTGCCTGCTCGTCAGGTAGAGAGGCCGCTAAGGTCCGAGGGATGCCGGGCTAGCGGGTTGTCCGTGCGGAAGTCGTTCAGCCCCGCAGGAGTGGGTGCTGACGAGTACCTGTCAGCCACTTCGTTGAGGTGTGACCTACTGGCAGAAGCCCCAGCGACTCATCAGGGCCTGGGGAAGTCGACCTGTTGTCCGTGTGTAGCGGCAGCGGTCGCATGGCTAGGATGGAGCTAATGGTGGAGCAACTATATCAGCAGGACCTGGGTCGGCAAGAGCAGGAGTCTCAGCGGTCTGGGAGTTCGGATCATGACCACCACCTTCAATCTCACCTTCGTCCATCGGGAGTGCTAGCATTCAACAGATGGCCGATTTGACAAAGCAGCGGCAGCAGAAGAGCCCACTGCTCTCGATCCAGAAGAAGAAGTTGGAGGTGTCGAAAATCCGAAACCTGTTTTCAGGGGTACCGCTGCACTCTACATTGGCAGTAAGTATTAATTCTTGACGACACACCAGTTCCTAGACCAGGTGCTTTCAGAAACACGGAGAAGTACAAGGATCCTGGAAACTGTGTTACCCTGAACGTCCCGAGGGTCGACTCAGCCATCTGAGGGAACATAATTTCCAATGCGAGGGAACAAGAGATGAAGAGGCAGAAAATTCTGAAGCTATTGGCGTCGGGCATCACGGCGCTCATCAGGACCCTCGATGGGGCAGGTGCATCCGCAGAGCAGCAGGATGCTCTAGCCCTCCTGTGTAGCACACTTCGGGAAACTGTTTTAGTCAGAGCTCCATCCGGCCCGACATTAACCCTGAATTCGCTGGGTTGGGTCGTACCTCCACCACACCTCCAAGACAGCTGTTTGGGGAGGACCTGCCCAAGCCGGTCAAAGACGAGGCCATCAAGAACACATCCGCACCAGCTCCCCAACAGCAGAAGCCTTGTTAGGGCAGAGCCAGCATAGACTACCTCACCACACACCAGCTGCAGGAACAAGGATTTACCGAGGCGATCGAGCAGCACCCAGCAAAGAAGGAATACTAGAAACCAGAACGTCAGGCTCGCCGGTAACCATGGAGGTAAGGGGGCCTGGTTCTCTTGGAAGTGCTGCATGCATAACCTCACAAGTAGGAGGGAGGTACATACATTCTGCGGCTCTGTTTGTCACTATCCAGGGAACAGAGCTATAGCCATAATAGATTCATGTAACAGCCTTGCTTGCGCCAGGGAACTGACTTTCGACATGCTGCTAAGCTATGGGTAAATTGGAGCTACATTCCAGCCACATAATTGGGTCGTTACGCTATCAAAGCTTGGGTGAATAAGCAAAATCTCGGCATGTACAGCGAATGCTTACAATTACGAGCTTAAGCAGCTGCCAATCCAAGCATAATTGAGGTACAACGGTGGATTAGCAATGGTTGTGATTGTTAAATCCCATCATTACATCAAACCTAGTAGTCGCGTTACAAACCGACGCAAGCGCCGAGGGCTGGGGAACTACTGACACCATTCCAGGTGGGGCGGTAAATGGGATTGCATGAGTCTACTTTCTTCAATCACAAGGTATAAACTGTTTAGAAATGCTGGGAGCATGTCCAGGGCTGCGCATTAATGTACTAATCTGCAGCATACGTATGTTCATCTTCAAAATAATACCACTGAGGAGGCATATTAAACCTTATGGGTGGCGTCAAGTTAATATCTTGGGATGAATTGGAAACATTAATTTGGCTCTGGTGGATTGAAAGAAATTTGAGTTCAGCTATGTATCTTCTGGATAAGCTCAATATAGTGGCGGACACCAGGTCACAAGTATTAATAACGACATCAAGTAGATTGAACCTCCAAATATCTGCTAAAATTATAGCCTAATATGGAATACCAGATTTCGACCTCTTTGCGTCCAGGTTGAGCCATTGGATACTAACATATGTCTTGAGAACTAGATCCTGGGGCAGTGGCGATGGACGCGTTTTCGCTACGTTGGGGGGAAATGCGGGGTTTCTATGTTTTCCCCATTCTGCTTCATCAGACAGGTGCTGCAGGATACGCAACCAGGCTCTGCAACATAAAGGACCATGGATGTCAAACAGCATCGTGCAGAGAGAGTCCAGTAGGAAGCAGTACCTCGCCTACATAAGGATATGGGAGGGTTCTGTAGTCGGACCTAGACCATCTACATATCTGCTATACTCTCCAAGGTGCTGGAATACTCATGGGTCGTCATTATGACGAGTCCCTCAGTTACAGTGCTGTATACAGTGCCAGGAGTGCATTGTCGTCCTATCGCTAGATTGGACTGGGATGAGGTAGTGTTGACCCTCCTCAGGAGCTGGTCGCCTATGATGGACTTACTCACCTTCAAAGTGCTTATGATAATGGCACTGAACACAGCTCAACAGGTCATGACTTTACAGGAATTAAACCTGGATAGAATGATCGGACCATACTAAGGTAACTTCTTTACAGAAGAATTACTTACACTACACAGACCTGGGACTACACGTCTGCAAATGGGCATCAGATGTATGGAGACGGGTCTGTTTCAGCCATGGTAACCCACGTCACAGGGTGATTGTGCAGACTATCTCCAGATGACACGAGGTGGTATTCGGTGCAGCAGGTAAGACACTAATATTTTAAATGTTATTCTATCAGGGCTGCATCCACATCAGTGGCAAGGACTATGGCGGTGTTCATGGATTTTGGCCTCGCAATAGCAAGCTGGGCCAGTGAATCTACACTTCAGCGGTTTTATAACTGATTTATAACCGCTCCCGCAACGTTGGCGGATTCAGTTTTAAGTGCTGTTCCCTAAACGTTTGTCCCCGAGTTCAGGGGGTTATTGTTGTATTAACAAATGTTATTATTTTTTCAGCTTGTTCAAGTCTGAAATACGTTAACATACTTCCTCCATCAGAATTACGGCAGTGTGTGAGCATGGGCGTGGTCCAGGGCATGTAATCACAGAGCTTTGAAATCTTCAAGAAGTCACTCACGTGACTCCGAAGTAAAATAGTAAGATTAAACAAGAACTTACCAGTTTGAAGTTTGATCTTTATTTTATGAGGAGTTGCGATGAGGGATTTCGTGCCCTCCGCTCCCAACCCTCTATTATATATTCAACTGGTATGGTCAAGTTTTAATCTTACTATCTTCGGTTTGTGATCTGTGATTCCACACCGCTGCTTTGAAGAATGTCGCGCATGCGTGCCTGGCGGGGTCTTCACGAAATCCCTCATCGCAACTCCTCATAAAATAAAGATCAAACTTCAAACTGGTAAGTTCTTGTTTAATCTTACTATTAAGTTTGTCTTGAAAATTCATCCACAGGCATTATCAATGTCTGTAATGGATACTTCAGATAATTATTGAACACAATTGATAGTGAAGTGCTTAATCAAAAAGATCAAGTAGTAAATGGGTGTTTGGTTGAATTTAGAACTCTGTGCATGTATCTCCACAAAGATTTATTTAATTGTATATTACATGTGAAAACAATGAATAATTGTATGATTTCATCTAGATGTATAGCTGAACTGTAGAGGTTTATTTGTTTAATGGTAGAAGCTGTGTATAGTATGAGTGATTATGTAACTTGAAAAACATGTGTATCCTATGGTATAACTTTTGTATATTGCTGTACCAGCCACCCCTGTTAGTTCAGAGTTATTGGTATTTTGTAAGTTACTCAATCTTTGCTCTCGGCTTTAGAAGCAACATTAAAAAACCGCCAGACTTTGCACTGTACATGGAGCTTAAATTAAGCAGCATTGTCAAATTAAAATTGTTTGACATAAAAATCTCACAAAGCGGCTGTAGCTTTTTTATTTAATTTTTTTGGCTGGGAATGCACTCCTTCCATCTGTCCAAATGAGGGTGTTAACTTATCTTTCTGCAACTCTGTAATTTGCTGCCCATCTACTAACCACCTAAACAGATTAATATTGATCTTAGACACAAAAAAGCTGAAGTAACTCAGCTGTCTGACCCGCTGAGTTACTCCAGCTTTTTGTGTCTATCTTCGGTTTAAACCAGCATCTGCAGTTCCTTCCGACACACTTGATATCGGTCTTCTTCCCCGAGGTTCAGCAATAATTTGGCACTTGCTCTCTTGATGCATTGCCACTTTTTAGCTGGCACCCGGAACCTGATTATTTTACCTGACTCTTTACATCTTTCAACTTCACAGGGAACAATGCAGTGCAGTTAAAAGTTACGATGATTCTTCCAGCCATGTTCTTCACCTCTTCACTGTTCCAAATTTTCAATCCTGAGAGTAAAACTGATTTAAGAAATTTCTTTGGTTCCCAAGAACCACACCACTGGCACCTTTAGCTACACTGAAGTGAAGTTTGAAGAAGGTTCTCGACCCGGGATATGGGGAGAAGGCAGGCACGGGTTATTGATAGCGGACGATCAGCCATGATCATATTGATTGGCGGTGCTGGCTCAAAGGGCCGAATGGCCTCCTCCTGTACCTATTTTCTATGTTTCTATGAAAAGTCACCTGTCCTGCTGAATTACTCCAACATTTCATACCTACTTGAAGTGAATGGGACTACCTAGGTATCGAAGGTTCTTGTGGTGCCTCTGTTTATCTTTTCTACAATTTCATTATAGAAGCTTTCATTTAACCTAATCTGTTTATAGAGTGCCTCGAACATGCAGCAGAAATTAACAAATGGAACAGCATTAGTTATTTTCAGATTTTCTTAAAATACACAACTGAAAATTGAGTAATTTTATGTTATTAACATAAATATTTTATTTTTATTTATTTTACTTTATTTATTTTAAATGCGTAGAAGTTCTTAATATTAAAGGTATTGGTGATGCATTATACATGGATGGACAGCCAAATTAAATTCCATGTAAGTTTCATTCCTCGTCAGTGTATTTAATGTTGGAGCAATCTTGCATATATTAATTTACCAACTGTAAACCTTTGTCTTTGCATGTTGCAATCGCATACTACTGCACCTTTCCAGTCTAGTCACTATATCCGATGAAATTATAATCTTCTCCAAATGCCAACCTTACATTTTTAATCCTGTCCGTTGTCCCAACTCAAAGAATTCTGGAATAATTAGTTAATTGTTGGAAACCGATTTTCAAACAATGTAGTCTCAGAATTGAAGATATACAAGCATATCATTCATTAACCAAAAGATCAAAATTCAATTCAACATCACCTTCTTGGTTACAAAAGGAGTCTTGGCTAACTGCTTCCATTTACTTCTGTGCACCAGTATAATTTATAAAAAGAAATAACATGAACAATTTTGCAATTCTAACAATATCGATGCCAGGAACATTGAGCAAATGGGACTGAGCCAGCCGAAACTGCACCAAGGCAATTTCACAGCTTTTGAGTAATTAACACAAACTCACAGTATAACTTTGACCCTTCCCAGGCAATAAGCTTAATGTGGCATCTGTAAATTCCACCTACCAGCTGTGTAGTTTGATGTGGCAACTTGAGGGGGTGCAGCTGTCTTTGGGGAGATATATTATTTTTGTCCTTTTGAAAGTTTTAAGAATCTTTAAGGAAGTTCAAGGTAAGTTTCAACCATTTGTTATCCTTTCCCAAAAGGTTTGATGGTTGGGAAAGGTATCATACTTGGCAAATATTGAACGGGGGGTGGGAGCAATTGCACAAAAATGTCTTCTGATATCCTTCAATTGTCAACCAATTGATCTGCTAACGCAAAGAACGGCAGATGCTGATTGACGTGATAGTGCTCATGTATGGTATCACAGTGATACAACCTGACAGTATGATTTCTATGGTGCAACTGTAAGATCTTATGAAAGGTCATCAGCCTGAAACATTAACCCTATTTTTTTGCTTCACAAATATGGCCTGAATTACGGATCACCTCCAACATTTCTAGTTCGAATTTTGCGAGTATGTAGTCTTTGTTTACGGCCCGTTTTCAATAAAGTAGCAAGCTAATACAAAAACGTTGAAGATATATGTCCACAAACTTAATTTTTCATAGGATCCATTTTTTTTCAATAAATATATTCAGCACAGCTGGCCTTTGCTGAAGCATATCAGCGTGGATTCATTGTGTTATTGCCAGATGCACTCTGTTACTTATTTTATAATGGACATCGGTATTTTTTGCCACTGCAGGTGTCAAATTGACAGGTTTATAATTCACTGAGATGTATTTTCTAACACTTTTGAAGCTTTGGAATAAAATCAGGATCTCTCAGTTCCCTGGTGTGTGTGTTTTTTTAGCCTTTGTTAGTCCCTCTCAGATCTTGCACCTCTCCCCATTTTTCACCAATACAAGGTGACCTTTCTCTGCTGCTCCATGTCGTGTGGTGCGCTTCCTACCCATTATTCTCCACTGCAAGCCTCGGCTTACACTCTATTGCTATCCATTGACCTTCCTTGCTGGATGAAGCTTTGCTTTCCACTGCCGATTACCACTTGTTGACAAGTCTCACACTCTCTATCACTACCCGCTGGCATTGCACTTCACTCTGTAAATACATCTGTTTAAACCTGGAGGTAGAAATACCTGATATGCGATGGAGCATCGGCACTGTTGTTATATTTGAAACCCCAAATGGCAGGAGAGCAAGCCAACAAGGAAACTGCATTTTTATTCCATCTTTAACATTAATCCAATTCCAAAATTACTTATTTGTATTCATGCAAAAATAATCAAAAAATTGATTTATTCAACCTTCACATTTCCCGAGAGCAAAGAAATCACTTAAATCAATTTAAAGTTTCAGCTCCAATTAATGCAAGGAGGTGACTCTTGAATTTATAACTTCAACCATAGTTACAGAAATATTGCAGAGGCAATTGCATTTAGCTGCCTTAGATCGTTGAATCCTCCATTGTGGCCAATCTACTTTCAGAACGCTGGATATCCAGTACAATCATATTGATATAATTCAGAAAAGATTCAAGACTGCAGGACAACAGAGACTTTGATAATTCTGCATTCATTTCTTAACAAGTATAAAAGGCCCAATATGGTGTTTACAATATGTGTGCCCTTAATCCATGTTGAATATGTATTGATAACTGCATTGGAACATAATTCCTCCATAATCCTTCAAGCCATGTGTGTCAATGCATTAAAAAGCCTCTGCACAAACTTTACATAACATTCCTAATGTGTGCTTTGGCACATTTGACAAAGGAAAAAGGTGACTAGCAATTCATGGCATGGGCAGACATTAAGGAATCCTCAACAAGGCCATTTAAAGGGCTACTCCCTCCACCCAAGTCAGTAGCATGCTATGGGCCATTACAGGTAACCGTCTGGGGAAGTTTTGCCTTTGTGAGCTGATTGATATCCTTTGTGAATACCTCCTGCTGGAGCTGATTTCTATGCAGTGATAGGGTCCAGTGGGTCTGCCTTTAGAGATGAAGCACCCAAACACAAGAGGGAGGAAATTGAGCCAGCAGGGGGGAGTGGAAAAACACAAAACTCACACTTTAATAACGTAAATGGACTTAAAAATTAAACAAAATTGACCGATTTTGGGTTGCCGTTAGTCATGTGAGATTACTATTATGGTCCAGCCCACATGTTGGGCCTAGTGCTCAAAGAAACCACATGATTTCAAGACCAGAGGGCCTTCTGCAAGTCCCAGAATAAACAATGTCAGTTTGCATTTGCTAAAATATTGAATTTCAATTCACCCACTTTTGCTATGCTGACACCTAAGCTTTGATTCCAGTCTGATAAAACAAAACGCTGGAGGGCACAGTGGGTCAGGCAGCATCTGTGGAAGGAAGTGAACAGAATATGTGACAGGTCGAACCCTTCCTCAGACTGTCCGACAAAAAATGCTTTTCTTCCAGTTCAGTCTTAACCGTGATAATGGTTTTGCAGCACAGATCATGCACAAAGTTCACCTGATTCAAAATGTTATAAGGGACGATTTAGCATCAGAAATGAGAGGTGGTTGGAGCAATGAATAAGTTGCATGTTTTTTTATAAAGCACGAAGGTGTGAACATGAGAAGCAGTCTAGTCAATACCATGTCCAGTAAGATCGTTCTACTATTCCCTACATTAGGGTCAACGTTTCTGATACCTATTCACTCTGCAACCTTTTACTACCCAGAGGGTTTATGCTGCCTGGAAAATTAAAGATTTTTGTTTTCCTCTTCTCCAATGTCCTTGTGAAGACTGTTCTTCAAGATGCTGGACAGCCTGGGATGCTGATTAGCAATCCTCGCCTCAAACAGGCGTGCAGATAAGCAATAGAGTGGGCGGTGTTGGCCACACAGCTGACTTATTATACAGAGCTGACAGCATCAATTCCACATTCCCTTTGCCTGTAAGAACAGATGTGTGCATACTGCATGCTCATTTTCCAACACAATAAAACTCCTAGGTCATGATTTCCAATTAACTCTTTGGGTAAGAATATTGTGTAATCAACTAAATAACTGACCATTTATGCTGCTCAGAATTAAAGAAAAAAATTAGCGTGCTCTCAAGATCATTTCATCTTTCAAACGATCAGCAAAATGATTGCTGAGGGACAAAGAAAGCAATGGAGCTATTCAATCCATGTATGGAAGTAATAGAGTGTATCTAGGTAATATAATGTATCAACACCAAAGATATCTGTCGTTCAAGCATTGGAAGGCCAAGCACAAGTGTATGCAAATCACAAGATAAAATTAATGGCACTTGCAGCAGTTCAGACAGGCAACAAAATCAATCAGGGATGTTTCATCTCAGAGTGCAATAACAATGCTTTGCCACCTGAGGTGTCCAAAACAGATGAAAATGTCTTACTTATATCTAACATCAGATTGCTTTGCGGGGCCATTAATCCACAGGTAGTTGGGTTAATTTGTTACGGTGAATTACTCCCAGAGTGGGTGGGTGGCAGGAGAATCGAGAGGGGGGAATGGGATGGGTGGGTTTGCTCTAAAGGCTAGCATGGACTCAATGGGTCAAATGGCCTCTTTCCATCATGTAAGAAAATGTGAACTATAAATATGTGGTGTAATATGAGATTAAAGAGCTTTTGATAATAGAAACAGAGGAACATAGAAAAAATAGAAACATAGAAATTAGGTGCAGGAGTAGGCCATTTGGCCCTTCGAGCCTGCACCACCATTCAATTTGATCATGGCTGATCATCCAACTCAGTATCCCGTACCTGCCTTCTCTCCATACCCTCTGATCCCCTTAGCCACAAAGGCCACATCTAACTCCCTTTTAAATATTCAATATATTCCCACTAATCTGACTAATAATTAATTTCCCTTTTGATTTGAAAGCTTGTTGATAGTTTCAATCAGTAAAAGGCAAGATCCAGAATTACTGTGAACATTTCTTCATTTTTCATACTATTTTTCACCATTCACTTAATTTCTCTTTTGAAAATTGATATTTTTGTCAACATTCACAAATTTCGTATTACCTAATTGCAGCCAAATTTTCTTTTGAGATTAAATAGCTGGGGAAATCTTCAGACATAAACATGCAAAAATGCATTTACTTCAAACAGTAACACGGAATGTTGTAAAAATGGGACATCAGGATAAATTTATGATTGCTTCAACATTTAGTTGTCAATAGAACATCAATCACCATAAAAAGTAAAACATCGTTCATTTTATTTTATTAAGAAAGCAAAGTACCAGTGATTTAAACTGTGTTCCTGCGACATTTTAATTACAGATTTCATGTTTCATTCTAGTTATCTGGAATCAGGCTTCAGAGTAATCTAGGTCTGTTTATGATTTTATTTACAGATTGATGCTAATATATGATTGAATGTGTGTAGAATCAACAGTGTTTAGTCAAATGTCTAACAGCCATGTAAATACTTTGCAAATACAGTAAAGCCTCACAATAACTGACCTCTATATAGCGGATTTCGCTTCTAGCAGACTGAGGCTCTCATTGCACTGACCCCCACTTCTGCCAGTTACCCAATGAGATGGCGCTACATGACGTACTTACAGTTGCGGGAGTGGAGAGCGCAAGTGGCGTGAAGGTGTCGTGAGTTCCGGACTCACCTCTGATGCATCGCATGAGAGGCCAGGAGCTCTGCCTGCGAATTCTCGTTTGAACCTCCCACGAATGCCGCACTTCTTCCCTCCCAGCCTTGGGGTTAAACTTTACCCTCCCCCCCCCCCCCCCCCCCCCCCCCACCGTGGTCTATTATTGCAAAGGTTTACTGCAGACATAGCAGGTCCAGATGTTGTAGCACAACTTTAAACATTGAAAGGATCTTTAGAATTCTTCACCCACGTGGAGATTCTTATATTCATGACAGTGGTGGATAGATGTTTGGATTTTAAGGGAATCAAGGAGTATGTAGTCAATGCAGGAAAGTGTTGATGAGGTGGGTGATCTTATATATTCTTTAGTTTAGAGATACAGCGTGGAATCAGGCCCTTCGGCCCACTGGGTTCACGCCGACCCAGCGATCCACGCATACTAATACTATCCTACACCCACTAGGAACAATTTTTACATTTACCAAGCCAATTAACCTACAAACCTGTACATCTTTAGAGTGTGGGAAGAAACCAAAGACCTCGGAGAAAACCCACGCAGGTCACGGGGAGAACGTACAAACTCCATTCTGACAGCACCCATAGTCAGGATCGAACCCGGGTCTCCGGCGCTGCATTCGCTGTAAGGCAACAACTCTACCGCTGCGCCACCGTGAATTGGAGAAGCAGGCACACAGGGAGGAGTGGCCAATTCTTGCTTCTTCTATTGATGCCATGTGTTTTGGAATTTGATGGATACATCCATCGGATTGCTGAAAGTTTAAAATTTATACCAGTCTATCACACACCATTTTTTCTTACTCCTCTCCTTCACAATCCTGAAGGTTTCACAATTACTCACTCTTTGCTTTATTACAAATAATTACCATCCCTCCACCCCTAGTCAAACTAGGAAAAGTGTCTCTATAATCAGCACCGTGTCCCTGAAACGTGAACCATCCTTTGAAGATTATTGATCAAACATCATTGCAGGTTTTATTTTAAATTGCTGCTGCCCACTGAAGCAGCCACTCTACAGCACAGCACTGTCAGATTCCCACTCGAGGATAGCTGGATGTGCTCTTCAATACAATGGGATGCCAAAGACCAGAATATTAAAATGTTGGCAACTAAAGATCTCTTGTTTCCTCAAGCAAAACAGATACATGCAATCACTAACTCAAAAGATGAATAAAATCCATGAGGATTGCAGCTTTTAATTTATAGGTAAAAAAAGATTGAGGATGAGAGGAAACAAAAATAATGAATAATACATCATTGTGTAGTAGATGAATGTTCACTGTCAAACCTCTGGAACATACACTGGGTATTTCAAAAGGTCGAATCAATGTTAGTTGCATAGAAATTAGGAACATTGGATTAAACCGACCCAGACAATATCACAGGGATAAAGAACAGCCAGCTGGCACTCAGAGCTAATATAAAAAATGTGTAAGTGTGTAATTGAGTCAACGTAACAATATTTATTGGGATTAACCTGTTTTCCTTGATGAAATATCAAAGGATGTAAAAGTTAGACATGGTAATAATTAATAATAGAGATATGCTAGTTATTCAACAATCAAGCAAGTTTATTTTTCATAGATATCTTTTCTTGATTTAGCCAAGAATTGGGGCTGCATGGTGGCGTAGTGGTAGAGATACAGCCTTTCATCGCCAGAAACCCGGGTTCGATCCTGACTACGGGCACTTGTCTGTACGGAGTTTGTAATTCTCCCCGTGACCTGTGTGGGTTTTCTCCAAGATCTTCGGTTTCCTCCCACACTCCAAAGACGTACAGGTTTGTAGGTTAATTGGCTTGGTGTAAATGTAAAAAAATTGTCCCTAGGGTGTGTGGGGCGGTGTTACGTGTGCGGGAATCGCTGGTTGTTTTTTAGTTTTTTTACTTTTAGCTTTAGAGAGGCAGAGAATTCCACAGGTTCACAAATCTCTGGGTGAAAAAGTTTTCCCTCATCTCCATTTTAAATGTCCTACCCCTTATTCTTAAACTGTGGCCCCTGGTTCTTAAAGAGTAGGGATTAACGGGTCTCTTTCAGAATGGCAGGCAGTGACTAGTGGGGTACCTCAAAGCTCGATGTTGGGACCGCAGCTATTTACAATATACATTAATGATTTAGATGAAGGGATTAAACGTAACATTAGCAAATCTGCAGATGACACAAAACCGGGTGGCAGTGTGAACCGTGAGGAGGATGCTATGAGGATGCAGGGTGACTTGGACAGGTTGAGTGAGTGGGCAGATGCATGGCAGATGCAGTTTAATGTGGATACATGTGAGGTTATCTACTTTAGTTTAAGAACAGGAAAGTAGATTATTATCTGAATGGTGTCAAGTTAGGAAAAGGGGAAGTACAATGAAATCAGGGTGTCCTTGTACATCAGTCACTGAAAGTAAGCATGCAAGTACAGCATGCAGTGAAGAAAGCTAATGGCATGTTGGCTTTCATAACAAGAGGAGTAGAGTATAAGAGCAAAGAGGTCCTTCTGCAGTTGTACAGGGCCCTGGTGAGACCACACCTGAAGTATTGTGTGCAGTTTTGGTCTCCAAATTTGAGAAAGGACATTCTTGCTATTGAGGAAGTGCAGGGTAGGTTCACAAGATTAATTCCAGAGACTGTCATATGTTGAATGAATAGAGTGACTGAGCTTGTATAGTCTGGAATTTATGGAAGGATGAGAGGGGATCTTATTGAAACATATAAGATTATTAAGGGATTGGACACGCTAGAGGCAGGAAACATGTTCCCGATGCTGGGGGAGTCCAGAACCAGCGGCCACAGTTAAAGAATAAGGGGTATGCCATTTAGAACGGTGATGAGGAAAAACGTTTACACCCAGAGAGTTGTGAATCTGTGCAATTCTCTGCCTCACAAGGCAGTGTAGGCCGATTCTCTGGATGCTTTCAAGAGGGAGTTAGATAGAAATTTAGAAAGTATTGTATATGAATGCGCAAAGTATAAGAAGTAAAGTAGATGAGCTTGAGGCTCAGTTAGAGGTTGGTAGATATGACATTGTGGGGATTAGCGAGACGTGGCTGCAGGAGGATCGGGCCTGGGAACTTAATATTCAGGGTTATACATCCTATAGAAAGGACAGACAGGTGGGCAGAGGAGGGGGGGTAGCTCTGCTGGTGAGGGATGGAATTCAGTCCCTTGCGAGGGAAGACATAGGGACTGACGAGGTAGAGTCACTGTGGATTGAGTTGAGGAATTGTAAAGGCAAGAAGACACTAATTGGTGTTATTTACAGACCCCCAAATTGTAGCCCGGATGTAGGGTGTAAGTTGCAGCAGGAGTTAAAACTGGCATGTAACAAAGGTAATGCCACTGTGGTGATGGGGGATTTCAATATGCACGTAAACTGTGAAAATCAGGTTGGTTCAGGACCCCAAGAAAGAGAGTTTGGAGAATGCCTCCGAGATGGATTCTTCGAGCAGCTTGTAATGGAGCCGACCAGAGAAAAGGCAATTCTGGATTTAGTGTTGTCCAATGAACCAGATAGGATAAGAGAACTCGAGGTAAAGGAACCGCTTGGAGGTAGTGATCTTAATATGATTAGTTTTAATCTGCAATTTGAGAAGGAGAACATTAAATTGGAAGTGGCAGTGATGCAGTTGAACCAAGGGGACTATGAAGGCATGAGAAGGGAGCTGGCCAAAGTAGACTGGAAAGGGATCCTAGCAGGAATTATGGTGGAACAGCAATGCCAGGAATATCTGGGCATAATCCGGAAGACGCAGGATCATTTCATTCCAAAAAGGAAGAAAGATTCTAAGGGGAATAGGAGGCAACCGTGGCTGATAAGAGAAGTTAGGGATAGAATAAAACTAAAAGAAAAGATGTATAACACAGCAAAGAGTAGCCGGAAGCCAAAGGATTGGGAAACTTTCATAGGACAACAGAAGGAAACAAAACGGGCAATACGGGCTGAAAAGATGAAGTACGAAAGGAAAACTGGCCAGGAATATAAAGAAGGACAGGAAAAGCTTCTTTAGATATGTGAAGGGAAAAAGAGTAGCAAAGTGAAATGTGGGTCCCTTGAAGGCAGACAAGGGTGAAATTATTACGGGCAACAAGGAAATGGCAGAAGAATTGAATAGGCACTTCGGATCTGCCTTCACTAAGGAGGACAATCTCCCAGATCTACTGGAGGACAGAGGATCTAAGGGGGTCGAGGAACTGAAATAAATTTTCATTAGGCGAGAAATAGTATTGGGTAGGCTAATGGGACTGAAGGATAATAAATCGCTTGGTCCTGATGGTCTGCATCCCAGGGTCCTCAGGGAGGTGGCTCTAGAAATAGTGGATGCATTGGTGATCATTTTCCAATGTTCAATAGATTCAGGATCAGTTCCTGTGGATTGGAGGATAGCTAATGTTATCCCACTTTTCAAGAAAGGAGCGAGAGAGAAAACGGGGAATTACAGACCAGTTAGCCTGACTTCGGTGGTAGGAAAGATGCTGGAATCAATTATTAAAGAGGTAATAATGGGGCATTTGGATAGCAGTAAAAGGATTAGTTCAAGTCAACATGGATTTATGAAAGGAAAATCATGCTTGACTAATCTTCTGGAATTTTTTGAGGATGTGACAAGTAAAATGGATGAAGGGGTGCCAGTGGATGTAGTGTATCTAGACTTTAGAGAAAGCCTTTGATAAGGTCCCGCACGGGAGACTGGTGACTAAAATTAGAGCACATGGTATTGGGGGTAGGGTGTTGACATGGATAGAGAATTGGTTGGCAGACGTGAAGCAAAGAGTAAGAGTGAACAGGTCCTTTTCAGAATGGCAGGCAGTGGCAAGTGGAGTGCCGCAAGGCTCGGCGTTGGGGCCACAACTGTTTACTATATATATTAATGATTTGGAAGAGGGAATTAGGAGCAACACTAGCAAGTTTGCGGATGACAAAGCTGGGTGGCAGTGTGTACTGTGAAGAGGATGTTAGGAGGTTGCAGGGTGACCTGGACAGGTTGAGTGAGTGGGCAGATACGTGGCAGATGCAGTATAATATAGATAAATGTGAGGTTATCCACTTTGGCGGCAAAAACAAGGGGGCAGATTATTATCTCAATGGGGTTAGGTTAGGTAAGGGGGAGGTACAGCGAGACCTGGGTGTCCTTGTACAACGGTCACTGAAAGTTGGCGTGCAGGTACAGCAGGCAGCGAAGAAAGCTAATGGAATGTTGGCCTTCATAACAAGAGGATTTCAGTATAGGAGTAAAGAGATTCTTCTGCAGTTGTATAGGGCTCTGGTGAGACCACATCTGGAGTGTTGTGTACAGTTTTGGTCTCCTAATTTGAGGAAGGACATCCTTGTTATTGAGGCAGTGCAGCGTAGGTTCACAAGATTGATCCCTGGGATGGCGGGGCTGTCATATGAGGAAAGATTAAAAAGACTAGGCTTGTATTCACTGGAGTTTAGAAGGATGTGGGGGGATCTTATAGAAACATATAAAATGATAAAAGGACTGGACAAGTTAGATGCAGGAAAAATGTTCCCAATGTTGGGTGAGTCCAGAACCAGGGGCCACAGTCTTAGAATAAAGGGAAGGCCATTTAAGACTGAGGTGAGAATAAACTTTGTCACCCAGAGAGTTGTGAATTTATGGAATTCCATGCCACAGAGGGCAGTGGAGGCCAAATCACTGGATGGACTTAAGAGAGGGTTGGATAGAGCACTAGGGGCTGGTTAAGTCAAGGGATATGGGAAGAAGGTAGGCACGGGTTGTTGATAGCGGACGATCTGCCATGATCACAATGAATGGCGGTGCTGGCTCAAAGGGCTGAATGGCCTCCTCCTGCACCTATTTTCTATGTTTCTATGTAGAGCTCTTAAAGATAGCAGAGTCAAGGGATATGGGGAGAAAGCAGGAACGGGATACTGATTGTGGATGATCAACCATGATCACAGAGAATGGCGATGCTGGCTTGAAGGGCTGAATGGCCCTATTGTCTATTAGGAGTAATTATACATTGTACCTAAAATGGTGGCGCAGCGGTGGAGTTGCTGCCTTACAGCATTAAAGACCCAGCTTCGATGCTGACGACAGGTCCCTGTGAGACAAATTCAGAAATTAGGTAAACTAATTAATATAATCCTCACAGGGACCTTTGTGGCCCAGGAAAGGACATATCACATTTCAACACCCAAAGGCCCTTGAACTAAAATCACAGGCAGAGCCTTTTGATAGAATTGGTCAGAAAAACAAGTGCTTTCATTTCTCAGATAAAGTTTTGCGATAGTCAGTCTTTGGCTGCAGACCAGGAAACGATAGGTAGAATATTATCTGTTCTGTTTGTGTGGTCGTGTGAGGTTACAAATTTGAAATGTTCACAACCTCCTCACCTTTCTATTCATTTCAGTTCAAAACAGCAATGCAATTCCTAAGGTTATGACATCTAGACTCAGCGAACAGGAAAAACTGAATTTGGAGAGGAGCAAACTCAAAGAATTTAATGAATTTCAAAGCAATCCTCTTGCATTCTTCTAAACTCTAGAGAATATAGGTTCACTCTTGTTGTGTTATTACAATAGGTTCTGTGCACATGCAAAGTTTTCCAAAAGCACAAACAAATGGTGCTGGATTTGGCAATTAGACATCTGGATGTTTCAGCACATAACACACAAATGCCCATCTTCCCGCTGAACAGTGCAGGAGAGAACCGTACAAAGTAATCCATTAGAAAAGTTATGCCTAAGTCAATAAAAACTTGTTTGTGAAAAAATAATAATTCCCAAAACAGGTTGAAAGATGTATACAGAGGGAAGGAATTAAATATTGTATAATTAGTATAATAAATAAATAGTATAAATATAATAATTAGCATAAGATGTTTATCTCAGTCCTTTATTTCAAAAGTTAAGCTTAAGGTCTGTCATCTGCATACACGAGCTATTCTCACTGAGGAAGAGGTGGGATTGGTGACCTTTCAACATTTCCAGTGTTGTTCCTTATTAAGGGTTTAAATGAATATTTAAGAAATACAAAATGAGCATTTATTAAGATGTGCTTGGTTGGCTTTCTGTGTTAATCATTAGCTTACAAAGCTCACTAATATGACATTTCAACAATGGCCCATACAATTGATAAATATTGAAGGAATTATGCAATAAAACACTAAATGGAAAAAAACTGATGTCTTGATGTAATTTGGAATTTGATACGATACGATAAAACTTTATTCATCCCCGGAGGAAATTGGTCAAGATTAGTATATACCCCAAAGTGATAATACACTGAAAATTAACTGGCAACAGTACAATTAATTCACACCAATATCACACACTATTTTCAAAGCACGCATTGCAAACCTTTAAGTTTCAGAATACCTGCATTCATCCACGCTAGTCAGCCTTCTTTTCAATGTGCAAACTGTCAAATAAAAGCAAAGTAACATTGCATCAATTTTGTTTTGTGTTAAGACTTGCACCATGTGTATAAAGCAATAGCAGTTTTCAGGTCACGACATTATTATTAGGTTCAAATATTTCACTCTGTTTATCTTTTCAAGGTGTGCTAGGGTTACTGCAGCCTGTTATCATTTCAACAGCTATACTAGAAACAATCTTTTCCCATTTCAATACTTATTCTTCAAAATCTGATTCATGGAGCTGGAGATTTGTCACATTGTTTTGTACAGCTGTTGGTTTTGTGAAGTGAAGTAAACTGATTACTAATCTTGGGTTCGATCAAAGGGGAAGTGGAATTAGAGTTAAAAAAAAGATTAGAATAGACAGTTCAAGTTGAAAAGATAGAAGTGATAGAGGTATCTTAGGCCTTTAGATACAATGTTATGCTGCAAATATGTTGATTTTAATTACATTTAAATGTAGTTCAACCAATAGAACCCCTGGTGTTTTATTTAATAGTTAGTTAAATACAGTTTATTGGTAAATTTCTTCACTGTTCATTAGCTTGTGGTTTTAATTTACTATTGGGAATTTTAGCTGAGTTTGCCTTACTGGATGATTTACCTACGCGATAGAATATCTGAGAAACTGGAATAAAGGTAAAAACAGATTGAAGAGGTATAATGAGATAAACATGTAGTCATCCCTTACATGAAATTTAGTTTTTAGATAATAAAAGACATGTTCAAGATAGTAATGCGTAATAGATTTAATACCAATTTGTAGCCAAACAGTTACATAGCACAGAAAACTCGTAGAGTTCAAAATTGGGCTCCAAAGCACTGGCCACTAATAGTTGTCAATTTCAATGAAATTTCATGCACCATGTACATCAAAAGTTAGACATAAAATGCTGGAGTAACTCAGCGGGACAGACTGCATCTCTGGAGAGAAAAAATGGGTAACATTTCAGTTTGAGACCATCGAGAAGGGTCTCGACCAGAAACGCCACCCACTCCTTCTCCCCAGAGATGCTGCCTGTCCCGGTGAGTTACTCCAGCATTTTGTATCTATCATTGGTTCAAACCAGCATCTGTAGTTCCTTCATACACATGTACAGTGGCTTGCAAAAGTTTTCATACCCCTTGAACTTTTCCACAATTTGTCTCGTTACTACCACAAACGTAAATGTATTTTATTGAGATTTTATGTGATAGACCAACACAAACTGTTGCATAATTGTGAAGTGGAAGGAAAATGATACATGGTTTTCAAATTTTTTTACAAATAAAAAACTGAAAAGTGTGGCATGCAAAAGTATTCAGCCCCCTTTATTCTGATACCCCTAAATAAAATCCAGTGCAACCAATTGCCTTCAGAAGTCACCTAATTAGTAAATAGAGTCCACTTCTGTGTAATCTAATCTCAGTATAATTACTGCTGTTCTGTGAAGGCCTCAGAGGTTTGTTAGAGAATATTAGTGAACAAACAGCATCACGAAGCCCAAGGAACACACCAGACAGGTCAGGGATAAAGTTGTGGAGAAGTTTAAAGCAGGGTTAGGTTATAAAAAAATATTCCAAGCTTCGAACATCTCACAGAGCACTGTTCAATCCATCATCTGAAAATGGAAAGAGTATGGTACAACTGCAAACCTACCAAGACATGGCCGTCCACCTAAACTGACAGGCCGGGCAAGATGAGCATTGATCAGAAAAGCAGCCAAGATCCACAGCTCAGGTGGGATAATCTGTCCACAGGACAACTATTAGTCGTGCACTCCACAAATTGGGCCTTTATGGAAGAGTGGCAAGAAGAAAGCCATTGTTGAAACAAAGCCATAAGAAGTCCCATTTGCAGTTTGCCACAAGCCTTGTGGGGGACACAGCAAACATGTGGAGGAAGGTGCTCTGGTCTGATGAGACCAAAATTGAAGTTTTTGGCCTAAATGCAAAATGCTATGTGTGGCGGAAAACTAACACTGCACATCACCCTGAACACACCATCCCTTCTGTGAAACATGGTGGTGGCAGCATCATGCTGTGGGGATGCTTTTCTTCAGCAGGGACAGGGAAGCTGGTCAGAGTTGATGGGAAGATGGATGGAGCCAAATACAGGGCAATCTTGGAAGAAAACCTGTTAGAGTCTGCAAAAGACTTGAGACTGGGGCGGAGGTTCACCTTCCAGCAGGTCAACGACCCTAAACATACAGCCAGAGCTACAATGGAATGGTTTAGATCAAAGCATATTCATGTGTTAGAATGGCCCAGTCAATGTCCAGATCTAAATCCAATTGAGAATCTCTGGCAAGACTTGAAAATAGCCGTTCACAGACGCTCTCCATCCAATCTGACTGAGCTTGAGCTATTTTGCAAAGAAGAATGGGCAAAATTTTCAGTCTCTAGATGTGCAAAGCTGGTAGAGACATAACCCAAAAGACTTGCAGCTGTAATTGCAGCGACAGGTGGTTCTACAATGTATTGACTCAGGGGGGCTGAATACTTTTGCAGTTTTTTATTTGTAATAAAATTTGGAAACCATGTATAATTTTCCTTCCACTTCACAATTATGCACCACTTTGTGTTGGTCTATCACATAAAATCCCAATAAAATGCATTTACATTTGTGGTTGTAACGTGACAAAATATGGAAAAGTTCAAGGGGTATGAATACTTTTGCAAGCCACTGTATATCATAATTCAATTCAATTCAATTCAAGTTTAATGTCATTGCACAAATACAAGTATAGGTACAACGAAATGCAGTTTAGCGTCGTTCTTAGTGATAGCGATATAGAAAAATAAATACAGAGTGCAGTGGTAGCAATATGGAAAATAAATAAATACAGGGTACAGACAAGTCTATCAGCTGGGCTCCGAGTTCAGCAGTCGGATGGTGTAGTTGAAGAAGCTGTTCTTCGTCCTACTGGTGCGGGACTTGAGGCTCCTGTACCGCCTCCCTGATGGGAGGAGGGCAAACAGTCCATGATTAGGGTGTGAGGGGTCCTTGATGATCTTCCCGGCCCGCTTCAGGCACCGTTTTCGGTGGAGGGCATCCAAGGCAGGGAGCGGGGCACCGATGATGTACTGGGCGGTTTTCACCACCCGTTGTAGTGCCTTCCTGTCTGCCACGGTGCAACTGCTGTACCATACCGTAAAGCAGGTGGTCAGGATGCTTTCGATGGTGCAGCGGTAGAAGTTCGTCAGGATCTGGGGGGACAGGTGGGCTTTTTTGAGCCTCCTCAGAAAGTAAAGGCGCTGCTGTGCCTTTTTGATTAGCTTTGAGGTGTTGAGGGACCAGGACAGATCCTCCGAGATGTGTACCCTGAGGAATTTGTAGTTGGAGACCCGCTCCACCTCAGTCCCGTTTATATGGATGGGGGTGTGTCTGCCCCATCCATATGCATGCCTTCATGCTTGAGCATCTTTCACAGCATCAGTCCTCATGCACGAACTCCTCATGCTGTCCTCACGCCAGGCTGCCAAATAATTATTCAATAATCCAGCCGCTAGCTAGATTATTATTAACATTTAAAGTAGAGGCAAATACAATTGGGAAAGATCCGTAAATTGTGAGCGGTGAGAATTTGGCACAGAAGACAAATGGCAGGGCAGGCGTGACAGGCAAGGTGGCCCACTCCTGCTCCTGTATACCTGTGTGCCATGAGTTCACCTTACACTGAGAACCACGTTCTTCCATATTCTGAGCAAGAGACTTAGGAAGTTAATCCATACCAGTCATAGTTTAGTTTATTATTATTATCCCTTACACCAAGTTGCAATGAAAAGCTTTTTTGTTGTGTACTATCCATTCAGCAAAAAGCCAAAACATAAATACAAATCATTTGTAATGTTATAGGATATCTCAAATGAAATATAATCTAAATGAATTAATGAAATAATAGCTGATCACAACTCGTTTTTACCCAGTTTATTTATTGAAATATACAACGTTACCCAGACCTGGTAGGTAGCATGAGCAACACATTGCACTGACTAAGGAGCTTCATCATCCATTTACTGGATGCACAACTTCATCCTCTTATAAACTTTCGCTTAATACCACCCATTGCCCTCCCCTTCTCTGTGACTAAAACTAACTTGCTTTTTGACCTGAAACTTTAACTGGTTTCTCTTTCCACAGATGTTCCCTGACCTGCTCAGTGTTTCCAGCATTTACTGTTGCATTATTAATCCACTACCTTCTGTTAATCCACTGTTACTGGTCCATGTCAATAAAATCAGACTAAAAATCAATCATAGGGTCACCGATTGATACAGTGTGGATACAGGCCTTTCAGCCCAACTTGCCCATACCGGCCAACATGTCCCAGCTACACTAGTCCCACCTGCCTGCGTTTGGTCCAAATCCCTCAAAACTTGTCCTATCCATGTACATGGATACAGCCGGTACACTTGAAATTGCATTGTTTTAAATATCAGTCAAAATACAATAAGAACAATTCAGTTGTTAAGTCCAGTCACAGCCACAAAGATAAAGCTGTGTGGTATACTTTGAATATTGCTGCCTGAGTGATAGTCACAGGAGAGTTCCCCAAATGACATCTAATAGAGATGGGCAGTGTCGGAATATTTCAAACTGCTCTTAAAGATGTATGCACCAAAAAATAAAGTAACACTATTTGCAAGAGTTTATACTTCACATGAATTAATGTTTCCATCCATTTAAATGCATGTGAAATCATTTAGCACATGGCAGGTCTAAAATAAAATCTATTTTTTGAAAACAAGTTAACAGGATCAAATTGTTCTCTGGATTTCAATGGAAACACGAGTCTTCTGCTTGCTGCACATGAGGCAAGGAGACCTCCTCGTCACCTTCTTCACCTCACTGCATATTGAAGCTTCATTCCGTTTCATTACAGCCGGAGATGTGCAGAGACAGCTGCTATTTCCGCAGAACAATTCAATTTAGTGGCAGAAAATAATAGAAGACAAGTTGAATGCAATGATTTTAAAAATATATAAATTTAGAAGTCTTTAGCTTAGATTAAACTGTTCAATTGATCAATTAATGTATTTACATTTAAATTATCTAATTTTCTGTCCAATTTATTCATATTTATCTATTTTTTATGAAGCTATATTACAATTTCTCACTCTCAATTATTATTTAATTATTAATTCTGTTTCTAATTTAAAATAATGATATAGCATTTTAGAATATTTAAATCTAACAGTTAAAGCTCAATGCCTTTAAATTTTAATCCACCAGTCTAATTGAAGTCTTTCTCAAAAAATTCAATTTAATTTATGGGTGAGGATTTTAACCAGGATGCCAAACTTTGTTTACATTTACTTATTGCTACATGGTCGCCGAGTTCTTTGCATCTACTTGCTAACAATTGGAAATGTTTTATCGTTGTCTATTCAACAATCGTTTATGAAAGTACGTCAATTACTTAATCTTTTTAGTTACATATAAAAACATATAAAGATTGAAAGAAATTTACAAGTTTTACTGTAAAATAAAAAATATTTGTTGCCAAATTGGACATCATGCACAATCTGTCTAGATTGCTTTGTGTTAATGATGATCACACTCAGCTGGATGAATAATATTTGTTATTGGTGTTGATCTTTCAATCACATACAATCAGAAAATGGGAACAGATAAGAAAATAAATCAGCTGGAGATAACAGTCATCATAAAGACAAAATCTTTGTCATGTAAGTTGCCTCTCTAGCATCAAAACATTTTCTTGGTATTTACTGAAAATAATCAACCTAATAACAATTCTTGGACATACAGACTGAAGGAAAACAGACAGAGGGATAAGGAAGCAACTGAAAAGAATGAAAGCTGATATGTTTCCCTTTTCAAAGAACAAGAAATCTTAATTGTTAAGGTTATGATGGATACGGAATTAAATTTTTAAAAAATGTTTTAAAATTATGGCTGTGGGTTATGGTTCAATTTGCTGTGTCTTGAACAACATATTAGCCAATTTCTACTGTATTGCACCAGCAGTAACACATGCAATACAGTACAAATGGACTACTTGATAAATTAAAGCGAACACTTATTTAGTTGCAGTTGACTAAGTCCAATTAGGAAAGTTGCAACATATTTTTGGGCTGAAATTTTTAAGATAATTTCAGAAGTTGTCAATATCCAATTGGACCCCGATTCAAAATTAATAATATTAGGAATACTAGAACAAAATCAAATATTTACAACAAGCCAAAGAAATTTTAGAGATTATAGTTTAATAACTGGGAAAAAATGAATATTAAAATTTTGGAAAAGCCCTATAACCCCCACAATTAAAATGTGGACTATGGAAATGTCGGAGACCCTACATTTGGAAAGATTAAGATTTGTCTTAATGGACAAACAAGAACTATTTACTAGAATATGGTCTCCATTCATTGAATATTTGAAGGGGCAAACCGGTTCAGCACGAGAACCTGACTGAAACTCGAATCAAGGATTAGATGAAGAATTACATTTTATAATCCACGGACATATCTCCAATGATGTCTAATTAGCTGACTATTCCATTCTCTTTTAATTTTTTGGTTTCTTTTCTCTCCCTCTTTATTATTTTCTATCTATATAAAAATTAAAAAAATATATAGAAGTACAATTATTATACAATTGATAATACAAACAATATTAATAATGTATGACTACAACAAACAAAATGTTTTTATTATATATTTGCTTCTAATAAAAAAAATATTTTAAAAAAAGGAAAGTTGCAACATAGTATTGGGAGAAACTAGAAAATACTTTAGACGATGAAACTGCAGAATTAAATCTACATGAAGGAAATAGGACTCGCATTCATGTGGTGCATCATCATCGCTTCAGTGTTCTACATCTACGAATTCTTGTTAAGTGTATTTTAATTAAGTGTAGTTTCCTCCAGTGCAAGAAATGTAATGACTGATTTCCAGACATAATTTTTCCAAAAATTCTAAGGTAACAGTTTCAGTTCAGTTTAGTTTATTGTCACGTGTACCAAGGTACAGTGAAAAGCTCTTGTTGCGTGCTAACCTGGCAGCAGGAAGACAATACATGATTACAATTGAGCCATTCACAGTGTACAGATACATGATAAGGGAATAACATTTAGTGCAAGGTAAAATCCAGTAAAGTCCGATCAAAGATAGTCCAAGGGTCACCAATGTGGTAGATAGTAGTTCGGGACAGCTCTCTAGTTTTAGAGCAACAACATTAAACAATAAACATTGGCTAGGATACCGAGGGGATCTTGCTTGCTTTTCTTCCGATATAATCTTTCACATTGTCTCGGAGAGAAGATAAGAGCTTAGAATAATATCTCATCTGAAATAGCGCTACAGTGAAAGATAATGGTGAAGTAGACCTGGTGGGCCGAACTGCCTAATTCTGCTCCTACAACAAAATGAACTTATAAACCCATGGGCATAAATCTACCATCCAGCTGGAAAGAACTGTAGCATCTATCCAGTGTGCGGAACAAGTGCCTCATTCCCGAGTCCAGTGCAGACATCCCTACTTTCAACCTTCCCTCCAGGGAACAACCCTCAAGAATCCCACGCAGGCCATGGTTCATTTGCGCACTTGCTCCACAAATTCTCCACGACCCAGACTGTGAATGTGGCCATGAGTCCCATACATGGAACTGATCACATCAACCTGCCCAATAAAATACATTGTGAAAAGCACATCATCATCTTTCCACTTGACACATCAAGAGGCTGTTGACAAAGGTTTTCACTCGTGAAACTTTTCATGACATATGAAAGCAGCTATTCACAAAATCGTGTTCTTCACATCTTGTCCAATTTGGAAGCTAGTATCTCTGTGACTCCTTATTCACATGTGTACCATTTACCTGGGTGGGAGCCAGGGAGAAACAGTGGTGGTTCATTGATGACCCAGACTGGGATTTGGGGGTTGACAGGGTTATAGGAGAATTGGGAAAGGATGGAGAGGGAAGGCAAAACTTGTAAAAGGAAGGTGGAGGCAAAGGAAGGCAATTAGGGGAAGGGGAATTAAGTCAGGGAAATTGAGGGAAGACAAACTGAAGGAGGTAGGGGAACAGGGTGGGTGGAAAAAGAGAATGGATGGTTGAGGAAAAAGGGTGGGGAAAATCAGGCGTCGATGAGCATATGTTGGCTTAAAATGTTTGTTTGTTTCAGTACGTGTGTGCGTGCCACATGCAGGTGGATAGTGGGTCTGCAGCAGAGGCTGGTCTATAATATCTTGGATTGGAACATATTGCTATCAGATATCAAACATGGCAGCTGGTGCACAATGGCCTTCCCATGATGCTATCACCCACAGGCATCTCAGAGGCATACGCGAAGCATCACAGTGGTTGAGCTTTGCCTTCGAGGCGACTACGGACGGACACGTGAGGACGCCATTGCCGAGGGAAGGAACAAAGGAGGACTTGGCCCAGTGAGACCGCCATGAGGGAAGGCTGAGAACAATGGACAATTTAGACTTGGCGCGCATACTTTGAAGCTTTGTCAGTGCCCTTATGTGGTGACTTTTGCATACCTTGGTGTGCGAGCAAAGAATTTCACTGTGACATGTCACATACGATAATAAAGTATTCATTCATTCGGTGCGGGTGAAGATCTCGTGAAGGAATAGATAATCTATTTGCTACTTCATGCTGAACCCCCATTCAGCACACCTCCAGTTAGAAACTGCAGCAGGCAGCTACTTAATCAATAGAGGTCAGATAATATATCAATATAAATACAGGCACTTATTTATTTTATGGGCATATTTGAGGTGAATGGCATTGATGCATACAAGGGCATACGTAACGACCTAATGTAGAAAAGAAACAAAACATCAATTGGATGTTCTCCTGCAGAAGGGGAGGGGGCTTTAGTTGAGCATTAACGCAGGTATCGATCCACTGGGAAAACATGGACATTTTCTGACCTCCATGTATTTTCTAGTATGCAATCCTATTTGCCCCGGAATGCAAGGCCTCAAACAATGATGAAAATAGTTGCAATAAAAAACATTCAAAATTGAATTTAGCAAGTATGCTGGAGAATCGAGGGTTACACAAAAAGCTGGAGAAACTCAGCGGGTGCAGCAGCATCTAAGGAGCGAAGGAGATAGGCAACGTTTCGGGTCGAGACCCTTCTTCAGACCCTCATTTCTTTTGTGTTGTACCGTTCAATGGTTCTAACCACAACCTCACTGAACCCATCATATTTCATCTCCTAGAGCCAAAACTAGAGACATAATTGAGCCTCTGTGGCGGGGTACATTTGTGTTGCTTTAACAACACTTTTTCACCCTTTTCGGACCAGTCTACAACCTCCATATCCTGAAAAGCTCATTGACAAAAAAACCCCAAAGTGCTGTAGTAACTCAGCGGGTCAGGCAGCATCTCCGGAGAACGCTAACTGACCTGCTGAGTTTCACCAGCACTTTATGGTTTTTTTTTGTAAACCTGCACCTGCGGTTCCTCACGTCCAAAGATCACTGACAATCCTGTGTGAACTTAAGGATATACATTTTGAGATAGGCAGATGACAATTTAGTAAAATTCTGACCGAGATGTGACTTAAAATAGATTGTGCTCTCAACATCTTACCAGAGCGATAACGCTATGCAGATATAACCTTTTGTGCTCACTGAAATCCTGAACAGAGGCCGAAGTAAAGACTCAGCACTTAATTTCTTAATGAACAGAGATCAGATAACGTAATCTTAATTTCTGATTTCTGCAATCTAAAGTGTTACTAAGTATGGTCAGGACCTCCAGAGTATCACTGGTGTGATCAGCTTGTCTAACCCTTGCTAGAAACATTCTGTACAAGTGTAAAATTAAGCCAGGTAGAATATTAGTTAAACAGCAACACTGTTGCCAATTGAGACAATTTAAACTGTAAAGAGAATTAATACTTTAAATTAGCATTTGAGTTTGAATATAATTATTCCCATTACATAGAGCTCCTAATGAATGCCAAGCAATCAATATCCACTCATTTTAATTTAATAATTGATATCATCTCCCTTTTTAATTTGGTAGCATGGCAACAGGAGGCGATTATAACAAGCTCAGGTGTCTCACCAAATTGTCACTGGGGACTGCTGAAAACACAGAAGTATCTGGAGAATTGCAAACGGCCTCATTTCATGTCGTCTAATGCATGAAAATGTCACTCTCCAGAGACAAAACTCTGGGAACAGAAATATCATCTAAAATGTTGGCGGGAATGGCTCTTGGAGCTACACTCCTACAATGAACCTCGATTTGAGTGGTGTCAGCGGCCCACTAATTGATACTCCGAGCCCCAGCAAAGCACTGAAGGTGTAACCATGACAATTGGGATGATTTGTTCTTGTATTCCAAATTGAGAGTTGATAAAACGGTGATGAGTAATGATATCGTGAACATCTTTGTCAAAATGGGAAATTAAACAAGGCCACATGCAATCCTCAGTTGTACTTCTTAGAACATGGTGCAAGGTCATCACATCAATTTGGGATAGATACAAAATGCCGGAGTAACTCAGCGGGACAGGCAGCATCTCTGGAGGGAAGGAATGGGTGAAGTTTCAGGTCGAGACCCTTTTTCAGTCAGGTCTGTCAGTTCTGAGCACCAGTAACCCTGATTAGACATACATGCAGCACAGCATCATATTGGGATGAAATGTTGCTGACCAGATCAGAATAACAGGCATTTATATGAAGCACATCAACACAGCAGGAGGAGGGGAAGTAAAGAAGGAAACCACAAAAATAAATTATACAAATCTAATTCCAAGGAGGAAAAAAAAATTGATATGGTAAAATTCACTCGTGTCACTGATGTATAAATCCACTGCAGTTTTTTTCACCATTGAGATCTGAATATTGAAACTAAAAGTCCAGCTGGCAGTTTCACTAGACATTGTACAAAGACTTGACTTCATGCCCGTGGTGAGCTAATGTTTTTGTCAATGACCTACGTGTGACCAAACGTGTACATCAGTCAGCTCTTCACTGATTCGTACAGCACAGAACCAGACCCTAATGGCCCACCTTGTCCATGCCGACTGCGATGCCAGTCTCCACTAATCCAATTTGTCTACATTAGGCCTGATTCCCTCTGTGACTTTCTATTCAATTACCTGTCAAAGTGCCTTTTCAACGCTATAATTGGATCTGCCTCCACCAGATTCACTAGCAGCTTGTTTCAAATAACCGCTATCACCTGTGGTTAAAACGTACCCCTCTGATCGCCTTTAAATTTCTCCCCTCTCACTTTAAACTTGTGCCCTCTAATTCTAGACTTCCTTGTCCAGTGAAAAATATTCTATCTCACATTTTTTGTGAACCTCAATAAGTTCCCCTCTCCGCTTCCCATGAATAAACCTCCTTATCTAATCTCTCCTGATCACTAAAGCACTCCATTCCAGGCAAATTCCTGGCAAATCTTTTCTGCATTCTCTCTATTGCAACCGCATCGTTTCTGGACCAGAGCTGAACACAAGACTCTTAGCGCAGTGCAACCTGTCCAGCGCAGGCCTGGCCTTCAATAGTGAAAGCCAACACAGAGGTTGGGCCAAGAGCAATACGTAGGTTGGATTGGCCAGGAGGAAAGCCAAACAACACCCACCAATTGAATGGCTATGAAAATTAAGAGTCAATAATCAGAAGATAAATAACAGGAGTAATAATAGCCATCCTGGCTCTCACACGTGTTAAAAAAAAGTTGGTGTTCAACCTCAAACACCACTTTCCTCCCATATTAACATGTACCTTGATTTCCTGAGTATCCAAAAACCCATCAATCTCTGTCTTGAAATCACTATCTGAGCATCCAAGAAAGAGAAGTCCAAAGGGTCACCATCCTCTGAGAGGAGACATTTCTCATTTCAGTCCTAAATCACCATCCTTATTTCCAGACTGTCGTCCCAGGGACCAGAGTAAACACAACTACCCTGAATTTACCTTGTCCTCCTTTCGAGAATGTTGTACCTCTCAAAAAGCTTACCGCTCATCATTGTAAACTCTCAAGAAATAGAGTCCTATCCCATCCAATCTCTGTAAATATGGCTGCCCTGTCATTCCAGAAAGCAATTTTCCAAATCGGAAACAAGCCATTGCTGCCCTCCCTCCTCAGCAATTATTTCCATTTAAGGCAAGAGATTAAATTTGTACAAAATACTCCTGATGTGGTCCTCGCAATGATATATACAATTACAGCCAGATACATTTACTCTGGTACTCAAATCCTCCAGCAATAATGGCCATCAGTGTGCCTTCTTAATGCTGTTCATGTGCATGAGCTTTCATTGACTGCACATCCAATCTCTATAACATCAGCATTTGCCATTGTATTCTCTCACCATTGAATACTCAGTATTTTCTTTCCGAAGTGAATAATCGCTTATTTTTCCCACATTGTACATGACCTGCCACATTATTGCCCACTCACCGAGCTTGTCTCCACCCCCTGAAAGTCTCTCTGTTAATACTCGTGTTCCCAATTAACAAAACCTCACTCCCAAGGCTTTGATGTGTCAAACTGTCGTGTGTTTGAAGAAGTAAAAACTTAAATAAAAAATCAACAAATAATTTAGGTCTTTGCTTAATTAAGAAGAGAGGGGCAGCACGGTGACGCAGGGGTAGAGTTGCTGCCATTCAATGCCAGAGACCCAGGTTCCACTTTGACTACAGGTTCTTGTCTGTATGGAGTTTGTACGTTCTCCCCGTGACCACGTGAGTTTTCTCTGAGATCTTCGGTTTCTCCCCACACTCCAAAGATGTACAGGTTTGTCGGTTAATTGGCTTGGTATGTGTAAATTGTCCCTAGTGTGTGTCGGTTAGTGTTAGTGTGAGGGGATCGCTGGTCAGTGTGGACTCAGTGGGCCGAAGGGCCTGTTTCCACGCTGTATCTCTAAAACTGAAAACAACATATAAATAAATGCAAATCTGCGCATTATCTAATACTTACCTTGGTCTTGCAGCAAGGCATAGGTGCATTGGGGTGTCCATGATTTCCATTCGACTGCAAGGAGTAGTAGGGTGGAGAGCGAACAGGCACATTTGTGTGCACGTGTAAATATAGGAACTAAAAAAATCCAAAACTTGAAGCCATGTACACAGGTAACTCCCTGCGGTCCACTTGGGACTGTTGACAATATGCAGGGCAGTGTAAATACTAAGCAGAATGTTCCTATAAGCTCCAGAATTAAAAGCATGTTTCGATATTTTCAGGTTTTGTGGGTTGCAAAATTAATTACTTAGAGGCTGCCAGTAAAGTGGAGACATAAGAGACTCCAGATGCTGCAATTTGAAGCAAAAAAAGAGAACAACAGATGCTGCCTGACCCGCTGAGTTCCTCCAGCAGCACTCCATTTTTCTGGCTGTCAATAAAGGTTTGTGGCTGCAAGCCGAATAGATGCCCCTTGCATGCAAGCCATTGCTAGCTGTTAATGTTGCCAACACCTCGCGGTGCCAGAGTGAAATCGGAACACTTTGTTACAAGTCAATGACATCATTGAAGTATTACATTTTTTAAACAATGGACTGCTACTCCTGCACCTATTGTCTATTGACTGGGTTTTCTCGAGCTGAACCCTCACTCAGTATCAGTGTTCCCCGTTGTCCAAACTCACCCCCACTGCACCCAGAAGGATGAACTGACTGACCAAATAAAACAGCAATAATTGGAATGAATGTACAGTTATATTCTTCCCTCTCTCCCACATACTACAACCCCAAAATCAGATCAATGAGCTCCTGGTTCCTGCATTGGCTCCAACCTGGCACAGGATCTGAGAGTAATGATAAGAATGGATGTACCAAGAATTATTGGTAAGATCCTTCTCTGTCCCAGACAGAGTGCCTGTCACACCCCCACCAGTGAGTTTGGGACTTGCACATTCAGACGAGAATCTGGAAACCTTCTTGGAATTATCCATGGAATGGAATTGTGTGGGGCCTACAGGTCAAGGCCAGCATCAGCTGAACCACCATCTCATGAAGATTAGTGCCAAGAGTTGGGTGGCACGGTGGCACAGCAGTTGAGTTGCTGCCTTACAGCGCCAGAGACCCTGGTTCAATCCAGACTATGGGCCCATGTCTGTGTGGAGTTTGTATGTTCTTCCCGTGACCTGTGCGGGTATTCACCAGGATCAGATGTGAGGTTATCCACTTTGGTGGCAAAAACATGAGGGTAGACTATTATCTGAATGGTGGCAGATTAGGAAAGGGGGAGATGCATCGAGACCTGGGTGTCATGGTACACCAGTCATTGAAAGTAGGCATGCAGGTGCAGCAGGCAGTGAAGAAAGCAAATGGTATGTTAGCATTCATAGCGAAAGGATTTGAGTATAGGAGCAGGGAGGTTCTACTGCAGTTGTACAGGGTTTTGGTGAGGCCACACCTGGAGTATTGCGTACAGTTTTGGTCTCCAAATCTGAGGAAAGACATCCTTGCCATAGAGGGGGTACAGAGAAGATTCACCAGACTGATTCCTGGGATGTCAGGACTTTCATATGAGGAAAGATTGGATAGACTCGGCTTGTACTCGCTGGAATTTAGAAGATTGAGGGGGGATCTTATAGAAACTTACAAAATTCTTAAGGGGTTGGACAAGCTAGATGCTGGAAGATTGTTCCCGATGTTGGGGGAGTCCAGAACAAGGGGTCACAGTCCAAGGATAAGGGGGAATTCCTTTAGGACCGAAATGAGGAAAACATTCTTTACACAGAGAGTGGTGAGTCTCTGGAATTCTCTGCCACAGAAGGTAGTTGAGGCCAGTTCATTGGCTATATTTAAGAGGGCGTTAGATATGGCACTTGTCGCTAAAGGGATCAGGGGGTATGGAGAGAAGGCAGGTACGGGATACTGAGTTGGATGATCAGCCATGATCACATTGAATGGCGGTGCAGGCTCGAAGGGCCGAATGGCCTACTCCTACACCTATTTTCTATGTTTCTATGTTTCTATGATCTGCGGTTTCCTCCCATGCTCCAAAGACGTGGATATTTGTAGGCTAAACGGCTTGGTATAATTCTAAATTGCCCCTAGTGTGTTAGGATAGCGTTAGTGCATGGGGATCGCAGGTTGGCGCGGGCTCGATGGGCCAAAGGCCTGTTTCTGTGCTGTATCTCCAAGCACACTTTTCCTCTTTGCCCACTTGGTTGCAGAGGCGTGCACTGGGAGTTGAAGTTGTAGCGTTGGGAGGAGCAGGCAGGTGTACACATTGCCTTCCTATTACAGAGTAAGCCCATGCTCTCAAGCGTGATCATTGTTTTGCATGATTTTTGGGTGGCACCCAGGCACTCGACACCAATGGAGGACATGACAGCTAAACCGCGTCCTGGGACAGAACAAATCAGTCTGCATTTACAGGGCATCTTTAATGTGGTGAAATCTCCCCAGGTACTTCACAGCAAAAACAAAGTACACAACTGACATTCACGAGTCCTACAAGCAACAATCCCTCGGCAGCAACAGCAGCAGCTGACTTCCCCTCACTACACCAGGATATTGGTGAATGGGATCATATGATCCCTATGTTTGTGAATATGGTTTTGTGCCTGTACCAACATGCAATATCCCATTCATTATGTGGTGCTGTTGACAAGCCAACTGTACCATAATGAATTTGCTGTGCAACCATTTAGGTTGCTGCGAATACTAATTTTGCTCAGAAAACTAAAGATTAAGGTCATTTAGATTTACAATATGGTGCGCAGGCAGAGGCAGTAACTGTAAATTATGCTCTTACAGAACACGATTGAAAGTAATTGCTTCAATTTGTTACATTTTGTTTAAAATCAGTTGATAATTTACAATGTACCGTGAACAGGCATCTGCAAGCAGTTATAATAAAGAAGCAAGATCCAGGTGGAACTTCTTCAGTGACATAACAAATGATACAGGGTTATACAGTGCCATCCATAATGTTTTGGACAAAGACTCATCATTTATTTATTTGCCTCTATACTCCACAATTTTAGATTTGTAATAGAAAAAAATCACATGTGGTTAAAGTGCACATTATCAGATTTTATTAAAGGCCATTTTTGTATATATTTTGGTTTCACCATGTAGAAATTACAGCTGTGTTTATACATTGTCCCCCCATTTCAGGGCACCATAATGTTTGGGACACATGGCTTCACAAGCATTTGTAATTACTCAGCTGTGTTTTTAATTGCCTCCTTAATGCAGGTGTAAGAGAGCTCTCAGCACCTAGTCTTTCCTCCACTTTCCATCATCTTTCCAACCGCGGAGGCGTACAGAGTTGTGCGGGGCTGGTTCCGACATCATACTCACCAATCAGCTGCGCAGGAGGCGGGCCGACTGAATTTGGACGTCGCATGGCGTCGGGCGGTGACGTCATCACGCAATGGCACGCCGGGCGGTGATGGCATCGCGCAGTGCTACGCACTAGGCGAATGCCATCAGGACACAGGGTACGCCGTCAAGATACTGCATACAACGTCAAGACGCTGGGCGTATGCCATCAGGACACAGTGTACGTCGTCAAGATACTGCATACGACGTCAAGACGCTGCGTACGCCCTCAATGCGCCTGCGGGCCAACAGGCCGTTGGCGTGCGGGACTTCTTGGACAGTGCAAGATTTTTGGAGCCCCGCGTGATGTCGGGACCAGCCGTGCTCAACTCCATACGCCTCCACCGATCGAAGTGGGAACGGCTCCGCGAGGCCGTATGCCTCAAGCGGCCACGTTTGGTCGCGCTAGGCGCATGCAATCGCATGCTGGTGGGACAGGCCCTTTAAGCTTACCAAAATCAACTGTTTGGAACATCATTAAGAAGAAAGAGAGCACTGGTGAGCTTACTAATCGCAAAGGGACTGGCAGGCCAAGGAAGACCTCCGCAGCTGATGACAGAAGAATTCTCTCTATAATAAAGAAAAATCCCCAAACACCTGTCTGACAGATCAGAAAAACTCTTCAGGAGTCAGGTGTGGATTTGTCAATGACCACTAACTGCAGAAGACTTCATGAACAGATATACAGAGGCTACACTGCAAGATGCAAACGACCAGTTATCCGCAGAAACAGGATGGCCAGGTTACAGTTTGCCAAGAAGTACTTAACAGAGCATCTATAGTTCTGTAAAAAGAGCTTGTTGACAGATGAGACGAAGATTACCTTATATCAGAGTGATGGCAAGAGCAAAGTGAAGAGGAAAGAAGGAACTGCCCAAGGTCCAAAGCATACCACTTCATCTGTGAAACACAGTGGTGGGGTTATGGCCTGGGTATGTATGTCTGCTGAAGGTACTGACTCAATTATCTTCATTGATGATACAACTACTGATGGCAGTCGCATAACGAATTCTGAAGTGTATAGACACATCCTATCTTCAAACAAATGTCTCAAACCTCATTGGCCGGTGGTTCATTCTGCAGCAAGACCATGATCCCAAACATACTATATAACCATATAACTATATAACAATTACAGCACGGAAACAGGCCTTCTCGGCCCTTCCCGTCTGTGCCGACCATTCATTTTCCCCTAGTCCCATCCACCTGCCCTCAGACCATACCCCCTCCATTCCCTTCCCGTCCATATACCTATCCACTTTACTTTTAAATGTTAAAATCAATCCTGCCTCCACCACTTCTGCAGGAAGATCATTCCACACATTTTCCACATACTGCTAAAGCAACAAAAGAGTTTTTCAAAGCTAAAAAATTGTAAATTCTTGAGTGGCTGTCAATCACCCGATCTGAACCCAATTGAGCATGCCTTTTTAAACTGAAGAGAAAGCTGGTTACCAAGCTCACAGAGGTACAGGGGCCTGAAATCTGTTACATCCAGGTTCAGGAACAGCTACTTCCCCACAGCCATCAGGCTATTAAACTCGCCAACAACCAGACTCTGAACTGTAGCAGCCTATTGAACTATATCTGTTTATTTAAGTGTATATTGAACTGAACTGTTCTGTATTCATGCTTACAATATTCTGTGGTGCTGCAGCAAGCAAGAATTTCATTGTCCTATCTGGGACACATGACAATAAACTCTCTTGACTTTTGAACTGAAGGGTACTAGCCCCCAAAACAAGCATAAGCTATAGATGGCTGTAATACAGGCCTGGCAGAGGAGCACCAGAGAAGACACCCAGTGACTGGTGATGTCCATGAATCACAGACTTCAAGCAGTCATTGCATACAACGGATATTCAACAAAATACTAAACATGACTACTTTTATTTACATGACATTGTTGTGCCCCAAACATTATGGTGCGCTGAAATGGGGGGACTATGTATAAACATTGCTGTCATTACTACATGGTGAAACCAAAATGTATAAAAATGGCCTTTATTCAAATCTGACAATGTGGACTTTAACCACATGTAATTTTTGTCTATTACAAATGTCAAATTGTGGAGTACAGAGGCAAATAAATAAATGATGGGAAAAAACTATCTTCTCCTCATTTCTGCAAGCTTTTATTATTCTGCCTTCAGTAATGAGAAACCAAATGTGGATTGATAATGAGGTCTGGCTTAGTGCATATTTTTCTTTCCCCCCAGGATCCATGATTTCATGTTGCATGCTGCATAACTTTGCTAAATGAAGAAACTGTCCTTACCTCCTCAAAGTGGGGAGACCCATTGAGAAGTAAGGACAACACACAATGGTGAAAGCATTGAGCAGCCTCTACCACCAGAACTCTTCATTGCCCTGGCTCCCAGAATGAAACTGGCAAAGCAGTTTAGTTTAGTGTACCACGGGACAGTAAAAAGTTGTTGCTGCATGCTATCCAGTCAGCAGAAAGACAATACATGATTACAATCGACCCATTTACAGTGTATAGATACATGATAAGGGAATAACCTTCAGTGCAAAGTAAAACTAGCAAAGTCCGATTAAGGATAGTCTGAGGGTCACCAATGGAGTAGATAGTACAGCATAGTTGAGCACTGCTAGTTGAGCACTGCACTCTGGTGGTGGTAGGATGATTCCGTTTCCTGGTAACAGCTGGGAAGAAACTGTCCCTGAATTTGGAGGTGTGCGTTTTCCCACTTTTTAGCTCTATCAGCCCTCCCACTGCATCACCCAACAACTCCCTAATCCTCATTAACCTTCTAGCACCATTAAATCTCTTTCTTATCTTGCCATCAACTGTTCATCTTAGTCATGAATTTGGTGCAATTTAACTTAAAGAGTTTGGAGTGCGGCTGATGGGCCTGCACTGTATATCTGCTCTCTCTGGTGGATGAAAGAAACTAAGGCACTGTATTGAAAAGATCATGAAAATTAACCTAATATCCCGATACCATCAATCCCTGGCCAACGCTGCAGAATACAAATACTTGGCCATCAACACACTGCTGAATGTGGGAACTAGCTGTTCATAAATTGTCTACTGTGGTTCTTATGGGACAACAGTGACTCAGTTTCAAAAGTACTTCACCGATCGTTAAGTCCAATGTTCCAATAAGTGTAGGAGGTACAGTATGGCAGGACATGTTAAATCATCACTGGGTAGAACCTGAGCAGTCCTGGATCAGGAGACATTTTGCATTCATATCTAGAACTCTGCAGAAGAAAGACACTTCAGAAAATATGTAATTCCTTGAAAAACACTGAGCCAAGTTGGAAGGTGGCATGATTTCCAGTATTCCCAATATCTGAAGATATTGAATGCTGAAGTCTGAAGAAGGGTATTGAATACTGAAGTCTGAAGAAGGGTCTCGACCCAAAACGTTGCCCATCTCCTTCGCTCTTTAGATGCTGCTGCACCCGCTGAGTTTCTCCAGCTTTTTGTGTAACCCTCGATTCTCCAGCATCTGCAGTTCCTTCTTTAACACTTCCCAATATGTTAGTTATTTTTTATTAAATTCCAGAGACTCTTACCCAGTTCAGACAGGCCAATCTTCAAGACGGAATTAATGTATCCTAAACTTTTCGTGAATAAATAGGAACTTGGAGCATTAGTGAATAGCCTTCCTGAATCACTGCTCTGGGAACAACACTTTAGAAAACGCACATTACATCCATGGAGCTAGCGGGAGAAAAATAAACCTCGGCAAATATTGGAATTTCAGTCTGAAGAAAGTTCCTGACCTGAAACGTCACCTATCCAAGTACTCTAGAGATGCAGTCTGACCCACTGAGTTATTCCAGCACTTTGTGTCTTTTTGGGTTTTTAATCTTCGGTTATGAGATGAGATGAGATGAGAGGAACTGTGGCTAATTAATGGTATTCATTCTGGTTTGCTTGCTATCTTTATTACAAAAAATAGTGAGGATGGAGCCCAATTGGCAATTGAATTGCCACATCAAGATCAAACATTACCTTATTCTCCACAGGTTTTCTGGGCAGCTCCAAGTCAGGATCATGTCAACCACCTGCCTCAAATAGAGTTAGTATTTTACAGGCCAGGAAGAGGAAGTAGCTGGAAACTGAAAGGAAAAAACAAATTGTGTTTTTTCCTAGAAACATCATTAAAATTATTTCCTTAAAAAAAAATGAAGATGATCCTACTCCACTTACCGTACTTTTACCAGCACGGCTAATGCATCAAAGAGCAAGAGGTTGGTGGAGACTCTGCGGGATCTCCCTGTTGACCCGAGTCTTTCATCATCATCTAGCTAAGAGCAGTTATTCATAGCACTGCAGACTTCTTTCACACCAAAAATATCCAGCAGCATGCAGCCTTTTAGTCATTTACATTTTTCTAGCACAGAATGCAACGTCACATTGAATTTGCCAACATCGCCCAATATGCCCCATCTACACTAGCCCCCCCTGCCTGCATTTGGACAATATCTTTCTAATATTATCCTATCCATGTACCTGTTCAAATGTCTTTTAAACGTTGTGATAGTACCTGGCTCAACTATCTCTTCAGGCAGCTCGTTTCCAATACTCACCACCCTTTGTGTAAAACAGTTGCCCCTGAGGTTCTGATTAAATCTTTCTCCTCTCGCCTTAAACCTATGTCCTGTTCCTTGATTTGCTTATTCTGGTTAAAATACTCTGTGCATTTACCTTATCTATTCCTCTTTTTAATATTATATATACACCTCTATAAAATTACCCCTCATCCTCATGCAAGGAATAAAATCTTAGCCTGACCTCAAGTCCTGGTAACATCATAGTAAATCTTTTCTGCACCCTTTCCAGCTTGACATGTTTCCTACAACAAGGTGACCAAAACTGAAACCAGTACTCCAAACGTGGCCTCACCAAAGTCTTGTACAACTATAACATCCTGTGTTATAAGTAAATTATGTAAAAATAAGTTATGTCTGCACCTTCTTCAACACTTCTATAATGCAGTTCAGTTACTGCACTGTTAATTCCCATTAAATGCCATGCAATAGCTATCACAGTGGGAAAGTGTTTGCAGTCTAATCCTATTTTAGTCATCATTAACATAATGCTGGAAGTTGATTCCTGCAAAGCCAACCACAAAGAAAGACAATTTTCAGTTGCTCCCACCTAGTGATCTGCTCAGCATTCAAAATAAAAATATTACATTTTCATCAACAACTAAGTTTAAGATTAATTTTATATCCAATTAATTTAAGAACATACAGCATGGGTAAATGAGCCTCTGGGCCATGTAAGGCTGCATACAGGTCTGCAGTGGATGTAGTTTGTGCTATGTGCTGAATCATCACAAGGTTCCTAACCAAATCAGCAGTGTCCACCATAATGAACACCAACACCTTTTACAGGTTTTCCCTTACAGCACATACCACCCTGACCTAGTAATATTCCACCATTCTTCCATCATCACTGTCTAAATCCTCAAACTCTCTTCCCAAAAATAGTATGGGACTACCTTCTATGAAGTACTGCAACGCTTCAAGATAGCTGCTCACTACTATCTTCTTAAAGGCAATTCTGTGGCAATGAGTCTGTGGCATTCTCTGCCTCAGAGGGCAGTGGAGGCCAGTTCTCTGGGTACTTTCAAGAGAGAGCTAGATAGTGCTCTTAAAGATAGCGGAGTCAAGGGATATGGGGAGAAGGCAGGATCGGGTTTCAGCCATGATCACATTGAATAGTGGTGCTGGCTCGAAGGGCCTATTCCTGCACCTATTGTCTAATTCCTTTTTCACATCTTTGCGTATTGCAATTGTTTTCTGTGTCAGGCACATGTGTCCATGGAATAATGTACAACAGGAACCACGAAATAGATGCAATCCACAAACTGATCAGGAACATTTCTGTATTTGCTGATGCATTACCAAAAAAATGTACTATGATAGAAAACATCACATTATTCAACATGCTAGAGTACTCAGCGGGACAGGCAGCACCTCTGGAGAAAAGGAATGGGTGACGTTTCGATTCGAGATTCTTCTTCAGACTGAGAGTCGAGGACAGGGAAACTCTAGGCCTAGGCAATCTCCCAGTTGCCAAAGACTTAAGGGCCTGTCCTACCAGCATCTGACTCCATGCGATGAGTGCGATCAAATTAGAAGCGGGGGCCGCTGATCCCCTGTACAGGGCCGTTCCCACCTGTATGCGCCTGCATGCGGCAAGCGCGACCAAACCGGCAGCGAGGGCCGCGCGGAGGTCGGGTGAGTGGCGCAACGCGGCGCAAAGTGAGGCGAACTTGGAGCGAAGTCTTAAGGTAAGTTCGCCAGGACAGAGAGGGGCACACAGAGAGGGGCACAGAGGCACACACACAGAGGGCCATGGAGCCACACACATAGAGGGTCACGGAGGCACCTACAGATAGGTTCACGGAGGCACGATGTCAAGGCGGTGTGTGTAATGTGTCGAGGCGACTGCAAGCCGACAAGCCGTTGCCGCACGGAATTTTTGAACAGTCAGTTTTTCGGAGCCCCGCGCGATGTTGGGACGAACTCCGCACAATTCCGCACGGCTACGGCGATCGAAGTGGGACCGGCCCCGCGACGCCGGACGGCTCAAGCTACCACGTTAGGTCGCGCTCATCGCATGGAGTGGCATGCTGGTAGGACAGGCCCTTAACTCCCCCTCCCATACTGACCTTTCTGTCCTGGGCTTCCTCCACTGTCAGTGTGAGGCCAAATGCAAATTGGAGAAACAGCACTTCATATTTTGCTTGGGTATTTTGTAACCCAGTGGTATGAATATTGATTTTGCCAACTTCAACCTTTGTTTTCCCTCTTTCTTCACCCCTCTCCCACCCTAGTTCTGCGACTAGTTTCACTGCCTCATTTATTTTAGTTTGTACGCCTCGTTGTCCCCTTCCCCTCAGCCAACATTGAACGATTATAATTTCCTTGATCACCATCTGCTTTGATCTGTCATGTTCACACCATACCCTTCCATATCTTGAGTTTTCCTCTCCCGACTCCCAGTCTGAAGAAGAGTCTCGAACCAAAATGTCACCCATTCCTTCTCTCCAGCGATGCTGCCTGTTCCGAGGACACAAAAGGTAGGCATTTGTGTCTATCTTCAGTGTAAACCAGCATCTGCAGTTCCATCCTACACATCGCATTATTCAAAATGGTTTGAACATGGAGACTACCCAGCAGAACCAGGCTCTCCGCCTACTGTAATCATAACACCACGACAAAGCCATTATGGGAGTATTCTGCAGTAGAGGAAGTGGAAAAGCAAACCTTTAACAATCAATTGCACCACATAACACAACTTCAACAAAATCAAGAGGGGTCAGATGATCCTCTCTTTTGTAATGGTCAAGAAAGAAAATGCTTATGACTAATTTCTACAGATGACATACGGTTATGGGGAGAAGGCAGGAGAATGGGATGTAGATCTGTTCTACTGAATACTAACACACACATGCTACACACCACTCGGATATATAATCCTGTCCGGGTTTTACCATTCAGTCACCATATATTGCTAACGATTCCAGACACTAGCGGTTAGTCGGGATGTAGTCACAGTGGTGACAACTTGTAGTGTAACTTTATTATATGCTAATAAACTTGTTGGACTGCTACTTGGAGTATTTGCTAATAGCTCTACATGGAGTTGAGAGAGAAAGATAAACCAGCCATGATCTAATGGCGGAATAGACATGATGGGCCCAATGACCTAATTCTGCTCCTATAACATGTATCTATACACTGTAAATGGATCGATTGTAATCATGTATTGTCCTTCTGCTGACTGGTTAGTATGCAACAAACAAACTTTTCACCATACCTCGGTATATGTGACAATAAACTAAACCTATTGTGAGCATTAAGTACTATTATATTGCCTCCTTTGAAAGATTATAACAAGAAAACACATGCCAAAAAATTGGAATTGATCCCTTCTTGGTGAGTATAACAGCATCTCCCCATTATGTAACAATACAATTAAAAAACCGGATTTGAAAGTTAATTTAAAGATGATCTTTTCTGAAACGTACCTGCGCAATTGCAAATTAGGAATTACCTGCAGAGCTTACAAGCATGTCATGCTGGGAAACAAGTCAAACCTTTGAAAGCAAGGCCAACAAGGAAGAGAGATCTGGAGTTAATGATGCTGAAAGTGGCAGGGCAGAGAGTGATCAAAGAACGAACTTTTCAATGGAGACATAGCGTACAAGAGCAGGGATGTCAAAATGAACCTTCATAAAACATTGGTTCTGACTCAAGAGTTTTCACGCTCAATTCACATGATTTTGGAAACATTAAAGGCTTTACAGACGGTGCAAAGAGAATCACTAAAATGATTCCAAGAATATGAGACTTTAGATCTGTGGATTGATTGGAGACTCAGTGATTAATCTTTTTTTTTTGCAATTGAAAGGTTACAAGGGATCTGACAGAGGCATTGAAAAGCCATTAAGGGTGTAGACAGAGCAGATAGTGGGAAATAGTTTCAATAATATACCAGGGGGCATAGAGATGAATTGGCAAACTGACGATGGGTGTGGAAAAAACAATATGATTACAGTTAGAATACATTGGAAGCTGTAATGGTCCAACGCCATATTTAAATGTGAATAAGATTAGTCATTCGTAAGCGTGAGAAAGGAAAGAGAGAATTTGTAAGCGTGAGTAGAGGGTGGGTGGGCTAGCTGAATGGCTTTAACACAACCCTGATATGGCAAATAACAAACTTTCTTCCTGAAGTCTGAAGGGTCACCCTAAATGTCACATATCCATGTTCTCCAGAGATACTGCCTGAACTGCTGAGTAACTCCAGCACATTGTGTCTTCTTTTGTAAAACAGCATCTGCAGTTCCTTGTTTCTATATTTTACTGCTCCACTGAAAAATCTCTTTCAGGTCTGCAAGTCTGAAGAAGGGTCCTGACCTGAAACATCACCTATCCACGTTCCCCATAGATCCTGCCCAATCCGCTGAGTTACTCCAGCACTTTGTGTTAACTTTCTTCCATGTTGTAAACATTCTGAAATTCTGAGGACTGAGTATAGGAGCAAATATTTGACTGCCACAAACGCGAGTAAACTCGTTGGTGCAGGAGTAGGCCATTCGGCCCTTTGAGCCAGCACCGCCATTCACTTTGATCATGGCTGATCATCCACAGTCAGTACCCCGTTCCTGCCTTCTCCCCATATCCCTTGACTCAGCCATCTTTAAGAGATCTATCTAACTCTTGAAAGCATCCAGAGAATTGGCCTCCAATGTCTTCTGAGGCAGAGAATTCCACAGAGGCCATACCAACGTGACAGGGCGTTCACAATGCCATGGATTTGCCCAATGGACATTATGCTGTCGGTGGCCTCAGCCAGTAATTGGCACAGGCAAACCACAAGCAATTTATTTTTTAAATGGCTGCAATCAGTAAACACAGTTCCAGGGAATCATTGAAAACTAACATGAGCGGCACTGTGGTGCATAGTAAAGTTGCTGCCTTATAATGCCAGAGACCCTGGTTCAATTCTGACTATAGGTGCTGTCTGTATGAAGTTTGTACATTCGGCCTGTGGGTTTTCTTCGGGTGCTCCAGTTTCCTCCCACATTCCAACAATGTGCGGGTTTGTTGGTTAATTGGCTTATGTAAAGGGTCGAGGATAGAAACATGTACGGGTGATCGTGGTTGGCACAGACTCGGTGGGCTAAAGGGCCTGTTTCCACGCTGTACATCTAAAGTAAACTCTCAGCATAATTTAATTTTTTAATTAAAAAAAAACCAAGATAAGCTTGTAGATTTTGCGCACAAGCTCTGATTTCTGTTTGTCAATCAATCTGTCAGCAACCTCACCAATTTCCCAATGGTCGCTAACTGACTCAGAAATGATTGCCAGCATGATTTAAAGTGTGCCAAACAGCTTTAATACACAAGTCACCATAAAACAAAACTGTGTCCAACTTCTAGGCAATAGTGATTTGTTCTTGAATTGGAGATCTTTATTGGTTATTTTCACCCTTTGGGAATAAAAGCAATCTTAAAACAATGTTCCAAGAAATCTATTAAATATTTCCTTAAAAGTAAAGCAATTTTGATCAAGATAAAAAATAAAGCAGAATTTGCCCTTCAAATAAGTTGTGCTTACCCAATACTTCCGATATACTGGACTATTGTTATTCAAGAACTCCAAAATGTGATCCTCCAAGATCTTAAAAAAATATTTTAGCTGCAAGCAAAATCTCATGATTGCCTTCAAGAACAATATATTAATTTATATTAGACATTTCTCTACAGGGTATCAGATACAAAGGAAGGATTGGAGGAAAAACTCAACAGAGCAGGCAGCATCTGTGGGGGGCAATGCACAGACTCCACAGGCTCACTGACTTCTTGCAAGCGTTTGGTTTTTTGCTCATGATTCCAGCAGCAGCACTCTCTTGCACCTTCATCCACTGGCAGATTGGTTGATTATAGCTATTTCCTTCACTTCTTTTAAAATCAGCTTATAATGAGTAGCTTAACTATAATAACCAAATTGGCATTTTGTTTTCCCAGCACAAAATAATATAACTTTTGCATCAGTTTTATCTTGCATAAAATGAGAGTGTGCTCAAGATAACTTCAGTAACTCCTGAAACAAACAATAGCCATTGATGATGGAGAGGTTCAAATAGCACAAGAGAACTCAGAAACATCATAATGATGGATATTGGACAGAAGTTGCTTTAACTCAGTACACAATATTAAAATATAAAAATTTAGAGATTTTTTACAGTCAATATGTTGAAAACTGTGAGGAAATTAAGTTTCAGGCTCACCTAATTTGGTAGACATCTAGTTTAAAGATTTAAAGTTACAAAAAAAATGTTTTTGCAGATTTTGTTGATAACAAATTAACTCATATTAGGTGAAGCCACTGTCTTCAAACAAAACAGTTTTTTTTAATCTTGAGTTTATTTTAGTTACAGATCATATTTCTATTTACAATAATGTAAGTAACATACACATAAATAGGCTCTGCACTGCACATTTTTAATTAGATTTCAAATGTCCCACTGTGATAGCCAAGAGTCTATTACACTTGGGAACTATTTTCATTGAGCTCTCTTTGAAATGGACTTGGAGAAGGAATGGAAAAAACAAAATAATGGGGGGAGAATGGTACAACAATGTAGTTGGACTACTATTCCTGGATAGATATGTGACAGTCACAGACATTAAGTGTTATCAAGGATTCTTTGGTATATTAGAGTACAGTAGATTAACTAGGATGGACTACATTTGGAAAAATAAAGAATTTGAAACACTATTTCCAATCTTGAATCAATCTCCATTTAAAAAAAAGTTTATAACTGATCATAATACAATATTCCATTTGAGAAGAAATACTTTCAGTATTCAGTAATAGAGACTTTAATAGAGAGATCATAAATAGTTCACCCATGGGTACATTTCATTCGATGTCAGGCACTATTTCAACTTCTGTAAACAGTTATAAGGAATCAATAGTGATTTTATAATCATGTTGTGGTTGTTGAGTCAACTTATTTGAATTTGGTTATGTAGATGTTTCAAATTTTGAAATGGAAGTCCTTCCCCAATATTCAAAAAGTAACCCCAAAGAGTTTGTCAATTGCCAACAGCTCGTGGTGCAATTATGTTTGCTACGGTTTGTGTTCTGGAGGAAGATCAACTGAACACAATGTTGTAAAGCAGTTCAGAGATTAAAAATCAAGCAGAGATAGATAAAAATAAAACCAATCTTCATAAGAAAACCTGGAAAGCCTCAGTTATCAAGTGCTCAAAATAACCTATTATTAAGCAATGAATCCATCCCTTCACCATCACTTTACCCATATGTACAGAGGCAAATTGCTTAATCTGTGCCTGTAATTTGGTGTAATTATTGTGACAAATATATATTACATAAATTTATGCTTTTTGTTTGCAAATGAACAAAAGAACTCAACTTCTGCAATGAGCACAACATGCCAAGTTAATGGGGTTATTTTATAATGACAAAAAACTTAAGTACAGAGATGAAAAATTAGAGCTTTCACATTTACATGTCTCTCTTCTCATTTGGTTTTTATCGTTTGTAGTGATTTGGTGCATCTGCAAATGCATATTTCAGTCTGTAAGCTTCAGCCAGAAGGATGCTGATCTCTTCATTCCCCCAGTGCATCGTGGGTAAATTCTGCAGAAGGATCATAAGTCCCTGAAATAAACAAAAATGCAATGAATAATAGCGATAATCTGGAACACCCACAACCCCCCCCCCCTCTTCAAACGGGAACATGTATGATAATGCAAGTATTTTTGGAAGAACTGGAAATGGAATGAACAAGTGCCACACTCAAGTACTGCAGAATGTGGATCCAACATGACACCAAAATATAATTAGAACAATAAATCAACTGTACTGTGAACCACATTCAGAAGTGTCCATTCAGGAGTTAGTGAAAATCTCATCAGATACTTGAGAATATTGACTAGAACCTATTTTAGGAGAGGTTCAAATGATAATCCAGGTGCTGATCACACAGACTAAAATTGCTACCTTGATGTCTATATCCGATATCCACGTCCATCATCCACACATAGTAGAGTGTATTAAAACATAAGTACATCTAACTCACTATTTCTCCATAACTGATGTTCCTGGTCAGTTAAATTAATGAGATCATCTGACATATCAAAAACGTGACACTTCAAATTTAGCATCTAAGCAAAGCCAATTATATCCATATTCTGCCAGTCTGGTCATCCTCCGCTGCTCCACAAAGAGAATGTGTCAATTGTCACCTATAAGGACAGGAGCATTTATGATCAAACATTGTTCAACAAATTACTCCATGTTTTTAATGCCATCATAACAGAGAGGTATTTCTGTGCAGTGGATTGCTCTGCCTATGAACACGGAAAAGTTGTCAAATTAGAAAATTGCTGTGACAAGCTACACAATCAGTAACTAAAGTATGGCTCATTGTTATGTACCCCATTTATAATACGTTTATTTCTCACATTATCTTGCATATACTACACAAAGATTGGCCATTTGTCCCTGCATGCCAGACATATTATTGAGTCCGCGCCGACCAGCGATCCCCGTACACTATCCTGCACACACTAGGGACAATTTACATTTATACCAAGCCAATTAACCTACACACCTGTACGTCTTTGAGTGTGGGAGGAAACCGAAGATCACGGAGAAAACCCACGCGGTCACGGGGAGAACGTACAAACTCCATATAGACTGCACACACAGTCGGGAAGGAACCTGGGTATCTGGTGCTGTAAGGCAGCAACTTTACCGCTGCGCCACCGTGCCGCCCTTAAAGCTTGATGTTTCTGATGATATTGATTCACCCTGGGGAAAGTGGCTAATTTTAATGGTGGGGCAAATCATTTTGACTGAGGAACAATAATTGCCAAGTTCGCAGGGGTAACTCCTCTACTCTTCAAAATCATGCCATGAGATTTATGAGAGGCAATATCTCAATTTTCAACCGAAGACACTGAGGAAATTCCTAATTCCTTTGCCAGTAATTTCCAAACCATAGATGGCACATGAGCGAACAGTTCCATTTGGGATTTAATCATTAACTAAAAGTGCAAATTGAAAAAAATCAATAATAAAGATGTCTTTACCCAATATAGCAAACAGGTGAAACGTGATAGAAACCTCTCCACAACAAAATCAAAGTAGCTTAAACATCATGCAGGAAAAGATCGCCAACTTGACACCCGTTCAACAAGCTACATTTTCATGCTTTCCACCAATAACACACTTCCAAAACATGAAAAGCGTTTTCTCAAGTTATTCTGGCAACAAACACCTATCTGGCAACAAACTCTTTGCCTCTTTCACATACAAGGACTTGGACAGCAAGCACAAGGAGAGGCAATCACCCTTCAAATTGCACATGGGCACAGCTTGCTAACATATCACTGCACTTTAATCATTATGTATCCAAATCCTGTTATATTCTATGTAGCAGCATTGTGAGAGCCCCTTCACCAGCTTGTCAAGGGCAATTAGAGCTGGGCAAGAAATGCTCATCATGTCACGCTGCCCACATCCCAAAAACCTGAACTAAGCACAAGATTAAATAACTCTTAACCTCTAAAACGTTGAGAGGAACTTGGGGAAAGAAGGTAGAGATCGAGTGGTCATGTCAGCTTTTCAGGCTGGCACCAGATTGCTAATCTACTGCGTGGCATTTATAGTCAAAAATCAAAAATTTAGGCTGTGATTTTGGTAAGACGGGAAATTATGTAGTTAGGATGGAGACAGAAGGAACTGCAATTGCTGGCACCTTGAATGAAACACAAAGTGCTGGTGTAAATCAGCAGGTCAGGCTGCATCTCTGCAGAGAATTGGCACGTGACGTTTCGGGTCGGGGCCCTCTTCAGACAGATTGTAGTAGGGGGTAGAAAGCTGAAAAAGAGATGGGGGCTGGACAAAGCCTGGCATAGGATGGAGTTGTGGTGCAGGATGGAGCAATGCACTATGACAGGCGTAGAAAAACAGTCTGGATGAATTATAATCAGGAGATTATTTTTAGAGTCTATATTAAGCAAAGAATCTAGAGAAACCGAATGGTGGTTTTGTAATGTAAATCAATGGGACTTCCAAAGAATGATGTGATTTAAAAATTGAAATATTTAGATGCGATTTGTATCCCATTTTAACAGAAGAGTAGTAAGTCTTATTGATTCAAAATATTTACCCTCTATTGCAGGCCATCAAATGAATACACTTCCTCTACTCAAGATGGTAAATCCTGGTGATTTTTTCATTTGAGTGCTGTACATATTACTAACTGTTGTGATTCCTACATAACAGCAACAATACTTCAAGGTAATTTAGTTCATCATGAAAGGAATTCCAAGATCAATGTAGGCACAAACCTTTTTGTTTTCTTTGGTACCATCATCAGTCTTGAAGCAGAATCATTGAAAGAGGAAGTTAATAAGGTAACATTTTTGGTGTCCTTTAAAGCTTGAAACCTACAGTGTCCACCATAATGTTTGGGACAAAGGCCCATCATTTATTTATTTGCCTCTGTCCTCCACAATTTGAGATTTGCAACAAAAAAAATCACATGTGGTTAAAGTGCACATTGTCAGATTTTAATAAAGGGTATTTTTATACATTTTGGTTTCACCATGTAGAAATTGCAGCTGTGTTTATACATAGTCCAATCATTTCAGGGCACCATAATGTTTGGGACACAGCAACGGCATGTAAATGAGAGTAGTCATGTTTAGTATTTTGTTGCATATAACTTTGCATGCAATGACTGCTTGAAGTCTGCGATTCATGGACATCACCAGTTGCTGGGTGTCTTCTCTGGTGATGCTCTGCCAGGCCTTTTGCAGCCATCTTTAGCTTATGCTTGTTTTGGGGGCTAGTCCCCTTCAGTTTTCTCTTCAGCATATAAAATGCATGCTCAATTGGGTTCAGATCGGGTGATTGACGGCCACTCAAGAATTGACAATTTTTTAGCTTTGAAAAACTCCTTTGTTGCTTTAGCAGTATGTTTGGGATCGTTGTCTTGCTGTAGAATGAACCGCCGGCCAATGAGTTTTGAGGCGTTTAACCTTGAGCAGATAGGATGTGTCTATACACTTCAGAATTCATTATGCAACTACCATCAGCAGTTGTATCATCAATGAAGATGTGACCCAGTACCTTCAGCATCCATACATGCCCAGGCCATAACATCCCCACCACCGTGTTTCACAGATGAGGTGGTATGCTTTGGATCTTGGGCAGTTCCTTCTCTCCTCCATACTTTGCTCTTGCCATCACTCTGATATAAGTTAATCTTCATCTCATCTGTACACAAGACCTTTTTCCAGAACTGTGGTTGCTCTTTTAAGTACTTCTTGGCAAACTGCAACCTGGCCATCCTATTTTTGCGGATAGCCAGTGGTTTGCATCTTGCAGTGTAGCCTCTGTATTTCTGTTCATGAAATCATTTGCTGACAGTGGTCATTGACAACTCCACACCCAACTCCTGAAGAGTGTTTCTGATCTGTCGGACAGGTGTTTGGGGATTTTTCTTTCTTATAGAGAGAATTCTTCTGTCATCAGCTGTGGAGGTCTTCCTTGGCGTGCCATTCCCTTTGCGATTAGTAAGCTCGCCAGTGCTCTCTTTCTTCTTAATGATGTTCCAAACAGTTGATTTTGGTAAGCCTAAGATTTAGCTGATGTCTCTAACAGTTTTATTCTTGTTTCTCAGTCTCATAATGGCTTCTTTGACTTTCATTGGCCCGACTTTGGTCCTCATGTTGATAAACAGCAATACAAGTTTCCAAAGGTGATGGAAAGACTGGAGGGAAGAATAGGTGCTGAGAGCTCTCTTACAACTGCATTAAGGAGGCATTTAAACACACCTGAGCATTTACAAACACCTGTGAAGCCATGTGTCCCAAACATTATGGTGCCCTGAAATGGGGGGAACTATGTATAAACACAACTGTAATTTCTACATGGTGAAACCACAATGTATAAAAATACCCTTTAATAAAATCTGACAATGTACACTTTAACCACATATGATTTTTTTCTATTACAAATCTCAAATTGTGGTGTACTGAGGCAAATAAATAAATGACGGGTCTTTGTCCCAAACATCATGGAGGGCACTGTGAATAAGAATTTCAGTCATCTGATGCAAGATATAACCGCACTTCGTCCTAAGCAGTGATTTACAAACAACTCCCTAGCAACAAAATTCCAATGCAGTTGGTCAGTATTTATATGCATAAAAATTGGTCTAACTTGGCTTCCCTAGACAAGGACTTTATTCCTTGGTGCACAGGCGGCTGAGCAGTTATCTTATAGAGGTGTATAAAATCATGAGGGGAATAGATAGATTGAATGCAGTCTTGCACAACAGTAAGTTGGGCCGATAGAATTGTTTACGTGGTGTATGACTATGAATCCCTACTTTCTCAATCCTGGATTGATACAGATTAACAGGAAATTTACATTATTTGCAAAGTAAAGTATTCCAATACAATTGTAATGCTAGGCTGCTCGATTTTAAACCAACTTGTAGAATGGCTCCGTAAAGATTCAGGATCTCATAAGATCAAAAACACAAAGTACCTTCCACTTTGTGAAGCGGCAGTGTGAAGTAGGGCTGCTTTCTGGTTAACTGATTGATTAATGATTAGTCACATTTTCACAATCAATCACTTTGACCTTGAAGATTAATAATTTTCAAAAATCAAATGTTTGCGATTTTCAAATTAAAACGTATTCTTTCTTGGCAAATTTACTTTTATTTCACAAACTAAACCTACTTTGTACTGTCATTAGGTAAGATGTCATAAAACCATGAGGTACCAATGGTCTTATCACTCAATGATCAGTGCAATTACGAGACAAGGAGACAAGCAGCACCAAACTATCTTTCAGATTCAACTGAGCTAGGATCAAATGTCATGAAAGCTCTGAAAATTTCACCACTGTGCTTGGGACTTTCAACATGCTTCCCTGGGCAGCCATTTCCCACTTCAAAATCTTCAAAGTGCCTGGCAGACAAAAGTGCTGGAGAAACTCAGCGGGTGCAGCAGCATCTATGGAGCGAAGGAAATAGGCAGCGTTTTGGGCCGAAACCCTTCTTCAGCCGTGCCTTGCCGGTTTGAATGTGACTCTGTGGCTTCGGCTGCTTGACATTGCTTCCTGAGAAAATGGCACTGATCTCTTCTGATTTACTTTGCCTCGCAGAGGCAATCATTAATTAATCATTAATTACTTTTTTTTAAACTGACTCAACAGTGCAGCATCAGTGCGAAGGGGCCAACTTGTAGTAATGAAATGTCACAATTCAGCATTTTGATGGAGTGAGACTCTTGACGAAAGGTTAGCCAAAGAAAGTCATATTTTAGAAATCAGGATGGGAACAGCCGCATGAAAAAATCTTTCACAATTTTAACAATTTCATTTGATGGTAGGAGTGCAAGTCGGGAGTTCCAGGCAGAATCATAATCCATTGCATCAATCAAAATTTCCTGAATAGTCCTGAAATGTCTGAGTTTCTTCTCTGTTCAATTCTAGCACGAACAGCTTGATACAGTTTGCTTCCGATATCACCAAATTGCTCAGCATGAAATCCAATATTTTGGCAGCTTTGACTGAGTTGCAATCACATCATTCAAGGGTGAGGACACCCATTTTAATCAAATCCAAATATTCAGCTAACTCGGATGCCGGCTGCAATTCAATTTCAGACTGGATATGATGGCTGGATGAAAGCTCACTAAGCACTGTTGGTATAACATCTCTCAGTTCCAAAAACCGCCTCAGCATAGCCAGCATTGAATTCCAACGTGTTTTGCAGTCAAGGATCAATGCCATCTCATTTCCTTTTTCACGTTTGACTAGATTTTGCAGTAAATCATTTCTCACAGGTGCTTTACAGAAAAACGTTGCAATTTTTGGGGTTTTTCAAATCAATTCAGCAATGTTGTCTGCAAGTTGAACATCAATATCCACGGATTGATTTTCAACCCACTCACCTATGGAGTCATCATCGCCTTTGTCCGCATCATCAGACTCCTCAATCTATCGTTCTTCATAGATGTAATCCCCTTCATTTTTATCTTCATCGCCATCAGCAGACATGTTACATGACCGTTTCCACATTACATCAACCATGGCTAAGTGAATGCCATGAGAGTGGCAAAAGTGCTGAAAATGCCAGATTTTTGACCAAGCTTCTTCATGACACTGGTTCCAACTATGGGCATCCCGACTGCGTTTCTTCAAATTCATGTCAAAAGTTTCAAGTTTATCAATGATCAGTTATCGGCCTTTTCCGGCAGGCGTTGAACCATTGATTCGTGCTCTCCAGCCATTTGTTTTGTTGACATTTTGGCAAAGTTTCAAACGGAATTCTGTCTAAAGCTGTCAAGCTTGCAATAACAAACTGAAATGTTTCTGTTGATTTCTTCTTAAAAGGCGAATTAATTGTTCCCCGATTTGTGCAGGATGGAATTCCACCTGACTTGTTTAAAGACAGTGGGTTAAATTTGAAGTCATGTTTTGTGTTCCAAATAATATTTGAATAACAAAGGGGATGGCTGATATTAGAAAGTTGTTTCACAATGTTGCACTTCAATAAATTCATATTGTTTTAGTTCACGAGAAAGTTGCGCAAAACGTCCGACTGCTTTCCCTGAAATTCAATCCATTTATTCCGATATTTTGCTGTTCAAAAATTTCTGAACACATTTAATTGATTTTGTTTACATTTTTGCTTAGCTTACTGGATACACTGGCTGAAAAGTTACCAAACATTTATGTACAACACATGTCTCATACCATCCTATTCTAGTACCAACTTTAAAGAGGGAGTTTAGAAGTGTAATCACTTTAATTGATTAATCGTGGTTAATCATGAGAGATTAATCATTAATTACTTCTTTTTAAACTGACTCAACAGAGCAGCATCAGTGCAAAGCGACCAACTTGTAGTAATGAAATGTCACATTTCAGCATTTTGATGGAGTGAGACTGTTGACGAAAGGTTAGCCAAAAAAAGTAATATTTTAGAAATCAGGATGGATAAAATATACTAGGAAACAATTAGCTACATTTTCTTGGTCTTTTAAATAGAATAAAAAGAAAATTAGAAGCAATCATTCAATAGTTAAAAGTATAGCTTGGCACATTAACATACATACAGTATTACAGTAATTCAACATCCAATGATAGTGAAGCTCCAGCATTAACTTCAGTGTAGACAAATCAGAGAACACACCAACAGAATGCAACAGATTAAAGGACATTCAAATTAAAAGCAAAATGCACACACAATGCCGGATACAATGCATGTGCATCAACACATGGTGTCCTGCTTACTGTATTCCACTTTTGTAATAAAGTGTCACCACTGTTTGCATAAAGGATCAAGGTCAACGCGATTCAATATATAACCAGCGGGCAAGTCAATCGCACATTTCACACAACGCAAAGGTTGAATCTTTTGTTCCCATTAAAATCGTCAAAATGAAAAAAATTACCTGGTTAACCAAATCTTTTTAATGAACTATAAATGAGTCTACAATTCTGCATTGGAGGGTACACTTTGCAGACTTGCAACAAGAGCAAATTATATTACATGATTATATGAATAATTATATTGACATAATCAACCTATTTTCAGATCAATCTCCAGTATATGCAACTAATACTACACCAGTCCCTGGATGAGTTCAGAAAATCAACTTCCTACAGACTTCACCAACATCTCCAACTTATCACTTAGTCTATTGTTCCCATCTGCCTCATCATTCCAGTCCCCAAGAAACATAAAGTGACCTGTCTCAATGACTACCACCCAGTAGCTCTAACACCGACCAGTCTCTGACAAAGTGTACATGAGTTGTACCATAGTCCAGGGAATAAATAATTCAATACCACACAATAGAATTATTTATCCCACGAGGGAAATTGATCTGCCAGGAGTCGTAAAACACAAGATACATAAAATTAAAGTGACGAGTGGAAAGGATTGGGGATATGCAAAGATTGGGGGGGGGGGGGGGGGTCATTCGACCCCACGACAGAAATGGGGGGAGTTATACAGTTTTATAGCCACAGGGGAAAAAGGATCTCCTATGGCATTCTGTCCTGCATCTAGGTGGAGCCAGTCTGTTGCTGAAGGTGCTCCTCAGGTTGACCAGTGTGTCATGGAGGGGTGAGCTGTATTGTCCAAGATGCTCTGCAGTTTGAGAAGCATCCTACCCTCCAAGCCCACCTCTCATGAATCCTCCTAGGACAGAGCCAGCCTTCCTGATGATCTCATTAATCTTGCTGGCATCCATGGCTTTCACCCTGCTGCCCGGGGTGGAAGATTGCAACCTTCACGTGGACCGCCTTGTTTCGACTAATGCAATCAACGCAACATGCACAAACGGAAGATCAAATAGAACAAGTTGTCCAACAACTTTAGGCTGTGCACGCCACACAAAAGAAGAAGACCCTGCTGCCTCAGAACACGACAGCGAAGAAGATGGCACTGGCTACCACCAATTGGTGGAACATCTGCAGCATAATGTGGCTCACAATGTATTTCATATATTGCACCTTAAATTCAGGATGCATGGATTTCTGCATCCTCTAGAAATGTGCTAGCTAAACTAAATGGTCAAATAATTAATTGCAGAGTCAAATTATCATCAAAATGAACAGGGCCAGGATGAAGATTAATACTGCAGTGAGGAGGATCCATGGAAAGATGTGGCTGGTTAACAAGTCAGTTAATGAAGCTCAAGGTCAAGTGCGACTTCCTATTGCACGACAACTATCACACTGTCCAGCCAGACTCAAGCTTTGCTCCAATGCCACTATCCAAGACAACTAAAAACCAAGCTGCCCCCTACAGACAGCTTCTTTGTTAATTCCTCAGATTGAGGTCAATCTGCTAACCTCTATTTTTTGGCTTCTGAAGAGACCAATGTGGGAGCTACAAACTCTTCACAGGTAGGGTAAATGGTGCTTCTTCGGATGAACAGATGGGTAGTTTGTGAGTTGGATACTCTTTCTGCTGTTTACATCACACTTCTGAGTGCCAATGTTCTGTCTCAATACTAATTATCAGTGCCATTGCAAATGCTACTTCTCCACTTGAACCAAGTCACATGCCCAGGAGTCGGTAGGAATGCTGTACTCTTTCCAATGTGGCTTTGAGCACATCATTGAAACTTTCCTTCTGCCTGCCAGGTATTCTTTTCCCAAGGCAGCATAAGCCACGGGCGGCACAGAGGAAGTTCCTGCCTTACAATGCTTGCAGCGCCGAAGATCCGGGTTCAATCCTGACTACGGGTGCTGTCTGTGCAGAGTTTGTACCTTCTCCCTGTGGGCTTTTTCCGAGATCTTCGGTTTCCTCCCACACTCCAAAGACGTACAGGTTTGTAGGTTAATTGGCTTAGTATACATCAGAATGCCTTTTATTGTCACTATACACATGTACAATGAGATTAAAAGCTGCTCCTACTCAGTGCAAAACAAAACAAAAAAGGGGGGGGATAAGGTGCACAGTTTCTGCAGCGCTATATACATATCTATAAAAAGACAATGGATCAATAGAATGGATAATAGGATTCCAAAATCCAGTATGGGTTATTGCACATATTGAAAATTACAGTTACAGTACAAATTACAGTAGGTGGATAGATGAAAAGTCCGGGGGTTATGCTGTGAAGTCAATGCATGTGTGAGTTCAGGGAGATAATGGATTTTGGAAAGAAGCTGTTCTTGAGTCTATTTGTCCTTGTGCTGATGCACCTATAGCGCCTCCCTGAGGGTAGCAGGTTGTCCCTGGTGTGTGTAGGATAGTGTTAATGTGTGGGGATAGCTGTTCGGCGCGGTTTCCACACTATTTTTCTAAACTAAAACTAATCTCAATATAGAGTGTCTGCTTTGATTCTAGTGTCAAGGTTGTGAATGATGTAACCAGCCCGAAGGAGCCAGGTGCTTATGACAAAGGCCTCAATACAGGAGACATTGATCTGGGAGAGGTCCCTGCTATCGGTTTGCTTATCCTTCCAGTGAATGTGGAAGAGTTTGTAGTGATAACTCTCCAGGTCATTTTGCAGTGTATTGGCCGCTGGAAGGAATCCAAAATGTCAGAAACAAGTAGGACTGCAGGGACCATTGTTGTACCATGTCTGAAACCCCTTATCTCCATTAACCAAAGGCTGTGGCTAACAAACCCAAAATGACTGAAAATGTTATGATTGCCATCTGTTTTCGCTGAGAAAAAAAAGGCTCCCAAAATGTAAGAAGTCCATGTTACAATGAAAGCCTTCAGCATCAGAATGCCGTGTTGTACTGGGACGGGATCTAGTAAATAATATTTGTCCGCAGATGTTGACTACAAGGTCCATCCTTCCTTATGCTTTGGTGAACAAGTGAATGATAGCTTGAAACTCATCCTTCAAGCATGTGCAAACTGAGTCTGTATTCTACAGCTTGACTTCAGCTAACCTTGATTGTGGAGTACACTTAAAATTCTGTACATTAGCTGCACTCCCACAGCATGTTGCGCTGGAGTTGACCTCAATATTGCCGTGATAAAGACACACATATGTAAATACAAGCACATGGATGACTACACGCATCAAGTGCGCAGAAAAGCACGCCGAATCCACACATCCACATGGTCTCCATATTCTATTACCAATGTCTCCAATTGAACTCAAACAAATACAATGGTTTTTGAATGAAGTTACTCATTAAAGATGAAGTGTTCTGCTGCAAAATGAGACACAAATAGGCTGTTATCTACACAGGATTGCATAATTATGTATTTTTAGGGAGGGAATTTGTAACCAATATTCTATCCTAATGCAATAAAATCCTAGGATAATGTACTAACTCTGATTCACTGCTGCATCTAGTTGAAGCTGGCACCATGAATTTAATATTTAATTACTACTTAGAAGTTTCAAGATAGCAGCAAATCATCACTTTGGAGAGCTTAGACACAGTTCAAGTAACAGTGGATCCCATTAAAACCCACAGTTAATATTGATGCAGTGCAAAGATGAGGTTCAATATTTTGTGTGGAGGCTGAATGAAGCAAAATGAGTGAATGATGAACCATGGTGTCTAATTGCAATCAGAGGATAATAGAGCAACTAATTCACTAGATATGGCTCCTGCCCAATTTTCCTGGATTCAGTTTTTCTTTCAAATGAATGCATTTGCAGGGCCAATATTATATTTGCCTTTACAATTAGATGTCACAATATAAAATTAGATTCTAAACTAGGTACCACAGGCACTGGTTATAACTAAATGTCCCAATGTCACAATCACTAGAACTAAATGCAAGAAAATTTGTCTGCAAAATGAAAGCTGTACGTTGGGGGCCATGCATTTGATAGCAGGGGAAGCATTTATCCATTTTTTAACATGATCCATTGGAATTCAGAGAAATAGAAGCTCCACACAACCAACCAATTCAGCTTGTTCAGATTACGTTGGGAACAAACTATTTACACATTACTATTTCCCCAAGTCCACGTTGAAGCAACAAACTGAAGCTGCAAACCATTAGGGCTCACAGGGATTCAGTGATATCCTATGATGATGAAATGTTTTCAATTGAGAAAAGGTAGCACCTAAAAATGCTGAGATAATGGGACAGATTATGGTGAAACCCAAATTGAGCAAGAAATAGTATCCAGAAGGTATTTCACTGCATTGACTTGCATACCACATGTTTTCCTTCTCTCATGTAACTGAAGCTTAGCATTGATTTTCAACACAATTTAAACCAAATTCCAATTTACTCCAAATTCCAATACTCACACAAATCCGTAAAAATCACCTCTCAAATTACCACGTATTGGGTTGTTTAATGAAATGAGTTTTTAATATCATGCCTAATTCATAAACTACTGCTGAAAAAACTCTGCATCGTTAATTATTTTAAGGGACAGAATGCTGTTCTGGGACACAATAATTTTTATTTCACTGCTTATTAACTCAAACCAAGTTGATATTTCCTTTTGCTTCCTCTACTCATGTACATGTTTATTTTTTGATGAACTATGTAAAATCTCACTGTAAATTCATTTTATTTCTTTGCTTGCCATTTGAGAGTATCCTTCCATCCCATGCAACCACCCCATGCACCATGTTTGATGAGATCACTGTTGCCAGACAGCCACTGACTCTAGGATAGGGACAAAACATTCCAGAGAGATCCCTTTGGCCTTAGTGGGCAGCTTTCTCCAAGGTCAATGGCGAAAATAGTTATCATGCTACTTAAGGAAAATACAGGACCTGTGTAACTGTGTTAGTGCTTTATCAACACACAATAGATAACGGCAAATCTGACCTCTCAGTAAAAGGTTCAAACTAACGGATCCAATTTGATTATGTACCATTGCACACAAACATCCTCGTTATTAACTTGCACTAATATATGAATGATATATGATATATAATATATGAATGAATGAATATATGAAGCATTCCAAGATAGAACCGCGATTTATGGATTTTAAACAAAAAAGCACATTGCGACAAAATAAATCACACGGCAACAGCTTTAAATATATTTCTAGTAGTCCTCTATTTGAAGTACTGTACTGTGCAATTTATTCAAACTCATTTGTATGTTTTTGTTGGACCCCTGACTGTGGAACTGTCAATTAGTCCATATTTGTGCTTAAATTATTCCCTGAACTAAAATTCTTTCTGACATCATCCATCATTTTAATTTTATAAATAGAACAACATCACTGCGACCAATGGACTTTTAAATGGGTAAAGTTACTTTATATTTCCAGAGACTGACAATGTTTTTTGATAAACTGCATGGAGAACTTTAACATATATTCCCTTTAGTGCGGAACCCGCTGAGATTCTTTTGAAACTTGCACAAAATAGTCTATTTTCTATTTGGAAAAAGCAGTCATCCAAGTTCTTGGCCTAATACAACAAAACTCCACAAGGCAGCTGGAATTTTAATTGGTGTCTATAAACCAAACTGCATTTGTATGGTGTCTTCAGCAAATAACCAGGCTGTATACTTTTTAGAAGGAGAGCAGCAAGAATGAAATAGTATAATCAAACAAGATTGAGTATACTACAGCAAAGCAGGTTAAGGATGCAAAATTGTGTACACAGCCCCATTGGTTGACAGTAGACACTGGTGTTAAATTCCTTTCTCCTTTGAAGAATGAAAGATAAATAGGCACAACGAACAACCTTAAACCCGTCTCACGGTGCGAGTTGTCCCACGAGGTACCCCGAGTTCTCACTCGCAGTAATTCCGTACAACCAACGTAGCGGGGACGTCGGAACTCGCGTGAGCAACTTAGCGACTCGTGGCGCTAACATCAGGTACCCGTGAAACTTGTCAACTCGTGAAAAAAATCAAACATATATGATATTTTCCACGAGTCAAATTTACTGTCCAAGTTTAAAATTGAAACATTTAAACTCATTGTAATATCGTAGTGGCCCGTGCGTTAACTTTAGTGATTCGTACGTCTACCGTGGGAACTCTTTAATAGACACAAAATGCTGGAGTAACTCAGTGGACCAGGCAACATCTCTGGAGAGAAGGAATGGAGCCGAGACCCTTCTTCAGACTTACCCGACATGCCACCCATTTCTTCTCTCCAGAGATGCGGCCTGTCCCGCCGAGTTACTCCAGCATTTTGTGTCTATCTATACTTTAGTTTCGGATATGATCAAGTGTAAGAAACGCAAACCAGACTACCTTCACATCAGAGAACCCTAATGTTCCAGGATAAAAATCCACACACCCTAGTTACATCCAATATTAAATTGCATGAATATCATGCATACTATGCATCTATGAACTAAAGATTTAAAGGGCTGCCCTTTAAATGAAAAGTATGCCAATCATAGAGATTGTGTTAAACCACTGTACAATATTTTAAAATATTTATAACCTGTATCTATTTACTTGGGTGACAAAATAAACGCATCAAAACCTAAAAGCAAGAAAGAGAAAATAAATAGGTCCGATATTTGCTTAAAATCATCTCCTAGATTTTAGAAATGATGCCAAAGCCCGGCTTTACCATTCAAAACTGCAGCAGTTCAAATTATCTAATTTATAAAAATACATTGAGAATCAATGATTCATAATGGAATGACTCCGCTCTTCAGTAGAAGCAATTAATTTCCTCTGGTGGTTTTTTAACAGACATATTCTCTTTTTAAACAAAATTAATTTAATTATTTTTGTTTGGAGCCTCTCCCGCCACTTTATTTCTCAATATCATCCTCGCTCCTCCGTCGAGAAAATCTCCACTGAACGCACCGGTTCTGACGGAGAAATTAAATAACATATATAGTGGAAAAGTCAACATCTTTTTGATCTTGGGGTTAGGTGGGGCGGTTTAGTCCATCAAGGTCGAACACACAGATCTGCTTCAGCTGATGTGAAGAAGGGTCTCGACCCGAAACGTTTCCCATTCCTTCTCTCCAGAGATGCTGCCTGTCCCACTGAGTTACTCCAGCATTTTGTGTCTATCTCAGCAGGGCACAATCCCGTGGTTAACACCACACTCCAGACCTATCTAACCCTGTATTTGTGAAAGTTCCACACATATTTATCGATATTTTTTCCGGCAGTGTGCCCAGGCTACGGACACTACACTGAGCCCAAACTAAAACAATCCCAGTACTTATTGGTGTGTATGGTTTGACAGAGGACACGTGCAATTTGGCCGACGCACTTCACTGTCGTGTGTAGGAAGGAACTGCAGAAGCTGGTTTACACCGACGATAGACACAAACATGCTGGAGTAACTCAGCGGGACAGGCATCACCTCTGGAGAGAAGGAATGGGTGATGTTTCAGGTCGGGACCCTTCTTCAGACTCCCCGCTCATTCTTCCCTTGTCGATGTGAACTTGTGGGGGTGCGAGGAATCGTGCGTCGCTGGGTAAGGGGAAGAGAGGTTTTACTGCTGAATTATGCGCAACAGAAGCATGAGTTGGGGGTAAGGTCCGTTTAAACTATCTCGTCCCCCACCCCCCATGTTGGGAGAGAAAGGGGAGAGAGTTGTGCAAACAAACCACGGGAGACTGCATCTTTGGAGGGAAATCATAAAATGTATACGGATGTTTCGGGCCGGGACCCTAAAGGTTGACTACCAGTTTCACAGATGCTGCCTGGCTGCTGGCTTCTTCCTGCAGTTTGCTTTTGTCCCAGACTCCAGCATCTGCAATCTTCTTGGTCTCCAAAGGGAAAAGTTGCTGGTGAAGCGAAGGTCGATATTGACCCATGCTTACTGCGAAATCAACCTGCACCTTAAACAGCTTCAAACTCTTCTTCCGTGGTTGGTACCGACGGAATTGAAACAATTTTCCAAAGCACTCGGTTTGTGCTTCAGATTAAGTCATAACTTCCTCAATTGTATGAACAAAATGATCATTCCCTCAACCTGCTCTTTCATCTCGACCAGTTCGCTCTTCACCTCTTCTGACCTCCAGCCGAGTCCAGGCCCACTCCTCTACCCCTTCCTCTCATTCCTTCTCCTCAACTGCCAACACCGTTCCCAGCCCCCCTCTCACTCCTCCCCGCCCATAGTCCTTGCCTTCTCCCAATTCCACCATCCCTCGTCCCCCCCCCCCCCCCAACCTGTCCTTGCCTGAACTGCTGAAGATAACCGAGTGCTTTAAATGCGAATCCCGGACTGCGGCAACAACACACGCCCTGAGCGGGAGAGGAACTTGGTAACTCAAGAGCAAACGGGAGGGGAACTTGGTAACTCTGAAGATGAACTCGGAACATCGCAGAAAGTACAAGTAAACGGCAAACTCACCATACCCATGGGAACTCGCCTCAAACACTTGAACATCAACTTGGAATATCGTACACAACCATGAGTCTGTCACTCTGGGTCAATCGTGGGTCAACTCGCACCGTGAGACAGGGCCTTTAATGTCATCTCAAAGCACTTCAGAGAAGGCCAGTGATTATTGTGTAGGCAACATCCAATATCCAAGAAAATCTCACGAAGGGTCATCTATTACTTTGAAGATAATTCCAACTGCGTGAAAAGTGGTACCCAGTATTTGTTTGCCTTTTTGGATAGCTGCGTGCAAACTTTAATCTCTCCAGCAGCTGCATTTTATATTCCTTTTGAATGAGGGGATCACATGCAATGGAGCCCCTCAACAATGCAAGATAATACAAAACCCAGGCCTACTTTCAAATCCTCAGCTGCTTGTGATCACAGTAAGAGCTATGTTAAACAACAGTTTATCTTTGGGTTGTTATTGTACAATAATCAGTCTTGAATAACTTGTATCTCAAGTTTGTCAAAAAAATCTTCAATATTTCAATATATTAAAAAAAATTGTTTGTCATACAATGCAACTTTGAGTTCCAAAGCTATAGTCAAACATCTAGTTGTAGTGATTATGGTCATTTCCACAAACAGCTGTCAAAAGAACTTAACTGTTTACTTTCTTTATGTTAAAGACAGTATTAATTACAGAACATCTCAAAGTATACAAGACCCTTAATCAATAGTTAAAACTAAATGAGATGAAACATCAACATTGCTTCCTTACTTTGCAGAAGTATTGCTAGCATGTCAACGTATAAATATCGGTATTAAAACATTTAGATGCTAGTTGTTAATCTGATTTTGTGCAGTTACAAATTTTATATTTAGCCATAAAAATGTATTCATACGGCACCTCTAACATAGTAACATTCTCCAAGATACTTCAGGGGAGAATTATGTAACAGAAACATAGAAACATAGAAAAATAGGTGCAGGAGTAGGCCATTCGGCCCTTCGAGCCTGCTCCGCCATTCAATGTGATCATGGCTGATCATCCAACTCAGTATCCCGTACCTGCCTTCTCTCCATACCCCCTGATCCCTTTAGCCACAAGTGCCACATCTAACGCCCTCTTAAATATAGCCAATGAACTGGCCTCAACTACCTTCTGTGGCAGAGAATTCCAGAGACTCACCACTCTCTGTGTAAAGAATGTTTTCCTCATCTCGGTCCTAAAGGAATTCCCCCTTATCCTTAGACTGTGACACCTTGTTCTGGACTCCCCCAACATTGGGAACAATCTTCCAGCATCTAGCTTGTCCAACCCCTTAAGAATGTTGTAAGTTTCTATAAGATCCCCCCTCAATCTTCTAAATTCCAGCGAGTACAAGCCGAGTCCATCCAATCTTTCCTCATATATTAACAAAATGTAACAGTAAGCCAAATAACAGTTCATGGCAGATGGCTTATGGAACGTCTGAGAGTAGGAAAGGGAATTAGGGAAAATCACAGAGGCAATTTAGCCAAATGGGCCAGGGGAAGGATGGAAGCTGCAGAAGAGGCAGACCAGATTGCCTTAATTTCACTAGTTCCTTGCAGCCAGGGTGGAAAAAGGAAAGGGACATCCAAGACAACAGTTTGCAGTAGAGAAACCACCTGACATTCTCAGTTTTGTAGAATGATTCCGGATTAAGACGTGCTTTGGCAAATGAGAAGAGGAATCATAAGTGTTAGATCTGGTGCTAAATAGTTAAAACAGCCGTACGCCATATCATTTTAAGTCTGCATCTCCATTCATCAAGGATCAGGGCTGTCCAAGGGCAACAGCCTTGGTGAGACAAAGTAATGGTTCTGATACAATTAGTTCTGTTACTAATCAGTAACTGGTGAAATATCATTGATGGTTGACTGCTAAAGAATAAAATTTCAAATTTGGAAGGTTGTTAAAAAATTACTTCCAAATCAATTGCAACAGGATGCAAAGCAAGTAAGCAAAATAGATGGAGAAGCAGATGAAGAAATGTCATTACAGATGTGTGAGACGATATATTTTGGCAGAAGAATGATGGGGAAACTAAATGGACTTTGCAGAACAGTTCTAGAGAGTGTTCACAACAGAGGGACCAGCGGATCATAAGCGGGTTCTTGAAGTTACAATTCTAATCACTTTCTTAGGCAATCCATGGAGTTAAGGATGATTTACTCCCACATCAGCTTGTGGGTTCCGGGGTAATCAATGAGATCACTGTGGGAGCTGCAGACTCTTCCATACTTGGACAGGAAGCAACTACTGGACAGGTGGATAGGTGAGATCTGGTGGATGGGAGAGCATATTCCATTGAGGTTGCTTACAAACTAATGGTATGATCAATGAGTTCTCCAATTTCATTGCCAGTCTCACAGACAGTCTTGGTCCACTGCAATTTGCCTGCTGCCACAATAGAAACACAACAGATGCCATCTACCTGGCCCGAGACGCACCCCTGGAATATATGGATAAAAAGGACACCTATGTCACCTATATCAGCATCCTATTTATTGACCATAGCTCTGCCTCCAAAATCATAATTCCAATCAACTCCATCTCCAAACTCCTGGACCTAAGAATTATCATTCCTCTCTGCAACTGGTCCTCGACTTTCAGACCCATAGACCACAGTCAGTCAGGACGGGCAATAAAATATCCTCAATGATAATTCTCAGCACCATTGCTCCAATAGCCCAAACAATATCACCTAAACAGTCACCACTGGGCAGCCAGGTTTGACTTTAACTCCATTTACGTTTGCTGATGATACCACCAAGGAGGACAAGATCTTCACCAATAACTAGATGGATTACAGGAAAGAGATAGCGAGCTTGTCAACATGGTGTCAACATAACAACCTCTCTCTGAATGTCAGCAAAATGAATGAGCTCCTCTTAACGTCAGGAATTTGGATGGAGTACACACCCCAGTATCAATGGCGCTGAAATGAAGAAGGCGAGAGCTTGAAGTTCCCAGGCAGAAATAACACCAACAATATGTCCTGGCCCAACCACGTTGACGTTACAGTCAAGAAAGCATACTGACACCTCTATTTCCTCAGAAGGCTAAGGAAATTTGGCATGTCTTCAATGACTCGTACCATCATGGAAAGCACCCAGCCCATCCTCCCCCTTCCATTGACTCCATCTACACTTCATGCTGCCTCCAGAAAGCAGCCAAAATAATCAAGGAGCACTCAAACACCCTCACCATCATTATCTTTTCTATCCTCTCCCTTCCGGCAGAAGATGCAAAAACCTGAATGCACGTTAACACTTTTAACGCCATGACAAAATGCTGTTTCTTCCACCCAAGCAAAGAACGCAAAATAATTGCAGCTCCCCCATGAACATCCATTTGAGATGGTCTTTGTTACCAAGCAGATACATCATACTGCAGAGAAGAACCACAATTAACTGTACTAGACCATCATGGTTAGTACTCACATAGTATCATCAACATGCCTTTCAAATGACTAATGCGGTTAAGCATTTATGAAGAACATTTAGATTATGGTCTTGTTAAATTACTTACTTCAGCAGTTATTTCACTACTTGATGGATCTACCTTGGGGAGAAATGGAGCTGGAGTTGACTGAATGTGTATTTGCCCGAGGCATCACAAATCACTGCCTCAGCTATGTTGGACTTTACATTCTTTTTGAGTCTTTCATGCAATGCTTTCAACCTTTTGAGAGACACGGATACCAATAAATACAAAGTGGTTAAGGGATTACTCAACATCCCTATAATTGCCTTAAAGATAAATACTGTAAGAAAGCAAGTATTTTGAATATTTACATTATATATCAAGAACAAACAAGCAACGGCATTTCACCAAGTCGTGAAAATTGATGGCACTGCTATTCCATAACTACTCTGCCACAGGCACAACAATTTTAGATCCCAGAATATAAACACCTGGCATAGGTGTGACAGGTGCACATGTGTGCAGTGTTGGTTAGAGAACTGAATAAACAAAATATGGGTTTATTAACTCACCTTGATCATCAATATTGCCAGGTTCATTGATTTACAATACGATATAACTTTATTTATCCCAGGAGGGAAATTGATCTGCCAAAAGTCATAAAAACACAAAATACATGAAACATGAAATAATAATGACGAGTGGAAAGGCTTGTGGGAATGTGAAAAGATTGGGGAGGGTGGGGGGGGGGGGGGGGGGGGAGTCAGTCTCAGTCTACTCCATGAGACAGAAGGGGGAGGAGTTGTAAAGTTTGATATCCTGTGGCGTTCTGTCCTGCATCTGAGTGGAACCAGTCTATTGCTGAAGGTACTCCTCAGATTGACCAATGTGTCATGGAAGGGGTGAGCTGTATTGTTCAAGATGCTCAGCAGTTTGAGGAGCATCCTCCCCTCCAAGACTACCTCCCATGAATCCAACAACGTCCCAGGACGGAACCAGCCTTCTTAATGAGTTTGTTGATCCTATTGGCTTCCACATCCTTCGCCCTGCTGCCCCCAGCACAAGGCAGCGAAGAAGATAGCACTGGCTACCACTGATTGGTAGAACATCTGCAGCAACTCACTGCAGATGTGGAAGGAGCGGAGCCTTCTCAAAAATTACAACTGGCTCTGTCGCCTCTCTTACAAGGCCTCAGCGTTCCTGGACCAGTCCAATTTACTGTCCAGGTATTTGTACCCCCTGGTAAACTGCACATCCACACCATTGATGGAGACGGAGGTAAAGAACAAAAAACATGACTAATAGAAAGAGTCTGGGAAGCAAGTTTTACAAGTTCAGTTTGGTGCTTATCTTGGATCTGATTAGAGGAAAATCTGCAAGTTAGGGCTGAATAAAACGTGGGGGAGGGGGGAATTATCAAATTACATTAATATGAATAAAAATGGATTGGGTTGTAAAAGTAATGGTTGGTATGGACTTGGTGGTTCTAAAAACCTGTTTCTGAGCTGTATCTATATGATCATTAGATGTTGTCCGAATTGCCAAATTTTCCAAGCAAGTCCTATTTCAGTTTTGATTTGCAACACCCGCAATATTTAGTTGGAATCTGTTTTCGGAACTGCCTACACACCTCTTCACAATTAATGGTCTTTTTCCTGACCTTTTCCTTGTTAATAACAATTTATGTGATTTCATGGCTTTTGAGGTGGGCCATATTCATTTGGAAACCATATTTTTATTTAGGAAAGACAACTGGTAGTAGTATTATACAAAGTACTGGAAGAACAGGTCTGGCAGCATCAGTGGAAAAAATGGACGGATCATTTTTCAGATTGGGACCCCTCTTCAGACTGAAGGAGTCTGAAGAAGGGACCTGACTCACAAAGTTATCCATTCCATCCACACGTTGCCTGAACCGCTAAATTCCCCAAGAAATTGCGCTGAGCACAAAATTCCAGCATCTGTAGTTCCTTGTGTTTCTGTAAGTAGTAATACCTCCCTTTTGATTATATAACTTTGTCAATACAATCTCTTCAATACAACTACTACCCAATGTAGATTTTCATGACTTTAGTAGACAACTAATTTTTAGAGATCAACTACTAATGACAAATAAATTAAATGTAAATAGCTTCAAAAGTTTTATAAAAATATTGTTTGTAGATACATAATGATACATTTGATTAAAAATTAATCCATTCAGTGGAGTTAGAGAACAGTTGGTGTTGACAGTCACTAACGTTCTCTCATTTTTTTTAACCAGACATGATATAGAGAGATGCCTTTGTAAACAAATAAAAATTAATTATTCACCACAATTACCTTTTTTAAACTGATCATCCTCAGATAACCACTGTTCTTGTGTTTGTTAATGATTTCTATTCTGCTCAAACCTTTCATCTTATGTTTATTCTCATTTGTTGGAAATGTTTCTCCTGTGAGGGCATTGTATTGTGCCAAGACAGACAATTAGCATATTTGTTCATTAAGTCTCATGCCTGCTTCATGTCAATGAAGACTAAGGCAAACATGAATATTATAGAGAACAGCATTCGAAAGACTGAATACTTTAGCATATCTCAAAAATGCATTGCAGAACCAAGGACTAGCGAGCAGCAAACATGACTTTTGCAAAGAACATGTTACCAAATTGAAGAGCTAGCCTTCATATTAATTCTTATATTTAGCAGAGGCTGCACCACCACAGCTGCCAGAGCCAAGAAGCTCACATATCTATGGAAGGTAGGTGCTTTCATCCTAGTGTGCATGCACACATTCCCATGTACGCTCAGTGTTTGTATCACTTACAAGTTCATAATCATGCGCAGTTTGTGTTTCTGCAATCAGTGGATGGTGCTTATGTGCATACATATTCAGCCAGAGTTCGGCTGCAATCAGAGTATGTGCCACCAAGCGTGGCAGGTTTTCGCAGCAGTGCTGAAACTCCAGTCAATTGGGAGTTTATTGTCTTTCGATCAAGGTCACTATCAAAATCACATGGTGGCTGGTATGCCATTGCCTTCCAGACTACAAGAAATCATGTGTGGGTATCTTTCGTTCTACAACTAGAGTGAAAGGAAGTAAAACCTGGTCCTAACAGATTGCCAAGAGAACAAATGTCATGGCCACCAGGATTTCTCAAAACATACAATAAACCCATCATTCCAAGACATTATTGCTCACAATAAATGTACATTTTATTTTAATAGGTTACTTCTAAACTTGGATAAAAATTGATAACCAAGAATACAGAACTATGACTTGTGATACAAACGATGAAATAGTAATTCATTCACAGCAAGTAATATTTATCATTAAGGATTCCAGATACAAGGCAGCATTATTTTGTAGTCTTACATTTTCACTATACTATGCAATCATATAAACTGATAAAATATAGTTTTGACTCAGGTTTTTCAAATTACCGTATTTCCTGGCAATGAAGATGCTATGCTTTCCCCTAAAATATGGCCTGAAAATGTACCTGCGTCTTGGAGGCCGAAGGTTAGATTGGCTATGCCTCAGTACAGCGGCTGTAAAAGGACAGCACCGCTGGGGGGGGGGGGGGGGGGGGGGGGGGGAGGGGAAAGAGTTCCTTCCACAGCGTGTGCGGAGTCTGGCCTGGGTCAGCACAGCTGGGCTGCCATGGGTAAAGTTGCGGGGAGGGCAGGAGTGTTGAGAAGGGGGGGGGGGGGTCAGGGATCATGCCAGCAACTCGCTCAGTAGCTCGGATGGCTGCGAGCGGCCGCTGGGACCGGACAGCGGAACTGCAGATAGTCCCAGGGCTCGCAGGCGACCTGGGAACCGCAGATAATCCCGGGGCTCGCAGGCGACCTGAGAACTGCAGCTAGTACTGGGGCTTGCAGGCAATCTGGAAAATGCAGAAAACTCTTGATCCTGTCTACACAACTAAACAGAACCCTTGATCCTGTCCCACCAGCCTTTTTCCAAAATACAGCAACTCAAAATGAGGGTGCTTCCGGCACAGGTGCATCTTCATTACTGAGAAATACGTTAAGTTGTGAGGAAATAGGTAATTAAGTCATAAATAGAGCACAATGTAATAAAACTGCATACAAATTGTGGCAGAAATAAATCAAATTCTTCTCAAGTACAAAACTAGTAAAAACTCAGGCAGACTCAGTTATGGCCATAAATATGCATCAAAAGTCAAAGACAATAAAATTGTTGATGTTGGACACATCGAGGAACAAATAAGTTAGAATGCTGTCAAACTAGATTTATATATATGATGAATATATGCAAACCATGGAGTACACAATCTGCTTTAGGGCACAAAGCCAAAATACAGCACTTACACATCTGAACGCAGCAGCTCAAAAATAAGGCTATCATTTGTTAGGATGCCTAACGAGAAAGAAAAATAACAGCCAGAATCTGAATTAATTAACTATGACTGAGCAACAGAATAACCCAAATAGTTTGCACAGCAGTTTCTTCACCACTTAGTTTGTTGCAATTTGTTTTATACTTCTATTTTTAAACCATATTTCAACTCAAACAAATCTGAAAATGTAGAACATGGATCAGTATATAAAGATTAAATAACCTGCAGGCAAGAGATCACTCAGCATACAGAGTACAGCCACCACATTTTAAGGCAGATACTTATTTTATCCTCTTAAATGGACCAGAAATGAATTTTCCCACTAGCTTATCAAACCCAATCATTCTCTGACATTCTACGCTCATGGATTGTTTTCATCAGTGCTACTTCGACATTTCTAAATGTCACTAGATTCTTCACTGCAGTAATAATTTGAACAGTAGACAGTAAGGCAGAGATAGAGATTCTTGATTAGTACAGGGGTTAGGGGTTATGGGGAGAGGGCAGTAGAATGGGGTTAGGATGGAAAGATAGATCAGCCATTATTGAATGTCGGAGTAAGACTTAATAGGCTGAATGGCCTAATTCTGCTCTTATCACTAATGACATTAGACAGAACAGGTTTGGGTCAGAAATAAAGCAAATTTTAAAAAACTGGAAATACCCTGCAGGGCAGCATCTGTGGAGAGAGAAGCAGAGTTAATACTTATAAGTGATAGGAGTAAAATTAGGCCATTCGGCCCATCAAGTCTACTCTGCCATTCAATCATGGCTGATCCATCTCTCCCTCCAAACCCCATTCTCCTGCCTTCTCCCCATAACCGCTGACACCTGTACAAATCAAGAATTTCGGGTCAATTACCTTTCATCATAGCTCATTGACTCATATTTCATCTTCTTCCAAAATTACCCTGACTTCAGTGCTTTGGGGTTAGTGAGACTCCACTTTTCCATCTTCAGTTCATCTCTGTCAGTAACCAGTCCTCACTTATGCCTTAATAATCTTGCTATTAGTTAGAAAATCCTGTCAAGCGTCAAAAGAAACTGTCAGTAAAGTTTGTGAGACTGTCAGCTGGAGAGCTCAGTAGCTCTTCTGTCAATATCTACATTGATCAACAAGGGGGAATGACAGCTCTCACAATAATGAAAAAGGGTGTGACTGACAATGAGTTTGGATGTCTTCTTAATTGCTTTTGAAGAACTGTTGCATCATTTTCTTTACAGTTAATCTCAAATTTTCCAATAGATGGACTTCTTGGATATAAATTAAACACTGTTGGAAAATTAGGACTCAAGAGCTTGCTGAATGTATCTGCCTTTTCAATAACTACTTTCATAACTTGAAATTCACCACAGCTAGGAAAAGGTAAAGTGAGGTTTTCTTCTCAGTATTTTATGCTGTCAGCTGAAAACATCTTCTTGACCAGTGTACTACTGACCGCCATTCGCTCTGTAGGCTGCACAGTGTAGGAATGTACAGAAATTCAGGGAAGATGGTCACATTAAAAGAGATTTCAAAGAGACAGACTGTAGTGAATTGTAAAAAGAGGAGAGGAATGCAAGGTTTACGGAAAGAAACAGAGGGAAAAAACTCCAAAGTGTTAAAGACCCATAAAGAGTCCGTAAAGTGGGTTTATGGAACAAGCTGCCAGAGGCGGAAGTTGAGGCAGGGACTATCCCAACATTTAAGAAACAGTTAGACAAGTACATGGATTGGACAGGTTTGGAGGGATATGGACCAAACGCAGGCAGGTCAGACTAGTGTAGCTGGGACAGGTTGGCCAGTGTGGGCAAGTTGGGCTGAAGGGCAACACTGTAGCTCTATGACTCATTGATAAACAGATAACTGCTAAAGATATAACTACAAAAGATGCAGTAACAGTTGATGGAATGCCCAGGAGAATAGAGAGTAGAGAATAGTAAAAGTTGGTGGAATGCCCAGGGGAATAGAGATAGTGGGACAGACAGTTTTAATAATAAAAACTATTCTGACTTTACATGTTTTGCTCGGTAAATAAAGAATGACAACTTATAAACATGGAACAGTATTTTATTTTAATACAATTTATTTTATAAAATATTATTTTTATTTTCTCATTGCACCAGTCCCTTGTTAACCCTTTGCATGCATTCCAAGAAACACGCACACGGGTAGAATCAGTACTAAAAATAATCAGTACAATATTAGATATCCAGAGATGCATTACTGACAGAAGTGCTATACTGGGAACCTGGTACAAATCTCACCCGTCTGCTGTGTAAGGAGACTGATTGAGGTCAGTCTTTCAACAGCAATGAAAGAGTGAAAGCAACCTCACCATTGCATGGTTTAATGTGGAGTGAGCCACCACCTCATTGTCTTATGGTTGTCTGTGAGGAATAAACAATTGGCTTTAGGGCACAATGCCAAAATATAACACATAATACATCTGAAAGAAGCAACCCACAAATAAAAAGCTACCAATTGTCAGGATTTCTAATATTTGCAATATACAAGATGATTATACACACGAGTATTATTTGCAGTCATAATATGCAATTCCATCACTAGAATAAAGTTTTATTTTGAAATTTTCTCCACAACCGGCTAATATTTAAAGAGGGAAAAGGAGATGGTTCCTTCCTAGCACAACAGCGTGGAGCCCAAGAAGCAAGGCACACACCTGAGAATGTTTGCAAACCACGGCAAAGAATACCACAATGAAACGGCACATTGCATGGTAGTGCAAAAAGGAGTGCCTGGGTAATAGGCTAACAGAACAGAATGCCGAGCTAGTAGAACATTTCCACGTAATTTCTGTTTTACTCAGTCAAACGTCACTTAAATAATAAGAGACATTTTCCATAGGAAACTCTTTTAAATCGTGGATATTGATATAATCACAAGCATTTGTCATCTTAAAATGCATTATTACATAATAATCTGCAACATTAAGCCAAATACACCATCCACTTACCATTGGCTATCAATTCTGTGATTATCATATGTCAAACGATCACGGTATAAAACAGGTACTCTTTCTACTCAACACTGACCAGATCTTCAAATCTGTTTTTATTAATCAGTTTAAGTATACACGGGATTAACATGATTGTCAGCATGTTCTCTTCCAGGTTAATACAAACAAACCAAGTTTATACAGCTAGAGTAAATAAAATCACACTCAAATAAAAGACAAATGTTAAAAAATACTCCAAAAACATTAACAAAAAAATTGAAACTACAATAACTTGCACTCAAGAATTTCAAAAACTTGTTCACAACCAAATGATGTTTACAAGTTATTCGCAATAGGCAATCTGGGCACAGCAAGGCTCTACAAAGAGTTTACATGCCTTTTAATTTTTTAATAATATTGATTAGATAAAAAGTGCTGTCCAATGAGCAGGAAATGCTACAAATATTTTTTTCCAACATCATCCAGACCCGAGAACCACTCGCCATGTAGCAAAAAAGATTATCATGTCACGTTTGCGCATCACCTTCACTTTTTTGTCCCCTATTGATAAACCTTCAATGGAAGCAGTCTCTTTCAGTCTACTCTCAGAATACTCTTCAGAATTTTAAATAACTTAATCAGGTACTCTGAACCTCTTCCATTGCAAAACTGAATAGTCACAGCCTGTCCAATTCTTCCACACAATTTTCAGCTCCTCATACCAGGAATTGCTTTGAAGGTGGGATTTTGACCTGCCACGGACGTTGTTTCAGAGACCTTATTCGTCCTCCTAATTCCTTGTACGCTGCCTATTTGTAAAGTCCAAGAAGCCCACATGGCTTTTTTGAGTACCTTTCAAGCTATTTTGCCACATGGTCTATTTTTTAGATCCAAAATGGATGACATTTACCCTAAACAAAAACAATTTACGTATTTTTCCTCATTCAATCAATCAATCACTGATACATTTTCATGTTTCCACCTACATGAATAGCAGACTTTCAAAATGGCAAAAGATACGTTCCTTCAATAATCCCTACCCTCAGGGACAACAGATTTATTGAGGTGCATCTCCATGCATATTCAACTGCTCCCTCAGAACCAAGAACCTAACCCTTCATTGTTGGTATATTCTGTATACATTGTATAACCTTACCTGTGTTTTTTTATTGTCCATGTCGACAGAGGGATAAATATTGGCCAATGCAGCAGGAATGCACCAACTAATATTTTAATACATGTATTTAGGTTCCAAGATGGCGCCGTGCGTGGCAGCCCAGCCAGCAGGTCGTGTGTTTCTTTCCACTTATTATTAATTTTATTGTGTCCCAATGTATGTATTAGTGTCTCTTGGTGCTGGCGGGGAATGGGGGAAACCGTTTCCAGTCACCTACCACAGCGGAGATGTGACATTTCTCCGTGTAGCATTTTCGCCCCCGTCGCGGCCTATCAACTGGATTGGTAGGCCTTTCCAACCGGAGACTGGTCCAAAGCTTAGAGCTTCAGCAGCAGACTTTAACATCGCGGAGCCAGTGATGGAGCTCCGACTGCGGGGCCTACTCTAACATCATGGAACTCGGTCAGTGGAGCTTCTAGCCGCGGGCGCGGCACAGACTTTACCATCGTGGAGCAGCCTACAACCTTCGCTGAGGATCGCCTGAAGTTGTGCCCCGATCGCTGGGCTTGTGGACTTGGCATCGTGAAGCCGCCGATTTGGGAATTCCGAGCCGCGGGTTGTTCAGATCCGTCCCAACGTCGGAGTTTCCATCATCCCGGCGAGAGGGCCTGTACATCGGGCCGTCCGTAGCGGCGACTGCGGAGGGTTCAGAGCCCCGACCACGGAACGAGGAAGACTGACTGAGCTTTTGTGCCTTCCATCACAGCAGGAAGTGCTGGTCCCACTGTGGTGGATATTTTATGTTTAATTTCTGTTGTGTATTGGGTTCATTTCTTGCTGGGAGAGGACTGCTCATCTGCCCAGCTTATCCTTGAGCAAAACTGCGCAATGCAGATGGCACCACTCAACCTCGGTGAAAGCCACTTAAATGTTAATGTCAATGTAGACAACCTTTTCATTCCATATGAAAAGAAACATTCTGATATTTTCATTCCATCTTTAACATGATTACATTTCTCAGCTCTGCAGTGAAGAATAGATTTAGATAACTTGTTCAAATGCCCAAAAGTGTTGGGGGAGGGCAGTAAACCATGCCCACCTGATTCAGAAAGAGTGCCATCACCCAGAGCAACCCAAAGGCAAATTAATTGAACATTTGCCTGAACACTCAAAAATAAAGTTCAATAACAGTTGTGTTATTTCATAACGCATGTTTTACGACTTAATTTCACGTAGGCAGTTGTGATTAGGTTCTAAATTGAAGTCTCTGATACTGGTTCATTTATAAAGATAGGTATTAGCATATTAGATATTTTAAAAATTGGGTGCAAATACAACATGCAGTAGCTATGCATGCAGTTTATTCTCTTCCATTTCACTAAATGGTGGTCACCAGGTAAATAGCTAAATTAGGCAGTTTAAAATTGAATAGCATGCAAAATGTCGTGATCGTTTCAGCTCTAAATAATGGATGGGAATAATCAGCACCTGCAACAACAGTCACTTCACTTTTATGGATCGTGTAAAACTCAGTGAATCATATTATGCATAATTATGGATTATAAATTACATATTCACCAGATTCTGTACCTAAACATTCAAAACTACAAACTGCGGTACTCAATAAAAATGCATTGTTGTTAAAAATAGTACGAGTTCATTCATGATTGTTCTCCAAAATCAGAAGTTGAAGATGAGTTTGAGAACAGTGAATCCCAATTTACAACATAACACTGTGCTTCTGTTAACTATTTGGAAATTAAAATTCCGTCAACTTGCTTGTTAATCATGATTGGAGCTGACACTCATTTGGAATGCAAGTGCGAAGGAACCTAAATTAGCACATTCCCACCTGTTTTATGTTAATTTGGTAAGCTGATACACAGAATAGTGAAGGTAGACAAAAATGCTGGAGAAACTCAGTGGGTGAAGCAGCATCTATGGAGTGAAGGAAATAGGCAATGTTTCAGGTCGAAACCCTTGTGCAGTCTGAAGGACTATATAGATATATATCACACAACAGTTAATGGGATGCATCTTTATATTGGAAGCAAAATGCAGAATGTGGATATGGTCATCATCCATCTCTTATTAACATGTGCCCTTCATTAAAGTCTGGAAATGTGGGCACATCAGCTCTTTCAAAGAGCCAGCAATGCGTAGTACTTTGCTTGAGACAACCTCTTCTACTGAACATTTCAATGAATCTAAAACCTTTATACAATGGCAATTCCTTGTTTTGAGAAACTAATTGTGTAGGCAAGTCAAAAACAATGTAGCACCTGTCTATTGAAACCAGTACACATACTCCAATATACACTGATGGCACCAAAGTAGCAATGATTGAAAGCTTCAAGTTCCTAGGAATAAATATCACCAGCACCTTGTCCTGGCCCAAACATATCAAAGCAGTGGCCAAGAGAGCACACCAAACCTCTAATTCCTTAGAAGGACTAGGAAGTTCAGCATGTCCCCAACAACTCTCACCAACTTCCACTGATGTGCAATAGAAAGCATTTTATTGGGATGCATCATAGCATGGTTTGGGAACAGCTCCATCCAACACCACAAGAATTTGCAGAGAATTGTCGAGGCAGCCCAGACCATTATGCAAACCAAACCTCCCTTCCACCAACTTCATCTACACTTCACATCAAGGCCACCAGCATAATCAAGGACGTCTAACCCCAGACACTCCCTCTTCTTTCCTCTCCCATCAGGCAAGAGATACAGTAATGTGGAAACATACACCTCCAGATTCAGAGACAGTTTCTTCATAGCTGTTATCAGCTAACTGAACCATCCTACCTCATTGGGGAACCCTCAGACTATCTTTAATTGAACTTCACCTTGCAATAAATGATATATAGATGTCAGATGGAGTTTAATGCTGATAAGTGTGAGGTGCTACATCTTGGCAGGACAAATCAAAATAGGACGTACATGGTAAATGGTAGGGAATTGAGGAATGCTGTGGAACAGAGGGATCAAGGAATAACTGTGCATAGTTCCCTGAAGGTGGAATCGCATGTAGATAGGGTGGTAAAGAAAGCTTTTGGTGTGCTGGCCTTTATAAATCAGAGCATTGAATATAGGAGTAGGAAAGTAATGTTAAAATTGTACAAGGCATTGGTGAGACCAATTCTGGAGTATGGTGTACAATTTTGGTCACCTAATTCCAGGAAGGATGTCAAAAAAATAGAGAGTACAGAGGAGATTTACTAGAATGTTTTAAAGAAGGAACTGCAGATGCTGAAGAATCGAGGGTTACACAAAAAGCTGGAGAAACTCAGCAGGTGTAGCAGCATCTAAGGAGCGTAGGAGATAGGCGACGTTGCGGGTCGAGACCCTTCTTCAGACTGGTCAGGGATCAGGGAAACAAGAGATATAGACAGTGATGTGGAGAGATAAAGAACAATGAATGAAAGATATGCAAAAAAGTATTGATGATAAAGGAAACAGGCCATTGTAAGCTGTTTGTGGTGTGAAAATGAGAAGCCAGTGTGACCGGCGTGGGGGTGGGGGGGGGGAGATGGGGAAGGAATGTCAGGGCCCGAGGGCTGAGGAAGAGGTGGGGAGGGGGAGGGGGCAGTCTGGGTCAACAGAATTGAGAAAATTCAATGTTTAAGCCCAGAGAATGCAGACTCCCCAAGCGGAATATGAGGTGTTGTTCCTCCAACTTGCGGTGTTGCTCACTCTGGCCGTGGAGGAGGCCCAGGACCGAGAGGTCGGATACGAAATGGGAGGGGGAGTTGAAGTGCTGAGCCACCGGGAGGTCGGGTTGCTTATTGCAGACCTAGCGGAGGTGTTCGGTGAAACGATCGCCCAGCCTCCGCTTGGTCTCACCGATGTAGATCAGCTGGCATCTGGAGGAACGGATGCAGTAGATGAGGTTGGAGGAGGTTCAGGTGAACCTCTGTTGGACTTGGAATGACTGCTTGGGTCCCTGAAAGGAGTGGATGGGGGAGGTGAAGTGACAAGTGTAGCATCTCTTGCGGTTGCAAGGGAAAGTGCCCGGGGAAGGAGTGGAGCGGGAGGGAAGGGAAGAATTGACAAGGGAGTTGCAGAGGGAGCGGTCTTTGCGGAAGGCAGACAGGGGGGGAGATGGGAAGATGTGGCGAGTGGAGGGGTCACGTTGGAGGTGGCGAAACTGGCGGAGGACTATCTGTTGTATGCGCTAGCTGGTGGGGTGAAAGGTGAGGACCAGGGGGACTCGGCCCTTGTTATGATTGGGGGAATGGGGAGAGAGGGCAGTGTTGCGGGGTATGGAGGTGACCCTGGTGCGAGCCTCATCTATAGTGGGGGAGGGGAAACCCCGTTCTCTGAAGAACGAGGACATACTAGAATGTTGCCTGGGTACCAGCAACTAAGTTACAGAGAAAGGTTGAACAAGTTAGGTCTTTATTCTTTGGAGCACAGAAGGTTAAGGGGGGACTTGATTGAGGTCTTTAAAATGATGAAAGGGATCGACAGAGTTGACGTGGATAAGCTTTTCCCATTGAGGGTAGGGAAGATTCAAACAAGAGGGCATGGCATGAGAATTAAGGGACAGAAGTTTAGGGGTAACATGAGGGGGGACTTCTTTATTCAGAGAGTGGTGGCTGTGTGGAATGATCTTCCAGCAGAAGTGGTGGAGGCAGGATCGATTTTAACATTTAAAAGTAAAGTGGATAGATATATGGATGGGATGGGAATGGAGGGGTATGGTCTGAGTGCAGGTAGATGGGACTAGGGGAAAATAAATGGTCGGCATGGACTGGAAGGGCCGAGAGGGCCTGTTTCCGTGCTGTAATTGTTATATGGTTATATTCCCTTCATCCTGTATCTGTACTCTGTGGTATTGTTATGATATATAGTCTTTCCACTGACTGGATAGCACACAACAAAAAAGCTTTTCAGTATACCTTTGTACTCCTGACAATAAATTAAGCTAAACTAAAAAAAAATGTGAGGTTTTAGGGAAACTAAAATATATCTGTTACAGAGGTTTATCAGGGTTGCCATCATGACAGCTCTAGCACCCAAGGTTCAACCAAACAAGAACTTGCCTGCGATTGCTCCAGCTGCCAGAATTGTTGTTAAAAAAAAGTGCAAGTATATATAACATTGCCTATGCCAACCTCTTGCATCTGTATCTGACCAAGTGTTCCCGCTGCTGTGAGCTGCAGTGAGTTTACTTTTGACGGGGTTCAATCCAAATTTTTTTTGTTACCTGGGATGGCTCCAATTCCCTCCCCCAAAATAAATTTATGAATCAAACGAGTTATTATGACAATCCAGTATTTTCATGATCACCATTACTGATGGTGGCAGTTATGCCGGATTTTTATTTAATTCAATTTAGAATGCTCAGAGGGATCGAATTGGTATCCCAAGATCACGAGTTAATATTTCCGTGTTGCAAATCCAGTACTTTAACTACTGCTACAGTATTCCATAAATTTTCATAATTAATTTATGTACTTCTAAGTATTACATAGTTGCTCAGAGTGTCATGAAAATTACAGGAAAGAAATATAACATATAGATTATGTAACATATATCACCCTACAACACAAGCTGAAACCGATAATATACATATATGGAAAGGGTTAAACACGGATGGATTTGGACAAGAAATTGATCATGTTACATAAAAGAGTATCGTATGAAATTCTGGCTATCCCAATATAAAACTCACAAAAGTATATAATGAAAATATAATCGCAATGAATGAAAATTGCATATTAAAGTAAAAAAAAACGATAAAGAGTTACTCTAAAAATTAAGAATATATTGGCAGCAATAAATGTTTCAGTACTTTTCAAAGCCCATTAACGATTTTCTCGTTTCACAGATGTTCCCTTACCTGCTGATTGCTTTGAACATTTCTCATTTTAATTTTAGATTTATGCCAATAAATAATGTGGAGCCAATGTCAAATACAGAACATATTACATAAATATCTGTATGTGTAACTGGGGTAAGGCCAAAGGACCAGAAACAAGTGCACGTGCTGGAATACAGAATAATGGCCAAATGTATAATGTCAAAAAGATTGCAATGTGATTATTTTCATTCTACAATTTCACATATTTGAGACAAATTATATTTATTATTCCTTAGATATTTGGTGCTCAGATGGTCAAAAGAAATACAAAAATGACAGTCATACTGACCTCCCAGTGGAACTATAAAAATCACAAAATGGGAAGAAAGAGCTTGCCACAATGTAATTTTCGACGTTGAAAAAATCTTCATTGAACAAGTCTCAAAGGCAAATGATTTACCCTTGAAATAAAAAAGAATGCTTAGAAATAGAATGGAAACTCCAGCCAGTGGACAACTGTCCCATGTGTTAAAGCCTCCAATTCTACGAATGATTCTGCAAGTCTTTGTTAGATCACTGTGTTAGCTCAGGATCCAGTGAATTCTGGTACACGTCATCCCAAAATTAAGGGATTGTTGATGTCAGCCAATAACTGGTATCAGAGCCACTGAAGGTGACGAACACATTTTCCAGGAAAGTTAATTTTAAACAAAAATTTAAGGGCTTTTATCTTAAGGGAGGAACGGACACTTACACACTGAATAATCAATTGAAGGAAAATAAAACTTGTCAGACTTAATAACCTATGTATGGCATGACATTTTCCCAGATGGGATTTAGAAAAAGCTATCTATCAATCTGACTTGATTCAATTTGAGGCAACCATCTCAGCATAAAGTCCAAAATTTTGAGAATAATTCTCATTAGTTGGGGTACTGCCACCACTTATCAAATGTAGCCGAAAAAAATAAAATTCCAGTGAGGACACTGTAAATATTTAATAAGCCACAGAAAGCAATGTAGTAAATCAATTTTTACATCTGCCTTCCAAAAGAGAGCTGCATTTCATTTTCTTCTGCACAAACCATATGGAGATGAAACACAATTTCACCTGCTCAAATGAAATATGTTAGGATAGACATGTTTCCACTTACAGTATGCAGCTTCAAACAAATAGATGGTAATGTAGCGGCACCAAACTTGGTGAATAAGCAGTTGCTTTATTCAGGTGTTACATGCAAGTTTGGTCCACTAACATAATTGTCATTGCTGCTGCTGCTGCTGCAGCTGAGCAAGGGTGTTGTCTCGAGCTCAGCTACCTGTTGACTCCCGTGATCTCAAGGTGACATATGCTTATGTAGCAGGACACTCCCCTTAACCCATGATGTCACGTGACAGCCCTCGTAATCACTGACGAGGGTTCGACCATAAGTGGTGGATCAGCTGACGCCACAGTAATATCTTATTTGGTAATTTGGTACGGCAAAAAAAGGAATCATTCTTATTAAAAATAGACTCTTCTCATAAGAACTTCAGATGCGTGAATTAGGTAATGCAATGACTGATGTGAATTAGTAAGATTGCATAGTTATGGCAGTACAATTAGGTGTGTTACAAAACTTACCTTTAGCAGTGCTGGCCGTGTGCGCGACTTTGGCGCCTTTAAGGGGGGGGGCAGGTTTGAAATGCGGTTTTCCCCATGCAATCCGGAGCTTTATTTTCTCGGAGTGCGAGCTATTTCTGGAGATTCGTTCTGACTGCCGGTATGTCCGTTTTTTTAAATAAATAGCCCGACTATTTAATTGCTGCAGTAAAATAAAAATCAGCTCCTAATGCCGTGAACGCCGACAACGGGGACTGATTTTACGTAGGGGACAGGTAAGTGAAAGCTGTTTATTTTTACATATAAACTTGCTTTTTTAGGGGACTTTAATCAATATTTCCTGTTGCGAAACGGTGATCTAGCCCCCATATGAACTGTCAGAATTTTCCCTGCTGATATGGGGTTTAAATTCACCGCAACTGCAACGTTCCAATACAGCGCGTTCCATAAAATCCCACTCGCAAGCTGTTTAAAATGCCCATTAATTTACAGGCATTAAACACTGAATTCCTTCAATTTGGCCTATAATTTAATGACAATTAGATTTAAAAATCATGTTATATTGTGAATTATTGTGTGACTGTTAATTGGACACTTAGGCTTTAAATTTTTTTTAATTTTTTTCTTAAGAAATTGATAAATGTTTAGATCTAGTAATTGAATTTTGTAATTGGCTACAATTGGGCAACTAACTAATTATATGCTTTAATTTCAGGTCATCCAAGTAAGATTATTTCATATTTGTTTCAGAATACTTCAATCTATAATACTGAAAATTTCTTTCAGTTCTCTTAAATTTTAAGGAAGTTATGCGCTTTTGACTGTTCTCGATCACTTTTGTCACAAGTCAATAGAAAAGCAATAGGAAGCAAGTTGCTAATTTCCGAGTATGAAAATGGCCCTAACTTTTTTAATGCTGAAGATATGAAAGTGAATTAGGTGTCAAATTAAACTTATTTTTATGCTTTATCTGATGGGATAAATTGCAGACTTGATTTTTAAAATCTCAAAATTTTGTAACATGGCTAGTACAATTGCTCCATCATCAATCTCCATTTTTATAACCATTAGCAGCATTTTTAAGTATGACAGGTATTGCATATTGTTGGACAATACAACCCAACCATTCACAATGTCAATAATTTCCTACTCAGCTATTTTTTTTTTAGTACTGAAAACGGATACTGCTTAACGTCATACATTCCTGCTAAGTAGATTTGTTTTTGTGCAGACATCAGCAGCTTTATTCCGCTATAGTTAGTGGTCCTGTTATTAATTATGTCCCCTAAAGCTGTTACAATCTTTGAACACAGAGCTGCTAATGGCAAAAAGAAAAACATTAAAAATCTTAACACTACAGATGGCTATTCAAATTTTAACCCTTGGAGAATCGTTACCTAGAAAAGCTGAAATGACTCGTTTCTCGGAATCAACATGGTTGGTTAAATATTCCACTGGGTGGCGCCATCGACTGTGGCAGCCTCGTCAGCAGCTGTCCGTCCTTTCATGTCTTTTCTCTGAGTCGCATCTTCACCCCCCCCCTCCCCCCGCGTCCTTTGGATTGGCGCAGCCTTTCTGCCGGAGACCGGCCAGAGCTTCAGCCATGGGCGCAGTGCTGAATTCCATTGCGGAGCGGGACGATGCCTTACCGTGGATCGCCTGTTGAAGCTCCGGAGTGATGAGCCTGATTAACACCGTGGAGCTGTGGTTTTGCGGAGCTTTTAGCCGTGGGGGGGCACTGACTTTAACATTGCAGAGTCCTGGGATCCTATGCCGGGGGTCGCCAGTGTTGAATCTCCGCCCAGCTCGGCCTGTGGACCTTGGGAGCCGCGGTCTCTGGTAGGAAGCAGCCGATTTGGAAACTCCAAGCCCCGAGTGAGTTCTCCCGTTCCGACGCCGGAGATCCGATCATCCAGACGAGAGGGCCTGAACATCGGGCCGTCGTAGTGGCGACCGCAGAGGGCTCAAAGGCCCCGACCACGGATGAACAAAGAGGAAGCTGACTGCACTTTATTGCCTTCCCTCACAGTGGGTAACGTTGATTCCGCTGTGTGGGGATGTTCATGTTAAATTCTATCGAGTACTGTGCTCTTTTTATTCGGATGGCTGTATGGTAACTCAAATCTCACTGTACCAACTGATGCATGTGACAATAAATGTAAATTGAAATATTCACGTTGGTTTCGGTTACTCTTAATATTCACCTTTTGATAGTTATACCTTTCCTCTCCCTTTAAACTCCATTTGCACTACCTGTATTATGTAGTGCACAACTTTCATTCCTAACAGCAAAAACTAATTACTGCTCCTATCACCTAGTCTACACTAATTCTCAAATACTCATTTATCAGCAGACTGCAGGTGCAGGTATCTTGAGAAAAACAAATCAAACTGTTTGAGAAACTCAGTGGGACAGGCAGCATATGTGGTGGGAATAGACAGAAAACATTGTTGCATTTAAAAAAAAATCCCATTTTAGTTTCCAGCCCCCCCACCACCACGGTGCTGATAACTGAAGGACCCCAGTGCATGCATTTGTGAGAAGACAAGAGACTACAGATGCTGGAATCTGAAGCAAAACGTAGAAGTGCCGGAAAAATACAGCAGGTCACGTTTCATCAGGGTTGCGGGGAAGGAATTGCTAATGTTTCATGTCAAAACCCTACATCAGAAGAGAATGGAGTGGGAAGATAGCAGGAATAGTGGGGGGCGGTGGGGGGGGGGGGGGGGGGGTGGGTGGAGGAGTGAGGCAGAGACTGATAGATGAAAGGTGAACCAAGTAGGGGTGAGGAATGATGGCAGGAAAAGCCAGGCGAGGTATAGCTGGATACAGAGACAGGAGGGTGATAAGCAGGAACACGATAATGGGATCCAGCAAAGGGAGAGATGAAGGGAACATGGAACCAGATGAGGGAAGAGCATCCAGTGGTTCAAAAGTCTTGGGAAGAGGGGGATAGAAAGAGGGGGGGGGGGGCAATAATGGATGATGGGGAACTGTAAGGGGGTATGGGAATGGGAACAAATATTGGAGCGAGATAGTGCACAAGAGAAAGAAAGCACAAGAAGCACTGCTGATAAAAGGTTACAGAAAATTCAAATGTTCACACATTTGTGTTACTAATTACCCAGATTAATTTAAGTGTCTATATTTCGACTCCCAAAAGCTACGTCTACCACCAAGATCTTTGACCACATCAATCTTAAAAGGACACAATTTTTTTCAAAAGCGATCAATTAATTGCTGTCATGCCACTTCCAACTTTTTCTTTAAAATTATATCCAAAATACGCCAAAAGTATCAGATATATTTCTTGTAAGGCAAAAATTAATAGGATGATTACTTCAAACATTGTAAATATTACTCAATATATTAACCTGTTTATTTTGAACCCCGAGCAGCTTGCAGTGCCTTGAGCAGAAACAATGGACCAAATTACCTATTCCTGCTTTTATTAATGTTCCTTTGTGTAGCAATTGCTACATCTGACTGTAGATTTTAACTCAGAAGTTTACATCCTCACCAAATAATTAAGTTTCTTTAATCAGCAGTTCAAGGGCAAGCCTAAAATTATTTGGAAATCCAGTGTGCAAACTATAATCTCATTCAATAGTTCTGCAGTACAGATTCAGATTCAATTTTAATTGCCATTGTCAGTGTACAGTACAGAGACAACAAAATGCATTTAGCATCTCCCTGGAAGAGCGACACAGCAAATGATTTGAATAAATAACAATAAGGGGGAGGGGGGGGGGGGGGGTGATTGGCAGTCACCGAGGTACGTTGTTGAGTAGCGTGACAGCCGCCGGAAAGAAGCTGTTCCTGGACCTGCTGGTTCGGCAACGGAGAGACCTGTAGCGACTCCCGGATGGTAGGAGGGTAAACAGTCCATGGTTGGGGTGAGAGAGGTCCTTGGCGATGCTGAGCGCCGTCCGCAGACAACGCTTGCTTTGGACAGACTCAATGGAGGGGAGCGAGGAACCGGTGATGCGTTGGGCAATTTTCACCACCCTCTGCAATGCCTTCCGGTCGGAGACAGAGCAGTTGCCATACCAAACTGTGATGCAGTTGGTAAGGATGCTCTCGATGGTGCAGCGGTAGAAGTTCACCAGGATCTGAGGAGACAGATGGACCTTCTTCAGTCTCATCAGGAAGAAGAGACGCTGGTGAGCCTTCTTGATCAGAGTTGAGGTATTGTGGGTCCAAGAGAGGTCGTCGGAGAGGTTGACTCCCAGGAACCTGAAGCTAGAAACACGTTCCACCTCCGTACCGTTAATGTGGATGGGGGTGTGCGTACCGCCCCTGGACTTCCTGAAGTCTACAATGAGCTCCTTGGTCTTCTTGGAGTTAAGGGCCAGGTTGTTGTCAGCGCACCATGCTGCTAAGTGCTGGACCTCCTCCCTGTAGGCCGACTCATCGTTGTTGCTGATGAGGCCAATCACCGTTGTATCATCTGCATACTTGATGATGGTGTTAGTACCATGTACAGGTGTGCAGTCATAGGTGAAGAGGGAGTAGAGGAGGGTGCTCAGCACACAGCCCTGTGGAACGCCGGTGTTCAGGGTGAGGGTTGAAGAGGTGTGCTTGTCTAACCTAACAGACTGGGGTCTGTTGGTTAGAAAGTCCAGTATCCAGTTGCAGAGGGAAGGAGCGATGCACAGATTACCGAGTTTGGCGATCAATTTTGATGGTATAATGGTGTTGAATGCTGAGCTGTAATCGATGAACAGCATTCTTACGTAAGTGTCTCTGTTGTCGAGGTGGGAGAGGGCGGAGTGAAGTGCCGTTGAGATGGCATCCTCCGTACTCGTTCTTGCGGTAGGCAAACTGATAGGGATCCAGTGTGGGGGGTAGGCAGCTTTTGAGGTGTGCCAGGACCAGCCTCTCGAAGCACTTGGTGATGATGGGGGTAAGTGCAACTGGAGTTTCATTATGTAACAATGAGGATTACTGGATTTTAGAAATAATTTTGTCGTAGATTGTTTCAGAAAGGACAGATCAGTTTGCTTTGCAGAAGATCCCCCAATCAGTTCATGAGTGACAATGAGCTGTATGTTGCCTTAATCCTCCATCCTACTATTACTAATGCCTTTAATTTCTCATACTGTTCCAACAAAGCTCGATTAAAGCCTGAAGAATAGTATCTCATCTTGCAATCTGGCATGTTAAAGTCTTCAGGACTCAACAACAAACAAAAAAAAATCCAAACAAATATAACTAGAATGGCTGACTCTTATGTTTTCAGCATTTTTTTTAACACCCCCCCACCCCCACCTTCCAGAAAGTTCAGATATCACATGCATCATCTTCTTAAATATATTCAGTTACTTGGCCTTAATAACCATCTGCATTAGTAACTACTGCTTGTCCTGGGTGAAGACATTTCTCCTCAAATCAGTCCTAATGCCCATAATCTGTTTCTGGCGCCTCGTGTTGGACTCCCCACCGAGAAGAAGCTTCCCTCCACATCTGGTCTGCCGAACACTACCAGAATTGAGTGTTTCAATTAGATCCCTTCTCATTCTTCTAAACCCTGATGGACACATCGCTAATATATCCTCCTACAATAATCCAGTCATTTCAGCAATTGGTTTGGTGAATCTTTGTCACATTGCTATTCGTTTACCATCACACAAAGTGATGATAATATTAGGTAGTGCAAAACTGAAAATAAGCAGCAAAAATGGATCAATGCCAAAATTAATGAAATAAGGATGATACTATGAATGCCTACTAGAATACTCACATGTATAGTTAAACGTGGAAATATCCATTTTTATTGGCTAATCTCTACTCTTCCTCAGTGAGCTGTTCTGGAATATTCTGCGGTTTATTCTCATGAAGTAAGCAAACTGATGACAGGGACAAGTAGTTAATAAACTATTCTTTCTTTTGAAAAAGTCCTGAAAACTTCAGAGATATTTTGTATGACAACTTGGTTGTTAAGTGGATTACTTCAAACATAATTTAATCTCAATGATCATTTAAAAAAAAAAGCAAATTGCATGCACAACCAGTTTTCCAAATTTCAGATTTTTCACAAAATGCTTTGTACTTCAGCTTAAGTGGAGTTACTGTGCACGTTGCTAACTTCATTTCACATTACAATCTTTTAAGTGTTGAACCACATTGTACTACATATTTCCCAATTTGCTGCTGGATATTTCCTGGCATAAATGACGGTGCACACTGCTCGATGGCGGCATTGTTAGTAGACGGCAGCACCTCTGATGGATGTCACTGATACCACTAGAAGGGGAGCACTTGTCCTCGTGAGAAAGTTGTGGGGAGACAGGTGAATAAGATGAGGGTGAATGGAACCGATAGGATTCCTCTTCTTGGATCTGTTTCTGGTTGCAATGGGCTAAATGGCCTTGTAATGTTTGTTCACCTGATATGCCCAAAAATAATATTTACAGATGACGACACCACAGATGTATGTGATCAGAGATGAGGACTGTTGCTTGGAAATTGACTGCAAAACTGAGGTCGTTACTCCTCCTTATCATTTGTGATTAAATAGTGTTATCAACATGTAAAGTTTGTGAGGGAATGCACATTTTTGAATACGTATTTAATATCTCTGATATAAATTATATTTTTCCACCTTAACAACAAACTTTATGCCCCTGAAAATCACTAGCCTACATTACAAAAAGATGTCATGAAGCTTAATCCAGCAATATATAGCAAACACTAAAATAGCAAACAAACCTGACTCAATATAAAATCCAAGAACTAACATGATAGAAAAGTTGAATTCTAGAAAATTGGGAGGGGTGAGTAAATTGGCAGGGGTTGGACAGAAGATACAGATGAACTTTCTATGACATGGAAAAATTTAGGTGAATACTGGTGCATTTAAGGGAGGACAAGTGAACTAGTGAGATTAACTACATGTACCATGTAGTTAAGGATATTTAAGGATAAACAAAGCTATTTTAACTTGTTCAAAACAGTAAATACACATGTATTTTATCTTAAGTGTTATTTTAAAAACCCTTGTCTCCTTCTCTTGATTTTTGGTTAATATCTAGCTATACTATTACTAAAACTCTCATCTTGACTGCTTCCCGTCTGTGTTGTATTTAAATTTGCGCAAAAACTATACCCCATATCGCTAAGATTACTCACCACCTTACTCACTGTTCTCCTCTGCTCCAAGCCACCAGGTTTTGTTCCGATCGGTGGAAGATTACAAAAGTTATGAAGGTTTAAAAAAAATCATGAGATCAGCAGATTGATCTTCTCGCCTGTCTGTCGCCATGACGGTAACGCCCCTTCCGGCACCCGCTGGAGAATAAAACCCCAGAGGCGGGGCTGAGTCCGCAAGCCGTGGGGAGAGGAACGACCAGCAAAGCAACCAGCGACTGCTGTAACTCCCCATCGCACCCCCAACGCCTTCCCCTCTGGCTCCTGCCCCCTCCCCCATGATACCGCATCTCCTCCATGGCTCTTCCCCCGTCTTTTCTCCGAGCTCTCTCCCACCCAGCCCCCATACCCCTCACCCCCACACACACCCCCCACAAACCCCTCCCTCCAACACACCCCTCATAACCCCCCCCGCCCACACACCCCTCTCCCACACGGCCCCTGCCTACACACCTTTCTCCCACAACCCCCCCTGCCCACACATACCCTCCCTACACACCCCTCACCCCCCGCAGCCCTCTTCCCACACATATCCCCCTCCCATATACCCCGCTTCCACATACCCCCCTCCCACATACTCCCCCCCCACCCCAAAAAACCCCTCCCACATCCTCCCTCCCCCTCACACCCCGCCCACACCACACCCCCCCCTCCCCCCTCGCAAACCCCTCCAGCCCACATACACACTTCCTCTCCCACCCCCCGTGGTGACTGGGACCCAACGGGTCCCACTTAAACTACTATTGTACTCTTTCCCAGATAATTTTCTTCCTTGAACTTAAAACCGCATCCTAATTGATTTGTCCTGATATTTCCTTGTTATTTACTTATTTTAAATAAAATATACATTTTTGATTGGCCAAAGGATGTGAAAAAAAAATCACTGCTACATTAGGAGTTAAGAAGGGTACTTAATAGTCATTAAATATTTTAAAATAAAACAGTGGAGCACAAAATGCCATTTGGTAATAAAATATGTGCAACGGAGAGTAAGTTCCTCGGTGCTAATATTATCAATGATCTGTCATGGACTGCGCGCAGTTACATTGATGTGACAGCCAAGAAGGCACACAAACGCCTATTCTTCCTCAGGAGAATGACAAAATGTAGTATGTCTCCAATGGCTCTTGCAAAAACACATATATAGATGCACTGTATAAAGCATACCGTCAGGTTACATCACAGTTTGGCCCAACCCCAAAATAAATTGTAGCGTTGTGGATGCAGCCCAGTCCACCAAACAGAACAGGCTTCCCACCATTCACTCCATCTACACTTCACGCTGCCTCGGAGAAGAAGCTAACATAATCAGAGACGTCCTTCTTTTCCTTGTTCCCATCTGGCTGAAGGTACAGAAGTTTGAAAGGGCGCATGACTAGATTCAGCAACAGCTTCTTCCCCTTTTTTTTTACAGATTTCTGAACTGCCCTTCCATGCATCAAGGTACTGAATGATTCACCTCTACCCCACAAAGGATATTGGACTGTGTCTTTGAAACTGATGTGCAACAATGTGAAGAACTATATTCCGCACTGTACATCTTTCCCATTGCTCTATTGTACTTGATTGTTAAACTTTATTGCATTTATGTATGGTATATCATATCTGTTAGGATAGTTAGCACGCAAATCAAAGCTTTCAATATGACAATAATAAGCCTGGACCTGAATAACATGAAGGAAGATGAGTGGATAATTCTCTCCAGTTTTCAGCATTTCTGCAATGTAGATGGTAGATGCCATGAACATGGGCAATTTGTAATCTTTAGTCAAAAGAAAACTTACAAACCTGCATCATATGAACCAGTAAATGTTGAAATTTATAGTGAAGATATTCTTGAATGAATAATTAAATGTGAATTCAACAATCTACCAGCCAGACACATTATTTTCTCTTTAAATGGAGTCCTTTAATAAATGATTCATGCTTGCCACAATAAATATGATAATTCCAAGTCAGCGAATTGTAATATTATTTTTCTGACATTTCAACATAGGAGAATTATCACATTACAGCTTGGTACACAATGCAACACTTCCTTCATTTTATAAATAGCTACTTAAGGCAGTGCCTTATAATTCATTCTAACCTACCTAATACATGAAATAATATCAGACTGCAAGCAGTGAGAAGTTTAAATACTATTTCAAATGCAAGATTGCTATCCTAAAACATTTATACATGTAGAATTTCCCAGTGGGCTAAATTAGATTTAAACACAAAACTTTATGAATTTAAAAAACAGTAATAAATTGCTTATGAGTTATTAAACAATGGCATCTGGAATTTCACTAAAAGAAAAGGCACTTCCTGAATAGGTAATATGGATTTGATATCTTGCATTGAAACTCATTTATTAATTACATCGCAGTTTATTACAGTACAATTTATTCATTCCTTTAGTGTAAAGTTAATTTTGTTCTCAAGTATTAAAATTAATTGAAAACTTTCATCCAACTTTCTTTCATTGATCCGAATTCTAAGAAAGTAATAATTTTTATATTAAGGTATTTTATATTTAAACAAAACTTCTCAAATTCCCTAGCAATTGAGTCCGAATAATTTAGAGATTATACAATTAAAGCAACACACCACCAGATATTTCGTTGCTATAAAAGTGGCCAAAAAAAGCTAGTAACATAGCTGGCTTTCCCCTGTAGCATTGGAGAAAATGCTATTAATGATCTTCCAATTAAAGCATTTGCTTTCAAACATTTAATTTTTCTGCACAATAGAAATTTTCCACAGACTAAATGACATAAAAAAAACACAGAAAGGATATACTCGTCCCCAGTGGCCTCAGTACAAACAAATGACACACTGTCGGCCACTTCTTCCTTCGGAGAGGTACCAGGCAGGGTTGCCCATTATCACCACTCCTGTTTGCTGTTGCGATAGAACCCTTGGCGGTTTGGTTACGCTCAGAGAACGGCTTAAAAGGTATTCCACGGTTTGACACAACTCATAAAGTCTCATTGTATGCGGATGACCTGCTTCTGTACATCTCAAATCCAGTCAGCTCTCTCCCTGTGATTACGAATATTTTAGAACGGTTTGGTGCGTACTCTGGTTATAAACTTAACTACCAAAAAAGTGAGCTATTACCGATTAACTCATTGGCTAAGCAGCTCCCTCGCTCTTTAACCCCGTTTAAATGGGCGGAGGACGGGTTTCGCTACCTCGGCGTTTTTATTACAACACCTATATCTGATATGTTCCGCACAAACTTCCTGCCTATGGTTGAGAAAGCTGAAAGAGACTTTGACCGCTGGTCAGTTTTACCATTATCCCTCGCGGCCCGGATAAATCTGGTCAAGATGGTCGTCCCAACCAAATTCCTGTATCTTTTCCAGCACGTCCCTATACTTATCACTAAATCTTTTTTTGGTAAATTAGAAAGGAGAATATCTAATTTTTTATGGGGTAGCAAACCGGCTAGAATTTGAAAGACGATACTACAGTCTCCTAAGAGTGACGGCGGTTTGCCACTTCCTAACTTTAGGCGATACTATTGGACAGCTAACTTGCAAAAAATCCTGTATTGGATGAATGATGATTGCGACCACCTACCGACCTGGGTATACATGGAAAAGGCGAGTTCACGTCTCCCGTTGCGGTCTGTTCTATGCTCCAAACTCCCCATTTCTACAACATCTGTGGGTGCAGGCCCAATTGCTTCCCTCTTGCTCAAGATATGGAGTCAACTCAGGAAAAACTTTGGTTTACAAGGCCCTTCCATCTTGACCCCACTGCTTAAAAATCACATCTTTACACCTTCAAGTACAGACTCCGCATTCAAAACCTGGCATATTAATGGTATCAGTAGTATCAAAAACCTATACAAGGATGGCGTTTTTACGTCCTTTGCGGAGCTTTCGTCCAACTACAGCCTCCCAAACTCTCACCTTTTCCGTTTTTTCCAGATTAGGGATTTTGTGAAGAAGACATTCCCTCACTTCACAAATTGCCCCCCTGAAACCCTGACCAATTCCATCCTAGCTCTAGATCCCAACCGGAAGAAATGCATCTCTTTTTTGTATAACTTGTTAGGGTCGGTAATATTGAATCCTCATACCTCATTAAAAGCTGCATGGGAGGACGAGCTGAATATGAAACTACAGACCAGCAATGAGACTCTGCCTTGAATTTGATCCATTCTTCCTCCATATGTGCCCGTCATGGCCTAATCCAATGCAAAGTCCTTCACAAAGTCCACTACACAAATGCAAGATTATCTAGAAAATACCCCGCTGTCAAGGACACCTGCAACAGATGTAATCAATCCCCTGCCAACCATAGCCATATGTTTTGGTCTTGCCCCAAGCTGGCAGCCTTTTGGAGGAGTGATAAGTTTTTGACGTGATAAGCAGAGCCTATGGCCAGACTATTCCTCCAAACCCGCTGTCAGCTATTTTTGGTACTCCTCCCAACACCAACCTCTCTGTTGCGTTGAAGCGGGTCCTGGCTTTTTCAACCTTGTTAGCCCGGAGACTGATCTTGCTTAACTGGAGGCTTACCTGTCCCCCGACACACGCCCGCTGGATCAAGGAGGTGCTCTACAATTTAAAGCTTGAAAAACTTAGGTTTTCTCTCAAAGGCCTAGATATTCCTAGATACATGGAACCCTTTCCTGGAACTTGTTAACTCTCTCAACTTGTTTCCGGACTCGGAAGAGGACTGAGTGCCTTCTATCACTGCTCTGTCTTATTGCAGCTCCTCTCCCCTCAACCCCACCCCCCCACACTTTTTTTTTTGTACATTTTGTTTCGTTTATCTAATTTGTGTGGAGGTGTACGTATGTGAGTGTTGTTTATCCCCGTTTGGTTCCGACCTGATTCGGGTGGATTGAGGGGGGGTAAGGGTAAGGGCTTTGAGGGTCGCTTACATACTGTTGCACAATTATGTCCTGACTATCACTGTCTGTTATCATTGTATGTATGCAAAATAAAACAAAATTCAATTTAAAAAAAAAAACAACAAACACATAAAGGAGTGGATCAATCAGCATCTGTGGAGGCAAAAGGTGTAACTTCACATGTCAGTTCCAAAACGTGTTTCAGGACAGAAAGGCAACATGAAGGATTTCCAGTATATAGTAGTATGAAAGTGGGCGTGATAGAAGTTGGTGGATGATACATGGAACCAAATGGGGAAGGGACGTCAGGCACTTCGAGCCAGTAAGACTGTGTACATGGCAGGAGAGCACCAGGAATGTGGGTTACTTGAAATTTTAAGAATTCAATGTTCATATCATTTGGCTGTACATTACCCAAGCAAATATGAGATGTTGTTCTTCCAATGTGCGTTTGAAAATTTTCAAATTGGATGAAAAATATCTTATTTGGAATGGGCAGTTTACAACCCAAAGGTTTGAACATTGAAATTGCCAATTTCCGGCGATCTTCTCTCTGGGACTTATCCTCCCACACACTGCCCATTCAGCGTTCTTCTCCTTTTGTTCATTCCTCCCATGTCTTCTGCCATGTTGTTCTCTGAGGCCATCATCCTCTCTTGATTTAGCACCACCGATTAGCCTCTGTCCCAACTCTTCCCCACCCGGTTCCACAAATCACCCACAAGTCTCAGTCCCGTCACCCTACCCACAGTTATATACTGGCAATATTTCCTAGTTCCTCAGTCCTGATGTTACCTCTCAACCTAAAATGTCAACTAGTACCTTGTGCCTCCACAGATGCTGACTCGCCTGCAGCTTAATCAAGAATTTGATTCTACATGCTTGCTTTCAGTTTAAAGGAAAATAATCTTTGTATTAGCTTATTTAAAATTTTTGCACTACTTAGTCACATAATTGCAGCTTTATTTATGATGTAATTTAGCTGTTTTGCTGTAGAATCATCATAGGCAGGAATTGATTTCACCATTTCTGACAATTAAAATTTGTTACAAATGTCATAGTTAATGGTTAAGTTATTATAGGATTCCATAATGCATTGATCGTAAAAATTGAGATAGTGCAGATAATTAGCACTTGAATTTCAAAAGAATACCTCATCTAAAAACATAGAAAATAGGTGCAGGAGAAGGCCATTTGGCCCTTCAAGCCGGCACCGCCATTCATTGTGATCATGGCTAATCGTCCCAAATCAATAACCCGTGCCTGCCTTATCCCCATTTCCCTTGATTGCACTAGCCCCTCGAGTTCTATCTAACTCTCTCTTAAATCCATCCAGTGATTTGGCCTCCACTGCCCTCTTGATATCTATAAAGACTATTTATTAATTTTGGCTCAGCATAATTCAAATATCCAAAACATTAACAAAAACAAATTACTGGAGGAACTTTGAGGGTGGGTAGTATCTGTGGAAGGAAATGGACAGGTGGCATTTAGGGTTGGGACCAAAACATTATACAGGTTATGATAATTTAGACTAAATAATCATCTTTCTTCAAATTTGTGACCAAACCTTATGGCCATTTCTGACTTTTGCAGTGTTTTCTTTTCCGTTGCCATTACAACACAGGTAAGTAGCAGTGATCTTACGCAGACCAAATAGAACAGATCTTCCAGTCGTTATTTCCAATTGGTTATTTATTGAAGTAGTTGTACAAACAAAGTGATGAACATGCCAGGTTCTCCTAATTCCCTTTCAAATAGTAGCTTTCTGTTCAACCCGATCTGGTGAGAACTGTATACCCTCCACATCCTGTGCCTGGTCTGATCACTCCCTCCACCCTAAGCCCATATGCTACACCCCCTCTATGCATCAAATGACCGCCCCCAAGTGTCCAAAATAATACTGCTAGAAATATCTAGACAAAATAATATAATATGCCAACAGTGGCTAGCCTAAACATAAATGGCTCCTGCACTATACTTGACTAACAAATTGAGAACCATGATTTACAATGCTCAGTTATAATAAAGCAAAGCATTCGGTGCAATGTTCTATAATGGCATACTCATCGATTGCTTTTTAAATTATATATCAATTTAACTAATAATGTGAGTACAGGGCTATATACTTACATTAATGCCACATCTTAGTGCATAACCCATGTTAGAGTGATGATATATGCAGTTTAATTCAGATAAATGTGAGGTGTTGCATTTTGGGAAGACAAACCAGGACAGGACTTGCACAGTAAATGGTAGGGCCCTGGAGAGTGTCATGGAACAGATGAGACAGGTGCATTGCTCCACTAAAAGTGCAACATAGGTAGATTTGATGGTAAGAAAGCATCTTGTACATTTGCCTTCATGGTCAGGATGTTGAGTAGGTTGAGACGCCATGTTACAGCTGTATAATACATTAGTAATGCCATATTTAGAGTACCATGTACAGTACTGGTGTGCCCTGCTACAGGAAGGTTGACATTAAACTGGAAAGGGTGCAAACAAATATATATAATGGAGTTACCGCTTCAAATGGGTTTGAGTTACAAGGAGAGACTGAGGGGAGATCGTATGGAAGTTTATAAAATCACGAGGGGCATAAATAGGGTGAATAGCTACAATATTTTTCTATGGATAGGGCAGCCTAAAACTAGAGGGGCTAGGTTTAAGGTGAGAGATTAAAGATTGAAAGGGATATGTTTTTTCACACACCGGGTGATGCATGTATGGAACGAGCTGCCAGAGGAAGTCACAGAAGCAGGTACAATTACCATATTTACATGGATCGCAAAGGTTTCAAGGGATATACGGTAAGCACAGTCAAGTAGAACTAGCTAGGTTAGGCAATTAGGTCGGTGTGGACATGTTGGGTCAGAGGTCCTGTTTCCATGATGCATAGGTCTATGACTCTGTAGGGACACAACTTACTGCCAGGAATTCAGACAAACCCATCTTATCAGTGATGAGCTTTCCTCACTTACATAAAGATTGGATAGGCTGAAATTGTTTCCTTTGAACAGAGGTCGATAAGAAACTTAATCGAGGTGCATAAAATAACGGTTTTAAAATAATATGTGGAAGAATTAGAGGGGAGATTAGGAATTGTTTACTCAGTTAGAGGGTGGTAGTGTTCTGGAACTTGCTGCCTTTGAAGAATGATGGAGCCAGAAACCCTCACCATATTTTAAAAATACCTGGACGTTTGCCTGAAGAATCGTGAGTTGTTGGACCCCAAGTCTACTCCTGGAAACTGGGATGCGACTGCGCAGTTCTGCCTAACCTGGCACAAGCACATTCAGCCAAACAATGTTGTGTGCTGTACATTTTCTATGAATGAGAATTCTCACGGGTAAAAGGTAAGTTGCAGTCCAAGAGTAATTTATTATTTCACAATAAGGCTAATAATTAAAAAAAATATTTGGATGAGAATAGCCAAATTACAACTTTTGTGATTTTTGATTAAATTGTACTCATGAACTATAGCAATTCAATGAGTCCCCTGGGCAGCTCCATTGTATTAAATCTTGTATATATTTAAGCACTAAAAGTAACTTTATTCAAAAATTACAATACACTGTAAAAGTACAAACAATTGCCTAATTTTTATTCTCTACCGTGTAGGTTACGTGCCACATTTGCATCGTCTGATTGCTTTGAGCACCATATAATGTTAACAAAAACACTTGCACACCTGTACTTAGTGGTCAGGAAGTGCTTCCAGGAATGACAACACTAAAAGGTGTCATTATTTGTATACAGACGAGTACATGACAGTAGTGATGGACTGTTGCCATCCTGGATGCTGCACACTATCAGGCACAGAGCCTAGACGGAATCTCTGCTGTTGTGTTGGGTAGCTGTTTGCTGGATATCTGGTCAGGACACAACAATAAGTTACATACACTTATGAGGGTTGTTGTGGGGTGGGTTGGGGTGTGGTCACATTTAATGCTCAGATATGATACTCAGGGCTGCGTCCGAGATAGCACAGAGTGAGCAGACTACTATTAGGTTCTGGAAGCACCTGGGCATGTGATCTCTCTCATTACCTGCTGTTAGATGTGATGGAAACAGCTGTGTCCACACTCCATCATTGGCTGCTCTGCACTTCAAAGCCCAGAGATTTCACAATGGTAACCTCAGTGGTGGACTTTGAGATTGTGCAGCCAAACAAAAAAGGGGTGTGCAGCAGCTCTCAACATATCCAATAGGTGATGAGAGGATTTATGATCCAGCTTGTCACCAGTAATAACCCACACTCACTGCGACACCAGATTGCAGATTGCAGCGCCTCGCCCTGCATCTCAACCTGCATAGCCACTCCACTTCCCCTGCCTCACTCCCAGTATAGAAAATGTTTAACATAGAAAACTCCACACCCATCCCCCTCCAACTATGTGACCCCTGCACTTCCCTAACCACACTACAGCCCTCACACCCTCACACCCCCGACCACACCCTAACCCCCCACCACACATGGCCTCGTCCTCAGTCCACTCACCTGCCTTCCTCCGGCCCCAACCAACATCCCTGCCGTGTGTTCATCATCCTCCCTGACCTCCCCCGAATGGTCGGTCCTCAGCAGAGGTCTTACCTTTGTCGCCCTCCGTCCCCACCTCAATGAGTTCCGCGCCCTCCACGACTTGGAGCTCTTCTACCGTCGCCTCCGCCTCACAGCGTTCTTCTATGGGATGGAGTCCTCGCCCCCCATTGATGATCCCTTTTCCTGTCTCCAACGTACCCCCTCCTCTTGGACCCCCCCTCGCGGCCCTCGGGCTTTAGAACATTTCATCCAAAACTGCCGTCGCGACATCAACCACCTCAACTTCTCCACTCCCCTGTCTAACTCCAATCTCTACCTTCTCCCCAAAATCGAAACAAACCTGACTGCCCCGGTAGACCCATTGTCTCTGCCTGTTCGTGCCCCACCGAACACATTTCCACATACCTTGATACCATCCTATCCCCCTTGGTTAAATCCCTCCCCACCTATGTTCAAGACACCTCAGACACTCTCCGTCGTCTCCGCGCATTCCATTCTCCAGGCCCCCATCCTCTCATCTTCACCATGGACGTCCAATCACTCTATACTCAAAGCCCTCCGGTTCTTCCTCGACCGCAGGAGGAACCTATACCCGTCCACCGACACTCTCCTCCGCCTAGCGGAGTTGGTCCTTACCCTCAATAACTTTTTGTTTGACTCTTCCCATTTCCTCCAAATACAAGGCGTAGCTATGGGAACGCGCATGGGCCCCAGCTACGCCTGCCTCTTTGTCGGGTACGTCGAACAATCCTTGTTCGAGGCGTACCAAGGCCTCATCCCCGACCTCTACCTCCGTTACATCGACGACTGCTTTGGTGTCACCTCCTGCACCCACACACAACTGACTGACTTCATCCGTTTCACCACCAACTTCCATCCAGCACTCAAATACACCTGGAACATTTCCGACACTTCCCTACCATTCCTTAACCTCACTATCTCCATCGCAGGTGATAGACTCCTGACCGACAACCACTATAAACCTACTGACTCCCACGGCTGTCTGGACTACTCTTCCTCCCACCCTGCTTCCTGTAAGGATTCCCTATTCCCAATTCCTCCGTCTATGCCGTATCTGCACCCAGGATGAGGTGTTCCACACCAGGGCTTCACAAATGTCCTCATTCTTCAGGGAACGGGGATTCCCCTCCCCCACCATAGATGAGGCTCGCACCAGGGTCTCCTCCATACCCCGTAACACTGCCCTCTCTCCCCATCCCCCCACTCGCAACAAGGGCAGAGTCCCCCTGGTCCTCACCTTTCACCCCACCAGCCGGAACATACAACACATAGTCCTCCGCCAGTTTCGTCACCTCCAACATGACCCCACCATTCGCCACATCTTCCCATCTCCCCCCCCCCCCCCCCCGTCTGCCTTCCGCAAAGACTGCTCCCTCTGCAACTCCCTTGTCAATTCTTCCCTTCCCCCCCCCCCCCCCCCCCCCCGCTCCACCCATTCCCCGGGCACTTTCCCTTGCAACTGCAAGAGATGCTACACTTGTCGCTTTATCTCCCCACTCCACTCCATTCAAGGATCCAAACAGTCGTTCCAGGTCCGACAGAGGTTCACCTGCACCTCCTCCAACCTCATCTATAGCATCCGCTGCTCTAGATGTCAGCTGATCTATATCGGTGAGACCAAGCGGAGGCTTGGCGATCGGATCGCCGAACACCTCCGCTCGGTCCGCATTGGCCAACCTGACCTCCCGGTGGCTCAGCACTTCAACTCCCCCTCCCATTCCGTACCCAACCTCTCTGTCCTGGGCCTCCTCCACGGCCAGAGTGAGCAACACTGCAAATTGGTGGAACAGCACCTCATATTCCGCTTGGGGAGTCTGCATCCTCTTTGCATGAACATCGAATTCTCTCAATTCTGTTAACCCTTGTTGTCTCCTCCCATTCCTACCTCAGGCCCTCAGGCTCCTCCTCCTCCTCCTTTTTCCTTTCTTACCCCTGCCTCCCCACACCGCCCATCAATCTGAAGAAAGGCTTCAGCCCGAAACGTTGCCTATCTCCTTCGCTCCATAGATGCTGCTGCACCCGCTGAGTTTCTCCAGCATTTTGTGTAGCATAGAGAATTCAATGCAGTGAGGCTGCCAGAAGGCAGGGATATGCATTATGACAGGAATTCACAATTGGTTCAGGCTGGATGACTTAAAATAACTGAAAATATGCTTTGATGGGGTAGACAGCCAGAACTTGTTTCCTCCAAGGTGGAAATGTCAAAGACTGGAGGCCATAGCTCTTGGGTGAAAATGACAAAGTTTAAAGAGATGTGCGGGTGCCTGGAATGCACTGTCATGGGTGGCGGTGGAGGCAGATATCGTAGCGGTGTTTACAAGGCTTTTAGATCGGCATATGGATATGCAGCGAATGGAGGGATATGGATCATGAGCAGGGAGATGAGATTAGTTTATTGTGGCATCATGATCGGCACAGGCATCGTGGGCCTGTTCCATGCTGTAATTTTCTATGTTCTATGTATCTGGAGAATCACCAGCACGACCACACTACGTGTGCCAGACGAATAATAAAATGGGATATGTGTCATTCAAACATAGCCCGTCTCTGACGCCACAGTGAACTATATTAAGAGTAATGTTGAGATACTCAGAACACAATCCAATGTCGTTCTCTTCCATTAAAATGCACAAACTTAAAGTAACAAGAGTGACCTCTAGAGGAAGCCCAGCTGTCAGTGCTGCACCATTAATATAAAGCAAATGAAAACTATAGAACTGCATTAAACGGAATATATTTAGTTGTTCAATTATCTGATATTCTGAAGTTTTAAAGTCATAATATGAAATGAAATATTCTGGTTTTAAGGTCACAACATGAAATAAAACTGTTTACATAAATATGTCCTACAATCCATTTAAAATAGCTAAAACCAGAGAGCATAATTTGATTTGATATTGATCCTGATTTAACTTGGTAAACCTTCAATTAAGATTGATATAAACAAGGAGCAAAGGGGATAAAAGTGAAAATACAAGCCTGCTTTTGAAATGCTCAGATGGAAAACATTTTTTTAAAACCATCTAAAAAGAGCAAAGCACAGTCCAATTCAGGCAAGCAATCTTTAACTGCAGTTACCTTTCAAGGTTACTAAAAAGATACATGGTCAATGTTTCTTTTAACATGACACACTAATGGCAATTTTAAGTTGCACTTTCATGGAGTGCAAGGATATATCACAGAAACTGGGTGAAAATGTTCATATTCAACAGTGCTATGCACGGCGGTATTTCTATTTTTTTCCAGATGTATATATTCAATCCTCATATTTTTCTTATTTACTATTATGATTAGTTTTGTGACATTTTTTAAATAAAAATAGTACTTCATGACTTAATGACTACAAAATTCATAAAAATATGTGCTTTAGAACTGTTTCAGCTTTAGAAAAGAGTTTAAAAACATTTGATATTTCTTGGAAAACAAGTCTAAATTGCTGCTTCAGCTTTTATCTAATTTCTGCAAAGGAAAATAATTTGTTTTAAAGTAAACCACATAAGGGGATATAAGTGAGCAGTCATTTATAACCCACTGAACACTATAATCTTGAAAATTTAAGAGCTTGCTGCTGCTGACAGTCATGGGGAGTGCATTTCCAAATACTCTGCATCGCAAGTGCAGACAGATAAGAAAATATAAAATGTAATATCCTTTCTGTTTGCAACTTGTGGAACGTTTGAGACAAGATACCAAGGTTAATCAGTGAGTTTATAGGCGATATGTTTGCATATTATGAGCATGATAACATCCAACATTAACAACTCCCGTGTTCCAAAAATAATCATGCTATTGTGTTAACAATTATCCGCCAGCAAATTTCAGATCACAGAGAGATTACAGCATGAAAAAGGACATTGGGCCCGAGGTAAAGGAAATCTACCAAGACCCACTTATTCTCTCCACATGTACTCCATGTGCTCTCCACATTATCCACATATTCTGCTTTCACTTATCCCTTCAAATGCTAAAAAATTAATCTGCCTCCAAGCCAAGTCTCCAGATGATAGTTCTAAATCCTAACAACTCATTGCTTAAAAATGTATTTCCTCATATTAGCTTTTGTTCTTTTGCCACTTTCATTTTGTGTTCCTTGCTATGTGGTCCATTCACAAATACTTGGTTTCTAGCTACTTGGATGATACTGCTGATCATTTCAAAAATTATCAGATATTTCACAATATTCTCTATTGCAAAGATAACAACCAAGGTTTCTCCACGTTATCTATATACCCAATTATCTAAAATCAACTTCCTCTCTAAACTCCTCAGGTCTTTACAAAAATGTGGAATCCAAAACTGTACATGATACTCCATTTGAAACTAACACAGTATTTTATAAAAATGTTATCACAAGTTTTTTGCTCCTGTACTCTGATTCTATTTATAAAAATCAAGATTCTATATGTTCTTTTAGCCACTTCCACAAATTTGCCTTATTCAATGCATTCTGTACCAATACCTGCAAACCTGCGCCCCTTTCAGAATTGGGCCTTCTGGATGATATTACCTCTTTACAATCTCCCGACCAAACAATAATGCATTATTCTGCCACCCGTTTGCCCACTCCATTATCCTGTTGCTACCTCCTTGAAATCGATTACTACCCTCCTCACATTCACTAAGCTTCCTTGATTGGTGTAATCTGCAAAATTAGCAACAGTGGCCTATACACCCGAGTCATCATTATATATTTTAAACAGAAACAATAGTCCTGAAACTAATTACTGGGGACCCAACCATACATTTGACTTCCATTGGGGGGAAAAAAACTTACAAGACCAGCGTTTCCTAACCATTTTTTTTATTTTAAGAATGTACTTTCACTTCGAGCCTGTTCCAGGAATACTTAACCTATATTTTTGTTGACTACTGCATTTTCCTTTGATAAGTTGCAATACTATTTACAATTGCAAATAATGACATTCCCAACAATAGCCACGCCATCAATGATCTAAAAACATTATGGCTTTCTACCAGGCTGCATTTTCTTCTGGCCAAGGCGGCTTGACAAGAAGTACTAAGCACAGAGTAATGTTGTTACTATATGCCATGCTTCTGAAGTTAGTGTGACTCAAAAATGATACATTACATATTCAATTTTGGTACCAATTATCTGGTGAAAAAATAACATGCACCTTTTTCAGGAGACCTCATTCTTTAACCTCCCAGCTGCAATTTTGTAGTAATGAAACACAACACAGCACAAGGAAAATCATGTATCTGGAACAAATTACTTAATCTTATCCAAGAAAAATATCAACTTCGAAAATGTAACAAAATACTAAGTACTTGGGAACTTGCAAACACACATTCTTTTCAAAACGGGTCATTATTAAAATTCTCAGCTGTTTTTCTTAATTGCACACATTTGGGTAATTTTGTATTGGATCACCATTTGCTGAGGTAACGATTTCAGCAATCATCAATAATAGAAATCTGAAATCATCTAATATTCTTAAATAACCTGAATCAGACCAGTAAATAGGTGGTTCATCACAAGGATATGGAAAATGTGGAGTCAACAATGCAAGAACCAATGGGATTACTTGCACACTAATATAGCCTTACAAGTAGAATGTTTAATATATTTAGGAATGAACAGGCACGTTCACGAACAGTCTTGATACAATTTTAAAATTTGCAATCAATGAAATGGTGTTTAACATTCAGCATGGTTACTGCTGATCATAACAGCACAAAGGCATAAATATCTGAGAGTTATGAAAAAGGATTATGCATGATTCTGTTAAATCATGTACAGAAAAAAAGCAAAAATGAGATTGAGAGATATGCCAACAATGATTATATTTTTTCAAAATAAATCTTCACTATTTAAAATTTGAGAGTGTTAAATTCCAAAGCTATACAGGTCGTTTTGAAAGCCAGAAAGGTAGTTTCAAACCATTCAAATTCAACACAAAATTAAAAATTCACATTGTCAAAACGTTAGGCTCCAATGTTTTCTGGCAAATTTCATGGGCAACTTATGGGCAAGCCCCCCGCCTTAATGTCCTCAGGTTTCAAATGCCAAATCTGAGAAAGTTAGAAATACAGTGCAACCCGTGAAGGAACGACTAATTGCAATAGCTTTCAGGCGTCTGCATTGAACCAAACATGTATAGCACCCATTCCTTCTCTCCAGAGATGCTGCTTGTCCCGCTGAGTTACTCCAGCATTTTGTGTCTACCTATAGATTCCAGAACCTAAACATCCACAACTGACTCAAAATAACCAAGTTAGTTATGTTATTGGCTTGTTTTACTTTTGTGTTTATCAAGTTTAACTACATGTCAACCAGTAACAGATTTGTGTTAAAATCATACTCTTAAGGTAATAATGAACAGTATGAAATACATCTTAAAATTCTTTCTAACTTGTCGTTCAATACTACAATCTAAATAGCATCCCCGATTCGAAATGTTGGCTCTTTTTCTTACCACTTAATATGATACTGTGCCTTTACGAGGGGATATTACCATCTTAATTTCCCCCCACTCACAAATCTACACCCTTGAACTTATGGAACTCCATTCCACCAATATTGATAAATAAGCTGATGAGGACCATTGTTGTTGCATAAACTAACCAAAATACTCTAAAACATCGTCAGAATTCCTTTTGAACTGCAACACCACTACCAAACACCTGATCCTCATTTTATCAATCACCGATCTCATCTCCTATGGAGATCATCCTTCCATAGCATCCAAACTGGGTCACCAATCAGATACACAGCCACTTCTTTCTTCCCCCAAGAAACACAAAAAGTAATGACCAAATAACTAATTCCTGACAATGGATATATTTATTTTCATTTTTTCCTCCTTTTTTGATCTTTCCATCGACAGCTGAAACTTGGCAAATGACACCATTTCCAACTTTCAGGCACCAACTGGTATATATCCAATTCTTCTACACCACTACCCCAACATGGATGCTTCAAAGGCCCTTCACATTATTCTTGAACTTCCCTTTCAATAGTCCTCAGATTATAAAATTTTGCCTTCAGTCATTTTCCTCAAATAAATGTTTCTATGGGAATCTGTCCTAGCCCATAGAATGTCCAACCATTGTGGAAAATCCTACTCGGGCCTCAGAACTGAAATTATGACTCCTACTCTCACTCTAACTCAGAAACTTGCTGCCAAATGCCATATTTCTCACGTCTTTGACCTCACCTTTTGCCACATCTAGCTGCTAAATGTTTCAACCCTAGCTTCAACCCATTTCCACACTCACAATGCAGTTCCATCCGGGTCTGGGTCCATGCAGTTACAGCACCAAAACAGCATTGTATGCTTCCCTCATCACTTGCATCTCAAGAAATCAAACTAGCAAGATTTCACAGTATACCTTTGCAAAACCATGGTAGATATCAAACGTCACCCAGAAAACCATGTATAATTCCTAAGCATGATGAAGTACCTTGCAAGAAAATGCATTCCAATCAAATATTTTGCCAAACAAACTACACACTCAGCAAACATGCCATTCTTAGCCATCATGTACATCAACATTCTTTGAAAGCATGAAAATGATCCTTCTGCAAAAGGCACCATTGCAAAGAGAGAAGAGCTTTCTGTTCCTCTGGTAGCGAAACACTGCACACCATGGTAAAAATTAATAGGAAACACAAATGTAAGATAATGTCGGTTGACATAATAGCTTGATTGACACCAAAGAAACTGAATAACGATCCATCGAAGCAGAAGAACACAACAATGTTAACGATGACTAGCTGGCAAATCGACGACTTAAAAATGGCAAATTCCAAAACACACATAATGAGGTAGTGGCTGCTAAGACTGGTCGGATCTCCGATTATGCACCTAAAGTTTTGAGAAAGCTGTACATTGCTGCACTTTTGAAGCTGTAGAAAGAACCCATTTGAGGATACCCAAAATATCCTCAATTTTCTACTTCTACAAACATTATAAGCTCATCACCTTGAGTTACTGGTGCAGGAAAATAACATAATCAAACACATTGGATTCAAGCCCAGATAGTCATGCACCACCCACGTGCTGAAACTTATGCAAGGCACTGAAAATGGCTATGAGTACATAAAAACAGAAAATGTTGGAAGGATAATCCAAATAGCTTGACTATTCCTACACCTTTAACATTCCTTTGTTTTTACCCTCTAACTGGCCTAATCTCTCAACTTTAATGTCTCTTTGTTCCTGTCCTTCGTCTTTCTCCTCCGGCCTCAGTAATCGATCAACCTGATAACTTCATCAAGAGCTACCCATTAGACCCTAGTTCATTCTGGACTATAAAACCCAGTTCTGATCAACAAGTATAGATATGAAATATCAATTATGTTCCCCTTTCCACAGGTCCTGGCTGACCTGCACAGTGCTTTCAGCATTTTTTGTTTTCATTTGAGATATCCAACATCTGGGGTTTTTCGATGTAATAGTTTCAGACAAGTTTTTGGCAAAGATGTCCTCTGGATTTGTATTTTAAAAAGTGAGCTACTTTAACTTTAAGCAAATTGGATGTTAATGTCTCATGAAATACTAAATTCACAATAAAATTTAGAAACTCTGGCAAAGAATGAACTTCCTGGCTCTAGGTCTCTTAAAACACACCTACATTTGTTATGTCCATGCATGCAACCAGGAATCAGAACAATATGTTGCACAAATGTTTACATTTTGAAAATAAACTATACCACTTTAATAACTATTTATTAGAAATGTTTTGCAGACCTGGGAAGGTTTTTATTATTGGCAAACCTTTTGAACCACACTTTCCAGAAACGGCATGATATAGTCATGAACAATTTAGTTACATAGCAATATTAGCATGTTATTGTAGTATTGAAAAGATAAGGCATGTAACCTCAGCAAAGGATGAAAATTAGAAACTAGTATTTTATCTTTAATGAAATAGGTCTCAGTTCACTTTTATGCATTATACCTAAGGGAAGAGTTATTTAAAGATGATTATTTTAAAGAAGATTTTATTTATTTAATTGCTCTCAGTGCACTTAAAAAGCTGGTCCTGCTAGAGTTGTAATAATGACCACACAAAGTGGTTAGCTATTACTTTCTAATCTATTGGTTATTTATATGAAAAAAAGTTGAAAGAGCAAGTTAATTTGCAATTACTTTAAGGTTTTGCTAAGCTCCGTGGCAATGCAATTGAGATTGTCAAGTTCGGGAAGTAATCTCAAAACTTGGACTCCTCTACCTGTTCACTGTAACAGGAACATTTTTTTAAATTAACCCAAAATGAAAGGGAAATTCAGACTGTTGATATTTAAGTGCATAAATTAAATTCATGCCACCGAATAAAATCTGGAAATAGGAAGCACTCTCTGTAAATTGTGCTTTAATTGGATTGGCAGTGGAAGAACACGAACACATCAATCCCAATACCACTGATCTACTTAACAAATCCTCCCAGTCAGCCCTAAGGACAGAGTCAGAACCATTGGCCTCATGATTACACCTGTCACTTCACTGACCCGAAGGTAAATGGAATGAGAAATGCAAGGTTTGTGCAGTAAATGCTATGGTAATAAATAAAACTAACTTGATGAAGAAGAAAAGGGTAAATAACCTGGAGAATGTAAGATATAAAAAAGTGAATTTACAGGTTAGCTAAGACAAAGGAAGCCTATAGTAAATGTAAATTAGACCATATGTCCATAATAAATTGGAACAGGAGCATGTCATTCTGCTCTTTGAGCCTCCTTCGCCATTCATAGAACCATAGAAAATAGGTGCAGGAGGAGGTCATTCGGCCCTTCGAGCCAGCACCGCCATTCATTGTGATCATGGCTGGTCATCCCCTTCCAATAACCCATATCTGTCTTCTCCCCATATCCCTTGACTCCACTAGCCCCTAGAGCTCTATCTAACTCTCTCTTAAATCCATCCAGTGACTTGGCCTCCACTGCCCTCCACTTCCCTGTGGCAGGGAATTCCATAATTTCACAACTCTCTGGGTGAAAATGTTTTTTCTCACCTCAGTCTTAAATGACCTCCCCTTTATTCTAAGACTGTGGCCCCTGGTTCTGGACTCACCCCACATTGTCCAGTCCTTTTATAATTGTATATGTTTCCATAAGATCCCCCCTCATCCTTCTAAACTCCACTGAATACAAGCCTAGTCTTTTCAATCTTTCCTCAATAAGATCACACCTGATTTGACATTCCTCAAACCCACTTTCCTACCTTTTCCCCTTAATCTACGTTTCCCCTGAATAGAAACTAACAATTTCAGCCTCAGGTTCATGCCTCCAGAGTTGTCTTTGGCAAGGTTCTGAAGGGATTCTACCTCAAGAATGTTTATCTCGGTCTAAATGGATCTTCCTTATTTTGATATTATGCCCTCTGGTTCCGGATTCCGACCTGAGAGGAAATACCCTCTCAGCATTTATCCTGTTCAGCCTCCTAAGAAATGTAAATGCTTCAATGAGATCATTCTTCTCAACTGCACATTAAAATCTCATCTTTCTTCGCAGAGAACCCACCATCCTCTATGCAAAAAGCATGCCCTGCACCTTGCCTTTAAACTTTGCACCTTTCAGTTAAAGCTATGTCTTCTTGTCATTGGCATTTCCACCCAGGAAAAATGTTTCCAATTGTCTACCCTATATATACACCTCTCATAATTGTACATAGCTTTTTGTAGGTTTCCCCTTAACTTCTAACATTCCAAAGAAAATAATCTAAGTTTGCCATGACCTCGTTCATTGTTAATTCCTCTGGCACTACTTGTTTCCCGTAACCATTTCCCCAGTCTCATTCAAGCCTCAGTCTCTCTTCCTTATCAGATATTTAAAGAAACTCTTACTGTCCTCTTTTGTTCTAACCACAACTTGCTCTTTATGTCACTACGATTTTCAAATTCTTGCCAATTCGGAGGTTGTTGTAGCATATAAATCCCATCACGGTGCAAGGTACATCGACATATTACAATCATTCTTAAAGGTCAAAAGTCTACCATAGTTCTTAAGTTAGTAGAAAAAGAGAATAACCCTTACAATAAGGACTCCGGATTTGTTTCACTGAACCACAGCTATAAGTAACATTGTCCATGAAACCTGACTGCTATCATTGATGTGCTATATATTTTTCTATTGTAACAGATGAAATCCCTGGACAGTAGTCCAAATATAAACCTGATTTTCACTGCATTCAACACACACCCTATCAACGGCTGTCATCCTGGAAATGCCATTTTTAAAGATATGTTGAGGAATAGATCGAAATCCTGGAGCCTGATAAGACAGTTTCAACTACTCGTCAACATCTTCTGAGCAAACTACAAACCTACTTCCTTAAATTTTGTGCCACGGCCAAGAGTTTATGGCAAGGCCAGATTTATTATCCAACCCAGATTATCTCAGGAGCATGTTCCAAGGTAGCTTGTCGAATGAGCTTCCTAAAATTGTAGAAAACTAAGTTTACTTTGATTCATTGCAGTATTTTGCAAAGGCAGCAGGTATATTTGTTTCTTTAGTGGGATGAAAGGAGAGGGGAACAGCTTTAACTCCATGAGTCTACTCTAAAAAAATAAATCATGTCATTGAATTATGTATGTAGAAGTTTGGGGAGTTATTCTGTGAAAAAACACATTGTATACTGTAGTCCATTGCTCTAATCCAGTTACATGAGTAATCTGACCAAATGGTCTGCTCAGAAACAAGCAGATCTGGGTTCTCGAATTGCGTGGGCAGATGCCATTCACCAGGAATGCTTCAGAGAAGATCAAAGACACTGGAAGGGGCTGACAGAGACCAGATATTTGGAAGCAAGCTGGATGCAGACCTTTTTACAATCTACAAATCGCAATTTCATCAAACGTAACAAAATAGTGTTAAATAGTAAACAAAGTATATTTGTTAAAATCACTGGCAGAAATTATAATTTAATTATGTCCAAAGATAAAATTATTTGTTTTTGATAATTTAGTTGCTTTCACACTACGGATTTGAAATAAACAAATGTCACTATCTAATTTTAAATGTTTAAATTTCTCTCAAGCACTGGTTCTGAGATGATCACCCACCTCTCAATGGTCTAATTACACCAAAAGTAGATTTTTAAATGAGTTACTTTTCATCAATAAATAATCTTATTGCATATTACGTCAATTCATTTAAAGTTGTAAACTACAAGACTTGAAGATTGGAATTGTTAAATGTGTAGGGAGAAGGCAAATTCTCACCTGAAAGTCTTTCTCTTCCAATAGTTCTTTTCTCCATCGGATAAGGAAGGCAGCACAAACGTACAAGTGGAAGTGTGAGAATCCCTCTGGTTCAGACTACAAGACAAATACATTGTTATTTCTTCCTGCTAAAATTATTTGCTTTGACTTTTCCTCTATTTTCCTCTTCATTGTTTCCCCAACACTGATTTTAGACAAAAGGAACAAACAATTGTTTCATTATCCTCTTGCACATCCATAGTACTTTTGTCTAGTTCATGCAGCTAATCTTAGTAATCTGAATGGCCCATTGAACAGTAATGCCTCCATGATCAACTGTGAAATAAAAAGGAACCCAAAGTCCTCAAAACAAGAACTAAGACACTCAATGCTTTTAATCTGATCAGCTACCTATTCACAACTGGACCTCCAGAAAATAGTCCTGAAAGTAATTTGAATAATAAATCACAATGATGCTTCAAGAGCAACACTAACAACTTCACCTGCATTTAGTACTTGCATTGGAGCTGTAAGTTTACTCAACATCACCAGGATTATTTTTTATGAGTAAAGCAAAGTCAGGATCGTAAACAATTATGTGGTTTACATAACTAACAAATAATGTTAAACCATCAAGTGAATGAATAGCTAAGACAAGACAGAGATCTTGATCAAATCAGTATTACTTTTTTAAAAGTATTTGTGAACATTTAATGATTCTACTAACTCAATGTTGTTACCTGAGAAAAATTAGGAAATAAACATAAAATTACTAAAATATGGTAAAAGCAGCCTCAAGCATATATTGATTCAACAGATGTATTCTTAACATGCAACGTATCGGCCCGAAACGTTGCCTATTTCCTTCGCTCCATAGATGCTGCCTCACTCGCTGAGTTTCTCCAGCACTGTTGCCTATCTTCGATTTTCCAGCATCTGCAGTTCCTTCTTAAACATGCATTCTTAACGTAAGGTTTAACAATACTTTGAAGATGATTTATAAATTCATTTGGGGTGGGGAAAAAAAAGAATGGAACACTGACTTGACTACTTTTGCTTCCAAGAACAGAACTGTGAAACAGTTGGTTTTTATTTGCTCTTCAAACAATGATTTTGAACCACTCATTTGTCATTATCAATTAGTACCGGCTTGTACAATTCGAACATAAAAATGAAGAATGCAAAAGGAAATGAAAACAGATGACTGACAAGTTTGATCAAATGTGCTGTAAGATCTTTGAATTTTGCTCTGCACAAATCATTTTATTACAGGTTAATAAAATAAATTATCAGATATTTAACAAGAAGTTTCTTAAAGTTAAGGGGGAAGAAAGAGGATTCAATATTTCATCTAAATAAAAATAAATTACAAGGAAAATTGCCAAATCAGCAACCTAACCCGATCCCTTCATAATGAAGCACTGACCAAGATAACGCATCAGCATATTTACTTTATTTTGATGTCTGCAAAGGTTCAGCATGTGGATAAGGATCTTCCCCAATTTTCACAGATGTACTATAGGAAGTATTCTGATGGAGTGCACCACAGCCTGTATGAAAACTGCTCTGCTTTTGACTTGCAGTGGTAAACATAGCCCAGTCCACCAGAGGCTCATCACTTCCTTCCATCCAGTCCATCTTCATGGCGCATGGCAACAGGAAGGCTGGAAGTATCAGCATTCCCTTCTCTCTCTCTCTCTCTTTTCGTTTCAGGAAGACAATGGAGTTTAAAAGCCCAGATGCCCAGAGTTAGGAACAGCTTCTTCCCCTCTGCTATCACACTTCACTCACACTCCCTTCCCGGAGGTGCTCCATACCCATGTTTTCAACTCTATCTCAATTATTCCATTATTGTTCTTTAATATTTTTTGCACTGCTTTTCACCATTTACTATGGGAGCTTCATATGAACAGGAAATGTGATTTCATCATGGGTGTATACAATAAAATAATACAAATCAGAACTCAAAAAGCTGAGTTTAAGCCTTGTCTCAGGTGGAAAAACTGTGATGCTGCTGATTGTTGGATTGCAACTTAGATTGGCGGTGAAGAATCAACACCAAAAATTGTGCTCCAAAGATTTGTTCTAATAATTGCCAGATTCACAAACATAGAAGTCAAATTAATCAAATAGACTACAACTATACAAAAGGTCAATATGTATCTGAAAAGGAATGGGACAACTCACATTCTGAGGGAAATCATTCTTAAGAATATTAATACAAAACACAATTAGAAACCAATTCCATGGTAGTGCAAGAGGTGGTCCATAGTACTCCTTAATGAGGTAGGATATGTGTTGTGCAGGTCAGTTCAAGAACCTGATGGTTGTAGGAAAGTAGCTGTTCCTGAACCTGGCCGCATGGGACTACAGGTCCCACATGACCTTCCTGCCCGACAGTGGCAGCAAGCGGAGGACATGGTGGGGATCCTTGATCAAGGATGTCACCTCCTTGAAGCAGCAACTCAAGTCGATGTTTTCAAAAGGTGTGGAAGATATAAATTACTCAATTTAATACTAAAAAGGAGAGGCAGTGTACCCACAAAGATGAAACCGGTTCATGAAATATGCATTGGATTCGGTTACAAAGTGTTTGTGACCAAAGATACGTAAAAAGCTAGTTTTAGAACCTCAGCAGTACCTTCATCTTTCAACAAAATAAAACCTTCCAGCATTGCCCGTATTCCGAGAATAAACATATAACTTTAGTAACTATGCTTCTGCAAGAAAAGTTTTAGTAGTCTAGTTTCCATTTAAATCACACACTGAGTTTCATTCTGAAGGTCTGGAAATCATAGAATATTCAAAGCTTCTACTAAATGGCTGATAGCACAAACATTCTCTGACTAAAGCACCAATTGGATCATAAAGAAGCAAACAATAAAAAATAAGTAGCTGCTTACGTGGTTTAATAGAAAAAACTCAAAAATCTTCGCAAATGAAGCTCATGCAAACCCCCCTACAGATGTTGTGACAACACTTTTTTTAAAGACCATCTATCCCAAATCTTTTCCAAAATTCAATGGTTAAGATCATAAAGTGAACATGAATACAGAAAATAAAAATAAATCATATACTAGACATTCTGCAAAAAAGTTAGTACTGACATTGGACGGATTCTATGGGATAATAATGCCAACACTGCCAGCATTAAGAATCATTATTTTCATAACTTTTCAGAACATTGGGAGTTCCCTCTGCTTGCATTCAAACACTGTATCCTGCAATTGTTAGAGTGATTCACTGTTGGTCCGCAGACTGTGCTAAGACTCTATGCCTCTCTCAACCAGAGAGGGGATAGAAAGGCTGAGAACTGATGGTAATGGAACATATGTCAACTCTTTAGTCAGAGGGTGGGGAATTTGTGGAATCCATTGCCACAGACGGCTGTGGAGGTCAAGTAAATGGATATTTTTAGGGCGGAGATCTACAAATTCTTGATAAGTGAGGGTGTCAGGGGTTATGGGGCGAAGGCAGGAGAATGGGGTTGAGAGTTAAAAAAATATCATAATTGAATGGCGGAGTAGACTTGAAGGGCCAAATGGCTTAATTCTGCTCTTATGAACTATGTGGAGTGGAAATCATCGTTAAGTTATAAGACAAGGATCATGGAAGTACTGTTTTCTGCAAGTTCCTATAAAACAAAACCATTTCATTCATCCAGCTTCTCCACCTCCATATCTCCACCATGTTCAGATGGTGATAAATTAAACACAAGGTGACTTCTTTTTCTTGAAACATGTTTTTCAAGGTGACTTCTTTTTCTTGAAACATGTTTTTCTTCCATTATAACCAATACTTTTTTTCCAACCATATCTGTCCCAATTCCTGACTTTATGCTCCTTGGTTTCTCTTGTCATTACTTGCCACATCACCAACTTCTGCATTCACTGGATCAATCTCCATACTTTTCTCTGCCTTCACCATCATTCTACCACAAAATGATTTGCCCCCCATTTAGAAGGGATCATTTTCTACACGTCTGCATGGTTTACTATTCCATCTCTAGCAAACTCCCATCTCCTTTGCATGTATCTCTGCCCTTTCACTGCTTCATCCCAACTATCTGGGAATAGAAAAATATTCCAGAGGAAAACAGCAATTCAGTTGTTTGTCACTTTTAATTCCCCATTCTCCATTGTGTCCTCTCTTTGGGTCTCATCTTCCAACTAGCTATATCACAGTGCACAGGACCAAATAATGTCAGATAACTTCTCCATCTCATAATTGAGCATTTTGTTTTGATGAAACATGACCTGCAACACAAAAAGTGTTTTTATTTTGTCTCCATTGGTGCTGACCGACATGTTTGAGCGCAGTCATTAATCATTTTTATTTAATCTGGAATATTTTGCATCACAATATCCAACATTTTTTCTTTCCACTCCTTTTCATTCATTTTCTACTTGCATTTCTTCCAGACAGATCAATTATGTTAATAAGCTTCGAGCCACCTTCTCTCCCCTCCATTTATGACAGCTAAAAGCTCTACAATTTAAGATGGGTTATAAGCTTTAAAAGTTAAAGTTATCAAGTTAATTTTATTCTGAAATCTCTAATTGATTCTGTAATCTGTACTTTTAAATAATTAATAGAATTTTAAAAAGGCACCACAGTGGTTTGGAGTTCTTTTAACTTTAAGAACAGCTTGTCCTGTTTGATTAAATTCTCCAATTATTCTTAATGTCTCTAGCATTTTGTTGTGATCATTCCAGTTATATTTTTGAATTAACCACCACCTACTTCCTGGCACAGGGAGGATTGCTCAAGACTGGGAATGTTCAGAAAGTTTGCACTCTGTTAATGGTATCCAAATGTTTTCCAGGGGCAGAGTGTACTCATCAGAAAGCTCATAAGGTAAATGAATAATTTTAAAGTTACGATCTGCCAACTCTGACGCCCTCTACAAAAAAGGCCAGAGCAGACTCTTTTTCCTCAGAAGGCTCAAATCCTTCAATGTGCGTAATGATATGCTGCATATGTTTTACAACACTGTGGTTGCAAGTGTTATTTTCTACACTGTTTTCTGCTGGGGCAACTGCATTAGTGCAAAAAACAACAAGAAGCTGGGCAAACTGGTTAAATGAGCCAGCTCAGTGCTGGAGGGGAGAGTGGACTCTGGGATGGATGTGCTTGAGAGGCGTATGAGGCGCAAGGTGTACGTCATCCTGAAAAACCCTAGGCATTCCCCCCATGTAATTCTGGAGAGTTAAAAGAGCACTCGGAACAACAGGCTCCTCTCCCTGCCCTGTAGAATGGAGCGGTTCAGGGGATCCTTCACCCCTGTAGCCATTAGATTTTATAATTCGGGTGTATGCATTGTCGCATTTTTTAATTTTTAATTGTTAATTATTGGTCTTTTTAAGTATTTATTGCTCTCAGGTAGTGTCCACGTTGTATTTTATGTATTTTCTGTATTCGTTCGTTTTGAATGTGTGGGTTTGTTGGTTGGGGGTTTCTGGACATCTGAATATCCCTGAGGGGATCAATAAAGTATTTATTATTATTATTAAAGTAAAATGATTATAAAGAATTTATGTCTGGACCGAACTTTGTGGGATGCAGGGTCTGTTCCTGTGCAGCGTTGTTTAATGTTTCAACAGCATTTTTTGTTCTTAATGAAACAGAAATGCCGTGTCTTCCGGGTGAATGGACATTGCACAGTATTTATTGAATGCAAAACATTTATTTTCTCATCTCAAATCAATTATTTTCTCATCTAAGCAAACATATCCATTAAACAATATTTCTGGTCATATCATCTGGAATCCATGTCATTGGATCTATGGCCGATGATGTTTCTCCACCTAAACTTTAGTGGTTCAAAAGTTGAAACATTTCCCATATCTGGTGCATAGATATTTGTTAAATCCCTTTACTCACCCCCCCCAAAGTCATGTGAATAGATGGGTGGATAGATAGATAGATCAGTATTTAACAAATTAAGATTGAACATGAAGGTAACCAAACATGTTTCCACATCCAGCTTTGGAATCAAAGGTAGGAACCTCATTCAAAATAACATCCACATGGCGGCACAGGAAACTGCAGACGCCAAAATCATGTCCAGTTCAGAAGGTTTTACACCTGAAAAGTCATCTGTCCATTGCCTCCAGAGATCCACCTGACCCACTGAGTTTCTCCTGCACTGCTTAGCTCAACATCCACACGTCAGTGAATTTTGTAGCTTAATCTTTTAACGGAACTGCAAATTGTCCTGTTACTTATGTTCACTAAATTCTCATTATCTTCCACATATAACTTCCCCCTATTGTTCATAGAGAAAAGGATAGTAGTGTCCTTGAGAAAGCCTAATTATGTTTATGTACTGAAAGACCATTAACTAAATTAACAGGAAAGCCACTTCCTTCATACTACTTGGTGGGACATCAGCATGTTGCAACACTACCAACATATTTCAGAAAATGAAAATAATTGTGCAAAAATTAAATCTTAACAAAAGTTGTGGTGTTGCTCACATATCTCAGCATTGTGTCCAAGCAATTGCAAATGTATATTTATATGAAGGAAGGAGGAACTGCAGATGCTGGTTTACAAAAAAAGAGACAATGTGCTAAAGTAACACGTCTCTGGGGGAAACATCTCCGAAGACTATGAACAGAGTCTGAAGAAGGGTTTCGGCCCGAAACGTTGCCTATCTTCTTCGCTCCTATAGATGATGCTGCACCCACTGAGTTTCTCCAGCATTTTGTGTACCATGGACAGATGACATTTTGGATCAGGACCTTATTTCAATCAATCTAAAAGGTCCAGATCCGAAACGACACCTACCCACATTCCCCAGAGAAGTTGCCTAATTTGCCATGTTATTTGTAGCACTTTGTCTTTTTTCATATTTATATTAATCTATTTCACACTACATAACCTTCAATGTGGTGGGTCAAAATTTGCACAGCCTGCATTTGACACGGGGACTGTTCAGAAATTGATGCCATTTAAAAACTGTATTATACAACATGCAATATTGTTCCACGTATCTATGCTCTATAATGCAAGAACATTTAATTTCCAAGCCATGAGTATAATTGAAGTCCAGGCAGCAAAACATTCATACATAATTTAGTTTTCATTCTTTTGCATTTTAGTAATTTGAGACTAACAAATAGATTTAACAGAAGTAATAACCTTCTCTGCATTTGTATTGGTTTAAATTTAACAGTGTAACCTTCTAGTTTCACGTGTATAACAATTCACAGATCACAAAGTATAGTTGAACGATTGATTATTCTTTAGACAATAAAGCTAAAAAAATAACGATTCTTTAAGTTCCTCATTTCTTGAGCCCTGGAATCACGAGATTCCTTCGTCTGGACCATCCTGCCTCTTCCACTGTGATCCTAATGCCCCTGTCCCACTTAGGAAACCTGAACGGAAACCTCTGGTGACCTTGCGCCCCACCCAAGGTTTCCATGAGTCGCCAGAGGTTTTGGTCACTTGCCTGAAAAGCCTCGACCAAAGCATGAGCTGCATCTACTGACCAAAGATCCTACAGGATCTTTGCTACCGACCACACACACACACACACACCGCAAAGGTGGGGGCCGGGGACAGTGGAGGAGCGCTGTTTTAAGAAGTTTAATAAAGTTAGCGGGCATTTTACCTTCCGGCAGATCTTCTAGGTCCTGAAAACCAAAGATCCTACAGGATCTTTGCTGAAAACTCCAATGAGCCAATCAAAATGGCCAGTCAGCGAAGGAGATTGCCTTCGACTGCCTGTAAGTAAATAGCAACCCCACTCCACTGGCTTCGACCAAACGGCAACCTATTTTTAGTCGAGGCTGTTTTTTTGTTTTTTTTTTTAAAGTAATCGCAAGAACATAGAAAAAGCCCCGACTACGCGGAAACCACTTTCCACCATTAGGGAGAGTGGCCAAAACCTCCGTGAACCTCACTGAAACCTTGGGTGGGGCGCAAGGTCTCCAGAGGCTTCCGTTCAGGTTTCCTAAGTGGGACAGGGGCATAAGCTTTCTTCTGATGGGAGACTGGCTCCTGGCTCATCAGGACAATGTGGATTACACAAAAAGCTGGAGAAACTCAGCGGGTGCAGCAGCATCTAAGGAGCGAAGGAGATAGGCGACGTTTCGGGTCGAGACCCTTCTTCAGACTGGTCAGCGATCAGGGAAACGAGAGATATAAACAGTGATGTGGAGAGATAAGGAACAATGAGTGAAAGATATGCAAAAAAGTATTGGTGACAAAGGAAGCAGGCCATTGTAAGCTGTTTGTGGTGTGAAAATGAGAAGCTAGTGCGACTGGGGAGGGGGGGGGGGGGGGGAGATGGAGAAGGAATGTCAGGGCCAGAGGGCTGAGGGAGAGGTGGGGGGGAGGCAGTCTGGGTTAACAGAATTGAGAAAATTCAATGTTTAAGCCCAGAGGATGCAGACTCCCCAAGCGGAATATGAGGTGCTGTTCCTCCAACTTGCGGTGTTGATCACTCTGGCCGTGGAGGAGGCCCAGGACCGAGAGGTCGGATACGCAGTGGGAGGGGGAGTTGAAGTGCTGAGCCACCGGGAGGTCGGGTTGGTTATTGCGGACCGAGCGGAGGTGTTCGGCGAAACGATCGCCCAGCCTCCGCTTGGTCTCACCGATGTAGATCAGCTGGCATCTGGAGCAACGGATGCAGTAGATGAGGTTGGAGGAGGTGCAGGTGAACCTCTGTCGGACTTGGAATGACTGCTTGGGTCCCTGAAAGGAGTGGATGGGGGAGGTGAAGGGACAAGTGTAGCATCTCTTGCGGTTGCAAGGGAAAGTGCCCGGGGAAGGAGTGGAGCGGGAGGGAAGGGAAGAATTGACGAGGGAGTTGCGGAGGGAGCGGTCTTTGCGGAAGGCAGACAGGGGGGGAGATGGGAAGATGTGGCGAGTGGAGGGGTCACGTTGGAGGTGACGAAATTGGCGGAGGACTATCTGTTGTATGCGCTGGCTGGTGGGGTGAAAGGTGAGGACCAGGGGGACTCGGCCCTTGTTGTGAGTGGGGGAATGGGGAGAGAGGGCAGTGTTGCGGGGTATGGAGGAGACCCTGGTGCGAGCCTCATCTATAGTGGGGGAGGGGAAACCCCGTTCTCTGAAGAACGAGGACATTTGCGATGACCTGGTGTGGAACACGTCATCCTGGGAGCAGATGCGGCGTAGACGGAGGAATTGGGAATAGGGGATGGAGTCCTTACAGGAAGCAGGGTGGGAGGAAGAGTAGTCCAGGTAGCTGTGGGAGTCAGTTGGTTTGTAGTGGATGTCAGTCAGGAGTGTATCACCTGCAATAGAGATGGTGAGGTCAAGGAATGGTAGGGAAATGTCGGAAATGGTCCAAGTATATTTGAGTGCCGGATGGAAGTTGGTGGTGAAATGGATGAAGTCAGTCAGTTCTGCGTGGGTGCAGGAGGTGACACCAAAGCAGTCGTCAATGTAACGGAGGTAAAGGTCGGGGGTGGGGCCCTGGTACGCCGAGAACAAAGATTGTTCGACGTGCCCGACAAAGAGGCAGGCGTAGCTAGGGCCCATGCGTGTGCCCATAGCTACGCCTTGTGTTTGGAGGAAATGGGAGGAGTCAAAAGAAAAGTTGTTGAGGGTAAGGACCAACTCTGCTAGGCGGAGGAGGGTGTCAGTGGATGGGTATGGGTTGCTCCTCTGGTCGAGGAAGTACCGGAGGGCTTTGAGACCATCCTGGTGGGGGATGCAGGTGTATAGTGACTGGACGTCCATGGTGAAGATGAGAGGATGGGGGCCTGGACAACGGAATGTGCGGAGCCGACGGAGAGTGTCTGAGGTGTCTTGAACATAGGTGGGGAGGGATTTAACAAAGGGGGATAGGATGGAGTCAAGGTATGTGGAAATGTGTTCGGTGGGGCACGAACAGGCAGAGACAATGGGTCTGCCGGGGCAGTCGGGTTTGTGGATTTTGGGGAGAAGGTAAAATCGGGCTGTGCGGGGCTGGGGAACGATGAGGTTGGAGGCTCGGGGGGGTAGGGAGCCGGAGTTGATGAAGCCGGTTATGGTGCTCGAGATGGTGGCCTGGTGCTCGTCAGTGGGGTCATGGTCCAGGGGTAAGTAGGAGGAGGTGTCCGAGAGTTGGCGCGTGGCCTCTGCTTTGTAGAGATCGACGCGCCAGACTACCACAGCACCTCCCTTGTCGGCGGGTTTGATAACCCAGTCTGGGTTGTTGCGGAGTGAGTCGATGGCAATACGTTCGGAGGGGGAGAGATTGGAGTGAGACAGGGGAGTGGAGAAGTCGAGGCGGTTGATGTCCCGACGGCAGTTCTGAATAAAGAGTTCTAAAGCTGGAGGGCCACGAGGGGGGGTCCACGAGGAGGGGGTACGTGGGAGACAGGAAAAGGGATCATCAGTGGGGGGCGAGGACTTGTTCCCGTGGAAGAACGCTGTGAGGCGGAGGCGACGGTAGAAGAGCTCCAAGTCGTGGTGGGCGCGAAACTCATTGAGGTGGGGACGGAGGGGGACAAAGGTAAGACCTCTGCTGAGGACCGACCTTTCGGTGTCGGAGAGGGGGAGGTCCGGGGGGATGGTGAACACGCGGCAGGGATGGGGGTTGTGGCTGGAGGAAGGCAGGTGAGTGGACTGAGGACGGAGCGTTGTGTGGTGGGGGGGTGGAGGGTGGTCAGGGGGTGGGGGGGTATGGGGGCTGTGGTGTGGGTGGGAAAGAGCGGGGGTTACATGGTAGGAGGGGGATGGGGAAGACCCAGTGGAATAGCCACTGAGGTCACCGGGGCTGGGGAGAAGGGCACTAGGACCCAGTTCCGTTAACAACAGTGGTGGGAGGAGTGAGCAACGTGGAGGCTTCAGGCCCGCTGCACAGTCCAGTCTGTAGGTGAGGCGACGGCTGCGGGCTGCTGGAGGGCGGTGGAGTGTCGCGGGTCGGCGGGCCCGAACACAGGACAATGTGGATGAGCATTGTGCAGTGGAGGGCACACAATTGAATGACAAAAAATGATTTTGATAGCAAGCAAAGCCCCACACCCATCCTCACCATCCACAATTTAAGCATTCAACATACCTTTACATTGAAACATGAAAGCTCCCAGGAATTATTAAGAAAAAATGTTATAATTTTATGTCTCTAAAACTATTCACATACATGATGAACACTGCTAAACTAATTGAATTAAATTAAATTTAAAGCAAATGCCTGACCCTCTGCTTGCCCTACAGCCATTTTTACTCCATATAACCCACAACTGTGCAGCCAAGTACAAATCCAATCAATCTACAAATTAACAGACAACACCATCATAGTGGGCCGGATATCAAATAGTGACGAGACGGAGTACAGGAAGGAGAAGGAGAACCTCGTAACCGGGTGTCAAGACAACACACTTTCTCTCAATGTCAGCAAGGCAAAGGAGGTAATAATGGACTTCAAGAAGCGAAGCTGATCCCGGTATATATTGATGGCACTAAGTAGAGATGGTTGAAAGCTTCAAGTTCCTCAGAGTAAAGTTTTATCGGGATGCATCACAGCGTGAGTTGGGAACAGCTCCATCCAAGACCACAAAAAATTGCAGAGAATTGTGAATGCAGCCCAGATCATCACACAAACCAACATCCCTTCCACTGACTCCATCTATGCTTCATGCTGCCTTGGCAAAACCACCAGCATAATGATGGACGAGTCTCACCGCAGTCACTCTCTCTTCTCCCATCAGGCAGAAGAGGCACAGAAATGTGAACATGCATACCTCCAGGCTCGGGGACAGTTTATACCCAGCGGTTATCAGGCAACTAAACCATACTATCAACAACTGTAGAGCGGGCCGGAGCTACTTTCTACCTCACTGGAAACTACCTTTAATCGGACTTTACCTTGCACTAACGTTATTCTCTTTATCATGCATCTCAAAACTGAGGACGGCTTGATTGTAATCATGTAGTCTTTCCGCTGACTGGTGAACAAAAAGCTTTTCACAGTACGCGGGTACACATGACAATAACTAAACTAAGTTTTAATGGGATCACTGAAAGTTACCTGACAGATTTCCCAGTCTGTGAACAGGAAACCATGTATAGGCTTGTGCTGTTCCATTGGACCTCCTGGTGAAGACACCAGTGCAATGGAAGAGTAGCCTGAAGCACTGACAGCAGAGCCGAATCCAGAGCCATTTTAGGCCCAAGCCAGTGCTAGACCGCAGGACTTTCATGTAGAACCAGAACTAAGCCCATGGTAATGTTTTTTTTTAATTCTCCAGGAAAAATGATAAACAATGAAAAATAAGTTCTAATCAATTCAGAATTATCAAACAGCCACTTGTTTGGATCCAATTGCTTTTAACCAAGGGCTGAAGACTGTCGTTAGATAAAACCACACTCCATGTACCAGGATCCGCTGGTAACTGGTTGGTGAATGGAGAGGAGGGGACAACTGATGGGAACATGAAAAGAACAGATATTGAATTAATTTAGGATTATTGTAAATGGATCCTTGAGGGCGAATGTGAATTAAAAATAGATTTTCCCTCATTCTTTGCTTGGTACTCAAGAAATACATCAACCAATGTAAATATTGAAAAAAAATATTGCTTTTACTTATAACTCAGATCATACTAAAGAAATGGAATTGGAATAGAAAATAAGACCACTAAATGAAAGCTAGAAATAAAGTCATATTAAAATTGATGGGGATGCTTTAGGGAGAGGATCTAATCCTGGAAACATCCTTGTAAATCTTTTCAGAACCCTTTCAAGCTCGACAATATCTTTCCTATAACATGGTGCCCAGAACCGAACACAATATTCTAAATGCGGTCTCACCTACATCTTATACAACAGCAACATGACCTCCCAACTTCTATACACAATACTCTGACTGATGAAGGCCAAAGTGCCACAAGCCTTTTTTGACCACTTTATGTACCTGCGACTCAACCTTCAAGGAATCAAGCACCGGTACTCCTAGATCCCTCTGCTCTACAACACAACTCAGAAGCCTACCATTTACTGTGTAGGTCCTGCTCTTGTTCGACGTCCTAAAATGCAACACCTCACACTTCTCAGTATTAAATTCCATCAAACATTCCTCCGCCCACCTGGCCAATCGATCCAGATCCTGCTACAATCGTTCACAACCATCTTCACCATCTGCAAAACCACTAACTTTTGTAACATCGGCAAACTTGCTTATCTTGCCCTGTATGTTCTCATCCAAATCATTGTTGTAGATGACATTGTTGTAGATGACAGTACGGGCCCAGCACCGAACCCTGAGGCACACCACTAGTCACAGGCATCCAGTCTGAGAAGCAACCTTCCACCATTACCCTCTGCTTCCTTCCATGGAGTCAATTTGCTATCCATTCAGCTATCTATCCTTGGATCCCATGCGATCCAACCTTCCAGAGCAGCCAACCATGCGGAACCTTGTAAAACGCCTTGCTGAAGTCCGCGTACACAACATCTACAGCTCTGCCCTCATCAACTTTTTTTTAAAAATCAGCTTTGTGAGACACAACCTCCCACGTACAAAACCATGCTGACTATCCCTAATCAGCCCTTGCCCATCCAAATGCCTGTATATCCTATCCCTCAGAATACTCTCCAGTAACTTACCAACTACAGATGTTAAGCTCATCGGCCTATAGTTCCCAGCATATCCCCTGCAGCCCTTCTTGAAAAGAGGCACAACATTTGCCACCCTCCAGTCTTCCAGCACTTCTCCTGTATTTAAGGACGACTCGTAAATTTCAACCAGGGCTCCCGCAATTTCCTCTCTAGTTTCCCACAATGTCCTCGGATATATCAGATCAGGCCCTGGAGATTTGTCTACCTTCATACATGATAGTACCTTCAGTACTTCTTCGACAGTAACCCTGACTGCTCTCAAGGCACTTCCAGTGACTGCTCCAATTTCCTCCATCCTCTTGTCTTTCTCCACAGTAAATAGAGAAATACTCATTTAGGTCCTTGCCCATTTCCTGTGGCTCCACACAGAGCTGACCGCTTTGATTCCTGAGAGGTCCCACTCTCTCTCTAGTTACCCTTTTCCCCCTTATGTATTTATAAAGTATTTTGGGATTGTCCTTAATGCGACCCGCCAGAGCTATCTCCTGGCCCCTTTTTGCCCTTCTGATTTCCTTTTTTAGTTTACTTAGTTCCAGAAACTCCCCCTGGGATGCACTTGATCCCAGCTGCCTGTACCTGTCCCATGCATCCTTCTTGTTTTTGACCAATGCCTCAATTTCCCTCGTCAGCCAAGCGTCCTTACGTTTGCCTGCTTTGCCCTTCACTCTAACGGGGACGTACACATCCTGAGCTTTCTTGAGTACACTTTTAAAAACATTCCACTTGGGTGATGTCCCTCTCCCCTCTAATAACCTGCTCCAGTCAACTTGAGCGAGACCTCTCATACCCTCAAAGTTGTCCTTACTCAAGTTGAGCATTTTAACACGTGGACCCTCTCCGTCCCTATCCATATCCATCTTCATCCTAATTGAACTGTGGTCACTGGTCCAAAAAGGCTCCTCCATACACACTTCATTAACTTGCACTGCCCAATTTCTCAATACTAGATCGGGCGTTGCCCTCTCACGTGTGGGGGCCTCCACATACTGCTTAAGAAAACTCTCCTGAACACTTTTGATGAATTGCAGCCATCTGATTGGGGTGCAATTCCCAATTGCACCCCATAGGAAAGTTAAAATCCCCTACTACAAAAACCTTATTAGACCTGCAGCTGTCTGCAATTTCCCGGCACATTTGTTACCTAATTGGTCAGTAATACCATCAGATTTAGTTTTTATGTCAGCACCACTTGCTCCATCTCAATTGCTGACACGCATTTCAAAAGATATTACCAGATTGATATTTTTATATGACCCTAGTCCCAGAATAACATTTTTGTATTGATTTTAATGTCTCACTCTAACAGCTATTAAGAATAATTTCTCTTATAAATATAGCTGAGGCACGTTGTCAGCCACAATCTTAATGAAACCAGGGCACGCTTGTGTGACCTTTGATTGCTTTTATTTCATATGTTATGTTCTTAAAATATCAATAAATCATTGGGAGTTACAATACAAAGTTCCTAAAGGGCAGGAAATAACCAAAATACAATTATTAAAGGAACAAAATTAAAATTATAGGAAGATCAAAAGGGAAAATCTTGCCTAGACACTGGCGGCCATGGTGACCCAAGAGCACTTGAAAGAGGGTGTAGGGGAACAAAATGGAACAAATGCAGTCCATGAAAAATCTGGTAATTTTGTAAGATAAGGAAATGATGGGCACATATTTCAGTACAGGAAGACGACTGGGTATTGCACTTCCTAAGTGTACAACTCACTTGGCATTTCGCCAGCCTTGCCTGCTAATTCTAAATTGTGCTATTTATGCTCCAAAGTGCTCCTGTCTGGTCAATATGTTGTACTCAATATTCATCTTGAGGGGTTTATACGTAATTTATTTTGAAAAATCATTTACCAACATATTTTGTCTTAAGGAAAACATGACTGAGAAATGATATCATTGTGTCTCTTATAAGACTTGGAATAAATACTTCATAACCCTTATAACAGGCAACAAAATTAGTCTAAAGAAAAAGGTAATAAAGAATCTAAAAATACAGAATCATAAAGCATATTATTTTACGCATATCCTTTAGAAATTTGAGAAGGTTACCTAATTAGACCGGCGTGGAACCAGCAAATATAATTTACTTGAAATATTCAAACAATGATTAAGACTTACAGAATTAATGGAACTGAGTTGGCAAAATTGGAAATTGGCTTATGTACAAAAAAACAAGGCTGATGAGAACTGGACAGCACTATCTGGAATTAGCAAAACTTAATGGGATAATATTCTCAGTCCCCTGCTGTTTACATGATTAATTTATACACGCTGAAACAGGTAATTGCAACAACGGAAAAATTGCTGACGATGCCAAGTGGTGTGCTCAGGGGAAATGATGGGGGCGAGGACTGTGAAATGGGTGAAATTAAGGGAAGCAGTGGGGGGAGGGGGAAGATACGGAAGTAGGACAAGGCAATGAGAACATGTCCATGCAGCAATTGTCCTGGACCTTTCCACCACACCATCACCTTGCTCTGTCAATTCATGTGGTAAAACTGCGTGCAAAAGCCACCCACATCTAAAGAATGTATGCACAAACATGTTTCTCTCGTCAGAAATGGAGTGGATGCAGTTAACCTCATCGCCAAAGGAGAGAGGAAGCAGCGTATATCATTTGAGAGGGGGAAGCACTAAAGAAATTTGGACAAAGTGGATCTGGTTAGGAAATGACAGATGGATGTATCTTTGTATAAACTGCAAGGATAAATTAGACTTAACCCTGTTTTTTTTTTTAAAAAGATACTATAATTACAACTCCAAGAACTAATGTATTCAACCACGACAATAACTTTATTTAAAATAATCCAACGGGTAAGTGAATTGCATATTTGTGGATATATTGGAAATCCTTTCATTGAAGAGAAAAAAAGTAAAGTGCAGCCATTAAGAAAAATGGAGGACAGTCTCTAGCAACTCGTATAACATTAGCAGTTACTTGTCATAACTTCAGTTACCGCAGAGTTCCCAGAATTACAAGCAGAACTAAAGTCGAGAATGCGACCGTGAACTCGCATAGAATATAGGATTGCAAACCTATGTGAATCTACATTCTAGTGTTTAATTGAATGCACAATGTGTAACTGAACCATTGGTCTTTTATATGTGTTAATTAATTGTTCCCCTTGCCATCTCATGAAATTATTAACTGAACACCAAATTAGTGAACTTCAGTTACTAAATAGTTGTTAGACGCGACTAATGAATATACACCGTTTAACATGGATTCTGGAAGGTTTCTCCCTCAAGTAATTAAGCCCATATCTCTCTACTCCTTTCCTTTTCAAGTGCCTGCACAAATGCCTTTTAAACATTGTAATTAAGGGACAGAAGTTTAGGGGTAACATGAGGGGGAACAAGAGGGCATGGCATGAGAATTAAGGGACAGAAGTTTAGGGGTAACATGAGGGGGAACTTCTTTACTCAGAGAGTGGTGGCTGCGTGGAATGATCTTCCTGCAGAAGTGGTGGAGGCAGGATTGATTTTAACATTTAAAAGTAACATGGATAGATATATGGACGGGAAGGGAATGGAGGGGTATGGTCTGAGTGCAGGTAGTTGGGACTAGGGGGAAATGAATGGTCGGCATGGACTGGAAGGGCCGAGAAGGCCTGTTTCCGTGCTGTAATTGTTATATGGTTATATGGTTAATTATTTGTCTCTTCCAGTTTCTCTGGCAGCTTGTTCCACAGAACCACCTCTCTGTAAGAAAAGGTTGCTCCCCAGATCTCCTTTACATTTCTCATCACACCTTCAAACTGTGCACTTTAGTTCTAAACTCTCTGTCTATCTCCTTCATCTCAGCCCCTGATAATTTTATAAACCTGTCTTAGGTCTCCGCTCAGCTTCTTATGCTCCAGGGGCAATAAATGCAGCCTATCCAATCCGTTTAAGTGAAGTACTCTATTCCAGGCAACATCCTGGTGGATCACTTCTGAACTCGTCATAATGTTACCACATCCATCCTGTAGAGGAATGTCCAGAACTAACAATACTCTGCGTGTAGCCTAACCAATGCTTTGTACAGCTAGTGCGGCCTGCCCAACACTTTGTAGAGCTTTAGGTTTTAATAAAACTTTAGATAAGCTGCTGCACAATAAATTACTTTATAAAAGATGGCTCTTGGAGATAGGCCAAAACCTAGCTTGGCATGGCAAGGATTGTTATTAATGAAAAGTACTTTACATGGAAATCGATCACAAATAGAGTTCCAGAGGGATTGACGCTGGACAATTACATTTCACAATCCATCATTTAGATCCAAATATGTGGATAATGGCTGCAAATTCACAGATGACACCATCTATGACAGAAATAAAAACAAACTGATTTATATGCAATGGCAAAAGTGTCAACTTTTGTAAACATCATAAAATGGTGCATCATACACATGGTGCAACCCAACGGCAAGGATATAAGTAGTGTGTTAAAGTGAAGTATATCAAGTAGGAATGCAAGACCAATGTTCTGCTGATTACTGAAGCAAAGGAAGCATCAGGATAATTCGACAAAGAAAAAAAAAAATCGAAGCTTAATTTTAGTTCACTTGCGTTGTTATCTGAAACAGCGCACAGTTCTTGTCATTGGAGTTTGTGACATTGAAGCAATGGAAAACTATATCCAGCTGAAAATCCCTGCTGATCAGGACCAGCATAGACCCTTTCCTGATGATTGCACTGAAATATTTGCAATGATTTGCACTGGGCCTGTGTGTAAAAAAAACTATTATATAGGATAGGTGAAAACAGACAGCTATGGAGGTTTCTTCATACACAAGCCAGCTAAAGAATATGGACAGTTTTTAGTAGATGAGTGCAGGTTTAGTGGAATCATTCAGTTAAATAATCTGCAGAGCAGTTAATATCAATTAAACAAGGCAGTTCGGACTTGGATCCATTTTTTATGGCAAAGCGATCATCTAGAATTTCCTACGACACAGAGGACGGCTTGATTGCACTCGTGTACAGCCTTTTCATTGACTGGATGGCACATAACAAAAACGCTTTTTTGCTGTAGCTCGGTACTCGTGACAATACTACACTAAACTAAATATCTGTTCCTTAAACTTCGTCCCTACCAAATCTGTTCATCATCATCATCTACAATTTCAGCTGAATTGGATTATATCAGTACAGGAGAATAGACTTCCGAACTGAACACTGAATTTTTCAACTTGAGATAACTTGCTCTCTTGCGTTATTAGAACAGCCAGCTTTTGCCTCTTGCCATTCCAGCTCATTTTCTATTTTCCTTTTTCGGTTGTATATCCTGGCCTGCTGGGCATGTTCCACTGGTTTACGATCAGCAACACAATACAGACCCGCAAAAAAAATTGTTATCTGATTTTAACTGCCATTTCATTGCCACGTTTAAATAGGTCTCACCCTGTCAGAGATTTTCCCTTTGTTCTACCAAACCCTTCCTTGCTACCTAAAAATAACATGTTTTCTCCCTTTCGCATTTCGGATAGAGAATCTCACGCACAAACCATTAATGGATTCTCTTTCCACAGAAGCTACCCAACCTTCTAAGTTCTTCTAGCACTTGTTTATGTTTCATTTCACAATCTACAAAGAAAAATGAATGGCTCCTCCACAGAATCAAGATATTGATTAAATTATAACAATCGTAAAGATCGTTGGGAGGTTATTTTTTTATGCCAAATATTAAAAATATTGTAATCCCACACAGATATTTTAAGATATGTTTCTGTCACTTAGTCCAAAGTTGAAGTGATGAAAAGTCAGACTGCTCCTCCAGTTTGCCAAATTTTACACCAGAGTCACTGAAATATTCTTTTCACAGGAACAACTCATTGTATTTGAAGGGCTTTTAGCTGATAGGTGGTTCTGAAAGGTCCTCACGTTAAGAGCAGTCATTCTTTTGTTGCTGTTGATGACGCCAAGTTTAAATCATTTAACTTTGCCATTAAAGATACTATATCTGAATTTAGTGAGTTAATCACTTTCCCTGCGTGTTCCTTGTAGCAAACGTTAGTTAAATGTTCTCCCAATTCCATGACAATGTTTACATCAGAAGCAGAAAATGAGTAACATCTAATTTGGTTAAACAGGGCTAAGTATAATGATGTGCCATACTTAATGCAGTTAATGCTTTTCAAGTGCTCAGACTGCTGACGTGGATGTTTCATTAAATTGTGTAACTGTAAAGAGAACATGAGCTCACCTGATACGTGTCCCATAGTCGGATGGTGCACCGCAGGGGAAGCTCCCTCATCAGTAAGTTATTCATCCATCGAAAAGCAAATTGCAGGTATTCAACTTCTGCTTGGTGCAAGTGTTTGTGTACTTGCTCTGCGAGGAAAAAAATTGCTTTTTTTTTTATGGTACTCACTAAAGATCAATTTAAAAATGTTACGTCAAACTGCATGCTAAAATGTAACTTGAAGATGAAGACAAAAACAGAATTATTCTCCAGATTTCAAAAAGAATGAGATTTTTTTCCTTTATATTTCCATTCTTTCTCGCCTTTGTTGCAATATAGCAACGATCCACTACTACCTAGCCCAATCGAGCATTCATCAAGGAAGAGTCAAGACTGGCTGCCAGCAAGCTCTTTCACCATAAAGGCATCACATCCATCTGACATTAAGCAATATACACACGCTTTATCTCTTTGATACATCACTGACTAAGGATAAAGAGCAGAAACCCAGATTAATCTTTCTCCTCCAAAACTAGTAGCAATTAAGCCCGATTTAATCTCCCTTCTACGATGAGCTCATTCATCACAGACCGATCAAAGGATTTTCTGATCTGTGGGTTAAATACACTGGCTGCCACCATTACCCAATAATTCATGGGAAAGGGATTACTCGTGTACTTCAAGGGTTGCATTTCTGGCTTGCTATACAAACTAAATTACAATATTACAATAAACTAAACTTCAACTCGCATAAAAATCCACTCATTGCTTAAATTGGTTTTGCATTGGTGCAATTTTTTGGTTAAATCCTCCAAAAATCTGCAGAGAGCTCCTAATACTTTGAATTCAACCATTACATTCCATCACCTTATTTAAAATTAAGATAATGCACATATAATTGAGATGACATTAAAGGATTGTCCACGGACAACATTTTCTAAATTTGCCCAGAGAAAATTTCTCAAACTGACAGAATTAATGCAATAAAAAAATACTATTTTTCAAAATGATTGTTAAGTAGGAAATAGAAAAACAGAAACTGGTTCACAGCAACTAGTAAGCTAATATTAATTTTCCCTTGAGTATTATATACCCAGCAAGTGACGACAGGCATCTACATCTAAAGATGATGTGGCCAATCATCCCTTGTCTGCAACCTTCTCATACGCTGCAATTGATGCAAAAAATATCACTGGAATTTCATTCTAAAAATAGTTATTTCTAAACTTAGTTTAGAAAAGGGAATAGAACTGTTGAAATTCCTTACCCACAGGGGATTAGAGCACTATCAGCACAAAATTAAACTGACTACATAGAGCGTGAAATGGTCAGATAATTCAAGTTAACAACAGATTTAGAGAATCTCAATTGAATAATTGTTCATCTTTCTTTGTGATCTTTAGTGCTGGAAGCATCCCATTTGAGTTTTGCTATTAACAGAATCATGGGTATAATTAATTTTAAATCAAACACCTGTAATATATGATTTTAAACAAGTAGAGATAGAATTCAAATGTAAACATTGTAAAGATAAGGATTTCATCCATAAAATGCAAAATGGAAAGACAGATTTGATAATTAAAAAATGTTAGCCAAGCACTTTTGAAATAAACATTTGAAATTTAGACGTGGTAATCTCTGGAATACCCAATTGCTCCCAAGAAATATGATAAAGATAGAGAAGAATATCACCCCATACTTGAAACTTTGATTTTCTGTTCCATAAATACACACATTGACCTTAATCGCGTGCCTACAATGAAGTGCCTAACCAAAATGGCTTCCTCAAAATACAAATGTACAAAGCATCCACTAATCGACATTCAGTGTGCGCACATAGGATGCTAGCAACACTTTCACAAAAACAAAAAATTACAGATGTTACATGACTGATGAAGCCGTGGTACAATTGTAGATTACACAGATCAGTATTTAAGGCAAGTAGAGTTTTTATTCATCGATCGTTCATTTACATGAGGGAAAAGGTCCAACCACTGTACTGCTGCAATCTACACGTTTTCCAACAATACAAAGCCTGACATATTTCAAATTCAGACACAATTCCAAGCTAAAATTGACAGGTACATGATCAATAGCTTCTAACATCACTTTCTCTGCATGATCATCAGTTAACTTCACAAACCTTGCTTCTGATCAGGGATTGATGGTCATATGCCTAAAGCATTCCTTTGTTCAGTTAAAGCACTGCTTACTTTGGTAAAGGCACAACGAACAGGTCCATCATTTTCAATTACTTCATTCATCCATGGCTCTTTTCTTGTGCTCAGTTAATTAACTCTCCCCATCACCTATATTTCCTTGAGATAATATGGACACATTATCACATCCCAATATATTGCCACAATATACTTTTATGTGCCCCATGCCAGGCTCTTGTTTTAACTTAGGCTTCTGGTTACCATGGCGACAGCCTCAGAGACTATGTTAGAGTTATCCCCGTTGCAACAGAGACAATTCTGATGCTACATCCATTATTTCAAAAGACGTTTATACACAGATTGCTTTGGTGGTGTAACTTATAATGATAGTGGCATTATCATTTGAGGATGTTCCTATTTCCAATCCATGCTGCTCTACCTGCTAGCATGGCTATACAAAACAAATGCAACTTATTACGTGTATTAGAGCCACACTTCTGTCCTACCATAAGATGCATGGCATAATAGCAAGTTATCTTTACATGCAATTTTCCCATATTCATAATTAACTCAGTTCAACACCTTCAACGTCACAAGTCCAACATGATGCTCATCATGTTGGACGTGATAGAGCATCTGCTATCATCTAGAGTTCGAACAGCAAATAAACAAGATCACTTCTTGATTTGCATCAATGTTACTGGGGAAAAAAATACTACAGGCACTTAAAACAACAACACCACCATAATTTTCAGATTATGTGACTGTGCTTCAAACACAGAAGTAATAATGCAGCAAAATGTGGTTGTGAAAGGAAACTGATTTTCACTGAACAAAGCAGGAAATTATTGATCACTAAACCTCAATTAAAATTCATACATCAATATTATTAATGTACATTGCAAGCAATGGATGAGTGGGATTACTTTCTGCATTAAAATATATTTAAACTAGTTGATTTTTAGAGATACAGTGCGGAAACAGAGCCTTCGGCCCATCGAGTTCGTGCCGACAATGAATTACTGCTAACACTAGCATTATCCTGCACATTAGGGGCAATTTACAAATTTACCAAAGCCGATATAGATCTGGGGTATGGGACAAAACCAGAGAAAACCAACCGGTCTCAAGAATGTATAAACACTGCACAGACAGCACCCATAGTCAGGATCGAACCCAGGTCTCTGGCGCTGTAGGGCAGATGTGAAAATTGATTGATGGGTATGATGTAGACATGTAATTTGCACTTGATATTCTGCAAATGATGCATCAATTAATCACAGGAGAACAAGCAGCAAAGTAAATACATGCAAACTATTCTGATAGTAGCCACTTGACATGAGAGACTGGAATTTCCTATACTAGTCCCAATATCAGAGCATAAGTTCTCGGTTGCAATAAAACGTCATCATGGATAAAGTCCTGACACAAGAATAACACTAGATGCTTTAAACAGAGGAAAGGGCACAAGTGGTTATACAAATAGGCAAAGCTAAAGGGTCAGTCTCCACCATCGTTATTCCTTGAATTAACCATAAATAATTACACTAATGGAATTTCTCCAGATTAAATGGAGTTAATAAACTTGATGAACCTGTGACTAGCATGCTGCGAAATGTAATCAGACTATAAATGATATAGAATCTGAGGGTTAAGTTTTTGTTTTACGCAGAAAGTGGTTGATATCTGGAACTTGTTTTTGAGCAGTGATGGAAGAAGGTGAAACTATTATGTTTAAGAGGCACCTAGGCAGTCAAATAGGCAAGAGGTAGAAGATTACAGACCTAAAGCGGACACATGCGATTAGTGTAGATGGGCAACGAGTCAGCATGGGCATGGTGGGCCAAAGGGCCCATTTCTGTGCCATGTGATTTTGAGTAGATTAAAAATATTGACAAACTAAAATAAATTTCTGCTGAAGGTGTAATTAAGAGCAAATACTCTAATAATAAAACTGATATCATGTATGATATCTCTGTCCAACTAGAATTTTTTAAATCTGAACAACTATAAACATGTACATAGTAATTTAAGAATCAGCTAACATATCTGGCACCTCCAGAATCCATTAAAAAAACATGCTTACAAGTTGTCACAATAGCAATCTGAAATCACCAGAACAGACATTACTACATACATAGATCATAAGAGGCAGTAAAACAGTAACATCTACTATAAATAAGACAGTGTTTATTATTAATGGTCATCGGATGCTTTGAGTCTGAATTATATGATCAAAAATACCCAGGGTTTCAGTCTTACTGGTTTTGTGCGTGCTGTGAAAATTCTAACATGCCATTTCTGTCACTAAGTGTAATTTACTCATCAAGCATTAACATATTCATACTTCAGAGACATTCATACTAGAACATGCAATAAAAATACAATCTTATTTGGTTTCTGGTCTGACTGCATTGGAATAATAAGGTGCTTGGGCATTCATCATGGAAGCACATATGATGATTAAATCTGTTTTTCTTGATGCAAACAGCAGGCAGGATATTACTCTGAAACTCCTCAGGTAAGACTGACATAGAAATAGCTAAAAAAATTAGAACCACTTTAAAAATACACCACGACAAACAGACATTTTATTTGTAATCGTTACTTCAGTGTTTGTTTTATACAAAATCCTTCCCATCAGATTTAATGACTTAATACCCATTGTAATTCTGAATAGAGGAGGGTAATTCTTTTTACAGCTGGTGATAATATCATTTGGTGCACTGGGAAAAATTATTATGCGCAACACACAGAACATAAGATTGTAATTGCAAGTTAGAATGAAGAAGCCTCAGAGATATACCAAGCGCTCCAAGGACTGCATCAGCTGCTGGTGACACCGTTTGTAGTAATGGTCTTGTGAACAGCCATACTAAATCTGGGACATCTACACCCAGCTGTAGAAGTTGTTAACTAAATCTTCATATGTTTGATAATAACGTCAAATATGAACACAGTACAACAGTAACAAAATATCACTGATTGCTCTTTAAATGTCAGTCTTAAACTTGGAGTAAAGGGCCTGTCCCACTTACGCGACTTTTCAGCAAACTATCTGCGACCTTCAAGCTAGGGGGCACTCGCCTGAAAAACCGCGAGCTGGATCGACCGTCGAACACACACACATACACACACATCGCAAAGACGGGGGCCAGGGAAAGTGGGGGAGCGCTGTCTGAAATTCACACGGTGCAAAGCCAAGGTGATACCCGCTATGAACAGGAAGGTTAAAGGCGGCTGGCACAGTATACGGTAAGTTCTTTAAAAGAGCGGGGGGGAGAGGGGAGAACGGGGGAGAAGGGGGGAGGGGAAGAAGGAGTGGAGACACTTTTATGAAGCTAGACAACTTTTAATAAGCCAGAGATACACAGATGTGAAGTTTAGCGCGCATTTAGCATTATCGGTTTTCCTCAGCACTGAAAACTCGTGCTTATGTTTTTTTCCCCCATGAGCCAATGCCCGGTCAGCAAAGAAGATTACCTACGGCTACCTCGACTACCTACAATGACATGGCGACCCCATTACCACTGCACTACGAGTTCAAAAGTATTGATTTTCTCCACGTCGACCAATTTTTACTCACAGAAAAATTTTCAGCTTGTTGAAAGTGGTCCTCGACCAAACTGAGGCCGCGAGTAGTAACCACAGGGAACTCCTATTGGCCATGAAGGAGACTTACCAGTGACCACCTACGACCATGTGTCAACCATGCTGTGAGCTTGTGGCGAGCGCAAACTCTCCTAAATTCACAAATAAGGTTGCCATAATGGGACAGGCCATTAAAGCCCACAAAAACATGAACAACCATGGTTCAATCCTAAACTCCATTGTTGTCTGCATAGAGTTTGAACATTCTTCAATCAAGGTGCAAGGCAAGAGGTTCTCTGGTTTGCTCCTATATCGTCTGGTTGAGTTTATTGGCATTTCCACAAGCACAGCAAGGCACAGGTACAATTAAAATGTTGCTTGCGACAGCATCACAAGCACATCAACTCAGACACACAAAAACAAATAGCACACATTACTAAAAGTATTGCAAAATAAAAACAAGAAATTCAAGGGGGGGGGTGTCGACACTGGTGCAAGAGGTGTATTGTAGTGTTCTGTTGTTGAGATACGATTGGGGTTGTGCAGTTGGTTGAAGTATTTGCCAGTTGTAGGAAAGCAATTGTTCTCAAACCTGGTGGTGTGCTACTTGAGGCTTTGTACCTCCTGCCCAGTGGGAATAGTGGGAAGACTGTACACTGACAATGACAATTAAAATTGAATCTGAATCTGAAGACAGAAAGGCCCAGACAGTGGGGATCCTTTATGATAGATGTCGCCGTCTTGCAGATGCGTTCGATATAGGGGAGGGCTGTGCCCATGATGGACTGGACTGAAGCCCCCCACTTCCTGCGGCCTTTTGTGCTCCTATGCATTGGAATTGCCATACTAGGCCATGGTGCAGCTAGTCAGGATATTTACTATACTACATCCATTTGAGTCTTCAGAGACTGCTGAAGCTATCTAAACTTCGAAGAAAGTAAAAGGCACTTGTGCGACTTCTTCATGATTTAAACTTGCAATTTATTTTTGCAATGAATTAACATAACAATGAACAAATTTGAATGAACTTGACAGACTTGCCATATACTTCAGGATATTAACTTGAAAAAAAGTAAACATTGCTGGATAAATTGTGCAAATGCTCTTACGTGCATTTCTGTCATTATGTAAATGCAAACCATGGTAAAAATGGTAGAGAAGGTAGAAAGTGGAAGTGTCAAACAGAAGTGCTAGGAATTAGTAATACTAATGTTAACTGAGGATACCAGTCTTCTATATTGATAGCTCTGAATCACTATTAATCACATTGTTGTATTCCATTTCACTTAAATGATTGGATCTTTTGATTCTAGAAAATATTCAAAGAATCTATGTGAATCAATGTTAAAAATTCCATTTTGGATAGTTCAGATAGTTTTAATAAAGATAATGGGCACTAGGGAGCCTTGATTTGAATAATTAAAATAATTAAATTATTTCCTAGCAAGTCAAAAGCTCTATGAAAGTAGCAACAGAGGTAGATAAAGTGGTAAAGAAGACATACATAGAAAACATAGAAAATAGGTGCAGGAGTAGGCCATTCGGCCCTTCGAGCCTGCACCGCCATTCAATATGATCATGTCTGATCATCCAACTCAGTATCCCTTACCTGCCTTCTCTCCATTCCCCCTGATCCCTTTAGCCACAAGGACCACATCTAACTCCCTCTTAAATATAGCCAACAAACTGGCCTCAACTACCTTCTGTGGCAGAGAATTCCAGAGATTCACCATTCTCTGTGTGAAAAATGTTTTTCTCATCTCGGTCCTAAAAGGTCCCCCTTATCCTTAAACTGTGACCCCTTGTCCTGGACTTCCCCAAAATCGGGAACAATCTTCCTGCCCTACACCGACATCCGTAGTGCAGTCCAAATCAATGGGTGGGAATCAGACAGTTTCCCTGTAAGGTCTGGAGTCAGGCAGGGTTGCCCTCTCTCTCCTGTCTTGTTTGTCTGCTGTATTGAACCTTTTGCCGAATCCATCAGGAAGGATGCGAGCATTAGAGGAGTGACACTGCCCGGCAGTGGGGGCATTCAAGTAAAGACCTCCCTGTACATGGACGATGTCGCTGTCTTCTGCTCGGATCCAGGGTCGGTCCGCAGATTGATTAGTATCTGCGACCAGTTTGAGTCGGCCACGGGAGCCAGGGTGAACCGCAGGAAGAGCGAGGCCATGCTCTTTGGCAACTGGCCCGACAGATCTTCCGTCCCCTTCACCATCAAGCCTGACTTCTTGAAGGTGCTGGGGATCTGGTTCGGGGGGGCTGAGGCGTGTAACAAGAATTGGCTGGAGCGGATAGCCAGGGTGGGGAATAAGCTGGAGCTGTGGAGGCAACGCTCCCTCTCCATAACGGGAAAGAATTTGGTCATCAGGTGTGAGGTGCTCTCGGGCCTGCTGTACTTGGCACAGGTGTGGCCTGTCCCCCCTTCCTACGCCACAGGGATCACCCGGGCCGTCTTCCAGTTCATCTGGGGGTCGAGGATGGACCGGGTGCAACGGGCCACAATGTACAAGTCAGCAGACAACGGGGGTAAAAGCGTGCCCAACGTCGCCCTCATCCTGATGGCCACCTTCGTGTGTGGCTGCATCAGGAGGAGTGTAGAGCCAAGGCACGTGGGCACCAAGTGTCACTACTTGCTGAGGTTCTACCTGTCCCCGGTGTTGCGAAGGATGGGCCTGGCGCAGATGCCACGCAATGTGCCAGTCAGCTGGTCACTGCCGCCCCATCTGTCGTCTGTGGAAAGGTTCTTCCGGACCAACACCTTTGACCACATGTCCATTGGGCAGTGGTCAGCACAGAATGTCCTGCAGGCACTGCAGGGAAAAGACTCGATGGACCCGGTGGCGTGGTTTCCTGAGCAGACTGCCCAGCTTGTCTGGCAAAATGCCTCATCGCCAGAACTCACCAACAAGCACCAAGACCTGGCTTGGCTGGCGGTGAGGGGAGCCCTCCCAGTCAGATCCTTCCTGCACCGTCGGAACCTCACTACCAGCGCACGCTGCCCTCGGGACGGCTGCTATGGAGTGGAGACGGTTGCCCACCTCTTTGCAGAGTGTGGATTTGCCCAAAGAGTCTGGAGAAAAATGCAAGGGTCCCTGGTACGCTTTATTCCAAACAGCTCCGTCACAGAGGACTCTGTGATTTACGGACTGTTCCCAGGGACACATTCAGAGACTGACATCAAGTGCTGCTGGAGGGTTATCAACTTGGTGAAAGATGCTCTCTGGTCTGCCCGAGCGTTGTTCACCACCCAGCAGAGCGAGATGTCCGTCGGGGAATGTTGCCGACTGGCCCACTGCAGACTGCAGGAGTACGTACTGAGGGACGCACTGAAGCTCGGTGCAGCCAACGCCAAGGCTCGGTGGGGGAGGGCCACAGTCTAAGGTCCTTCCGCTGCTGGACATGAGGGGCACTGTATGGTGGAGACGCCCCTCAAAATAAGGGAAGGTATCCCATGCCGGGGGGCCACATGAGTGGCACGGGTGGGGGATCGATTCGTGAAATTTGAAAAATGTATATAGACTGTATGGAGACATTTGTATAGCCTCCGAAAATGTTGGATGGATTTTTTTCGCACGGTTGATGTATTGTATATATTTATTACTCAAATAAAGTCTATTTTGAAATTAAAAAAAAAAAGTGCAACCCCTTAAAGGGCCTGTCCTACAAGCATGCAACTCCATGCGATGAGCGCGACCTAACATGGTCGCTTGAGCCGTCTGGCGTCGCGGGGCCGGTCCCACTTTGATGGCCAGAGCCATGCGGAATTGTGCGGAGTTCTTCCCAACATCGCGCGGGGCTCCGCAAAACTGACTATGTTCGAAAATTCCGCGCGCCAACGGCTTGTCGGCGCGCAGTCTCCTCGACGCATTACACATCGCCTCGACATCGTGCCTCCGTGAACCTATCTGTAGCTGCCTCCGTGACCCTCTATGTGTGTGGCTCCGTAGCCCTGTGTGTGTGTGCCTCTGTGCCCCTCTCTGTGTGCCCCTCTCTGTCCTGGCGAACTTACCTTAAGACCTCGCTCCAAGTTCGCCTCACTTGTTGCGTTGCGCCACTCACCCGACCTCCGCGCGGCCCTCGCTGCCAGTTTGGTCGTGCTTGCCGCATGCAGGCGCATGCTGGTGGGAATGGCCCCGTACAGGGGATCACCCGACCTCCGGGTGGCCCCCGCTTCTAGTTTGATCGCGCTCATCGCATGGAATCAGATGCTGGTAGGACAGGCCCTTAAGGATTTTGTAAGTTTCTATAAGATCCCCCCTCAATCTTCTAAATTCTAGCGAGTATGAGCGAGTCTATCCAGTCTTTCTTCATATGAAAGTCCTGACATCCCAGGAATCAGTCTGGTGAACCTTCTCTGTACTCCCTCTATGGCAAGAATGTCTTTCCTCAGATTTGGAGACCAAAACTGTACGCAATACTCCAGATGTGGTCTCACCAAGACCATATACAACTGCAGTAGAACCTCCCTACTCCTATACTCAAATCCTTTTGCTATGAATGCTAACATACTATTCGCTTTCTTCACTGCCTGCTGCACCTGCATGCCTACTTTCAATGACCGATGTACCATGAAACCCATGTCTCGTTGCATCTCCCCTTTTTCTAATTGACCACCATTCAAATAATAGTCCACTGCATACGGCACGCTTGCATTCATTGGTTGGACGGTCGAGTATAAAAGTCAAGAAATCATGTCACAATTGTGTTAAACTTTGGGCAGGCCACATTCGTGTGCAGTTCTGGTCGCTGCATCACAGTTAAGACATGGTAGCTTTGGGAAGTGCGCAGATGAGATTCATCAGGCTACTGCCTGGATTGGAGAGTATGAGATATAAAGAAAAGCTGGCAAACCTGGGTTGTTTTCTCTACACTATTCTGTGGCTGGAAGGAGACCTGATAGAAGTTAATAAAATTATGAGTGAAATAGATCGGTGGTCAGGTTCTTTTTCCCCCAGGAATGGAAAATATATGTCAAATACTAGAGTGCATAGATTCAAGGTGAGAGGGTAATGTTTAGGGAGATGTATGGGGCAAGTACTTCTTAAACAGAGTGGTAGGAGCCTGGACTGCCCTGCTGTGGTGGGTCGGAAGCAGATACGATAGTAATGTTTAAGAGACATTTAGACAGGCACATGAACTGTCTACGTTCATGGGAATGGAGAGATACGGATCTATTGCAGACTGATAGAATTGGTTTAAGTTGTCATCATGATCGACATAGACATTGTGGGCTGAGGGGCCTGTTTCTATGCTTGCCTTTTATGTTCCAGCATCTGCACAGATTGTTTAATTAATTAAATTAGGGAATACAAGGTTCTATTCCTGAAGTTCATGGCTCACAAAGCAAGTTCTTTATCACCATGAATACTCAAAAGGGAGTATTTATGACGATAGTGGACTTACTTCATATGAATTCCCCAAGGAGGATGACATTGTGCATATTTGCCTCACGGTTACATGTCTCCAGAACATAGCGTTGACTGTTATTGGGCTGGAGAATTTTCCATTATGCAGCATGACCAACTGGAATCGACTTAATTGATCTGTCAGTCTCTGCCACATTTCAGAAATCATTTAATTGCATAACTAAATTTTGCAAACAGATTTGATGGTTCAAATATCCCTTGATTAATGTCCAGACATGTTCCATATTTTGACATTATGAACCAGTCCCGACTTAAATGATTAATTGGTGGATAGGTCTGCAAGAATTCTTTCAATTTTACGTTGTTCAACTCTGAGTGGTAAATTTACTGAGCCCGTACTTAATCCTTTACAGCCCGAGGCAAGGAAAGAGAAATGCAAAGTAGAAGAAAGCCAAAAGCATCATACGGTATATACGTTCTACATGGGTAACAATAAAGACAATGGCAAAAAAGTGGTCTGCGAACACAAGTCCATCTGTGTCCACTGTAAATACATGTAGGCAAATGTCTTTTCTCTTATGGAGAATGATTATATAACAATGCACGCAATAGCAATTACTCATGGAAAATTATACAATGGCTACACGTGAGAAGGCCGTTAAGGCATGAAATATATAATGCAGAGATCAGTTGAATAATTTACAATGTAGTTCATGACAGAATGAATCACTGTTGCATGTTTTTCCAATCTTAGCTGTGGTGCACATTAGGTGGGTAGTTACAGTATTAAAATGCAACATTAATACATTGAATCAATACATATAACTATCTAATATGAAACTAAGTCAACTGATATACAAGATACAGATCAATCTATTTCACCATAACATGTTTTGAGTTTTTGATGGCCTCTCAGCAGTATCATTACTAATTAAACCATAATGTTTTATGATCACAAATTCCTCAATTGGGTGGCTTAAAAGTAAGAAAGGAAAATAATTAAAACTATAAAAGATGAAATCCGAAACAAACCGTAATGCTGGAAGAACTCAGCTGAAGCAATAGAAAGTGAAACCAGTTCATATTTCACGTCTTAAATACTTCAAAAAATTAAGAAAGTGTGAAAGCTAATTGGTGCAAGTGGCAAAGTAAACATTCACCTTGTGCTCTACCACTTAAATTAACTTGCTTTCAGTGCAATTCAAAAAAAGAAGCACTTATTTACCACTCAAACAATGTCACCATCAATTCAGATTTGGCAGGCGGTAACTAATGGGTAATGAGGCCTTAGAATGCTTCAGTATGTAATGACAAGACATGCAGATATTCAGCCAGAATATCATCTGATTGGGAGCCAAGTAAAAACATTGCAGAAAATATACAATTTATCTTGTGGGCATTTACTGCTCATAATTAAATGCCTGGATTTTTTTTATTAAAACGAGGATACTTCCTCGAAAAAATATATTTCAGGTATTTCACAAGCATTCTCACTGATTTCTAGAAATGGAAGTTGAGCATGATTTGCAATCCAGATGGGTTGAACATTCCCAAATTTTGCAAGAATTCAACAGATCAAAAAAGTAACTGCTTGCCTAATTTTACTTTGAATTCAAATTTCAACCCCTGCAAAGTTAAGGATTTTGGAGCATTAGTACTCCTCCTCTGACAACTTAGGATAGTGCTTCTCCTTCAGGGTCATGCTATTCATTGTGGCCCTTGGATATAGAAACATAGCTTCAACAAATGGTTTACAACTTGAAAGCAGCAATTTAAAGATCAGGCTAAAAAGATGGACAGTGGTAGCTGTGACTAGAATGGATTACATATACCAAGATTAAACATAGACATGACCTTTCTTGAACCACAGCAACCACTATCACCTATCTTATAATATCCTAACAACAGGTTTGCTGAAACTCGTTATTTGAAAATGACTCTTTCTGAACTGTGTTCAAAGTGGTTCCAAAGATATTTTGTCAGGCTGGTGTTGGAGAAGTAATTGCTTAAAATTCAAGATGATGCAAATTGAACTAAATGCTCCGTACACTCTAATCATAATTGACAGTTTCAATATGCCAAGTTTATTAAAAACTAAGACAATATGCTTGCCAATTCAACTGCATCTAATTTGCTCACCAAATTGACGAAGCTTATTTGGGAGCTATTGGTGAATCTTTATATGCCAATTTTATCTCATTTGATATAAACCCCAGAGCTCCAGAGTTTTTTTTTTATGGTATAAATCTGTGCTGAAGCTACACAATTCTATGCATTTCCAATCCAATACCCTTTACTTCTCTGATTCATTCAAATTATTTTCTAAGTTCTGTATTTATTTATATTTTGTTCTCACCAAGACGTAATAACTAATTTAATGCACTAATAGGCCAAAGGTATGTCCCTTTTGTAAGTTTATTAATGTAGTTTTAATTGGTTACAGATCACAGCCCAAATGTTGTGGCATTCATAAATTTAATTTGTTTTGGAGTCCAAATCATTTACATGAACTGATGTAAAACTGATCTCGATGGATCCCTTGCACCACCTTCAGCCAGACTGAAGAGCTTCTCTTTGGACTCTAGTTTCTGCAATGAAATTAGCTATTATTCATCCTCTCACCTTGGTCATTTATTCCTTACGAGACACCCTGAAGAACTTTTGGAAATTAAAAAGTACTACAATTGTAGTTATTTATTCTCGGTTACTTCTATAACCTCCAGCCAAAATAACAATCTTCCACCACAACCCTCTTTTCTATGAATATGCCAATTCTGAATCCAGATGACAAGTCGTCATCAATTCCTTCCATCTTAATCTTTTGGGTCAACCTTCCCATGAGGGACTTTATCAAACCAAGAACTGAAAATGTAGAATTTCATCTATCAGCCAAGTTGACTTCAAATGGGTCTATCAGCCAAGTTGACTTCAAACTTTTGTTACAAGTACAAAATCTCTTTTTTTTTCTGAACTACTTTATTCTGACTGAGTACCGATTTAATTTAAAAAAATGTATTTCAATTGTATTGGACAGGCAGCATCTCTGGAGAGAAGGAATGGGTGACGTTTCAGGTCGAGACCCTTCTTCAGACTGTGAAATCTTATCAAAATATAGTATGATTTTTTATCTTCTGTTTAAAGATTTAATCCAATCAAGTAATGGATCAATACCACTTTCCTACCTGTATTTGATTCAAATCAAACCAACAGAACTGAAAATCAATGACTGAGTTTTGAGTTGAGTCTGGTTATCTTCTTAGTTTTAAATACATTGAAGATAAAATCACTTGAAAATGGCAAACAAATGGCAACCAAATACGAATTTTTCAAACTGAAGTTGTCTATTAGGTAGGTTTATGCTGAAGTCGTATAATTTTAAGGCCAGTTCTGTTATGAAAGAGACGGAGGAATTTCTTTATTCAGAGGGTGGTGAATATGTGGAATTATTTGCCACAGATGCTGTGGAGGCCAAGTCAGTGGATATATTTAAGGCGACATAGATAGATTCTTGATTAGTATGGGTGTCAGAGGTTATTGGGAGAAGTCAGGAGAATGGGGTCAGAAGGGAAATAGATCAGCCGTGAATGAATGGCGACATAGACTTGATGGGCTGAATGGTCTAATTCTGCTATGATCACATGATCAGTTCTGATCATGACCTTTTTCCCTACTCAGACAGTGAGATATCAGACAGTGAGATAGTTATTTTTTCCCCCCCAAAGATGAATAACATTTACTGAATCGACGTCAACCAAAGCCAATAACTAAAATGGTATAATCCAAACTTGTCATGTATTCTGAATTCAACAAACTCATGCTGACAGATTGCCTAGCCTCTATGTGAGATGACCAAAAGTATCTCTAAAAAACGGGTTTCAGGAACAGCTGCAAATAAACAAGCATTTGATAAGCACAGTGATAAGCAGTCTTACTCTTCATTAAATGTATCATATTAAAGCTGCTTTGATATCCACCCAAATCTCCATTCACCCACTCTACTGCTATTCTGGTTCCCATATTATGAGAACCTTGTGGACACTGGAAAAGGTGCACCACTGATTTTTCATTGAGATGTTGGAAAAGGATCAACAAGCTGGACCTCTATTCTCTTTAAAACAAAATATGTGCAGTAACTTCATAGGTGCCTTTAAAATTATTAATGTATTGATCTGTTACAAACATACTGAAAACTGTTCACACAAACCTCCAAAATGATAATACTGTGCACAAATATCTCATCTTGGTCAGAAAAGACTTGTCCCTCACCCAGAGAGTGATTCCAAACTCCAGACAACTAACCAGTATGTTGAGGCTCTTGTAGTGAACATTCATGATAAAAATCAAATCATTAAGCCAAGAAAATTGAAAATAGCCATAATGTTGGAAGAAATCAGTAGAATTGCAGGTCAATATGAATGATCACATTTTCTCAGCAGAATTTGAATCTCTGTTTTGACTGTTGACCAACATGCCAATTATTTACTTCCATTAAAAATATGCAATTAGTTACATTGCTTGGTTACATTCATTAGTTACATGTATGTCAATCCATCATAAGCAAAAAAGAAATGGACTTTGGACTTTTAAAGTTTTTCCTTTGCCCTGGAAATTCATATGTTTAGGTTTATTATTGTCATATGTATCGAGGTACAGTGAAAAGCTATGTTTGGCATATTATCCAAAAGAAAATCATACATACTATACATAGACACAATCAGTTCAAACTCCAGTACAATAAACAGAGCCACGGGGAAGTTACAAGGTGCAGAATATACAGTGCCCTCCATAATGTTTGGGACAAAGACTCAAACACCCCATCATTTATTTATTTGTCTCTGTGCAATTTGTAATTTGAGATTTGTAATAGAAAAAAATCACATGTGGGTAAAGTGCACGTTGTCAGATTTTAATAACGGTCATTTTTATACATTTTGGTTTCACCATGAAGAAATTACAGCAGTGTTGACACCTAGTCCCTGACATTTCAGGGCACCGGTAATATTTGGGACACAGCAATGATATGTAAATGAAAGTAGTCATGATTAGTATTTTGTTGCATATCCTTTGCATGTAATAACTACTTGAAGTCTGCGATTCATGGACAGCACCATTTGCTCGTTGTCTTCTCTGGTGATGCTCTGCCAGGCCTGTATTGCAGCCATCTTTAGCTTATGTTTGTTTTGGGGGCTAGTCCCCTTCAGTTTTGTCTTCAGCAAATAAAAGGCATGCTCAATTGGGTTCAGATCGGGTGATTGACTTGGCTACTCAAGAATTGTTAATTTTTTAGCTTTGAAAAACTCCTTTGGTGCTTTAGCAGTATGTTTGGGATCATTGTCTTGCTGTAGAATGAACCGCCGGTCAATGTGTTTTGAGGCATTTGTTTGAACTTGAGCAGATGGGATGTGTCTATACACTTCAGAATTCATTATGCTACTACCATCAGCAGTTGTATCATCAATGAAGATAAGTGAACCAGTACCTTCAGCAGACATACATGCCCAGACCATAACACCCCGTGTTTCACAGATCAGGTGGTATGCTTTGAATCTTGCGCCGTTCCTTCTCTCCTCCATAGTTTGCTCTTGCCATCGCTCTGATATACATTAATCTTCGTCTCATCTGTCTACAAGGCCTTTTTCCAGAACTGTGGTCGCTCTTTTAAGTACTTCTTGGCAAACTGTAACCCGGCCATCTTTTTTTTGCGGCTAAGCAGTGGTTTGCATCTTGCAGTGTAGCCTCTGTATTTCTGTTCATGAAGTCTTCTGCGGACAGTGGTCATTGATAAATCCACACCTCACTCCTGATGAGTGTTTCTGATCTGTTGGACAGGTGCTTGAGGACTTTTCTTTATTATAGAGAGAATTCTTCTGTCATCAGCTGTGGAGGTCTTCCTTGACCTGCTAGTTTACCTGCGATTAGTAAGCTGACCAGTGCTCTCTTGCTTCTTGATGTTCCAAACAGTTGATTTTGGTTTAGCTGATGTCTCCAACAGTTTTATTCTTGTTTCTCAGTCTCATAATGGCTTCTTTGACTTTCATTGGCACAACTTTGTTCCTCATGTTGATAATCAGTAATGAATGGTTCCAAAGATGATGGAAAGACTGGATGAAAAAATAGGTGCTGAGCCCTCTCTTATAACTGCATTAAATAGGCATTTAAGCACACCTGAACAATTAGAAACACCAGTGAAGCCATGTGTCCCAAACATTATGGTGCTCTGAAATGGGGGGACTATGTATAAACACAGCTGTAATTTCTACATGGTGAAACCAAAATCTATAAAAATTGCCTTTAATAAAATCTGACTATGTGCACGAGAACATGTGATTTTTTCTATTACAAATCTCTTGGTGTGGAGTACAGAGGCAAATAAATAAATGATGAGTCTTTGTCCCAAACATTATGGAGGATACTGTAAGTGGCATGATGCAGCTATATGCATGATAGTGTGTGGGAGTTCTTTCCCACAGGAGGGTGGGAGATCCACTTTTTTCAATGGGAGGCCTACCTTTCTACCATTCCCCTGCTTTGTTTTAATATGGAAAGATTGGCATAAATACCTCTGAAATAATTAAATATCTCTGAAAAGCAACTACAGTGGCATTTATTTCTTTGCAATGTTTACCTATTCCTTCGCTGCATAGATGCTGCCACACCCACTGAGTTTCTCCAGCATTTTTGTCTACCTTCTATTTCTTTACAATGATCAATTGAAACTGCCTTCATTAACTGGTTAAGTACAGTATTCTAGACCATCAATAATCAAAGCTCATTGAATTTTAAACTCAAAATGTTCACACAGAATACTGCTCTTATCCCAATAGTCACTTTAAGTCTCAGAAGCGCAACCTCAGCATGTGTTGCTCCAAAAAGTTGAGTCTCAAAAGATCTGCAAATACTTGTACATGTTTACTTCAGTTGCTCCCAGTATAAATAAATTATATATATTTTTTGATTTTTATTCTATCCTAGCCCTCAAATACCAGTGCTGAAATGTCCCGTTCCGTTGCAATGTAATGAATGAGCCTCACAGATTATACCCATACTCATTATCTTAATTGCTGAAACATGAAAATAATTTCACCATCACATTTGAAGCTAAACAAATCAATTTGACTTCAACTTTAATCCATGAGCAAACAACTTCATCTGTAACATACTCATCATTGAATTTTGTTTCCCAGGTGAATTCAATTAGATTCACATTTTAATATCCACTGATCTTTCGGCAGTAAATATGGGAAATGATTAATTGAGCATATTTATGTACCAATAAATGACCATTAATGACTTTATAATTGCATGTGAAAGCAGAGAAGTTTAACATAACTGAAAACTAATTAATTATGTGCATTAATAAGTGCTTTGAAAATCAGTGAGCACAATGCATCAATTAATCAGATTAGGTAATGAATTTATAAAAGGCCCAACACTAAACAGTTATTAAGTGATCTATTTAAGCTAAACTTAATTGCTCAACTTTTATCAGGCAACAGCCATGGCTAGTGATATAATCAAAAATGTGCAATCTGCATTCTGATTCATACAGGGCCCCCGGATGATAGAAGACCGGACATTTCTAAATCCAACTTTCTGTGAATTATCCCACACTCTGCTGTCATAGTACTCGAATTCGTTCAACAGGAAACTCTGCAGATATCACCCATTAAAAAAAATGCAAACTCTCCCTTAAGTTCCTCAAGACTGCAGAGCTGAGAAAATGAACATGGGAGATTTAAAACGCAGTTGTAAGGGCACTGATAGTTTCATGTTAAACGGTGTTTGACTTGAGTAGATCGGCCATTTTGAGAGTGGATAAGAATGGTCAGAAGTTTGCAAATAACTATAAAACAAGTGGAATCATCAACAGTGAAAGTGGTCATCAACAGTTACAGTGGGATCTTGATCAGCTAAGTAAGTGAGGTGGGGAACAGCAACTGGCATTCAATTCAGATATGTGAAAGATGAACAGTACAGCCTCCTGGAGGGTGTTGGAAAAAGGAGGGACTGAAAAGTACAAGTATGTAGTTCCCCGATATCAACAACACAAGTAAGATGTTTGGCATGATGAACTTCATTACTCAGGGCATGGAGTACATGATTTGGGGGCGTTTGTGGCAGTTGCACAAGGTGTTGGTGAGGCTGCATTTGGAGTATTGTGATTACCCAGCTATGCAAAATATGTTATTAGTGGGAAAGAGCGCAAGGACGATGTGCCAGAATAAACAAAATTAGTAAATGAGTAACTCAATCCTGGAGTATGTGGATAAGCAACTGTACGGGTAAGGATCTTCTTCACACATTTCAGTGGATGTGATATTTTCGGTACACTTCACATGTAGTAAATAGAAAATAGAGAGCAGGTAAGTGGCCCTTCTCAGGTTGACACAGTGCAACATGTGGGATACAGTGATTACTGATAGCTAATGTAGGGAATTATGTTTGCCTTTATAGCTAAGAGATGTAAGCACAAGAGCTGAAGTCATGCAACAATCATATGGAGTCTTACCTTGAGTATTATGCACAATTTTGGGCTGCTTACAGAAGAAATATGATCTTGCTATAAGCGAGTATGGGTCACTCACAATAAACATTCTCGGTGGCTGTGCTGCTGGGTGGGTGCAAACCTGCGTTTCGTCTGTTGTCGGGATCGGGTCTCCGGCGCTGCAGACGCTGTTGAGTTGCTGCTGAGCTGTCCCCGTCCCGTCCCGGGTGTCCCGTCCCTGTCTGGGGGCGGTCGGGGATGTGCGGGGTGGCCCTGGGCTGGCGGCGCTTCAGCCCGTTGCGGTGGTAGTCCAGGCTTGCAGCTGGCGCGGAGCGGAGGCGCTGGCTCCGGCTCAGCTCTGCCTGTTTCGTTGGGTTGACCGGCGGCCCTGGCCCGGCAGGTGCCGGCCCGTTGCGGTTTGCGGCCCGGGCTTGCAGCCGATGCGGAGCAGAAACGCTAGCTCCACTGCAACGGCCTGGTGTCCCATCAGTCCAGGGTTGTCGGTTAACCCGGCGGGCCAGGCAGAGTTGAGCTGGAGTTGGCGCTTCTTCTCCACGCTGGCTGTGTGCCTGAACCGCCGCTGCGGCTGGGCTGGTGTCCCGTTGGTCCGGGGTTTCCCCGGGCATCTCCGGCCACACCCGGATGGGGATGGGGCGCTTGGGGGGGGGGGGGGGGGGGCAGACAGATGGGAACAGTCCAGTGGCGGTTCGGCTGCGCTGGTGGCACGGGTTCGATCCTGGCTGCGGATGGGGCGCGTGTCTGTGCGCATGCGTGGCACAGTGTCCCATGACAAATCCCATGATTCCTTGCGTTTTTCGGAATACCGAACTCGCTTATTGAGGGAGTGCAGCTAAAATTCAGCAGTATAAACTGGGGCCAGTCTGCCAAACGGGGACTCAATAAGTCGGATAGGCCTCTACTATTTTGAGTTCAGAGCAATCAGATGAGACACAGAAATATTGATATTAAGAGTGCCCCGTGAGCCACGATACATGAGTCTCCAAGGTGACATGATCTGAAGATGTCTTGACCCGAAAGATCACCTATTCCTTTTCTTCAGATTCTGCCTGACCCGTGAGTTACACCAGCATTTTGTGTCTATCTCCAAGGTAACATGTTGCTTGATCATAAGCAATTAAATCCATCATCTGCATCTTGCCCTTACCTTGCATATTAGAAATTACATCCATTTCCCATTGTACCTTCTATCAATTCAAAAGACTGAAAGTATCATATTCCAGGTTTTTTTTTAAATACAGGCTTAAACTATCAAAATAAAATGCTACTACTATATAGCACTAAGACCTCACATAATATTTATCTCTTCTCAGGTCCTGATAGCAAATTCTTCTAAGTTTCGCGATAATATGCAACTCCCCATCAATATTTACTAGATCTTTAAAAATACTCGGCTGCTTTCAAAATTTGATTCCTTTGAAAGACACTTCCAATTACTTGTGGTAAAAGCAACATAAAAATCGTCACAGTAAAAAGGCAACACCAGACATCACTAATGAAAATGTCAATACACAGAGCTGGGAATTTATCACTTTGCAGTAAAACCAAACATGAATGACACAATAATGAAAATACATTTATCGTAGTCATTAATTGATCAGACATGTAATAACTAAACATTCAGTCGTAGAAATACGATATTCAAATGTTGCAAGTCACATCATTTGAGAAACAACCAATAATCCTTTGAAAAACAATCCCAAACACATAAGCAAAGTATTCAGGTATCTTTGAATGTAAGGAACACATTCTGCTCTTTGATTTCATTCGTCATTGTTTGAGCAATACAAATGTAATGCAACTACCTTACTCCTTTCATAACCATGTGAATTGCATTATTTGTCCAATGCTTCTTTAGAAGTACAAATGGTTTCAACCTTAACCAGTCCAAGTGACAAATTACTTCATGCTTCCATGATACTCTAAAGAATTTTTTCCAATCTTCTCGCTTCACTCCCATTTTAAATTCACAATTGTTATCATATTTTTAAATCAGAAATTACTGTAACAAAGAATAAACCAAAAGGATCTTTCTGCTCTGCCCGCCTGCTCCATAATAATTCACCCCCAACTTCCTGCACTAATCACATATCTCCTTATTAAATCAATGTCTAAAAAAAAATCTGTCTTAAAAACACTAAGCATCTGCTCAGTGAGAGAACATTTTCAAATATTCACAGCATTTTGGATGAAGAAATCATCTGTCCGGAAAGGCAGAACTTTTATTTTGATGCCATGATACCATGACAGCATTAATATATCAAACCTTCCAGAAAATTGTTCATTTAATGAGATCAAAACCCATTCATTTAAACCCATGAGAATATCGGCCCAGTCTACATAATATAGAAAAAAAAAACAATAACTCAATCTGATCAATCTTTGCTGTAATTCCTGTCTTCCAAATATATCCTTTCCTTGGTTTGGTGGCTAGGCCAGCACGCAATATTCCAGATACGGTCTCACTATGTCAGCAGAAATTAATTTCTCCCACATCAGTCTTCAAACCCGCATCAGTCCAATGTCATTTACCCCATGCTAATTTGAAAATGTCTCCTATAGTAAATGAGAGATTACCACTTTTGCTCCATGTCACAGCCTTTTATAACATAAAAAAAATGTATGACATGTTTAGTTTAGTTTCGAGATACAGCATGGGAACTGGGATGCGATGTGATTGGAGAATCAGGGAACAGTGTTAAACAGTGTGTAGAAAAGAACTGCAGATGCGAAGATAGAAGGAATGGGAAGAAGGGTCTCGACCCGAAAAGTCACCCATTCCTTCTATGCAGAGATGCTGCCTGTCCCGCGGAGTTACTCCAGCATTTTGTGTCTGTCTACATTGTTAAGCAGGCTGTATTGGTTGTACCACCATTTTGATCGGGAACTAAACCTACATCAATCAGGCTGACAGTTTCACTGCAGGTGGTGAAAAAGTTACTTTGGAAATTGATAAGCAGAAAAAGCTGTCTTGGGAAAGAGATCATGTTTCCATACAAGGGAGACAAAAATGCTGGGGTAACTCAGAGGGTGAGGCAGCATCTATGGAGTGAAGGAATAGGTGACGTTTCGGGTCGAGACCATTCTTCACACTGATGTGGGGATGGGGGGGGGGCGGGAAGAAGAAAGGAAGAGGCGGAGACAGCGGGCTGTGGGAGAGCTGGGAAGGGGAGGGGAAAGAGGGAGAAAGCAAGGACTACCTGAAATTGGAGAAGTCAATGTTCATACCGCTGGGGTGTAAACTACCCAAGCGAAATATGAGGTGCTGCTCCTCCAATTTACGGTGGTCCTCACTCTGGCCATGAAGGAGGCCCAGGACAGAAAGGTCGGATTCAGAATGGGAGGGGGAGTTGAAGTGCTGAGCCACCGGGAGATCAGGTTGGGTATTGCGAACTGAGCGGAGGTGTTGGGCGAAGTAATCGCCAAGCCTATGCTTGGTCTCACCGATGTAGAGCAGCTGACACCTAGAGCAGCGGGTGCAATAGATGAGGTTGGAGGAGGTGCAGGTGAACCCCTGATGCACCTGGAAAGACTGTTTAGGTCCTTGGATGGAGTTAAGGGGGGAGGTAAAGCGACGACAAGTGTAGCATTTCCTGCGGTTGCAAGGGAAAGTACCAGGGGAGGGGGTGGTTTGGGTGGGTTGAGTTTCTCCAGCATTTTTGTCTACCTTCGCTTTTTCCAGCATCTGCAGTCCCTTCTTAAACAACTGTTTCCATGCAACATCCTTGCAGTAATCAAACACCATGTCTCGCTTAAGAACACAGGCTGCCACTTTCACCGCAAGAGGCCATTTAGGAGTTACTTTGGAAATTAATAAGTACCGTATGTCCCGGCAATAAAGACGCACCTGCATCGAAGACACACCCCCAATTTGAGTTGCTAAATTTTGCGGGACATAGAATTTCTCACGCTCAAAAAATAAAATAAAATAAAGAAAGTAACAATTCAATTTGCCCAAGGCTTCCAGATCTCCTCCATTCTGAATGACTGAATGGATGAGGTGTGGAGGGTGACAGCAGGTGGAGAGATGGTGGGAAAAACGGGAGTACATCGGGACAAGTTGAATCAGTTGTCATCTTATTGAATGTCAATACTAGTTCAAGGGACCAATTGGGGGGAGAGTTCCTTTCACAACGTGTGGGGTGTCTGGCCCAGGTCAGCACTGGCAGGTGCGTTGAGAAAGAGGGGGTCGGGGATCATGCCAGCAACTCACTCACTCACTGCTGCCGCGGCACTCCGGGCGCGGAGCCACCGCATTGTGGCCGGGGTGGGAACAAGCTTGGGTTGCTGCGAGTGGCCGCCGGGACTGTTCAGCAGTACCGCGATCAACGGACCAATTGAGGTTACCCGCGTTGACACAGGAGTAAGCTCCACCGCCCGCTCTTGAACTGCTCCCCTCACTGTCCGGTCTACATTGAAAGACACGGACCGGGCAGTGAATGCCATGCAGTGTCACCCAGTGGAGCAATTGAGGCCATGTCCTGCTCCCGGCGGTAGTCGGAATTTAAGGATTTGTGGGAAGCGGCTGACATGAGCGGGGTCAGCGAGCGGCAGGAGAGAGGTGTTCAGATGGAGAGCGCTACCAGAGGTGAGCGGGCTTGCAGAAGGCGCTGAAGTGGCAGCCGGTTCCGCTGTCCGGTCCCGGCGGCCACTCGCAGCCACCCGAGCTACTTCCCTTCCCAGCCACAATGCAGCGGCTCTGCACCCGGACCAGAGCCAGATTCCCCACACGCTATGAAAGGAGTTCTACCACCCACCCCCCCCCCCCCCCGGACCCCCTCCCCTCCCCGGCGCTGTCCTTTTACAGCCGCTTCCCACTTTACAGCCGCTTCCCATCTGCTGCCAGCATTGAGGGATAGACTTGGCTATACTTCTTGGCTAACAACCTAACCTTCAGCCTCCAAGACACAGGTACATTTCCGTTCCTTATTTCTGGGTAAAAAATAGCGTCTTCATTGCCGGGAAATACGGCAATTATTTTCATTGATACTTGTGCAATCTTACTATTAAGCAATGCAAGATGCAACTTTTACTATTTGTAGCTTGCAATAATAAAAACTATTTAAAACTCCTCCATTTTTGAAATTCCTGTAAGTAACATAATTTTGTTATTGAGTCTGAAAGTCTCTCACCCCAAACCCCACTTTCCCCATTGACACAATTGTTTTTATAACCCAATCTTCGATAACATGATGTTTCTTAGGAATGCAACTGTTGTGTTATAGCTGAACCACCTGTACATTTAACATTTTCAAAGTTCATATTTATTTAGATTCATAACACAAATGCTTTCAGTGCACACAGTAGGCATAGATGCATAACTGCACACAGCTAAATAGCGAAGAGCATCTATAAACAGTTAGTGCAACTTTCTGAAGAATTAAATCAGTGAATTTAATGCAGACTGATTTTCTTCTGCAGCCTTTACACTTCCAACAAAAATTGCCTTTGAAGTTTGATTCTAATGCTTTTGTAAAATGTGAAGAAATTCTCCTGCTCGAGTAATTCTCCCTAAATGATACACAACACTGGTCTTACAAAGGGCACAATGCTCCAAGTTGATTGAGGATGGCACTTCATTTCCGAAAGGCCACCAAGCTGTCGTGGTGAGTAATCAACTTTACACCAGTCATTACATTTGTAGAAGCGTTTTTTTTTTCTAAACCTAGCAATATTAACACATTGCTATTCCACTCAGCACAAATTCAAGAATGAATTAGACTTACCATCGATCCGGCTTACAAGCTCCTGTAAGGCTTTCACTTTCCTCTGAATCCCTGGCTGTGCAAATGTGTAGTTATCCTTGAAAACAAAACGTTTTGCAATGAGAGACACAATTACTTGTATTATAACCCTACAGAGAAACAAGTTTCCAAACATTCAACAAAAATTTGCATTTCTATAGCTTCCCCTACAAGATCAATACAAGGCACTTGCCAAGAAAGGAAATGTACTCTTCAGGAAATGAGAAAACTAAAGGGCCTGTCCCACTTGGCAATTTTTTCGGCGACTGCCGGTATCATTGTCATATCAGGTCACCGAAAAATTAGCGACATGATGCGGCGGGATGACGTATGACGCGTGGTGATTTTTCAAGTGTCACAACATTTGTTTTGTCGCTGCTGGATTTTGAAATGCTCAAAGTCTTTTGGCGACACTGATATGTCGCTGAAAAAAATCGCCAAGTGGGACAGGCGCTTAAAAGGTCATGGTTTCTAAAAATGGCATAACAATAAAGAAGTCAGCATCAATATTTTTGAATTACACAAATCCCTTCTGTCTTCGCAGAAGTGAATGAATGGTTGTTATGAGGTCATTAAGGTTCGTCAGAAGGATGTTCAGCAGGAGTGCTAGGTTAATGCGATTTCCAAATGCTTCAAAAGAATTTGTGCAAGAACTAAAGCTAATTTGGAGCCAATACATCTATGCTTCAGCTGTTAGCATCTGCAACTACATGAAACTGATATTTGATATCAATACAATTAAAACTGGTATTTTAGGAAGTTATATTTACTGCTAATATGTGACACAAAGGCTGCTTGTTAAAAATTTAGGAGATAAATGTGAAAGTTGTTTGACGTCGTATATTAAAGTATGTAATGCTGCATAATTTTAATTCTTTAATACTTTATTGTATCACATTGAGAACTCACCTGCAATGTTAAAGGCCACCTCTACAGAATATACTACCAATGGAGTTAATATTGACAATTACATATTTACAAAGCAGATTTATTTCTCACAACCGAACACCTTTGTTATTTGATTAACCTACTCTATTGATCTTGCGATATAACATAGAAAAAATGTAATTCAATGTTGCATCATCCAAACATTAGACAAGATTTAGAAAACACAAACATTTAACAACTCAAAACTTCTGATAAACAGCAGTAACTTGGATTTGTAATAACCCATTTAACACAGTTAACTATCCCAAGCCATTCATTGGAAGATGTTAAGATTTGACAGCAAGCTGTATGATGAAGTCCCCAAAATAAAACGATCTATGGCAACACAGATAGACACTGGCTAAGTAACAGGTAGAGCAGTCAGACAAGGGCCAATTTCAATGGGAGAACAGATCTTGTATGAGTAAATTAGAATCAAAGCTTGGCAGTAAGGAGAGGCCATTTTAAGGTAACAATTTCAACCACACAATAGATTCACGAGAGTCAAGATTCAAGAGACATTTATTGTCACATGTACCAATTGGTACAGTGAAATTTGGGGTCACCATACAGCCATACGAATAAAAAACACAGAACACGATAGTCTTTAACAAAAACATCCCCACACAGCGGAATCAAAGTTTCCCACTGTGAGGGAAGGCCCAAAGTTCAGTCATCCTCCTCTTTGATGTTCTTTAATGTTCACACGTAGTTGGGGCCTCCAGAGCCCCCCGCAGTCGCCGCTATGGGCAGCCCGATGTTCAGGCCCACTCGCCGAGATGATGGAACTCTGATGTGGAACGGAAGAACACCCTCAGCAGCTTGGACTTCTGAATCAGCCCCTTCCTACCGGAGACCGCGACTCCCGAAGTCCACAGGCCGAGCTGGGCAGAGATTCACGCTGGCGGCCCTCGGCAAAGGGATCCCAGGACTCCGCGATGTCGAAGACAGCGCCGCCCGCGGCTGACCTCCGCAAACCACAGCTGCACGATGTTGAAGCAGCAGGTTCAACACACCGGAGCTTCAAACGGCGATCCAGGTAAGGCATCGCTCGCTCCGCGGTGAATCCAGTGCTGCGCTACTGCTGAAGCTCTGGCAGGGAAGGCCGCGCCAATCCAGATGGTAGGCCTCGGGGGTGGGGGGGGGAAGATGCGACTCGGAGAATAGTCGCATCCTCGCCAGGAAGTGACTGGGAAACGGTTTCCCCCTACCCACCTCCCCCACATAAAAAGACTAGGAAACTCCAATACATACTTTTTAAACAGACTAAAAATAACGAAAAAGATGGAGGACATATTATAGGGACAGAATAGAGAAAATAAAAGCACATGATAGATAGAAGACAGGAAAATTGCAAGTATTCTGTACTTGCTCGAGACAAGGTATACGATAAAGACCTAGTACCTGGTGATGAAAGTTCTAGAAACAGTCATCTGTAACAAAATTAACAGTCATCAGTACAAATTAGCGAAAGACCAACTGTTAAAGGAAAGTTGTGCTTATCTAACCAACAACAGAATATATTTTATGAATTAACATGCAAGATGAGTGAGGGAAAAGAGGCTGATGTGGGGAATTTCCGTCCCATAAAATGTTACCAAATATATTTGTCACCAGGTTTGAAGACCAAGGAACAAAAGGGGTTGTACAGCACTAATGCAAAATTGGGTAAGGAACAGTAATAAATCAAGGCCCATTTTAAAATTGGAGGGAAGTCTAGAGACGAGGAAGTTAAGATGCATTTTTAGAAAACACTATTTTGATCACAAATAGAGTACAGTGTCTAATCTGGGAAACACACATTATGAAAGATCTAATGAATCTGGACACTATACAAATGAGATTTACTAAAATGATTCTAAAGATGGAGACATCAGTTGCGTGGACAGACAAGAAGAATTGTTCTCATGAAACAAAAGAGAAAGTGTTACGGGCATTTAAAATCATGCAGGTTGAGACAAAGTGACAGCAAATGCAGCATAGGTATAGGTGTGCGGGAGGGAGGAAGGGGGGGGGGGTGTGGGGGGGGGGAGAGAAACTGACTTCCATAAACAAAAGAAAAAGGAATACAATTTTAGCCTAGCCAGAAACAAAAAAGTAAGAACTTCTATAGATGGAGAAAGGAAATAAAGTAGTATAATTTAATGAGGTTTCTTAAAGGCATAATTATGTAACTAAACCTGGAAATAAAAAGAAACATTATTGGAGAAATTAAGAGCACTGAAAACATAAATTACTAATTCTGCATCCCACTCCATAATTATCCTATCCGTCTGTGGCCTTCTGCACTTTTCTAACGCCCAATGTAGGTTCGAGAAACTGTGCCACTTCGTCCACCTGTTCATGTCGCAGCCACAAACTCCATGTTGATTTTTCCAATTGACGTCTGGTAACTTGCTTTCACCAAACTTTCACCTTAATAGGCCAGGTCATCCAGCTGTGCCAGTGGCACAGTTTTTCTCTCATAAGCATCCCTGCATCTCAATCTTGTGTTCCATTGCCCGAGTTCACGTTCTCAAACCACTTCCTATCACAGGATCTATGAACAAAGGCTGGCATTAACCCACTGACAGATCATCTCATTTCTAGCTTATCTCCACCGCAACCATGGTCTCACCCCATCAAGGCATTTCCACTTGTCCTATCCATTATCTAGCTATTTGTCAGTTACCGTGTGGTCCTCACTTCCCAACGTCATTGGAGTTCTTTGAACTATCTTTAATTGTACGACCTTGCACTGAACATTGTACCCTTTAATCCTTTTTCTGTGCACCGTGGATGGCTTGACTGTAATCATTAATTCTTTTCTTTGACTGGATAGCACGCAATCAAAATGTTTCACTGTACGTGATAATAATAAACAAAACGTTCCCCCACCCAGTGCCTTGATCACAATTTCAGTTCACTCTTCGTCAGTTTTGTCAGTCTTCCACCTAAAACGTGAACTCTTTCTCTTTCCGCAAATGCTGCCTCGCCTGCTTAACAATTCTAACATTTAAAATTTTATATTGTGAGTATTTGCACTTTTAACTTTCACTTACAATTCATTTTACGTTGTGTACATTTTAAAATTAATGTATTTCACCTGATCTAGAATTTAAAAGCAAACAAATGACTTTCTGATATTAAGATGCAGTTAAACATTACTTCCAATGCATTCTATTATAAATATATGACAGCAATGTTATGATAAGGATTTGATATTAAACAGTGTTTTTCTAATTGAAATATAATGGAGAATAAACCACTTCAGAGCTCATTGGCTTATAATGTTTTGTCATTCATGAAAGATGGCCCAAAATGCCTTCTGAATGAAACCAGACAGATGTTACTAGGCAAGGGCATCCTCAACAATGCTGACTGTAAAATAATTTCAAATCCCTCCACCAGTGACCACATTATGCTAGGAACTTCAATCAAAGAAGCAGATGCATTGGAGAAAATGGAATTCTGAAATGATTATTGAAATAATTTGGGATACAAATTAGCTACCAGGGCCAGAGATCATAATAGATTGTAAAAATTGAAGTTATAACTTAATGAACAAGCATTCCATTTTCAGTATTTCCCACTGTGTGGTCAATGTGTAAAAAGTTGTTGTGTCAAATCAATATTTCTGCGCTGATTCAATAGGGCATGGTTGCAAGTGCATGCAATAGAGAAATGGGTTAATTCTGTATCATCTTGCCAACTTTAATACTCCGTGTAGGGGTCTACAAAAGTCAGCATTAGTTTCATAGTTGACAACTTTCACTGTCATTCCAACTACGAAGTCAAGACCATTTAATAATGTAAAGTTCCCAGCATGCAAGCAGAACCAAAGTTATCAATTGGACCAAATTGTTCCGAAAACTAAAATTTAGCAAAATTCGAGATAAATCACATTAAGCATAGGACTGCAACTCTGCAACAGCAGTGTTCTCAAAAACAAATATATCAAAAGGGATATTCTTGACAACCTCAAAAATATTTTCAGTGTGTTTACTGAATGTTCATTTAAATTCAAAGCAAACAAAGCTAAGAAGATGAAATGTTAAAAGATTGTCATAACTTAAAGGAATCAATTAAATTTGCTGATATAGAGAACTTAAGTGTTTTTGAAAATAAAATATACATTTCATTCACTATCTCACAGGAGGGGATGGAAAAATGCTTGTATTTCAATATTTCAGGATTAAGTGACAACACTAATGCCCATAAGGAAAACCAAACATATTTATATCGTCTCTCATTACAGTAAATCCAGTGACTACAAGGAGTGAGGACTTCCCAATTTCTGCAGGTTCATTTACTGCCATCCCCAAGATACTTTCAAGTATGAAATTCATCAGTTATCGGTACTGGCACAGGACAGGGTAATTTACCTGAATGCCATCAAGTAATTTGCTCATGCACCAGAAACTATCGGCTTCAATATTCTGCAACACTTCATCAGGCAAACTGGAAACGTCAAAATTTTCCACCTCTCCTTCTGCAGGGAGAAAACAAAAAACATTAACATAACCATGAGCTGAGGGAGTTTATAAGAATGTAAATACACTTGAAATTCAACAGATAGTCCCTTCATAAAATTATTAAACTGCCAAATTGTCCCATGTTATTTAATTCAAGTGGTAGCGTTTTAATAGCAGAGCAAATAGTACAATGTATTCTGAAGTTAAGAGTTCGTGATGTAGCCCAGATAAAGGCCCTTTGACTAACCAAGTCTACACTGACCATCAAGCACCCATTTAAACTAATACATTACATTTTATTCTCATTCCCATCTCCCATATTTTAATCACTTACCTGCACATTAACAGCAATTTTTTAGTATCCAAGTAACCTACATATACATCATGGGGCATGAAAGGAAACTGGAGCACACTGAGAAAACCAATGTAGTCGAAGATGGATACAAAAAGCTGGAGTAACTCAGGGGGACAGGCAGCATCTCTGGAGAGAAGGAATGGGTGATGTTTCAGACCAGTCTGAAGAAGGGTCTCAACCCGAAACGTCACCAATCCCTTCTCTCCAGAGATGCTGCCTGTCCCATTGAGTTAAGGGACTGTCCCACTTGGGCGACCTAATTGGCGAGTTTAGAAGAGTTTCGGAGAGTTTGAAAAAAGACATGTTGAAGACCTCCTTTGACTATGTTGAAGGCCAGCTTCGACTAGCTACGACTAACTTCGGGAAAATTGGACACCGAATAGTGGAGAGTGAAGACGACCTCCTTCGATCTCCCTTCGACAATGATGAAGACTATCTACGACTACCCTCAATTACCTACGAATAACATGGTGACCTACTACGACTAAACCTATGAGTAAAAAAAGTATCGATTTTTTCCATGATGATCTTTTTTTACTCGCGGGCAATTTTTAACCTATTGAAAAAAACGGTGCGACCTAGCTGAGGCCTCGAGTATGCGGCGACCACTCTCGAGCATGAAGGAGAGTTACGAAGACCTCCTACGACCTCGTGTTGACCATGCTGCGAGTATGAGTCGAGGGCAAACTCGCCAGAACTCGCTGATTAGGTCGCCCAAGTGGGACAGCCCCTTTACTCCAGCATTGTGTGTCCATCTTCGGTTTACATCAGCATATGCAGTTCCTTCCTACACAAGCCAATGTGGTCACTGAGTGAACATGCCAACTGAACACAGACAGCAGCAGAGGCCAGGTCTGAACCCAGGGTATGGATGGGTGCTTGATGGTGTGTGGGGGCCACAATGGGCCAAGGGGCTTGTTAACATACTCTATGATTCTATAATCTTCAACTTAACGAATTCAGAATACAAATCATGTTGCTTAACCAGACTATGTACACTTCAAGAGTATTGCATTGGCTTTGGCATATCCTGCAGTTGTAAAAAGATAAAATACAAACACGTCTTTTTTTTGCAATCTGTCATCACAATTTATCTCCAAATTCTCAAGCTGTATCACACTTCTATGTCAATGCATCCTCCCTGAAATTTGACACGATAAGCCAGACAATGTAATCAAGCTGGCATCTAACCAAGGCTCACTGTTGCTCATGATGTGACCTCTTCTACATTGAAGAAACAAAATGTAAATTGATGACCACTGCAGAGCACCTTTGTTCAATCCTCAGGGTTAACTGTGAGCTTCCAGTTGCCAACTATTTCTATTCTTCATGTCACTCCCACCTTGACCTCACACAATAGTTTCCAGTGCATTCCAAAGAGGGTCAACACAAGTCTGATGAACTTTGTCTACCAATATTTAACAATTCCCTTTTTCTGTTTGAGTCAGAGCTGGGCACTTTGCTGCATGTTTATCATCTGTAATATTAACTATCCACAGGTTCTCCCTGATCTGTTGGCATTTCTCCCCTACTCCTTCTCTCATAATCTATCAACCAGACAGCTTTGAGAACAGCGTATCACCAAAGTAAGCTTAGCCTCGCCCTTTAGCAGAAATCATTTGATTTATTCATCCTTCCCTTCCCCACTCTGCAACTTGAGGTTTACTTGTTTTTTCACTATTGCACGTTTGATGAAGGAACTTCAAACAGAAATATAAATCATTTCCCTTTACACAGATGCTGCCTGACTGCTGAGTGTTTGCAGTATTTTCTATTTTTATTTCACATTCCAGAAATTTCAGTTTGTTCATTTCAATTTTCTAACCTGGGCTTTCTTGAAATATTGCATTATTTGTTCCAATTAGTATTTCAAGCCCCTTGGTGAGATCTGTGTATATTGATAACCAAGACATCCTCCATTGTAGGCCACCAGTACTCAAATGAAATCTGAATGATTATTTTGTCAGGGTGGATGCATTCATATTTCTCAACAATGAACATCATCAGCCCAGATTTTAGGGGGCTTATTCTAATCCTTTATAAATGCTTCTTTACATAACTTTTTCTGCAACTATATATTTGATTAAATTATGAGCCTTGAGTCACCCGATTTTCCCTTCCTTCCTTCAAACCTAGAATTCGAGGTGAAACTTTGCTCTTTTTATCTCAAAGGAGTCCACATTTGAAAAAATGATTTGGCCATTTTCAATAGATAAGTAACCTAAAGGCAATAGATAAATAACCTGAAGGATTTGGGGAAACATGCAGTTAGAATCAGAATGTAAAGCTGTAATAATCAAATGCTGAATTAAATCTAGCGATTGATATAATGCTGAGATCATAGAAGTGAAATCAATTATTTATTGTAACTGGCATTCTTGTCTGAAAAACAAGAGTTCAACATTCTCTGAACCTCACCATCAAAAGCACTTCCTGAAAAATAGGTCACCTGCACAAAAGAATTGACAGCAAATGTGATGGCCATTTTGTAGGTAAAGAAAGAGATGGAAATAACCAAGCATGGATTCAAACATAATTTTAAATTGTAAAAGATCATGGTACAATTTGATGTCAACTTTCAGTCCTGTGCCATGATTTACATTGAGAACATACGTCTTCAAGATATCACCTTATACAATTTGGAAGGGCACATGCAATTTATAGGGGCCAAGTAATGTGTCTACGATCAAAGTATCACCATCAAAAGGGCAACATTTTCAAAACGGCAGAATGGTAACATACAACATTTTTATTTTGTCCAAAATGATCCATAACCAGCTTTAGTGTATTGATAACTGTGCAAAATTATGTATGACTCAGCAAGTCATTTACTTATTATATCTTGAGAACTTCTAATATTCTGCTGAATTGCCAGAGTATATTTTTTCTTGCTCCTTTCAAAAATCACTTGCATATTACTGTTAGATATTAACAATAATGAGAAATAGTAATGGTACTGCATCCACTGTGACAGCATTTCATCAGCCAGCAGAATGGCATCACGTCATGACCAATTTCAAGTTCTTTCAGGTGCCTTGCAAAAGGATCAGTTATATGTGGCCTATTACATTTCGGAAAGTAAAAATCCAGAGTAAATTTAGGGCTACACAGAGAAAAGATACAACTTTGCTTCCTTGGCAACACCATGTCTTATTTCAACGTAATCAATTTCCACAACTAATCTAATAAACCAAGAACATTTAACAAAAAAAGCTTAAATGTATATTTCATGAGACAATAGCTTAAATGGACCAGAATGCTAGAAAGTCCCAGATCAAACTTCTGTGCTCAAACATTGCACTCCTGCAGCAAAGCACAAGCTTCTCTATGAAGCCAGTAGTCACACTACAGTATTTGTCTTCTGTATCTGCATTAGATTATACCTGTTTTGAACTTGAAGGGATGGTAAAGGCTGCTAGGTCAAAGGGCAACTATAAGACAATTGATATTTCTTAAAAAATGGTGAAGTTTTCTTTATTGCTTTTTTTTAATCAACTACTTTTATATTATTAATAAACAAATAAACAATTAAAATGGCTACTGCAAATTATCCCCAGTGTTTAGGTAATTGATAGAATCCAGGAGTTGGAGATTGGGCAAAAAAAAAAGTGACAGGGAAACTAGGGAGAGAATATGATTATTCTATGACCAGGCATAAACTGATATGGATTAGGGATTCCATTTATGAACTCTACCAATACATTATGGCAACATTAACATACTGATGCCTTTAATAGCAACTCATTAACACAGAACAAGTTGTTCCATATTTCCATGAAACAATTAATGGAAAAAAAAAGGATAGAATATTTAGTCCTATTTTCACTTGTGGGGTTTTCCAACTGCACTCCTGAAAAGTTTTAACTCCTACTGATTGACCATTCCTCCTTGGCATTGAATCTTTAATAAGCAGAAACAGTTTATCTATATCAATAACTTTAAAATTCTAAATTTGAAATCAATTTTGACAAAACATAAAATTAATCCATGCATAATTTACAAATATCTATAAAAATCATTGCAGTGAGAGCATATTTTAATTACACATTACTTTGGTTTCTTCATGAAAATAATCATGGTAAGAAATATGCTGTTGAACGTACTGCAAAAATCCCTGACATTACAAAACCACACCACCCTGGCCACACACTCATCTCCCTGCTACCTTCGGGTAGAAGGTACAGGAGCCTGAAGACTGCAACAACCCGGCTTAGGAATAGCTACTTCCCCACAGCCATCAGGCTATTAAACCTGGCTCGGAACTCTGAACATTAATATCCCTCCATCTGTTATTTGCACTTTATTCATTTATTAATTCATGGGTGTATTTATGTATAGAATTGTAGTCAATGCCTTCTATGTTCTGTTGTGCTATGCAAATAAAGATTTTCATTGTCCTGTCAGGGACACATGACAATAAACTCTTTTGACTTGACTTGACTTTGACCTATCAGAATGGTTGGTACTTTCCCAATAAAGGTAAAATATTAAACAACTAAATTACCAAAATGCAAATAAAGTAATTCTACAACATGTTATTTTGATAATTTAAATTGATAAACATTACATTTTCCTCAAGTCTTTTGAGCAAGTCTTATTCAAGTATTCAAATGCTGAGCGAAACAATGCGATCCATGCTGTGATTTATTTGCTTTGTTACAAAGTCTGACTGCTAAAGATTAATTTTCATGTAGCTTTTCTGTACTTGAAGGGATCATTTCCCTGGGGTAGACACTATTTAATGACAAGTGCTGCCACTAATTACCCACATCTCATCAGCAAAGCCTATATAATTAGAAAAATTATCATGCTGACCTCATATACAACTATTGAATAGCATTAGAGTGACTTTATACTGAAGCACTATCTTGACTGTGGTCTTGGAAATAAAATAAGACAACAAATACGCCACAGTTGAAGTCTACAGTCCTAAATTTTAAAGTATTTATTACGACTGACTTTGTGGTTTCTCACATAACGATGAGAAATCAGATATGTATTGCATAGTTAATTAACATGAAGGTCAGGTGATGAAGTTAGCTCAACAAGAAACACTCTTATTTCTTTCATTCATAAACATATTTTACTATAGTCACAACATACAAGTGTAAAATCCTGGGAATACAAGTCCATGTAAAGAAGCCACATGGGCATATACAAGCACACCAAAAAACTAATTAGGCACTAGAATGGTTTCCATTTGATTTATCCGAATCCGAAGAACTCACAAATTGGCTGATTTATGTAATTATGCTGCACTGTACAATTCTGGTGTTTCATCTACTAACCTACAAGAGTACCAGCATTATGATTATTTCAGACACACTAGGAGTATTGTGGTAATCTTTAGGGATAGCTTCAAAAAGGTGATCATAAAGCTCTAAATAGTGGTATATCAAATGAAATGGGTTTATTTGCCTTTGGTTTTCAGCCATTTAATTATCTTTTGATTATCTCTGTTTTTCCTCACAAGTTTACTACATATGATAGAGACACATGACATTAAGGAGGAAGCCTTATGTTTATCATCCAATCTCTGAATTATATATAGTTGATTTCTGCTCCAAATAACTCATGTAAAAGCCATGTTCTTTTTGCAAAAAGTCATGAAGTTGCACTGCGGAAGTGATCAACATACATCACATTTTTACAATCAAATAGAAAATACTGTAGTACATAATAATATATTAAATCTTTGGTCATCTCTTTTAAAGCCTATTTTACATTAATGAAATGAGTTTGCGGAAATTACTAACTTTAAACTAATATCATTGCATGCTTGAACGATATAACCAACAAATTACAAATATTCTAATTATACTCATTATTATATTAAATATAATGATATAAATTCTAATTATACTCATTGAATAAAAAGTTAATGAAATTACTTGCCACAACTAGCTACACAGATTCTTGGTGCTGTACTCATCAATAGCTCCACCAGAGGGTGCTCATGGAAGACTATTTCTGGAGAAGCTACAAAGAAATTACAGCAACATGCTCAATTTTACAGGATCAATAAAAGTGCAAATACTAGCAAAAAACTATTGACAAAAATAACTTCCCGTCCCAAAATTCAGTTGTACAAAATGGAAATATCTTAAATTCTACAAATGATAAGTGCAGTAAAATATATATTTTTTACTGGACACTATTGCTGCTTAATCCAAAAGGTCATTTGTTTGTTAAGAAGTGATTATCTAAACATTCAACACACTTATGAATCTAAAAATGTTTTTACAAACATTTTGCATGTACTTTTACACTACCTGTTGTACTTGTGTATGGCTTGATTGTACTTTAACTAATAAGCTTTTCACTGTACGTGACAAAATCAATAACATGTGACAATATCAATTTTAATGGAAAAGCAAGGAAAGAGATAAGAAATAAACCATCGTGGGAGCAAGGGACTAACATCGAATAAATGAAAACATCAGACATTTCAACATTTATTAACAGACTACTCTTAAAGAACATTCAATGCAGAATAATATTGCAGGATGTTTGGACAGACATAACAATAGAGTTCTTGCCAACAGAGAGGAAAAAAGAGAGGGATAGCTAAAAGCAAAGTCAAATAAATGCTCTTTGAAGCTGTTTAGCAAGGAGTGAGGAACTTGAAGGCCATAACGGATCAAACCGTTATGGAGATGGAATTCCAGAGAAGTTACAAGATATTTTGAGAAGTTGTTTGTGTTGATATTTAAATAGATAATTCTAAATAAAAATATGAATCCCCGAATGCTTAATGAGTATACAGAGCAACAAATGTATCAACAAGCCAAACAGAATAGAAAGATAATAGATGTAATTGCAGAACCGGAGAAAGTTAAGCGAACAAAACTGAATCTTAACTGGGACATTACAGGTAGCTCTTGAGACACATTGGGAAAATTCTGCCAGCAATCCTGACCCAACTCATCTTTCACTGATCTGAGAAAACTGGTATACACAGAAACAAGTGACAATATAATTGGGTATTGGCATGATGGGGTAATGACCCACTACCATATATGACAAACTTTACTCGTTACAACTCAATGACGTTGTTACTTATATCCGTGAATAGAGTGGAAAGGGTTAAGCAGTGTCAGTGATAGCTCGACAGTCGCATCCACACCTGTCTGAAATCTGAAATGTCCAAATTGCATTCTAACGATTTGAACATGAAAATTTAGAATACCACTTCAGTATAGTACAAGAAAATACTGCACTCTTAGAGGTACCATCTTCACGATAACATGTTACCCTGCACTCACAGATCACAAACCAACACAAATAATCCCAAGACACTTGAAAGTAATCCCCAATGTTTGGTCAATATTTATCCCATCATCAAATTCATTCCAAACAGATTGCTGTTTGTGGGACCTCCCGTTATAGTGGCATTAGCTTTGATATATTTTTTAGAACCATTAGGAACAAGAGAATGAAGTGTCACAGACTGAATCTTAAGAAAGCCACCTTCTTTCACGGGAAAAGCAAATCTTTGGAACTCTCTGCCCTTCCTACACCCAGGAAGATAGAGGAAAATTACTGGATTTTTTAGCAAGTGTTTTGAGTTGTCAAGGGTCACAAGGGACTGGCATAGAAGGAGTCGAGGTCAGAGATCAGCCATAATCACACTGAAAACAGATTAGGCTTGGGGCATTTGGTAGCCTACATTTAGCTCCTATTTTCTTGTGTTCTAGTCTTTGTAGATATATGAGTATCAGGAATCAACCAGGAGAATCAGCTGGAGACGAGGAAACAAAAATAATCACATGAAAAGGCAGGGAACAGTAAAAGAAAAAAACATTCTAAAGTGTATACATTGTAAACGATCACATGTCTTTTGCAGTAATTGGGAGCAGAGTAGACCAATGTTGACCCAGAAAGCAGTGTTAATCATGATAAGCTGACGAAAATAGTTTCATATTCCCAAAGCTCCAAAATTAAATAGAAATCATTTAGAAATCCATTTTTGAAGACAGTGGAGCAGAAATGTTGGAGCAAGAAGTGTGAACAAATGTGATTAAAGGTCAAAAATAAATTATAGGTCGTCTCAGCTGGCAGCTAATTTAGAGTAATTATTACAATAGAGCCCAGGGTAATTCAAGCATATTTCCTCAACCCTCTCAGATACTCTGAAAGAATATTGGGTTCACGGTAATAATGATGGGTCACAACACTGCCCCACACTTCCATTACAATCCTATTCCTCTGTCCAGGTCACCAAACACACATTTCTGGAGAAGCAGAAACTTGTACTTTAAATTTAGGGCACAGCTTTGACAAGACTAAAGACAACAGGACTCCAGTCCTGTTGATTGGAGTGGCTATTGAAGCCAATAAAGAACCTGCACAGTAAAGATGCGGCACTGAACAGTTGGGTAGTTTGAGGTGAGCGCTCTCCCTGCTGCTTTTACTGGGAGTTTGTGAGATCTCAATAAATGCTCATGAGGTTTTCTGCTACTCTGTATGTTCTTTCACATCGAGTGGCAAGGGTCCAGGGAATTGCTGGAGTCAAAGGCAATGGTGCATTTTCACAAGGAGACTTTGAGAACTTTCTTACAGTATTTCCACTGTCCACCTGGTCATCTCTTGCAAGGACAGAGGTTAGAATAAAGTGTTCTTTCCATGTGTTTGATGGAAGGCATGTAAATGACATAGCCAGACCATTAGAATCAACTCCATTTTATCAGAGCCTCATTGCTGGTAACATCAGTTTATCAGAAGCCAATAACATTGGTTTGCTAGTGGATTGACCAGACAGAACTATTCCTCTGTGCTTTAAGGTACGTAGTGTTGGAAGTCCCAGTCTCAGAAACATTGCACAGTAGGATCTCTGCTACACAGAGATTGGACAGTAGGATCACGTTTTGTACCAGGTGTGAGCCTTTACCTTCATACATCCATATTCTTAGTTGACTAAAGACTTGACTGGCGCAAGGCAGGAAATTGGGAATTTCATCTTTGTACTCTGCTTTCAGAGCTGGCTCTGAAGTGGTCCACACTTCCCAGCTCCCATCATGGAACTTCATTGTTGGTGGAAAACATTTTGTTGTGTATGTTTCAATGTAGGCCACTTCCTCTTGAATACTTCAGAGAACATGCCATGCTGTCTTGAAGCTCAACCTCTACATATATAAAGATGCAAGAGTCATCTGCACTCCGCAGCCATCTGACTAGAGTAAGAACTTTGTACTGGGGTGGGGACGGCATTGCTGCTCTCACTTGTCTTGTGTGTTAGCTTTGATGCAGTGCAGCATTGTGCGAGAAAGAATGAAAATAAATAGTGTCAGTTTGGCGACACAGCATTGGTTTATACCAGTGTGTACGAATAATGGCTCTGCTGTGCACCCACAGGTCAGGATAACAGCTTGCAAAGCATCACAAAGCAAAAGGAGGGAGATAAATTTCTTGGGGAAGTCAATTCAGAGATGCTGTTTTGTCATCCCTCCTGATTGAGCTTCAAAAGCTGAAGACAAAAACAATGCTCTTTGTATTTCTCTTGAGATTGTCAGTCAAGATCTTGTCTACAGTGTTTCTATGAGCAAAATCAAAATTGTAATTCATAGGTGCAGCTCTTCAGTCACTGGGAAAAGACTGTTGTGGAGGACCTAGACAACAACATGCCCTGTGACAACCAGTAGGGAGATCCCTCCGTAGTTGCTTCCAACAGACCTTAGTGAAGGTAGTCACATTTATAGTGCGAGGATCACTGGCATATATTTCTCCTGGATGTGGCAGATGAGGATATGATTGTGTGACCAAAGTTTCTTGTCATTTTACAACTTCAGTTGCGATTCGGTCTACTTCAATTTGCCCAGATGAGGGGAGTAACCCTCTACTCCTTTGCTATCCAAGTACCTGTTAAAATGCATTTCAAACACAACTTTTTTGCATCTATCACCACCCCTGGCATCTTGTTCCACAGAACAACCACCACCATATGATAAATTTAAAATTTTCCACTCTCACCCAGAATGGGAAAAGACCAACTCTATCACTATTTCTGCTTTCCCATTCACTCAACATGATAAATAAATTCCAATCAGTTGGCGTAGAACCAAGCATCGCTACCAAACGTTCAAGCGGAGTTTCGTCTTAAATTGCCTTTCCTAAAGTAGTCAGAGTTGTCATGAATGAATTAGGTAAATGCTGTGCTTTTGAATTCTAATATTTTTTATGCAGAGAGGGTCATATTGTTCCTGTTACAAACTCCAACTCACGATTTCTACATATACAAGAGCTTGTGAACACAATTTGTTTTTATTAAAACAAGGCAAAATACAATTTCTGCTCATTGCAGATCCATGTAAGCTTGTGTGGAAAATCCACATGTGGAAAATTGTTCCTTTTTTTTTAATAGGCGAGAACCAACTGCAAGAATAGACAAGATGGTTATCTGCTCTCAAAAACAGGTTAGAAGTCACAAATACAACGTGGCAGCAATAATCTCAGTGGAAGTTGAAAATAAAACGTCTTTGGACATCAAAAATTGATTGACCAAAACAGAAACCTAGTCACATGTTATAGATGTGACAATCCTTGCATTAATAATGTTCTACCTCCAAAAACCTGCTAACCTGATTATTCGTAACGAAGCATTTCTCTACCCATATGGATCCAATGTCAAGGAAATCCACATGGGGTAAAAAGTGCAGTTGTGATATTGCACAGTAAACAACAAAATGCTGAATACCAGCCAACAACTTCTTCAGGTGTCAAACTATTAGAATTATGAAGTTCAAAGCTAGTGGCAATTAATGTAGTTGTCGGGAAAAATGTACTCCAATGGGAACTGCAGGCTTCAGGCCTGGCATGTGTTATTTTTCTAACTTTTCCCTGTGCTCTTCACTGAGTAATAATTAATCATCTGCATCTTACAATGTCAGTAACATAGACAGTGATGTTTAAAAGTGCAAATCTTCCGAAACTTTTGCTTTGGCAGAGCCACTGTAAGGAATTGCAGTTGGCTAAGAGATGACACAAGCACCGAAGACGCACAGTTTAAAGCTGCTGTCAGTACACTGTGTGCAGCTTCTACAGCTACAATTCTTTTGGGATTGAAAACTATTACCTTCATGCACTGAGGTCTGGCACAATTAATACAATGATGTATGCAAGATTAATTGAAGTGGAAGTATTGCTCTTCTAAAATCCAGAATCTCGAATTTAGATTGACAAGATTTTGAAATATCGTTGTGCGAAATTGACTCCTGATAATGTGAAGATGTCTTCTGAGGAAGTGAGCCCATTAGTGTTAATTAATTTACAATTAAAATGGCAGAGAAAAAAAATCAGCACAACACCCTTGGTTAATGAACATCTAACTGATGACGCAAGACTCAAGTTTTTGCATTATCAAGCACATCCATTTCCCCAGGGTAAATGTCATCTGCACTCAGTTCAGACTACAGAGAAAACAATTTCTGGTTATACCCAGTGACTCTAATAGAACCAGAAGTATTCAGCCGTTCCAGAAGAAGTCTCTGACACATAGACCTTCTCAAATTCCACGACCACTGAGCGACTGATCATTTTGCAGTGGTCACGAATGCTCTATTGCTGGGCTGTGTCAATCTGGGTAAAATAAAGGCTCTCAGGTCAAAGAAAGTAACTCAGGTCATCTACCATAAACTATTGAGGACCCATTCAATTCTGAAATGTAAGACAATTTTTTTTTTCAGGTAGACACAAAATGTGAAAATGAGGGAGTGGGTAGAGAGGGTGGGAGTGAGGATAGATAGGGAAGGGATAGAGAGGGGGAGGGAGGGTAGAGATGGATAGGGTGCTGGAGAGAGGGAGTGTAGACATGGCAACTAGCCTCCCTACCCCTTCCTCTCCCTTAACAACCCCCCCCCCCACCTCACCTCCCCAGGATCTTTCCCCTCTCCTCACGAGTGCGTTGTGACGTCATTCGGATTATTTTTTTTAACGAAATGTGTGAGTTTTGGAGGCTGTTTTTAACATTTCAAGGATTAATAACTTTGGAAATATAGGTGGGAATGCGACAGGAATATGTTTATCGCCACCACAGGAAAATTTTGAGTAGGATGTGTGAAAATGGGAAGACTGTGGCCTAGCGTTTGGAAGAAGATAGGAAAACCAGATTGACACAGAGGCACATCGTGGGTAGATCGTGGGCACAAACACAAACAATAGGAAGACTTTTAGTATTATAGAGATATATAGATATTCTAACCCAGTTGTCCTCCAAGTCAATTGGGGCATTCCAGGATGCAACCACTGAACGACAACACCAGAGGCCTAGCTGCTGCTCAGAGCTAGTCACCTGACTACAGAAATGTTGAAGCAGATGGGCGCAGAGGGGTAAAATCTGCAGGCTGGGACTCCAAGTGACCTAGTTCAGAAACATCTAGGCAAATGTACATTGAATGACTGAAGCAGAAAAATATTAATAACACAGGAGAAGCATATAACAAACGTTTTCAAACAGCATTCAAATTATTCCATATACTTCAAAACCCACTCCTGCAATCTGAGCAGTTTCAAGTTGAAACATTCAGCAGATAAAGATTTAGAGCCATTTGCAAAGTTTAGTGTACAAATTACCCCAGACCTACAGTTTCATAACAGGGCTATAGCAATTATGAAATAATTTGATGTGCCTCAGGTTTTCATACCATCGCACATTTAAAAAAATGCGTAGCTTTCCCGGTTTCAACTGAGTGAATGACAAACGTTCATTACAACCCACAAAACACCGCAGAAGACTTCTATCACCCCCACAACATAATTTTACACTTTTAGGTCAGAGATACAGCTGGGAAAAAGGGCCTTCAGCCCATCGAGTCCACTCCAAATATCAACAGTCCATTCACACTAGTTCTATGTTATTCCATTTCCTCAGCCACTTCCAACACATCAGGGCCATTTCAGGCCAATTAACCTTCCAACCCAAATGTGTTTGGGATGTGGGAGGAAACTGGAGCACACAGAAGAAACACACGTGGTAACAAGAAGAATGTGCAAACTCACAAGGTCACTATCGAACCCAAGTTTCTGGCACAGCAAAGCATTAGTCGTGGCTATCCCTCGAGTTCGAGGATGATGGTCTGCGTTCCGTTGTTTATCTGCTCACAGAACAAAGACGCCGGTGCATGTGCTTGTTTAACGTGTACTTGATGTTGCACTCCAAGAAGCACACGGTCCTTCACAAACCAATCAACTAATTCCAATGGCACAGGAACTAAGACGATTGGAACTGATAGATCTATTGCAGTCTTCATCTGCCTTCACAGCCATTGAGTTCAAGATAACTTCATCCGCCTGGTCCGCCGTTTTGATTTTGTAGGTTAGACTGTTCTTAGTCTGGGCCCTCATCCTCGACCTTGCCGCCATGGGTGGCCCTACCAGAAACTGGTGCTTCCAACAGCATCACTCTCGGAATAATGGGGGAAGGCAAGCCTCTTCACCACGACAAAGTAAATGATCCGAAGACAGTAGAACTACCAGCGGCGCCACTGTGCCACAATAATACACCACGATGCTGCCGTCTTAAGATGATTTAAGATTAGAATGTTAGGTATTGAATTTTACATTGATAACTCCCAAGTTTAGTCCTAATTGTTTACTCTTTCAACCTAGAGTAATATTACTTTAAATACTGAATAGCATAATAATGCAAAGATATCTACCACACACATTTGTACTGTCATTGAGAACATTTGAACACATTCAGTTACAAATTCAAATTCAGTTACAAATTGAATCTTGAATGACAGCACCACCCATCCAATCACTGAGCCCTACTGCCCAAAAGAACAAGGCTGCAGGTGTATTAAAATGCATCCTGACTTGGAAGCATATCACCATACCTTCCTCGCCACTAGGCCAAGATTCTTACAACACCCTACCCCATAACACAATCTTACATTAGATTAAATGGGCCACATCATTTCACAGCTAGTGTTTCAGCTCTACCTTCAAGGGATGACTAAATGCTGGAAGGCCTCACAAATAACAACGAGATCAACAGCTGAATATGATGATTTGGTAACAATACTCAACTGTAATGTTGGAAATCACTTCAAGTTAATTTTTCAAGGAGCAATTCACAACAGCCTTTATTATTTCTATTGCTGTTCTTACTTTCTCCTTATATCAGAGGCAGCCACTCATCACACCAGGTCCATGCCAGCCCCCAATTAATCCCATTGCACCTATTCTACCAGGAACCTATTGCCTGTTGCACATTCTTCTCAACTCTCCTTTGATAGTTTTTGTTTTACCATTTACCTGTACGAAGGGGTAATGTACAATTAACATGGACAAGAACAAGAGCACCTGAAGGAAATCCACACAACTACACAGAAACAATGGAAAGTCAAACAAAGAGCACTGAAGATTAAACCAGGGCTTCTGGAGCTGAGATTGCAGCATTGAGGGCCGGTCCCACGTAGGCGATTTTTTTGCAACTGCTGGCGACTAGGCTGTCGCCACACGGTCGACGAGGTGTCGCCTGTATGGTCGTGAGCAGTCTCCTCAGTCGCCCAAAGAGTCGTAGCTTTTTTTTCTGGTCGCCGCTGGATTTTGAAATGTTCAAAACTTGTTAGCAACAGTCGGCGACCGTGGGCTTAGCGTAGCTTGTCTCCTCCTGACGTAGGTGCTGCCCGCCATAGGTTGTCGCCAGGATGGCGTAGTTTGTCGCCAGGATGATGAGGTTGTCTCCAGGTGACGTAGGTTGTCGCCGGTGCTGACTTCGGTGAATTCCATTGTTGTAATCGCCAGCAGTCGCCTAAAAAAAAATCACCTAAGTGGGACAGGCCCCCGAGTCCAGTCGCCGGGTTTTCGGCAATCTGCTACGACTATGACAGTCACCTAAAATAATCGCCTAGTGGGACAGGCCCTTGAATTGCCATGCCACCAAACCACCGTCTGGCCCAAATTTATGCACACTGATGGAAGCACGTATTCATCCATTCCTATCACTACTTTGGATGTATCAGCACAATATTGATAAAAAGTAAAGCTGATTTAGGTGCCTTCATTTTGGTACTTTAAATTGTATGCTGCCATTTTCCCGTTCTGCTACATCTCTGCCTGTTAAATTCTGTGGAAGCAATTATTTTAAACAAAGGCAGCACTCCAAAAATAGCATTACTTAGTGCTTGTAGGTGCGCCTGTTTTGCTTGTCAATTTGATTGTTAACTCTACTACAGGGTACATGCTTGCTTCAACAAAAACATTGTTCTTTTTTATTCCAGCAGAAGAACATCACATCTCAAGATGAAGCTGCTGCTTACAATACATCTTGAGCAAGACATGTTGAGAAGTTTTTTTGTAGAGGCTCAGCTGAAAAGAACTGATCGATCTCAAGCACCTGTTTAACACTACTTTGCATATCTGCAGTTTGTAAAACGTGCAACTATTCACTAAGATTAACGCAAAAGCAGCTCCCTTCCCTGCATATTCAGGAATGCCATTATAATACAATTAGCCCCCACCATTTTCTTTAAGAAGCACTATTCTGATATAGCATTAAATTGCAGGCAGATTAATCAATCCCTAACATTTCGTCAGCATTAAACATTAATTCTGTTTCTTTCTCTCCAGAGAGGCCACCTATCTCACCAATCATCCTCAGCATTTTCTGTTACCACTTCAAAAATCAGTGGACCCTTCCTTTCATCGACACATCTAGGATTAGCCATCAATGCACTAAATTTACAAAATAAACTCATCGATCACCATGCAATCGAAAACATAAAAATAAAATGAGCAACTGCTTTCTTTCCCTGTTTTTAAGATGCAAGCTATCAAACTTTGGGAAGTCAAGCATGCATACATAACGACTGAACACAATATATGAAGCTAGGACTGGTGCTGACAACTAATACATTTGTAAAAGTACCGATTTTGATCTTTATCGCAAGACCATTAGCTTTGGTCTGAATAAAATAAAAACTTATAGCTCACTTATCTAATCACAATTAATTTCCTTTTATTGGCACAAGATTACTCATCTTTGAAGTGCCACAATAATATTCATCTGAAATTATTTGTTCCTAGTCTTCAGAAGAAACTTTCAAGGTTTTTTTCAAAACTAAATATGGTTAACTTTAAAAAAAGAGTAAAATGTATTTTCTAATCGTAAACAAGTACGTTAATCAAAGAGATACCAAGTGGATTCCAATTTCTACTGAACACAAGGCCAACAAAGACTTGAGTAGGTCTTAATTTTGACTTTGCTTTGAAAGAACCCACACAGAAGGGTCTCGATCCCAAAGATTGACAGTTTATTTTCCTCCATGCAGTGGCGGAAATCGCTATCAAAATATGGAGGGGACCGGAGGACAGGGGGCACAATTTCTTGGCGGCCGCACACGCATGGGCGCACGCATGGGCACACGCACGCGCGAGGCTTTGAAGGCTTCTGCCGTGGGCCCTGTGAACGGTAATTACAGCTCAATCCAGCGCTAAATGCAGCTCAACTCTGCCTGTGTTGCCGGGTTAACCTACAGCCTGGACTGACGGAATACCAGTCCGGAGCCGTGGAGCTAGCACTGCTTCTCCACACTGGCTGTAAGCCTGGGCCATATTTCCCTTATGTCCAGGCAGGTCTGTAGGTTAACCCAGCGGGAGAGGCAGAGTTGAGCTGGGTTTAGCGCTGCTTCTCTGCACTGGCTGTGGGCCTGGGGGCACCGCGCCCGTCTGACTCCCGACGTCTCTGGCCACTCCCAGGCGTGAGGGAGGGGTACTCGGGTGGGGACAGGGATGGTCCAGTGGCGGTTCGGCAGCGATTGCAGCGCCGGAGAGCCGGCCGGGATCGATCCTGGCTGCGGATGAGGCGCAGGTCTGTGTCCAGGGCTGCCGTTGTGACCCTATGACCTAGGCACGTCTCCCTCTCCAATCACCGCACTCTATCCTCAGTCCCACCCCCCTACTTCCGCCTCTGACCGACACCTCCCTCCTCCAATCAGCGCACTGAATCATCATGTCCTGCCCCCGATTTCCTCTCTCGTCCAATTGGCGCCGTCGATCAGCACTGTCTCGCGGAAAGCGGAGATTTCACCGGATTTTAAAATCCGGATTACAAAAAATTGGGGGGGATCGTCCCCCACCTCTCAAAATAGAGGGAGGGGGGAACGTGTCCCCCCTGCACCCCCCCCCCCAGATTTCCGCCGTTGCCTCCACGGATGCTGTCTGACCTACTGTGTTCATCTCCTTTGCTCCAGAATTCAATATCTACTGACTTACGTGCCTCCAAAGAAACTGCAAATGAATATTTGCATGCTATACAGAAATATATAGACTTTACAGCTACTCTTTAAATACAGAATAAACTACCTTGAAAGGAACTTTAACTTCTATCCAGCAATAGCAGATAACAGCTGTAATCAGTGTAATTGGAATTTTACTTACACAGCTAAAAGTTGCAATAGTTAGATGACTGGCAATGATGGAATGCAATTACAACTGCATAAATAATCAGATACAACCAGGAGGCTGGTTGGTATCTTTGTCAGTTGGGAAGCCCATTTTTCACTACAGTCATAGAACAAGCAGAGGAATAGGTAGGGACAGGAATTAATACAAATTTAATCAGCATTTTTTTTAAACCTCACAGGATCACAAGCAGTTTAATTGATGAACTCCACATTCAAAGGATATCCCCAAAAACTCCACAGCAGTTACTATTGTATAATAGAAAAACATGGTAACTCACAATGTGATTACGACCTGATAACTGGGAAAGTGTTCTAAATTCAGAGTTAACAACTGCCCCCTACTTAGAACCCTTTATATTGATCTGAGCAAATGAACAGGACCTTGCCCATAAAAGAGTATCTCAAGTGCCACTTTCAATTTATTTGTTTTAACTTAATTAGAATTTTAACCCACAATGATTTGGGTGTGTGCACCAAGTAATCAAACATTGGCCACATGCTCAGTGGAAATTAGGGATTAGAGGATGGGGAGCTAGGAATCAACACAAAGTTAAAATAGTTATGGGTGAAACCCAAAGACAGAAGCTTCAATCTCCCCGATTATGCTGAAGAAAATTATTTAGTGTCCAAAGCAATGTTTGCAAAAGGTCAATAATTGGGAGACAGTGATGGGATCATGGTGTGCTACAGAACGGTTAAATAATATCAGCTAATCCTGTGGTTTTAAATGCAGTTAAGGGACAGCAATGGAGAGGTTATTGAAATAAACTTATCAAGCTTTGAGCCAAGAGGATGGATATCATATTTCTTTCTTTCCAAATCACTCAAGCTTGAAACTATTGAAAGACTCAAGATTTATGGCTGCATTTGAAACAATATTTGAATTTGAAATCCACTTGAGCTTCAATGAATATTTGGTTTTGATTTTGATTTTAAACAAAAACAAACTCCTTTCCTTGATGGATTCTGCCTAACTATGGTACATCTAAAATGTGAAAAAGGTTAAAATAGTAAATCTGACAAACGCTTATGGCATACAAGATTAAGATATATTTCATCATATTTCAGGAAATTGTCTGATAATGAGCTTCAAGTCAGTGATTGTTTATACTTTTCTCCAATTACTTGACATTCACAGATGTAGATAAAAAGAACATCTTTCTTTCCATTTCCGTTGCATCTTTAAATTACTGTCATAACATTACAATCGTGATCAATCAAAAGGATGGAATAAGCCTAATATTTCACAATATGCATTGAACAGTAACTTTCAGACAAGAAAGTATCCATTGCTCCTCTGGTGCACCCAACATCCTAATTCTTGCCACTATCTGCAATTTAAGCAAACAAGATTACATCAGACCTTAAATTCAATTCAGCTATCTGCAGTTCAGAAGTATGAAATTGTGTATCAATATACGTAAACACAATTGTGATTGTGTTGGGGGACGGGGCCCAACGGGTCACACTTGGTCTAATATAAATTACTAAAACTCTAATTAATATATTCTTCTTTAGGGATACATGCCAATTTGATGATGAATTTCCTGAGCTGAGAAACTTAATAATTAGAATGCAAAACCCAATTAGAAATTCAAATGTCTGATTTTCTTCTGCTATTATTGCACACTTATGATCAATCTTTTTGCTGCTCAGTCATTTTCCTCAAGACTTGTGTGTAATTATTGTCATTTTACACCTGTTATTAGTTTAATGAGCATGGATAAAGTTGCAAAGTACAGTTCCATAGCTAAGAAAATATCTATTTTAGGTCTGCATTTGAACTAGCATTCTTGATTAAACATATATTTTACATTGGGTTATTGAGTTGTAGGGAGTTTGTACATTTGCCCCGTGACCTCCATTGGTTTTCCCTGGGAGTTACAGTTTGCACCCAAACTCCAATGACGAACAGGTTTGTAGGTTAATTCACATGGTAAAAATGTAAATTGTCCCTTGTGTGTGGATAGTATTCGTGTGTGGGAATCGCTCGTAGCCTGTTTCCATGTTGTATCTCTAAACTAAACATGTAAAATCAACGCCGATACGTATTTCAGTAAACTAATTTAAAAGAAAAGAACCTAACAAGCTTGAGGTTCTACTTTAGTCTTACTCCACAATGCAACCAATCTTGACAACCAACTGAAACTTCCTCATTGGCATTTACCAGATGTGACTTCCTACAGCTTACTGGTCTAAATTGTTTTATTTAACTAGACCAAGTGGGACCCGTTGGGCCCCATTCCCCCAACGCAATATTCCACCAGTCACCTGTTCCCCCAACGCAACCCATTTCCACCACTCACCTGTTCCTGGTCTCATCGTTCGGGGACCCCCCCCCCCCCCCCCCCCCCCCCCCCCCGCGTTGGGGGATGAGGCCCAACTGGTCCCACTTGGTCTAATTTTTATATTATTAAAACTCATCTTGTCTGTCTGTGACTCTGTCTGTGACTCATGCCCTGATGCCCTGAATTACGCCAAACTGGTACACCATAGCACAACAATTTTTGCACCACCTTACTCACCATTGTCCTGTGGTGTGTTGTATCATATTTTCGTTCAGATTGATGTTATATTTTATATGGGGAGGGAGAGGGGGAGGGGGAGGGGGAGGGGGAGGGGGAGGGGGAGGGGGAGGGGGTGGGGGAGGGGGAGGGAGAATAGATGGATAGATAGATGGATGGATGGATAAACAAGCTCTAAGACTGCCTCAAATTCACCCATTGGAATTACAGTGGCTTGCAAAGGTTTTCATACCCTTTGAACTTTTCCACATTTTGTCACGTTACAACCACATACTAAATGTAATTTATTGGGATTTTATGTGATAGACAAACACAAAGTGTTGCATAATAGTGAAGTGGAAGGAAATGATATATGGTTTTCAAATTTTTTTACAAATAAAAAACTGAAAAGTGTGGCGTGCAAAAGTATTCAGCCCCCTTTACTCTGATTCCCCTAAATAAAATCCAGTGCAACCAATTGCCTTCATATGTATTGTCCAATGCCGTAAGGGATATTGAGTTGGATGATCAGCCATGATCTTATTGAATGGCGGTGCAGGCTCGAAGGGCCGAATGGCCTACTCCTGCACCTATTTTTCTATGTTTCTAAGTCACCTAATTAGTAAATAGAGTCCACTTGTGTGCAATCTGATCTCAGTATAAATACAGCTGTTCTGTGAAGGCCTCAGAGGTTTGTTAGAGAACATTAGTGAACAAACAGCATCATGAAGCCCAAGGAACACACCAGTCAGGTCAGGGATAAAGTTGTGGAGAAGTTTAAAGCAGGGTTATGTTATAAAGAAATATCCCAAGCTTTGAACATCTCACAGAGCACTGTTCAATCCATGATCCAAAAATGGAAAGAGTATGGCACAACTGCAAACCTATCAAGACATGGCCGTCCACCTAAACTGACAGGCTGGGCAAGGAGAGCATTGATCAGAGAAGCAGCCAAGAGGCCCATGGTAACTCTGGAGGAGCTGCAGAGATCCACAGCTCAGGTGGGAGAATTTGTCCACAGGACAACTATTAGTTGTACACTCCACAAATCGGGCCTTTATGGAAGAGTGGCAAGAAGAAAGCCATTGTTGAAATAAAGCCATGAGAAGTCCCGTTTGCAGTCTGCCACAAGCCATGTGGGGGACACAGCAAACATGTGGAGGAAGGTGCTCTCTGATGAGACCAAAATTGAAGTTTTTGGCCTCAATGCAAAACGCTATGTGTGGCGGAAAACTAACACTGCACATCACCCTGAACACACCATCCCCACTGTGAAACATGGTGGTGGCAGCATCATGCTGTGGGGATGCTTTTCTTCAGCAGGGACAGGGAAGCTGGTTGATGGGAAGATGGATGGAGCCAAATACAGGGCAATCTTGGAAGAAAACCTGTTAGAGTCTGCAAAAGACTTGAGACTGAGGCGGAGGTTCACCTTCCAGCAGGACAACGACCCTAAACATACAGCCAGAGCTACAATGGAATGGTTTAGATCAAAGCATATTCATGTGTTAGAATGGCCCAGTCAAAGTCTAGACCTAAATCCAATTGCGAATCTCTGGCAAGACTTGAAAATTGCTGTTTGCAGACGCTCTCCATCCAATCTGACTGAGCATGAGCTATTTTGCAAAGAACAATGGGCAAAAATGTTAGTCTCTAGATGTGCAAAGCTGGTAGAGACATACCCCCAAACACTTGCAGCTGTAATTGCAGCGAAAGGTGGTTCTACAAAGTATTGACTCAGGGGGGAAGATTACATTTGCACCCCACACTTTTCAGTTTTTTATTTGTAATAAAATTTGAAAACCATGTATCATTTTCCTTCCACTTCACAATTATGCACCACTTTGTGTTGGTCTATCACATAAAATCTCAATAAAACACATTTACGTTTGTGGTTGTAACGTACCAAAATGTGGAAAAGTTCAAGGGGTATGAAAACCTTTGCAAGCCACTGTATATACAAAACAATGAACGACCATCCCACAATGCGTTTTTCATTGCACATTTCTTCCATTAAATTGTATTCCAAAAGTATTTTGCAAAGAGTAAATGAAAATATAACAAAAACAAATTTATGCAAAATTGTTACATCCAAAACAATCAAGTAGTCAAGAACACCAAAGTAAAAGCAAATGGCATAAGAGCGGAAAAAAACTTCACACACTTGAAATCTGAAGCGCACTTGGAACGGCCATTTTCAAAGGTAGATCAAAGATAAACTGAATCCAACACCTGAAACTAGATTTGTTAAAGGAGACAGCGATATTTGGAAAATAAAGGCAAAAGAAACAGGAACAAGTGCAATAATGGCTCTCAAGCCCACTTCGCCTTTCAATAAGTTCGCAGTTTATCTAGCATTCATGAAAATCTTTCCTGTCCTACCAGCACAACCTACAATTCCTTTATTAATTAAAAATCTCTCTCATGTATCATTTTCATCAACTGACCAAAGTGCCTGTTGACATACTGGTGGCAGTGGTGAATTTCATCATTGCCTACCTTCACCAGGTGGTGGCTCAAGTTGCAAGTCGCGTGTAATTTCCAGGGTCTCTCTGTGAACCATCAATGTCAGAACTAATGGAAAACCATGCAATCTACAGTGAATCCACACCAGAAACTAGGTCACCTAAACTTTGGTAGGCAGATACTGCTACCGTCAGACGTGAATATACAATACATTTCACAAAGCAGCTGGGGTCAAGGAAAGAGCATTCACATCACGGCCTTGTTTCCACCAATCTTTCCAGCACCACGCACAAGAAGAAGCGACAAGACAGACACCATTGTATGCAGATGCGGAGAAGTGTATTCAGTTCTGGCTGAACAACTTCTAATCTTGTGTGTGAATCGATAAAAAGACAAAGCAGCTGATCTTCCAGAATCACTCAAATACAACAAAACTCAACCAACTAAAAGCACTTCCTATGAATTGTTCTTTTATTGGTTGCAGGGCACTCAGTAATAAAGAATATTTGTTTTTATTTTAATGAATGTGCAATTTTAGCCGTTTCTCATCTCTGGATTCCAATTTCTATTAAGATTTATATGAAGTCAAATTGATCAGTT